>JAWJWE010000004.1:6465000-8892174 GCA_037055365.1 Polyplax serrata | reverse complement strand
CTTGTACGAGGTGCGAACGAAAACCTCCTAACTTTTCTACTTGGTGTTTTGTAATATTCATATTGTTTGTAGTAAACTACAGAAAATGTTTTTCACTTTTTATTTTATAGTTCGGACACGCCGTCTTCGAAGATCTCAGGGTTATTTGGCCTTGGATTCTAATACACATCTGCATAGCAGCTATCATTTCCTTCTTTTACATAACAATCATGAGGTGGATTTCAGGTCTGATGGTCTGGGTGTCCATCCTGGCAAGCGTCGGACTTTTATGTTATAGTGAGTAGACACATTGAGGAAAGAGGTTCTTCGCTCCCACTTGGGGGTTTTATTAATTTTTTAAAAAACAATTCCCTGCGGAGGGTTTTGAGTTGCATGTGAACGACTGCTCTCTCACTCTCTCTCTCTCTCTTCGGGTCATTCGTCAAACGATTCCGATGATAAACGTCACGTAAACAGAAAAGTATTAATGAAAGAACTTCCGGTTCACGTCAAAAGCTAATTTTCATCTAGTGAACCGTCGCGAAAATCACCACACACGTCTACCCCCGTGGGTTCTCTTTCATTTCCAGGTAGTTACTACACGTGGTTTAAGTTTCAAGAGATTTCCAGGCAAGAGCCGGCGAACTATGGTCCCCCCGATCTCCAGAACACGATCCTCGGACTCCTCTGGAAGAAAGAGACGTGGCTGACATTTTTCGTTCTCTCCCTCGTCGTGCTCGTCATAATCGTCGTCACCATCACTTTCCTCAGGACTCGCATTACTCTGGCAATCGAGATGATCAAAGAAGGAAGCAAGTGAGTTGGTGGCAGACCGCTAATTAGACCGACCGGTGAAATTCAACTCGGGTAAGATGAAATGAGTCTGGCACTTTCTCCTTTCAGGGCCGTAATCAGCTCGTGGTCGGCCGTCATATTTCCGGTGTTTCCGTGGATCATTCAACTCGCTTCGGTGGCGTATGCGATCTTGATCTTCGCTTACCTGATAAATTCTGGAATTCCCATTAGGAGAGTGGTCGGATTAAACGAAACCAGCGGTTGCAAGTGCGAAAATAATTACAAAGTGAGTTTTGACGAAAGAAAATGCTAAGTTGTAGTTCGTTCAGACCGACGTTAAACCGATAAATAATATATGAAATTCAGGAGGGGTCCCACTGCGACGAGAGAACTTTCGAGAAATACTGCCACACAATCAATTCGAATCGGCCATGTTCCCTCGCCAGGTGCCTCTACTCGGAGAGCGAAACTCAAAGACAAGCTCTCTACCTGCAACTGTACAACCTCTTGATGGTTTTGTGGTCGCTCTTCTTCGCCTCGGGATTTGGTCAGATGGTTCTGGCGTCAACCTTCGCCACCTACTATTGGACGTTCAATAAGGATAATTTACCCGTGATGATGGTTGCCAGTGGCGTGTGGAAAGTGATGAGGTTAGTGGGCTGTTCCCAACCTCTCAAAGAAATTTCTTCTCGACCGGAAGTCACCAAGTGAAAAATTTTTGTTTCAGGTATCATTTGGGTACCGTGTCTTTTGGCTCGCTGCTTCTCGCCCTCTGTAACTGGTTGAGAGTGATAATCGAATTCGTTTACAATTACCTGAATAAGTATGACAACAATTTCGTAAAGTGCCTTAAATGTTGCTGCTCTTGCGTCTTTTGGTGTCTTAATGCTTTTCTAAAGTAAGTGTGAATTGGAAACCTCCGGACCGCTCTAACCAGACCGGACTTTTAGTCTCATGAACAATTTTTAAGTACGGCATTAAATATTTCAGATTTTTAAACAAGAACGCATATGTCATGTGTGCTATACACGGGAAAAATTTTTGTAATTCAGCCCGGCTCGCCTTCAATTTGTTAACACGAAACATTTTGAGAGTTGTCATTTTAGATAGAGTAAGTGTCACGATCAAGTGTCAAGTGTCAGGATATCAGGATGTTTTACTTTGCACTTAATCCTTACCGATTTGGTTGCTATTTTTTCCCGAACCAATTCGACTAATGGTACAATTTTTTTTTCATTCGCAGGTAACCAATTTCCTCTTTTTTCTCGGTAAATTAATGGTCACAACCGCGTTAGGTTTAATAGCCTTCTATTTCTTCTCGAATCCTGTCCCTTCTATTAACGATCCACTGAACACGAGTAGCAGATACCAAGTTCAGTATTATTTCGTGCCAATCATCATCGTATGCATTGCTGCTTACTTCATATCCAGTCTGTTTTTTGGAGTGTATTCGATGGCTGTGGATACACTATTTTTATGTGCATGTAAGTTCCTTTACCCGAGTTTAGCCGTTAATCGGCCCCGAAAAAACGCTGAGAAATATTTTACTCTTGTCATTCTAGTGGAAGACTTGGAAACCAATGATGGTTCGCCCGAGAGACCGTTCTTCATGAGCAAGAATCTAATGAAAATCTTGAAAAAGAAGAACGAAATCAAAGTTACATAAGACACGGCAATAGCGTAAGGTTGAGTGTTCAAAAGACTGCGATCAGTTTTATTGTTCCTATCATTCAGAACGGAGTTTCAATTTAATAAATTTAAGTACTAAATTACGCTCTTTATTCTTGTATTATCGATCTCTCCGTAAGACTAATTAACTTTATTTATATTTTAAAAAGATAACTTTTCATGATGATTTTTTTATAATTTTATCAATATCACCTACAACCGTTTTACAAGGAATTCCTCTGGCAACAAATGAACTTTGCGACCAGAACTTGCTGCTAACTTCTTTTGCTTCGGTCAAAGCCTTCAGAACGTTCGGTTCTTTTGGATCTTTAATGATTGTTTCAGTACCTAAAATAAGATTTTTTAAATTTAATTGACATTCCGCAAACATTAAAGATATTATATTAGTGGTTTATTAAAGTTACCCTCCAATGCGATCGACGGCATGAACCTAGAAAGCATCTCCTTACACACTTCGTCGGCGTCGGAGGATCCTACGTCCTGAATGCACCCGATTATACACGGACATCCATTAGTTATATAGGTATAAGTGTTGTTTTGATGAGGTGTCCTTCCCCCACAGTTTCTTGGAATGTTGGAAGAACAACCAAATAGTAAAATTAGTCCCTTTATTAGAGCCTTTTTCAAATCGTTTACCTTTAAATATTGCATTCCGGATCCATGGCCGCAATACCTAGAAATTCCAATCCATTTAAAATCGTAAAACTATGTTAAAGAGTATAGTTTTCGACTTGTGACTAATACTCATACACTCACAAATAAACAGAATATTCTTCAATTTTTCCGATGAGATCTTTCGGCTCGGGTGCAGTTCCAATATCGACTTCGGCCCAAGGCAATTGATTCTTTAAAAATTCTTTCATTTTTTTTTCGCAAGCTTGTAAATCTTTTCCAGGATTTATTAAACTATAAATGCAATCTACGTTGATTATTCTAGAGAAAAAAATAAAAAATTCAACGTATCTATTCAGTTCTTCATTATCAAGGGTCAATGGAACATAATGAAGGGTTAACACAGAAATAAGAAATAACTCCATAATACAAACCTAAAACCCTTTTCTATATGAGGTTGATGATATTTGTAAAGGGCATATAGTAATTGTAAAGATGATATTCGACAAACAGGCTGACCCTGTAACGGTGCAATCATCTCCCAAGGTACATTTTCAAACTCCTGAAGTTATAAATAAATGAAATAAATTTTTATATGCATACCAACTTTATAAAAAGACTCTTATAAGAAGGTTTGTGGTTCTCACTACATACATTGTCCAAAATCAGAATTACAGGATTGCATTTGGCTCTCTTGATTGCATAATCTTTTCCTAGATTTAACATTTTCAAATTCTCCACCAGCAACATCAGTTGTGACATATTTACTGTACAAGTTTCATCACTGTATAATAATGATTTTAAAATTGTAAAAATGTCTTTACTTTTCAAACAATGAGCAGTTAATGTTACTTGATAAATTATATCAAAATAATGAGGATGAATCCTGAAAAAGAAAATGTAATGTTTTGAATAATCTATCTGAAATACAACTTTAAATTTGCATTGTTATTCTGCCACAGTAACTGATATTTACAACAAAAACTGTTAGGAATGATTGTATGGAGACATTGTTTCCACACAAGACCACACCCCACAATTATTAAAGAAAACTTTATTGAATACTTAAAGAATTAATATTAATAAATATTAATTATATTTATTATTAATTATTAAGTAATAATTATTAATAATGAATATTAATACTTACAAGGGTTTCAATTTTTGCTGTGCTATAAAAGCCTCTACTAATTTCTTGACTTGAACTACAGTTTCTTTTTCCAACTCAATTTCTTCTAATTTCCCATGAAACAGGCACAACCAATACTTTAAAATATATGACTCTAATTCTTTGATGAAAGCCTTAAAAACAAAAAATAATGATTGCTCTTGAATATCTGAGTTACACCAGTTAGACTCAACATAAGCAGAGTTTTGGAAAATATTCTAGAATGAAAATTACCAATAATTCAGAATTTGTTTTGTTGTAGGAATCATACAGTTTCTTACAAGTTCTACCCATTGAGAAATATTCTCTTCGTAATTTTGATAAATTCTCTAAACTCTTAAATATATTTTCAACACTATTACTGCTTTGATCAACTGTAACTGAATATGGCCTAATTCTAAAAAAGGTAACAAAAAATATTATAAACAACTTTATAAGCAAAGCATAAAACTGGAATGGGGTAAGAATACCTTTCTGCATCTTCACCACAGGAAAATTTTGTAATATGAATTCCAGGAACTTTCTGATGTTCTTGTTTCCTTACTATTGAAGATGTTGTAAACTTTTTTGTCACTTGTACTATTGTCCACTCTGAAAATAATAATTTCTGTTCAGGCCATTACAAAATTTAAAATAATTTGTAAGTTCAAGTACTTTTTTCAGTATGCTACTGGTTTAAAATATTTGTCTATTGATTAAATGAATACCAAATAAAATCAAAATCTACATTGATAATAGCATGTATGTCAAAATCTCACCAGTGGGTAGTTGCTTTAATTTACTTAAAACATCATCAAAATCACGAAATTCAAAATGCTTGGGGTCCAGTACAGGAACCACAATTTTATCTTTTTTGTCTTCCTTTGCTGCATCTTCCAGGCTGTAATTAACATTAATAAGAATTCTTTTGGTAAATATGAAAATTCTTTTGGTAAATGCAGAACATTAGTACATTACGAAATGTAAATTACCTCCGATCTATCCAATACTTAATATCATTTCTTAATTGCACTCCATGAGACTTTATTAAACTAAATATTTCATTATCTCTCAAAAATTCTTCATTTGATTCAGCAATGGCGAAGTATTTGGAAAAAGCTAAAATATTAATCAATCACAGAAACATTGTAAACGACATATGAATCAACATTGGGAATAGTTTACTGCAGAATTAATTCAATGCTTTTAGAATCAACATATTAAATTTCAAAACAGTTCAAATATATATTTTTCATTTACTAACATTCATATTCCGGTTCGGGTTGGATACGCTCTTTGCACATCAAATCTCTCAACTCTTTAATAATTTCTACCTCTGATAAAGGGGACGGGGATGACATCGTTGATCACCCTCATGGAAAGCACTTTAAAGGGTAACACAAACACAACGAAGACAGCCTTGCGAACTACAGTAACGGTTATAAGTGAAATTTTATTTGAAATTCATCGTGGTTTTAGAACTGTAACATGGCGGCCATGTAAAGTGAGCAAATTTATTATTGTAAAAAAAATAAGGGGTTAAAACCCTCTTATTTAAGGTACTGCTTTTGATTTCATCTTTATTTAGTAAACAGTAAGTGGAATTAAGCAAACAGTTATTATATAGGGTGATAATGTAAGATTGCTTTAGTTAGCTGTGCAATATACGGGCATGGTATACGTAATTATGAATACACAGGGGTCTTTTACTTCTTTATTCCTCTTGTTTTGAATACAGGAAATGTGCGTATCAAACTTGATCAAACCCCTGAATGAGTCTATGAAAACATATTCGTTCGATTTTATGTTAATTTGATTTTGAACTGTTTTCTGTATCACGTCTTTGTTTTGTTTTTTTTAAACCACCAAAACAAAATACCATTAGTGTTGCATAATACCTTCGAATTTCATTTTAAACAATGTACTTGTTACCATACGTGCACGTTTGCGAAAAATAATGATAGGTTTTACAACGATTCTATTTGAACAAGAGATGAAAATTCTTCGTTGGGCAAGCGATCATCGTTATTTTAATTCTTATTAAGTCTAGGTTCGAATTTCATCAAATTCTTATTCAAGGTCTCATAATAATGTTAATTGTTTGAATGTTAATACAAGCAGTGATAAATGGGGCATTAAAATATTTCTTTGGTGATTCAGAGGAATTGAAGTCATTCATTTCCAAATAGAATCTATATCTGTATACTTTGGACAAACCATATGATGACAGTAGACATGATTGTAAAATTTTTAGTCTATTAATTGACTTCATGAATAAACTTTTCTTATACCTCAAAATTTTTGTTTGTAATGGTTACATCATGTATTAAATATTTACAGACCATGGCAGAAGAAAGTCATGTTGCTGACTACTTTGTAGTAGCAGGTCTTCCTGATGATCCACAACCTATGGATGATTACACAGATGGAACCCATTTAAAACAACATCAAAGGCAAATATTTCATGTTTTCCATAACATTAACTCTTTCCTTCTAAAATTAATATCTTGTTGTCTCAATGAAAACTTATGTATTACAGTTTGGCTCCAATAACAGATGTTACTGTTATATTTCCAACATTGGGTGAAAGGTGCCCTCCTGGATGGGAGGTCCTTGATGAAACACCAACAGGTTTATTGGCTGACTTAAATTATGGAAGTCTTAATAGTCCAGAGGCATACATTTGTTATAAAAGAGGAAGGCATAAACCACCATTAGTAGATGTGGGGTAAGTTTTCAGTTTTAAATTTGTATTTGCATTTTAATGCTTACATTACAATACATACTTTTTAATAATAAAAACTACTTATTAAATTTTTAAATCATTAATTTTCTTTTCTTTATTTTTCAGTGTCTTATATGAAAACAAAGATAAAATACTGTCAGAATGTAAAATAGTTTACAAAACACCTTATGATAGAATAGCTAATGTGAATAATGCAAATACAAAAACCTTTATAACTTATAGAAGAGCCAGGAAAAATATGCCTGCCAATGAATTAGTTGTAACAAATATATGTGTTATAATAACTAGTAAAGGAGAAAAACCACCACATGCATTTTGTGTTATCAAGAAAAATTTAAATAAGGGTGTTGTAAGTATTCTTTTTTTCCCCCTGACAAATGAATACAATTAAAAAGAATTAAAAAATTGCTTCCTCAGTAGTTACACATTGTTATAACAATATCACTACTGCAGTGTTAACAATGCAATTATTTGGGCACAATCCCAATACCATTTATCTAGAGTTATAACCAAATGTTTTTTCCACTTCTGGATCTAGATAAGATGTGTCATATCTTTCTAATTAGTGTGCGGGATTGGACTCACAAATGATCTTTGATGTGGATTTTGTATCCACTTTATCACGTTTTGTTAATTAAAAACGGTAAAATTATCGGTGATATCACTTTTAAATTTCAGTTTGCACAAGATGTATTTCTTTGTTACAAGAAATCAATGAACCGCGCTAATTTAATAACATACAAGCCTGGAATTCTGTGTCGTTATCCGACCTGGGACAGACCCGATTGGAACTTGCATTCTAATGTTCCATTGTTTTGCCTACCAATGGGAGCTACTTTAGAAGTTTGGCCTCCCCTGGCATCGCAACCAGACCCCGTATTTTCTACGTTTGTTTTGACGGTTTCAGACGCGTCAGAAAAGGTGAATAATTTTAACACCGATTTGAATAAGTTGAATTTGTACTATCATTCATGACTGAATTAAAATGTTACAGATATACGGATCGGCAGTTACCTTTTACGAGAGATATCCAGTAGAAAAGTTAACAGAGGAACAGTTATCGATATTGGAAAAATCTTTTGAAAATGACAGAGCTTCGTGTTCTGATCTTAGTTCGACATCTTCGGAGAAAAGTTTGGATTCAAAAGACAATAGTGCGAGTGAGCAAGGGTCCGAAGAAAATTCTTCAGTATCAAGACGTAGTTTACTATCCGGATCTCATACGTTCAATGTGAACAAATGTATCTGTTTATTATCGCATTGGCCTTTTTTTGATGCCTTCGAAAAGTTTTTAAGTTTTCTGTACAAGCTTTCAACCACTTCCGAACCCCATTTGAAAATGGTACCAATTGAACGGTAAGTCCCTTTTCATAAAAATTGGAAGAAGTGTTAAGATTGTGACATTTTTAAGTAATATGTAACGTTATTTTTTGACTTTAGGTATATCTCACACTTCCTGGAAAATATCCCCTTTCCTTCGCCTCAGAGGCCTCGAATTCTTTTTCAAATGTCCGCCGATGAAAAGGTTGTATTATATCAACCAGAAGATATTCCTTTGCCGAGAAGGTACTGCAAATACTTATTACCCTATGCGCATGTAAATTTCCAATACAGTGCGTTTCTAAATAAAAAAGCGCCAGTAATTATTTGTAATGTTTATTGTTTCATTTTAGTGGCGCCGGCTTCAAAGAACTTTTATTAAACTTGAGCTCAGACGATTATTTACTGGTGCTGCTTTTGATTTTGACAGAACATAAGATTTTGGTTCATTCACTCAGATCAAATATTCTGACTTCAGTTGTTGAAGCCCTTTCAATGGTCGGTTGCTTAATAAAAATGAATCAACAGGTTCATTCTTGGTTTTACGGCAAAACAATGAGTCTGAATTTATTTATCTTTGCAGATAATGTTTCCATTTAAATGGCAATGTCCGTATATACCCTTGTGTCCATTGGGTCTTGCTGAAGTTCTACATGCTCCCGTACCGTTTTTAATTGGAGTGGACTCGAGGTTTTTTGACATGTATGATCCTCCTCCTGATGTTACATGTATCGACCTTGACACAAATAATATAACCCTGTAAGTCAAAATTTTAGCTGTTGTGAACCTTCTGACAATTGTAATGAAAATTTTTATTCATGACAATTTATTGTTTCCAGTTCGGAGGAAAAAAGAAATTTGACATATAAATTACTTCCTAGAAGAGCAGCAAAAAGTCTTAGAAGCACACTGGAAATGCTTTGCACAAAGTGTTTGGAAAATGAATTTGCAAACTCGAACTTGAATAGTGAAGATTGTGATGATAGTACGAAACGTTTTTTAATGAAGGATAAAGAGGTTGGTTCTGTTGTTTTGACATCCACAACAGATATTATGAACTTGTAAGAAATATTGATTGAACAATATACTTTTAGCAAAAGTTGGAGTTGGAAATTCAAGAAGCTTTTCTCCGCTTTATGGCAACCATTTTAAAGGGATATCGATCGTACCTTTTACCCATTGTAAGAGCACCAACCATTGGAACGACTGATCCCAAGTCATTATTTGACCTTCAAGGTTCGTTCACTCAATAATTCAATAACTTTATTTTTTGATTCTGACGATTTGGTACGACAACTAACTAATTTACCGTTGTAGGATTCTTGAAATCTCGAGACAGGAGTGACCACAAGTTTTTTGTCATGCTCATGAAAACACAAATGTTCATTCGATTCATAGAAGAGAGGTCGTTTGTTTCTGATATGGATGTGGGCCTGGCTTTCTTTGATGAATGTACTGAAAAAGTGGAAGAATCGTCTGGAAGGTTATTGGAATTCGAAGACATCGAAGAATCGCATAGGAGTGAAAGGACTGTTTTCATACCTCCTCCTGAACCAAATGGATTACCCCCAGGAGTTTTGTACAATTATCAGGTGAATGTTTTGCTATGCTTTGAATTTTAATTGAAAGATGTAGACATATTTAATGTAAATCAATTTTCAGGCTTTTAATTTAGACGGTAATTTATTTAAAAACAAAGATATAAAGAATGTTTTGAATGTTCCGAATTCCGAAAACACACCTGGCAGTCCCATGGCAAGAAGAACTAAACATGAAGTGAAATCAGCTCAGAAATTAGCCCGACGAAAACATTTACAGTCTGCTCAAAGTTGGGCGAAATGCTTGCTAACAACTTGCTACAGGTAGTTTTACTTTCCTAATAATACGATAATGGTCACAGCGGAGGTATGCAATTGATTTTCCATATAATTTTTTTATTTGCAGCTTATGGTTTTTACATCTGCCGAGTTTTGTTATTAGCGACGCCTCAAAATCATCGGTGTGCTTAAGAGTTGCTTACGAACTACTTGTTAAAATTCAAAAATTAAGATTGCATCCAACCGATGAGGTAGGTCAACAACTAATTAGAGTATTGGTATTGACCCCAGGAAAAGTGCCGGCGCACAATGGTCTCATTGGGACGGGATTCCAATAGTGAGGGACTCGAACCCACTAAAAAACCTGAAGGGTCCACTAAATCCTTGTGTTGGAAGTGGCGAACGGCTTCACGCTACAATCGCCTGCATCCCACGGATTTTTAGTTGGTGTAGAACCAACTCCCACAAACACTCAACGTCCCACGGTGCCGCTCATGTGGCGACCGTGTCGACGTGCAGAGGCGACGGCATGTCTCCCACCGAACCTCCGCTCTCAAGGACGCATGATGACAGAAACCCAACTGTCGTACACCCGAGCTCCAACAATCGGTGATGACCTATAAACTATGTACAGATTAGTTTACATGTTTATATTAACTTTTTTATTTACTACATTATAGGTATGCTACAGGGTAATGATGCAACTGTTTGGGATTTACAGTCAACCTGTTCTGGCGGTAAACCTTTTGTCACAGATGAAATCATGTGGTGTCCAACCCAACGCTCTGACCTACGGTTATTACAACAGAGCCGTTCTAGAAGCCACGTGGCCTTCAGATCAGTCTCACACGAGTCAGTTGTGGAGTAAATTAAGGTACACAATTTAAAATTTTGTGTTCCTTAACCTCAGACGTGGGATTATGTATGTTTTTTATTTTGCTAGGAATGTAATTCTGGGAGCCGCCTTGTTTCGTCGAGGAGCACAAGAAGCAAAACTCCGACTATCTGAGGCTGAATCTTGTACTTCGATAGCTTCTTTAGAAAAGACAGATTTGCTTTCCGAGTTGGAGAAATCAATGAGAAAACGACTTGGAAGCATAATGAAGCCAACTCAACAGAACCTTCAAGAATTAGTTTCCTCTCAAACATGTAAGTGTATATTTCACGTGTGATAATGGCTGTTGCAAACAAAACAGAACTCAACTTAGTATTGCAACACAATTTAATTGTAACAGCCAAGAAATCATAAAAAATTGATCTCGTTATAGTGGAAAACAGCGCCGGAATTTTAATGACCGGACTTAAGAAATCACCGCCAGCACAAAGGAGGCAAAGAAGTAGCTCTGATTTTAGTCCTCGGCTAAAGCAACCCAATCCAAGGTAAGCAAGTAAGAATTTAATTGGTAAGAAAATTACTTCACTCGATTTATCAACATTTTTCTTCTCATTTCCTAGTGTCGTAACGGATGTGAATGCGACAAGACTTCGAAGGGGTAGTTTATCACCAACCATTAATGAGAACGACACATTGAAATTACTGATAAGATGTGATAGTTTTGCTAATGACACCTCTATCTTAGAAAAACATAATCGAACAAATAAAATGAATGGTGGGTATGACACAGAAATGAAATATTTAATGTTTGTTTTACCATTCTGGTGTGCTTTATAATAACTTATAAATGCAATTTGTTTTTACAAAAGTTACTAATCGCTTTCAGAAAATAACTCGAGTCATGCAGGTTCTAAAGTTCTTTCTGCACCCCGTGAAAGCTCGGAATCGTTAGATATAACTGATGATCCTTCCCTGGATGACAGCTGGAGCAACCGTCAATCAATAGTAAAACCTGGCAATTCAAAGACGGAAAGCAAAACTTTAATGTCAAGATTAAATTGTTTGGGATCAGACTGGAGTACAGATGATTGGACTGCATCGCAGGATTCCATAGAATCTTCTGAATGGTAATAAAAGTGTTTTCTAGTGTACATTTAGAACGTGTATTGTGTACTAAGTAATTTGATAATTTTCATTCACAGCAAAGATGAAACGGAAAAGTCTAAGACAGGTGGCTTGAGGAAGTCTCCAACGAAGAGCTCTGAGAGTCTCTTGAATGAGTCTGAAGGAGTGCAGTGCAAAGAAAACCGCAGTAAAGTGTCTCTCTTTGAAAATCGACAATGTAAGTCTAAGTAACAAGCACATTTATTTGCCAAATTATACTTTGGTTGTAATAAAAAATTAAATTGTTCAGCTGCTGGGAGCGAAGCAGAAAAATCTCCCCACACTCAAGACAGCTCGAAGACTCCTCCTTGTAATAATTTGAAAAATTCATCGGACGTTACTTCAGTTGATGTATCGAAACCTAGTCAAACAGATTCCACAAATTGCTACGCAGAAGAATCATTAGGTATGGAAAAAACTTTAGATTTTGCAAGGACACCTTGTTGCAATGAATGATATTTAACTGTGGCTTGTTTTTGTTGTCAACAGCACAGCCCCAAAATTTGGTGGACGGCCAATGCGACGAAGAAATAAAAAATTACGATAATTCAAATACATCCAAAACGTCCCCAATTCGAACCCCCGTGACGGAGAATGATCCCTTAGGTGCCTTACAATCTACAAACGAAGTTAATGGAACTGATATTGATGCCGCGAAAGTATTGGACAATAAAAATGTGGTTAATTCGTCGGAAGAAATAGATGAGGAATTAGCCACGAGGATGAAGTACGATCTCTCAATTGGAGGATTGTTTTCCCACCGGCCTTCAAAAGGTGGAAGGAAAGTTGATGAGATTGTCGAAACTAGATTAGCCAGAAGAAGAGAAAACGACCAGCGAGGACAAGGAGACGATATTGATATTACACCGACGAGAGTACCCAAAAGTGCAACGTTTCATAACGGACGGGACAAAGAAGCGAAATCAAAAACCGTACCAAGGGGATCCACACCTTTGTCGGAGGTAGTCAGCATTCTTTCTTGCTTTTCCAAAATTGTTGGTGACATTTTTTTTAATGACACATTTGAATTTCTACTTGTAGGAATCATCAGCACAACGTAAATCATTGCACAGGTCGACGACTCTGCCTGATACGGCTGTTGCTACGGCGGTGTCTGCGAGTTCCGTGGCGTCTAGTTTGAGTAGTTTTAGTTCGAATTTTAAATTCTCGTTTAGGTACGATCATCATACTAATGTGTCATAACTAATGTGTTCAAATATGAATTACTGAGCTCTCACGAGCTACGTGTTTTCTATATATAAACACGAATTGATTTTTTGCTTAGCTTCAAGCTTTGCCGTAGTGCACGATAACTTTTTCTGATTGCTTTTTTTTCTGAAAGCCTCTTAATAATTTTAAATTGGGGAGATATTTGAGGAAGCAATATTGTTAATATCTAAATTAATTTTTTGTAACCCAGCTTTAAATTAATTTATTTAATTTTTATTTTTTTATTGCGATTGTTTGATGTGTGTTGCAGCCGATATAGTCCCAGCAGATTTAGTTTGAAAAAATCGGATATACGAAATGCTAAAACGCAAATATTAGAAAACGCCATCAGGTACATTTTTTTTTAATAACTAGTGGTTGTGTATGTAGCTCGCATGTTTTTATATTAATTTTAACATTCTGACAAAATTTCTATCATTTGTATGCCAGTTTCAATTAATTTGATGTTTAAATTTTGAATTTCAGTGGATCTAAGAAATCAAATGAATTGCTCCTCAGTGGTCTGAATTCAGTTAAATCGGCTGCTTCATCGGTGGCGAAAAAAATCGAAGAAGTTATATCGACAAATACAACTCCCGTCAAAGCACACAATATGTCGCACGACTACGAAGAAGACGAATTGGATTTTTCATTCGAAAAGAATGCCACCTTAGACTTTGAGTCATGGGGAACGAATCTAAAAGAATTCTTCGGCGATGGAAGTCGGAAAGGAAGTGCGGCAAATTTACAACCACCTCGCATAGAGAGTCCACCTCTTCCCGAGGATGTGATTGCGGAAAGTCTCTACGGAAAGACGTTAAAGAACACAGACGCTCCTAGTGCCCTGGTAGCCATCATGACCACGTGTTGCAAATGTAACAACTGCCACTCTATTTTGTATGACGAAGAAATAGTTGCTGGATGGACCCCTGATGACTCAAACCTTAATACAAAGTACGTTCACTCATGGTTTAGCTGCATGCAAATTTTTTTTTATTGTCTGCTAATGCATTATCATTATACCTTAGGTGCCACTTCTGTCAGAAGCCTACACTTCCCTTCCTCACCGTTACTCTGTACGACTACAGGAATAGCGATAAGAAGCGGAAATGTTCAATTCAAACCACTCATTTAGCTCAAAATTTTAAAAACCGTAACATGACCAATAGCAATCTGTCTGTGAATGCTGGAAGTTTAACTGATTTAAAGAATGGAGAACAAGAATCAGAAGGGGCATATTGTGACAAACAAAAGGGAGTCCAAGAAGAAACTGTCAAAGAAGATGCAGATGTAAAAAGGGTAGAAGGAAACGTGAACAATAGTAGTGAGACATTGGATAATTCATCCTCTCAGACTACGACCAGTAATAGCAGTATTAAAGAAAAGACTAACTCCGAGAAAGTTGATGTAAATACGATCGAGCCTTACGTCCTGGAACCTATCATTGTACCTTATCTGAACCCTCTAGTACTTAGAAAGGAACTCGAAAACATTTTACACCACGAAGGGGATCCCAGTTTGACGAAATCCTCTTTTGTAGATCAACATCCCATTGTTTACTGGAACATGGTAAGTACAAGTAGTTACACCTGGTCATTTTCAATAATTGATTGACAATGACTTATTACCATTAAATTCATTTCACAGGTTTGGGTATTTGAGCGCATAAATTTCACCAGTCATCTTCCAGACTTGATTCTTCAGAGTTCAGTTGCGAAGAAAACACATTTCATTCATTCGTCCTGGACTGGTGACTCGGATTCTGCAAATATTTCTATAAAATGCCTTTGGGACAATCCCAGGCTTTATGAAGAAGTATGTTTTGTCTGAGCAAATGCAATTTAAGGTAGTAAATGTGTTACGTGGATTGCATTATTATTTTTTTAAATTGTAGGTCGGGCAACCGATGTACATGCTATGGCAAGGACCAAATCACCAAAGTTCGTTAGTCAGTGCTCTGGTCACAGACCGAATATCAGTGCCGAGGAGGTATGTTTTTTGGCTCTTTGTCGAAGTCACTTTGTCGAAGTAACTTGATTGATTCCGGAAATAAAATAAATATTTTCTAATATAATTCTACTTATTTTCAGTGTTATGCAAAATATAATAAATAACTTAAGGAGAGACAAACTTTACGAGTCAATGCGACTATTGGTAAATGAGCGAACAAAACTCCGCCATTCACACTCTTTGTACAGAGATATTTTGTTTTTGGCTATTGCGGCCTGCGATAGAGCAAATATCATATTAGGTAAGGATGGAATCTTAGATTATGTATACATGAAAAAACGGATGGGCATGAGATATTGGAATTTACTACCAGAAATACTGCAAATTTCACATTTCTTGAATTGACCAAAGGTTGCCCAACTCATGATTGAGTTGTTTAAAAGGATGCAACGGTGCAACCTTTGAGGCATTAAAATATAGATTTTAACACATTTTTATTTTTCAGGCCTGTTACAAATATTAAAAAATTCTAATGCCTATTTATTTTTTCAGAATCTTTTGATCGTGAATACACAGTTTCCTATGAAAGACTCCGAGCGGAAGACATCTCTCTCCTTCATTGTGATAAACCTCCAGTTAGTGCCTCATATCGAAACTATTTTCGGCCTCTCTTGCTCTCGCACGAGATAAATTGAGAAAGAATGATTTTTAATGAATCACAATTGTTTGTTAAGAAATGAAACCAGTCGATTCACCACGTATGAAGACAATGAAAATTTTTAACCGGAATTCACAGTATAGAAATTCATTGCTATTTCATTCTCACCGTTCCATACATGCCAAGACATGTTCGCTTTCATTTTTAAAGGAACCGGAAAGTAAAATATTTCAGTTCAAATAGTTCAGTAAAATATTATATTCAAAAACAATAAAGTTTCATTTTATTTATTTTATATGGAAGACAGATTAGAAAACACAATAACGTTATGTTTTAGCCGATACGAAAGTCGAAAATACCTGAGTAATAAATTGTTTTTTTTGTAATCCATTCATGTATGACATAATTGAACTTATGAAATATTTAATTTTGTATCGAATCAATAATGTTGATACGTAAATATATTCCAAATGAAGAACTTTATTTAACTTGAAGTCGTCAAATGGAATATTTAAAATGGTGACATTCATTCATAATCAAATACATATATATACACACATATATATATATTGTAGCTTAATTATAGCAGGAGACGTGTACATATGGTACGAATATTTATCGAAATCCCGTCACAAATGAGACCTGCAGGTTTTCCTTTTTTATAAATAAAATTATTTATTCGTTTTTAAGCAAAACAAACGGTCTGAGAAATCATGCAAAAGAGAATACAGCGATGAATACCAATGGTTGATTGGAACGGTCGTCTCTAACGTGTTCAAACTCTCATCCGTGCCAAATTTACCAAATAACCATGAACGTGAAAAGAGTTACGTAACCGCTGGTTGTGCAGTCGAGTACAATGAAATTTAAATGGGTGGTATCATTGAGATTTGTGTAGAATATCTAAGTGAAAAGGAGGTATCCCGTCACGCTCGTCAGCCAAAATTTTCTCCTAAATTTCTAATTTTTTAAAAAGTTCGAGCATTTATAATTTTCAAAATTTTAAATTTGAGCCAGGTGTAGAAAATAAAAACCACTTTTTGGAAAGATTACCAACAAAAATAAACGTAGTACACAGCACATGAACAATCCTTTGGTAGCACCCGAAAGAGCAATATTCAAGCATAGAAAGCTCAATTTTCATTTTTTTTATATTTGAGATATATATATATATATTGTTTGTGTACATTCCAAATTTATATTTAACGGAAAGTCAATTTATTGCTCACTGAAATTGGTTGATTACGAGAAGAAGATACTTCTGATAGTTTCCCGTCCCCGCCTGTTCTGGTTGTTTTAAGAAAAAAAAATAATAATAATTGCTGAATCGATATGATAAAACATTGAGAAAATCGAGGAGTTCCTTTTGCAATTTGTTTTGTGTTTTCACGAATCATAACTGTTAAAATGTTTAAATACTTTATTTTAACACATGTTGTCTAATCATTATTGCCTGTCACATATTTAATGAAATGCCCTTTGAAAGATTATGAGTTCCAAAGTCAAATGTATTTTACACTTTACACTTAATAGTTTTAAGTCATCATAAGAAAAACTGGTAGAAAAAATTATTGACCCAAAAGCATGAAAAAACCGATTTTGTTTTTTTGTCTACAGGCGTGTTACTCTAGGGATAATTTAATTTGTAATCTTTGTATTTAAAATATATTTTAAATCACAGATCAATTGTTGGTTATATATTCATTCAGCTAAAAATATGGTACTTTTGTAATGAACACACTTCAACTATACATTCATTATTAAATGAAATGCATGCACTAGAGACAGATGGGTATGTCACGACGATGTACAATCGAAGTTGTGATACCGTTTCAACCAGGCCAACATTAAATTATGTGAAACTGCATTCTGGGGAGGGGCCCAAAGTTTCTGTAATTAAAATAAAACTTTCAAATATATAGTTTTCAGGGAAGGAAGTTTCACAAGCCTTCTTTTGTTCACTCACATCCTCTACTATGTCGGTTAACTTTTTCAGCTTTCTTGTTCTTATCACAGCATCTTTCAAGTTGTCAGCATTAACCCATTTGGCATTCTCAATTTCATTTGAGTCAACATCAACATCTTTATCCATCACAGTTGCAATGCATCCCAAGGTCAGCTGAGAAGCAGGAAGTGCCCAGTGTTGAGAAGTGCAAAACTCAACTTTAACCACATGGAGTCCAACTTCTTCAGCCACTTCCCTTCTTACATTCTCTTCAACAGACTCACCTAAATGCAACAGCTTATGTGAAGCTGACATAAAAGTGGTGTGGGTTATTATTAAAGGGATGAATTACCTGGTTCAATGAAACCAGCAACACATGTGTACAACCCCTTGGGATGCCTCTCTTGCCTAACCAATAAAACCTCTTCATGATTGTTGTCTTCAATTAAAGTCAAGCCAACCGGAGACAATGTTGGGTAGTGAATTGCATTACATCCCATACACTGTTTTCTGGTTCCTGCAGCATTGACACTTAAAGTCCCAGCACAGTAATTGCAAAACAAGAATGTTTTGCAAAAATTAAAGAGTCCCCTTGCCTGTTTACAAAGTAATATAAAATTTATTACCATATAAAATAAAAAAATGCAATTTATTTGATTAATGCCCTACATCAACACAAAGTAAATGAATTTCAGTGCTATTTTCTGAGTTGTCCATTTGGAGTTGTCCAATCATTTTAAATAATTCATAAACTTGCTTGTTTGAAAATAATTCTAAAGAAGCATTAACTTACATGGGTGACATACTGTGCATCTTTAGCATCTAGAAAGAATAATGACTCTCTGATATTAACTAATCTTCCATTTATTGCACGTTCAATTTTTTGTGCGTTGGAAATTTCCAAATTCAAGGCGAATAAACAGATAAAAACATTTGCTTCGGGTAAAACATCTAACAAAACGGACCTTGAATTTGCTGTCCAGGTACTGACTTCTACAATAAAAAATTAAACAAAAGTCACGAAACGCTACAGAATCTTCTCTCCGATAACTTCAGAGACCTAATCAAGTTAACATGTCTTAATAGGCTACCACGTCAAGACCTTGAAAACTGTGAAAAAGTAATTTGTCATTTGAATCCAAGCAAACCATTTCATTTTTCAACAGCAAAATATATTTCCCATATTCATAAAACGACTGTGGAAATGTCACATCCGTCTTCAATCTTTCTAAATATTTTGCTTTCTTAATAAATTGCTCCGAGTCTGCTGAAAAATAATAAGACGGTGTCAACACAAACTTTCTCATCGGCGCTAGACGATATATAAATCGTGTTGAATTATACGTCGCCAACATTCTATCACAAATTTATAAAATGATGTTGAGCAAACCCATATTTTAAAAGGTGATTTTTATTGAACTCGGTTACGTATTATTTACTAATGTTAAATATTATAAAATAACTGTCACAACTTTGTTTACACGATTCATACTGAACTGTTTATCATGCAAGACGTCATGTTGGCACAGTTTTGTTTTTTCGAACACATGGTTTTGTTTGAGCGAGATGATCAAAGCCATTCTTAGTTAATCAAATAGTTATTAAGAAGAAAAACTCAGGTGTTGTGGCATGGATGCCTTGGACATTTTCTACAAACTTTCAGCTGGTACAAAATTTCTCAGGACAAATAATAAGGTGAGGAAATGAAAAAGAACAAAATTGAGTCGTTAATTCTAACCTAAACACATATGAATTTTTCCCATTGGAAGTCAAATTGTACAAATAAAAAGTAAACTTCAAAAACTATCTAAATTAAAATAAGTGGAATTTTAAGTCCGATATAGAATTTGTTATATTTCACATTTTTTTCATTGTAAAAGTAATAATTTAGGTAAAAGATGTATATGTGGTAGTGACCGCTCTGCCATGATGTGTGTAATTTTTTGAACACGTTTTTCGTTTGTGTTCTTATGATGTAGTTTAATAGTACAACAAAAGTCTTTTAGTGCGGCATTCTCGGTATTAAATAGTCTTGTCGATAATGCCTGTCGACATAACGCGGCTGACCGAAGGTTGGCTGGAATTAGAAAGCGACCCTGGATTATTTATGCTTCTCTTGGAAGATTTTGGAGTGAAAAACGTTCAAGTGGAAGAGATTTATGACATAACCAAACCTTTCGACTGTCCAGTCTACGGCTTCATATTTCTGTTTCGGTGGATTGAAGAAAGGCGATCAAGAAGAAAACTATTTGACCAGAACGATATGTTTTTAAAGGAAGAGGACGTTGTGAATAATATATTTTTCGCCCAGCAAATGGTGCCCAACAGTTGTGCTACCCACGCTCTACTGTCAGTGTTGTTGAATTGCCCGAAAATACAACTAGGGGATACTCTGACTCGACTGAAAGCTCACACCGTTGGAATGACACCCGAAAACAAAGGTTGGGCAATTGGTAATACACCGGAATTGGCCAGAGCTCACAACTCTCATGCAATGCCTCAAGCAAAGAGATGCGTCGACAAAAGTACTGTGGCTGCTGGAGTTACGTCTAGTCGATATACAGGAGAAGCATTTCATTTTGTTAGTTATGTGCCAATTCAAGATAGACTGTTTGAATTAGATGGGCTCAAGCCATATCCAATTGATCATGGACCATGTGACACTGATGAAGCATGGACAGAAAAATTTAGAAAAGTGATGATTGAAAGACTGGGAGTTGCTGGTGGGGAACCTTGCCATGATATAAGATTTAATTTGATGGCTCTTATTCCTGACAGGAGAATTGCATTATCACATAAACTAAATATGCTCAAAACAAATAGAGAAATAGTTGTAACTGCACTTCAACAACTTGTGCATCTAAATACTGAGTCAAAAAAGTCAGATGCAATGAAAGCTGAGGAGGAGTGTCAAAAATCTTTAGAATTGGGTTCTAATTCATCTCTAACAGAAAGTGAAGCTGCCATGATAAGTGACTTAAAACTTGAGAAAACTTTAGATGAAGATGAATGGAAAAAGAATGAAGATGCATTTACCAAGGCTGAATCCATTGAAGTCTCCCAATTTTCTGAGAATAATGAAATGGAATCAGATCTGAGTCCTGGATTAACTTTATCTGCAAGTCATGTGGATGCATTGTCAACAATTAAAAGCAACTTGGAATCATCATCTAAAGAAAACATAGCCCCAACATTTAAGATTGACAAAAAGGGAAGCCTAAGTGTTCACTCAGATTATTCCACACCTTTGACAATTGTCACATCTCCAACTCCAAGCATATCTGGTACAGACACTTCATCAGACATTGGCTCAGTGTTCAATTCACCTTCAAACATGGGATGGGGCTGTAATTCCTGTCAAAATAGTCCTTGTCCCAAAGATTTCAAAAAATTTGTTGTTCAGGCTGATGATAAAAATGACTCTTTAAGTGGAAGTTGTTCTGGATCACATTCAAGCAAAAAGCAATCTTGTGATGTACAAGATTTAAAAAATGAAATGCTGAAAACACCAGACAAATCTTCTTGTCAGACATCACCAGACGTACAGTCAGAAAGAGATTTGGATTGCAATCCGGAAGATACAGATGCAATGAAAGCCCTCATGTCAAAGTATCCTGTTTTAAGAGAACCTCACACCTTTGCTCCAAAGGATTTATTGGCACTTCTAAAAAATGTCGAAACAGAAATTGCCAATTGTGAGGCTTCACTAAAAGATGAGAATGACAAGAGAACAAAGTATAAAATAGATGACTGCAGAAGAACTCACAATTACGATGAGTTTATTTGTACATTTCTGTCAATGTTGGCAGAGCAAGGGAAGTTGGCTGATTTAGTGGAGCAGCACCTTCATAAGAGGCCAGGACTGGCATCACATAGGCATAAGAGAACACACACCATTAGAAAATCTGATAGTAACAAAACAGTTAAATACAGAAAAGGAAAAGCTAAGCACAGGAGAAGAAATTAGATTTAATCTAGGTACAAATAAATTTAGCTTTTATCAGAAACGGTAGATTGTTGGACTGTGACTAATTACTAATGAAATTCAACAGTTGTACAAAAAATCCGGAATTTATTATTCTTCTAAATACTCTTCTCAAAGACATATAACACATCTGCATTATGTTGTTGTTGTCATGAGATGTATATATTGTATTTAAAATAGGAATATTATAATTTATAATTTTATGTTTTGTAAATTACATTTTTTGTAACAATATCCCTTTACATCAGTTTTTCATGAAAAACATTGAGAATATTTAGCATTCAGGTTTTCTTTCAAATTTCAGATAAAATCCAAGAGTAGTACCTTAAATATCAAACAAGAGCCAGCTGACACTGCAAATAGCCCCATAATATATGATGGATTCATAGAAGATGATGGTGTAACTATTAAAAATGAATCTCCTGCTTCACAAATTCATGAGCATCAACCATTAGAGCTCTTAAAAGGTTTGCCAGCTGCAGACAGTATTCAAGACAAGAATGAAAAGAGGAAAAAGAAGAAAGAAAACACATCGACAAACTTTGTAACATTTCAAAGGCAGCAAGAACAGCAGGTAAATGAAAATAATTATTATCCTTTACATGCTTATATGAATTTTATTTATGAAGATCAACATCAACAGTAAAATTCATAACCTTCAATATTTTTAGTTATCTGAAATTCGAAATAAACTTAGAATATCAGTAATTGGGACCAACACTCCATGGCCACTAGAAAGTTTTAATGAACTGGTAACCAGATTCAACGTTAATCCTGTAATAGTTAATAACTTGGAAGAGGCTGGATTTAAAACACCAACTCCAATTCAAGCTCAAGCAATTCCAACGATGCTTGAAGTAAGTCATGCTTCTAATTTATAAACAGACGTAGGTAAACAATATTAAGCCAGATGCTTGCGTACGATTTTTGAAACTTACTTTTCCAGGGCAGACAAATACTGGGATGTGCACCAACAGGTTCTGGTAAAACAGCAGCTTTTCTCATACCAGTTCTTCATCATTTGAAAGGACCGCTAAAAAAGGGGTACAGAAGTGTCGTGGTGTGTCCCACAAGAGAGTTGGCACGTCAAACTTACAGGGAGTGCACCAGATTAAGTGAGGGTACAGGACTCAGAACAAATATCGTTAATAAAGTCAGCCTCGATAAAGACAAATTCAATTTAAAAAGTTCTAAAAAGTTTGGTGAGTCCGAGCGGCAAGTTGTTTAGTTAACGTCCCATTCGAGTAAGAAATTAATGTTATTCTTCTTTACAGATATTTTAATAACAACTCCCAATCGCTTGGTGTATTTATTGAAACAGGAACCGCCAAAGGTTGACTTGAAAAAGTAGGTTCAAGTATATTAAATGATGCCCCTAACTATAAGCTTGACTGTTTTGTCCTATTAAAATAAGTTTTATTAAAAAAATTCAGCGTTGAATGGCTGATAGTCGATGAATCTGACAAATTGTTCGAAGCCGGAATTCGTGGTTTTCGAGACCAATTGGCTGTCATCTACAATGCCTGCAGTTCCTCCACAATAAAACGTGCAATGTTTTCTGCAACTCAAACGCCACACCTAACGAAATGGTGCAGGAAAAATTTGAAAAATCTTGTTTTAGTCAACATAGGAGTCAGGTAGGCTGGTACAGTTGACACTCTACACTACAGCAGTTTAAATGTTCTTCCTTCACCGGATTGTTCTCTAATGCCTGCCCATTTTTTTGTAGAAACTCTGCCGTTGAAACTGTTAAACAAGAACTTTTGTTCGTCGGAAGCGAGGCCGGAAAATTAGTTGCATTTAGAAATTTGATCAACAGAGGATTGACGCCCCCCGTTTTAGTTTTCGTTCAGTCTAAGGAGAGAGCTCAAGAGCTGTTTAATGAACTAGTGTACGATGGTATAAATGTTGATGTTATTCATTCCGATAGGACACAAAAACAGGTGAGGAATTCTGTAATTTTTGTGTTCACCATGGTGAGAAGGAAGTTAACTTGGAAATTCAGAATTGGCGGCGTACACAACTTGTCATGCAACCTTAAAAAATATTATATGTGATAATATGTGAAATACTATTACAGCGGGATAACGTAATTCGAAGCTTCAGAGAAGGAAAAGTGTGGGTTCTGATTTGTACCGAATTGATGGGTCGAGGTATTGATTTCAAAGGGGTTAACCTTGTCGTGAATTACGACTTTCCACCCAGTTCGATTTCCTACATCCACAGGATAGGACGAACAGGTCGAGCAGGTAGACAGGGACGAGCAGTCACCTACTTTACCCAAGATGACACCACAAATTTAAGAAGGTGAATTGCAAGTCTAAGTAGAAAGAAATAAATATTCGGAAAATGTCAGTAACGTCTCGTTCGTTTCAGCATTGCCAGATTATTAAAAAATGCCGGTTGTGAAGTGCCGGAGTACATGCTCACCATGAAGAAATCAAACAAAAGCGATAGGAAAAAATTGGAGAAGAAGGCTCCGCACCGAGAGAGCATTTCAACAACTCCTATATACGAAAAGGAATTGAAAAGGAAACGAAAAAGGAACAAAGCTAAGCAGAAAGGAGAAAAGAAAATGAAAATGGGAGCAGCAGAATCGAAAGACAGCCAGTGTGGAGCCCAGTCCGAGAAATAGTTTCAATTTTCAATGCAATCAATAAATATGTTTGATTAAATTACCGTGGTCATATATTTAATGACGTTGCCTTACAAGGAGAAGTAAATATGGGGGATTTAGGAATTGTCAATCGGTAATAAGATGTAGCCATTACGTTCAGGTTAATTCTGGTAATTTTGGTAATTTCTGTATTATTGATTTCCTGAAGAATATTCTGATTGGTTTTGATGAAAACAAAATTGTTTTACTTTGCGTAATTTCGTTAATTTTCATTTTCTCGTGTTAACAAAATGATTAAAATACCCAAGAGTGGCTAGAAATGTGACAAAATTGGTTGCGTTATTAACGTCGATGAATAAATAATATGGGTAAACGATTGCTTATTGTATACCTCTGACATAAGAATTTTCATGTTTGTTGAGATGTTGTGTGTGCGGATGTGACACTGCCAGTACCGACCTGAATTGGTGTGTTGTGAGTTGAGTTTCAGCTAAGAGCTCTCTTGATGCACTCAGCATTCGTATGTGATCGTCTGGATGTTCTCTTTCTGTGGTATAAATTTAGTACGTCCGTAGTTTTTTTTTCACATATCTCAAATTTGTATTATTTTATTGCCAAATTCCGGGAACAAGTTCGACGGTGAAATTAATACAAAGGTACCCGCCTTGGTGAAATCCACGTCAAAGTAAAACATCTCTGATGTCGTTTATAATTCCCTCTGCATCTTCCAAAGACTTCAACATGAACTTTTGCTGCTCTCTGAATATCGAAATGTTTTCGGGTTCCTGTAAAAGGTTCTCGTCCTTTTCGGACTTGTACAGAACTTCAACCAATTCTCGCTGTATGTTGTCCTTGACGAAATTAACCAGGCAATACATGATGGCCTTCGGTACGAGATCCTGTACGGATTTCCTGACAATTCCAAAATAATTGGTCACCAGTTTCTCGATGACTTTGCACTCTCGGTTGTCCCTTTCCGTGAACCGTCTCCTGTTCAACGTCTGATTGGACCCGCTGGGCGTTGATAACACTTGGGGTTGACTCGCATTGCTTTCCTGTGGTTTCGGAGGGTTCATTATAACGTAGGGAGTTTTCCCGTTGGCATCCCTTTTGCCGGTCAACTGATTGGATGGAAGAAACGAACTGAACCATCCCTGAGAAACCTGGAGGTTCAATTTCGATTGTGACGTGTTGGGTACCTGAGGTGATATGCTGCAGATCTGTTTTTTACCTGTAAATCCATCTCATTTTATTTCATCTCATTTGCGTCGCCCCCGTGCAAAATGCCGGAATGTCATACCTTGTCTTCCTCCTTGCACCTCGGGTTCGGGAAGTTCGGAGTTTAACATGTAACTCAAGTCGGCTCCTCTCGTGAATTCGGGATGCATCGTGTTAATGTAAGCCAACTCTAAACTTAATATGTTCTCCACCATAACGATCGTCTGGGGAATTCTCCTGAAATTCACGTGTTCATGTTTTTTCAAACGAGTCGGGACGACAGCAAAGAGAAAACCAAAGGTTCCGATGTTTTTTTTTCCAGCTATCCACCTTATAGGCCTCGCTATCATTTCCAGTAGCACCGGAAACCTACTTTCGTATTATGTCCGAAGCTATCGTGAGGATTTTCTCAAACAGTTTCGGAAATCGTATCATCTCCTGATGAATTTCGTTTCCAGCTTGCTGCAGGATCTGTTGCATTTCTTCGTGTATGAGCTCGACGCATTTCAAACTCGGCTCGAGCAGGAGAGAAATTTGCTTCTTGACCAACGTTTCAAAGCAAACCTATAACAAATCGCTCGAAATAAATTCCGATCGTGGCGGACTCGGGTTGAACTCAGGGACACGAGACGTTTTCTCTACCGACTCTACGATACTTAATCAATCGGTATTAAAGGTATGTAAATTCGATTAAATACCTTCACCTCAGTTTGTTTTGTCTAAGCTACTGGCTCGACTGATATGCTTCAACTACGTCTTAGAGATCGTACCTCAGGAACAAACAAAGCCGGCCGTGTTCCCGACGCATTTCTCATTGCCGTCAGAATATCATACTTGGAGAGTCCAATCAAAGGTTTTATGTTTTCCAATGTCTTCCCGAAGGTTTCATGAAAAATGTAACATATTCTCGCTCCTCCACTCAGTTCACTCGTTTCTATTTCTCTGTAAGGGAAATTAGGAAACCATCAGGAAACCTGCGAGCGCAAAACAATATTCAACTTGTCCTGTGTCCGATACCTCGAAGTGCCGTCGAGGGACGCACAGTACGCCGTGCAAAACTTGGTAATGGCGTGCAACAGAGTTTTACTGTTGTCTACGACGTCGTCACCGTACATTCCCAGGGTAGCTATGGTCTGAGCTTTTATTGAGGCTATCCTTTGTTTCAGATCCGGTAGACATTTTCTGATGTGATAAATGAGAATTTTGTTCAGGGTTTTGGCCAGGTATCGACTTCCGTGACGGTGACAGATGTTGGGGTAGTGTTTTTGCAGGTAAGCAGCTTCGTCTTCTATCGAACTGCTGATGGGCTTGTTTTGGACCGTGTCTTTCTGCGACCGGTTGACGACTCCTATTATTCCCAGTCGTACGGGTATAATTCTGCCGGATAGTATGTCCGAGGCGTCCGTTCCCGAATCCATCAGGTCGAGCTTCGTGACGACGGCGACGGTTCTACTTCCCTCGGGATCGCATTCTCGGGCCATTTGCAAACTTTCACTTGTCGCCATGTCGGTGTTGGCTGTGATCACGGCGAGGATAATCGAATTCGGATTGCAAATATATTTCAGTACGAGTTTTCTAATTCTCATTTCGATGTCGTAGGGTTGGTTACCCACCGGTACTTTGGTCAATCCGGGTAGATCGATCAACGTCAAGTTGACCACCTGCTTCGAGTAGATGCTCAAAAAGATGGGATCCTCGCATATTCCTTTGTTGTTTCCGGCCTTGGATTTTGTTTCTGCCTCGATTTCTGTTCGTATCTCTTCGAAATCTTTGAATATAACGTTTTTCTTGTGCTGGAAAACTCCGAATTCCTCGACCAATGTTTTTTCATCCTGCGGTATGTTTATCAGCTGAAGAACGAGCGGTTGCCGCGTGATAATCCCAACTCCTTTGGGCAGGAAGGACTTGCCCACGAGACTTTCCAAAACGGAACTTTTACCGGAACTCTGAGTGCCCACGACTACTATCTGAGGAAGTAGGAGCGTTTCCGATCCGACCGTATTGAAAACATTCTGAAGCTTATTAACAACCGGAATCAAAGACTCCATGATCGGTCATTGAATTAAATTAGAAAAATACGAATGAAATCGATCAATTTTTTGTAAAATTTTAGTGTCACAACATTAATTTTTAACATATTTATTATCATTTGTTTGACACTGAACACAGGTTCACCAGGAATATTAGGAATCACTTTCAAACTATAACCATCTGTTGCGAAGACGTAAATTGCTCACGATGGCAATGACAATTATTGTTTCTTTTTCTTGCTTGGGTACAATGCATTGAGCCACATCAAAGCAATATCTTTTTAATACCAAACAAAGAAAAATTAAATAAGGCGGGATGGATGTATTCGCAAGACCCTGTATTTCTATTAATATTCTCTTATATACGCATTTATTACTTATGGCGCATTATAAACATTATATTTTAATATTATTACGGGTACAAGAGTTGGACGTTCGCTTTCATCTAAAGTATTTCTGTCTGCTTTTGGAAGCATTTCTCTCTGCCCGTTACAAAACGTTATGGATACATTCAAAATGTGTCGTGGCAGCAGTTCACAAACATGGTTTCTTATTTACCAGGATTTATTTTTGACAATCAAAACTTTTAAAGGTACGTATTATTTAATTTGATTAGTTGCCAATTAATAACCATGATTTGAGAGGAATTCAAATTTGACGTTTGTTTATTTGACAAGATGATTATCTTCGGCTGCTCTCCTAAAGAGAAGAAAAGATAGAATCGTGTTATGGTCTGAACGGTATCGAAGTTGAAAATATGACACAATTGTCTTTTGTGAGACAGCGATAATTTTCATTCACCACAAAATTCCAAATTAACGATTAAGTTCTTACGCGTGTGATTTATAAATAGCTTAATATTTTAGGAAATGGTAATTTTTGTACAATAGTTTCACGCCTGAAATATTTTTCGAAAATTATTTTTAAGAAACCGAGCGAAGAAATATTTGACATTTATTTTGCGCACCACAGAAAGGAAATGATTAATATTTTTCTGTTTGGTATTCTACAGCTGAGTCAGTTAGAGATATCAGTTTGTTCATGTTAAGTGTTGAATGAAAGATTGACTACTTTGTCCAGGTGTTACGGTTTTTTTTTATGTAAATAAAAGGAGTCTTTCTTCAACTGAAAGTAACAGAAATTTTATCTGCTTCATTTTTCAATTGAAATCATTTTTTATCTTGATTTTTAAGATTACCTAAAATGAATTGATTACTTTAAACTAGAGTATTATCACTGACATCAGATGCCAATGAAATGAGACTGTGCGTTAGGTTTTAAACCCAGAAAAATGTCATGTTGTAATTCTAAGTTGTATTTCTTTATTTTTTTATAATTTTAATTTCAATGTATCTTCAAATGTGAGACTTGCTAACAACTGAGTAGTGATTTTCTGTGTTTGTTTTTGTATTTCTTTCATAATTTTTCTTCTTTGTGTAATGGAGAACACTCAAATTGGGATATGGATGAAGGAAACTAGCGGTGGAGATAATAATTGTGGTTGCATAGATAACACTGAATTAAGCAGTACTGTTCCTAGTAAGCAATTTAATTCAGAAAAATTAGGAATTGGGGAAGGAGAAATTGAAAGTATTTCTAATACAAATGAAAAAGATCCTGAGCCGCAAGTAGTACATGACACTAATGAAGTTGTGGACGTGAAAAATACATCATTGGAATCAAGGACTGTTAGAGTGAAGTCAATTCTGAAAAAACCATCAGTGGGAGTGGGCAAACCTGATGAGTTTCACAATAACAACAGCAACCCGTGTTTATCAACCCATACAACTAAATCATTTGATAACACAACATTAATAACAAGTTCAAAAATAAAAGTTGAAGTTTGCATGCTGGTGTGTGACATAAAGAATAATAATGGGGAATTTGGGCAGCCTACTTGTTGGTACAAATTTTTGAGCACATTATGTTCCTGGAGGGTGAGATTATTAAAAACTTATTCATACTTATGTGTGCTTCTTATTGGTGATGGATGAATTGTGATGGTGGAATTTTTGTCTTGTATGGCCTTATTTTATTTGTACTCTATCAAATATTTCATTGAAAAATTTTACCCCACCTGGAAAGCTGTTGTCAGACCTGCTAAATGATCATTCTCATTAGACTTTTTCCATCAGGCATAACATTTCTGTTGCCCATAAATATAAAAAATTTTTTTATTAAATATCTAATTGGTTACAATTTGGTCTGAATGAGCCAACTGTTTTTCATTGCCGAACACATGCTGACCTTTGACATATTTCTAGGCATTGAAAGTAGTCAAGATGACTTGTTCTGAAACAAAACCAAGTTTGCTTTGGAAACCATCATTAGTCACATTTTAATCTAATCAAAAAAGTTACAAAAAATTATTTTTTTTATAGTAAAGTTTGGAATGCATTTCTCGTTGAGTATATGAAAAAATAAAAAATTATCTTTTTACTTGCAATTTTAGGTTTAAAGTTTATCATTAATTTTGTCATTCAGCCGTCACAAATGTAAATTAGGTAATAATATTTTTATTTTAGTCCCCGACGAACGTAAAAGTGTGTTTTATTTTTAGGTGGGTATTAGCTGTCTATTTCGGCTAACAAATTTTCCAGACCACATGTGTCTATAAGTCTCTACTAACCGAAAATTTGACCCATGGTTTTTTGTTGTTTAATGGGAAACTCGTTAACATTAGTATAATTCTGTGTCAAAGATATTTGTATTAGGTTCACGCAGTTTCTTCGAATTATCTGTTGATACTGTTAAACAAATCGCACGTATCACCTTTGAAAATCAGAAACGCAATCATGGCCCTTTAGTTGTAAGGCAGATAATAATATAATCAGTCAGATAAAAAAAATTTTGTATTGACCGACGCTTTCCATGTGAAAGTCCAATGACATTAATCACGTTGGATTTACTACGGAGACACACCGCACGGTGATTTTTCTTCCTGTGATGAGGATCTGACCGGTGTTGTGTGCGCAACTGTTGCAGATGTCCAGCGATGTCCTAGAAAAAGTTCAGACCGCTCGTGTTCAGGATTCAGAGACGTGGGACATAGAGAAGAGGTCCAAGTACACGGTGTACAAGGTGGTCGTACATTCCGGCACATCCAGCTGGTTCGTCTTCCGGCGCTACACCGAATTCCACAAGCTTTTCGAGTCGCTGAAGAAACAGTTTCCCAATCTTCAGCTCAAACTCCCCGGAAAGAAACTCTTCGGGAACAACTTGGACCCGAACTTTGTAGCGACGCGACAGGACGGCCTGGACAATTTCGTGCAAAACATAATCAGTCAGTCTGCATTGCTCCAGTTGTGAGTATCATTCGGTTGGAGTCAGTCCACCCGCGTACCGATTTGTTTTGTTTACCTCGTTTGAAGTACCCGACAAGAGGAAAAAAAACCTGCAAAAGTGTTCCTGCGGAAACCTGCCCAATTTAGAAGTTGAAGATCGTCAACATCGTCCCGTTGACATTTGTTCTTGTTTTTAGTGAGAGACGCGTGTCGACTTAATTTACACTCCGACTTGTTTTCGCCTTCCGATTCAAACTTCATCAACTCATCTTACATGTTGTTATTATTTTTATTTAAAAAGCAAATCATGTTCGACAATAAATATATGAGGTGATTAAATTGTTAGAATCCCACCGGTTGTTTTTTTTTTTTTGGGGGGGGGGGTTGGTGGCCTCGACTTATTAATTTAATTATCCCGCTAATGATTTAATGTTTTCTTTTTGTTGTTGTTGTTGGTCGCCAGACCCGAGGTGCGAGAATTCTTCAAGCTGGACAATAAATATCAAGCGATAAACGACGGCCTAACTAAAAATGAAAACATTGGTCAGGAGGTCAAACAGGAGAACAAATTAAACTTGGGACCTTCAGAGAGATCTCAGTAAGTTTTTATTACTTTCCTTTTGACAAATTTTGTTTAGAATAGTTGATAGGAAACTCAAGTGTTGCAATATAATTTTGACAGTTGTTTATTTTTGGAAATAATAACTTGTGCACTGTGCTAATGATTACACAAATTATAGAGTTATTCGTAAACGGTAGTATAAGTCGTGACACACGGATGTGATATTATTACTATTAATATTGCAAAGAGTATATTTTTATTGATCGTAATTATGAAATGCAGAAAGGTATTCACAAAAATTTTTTGTACCAAATTGCTTTTGTTGGTTTTCACGTTTTACATGGATATTATAAAATTTGAATTATGCAGTAGTATATTAGTATTGTGTATTAAACAGAATAATAAATTTATAAACTTCTCTTTAACAGTGCTCAACCATCGGATTTCGACTTTCTCAGGGTAATCGGCCAAGGCAGTTTCGGCAAAGTTCTTCTAGCCAAGCACAAAGCAGAAAACAAATATTACGCGGTGAAAGTGTTGAAGAAGAAACAAGTAATAAGAAAAAATGAAGCGAAACATATTATGTCTGAAAGGAACGTTCTTTTGAAGACTTTAAATCACCCCTTCTTAGTGGGACTTCATTACAGCTTCCAAACAACTGAAAAACTATATTTTGTTCTTGACTACGTAAACGGTGGCGAGGTGAGTGGGGACTTGCGGACAGTGTTTGTATTGTATTTTTATTTACATTTTTTTCAAAGTCGTCCTTTGCTCTTTTACAGCTCTTCTTTCACCTTCAGAAAGAAACTATTTTCTCCGAAAGCCGATCTCAGTTTTACGCTGCAGAAATGGCCTGTGCCTTAGGTTACTTACATTCCAAAGGAATCATCTACCGGGATTTAAAACCAGAGAATATACTTTTAGACGCTCAAGGTTTGAGCCTTTGTCATATATTATGTTATTTAAAAATGTTAAAGTGGATGTCGGTTTAAAAACTATTCACTATTTTTAGGTCACATTGTGTTGACGGATTTTGGTCTTTCCAAGGAAGGTCTTCTGGGAACAGACACAACGAAAACATTTTGTGGAACCCCGGAATATCTCGCTCCTGAAATTATTTTAAAGGAGGTTAATACTACAACATTTACTTATATTGTTGTCTGTTTTCATTGATTTGTGACGTACTACAACTGTGGTGTTTAACTTTTTTTAAGGCCTACGATCGCTCGGTCGACTGGTGGTGCTTAGGAACCGTCTTGTACGAAATGTTATTCGGGCTACCACCGTTTTATTGTCAAGATACATCAGAAATGTATGATCGAATACTCAACAAGCCTCTCGTAATAAAAACTAGTGTTTCCGAAAGTGCCAGAGATATTCTTAGCAAAGTTGGTGTTATTTTAGATAAGTCCCCAATTATTTCGACCTTCGAATCAAGTGAAATTTATACGTTTGTTTATATTTAACATTTCAGTTATTGGAAAAAGATAGGTCGAAGAGATTAGGGAGCGGTTATGGAGATTTTGACGATGTACAACGGCACCAGTTCTTCAGGCATATCAACTGGGATAATCTGATTGCTAAAAAGATTAAACCTCCATTTAATCCTTTAGTCAAGGGTAGGGGAAACGAATCACACGAATTCGATGCAATGCACGGATAATTCACTAATTTATTTTCGATATTTTGTCAGGTGTGATGGATCTTAGGAATATAGATCCGCAATTCACCAAAGAACAAGTTCCTGCTTCGATAGAACAAAATACGGATGACTACCTAAGTGCCAGCGTCAGAGAAGCCGACGACGTTTTTGCCGGATTCTCTTACGCTCCTCCTACGGCTGAACTCTCGGCGTGACATCAAGGGAAATTTAAACAAAACGATCACACCAGGTACTCGTGGTAGTTCGGGTGTTGCGAGAAAAGACGTAACAACCTCTCAGTGCAGGGAATTGTGATCAAACTCTGCGGGAGTGTGAAGCGAAAGCGTCGGATGTTTGGTGAGGAGTGAACGAGGAAAGCTTTACAGCGACGTCACAACGACCCAGTACTTGTACTCAAATAATTAAAGTATTATAGTTACTTTTTATAGTTCGAGGGTGTCACATTAGCAATAATAAATGCTCTCTGCAAAAGTATTAATTATATTATTATTATTCGAGTGCGGTTCATTTGGAAAGACTGATTCAATGGGAAGCCATAATTACAATTTTAATTGGAGAGTTTGAAAAAAAGTCATAGGTTGCTAAATGGAAATTCTGTGGCATTCCGACTGAAAGATGCTTTTTTTAAATGTTCCAACAAGATTGTTGTGTAGAATTTTTCCAGGGCACGTAATTCGTTCTGATTTGAATCCGCCTCGATTTAGTAAAAAAAATTTTTATGCCGCTGTTGTTGACCGGTAATATAACATATTAGAAATTCTGTTGTTCATTTTTCATTTATGATTAAGTGTATAAAATCGTTGTGAAAAAGATTTATATTTATATATATATACTTTTTAATATCACTTGATATTTCTTAAAGTAAATTTGTTATATTTTTTTCTAGTTCTGAGCGTTGACTGCTGTAAACCTTTCTTACCGCCGTGCACATGAGTTTGTTTTTCCGTGGGCTGTTGAAAATCACGGGGTTGTACCAATGGAAAATTAATTTTTCTTATTTAATTGGGTTCTTCCTTAATTGATTGGATAATTAATTTTTGAACTAAATGCCGTTGATGAATTTTGAGAAAGGTTTCCAAAAAATAAGAGGTCTCTCTAGTTTTTGGTTTTCAGGGTTCTGTTTCTGAGAACTTTGATTTGGTGGGTGTGATTTGTTTGTATTATTTCTTGTTCTAATTGTTCTACAAATCACGCGGAGTGATTTTTTAATTCTAATGTTCATTTAAATGAACAATCGCTGAAGAAACACTCAGCGGGGTGAGCTGCCTACATTAATTTGCAACTCATTGTAACTTGATTGAAATATTCCACTTAAATTTTTCAATCAGGAACCAAATCTGTCAAACCGATTGTATTCGCCTGTAATCGGATAATTAAATTGTCTAACGACTGCGTGCAAGGTATAACTTTTTGCTTGAACAAATAAGAAATGAATAAAAACATTAATTTGACATTTGTATACTCTGCGAATTCATTAAACATGCAAATTTTTGACAAGAGGGATTCGACAACAATTTGAAATGTTAATTTTTTTTGTGCGAAACTCGTTTTAGGCTTATCTCTAGATATTCTCGAACATCCAATATGTTTTAAAGGGAGTTGTAACAGACACCAAAAAATCTACATAGGAATGAGCAATAGAAAATAGTCGGACACAAAAATTTGTATTTATTTTCTGACAGTTTTTGTGTACCATTACCCACAGACTACACCTGACGATGCATTCATTCATTTTTTGAATGTTACGATTTTATCCGACGAGCTGTTTTCCAAGACTTAATAGACATATAAATGTATACATTAATGTACAATAACCAAGACTTCTAGATTTTACTCAGTTTTACAAGGGTCTCTACAGTTGCTTAATGGATACCCTTACTTCTTGTCATCGTATCACATATTCTACATCATGAGATATGGGTAATTATTTGTAAATTTAATCTATAACGATCACGAAACTACCCTTCATAATCCTACAGATGCTCCCTTTTTCGAAAAACCTGAATACCTGAAAGTACCTGATTGGTACATTAATACAAAGCATAAAATAATGCACTGAATCCCAGTACAGTCCCACGAAATACGACACTCTTCACTGTCCTATCTTTTGAAGATTCGCCTGCTTTCGTGGAAGGTGGCTTGGAATATTTCAACCCCCATAGGACCAAAAGTTCCTGATTGTCTCGCAAGTGTAAGAAATTTTAGAGTAATTTTACTTATTTAATTATTAGTAATGTAAAAAATTTATTTCACAAGACCCTGAAGAGTATTCAATTAGTAACCTACTTCTCATCAAACTTGACACAATTTGTAATCTGCGAAGTCGTTCGACTTTTAATTTCTTCAACGGTTCACAATGACTTTCTTGTATTGAGTCTGTTGGGTAGTTCTCCCCCGTCAGCATTTCACTGTCGCTTACCAAACAATCAGGTACGGGGTGTTTTCAATGAAAACAACCAAATTTCATACGGGAAATAAATAATACCGCGGTGTCCATCAATAAAGCGTCGGACCGTTGTAAATTTGTTTGATTTACATAAATGATTATTAATTTGCATTTGCATAGGCCAAGTTCAAGGAACCTTACGTAATTGACTTTCCTATTCTCTTATTATTTTCGAAGATTGTCTTTTTTCAACGGTTTTGTCGCTTGGCCGCTGTAGTTTCTCCGACCAGGCGAGATTTGTTCAGTCGAATCAGTGGTTTCGTCCGAAGGAGTTCATCTGAAGCCGAGATAATATTTTTCCGTACCGGAACCAATCTAAAGAGAAAGTGAAACGAAATGACTCTTCAGGAGGACGAAATTGTTATAGCAGGAATCGGTGGCAGGTTTCCGGAAACGGATAATCTCGCAGAACTCTCTGAGAAATTGTTCGCCGGAACGGATTTCCTCTCGCTGGACCCCAGGAAACTCACTAAAGGTAGCGTCACCGGTTGAACCCAAATCTTCTCGCAAAAGATCTTAATTGTTCTGTCATTTTCTTTTGCAGGGTTCTACGAAGACTTGCCAGAGAGAAATGGAAAACTCACGTCGAACACGCCACAATTCGATTACACTTTTTTTGGAATTTCAAAGGCTGTCGCCTCGGCCATGGACACGATGATTTGTCAGTTGCTGGAAAGAACGTTTGAAGCTGTCATTGATGCAGGTGAAGTTGGTTTTGTTAAAATGGAACTCAATTCGGGACAAGTGGAGTGTTGATGGAAGTTATTTGTGCAGGAATTAATCCAAGCGATCTGAGAGGAACAGATTCGTCAGTTTTCACTGGTACCTGCCACTCCGACTGCGATTTGGAATGGTCGTCGAACATGAAGGTCGGCTACGGTATAATGGGAAGAAATAGGTGTATGAATAGCAACAGGATCTCATACTGGCTAGACCTGAACGGTAATCCCTACCTCACTCATCCGACACTGTCCTAAGCACAGGCTACAATCAAATGACTTCATTTTTGTTTACAGGTACTAGCTACTCGACCGATTGCGGTTGGGCGAACGGCATGTCCACTTTGTACCAAGGATGGAACGCGATCAAATCGGGAAAAAGTGACACGGCCATCGTGGGTGTGTGCAGTTTACAGAACATCGCTTTGCCCACCATCCAACTCAAAGATTTTGGCGTACTCAGCCCCGATGGTATCACACGGTCGTTTGACGACTCCGGTAGGTTTTCTCTTCGTAGTACCACATTCCTGCACCGTGGACGGAGAGGTAACCTTTCGGTTTCTGTTAACAGCAAACGGCTGGGGACGTTCTAGCGCAGTTATCGTGCTGGTTCTACAAAGGGCATCAATTGCTAAAAGAAACTACGCGACAATCGGCCACGTCGCCTCGACTGTAGTTGGAAACAAAAATGACGTCATCAGTCAATCGACGAAAAAAGATTGGGAGTCCATGTTGAACGAGTTCTATGAGAAATCCAAAATAGACGTGAACGATATATATTACGTTGAAGCTCACGGATCGGGGATAAGGGTGAGAATACTACCAAAGATGTTCTCAACTCCCCTGAAGACATGAATACCACCAAAAAAATACCATTCTTCTGCAGGACGAAGACGCCGCGGAACTTAACGCCATATCCGAAGTATTTTGCAAAAATCGCAAAACTCCACTTTTGGTAGGATGCGTCAAGAGTAACATGGGACATTGCGAGTCTTCTTCTGCTTTCTGTGGTCTGGTCAAAGCCGTAATTTCCATGGAGAAGGGAATGATTCCGCAGAATTTACACTACGAAAAACCAAACTCCTGTTGTCCAGGTTTAACGAAAGGAATTCTGAAGGTTCTTTCCGCTTTTACTGTTCTTTATAAATGGTGGCAGTTACCTTGTGCATCACACACCTGAACATACCCTTTTTGTATTCTTTTCATCTTGCAAGAATAATTCCAGAATAAATTTATTACTTCAATAGGTCGTTGATAAAAATACACCACTCCCACCGAATGCCTGGATTGCCGTCAACAGTCACAGCTTCGGAGGTGCCTACGGCCACGTTGTCCTCAAACCAAATCTAAGGAACAAAGTTATTAAAAATGATGGAATACCTAGGCTGATTCCGTTGGCCGACAGAACCAATGACTTTATGACTGATCTCTTTGGCAAGGTAGGTACCTCGATGTCGAGAGAGTCAGACCGGTGGATAACATGTCTTGTCATGTCCATTTCGTTTTTAGGTAGAATCTGTTTCGTACGATCCGGAATACATTGCCCTGTTGCAAGAGATTTATTCCAAGAAGGTGGACAGGTACTTCGGACGAGGTTACACCATTCTGTCTCAGGAAAATCCCGTTCATGAAAGTCAGGTACTCTTGTCACTTAAATTTCCTGTAATGAGCACGACTGAATCTGGGAACTTGACTACATATTAATTTCCGTCTTTAGGTTTATAACGAGGAGAAACGTCCCATTTGGTTCATATTTTCGGGGATGGGAAGTCAATGGCCTAAAATGGGAAAGAGACTCATGGATCTGCCACTGTTCAGAGAATCAATCGAGAGATCTCACAAAATACTCGAATCCAAAGGATTAGACCTCATCAAAATTGTGACTGACGATGACCCAAATGTTTTTGACAATATTCTTAACTCCTTTGTGGGGATCGCTGCTGTTCAGGTGACTCTTACCTCCATAACTTGCAGCCTTTTCCAATTTTCCAATTCGAACAATTTCTCATCGGTACATTTCAGATCGCTCTCATTGACATTCTCAACGCCTTAAACATTGTTCCGGATGGTCTGATCGGGCATTCCGTCGGCGAATTGGGTTGCTCTTATGCTGATGGTTGTTTCACCGCAGAGCAGATGATTCTGGCTGCTTACTATAGAGGAAAAGCCTCTAAAGACAGCGATCTGATCCACGGTTCAATGGCTGCCGTTGGTTGGTACAATGATCAGAGATAAATCCGATCATGAGATCTGTTACTTCTATATATCAATTTTCAGGCAAGCAGTACAAGGATATTAAGGACCAAATACCTGAAGACGTAGACATTGCGTGTCACAACTCAAGTGACAATTGCACTCTATCTGGACCTGTCGAATCGATCAACAATTACGTGAACGTTCTCAAAGAGAGTGGAGTGTTTGCCAAGGCCGTAAACGTCTCAAACATTGCATACCACAGCAGATATATCAAACCTGCGGCTCCTATTCTTTTAAAATATCTGAAAGAGGTGATCATTTAAATTTAAACAAATTCAACATTTCAGTTGTTAGGTAGAATAGTCATCAACCGATAGAATAACAACTTCCCTGTTTTTAAGGTTGTTCCGGAACCTAAATTGAGATCTTCCAAATGGATTAGTACATCGAATCCCGAGGATAAATGGGACACGGACACGGCCAAGTACTGCTCGGCCGAATACCACACCAACAATCTACTCAGCTGTGTCCTTTTCCAAGAAGGAAGCAAACACATTCCAAAGAATGCTATTTGTATAGAAATTGCTCCCCACGGATTACTTCAAGCCATTTTGAAAAGATCTCTCGGCGATGAAGTGACGAACATTCCACTGACGAGCAGATTTAGCGCGGATCCTTTGATCTTCTTCCTTCAGGCCATTGGAAAGTAAGCGGACTTGTGATCTAAGCAATACGACGGTTATAAAATCGAGTTTTGACGTGCGACCGTTGATTTTTAGAATTTACATGACCGGAGTCGACGTTAAGATAATGAACTTATACCCGAAGATTGAATTCCCCGTGTCCAGAGGAACTCCTTTCTTGAGCAATTTGCCTCATTGGCACGAGCAGAAGTTGAATCCTCTGATAACGCCCATGGGAAGCAAGGTAGTACCAGATAAAATTAGAAGGTTAGCAATCGATTGACTCCTGTTCTAAGAGAGTGATTTCTTGTAGATAATCCACTCATTCAAAAACAGGCTGGTGAGTGGAGCAGCCGATGGCATGGGCCTCATCGTCAATGGGAAAAACAAATACCCACTGAGTATTTTTGTCGTGAGTAATCCTAAAAAGGTATATTACGAACGATACTAATCGTGTGAGTAAAACAAGTGATATTTTCAGGATCTACTCTGGGAACTGTTCGCCTCACAAAACAAACAAAACTCGGAGGAATGTCCAATTTTGATACAGAAGTTCAAGTTGAGCAATTTTGTTGATATCCACCTGTCAGGTAAGCTTTCGCTTGTTTCTTCTACCACCACCACCACGAACGTCTCTAAAGCAAATAAATACTTGGCCTTTTTCAGAGGATGACAACAAAGTTATTTATTTCTTAAACGGGTCCGGAGATTTTGAAATAGTCGAGAGTGACCAATATCTGTGCTCCGGAAACATATCGGTACTTAAAGAGAAACCTTTCACAGCGAACATCAAGACCCTTGCCAAACCTGACTTGCTTAGAAATGAGATTTACGCTGAATTAAAAAGGAAAGGTTATACCTTTGGTGACAGCTATAAAAGTCTTCTGGCCGTCTCCTTCGGTGAAAATGGTGAGTTCAGAAGTTTCTTTCTGGTTTTACGTATAGTATGCTAGGAGCAAAGAGGCACTGAAAGAGCTTCATTTGCTATGTACGCTTCCACCTGAGCGATTACAACTTCTATGTATTTCAGAAATGCTAGCTGAAATTCCAGCTAAATCCACCTGGAACCATACGATCGAATCCATGATACAACTGCACTTATTACACACAGAGGAATCGCCCGACTTTTTATATGCTCCATTCTCTTTCGACGAGTTGGAAATCTCGAGTCTCATGCACATTCAACATAGAAACTCACTCAACGAGAACTCAAGTAATTCCCTTTCTTCTTGTCTGTTGCGGTCTTAGGGATATCTTTCGGTAGACACCACTACACTTTCTATTTTCAGATTTGGTCTTGGCTTACGATTTCGTCACCAACACTGTCACCTGTGGTGGACTCACCTTGAAGAGACTCAAGTATTGTCTGATTCCCAGAGCGAAGAGCAACTTAAGCTTCAAACAAACCACTTTCTTCCCTTACCTGAATCCTCCTCTGCAGGTCTGTAATTTCATTCAATGCGTCGTGACGTTTTCTTAATTGTGCGATATGCCATGCGATCTTTTTATTCGTAGAACATAATGAGATTCGCCGACTTCTGTTTCGGAATTGTCATGGATAATTTGGACAGCGCCAAGAAATTGTTCGGTTTTAACATATTGGAGGTGGTCGACAAGCAGCGATCCACCTCGATTGGTAGTCACCTACAGGAACTTCATCCTGATGTAAAGGTTAGTGGTTGAAAACTATCATTCGTGACACCGTCGAGTGTATATAAACAACTTGGAGCACTTCAAGAATGCACCAGTTCATCTGTTTTTAGATGAAAGTTGGAACCGTCACCAACGCAGATATCAACACCAAAAACGAGGGAACAATGGAATTTGCCATAACACCGGCTTCTTCGTTGGACGGCTGTATGAAGTTCGTTGTTGACGGAGGTTTCGTGCTGGTGAGAACAACATCAAACCTAAAAATCCCAGTCAATCTGAAAGTCGTAACGCGATTTGTTGACGATCTCAAGCACGAATACCTGCTACTCAAGAAGGTACTTTTTTAAATTAAGAGTATTTTAATTGTTAATTACCGGACTATCCAAAACAATATTAAACCCACTTTCACAGGGTAAAGTCATTAGTGAAGAGTACGAGTTTGTAAAAATTGACGAAGACGCCGAGGGTATCTTAAAAGAACTGAAACCTTCTCCGAAGGTTCGATACCTCGTAATGAACAAGAATCCCCTTCAAGGTATTGAGGAGTTTCGGGCACGAATCCAAGCTAAGACATCGGTACCACTGAGGTGAGTTTTTGGTACAATGGAAAGGACGTTATCCGAAATGGTCAGGTGTTAAAATACTGGCTCTCAAATTACAGGTGGATTTTCATTCTCGATTCAAGCGCACCGCCATTCAATCCAGAGGAATCGTTATACTGCGAACAGCTGAAGAAAGGTCTCCTCATGAACGTCTTCTCCAATGGCAGCTGGGGAAGCTTCTACAACTACACTTTCGTCGATGGTAGTGGAATTAACTTCAACCTGGAGGAAAGCAACGAACTTAAGCCGAGTTATATAAGTTTCGACCCCGAAGAAAGTCTGACCGAATTGCAACAGGTACGAGTGGTACCTGCGCGCAACAGTGCGCGTATATTTTTCCATAAATAAACGTGATTCTTGAAATTTCAGGTCGAATTTTCTGGAAAATTGAACGGAACTCGTGTCATGGGAATAAGCAAACTACAATATCACAGAAAAATTGTAGTTGACAAAAATCTGACGTGGGAATTGCCAGAGTCGTGGAATTTTGAAGAAGGAGCTACCGTTCCTCTCCACTATTGCCTAGTTAGTTATTTTTATCATTGCGGGGTAAGAAGTACAATTCATAACAAAATTCAATACCATTAAATACCTCTTTCAGGCCTACTATTGTCTAGTAATTCTTGGTGAAATGAAACCACAGAAAAAGGTTCTTGTGACAGATGCCATGTCTTGTGTGGGACAGGCACACGTTGCGGTGGCTCTGTCGTTGGGATGTAAGGTTTTTGTCACCGTTCCTAGCGAGAAGGAGGTTGTCTCTATCAAGAAACTATTTCCCCAGGTAGGTGACTGAAATTTATTACTTAACCAGAGACCTCAACTAAAAAAACAGAAAAACTCTTAATATTCAGCTTGAGGCAAACGCCATCTTAAATCACAACCAACCGAAGTACGACGTGGCTTGGAAATTGGATTCTTCCAAGTATACCATGGATCTCATCATCAACATGCTCGACGGCGAAGCTTTCTTTTCTATTCTTCCTTTACTCGGCGAGTTTGGTGTGCTCTGTCACTATGGAAAAGAGGATTTGAGAAAAAATTCACAATTGGGTAATGTTCCCTAGAAAATGTATGTTTAATTGAATAAGAACATGTTCCACAGCAGGGCTTTTCTTTTTAGGTACTTACATGTTCCTGATGACTATGTCGTTTTACGCGGTGGGGTCCGAAATTGTGACGAGGTTACCTGAATCGGACAAGACGACTCTGCATGAATTGATGAAAAACGGAATCAAAAATGGCGTTCTTAGACCTCTGCCAAGACTTACATCTACCATAAAACAAGTTGAAAAACTTCAAAGGTGAGAAATAATTAGAACTATTCGGTGAGCTTAGATTGGGTGCACTAAGAGTAATTTTGTATTTTCAGTACGAAGGGTTTCACAGCACAAATGCGGGTAAAGACGCTTTTACAGATTGAAAATACGAAATCGAATTTTATTAAATTTAACTCTTCGAACTCGTACGTGGTACTCGGTGAGTTTTTTTTTGATACTACAGCAGGAGATACTACTTTACAAATATAACTCACGGAATTTATGGTTTCGCATCACCACAGGAGATGAAACGGATCTTTGGGTAAACGTCGTCGAGTGGTTGCTCAACAGAAAGGTAACAAACATCGTTGTCGGTCGGCGCGACAAAACTAAAAGAGGGCACTTCCGTGCTGCTGCAATGAAGACTTGCCAGAACGTTTTCATCAGCGACCATCAGAACGTGGACAGACTGTTGTCCGAAGCGAAGAAACTCGGAACTTTGTCTGCCGTTTTTTACATATCCACGGTAAATTGCCTTTAACTGAAGTCCCTCTGTAGGCTTTATCGGAGACGTTATGTATGTAATTGCTCCTTGCTTTTGTAGAATTCGGCAGAAGAAAATGAAATCATCACCAGCCTAGACAAATTGTACAGAGATCCGAATAGTCACTTCTTCGCCATTTCCACCTGCCAGGGTTTCTTGTCGGAAAAATGTGCCCAGAGAAATAAATCCGGGTTTCCGTCGACGAATTTCATATGGAAAGCAGATGTCACGGATATCGACGGCTATTTCGAATCCATGGCTAAACTTTGTGGAAGAGACTCCATAATTCACGTGACTCCACCGGCACTTCTTTCGACTGTCGGTAAGTCGCCTCCTTGGTTTTATACTACGATACTACGAGGAAGAGTCTCCTGAGTACGTGATTTTGAAATGGTCCAATTGTAGATCACAGATTAAGTGACCTCTTACCCAATTCCATCGATGACTTCTGCGCGATTGGATCCTCCCTGCAAGAACACGTGGAAATAGTACCGTTGAACACATTGGCCGGGTCCAACACCGAAGACTACCGCGAGATCACACCTTTCATCATGGTACCTGGACTGAAAAGTGAACCTGTTGAAATGCTGCAGCCTTTTGTCGCCAATTTCTTGTATCCCACGGCATACGTCAAGATACCTGATATGAATTTGTCCATTAAACAGATGGTGACTTTCATCTTACCCGTGAGTAGCTCTTTTGGTAATGAGAGGTATCAACTAGGTCAGATCAACCGAAGAAAGCCTCCCTTCCGTTTGTTTTCTAGGAAATAGTTAAGTTCAATAAAAGTGACTATTACAACATTATTGGCATCTCTTGGGGTAGTCACTTGGCTATGGAACTGACGCGACAGCTGGAGGAGATTGGTGCCACAGTCGGATTAATACTCATCGAAGGTCCCGTACAAAATGTAAAATCCCTCGTGACAAAGTCGTTGGAGTGGGATCTTCTTAACTTAATTCAAGGAAAATTTAAAACTGCAACGGATTTCAAGGTCTCCGACAACACTTTTCGTCTTTGAAATAGCCAAGCAATGGCAATGTTGCTAATTTAAAATTATTCTTTTTTTCTCAGGTTGAAAACGAAGCTCTCTCGGAGTTAAGCTGGAAAGGACAACTGAACACTGTCCTGAACGCACTGAACCTACCAGCTGACAAAGAAAAGGATTTCTGCAAAGGTGCCATGTTCATTTACAACAACATTAAGGCCCTTCTCGAACACGACATTTCCAGCACTAAATTTGCAGGTCCGTTTACGGTCATAGTCAGCGGACAACACAACTTCGACGACAAACTCATCTCTCAGGTAAAGCAAAACTCAACGGCAAATCAAAGATGCCGGCAAAGAACCCTACCTAAGACTCGTGTGTGTTGTTGCTTTTGCAGTTCTGCAAATACATTTCGATTCGTTCTTTGCCGACTACCAGTGAAGATCTGCTCAACTCCAGAGAGCTGTGGAGCATAATCCACGGTTCGGCCATATCCCAACCCATGAGCAAAAACACAGTTCATGAATGTACCTGGCCTGCACTGGAGGAGTACATCAGTCAGAAAGAGAAAGCGACGACGTACCAGAACATTTCTTCGTGCAACCTTAAATTCTCCTTCTCATGTTAGCACACCAGACAAAATATTTTATATTTTGTCCTGCATAAGGGAGAAATCTTTATGTGCAGACCTTATCTAGCAATGATCTGACACACATTAATATTTCTAGTATTTACATTATTAAGTCTTTCAGTCTGTTCTTTTAATTGATTTATTTCCCTGTCCTTTTTAGTCAATAAATCTTGGTACAATACTAGAGACAAGGCTTCTTGACTTGGATCAATGGAATCATTTAGCTTTTTATTTAGAAGAATTTGCTTTAGAGATTTCTTTCTTTAAATATTTCACTAGAGATTCAAACAACTCAGAGTTTTCTTTTCTCTTTTCAGTCTTTGGAGATTTTAACTTTCCATTGTAAACTTTAGGTTTTGTATTTAAATTATTAAATTCATGCATTGACATTTTCTGTGACTTCTTTTTTTCTTATCATTCCTTGGTTTTGCAGACCCTATTTCTGTCACCCTTATTCTCCTTTCTTTACTCATAATCAATTTTTGACAGTAGGATTGCTACTGATGATTCTTATTTGAAATTATGTTGAACATATAGATCATCTTCCTAATCCAGATTATCTCCCATTCCTCCATGTGTATTACCTTTGTCTTTTTCTTTGGATTACTAATACATGACTGTTGTTTTTTTTACTTTTTTGTCCCTACAATTAATTCATTGTTCACCTCTCAGACTTTCAAAATTTACAAACAAATTTATTTTAACACGTACCTCAAGAAATATTAGAAATGAATTTTTCCATGTTCCCCTCCCAAAGTTGTAACTTTTTTGAACTAAAAGTATAAGAATTTCAAATTTTTTTGTTGTGTATTACGAATTTTAATGACTTTCTGTATGAATGCACACCTGGTTGTCCTGGTTTTTTTCTTTTACACAGGCTCAAGTTGTCCTGAAACCGCAGCTCGATATTATCAGCGAGTGGTTTATTTTTTACGTGTATAGATGTAAAACGTCGTCATCGCCATCGTCTACACACAGGAAGCTAATTTTGACGCGTCAATATTTGCCTTGCTCCCAGATCCTTAGGCGACAATAGTATTTTTTAATTGTCACCGTAGAAGTCACTGTAAAATACGATACGAAGGCCAATGAATTTGAAAACTGTTAAATCGGACGTGGAAGGAGAAATACAAAAAACTTTGGCGGAATTACTGAGCGTACCTTACGATGAAACTAAGTAACATTTTCTGAACTACATTTCACTAAGTTTATTATGTAATATATTTTATTCTAACCACCACTTAATAATTTGTAAGTAAATTCCCGTAATTTTTAAATTTTGTTAGATTCATAATTCTGTCACATTAGGCTCTACCAACTACCATATCGATAACATAATGACAGGGTGTTACATTTTAGTTAGCCGACAACAGATTGGTTTAGGGTGGTGTATCAATCGCTGAATGTCCAAATTACCAAGGAAACAATGGAGATTTGCGAGAACGAGCAGCCCAAGAGCGAATGGCTTGAATCATGCAGAAGGGCTTTGAACTACTACAGAAGCAAAAATTTGTCTCTGGAAGTAATAGTTGCATCAATGCAATGCAACGCTGGGCAAATCCCTGATGAAATTAAAACGTTTAAGGGGGTAAATAAAAACACCCAAGAATTACATGATGGAACTATGCTTTTATTGTGTCTCAAGGATTGTGTGAATTTAATAAGGACCACCTTATCTGGATTGGAAATTATGGAAGCAGGTGATATAAAATTGAAGAGGTATGGATTTTACAATTATATCATTCAGCTTAATTTATCTTAATTGTCTTTACTGTCATACAAAATGATGCAATGGTTCTCTTCAATTTCAGTGAGATACTAAACAAAATTGAAGGTATTGTTTACTTTAGTAAGTCAATTATGAAACTCTATAGGGAAAAAGTTAATGAATTACAAATAATTGAGAAAAAGCAGAATCATGTCTTAGCTGCTGTGAATTATGGAAAATATTTGGAAGCTATTAAAAACAGCGAAAATATAATGGATGACAATGATAAAATGTAAGTATACAATAGTTGTCAGGGTTTTATGGTATCCAACATTGTAAAATAGGGTGACTGTTATATCTCAATTTCTTGCAGTGTTATGCAGAAAGCTGAAGCTTTAGTCTACAAAATCAATTTGATTAGAAAAATGAAGGCTGTTTTAATTGGCTTCACAGCTACAAACCACCCTAATGTTCTTTCTGAGTTTGACAGTCTTCGAACTCAAATTAGAAGAAATTTAACAGTTGATGACTTCATAGAAACATGGAACTATGGATTAAATTCTTAAGATGAAGTAAAAGAAATGCACTTGCACTTCGATTAAATAGTGCATTATTATACATTAAGTAGAAATCTGTTTTAACATTAAACAAAAACTCTACCCATCTGTTAGTGGACATAATAGCAGGCTAGAAAATTAAATTGGGAAGATTCCAGGAGAGAAAGAAACAGAAAGTGATGTCATATTGTAACATTACTTTGTGCAATCATAAATTCTCCTATTCATATTTACTTACCAACAATAGGATCCATATTTTATCCCAGGTGTAAAGGAGAAATCTGTAAATTTTTTTATATCTCAGGTACCTTGGTACCTCTCTAGACCTAGACCTCAGGTCTTCAGGTACCTGAAAATTTTGCAACAAGAACTGGGAAATTTTAACGATTGACTGCGTAAAATGTAATTAAAATAAACAGAATTTACTTGTAGTTATTTTCTTTTATTTTTCCTATTGGAAAAACTTTTTTCTGAAAATATATCCATCCTATAACATGCTTTTGCACACGGTTAATTGGTAGCCCGTTTCAAACTACAGTGAACCTCGGACCACATTCCCATTCACGCATTTGCACTTACATAACGCTATAAATATAAGTTTATGTGTGGTAACATAACAAAAACATTTTAAAATCTCTGTACATGGGTTTTTTCAATGTTTGTTTCCTTCATTCACTGCTTCGCTCCGTCTGCATTTGTATTTTCCGTACTACCTTCGTCTATCACAATCGTATCAACCAAATAATCGTCTTCGCCTGTCCTCAACAGCGATTTCCCGTACACTCTTTTCACCTTCAAATTGTGCACTCGTTTCAGGTGTTTCACTTTATCGTCTCTCCTGGCGTAGGCACACGAGCACAGGTGACACTTGAAAGGTCTTTCTCCCGTATGTTTCGTCGAGTGCTTTTTGAGTTCTCCGGGTGACATGAACTTGTGGTTGCACACTGGGCAAATGTGTTTGAAGTCTCTCGTATGGAATTTGATGTGTCTTTTTAGTTCGCTTTTAGTGTAGAAGGACTTGCCGCAGTGTGGCATGTCGCACTGGAACTCTTTGACGCCCTCATGCGTTTTTATGTGCCTTTCGATTCCGCTTATCGTGCTGAACTTTTTCTCGCAAAACTGACACTGAAGCATCGGACGTTCCGTCAAATGTCTCTGGGCGTGTTTTCTAAGGATGCCTCGAGTCGTGAAAGCCTCAGGACAATCGGAACATTTGTACTGTCTCACGTTCCTGTGAAGTCTGTCTTCGTGACTTCTGAGAGCGACAATGCCTTTGAGCGATTGTCCGCAGTAGGAGCAAACAAATTTCTTCGTCTGTTTTAAATGTCTTCTCTTGTAGTGATGATGAAGGTTCATTTTTCGTGGGAAAATTTTAGGGCAAAGAGGACATTTTATGGGGGCCAGAGTGTTGTGAAACTCAGCCACGTGCCTCTTGAGATGGTTGTTCGTTTTATAGCCCTTTCCACATAATTTGCATTTATGAGAAAAATTACAATTTCTATAATGAACCTCGAGGTTTTTTTCAGTCTTACAGAACTCACCGCAACTTTCGCACACAAACAAACAAGAGGAATCTTCGGTTCCTCTCTCAGTCTCATCGAATGTTTCCACCTCTGATTTCGCCTCTGATTTCACCTCGTTCTCGTCTTCTTTTCTTCTTTTGCTAGTTTTGTTGTCTTCCAATGTGTTTTTTTCAAAACTTATTAAGTGCGTTTCGTTTAGATGGCACCTTAATAAATCGTTAGATTTAAACGACTGACCACAAAATACGCAGTTGTTTTCATAGCTCATTGACGAGAACCAGTGGAATGAAATTAAATGAATTTGAAGTTCGTTGGAACTGCGAAATTTTTTTTCACACCCTGGGCACTCCCACTCGAACTGTTTAACGTCAGAATGAAAAAAGATCCCGTGAAGGGTCGCATCGAATGAGTTGGAACTTATGACCCCACAATTGCAAATGAGATTTCTGCTTTTTAAGCCGCGCAAGGTATCCACCTCAAGTGGATACTTTGAGTGTTTGTTACCGAAGTGTTGCATGAGGCTAGTTACATTCAAGAAAACTGAGTCACATTCACTGCAGTTCCAAACAATTTCACAATTTTCAACTTCTGCCATCATTTCCAGGTTGTCTCCATGAACCTTTTCAATGTGAGTCCTCAATGAGGATTCCCTTAGAAAGGGCCTGTAACAAATTCTGCAATCAAATGATATGTCTTTCTGGTCAGGTTCTGTGTTTTTTGTCATCCTATGCACCACTTCCATATGTCGACTTATGTTTTTCCTGCTGAATGACAAGCCACAATATTTGCAAAACATCAGTTTTTCTAAATCCACTCCATGGTCATTTTCAGTCTTGGTGTGTTTAAAGTTAACATGAGTGCTGATTGCATTTTTATTATGAAATTTGGCATTGCAGAAAATGCAGTTGTAGAAGCCCCTTGAGTCAGGTTTGTGTTCTACTTCTTCAGGCTTATACACCAAATCATCATAACATGCTTTAAATTGTTGTACATGACTCTCATTGGAGGTCTTCAATTCTTTGGTACATTCACTCAAAGGAAATTCTTTATCTACAGTACTTTGACTAACATCTTTCTTTGGCACTTTAACTTCTGCACTACTTGGGACCTCAATCACCTGTTCACAAGTTTTGGCTTCATCATCTTCATTATCAATATAACTAACCTAAAATGAAAGCAGACATACATGAGTAATGAAATAATTTTGATTCCTTTTATATTTGACATTGAACACTAAAATAACCCCTTCTTTTAATTACCTTAAGTGGGACAACACTTACACCTGCCTCCGAGAGAGCAGCAATGTAACTTTCATTAAGAGCTGCCTGGTTGGTTCGACATTGATCAAAGAATTCATAACATTTATCCACCAGAGACAAGCAATTGTGACATATCCATGAAGGAAATCCATCATTTTTTATGACCTAAAACAAGTGTTAAATTATTTTAAAAGTAACAACAACTCTTAGTAGAGAATAAATAATGCTAGGCTACAAATTGTATCTTACTAAAGTTAATAACTTGAAATTTGTATGAAAAGGCAATTTGAATTATTATTTTAAAAGTACAAAATGAAAAACGTAATTTGCGAACACATTGTAACAGCTGACTTATGAGTTTTTTACCAACGAACAGTACGATCGGATCCAATATTTTGTAGAAAAACAATGACAGATAAATTTATAAATTTACCGCGATGGACATCAGATCCATTACTTTTTCCGGTATCGTTTTTGTTCCGATTTCTTGATGGTGATCGGAAGGAAACAAATTTATAAGAACTCCATCGCCGGTGAGACACAACCGGCAAATCTTTCCAAAATCGACCACAATTTCTTGAGTGTCCGTCTCGTCCATTGTATTTCTTTGAGGACGTAATTACGAACAGTTTTGTCAGAACGTTTAGAAACGCATCGAGGTCCCTGTTATCCTTATGCTAAACATAAAATCCTTTTTTATCGTAGCAGTGGCATTAGACGCCATGAAAAAGTGTTCAGAAAACGTCATTTTTTTTCTTCAAACGGTTAGAGTCGGGTCACTAGGCATTCAACTTCCTATTTTTCCTTAAAATTTTCGTTACCGTTAAAAACTTAAACGGAAAAATTTAGCCCATCTTCGAAAAATGTGTAAAAATTTAGTGTGTTACCAGTCTGTCATTTTCTTACATTTTTGAAATGTCAATCTCCTTCAAACACATACTACAATAATAATATATCTGCAAGTCCAAAGTTACACCTCCAGTTTTTGAGATGATGAGAAAATTTAACAGGTTACTCTTACGTTTTTTTTTTTAAAGTAAGAACTTATTAATGTACTGTAGACAATATTCCACATTTTTATTTTTATTCAGGACCATCATAAAATTGTTATAGTTACAATTTACCTCATTAAAAACGGCTCAATTGAGAATGAAGAATATGAGCAATTCGCTGAAGTACAATAATTCATTTTTGGGAGCATAAGAAAACGCTTCCACTCTCACCCTAAAATATTTAATCAAGTTATAACTTCGTACAGGAGCGCAAACAACACACAGCCCACATTTTGTTTCTTATTTTACATTTACCTGTACAATGTTTTACGATTGATCTTTGCAGATGGTTGAAGGAAATGTCTTCCATTAGAAGTTTTGACTTGAAACAGTTTGGTCGGTTCCACAACTTTATATCTCGTTTTTACAACGCTGCAACTAGGTTGCCCTATTTTGTCCAGAGACAAAATATTTGTCGCATTCAACGTTGCCGGATAGTAAATAAGACTCTCCGAAACCATGGCTCCCCGCGTGCACTGTGCTTTTGCAGTGCATATTTTAACACAATGACTAAAAAGAAAATTAATTGACTCTATTGTTAAGAGAAGGCTTCTTTACAAGAACAGAACAAGGCTTGTTCCGCATGACAATTCACCCACTTGTTTGGTTGCATTCTTGTGTATCCTGTGGGGCACGGGGTGCTGATACATTGAAAAGAGCCAGGAATATTCACACATGTTTCGTCGGCGTCGCAAATATTGGGAAAATTCTCACATTCGTCATAATCTGAAAGTCAAAGTCTATTGAATTTTATCTGATGATCAGAATACGAAAGTGGAGCACTGTGTGGTAGTTCAAACAAAAGGGAATCTTTATTCCAATACGGAATTATAAACGAAGGAAAGCAATCAGGGTGATACTTTTTTGAGTTCACACAAAATTTTGTTACCTTTACATTCTTTTTGTTTGAGAAAGTACCCCGGAGGACAGGACTCTTTTTTAACAGCCTTGTGTTCTTGGTAGCCATCAAATACAGAACTCCATTCTTTAGAAGGCCAATAATTTTGCGTTGCATCCATTTCATCATTGTGCGGTGTGTCCTCGTCATTCTCAGATATTTCTAAAATCAAATAATACAATGCATTAACATTTTCCCGCCATGTTTTGCAAAAAGAGGTTAGTTGTGAGTCAAATTAATGAAATATGATTTAGTACGTACCGACACAGTGTCTGCGGTCCTGATTCATGTAATATCCATACGGACAAGAACAAATGAAAGATCCGGGTGTGTTGTGACAAAAATGAGAACAAATGTCGTAAGTTTGACTACACTCATCAATGTCTAAACATCTACTTTCGGCCATTTTGAAACCGGGGCGACAGATGCAGCTGAAGGAACCAAACGAATTTCGACATATTTTGTCTCTCTCACAAGGAGTTTCGTCGCCGTCACATTCGTCTACGTCTGAATTTAAGTTTAAGCACAATTAATTTTCATCCGTCTAATTAATTATTCGGGGTTTATGCTTGTTTCACTTACCTTCACAATGCATGTATCTGACGTTGTGAGCGAAACCCGGAGGACATTTGTTTTCTGTGAATTTTTTACCTATCGATGAAGATACTGTAAAGCTTACATTTCGACTTTTCTGGTCGTAGACGTTGGATATATTTTTCATCGTTAACTTCTCCACCAAATACCTGTAAGTCACAGTCCAAATTAGTCGTGGAAATTAATATCTATGTTTTGTGCTATCTTGGGTGGGGGAAAAGAACTTTTGTACTGTGCCTCACATTCTTGCCAAACTTTCATGTTCTTTTATGTACGATTATTCTAATTCTATTTCAACCCTAAGTTTCTCTTTTCAACGAAATACTTTATATCAGTGATAGGTATGATCGGAAAAACTCACGGCATTGCACCTCTGTGACCGTCATAAGTTATAGAGTTGTTCCAAGTGTACGAGAGGTTACTGTTTGCAATAGTAACATTGTTCTGCGTGAAAGAGTAGAGAGTTTTCGGACCAGCTTGAACGAAGTCTTGCTCAATGGGTTCGACCAGAACGGTGGCATGAGGTTCTACCAATGGTACCTCACCGACCACTTCGATTTCAACGAGGAACGACCCGTTTTCATCAACGCCCTCTCCTTTGTGTTTCACTCTCAGTCCTTCTCCTGAAGAAAACATGTTAGCGTTTTAACCGATGGCAAATCAAATACAATTCTACTACTTTCATAGATACCCGTAGAAAACTTGACATCCGACTCAGAATAGAAGTTTCCATTAGTCAACGAGTACCCATTGTCTGCACTGTCCATTTCGTAGGCAGTGTTCCATGATAATGGTGACATTACAAAGGGCATGTAGGGAAACCACTCGTCCGGTTGTACTTCGCTGTCCATTTTTGTCGTGATCTGTCTTTCTCCTTTTGATGTTTCGATTTCAGCTGTGATTCGCTTCCTAATGTGATGACCGTTGAGGCTACCTTTCAGTCGAAGATTAGCGGACGATGGAAACCGTATATTTGTGCATTCCCGCAGAAAACAAGTTTCCTCTTCGATGTTACTTCCCATGCAGAGTCTTCCACATTTCGATGGCCTGCATCTTCTCGAACGTCTCCGACTACCCCTTCCACATGTCTGGGAACACGAACTCCAATCACTCCATTCTAACCAGTCACCGGGCTCTGGAAAATTATGTAAAATTATCAATCATTTTATATTCGGTATTTAATAAACTCGATATTTAATAACGGACGGAGTACCCAGACATTTGATTTCTTCACATCTCTGTTTTTCGTATTCCGGTCCCAAACATTGTTTTCCACCCTCTTGAGCCGGGGGAGAGTCGCATTTTCTTAGTCTTTGTCTCATTCGAAGGCCAAACGATTGTGTACAGGAGCTCCATTCGGACCAGTTCGACCTGAAAAATTGTTTATTGATTGATTTAATTATGTTGCTTTGCTCGATCGAACTTACAAGGTAGTGAATTAGTATAGACCACTGGCCGTCTACGGGGCATTCCTTCTCAATGCAAATTTTCTCTTCGCAATTGTCTGAATTCTTATGGTCCATATTAGCATTACTTGTAAGTTCTCTCATTGTCACTTTGCATCTTCTTGTGATTCCTTTTCCGCAGGTTTGAGAACACGTCGACCATTCTCCCCAAGTCTGAAATACCAAATTGTTTCTCACCGCAAGTAAATCATTTTGTTCTTGTTCCTTACCGTACAGATTTACCTCGCACTTGTTAAAACATATCTTCTTATTAATGTTGACGCCGACACAATCAAATTTTAATTTTTTCCCAATATGGGCAGTTTGCGATTGACAGGTCCTACGTCGCAGTTGCTCGCCTCTACCACACGAAGACGTGCAGGGGGACCAATCAGACCATTCACTCCACTTGCCTGGAACTGAATCTATTGGTCACTAAAGGCAAGAATTTTATGGAGCACCAAGAATTAACCTAAAGGTGTGCTTACCGACAACATCGACCTTAAACTTCATTTCTCCACCTGTGCCGTCAGTTTTGGTTGAACATTTGTAATAACCGGCGTCTTCTGGTCGAGCAGCGGGAAATTTCAGGTATGTGTCACGAAATACCAGAGACCCATCTTTTTTATCCGAATCGATAATTCGACCATTCTATTGCGATAATCATTACTAACTAGAAAAGCAACTTAGCAGAAAGACTAAGCGATTACTAACCTTATACCATATGACTTGGTGAGTTAGTTCCCCGGTTATTAGACAATGGAGAGCAAAGGGATGGTTGTTGCGCACAACTATGTGACGTGCACTTCGTGAAACTTCATTGAACTTAGAGAAGTCTGAAAGAGAAGTTGTACTTATACGATTTTAGATTGTAAATTCTCTAACCAATCCCTGTCAAATTGGTTTAGGAAATTTTTTTCACCTTAGTGGTGCAATATGGCATGTTCTGTATTCGTACATTAATACTAGGACTTAAACATGAAATTTTACCTTGGATGTCGACATCGAATTGTATTTCCGCTGAACCTGCCGCATTGGAGGCGACACACTTATATTCTCCCAGATCATCCCATTGAACTCTATTTATAACCTACGGCATTGTTTTTATAATATATAATATATTCCTAAATGCATTCATAGTTGACGACATTACACCAGAATAAAGTCAATACGATAATTGATCTAGTTGTAGAAATTTCGTTTCACTTACAAGTGCTTTACCACCTGCCCTAATGAGAAATTTTGAATCCTGTGGAACGGATACTGATGAGTGGTACCATGAAAAGTCAGTGTTTGGAGCCTCCGTAATGTCACAATAAAGTTGAACGGTATCGTTGACATTAACTTTTATGGGAACTGGATGTGACTTTTCCTGCGTTTTAGGTGGTTCTAAAAAATTATGCTTATGAATGTTAGACGTAAGTTCTCTTGAGATCGAATACTACACAAAAAGCTTTTACGACACTCACGTATAACGCTGACATTAAACGAATATTTCACATGTCCTCCCGAATTTTCAGCCAGGCACAGGTACAGTCCGGAATGTTGCACGTTCGCTTGCATAATCCGAAGTTCATTTCCTGTTATTTTTATGCCTCTGCTGTCGTGCAAATTCTCTTCGCTCTCATTTCCAAAGAACCATATGATCAAAGGGGTTGGTTCTCCCTGAACGGGACATTTGAGAACGACGGGAGACAGCTCAATGACAGACACCATTTCGCTATTTTTATGTCCGGGCAGAAGCGTTGGAGGAACTGTAAGAAAAGAATAAGAAGTCAACCGCGAACGAGTGCCCTACGTGAAAAGTGACAGACCCATTTCACGGACAAACCTAAAATTTTTATTTTAAATTTCTTCTCAACAACTCCGGCAGAATTGAATGCCAGGAGAGTGTACACCCCGGCATCGTTGTTTTTGACGTTGGTCAGCTCGAGAGCGACGTATTCCTCAGAACGATTGTCACTTTTCTCCATGGGTTCACTCCTTTTGTACCTGTTGAGGATGCGGCCATTGTGAAACCAGGTTGTCTCAGGTCTTGGGTGTCCACTTGTTTTACATTTGAGAGTGACGTTACCACCGACGACTCCATTAATTTCGTCGACGACATCTTGATTTTCAATTTTTGGACTTTCTAAAGTAACGGTTATTCCATCGTTCATTTCGATTAAAAAAATACTCAAAATTAATTTTCCAAAATTTCCCTAAAGTTTTCGCTAAATATCCAAATGCGTACCCAAAATTTGAACGTCGAAGAATTTAGTTCTTTTGCCTGCAGCGTTGGTAATTTCACAAAGATACAAACCGCTGTCTTCGCACACAGCATTGTGAATCGTCAAGGCACTTCCTGTATAGTTCAATCTGAATTTACGATACGTATTTATTTATTTGTGTACGATCGATTAATGAAAAAGGAAAAGAGAGAAGATTTCGCAGAATACATCAAAGTAGAATCTCCATAATCACTCACATTGTCTTGTAGTTGTCTTTCTTAATCCATAAATAAGTTGGAGAAGGAGATCCCGTACTTTCACAGTTCAAAGTTACTTTGTCTCCTTTCAAAATTTGAATCCTCTCCTGAAGTGCTCCATTAATTTGAGGGGGTTCTGTGGAAACAAAGAAAAAGTAACAAAAAATAATTTTTCACTTACGAAATGATCTTGACTCTTACCTAGTACTGTGACGTAGAACTCCCTTTCTTTCGTGTTGACTTTGTTTGTCGCCAGGCATATGTAAGTACCTGTATGATCGATTCTTCCATTGACAATCTTCAAATGCTTTTTGTCCAGCGTCACTTGAACTCCTGGCATGTTGTGGGGTGTTATGGAGGTGTTACCTTTCCTCCACATAACCTGTGATTAAAATTAATCGCTTTCATTCGAATTTCACACCTGTGGTTAAGTAATGTTATAGGAACTTACTCTCGGACGTGGATTACCAGAGACAGAACAATTTAGAATAACTTCCCCGCCCGTCAGGATTGTCCTATGAGCAACGTGGTTGAATTCCTCAAAGTGGGGAGTCATCAGAACATCTACAAAAAACTTGGCGTCCGTCCTTCCGCCTGCCTTTGTCGCCACGCAGGAGTAGTTGCCTCTGTCAGATGGATGTGCTTCCATGATGGTGAGGGTTCTCCCATCTAAACTTAATTTCATTTGGGCTTCGTCGGAGCGTTCTGGAAGTAAAGGATCCAACTGCTTGCCATCCTGAAAAGTAAAATATTAAAAATGGATACCGATTTCAAGTGGGCCTCAGGTCTTTTCACCTTACCTTTGACCAGTGAATGATCGGAGGGGGTCCTGACAGAGCAGTTGGACAAATAAGTGACAAGGAATCTCCTTCATTTACTTCAAGTCGAGTTGGATGGATGTCTGAAGTCAATGATGGAGGTGCCCTGACGGATATTTCGTACTCTGTAAATGTCGAACCTTCCGTATTGCTCGCCTCGCACCTGTATATGCCACTCATTTCTCTGTTCGCTTGCAGGAAAACAAGAGTGTTGTCGTCCAAAATTGTTAAATCTGAAGAATATGTCCCTGAATAATAAGTACTTCACGGAGTGTAAAAAGTTTATGGAACACAACTAACCTGTTAGCTGGTTTGTTATCGGAAACCCATTTTTCTTCCAAAGGACTGCCGGCTTTGGGTTGCCCTCCACGAGACACACAAGTGAGTACTCCGAACCTTCTAAAATTGTGATATTCCTTGCAATATTTTCCACTTCTGTAATCGTTGGTGGATCTAAAAGAGCCAAGAATAGGATCGGTACGGTGTAATTTTGGGTTCTTGTGAACTTCTATTGAGATGTCTTACAATTAACTTGGAGGTAGTAATTCCTTTGCGTTATGCCTCCCAAGTTTTCAGCGTCACACGTGTACGATCCGGCCGATTCTTTTGTGACGTTTAATATAGTGAGAGTTCCCTCATCGGATATTAAGATATCTGTAGTGTTCTGCGTAAGGTACATTCCATTTCTTTGCCAAAGAATGGTAGGTGCAGGAGTACCTGTTACATTGCACGTCAGGCTGAAGGGAAGCCCCGTTTTGGATTTTATTGATTTCTGATCGTGGTTATCCAAAATCTTAGGCGGAACTAAAAGTTTACGAAAGCCATGTACATACGAATTTTGTTTTAAATGTTTTTCGATGAAATAATATGAAACTCACCCAAAATGGAGACATTGAATTCCCTTGTCTCGTTTCCTGCTTCATTGGTAACAATGCACTTGAAAAACCCCGTATGCTCTGTCGTGGCAAAAAACCTGTAAATTCGTAAAAATTGCTCAAAAACATCTCTGCATCGGTGGAATCTCTTCCCAGCGCTGGTCGTAGATCTCACCTCAAGATTTTTGGTTGGCCAGTGGCCCCCGAAAAGGGCTTCTCATCCTTCAACCAGTGAACAACAGGCTCGGGTATTCCAGTTGCGTTGCAGTTGAGAACCACGGCATGGCCTTCGACTACACTCACAGGCAGATCTTGAACGTCATCAGTAAACGAAGGTGGAACTTTAAAACGAAAATCAAATAATTGTAGTTCGTTTATTAAAAGCCATATAAGAATTTATTCGAATTATGTACCTTGAACTTGAAATGCTATTTCTTTGCTTGCCGAACCGACTGAGTTGGTGGCAGTGCAGGTATAAATTCCCGCGTCGTTGATGGTCAAATTCTTAATTATTAAGCTCCCGTTCTCATCCTGAAAGCTTCCATTGAAATCCACAAATGTAAATTCACGAGTAATATGTACAAAATACTTACATAAAATTTATCAACAATAACTCAAAACTCACAATGTCGATGCCATTGACAATGGTTTGCCGTTCTTCATCCAGGTGATAGTCGGAGGTGGAACTCCCCCAACGGGACACTTCACGACAATTTCACCACCAATTGTTCCCTTCACTTCTTCTTCATTGGACGGTATAATTTTAGGGCTCTCTGTACAATAATTTTAAGATTCAAAATTGTGCGTTAGACAGCATGAGAAAGTAAAAATGAAATTGGTGGGATTACCAACCGGAAACGGTGATGTCGAACGACCGAGAACTATTTCCCACAACATTTTCCGCCAAACATAAGTAAGTTCCTTTGCTTTCTAATGTGGCGTTTCGGATTGTCAGTTCTCCGGAAGTTTTTACGATGAACCGATCACCAGGCGGCAATTCAACGTCGTCTTTGAACCATTTTACTTTAGCCGGTGGATTCCCAAGTGAAATCCCGCAGGGTATGAGCAAATCCCTCCCGGAAAGAGCTTTGACCTCCGTGGTTGTAATGGCGTCGTCCAGCACCGGTTTGACTAAACAAAGTTTTCGTCAACTGAGATTTGTAATTAAAACTTTGACCTGCTCCAGTTAGAAACTGTTGAATTTTTATTTTGACCGATGTACCTGCTCCCAGAACTTTTATTTCTACATCGTGAGACACGGAACCGAAAACATTCTCGGCTGTACAGGTGTACCGTCCCCGATCATTGTACCTAACCCGATTTATCTTGAGAGCTCCTGTGGGCAAAACGGTCATTCTGGTCGCGTCGATGTCTTGTCCATTGGCTCTTCTCCATTTGACCTCGGGAAGTGGAACCCCGAAAGCAGAACATGAAATTGTTGCCGTGTGTTTTAGTCGAATTTCCCTGGCTGTAATTTTTATAACGAGAAATGTATCACGAAACCAAAAGCAATATGTGAATGTTTAGAATTATATGTCATACTTCGTGGTTTTTGCAGAAATGTTGGAGCAGAACCCACGGTTAGAGCGATGTGATCAACGGAAGAACCCTCGCTGTTGATGGCTACGCAAGAATATTCTCCAAAATCCGAGGCATCGACGGATTTTATGATGAGTGAATCGTTGTTTATCTGCAATAGAAAGGTTTGTAAATTTCACGAAAGGTACTCGGTATTTTTCATATATCTCTTCGTACCTGAAATGTTTCGTCGTCACTCAGTTCTCGTCCATCTTTGTACCATTTAATCGTCGGTTGGGGTATCCCTGAGGCCGTACACTTGAGTATTCCTTTCGAACCATCTCTCACCATCACACTCTTCTCCTCTGCTTTGACTGTTGGAGTTTCCTTGTAAATTAACTCGGCGTTGGCTGATGCTAAAGTTATGTTTATTTTTTATTATCGGATATTGCCATTTGCTCGCGAGGAGAGTCGTGGATTTACCGAATTCTTCCAAATTTCCTGCGTTGCAGTTGTAAATTCCGGCATGCCGCTTTTCCAAGTAATCGAACACCAAATTGACGTTGTCGCCGATTTCTTCAACCAAAATAGACGGATCCTGGAACCGGTGTGCGATTGATATTATTGAACTGTTTAATGTTTAAAGAAGGTGAATGGCACCTCTGGTCCCGACCTTGATCGTTTGCTGATTTTTTAGCCATTCAATTTGTGGACGAGGTTTGCCGGTGGCCGAACAAGTCAGCCTGACTGAGTTTCCTTTAGTGAAGCTGAAGGAGAGTGGCGTCACCTTCACTGTGACTGGTTCCTTCACGACCAACAGAACTCGTCCTTGGGATTCACCGGCCGTGTTCTTTGCGATACACACGTACCACCCTTCGTCTTCCGTCTTCACCTGGTCAATCAGCAAGCTGTTGTTTTTTAATTTCACTCCTGTGAATGAGGGATGAAGAACTCCTGGACAGAACCAATTAATTTAGCTTTTATTTACTACCCCTGGCCGAGACATCAAGTTTTGGGTACCTGTGTGTTGATTCGTTGCCGTAAATTGTGTCCACGTCACGGTGTAGGGAATTTCGCTTCGTACAGAGCAGTTTAAGACTACTTTTTGCCCTGGTGATGCAACCACAGGAGAGTTTACTTCCACAGAGGGTGGTTTACCTGTAATAATACGGCGACGATTAGATTTTTAGGTTCCTTTTCGTCATATTTACAGGTTCTGCCTAGCACTACCAATTACGAAGACTCTAATGACTTTTTCATCGATTCCGGCAACGTTTTGGGCTCTGCACGTGTAATTTCCTTCCGTTTGCAGAGAGTACCTGTCTATGTGAAAAATCGTCTCACAGGTTTCACTGAAAAAAAAGAATGTCACAATTCGTGTCTATCTAACGGTTGTGTCTCAGTGTTTGTTCTCTCACCTGCAGTTGTGTTCTTTCCCCAGCATCTTTTTATTTTTGAACCAGGTAACAGTCACCGGTGTGACGGATTCTACCCGACAACCGATCAATCCCCGTTCATTTATTTTCCCTACCATTTTTGTTTTCATTGACACAATCGGTTTTTCTGGGAGTTGAGCACTGATAGCGGTAGAGGTTATCCGTTTGATTGGAAGTCCATCCTGCCCGAATCCTGTTACCTGGCAAATGACTTTCAATGTTTAAATCACGACACGAGAAGATGTATAGATTAAAGAAAACTCTACTCTACTCCTTACCCCTAAGTAGAAGAAATCCTGGGGAGGTATGAAACCCGTCGCTCGATACAATCCCGGATTTCCTTCAACTTTTAACAGTTTGTGACTTTCGATGACGTTTCCGGTCATGTCAACAAAATCTACATTTGTTATGTTGTAGACCTGGTCAGAATCAGACGTTTGAATCAGAATAAATGACTTGGCACCTGCAACGAAGCGAAGGGGCGCGTGATACTTAAAAGGTCCTCATCTAGTAGCGTGTACTTATGTTCCAGTAGCAACCTTTCAGTGGCCGATAGTTCGTCTCAAGCAAATTGGTCGTTTCCACGGTGGAGAACCCATGATTGAAATTTATTTTACTTAAACCCGTCGACCTGATCGTGTAATTTGAGTCGCTTTTGACAACGACGCTCCAGGCTCCCGGATCGGGCTCGTTCACATTCACAACTTTTATGTTGGTCAAGTTCAAAACGTTTTCCAGCCTCGGTGGACCCCACACGTGAATACCTGGAATCAAGTAAGTAAGACATAGTTTTCGCTGTCGTTTTCAACAAATCGGGATTGGTTCCGTACCTTTGGGATCGGCCACGTCAATCCATGCGTTCAGACCGGACACGGACACGGTGAACTGCCTGAGAGAGTCGTCGACGACCACCTCTACCTTATCCGGACTTTGTTTATCAGGTGCAGGTTTGTTTAAGGATAAAAGAGAAACAATGTGCGGTTGAAGTGCAACTTTCACGTATTTTAAAACCTACAATTTCAACAATATTTAATAAGCAGAAATTAAAAGACCCGTGTTTAATTATTACAACGACTGCTTACTTCTTTAACTTCATTTGTGGTTAATTTGTAAATTTGACCGGAACTCGCTTCGGCTATTCTTTCATACACCCAATAGTAAGTGTCTTCCGTGTCTAGGCATCCGTTTGTTATGATAAAAACTACCTGAAAAGGGAATTTAATGTTTTCTAGAGTAGATGAGAACTTTTGTGGAATTGAAAAAATACTATTTTGGGTTTAATTGAGTGAGCCGATTCATTCTGTTGCTTTACTCACGCAGAAACGTTTTCTCATTTTTTTTACAGAGTGCTTTTTGCACTTCCTGGCGTTTAACGATAACCACAATTTTCGACACAACGTGTTATCAACAGATTTAACAATGAGCGGAAGATAACCAAATGTGTGACAGTAGACCATGTGCGTCTCGTACATTTTGAATTGTTCGTATTGGAATTAAAACCAATTTCTAAAAATAAAGGTTCACCTGTGCTTGTTTTCTTTGGACGAGAGACAGGACTTCGTTCAACAGGTCCACGTCCTTGGCCGCAGCATCGGTAAACACATAGATGTAAGAATTAAGAAGGCTGGCTTGCAATGCTTTTTTTATTGCTCCAAGTGCCATTTCCGGGCAGTCTCCTCCGCCGGAAGCAATCACATCGTTCATTCTTTTTTCAAAGAGATTCGGGTCAGATGTCACAGTTATCGGACCTATGCCTGGAAAAACATTTGACGCATAAAAAAAACTGAAACTGTTTTCTGCTGCATGTGCGTTATCAAAAGAGAATGTTGTGATAATATTTTGGGGTGAATTTCTGATGTGATACAGCTTCCTGTTCGGTATCAGTTCCGAGAAACAACAATTATCAGTATTGAAAAACAAACTTGAATGCACCTGGATCGTTGAACGGCACCCATATGTAGTTTGCTATGGGAACGTCCGGATGATCCCTCAAAGCCGACAGGATTTTCATGGCACCTGCCTTCACCTGGTTGAGCTCGTCACCCATCGAACCTGTCGAGTCAAATACAAACGCCAGTGACGCCCCACTGACGGGTTTCTCCTCGTCGTGGAAATCGATTGGGTCTGTCCTAAGCGTCCTTGTGCCACCGATCAAACTGTTCCACACTGATTCGGCATCATTCAAGTAAAAACCGTCAGAAAAGTTTGCCTCGTCATTGGGAGAATCGAAGTCAATGCCCAAACTCTCATCTCGTTGGAATCCTTCCGTTAAGAAATAGTCGTTCATGAGGTTAGAGGATTTGTTCAACGTCCTATACCAGCCGAGTAGTTCGGTCCATTCTTCCTCTTTTGATAGTTTCTCTTGAACATCCCCGTAACACCTGCCAAACTCTGACAAAAGGCAAAGGAGAATAATGTTCATGAGGTAAAACCTCGCAAAACCCAAACTGTTGTAACGACTCATTCTAATTTTATTAACCGCACATTTATGTATTAATTGCACCGTTAAGGAATATTCCGAATGTATAAATACGTCCGAGTCGTATGAGTTTCCCGAACTATCTAACCGCCACCTACGAATTCCTCAATAATTCTTTCAAATGCAAGGTCGTACGTTTTTATAATTTAAAAAACCGACGGTTTCAGCATTTTTAACATTGAAACAATTCCTTATACATTAAATTGCTACACCCTAAAACTCTAAACTCTAAAACTTCACAAAAAATCATATTATCACTAAACAAAGGTCAGTTTTGCGTTGTCACTTTCCGAGTCATTTGAGTATTCCCGTCAACTCTTATTTTTTTATTCCTATTATGAGATGCATAATTTATAATGAATTGTACAACGTTTTTTTTGATTTGTTGTGCTATACCTGAATGTATAGGTTTATACAATTACAATTATGTGTTTCTGACCAATTGTAAATATTTCTTTAAAAGCTACATTACAGTGTAAAGTACACGGAACGTAATTGAGTATTTTGACAATGAATTCATTCTGACAAAAATTCATCAGTTGTAACGGGCAAAAAGGGTTCGTTACAAACATAACGGCATAATCTCTATATTGCATTTATTACCCTGCCAATCTTTGAGTTTACTATGCTCTGTTACTTCAAATGGAGTCAAATTACTGTTGACTAAGAAAATTAAGTAAAAACGCTACATTTGTTTCGTAAATTGTTGACTTCCGCAGTCATAATATTGCTAATGTTATTAAGATATTGATTGCCTTCTATTATATAATCTATATTTCACAACATTTCAGATGATATTTCCTACATAAGCCACTGGTCTGTTAAGGCATAAGAGTTGTAAATACACAAAAATAATAAAACCAATTTTTGTACAATGTTAAAATTATATTGTATATACAGTTTTGAAATACTCCACCAGATTTAAACATTAAAAAATAAATAAAACCAACCATTCTGTAGATACAATTTTAATTGATGCACACCTGTATAAAACTCTTGACTTTCTACAGACTGTTTAATTTTACAATTATATTGATGAAAATTATTGTATATTATAATGCAGATAAAGTATTTAGTTATTTTAAAGGTTATTGCTCTATGATAAAATAAAATATAAAATGTAACTCTTGCTGTCTGCTAATTTTATTTCACTCTTTAAAGGTTTGAAAGGTCTTTTCTTCCACTGCCAAAACTCTCATCCAGTAACTCAAAAATATTCTTCATTTCATTTATATATTTTGAATATTTTTCCTTGTGCATAGTGTCAATAGAATTAATTTGAATTTCTACTTTTGCAGATTTGGGTTGCAGATCAGTTGTCGATGCTATTATCTGTTCTATATTTTCGGAATCTTTGCTTAATTTTATTAATAGCTGAGAATGAGTTTTCTCTAATTTCTCCAATCTTTTCTTCCTCTCGTTCACTGCATCCTTGGAACCTGTCAAAATTTCCTGTTCCTCCATATTCAATTTGGCATTATCATTTTTCAGTTTTATTAATGCTTCCTGAGCTTCCTGCAGCTTCTTATCCAGTAAAACCTTCTCGTTTGAAACCTTATTTCTCTCCTCTGTTTGATTGAGAAAGTGTCTGTGTAAGTCTTGGAAACCTCTAAATGTTTTTGAATCTGAATCTGCCTTCAATAATTGATTCAATTTCTGTTGTAATTCCAACACCTTGCTACTTTTGGTAACAGTATTTGAAGTTGCCTTGACTTTCTCTTCAAGAAGTTTCATTTTTTTTACACATTCATCCTTCTGAATAATGTGTCTTTCATATATATCCCTAACTTGATGTTCATTTGAGACTATTAGACTTTCATAATAATTAATTTCATTTTGATGTTTAATTAATTCTGTCTGTAATTTCTCTTGTTCAATTTCAACTTTTTCAACATTCTTTTGTATTACCTCCTCATCTGTTAATAGTTCCTTCATTATCATTTCCTTTTCTTCATTAGCTTCTGCATTTTTCTTTGCAAGCTTCTTTTTTTCTTTATATAATTCAGCGTACTGGCACCTTTGAAATTCCAATTCTCTGAGTTGTGAAACATACTTTTCCTTTTCTTCCTTCAAGTCTCGAAAATTTTGGATCTTTTCTAAACTAGCAGTAATATCACCTTCTAGGTCATGTGTGAAATCTATTGAATACCAGTAGAAATTTAACATCAATGCCATGAAAACAAATGATCTTCTTGGTGTGTTCTCTGGAAAGAGAATATCACTGAAAACGAATTCTGATCCATTTTCACTGAGATGATTGAACACGTATTTTATTGTTGTGTGCAAATTATGAATCCAAACATGCTGACTGAAGGAAACTGCTTCTGGATGATATGAACTGATGTAAGAACGCTGGTCCTCGGTTAAGTTCCAAATCTCGTCAGGGTCCTTCAATTCAATTGCATTGTGTAGTATTAACGAATAAAACGAAGTAACGAAGTGAGATGTCGGATGCGTCAGGTTGCTTTTGGTTATTTTGAAATTTGGAAAGTCAATTGCCATACACTCAATAAAGCGTTCTTCTGTAATTTCACGTACTTCCATCTTGCGCCTGTCAAACGTTGAAACAATAAGTTAATTAAAATATCTAGACTAATGCTAAGCCCGTATTTTGACTACTGTACGGAATTTATGTTTATGTCGTGGAATTAGAATTGTAACGGTTAAAAGACGCGCGAATATGGCGACTCCCCACTTTGCCAAGTTTGGATAAGATAAACTTAAGAGCTTTTTTTTTACGAATATCACAAACGAGGCCTAAATTCAATAAATCACGTAAATTGCTCATGCACAGAATTTTTAATATTGCACATTGTGAATGAATGAAAATGAATACAACAGATAATAAAAATGATTTACCTATTAATAAGCAAACAAATTCAAACTTTATTTTACAGTAATTAAAGAATATTGCAGTGAAAAAATGTGTTCAACAAGGTTATATATTGTAAAAAATATTTTATACAAATAATTTATTACTATTAAATGATTATGACTCTTGATATTTAAAATTTCTTTTTACATCACTTAATTAAAGAGTATAAAATTGTGTATAATTAACAATTAGCACGTGGGTTGAACCGCTTCAAAGTTCACTTGTTCACAACCTGAACGAATCTTACAAAACAACAAAAGAAAAAACAAAAAATTCTTCTACTTCTAAATATGAGTCTCTCCGACAATTTAATTAGGTGTAATAAAAATTCCTTCAAAATCTAATCATTTTTTGGTAAAATACAAAATGAGGACATCATCAATGAATTTTGGGCCGGCCATATGCAGTTAGCTACTTCCTAATGATAGTCTAATGAGTATGATTACGTAAAAATGATTGATTATAATAAATAATAACAATTGCTTTTCCCTCAGTTTTTCAATAGTTGCTTTGTTGACTTGAACCGCAATTTTTTAAATTTAAATTATGAATTTCAAATTTACAATCGTCAGAGTTTAATTATTAAGATTAAAGCACTTCAGGCGATTTCATCATTCAATGGTACACATATCAGAGAGAAAGACTTTGTTTACGATTCATAGTATAATTTTGAAAATAGTTATAATTTTTATTGTTATATTTGGTCGAAGATTTTCCGACTATTTTGCAGTTATAAGACACGTTTCATAAGGACACAGCGTTTCAACAAGTTTGGAGTAGTAGTTACATTAATTAGTAAATTAAATTGGTAAAATGTGAAATGGCAAAAATGTTTTCCTGTGTCATTTTCGTCATGATTCGATGTGTTTGAAATGCACATATTTTAATGGATTAATAGTTTTTGATTTTATGTAAAAAACTACGGAAAGCAATAAATAATATTAATGAATGACTAAGCGACCGAGCAAGATCAAACTTAACTGCTTCCTAGTCCAAGTAAAATAAAATTTCTTGGTATTGAACATCAGTAAGACTTTTTACGTTAAATTTTAAGTAAAAACCCCTACTATTTATTTTTGGAAAGAGATTAATTTTCACTATGTCGTGTAACTCTTCGGTAACAGAATGTAATTAGTAATTTTTCCTTATGAGATCAAATTACGGTTAAAAAAAAAGAGCAGGCAAACTTAAAAAAACAGAGTATTGCCCCAAGTAAATTTATCACCAACAAAACTGTTCAACATGTTATTTCTTAAATCTATCTAGTGAGTTGAAGTCTTTCATGGGGATTTAATGGAACTCGAGTTAGTAACTTTTTAGTATCCGAAAGTGGACTGTGTTAAAAATTAAAACTTCTACTTTGTGTCCGACGGTATTCATCATGAGGATCCAAACTCGCTCATCCATTTGTCGTACTTGTCGAGATCCTCCTTTGACACCGATTTATTACATTTTTCGAGGGCTTCCGTGAAATCTTGCATGGTAACTGGCAGGTCAAGTTCTTCCTTTGGAAGTTGCCTGATCTGATCGGGACGTAGTCCGGCAATTTTTCTTCTCATGGACATCATAGACGCATCTCTGCAAACGTTTGTTATATCGGCTCCTGAACAAGAAAAAATTAAGTCGTTAAAATGAGAGACGGATAAATATAAAAAGTAATTTTAAAAGAATTAGTGTCTCGATACCTGAGTAACCGTCTAATTTCCTAGCCACCTGAAGTAAATCTACATTGTCGTCTACTTTTACATCCCTTAAATTAATTTTGAGCAAAGCCTCTCTCCCGACTCTCGTGGGCAATGGAATGTAAATTCTTTTCTCCAACCGTCGCCTCAGAGCCTCATCTATGTCCCAGGGGAAATTAGTCGCCGCCAGAACCATCACAATTTTAGCAGGTTCGTCCCTGAAATTATTTCAAATTTATTAACCCATCTACGTCGTACCATGTATCATTTACCAACACTTATTCGACATCTACTCACGTATTCGAACTTATTCCATCCATTTGAACTAATAATTCCGACTTCACTCGTCTAGAAGCCTCATGCTCGGACTCTGATCCCCTTCTGGAACACAGCGAATCTATTTCGTCTATAAATATGGTACTCGGGGCATAGAATCTGGCCATTTCAAACAACAATCTAACGAGTTTCTCTGATTCTCCCCTATACTTGGAGGTCAACGTAGAGGAAGACACGTTGAAGAATGTTGTTCCACATTCGGTGGCCACAGCTTTGGCTAGCATCGTTTTACCGGTACCTGGAGGCCCTACCATGAGAACACCCTTCCAAGGCCGACGAATACCCTTGAAATAATCCGGCATCCACATAGGTAGAACAACGGCTTCTTCCAAGAGTCGTTTCGCTTCCTGCAAATCGGCAATATCGTCCCAATGGATGCTAGGGTTCTTCTGAACAATGTCTCGTTCTGCAAAGGTAACACACTTCTTTAATATCTTAAATATCAATCTTATAAACTGTCTATCTCCCTTTACAGGTTTAGTATTGTGGTCACAAATATTATATTAAAATACCTATCATATCAACTAGGTCATTGTCGTAACCCATTCCATCAAACTTCCTTTCAACGACTTCTTCATCTTTGTCTTTGTTCTCTTTATTTTCTTTGGTGTCTTTGTCGCTTTTCTCTGATTTTTTGTTTACATCTCCTTTCTTGTTATCCGTATCGGTTCTGGTAGCACTCCTGACCGACCTGGCCGATTTAACGTCGCCCTTCTTATTTGCCAGAGTTGGCTTTTGGTTTTTTTTGTTGGCCTCTCCTCTCCGGTCTGTTATCCTAGACGTCCTGCCGTGTGAATTATTCCTGTGATCGGCTGTGATGGGCGAATTCCACATGTCGTTTTCTCTTGGAGGAGGCGGTGGCCATACATCAGGGTCCCTGAGAGTATTGTTGAACCAAGCGGTTGGATCTTTTGTGGGTTCGTCGAATGGCGTGCTTGAAATATTGAAGGCAGTTGACCTGATTCCTCGGTCGATGTTGGCGTCGATTTTGAATAGCTGAAGAGTGTTCACGAGACCTTTAACTTGCTCGTATTCTTCGGCTATTTCTGACTGAACGCTCTGCCATTTTGACTTCCTCGTTGGATCATCGATGGAAAACAGCAGTCTGTGAATCTGTTGAATGACTCCCTGGTAGTACACTCCTGAGGATTCATAATTTCCCATCAGTGCCATTTCTCGGGCCAGTTTCGTGTTCTCGCAAATTTCATTTATACTGGAGGCCATTCCAACAGCTTGAAGTAAAACAATAAATTTATGAAAACAATGACACAAATTTTGTTATTTTTGAAAAATATTAATGATACATTAAAATAGGGTTGCATCTCTAATAAACAGAAAGCTAATAGAGTTTGTAAATGTAATTTATGGAAGTAATAATTACTTATCAGTATGAAACCTTGCCTACATAGTTTTCTCAAAAACAAAAAAAAAGTTTATTGTATTTGGCTTAGAGAGAAGTTGAGAAATTTTTACTATTTTTTAAAAAATTTTCCACTGCCTTCTACTCTGATACCCAGCAGTTTGTAATTTTTGATGTTATTAAAATGATGATAACCTTCAACTCGTTGCATTCCTTATAATTATTGCTCTCTCCTATTCATTCAATTAATAATCTCTCCTTCAATAGGAATTTATTCTGATTCTTACAACACAACAGGCTATTGTTCATGGTCATGTTTGAGCAAATCATTAGAGGGTGATAATAACTTTGTATTACTCCTTTTAAGTTTCTCTTGTGGTTTACTATTTTGGTATTTTTTCTAATTTTGCGTTATATATCCTATGTTCCAACGCTAAATTTGCTCACTTACTTAAGAAGAAATTTCTTCCTCCAAAGTTCCACTAGTGGAACTATTTTTAATGACGGTGTTGTGCTTGCATAAAAATTTTTAAACATATTCTGCCATGATTTTAAACATTTTAAAGGTAAAAGATCCAGATGGTAGCAGGAATCGATAAATAACTATTAAATAAAAACATATTTTACTATATGATGCGGATAAACAGAACCATTTTGCTTGATATCCTTGATATTAAGGCTACTCAAAATTTATGGCAAAGAAATGTTAGCTTTTGGAACGGGAATAAAAAGTAATTCTTGGGTCTTTGATGGATTTAAAGTAGTCGCACAATAATGAAGCAATGTCTGGTAGACGTCATATCAGAACACTGACAAATTAATTTCTCGTTTTGACATCGTACAACGATGTTCAGACATTACACTACCTTTAGTGAATAGAACTTTAAAGCAGGTAAGGTTATCAGGAGATACATAACGTTTAATAAATGTCGTCGTCCTTTGACAGGGAAGTTTATAGGCCTAAGAATAACAAACCTTTTTCATATATATAAAATAACTTACGAGATTGGTCAATAAAACGCATGAATAATGGTGGACTCTGTTAACTCTGACGCGATACTCTGACGAAAACAAATTCCGTCTATTCTTTGTTACAGCTGCCACGCATTGGCCATATTGGAAGTTATTGGCTGGTGCTGGCGAGACGAGGCGCAATTATTGCGGCCGACTCACGAACTAAATACTTGATGGATACGTAACATCACATTCGAGAAGCTATCGATTCCGCGCTTCCGTAACGAAAAATAGTTCTGATACAACATGTAGTTATTATTTTTGTGGCTTAAAAAACGCGTAAAACATTTACTAAACAATTATACTTTACTTGAAAACGATGAGGAAACAATTTTCGATTATTTCAAATTAGTTCCTCCAAGTTGGTTTTTTGTTGTCATTAGTGTCGTGTAGTAATACAACGAAAGTAGTCCGCGAAATAATGGCTAGCGTTTACGAAGCGAAGTGTCTGTTTTTTTGGTTAAAAATACCCTTTTAAATGACATAATATTGAAATATAATGTGATTGAGTGAATAATGGAAACATTGTGGTTTATGAATAATATGCCTTTAAAAGATTTCGGTATAACGTAAGCCTGTTTTCTCATGTATTTGTCGAGGAGGGGTGTTGGCGAGGACTGTGGCAAATATGGCCGCGACGCAAGCCGAGAATCAACCTAATGAAGTGAATAGCGATCCGGTGCCTCGCGACCATCCTACAGACCTCAATAATTCGGGTTTACAAAATGGAACAGACAAAAATGGAGGACGCGGTTCCATCGGGTCGGATAGTGCAACGGTAAATGTTAAAGCTAAATCTCCCGGGCAAGGCAGCCACCCCGAAATGAGTCAATATCGTCCTGAGCTATCTTCCGCACAGCCTCTGACTAACAACGAGCCGCTCGCGAATAGTGGCGATAATGCGGGGAAAATTCACGACGGGAAAACTCCGTATATTCATCCGAATGATCCGGGTTCTTTAAGTCAGGCGGATCCTAATTATAAGGTTCCAGACGGTGGACCGCCTTTACAAAACTATTATGCCCGTGGTGGCTACCATCATGGGCCATCGGAACAGCACAATCCAGGCAATCCTCAACCAAATAGTAATGATTCTAGCGTTAACCCAATTTCTCAGTATAACCAATATAACAGCCCCCAAATAAGGCACGCGTATAGTGGTGGAGGGAAGGGTATGCCCATGGTTTCACCTAGAATGTCGAGTGCAAGCAATTATGGCCCTGGGCCGCAAAGATTTTTATCAGGACAAAGTATATCGCAGCAGACAGGTCCAACACCAACGTTAAATCAACTGCTTCAATCGAATCAGCCCCAGCATTACCAAAACAGCTATGGAGATTTCCCTTTGAAGGAGCAAAGTTACCAGCAATGGGGGCCACAACGTCCTCCTACAAATTACAATCCACCAGGACCAGGAGCAACACCTTATAGGAACCAACATCATGTAAGTATCAATACCAGCCTTCATTAATGATCCTCGATTAATATTTAATATCTGCCATCTCCCATTCGAGAATAATGCATTGTCACAAACATAAGTTTCTTATTGTTCATTAACCTGAAATTTGTTTCCATTGAATCTATTATATTCCTGATTATTTGTTAAACTACATTCAAGAAAAAGTATGTTTCATTTATTTTTTAAAGAAGAATATGCTTGGAATTGAAGTTACTCATGCAACAATAATTAAGTTATATAAAAACAAATTTTTAACATTCAAGTAAGAATTGAGAAATAATAGGCCCAAATATTTATTTAAATAAAAGGAAGCACCAAACACACACACTTTGAGTTGTTGCAGAAGGCAATACGGAAACTGTTAGTAGTATTGCAGTAGCACACCTAGCTGTAGTGTACTACAAGGCGATTGTATTTTATATTTTGCTCACTGAATGTTTGTGAGTGACAAATAGTTAATATTTGTCCTGTGTTCAGGCATCACAGTACATAAACATGCATTACAGGTAGAGAATTACAAAAAATACCTACAACCAGTACAAAATACCAGTAATATAAAAAATATTTCGTTCTTCCTTTTAATTTTTTAATAAGATTTATATGATCCTTCTATAAAAATGATTACAATGATGGTCATGTTTACTCAACAGTTTTGGTTGAATTACTTTGCCTTATGAATTTTACATTAATTTTTCAATGGCAGTGATTAGGAGTAAATTCCTGATTATTTTTTTACTGTTTTCATTAAAGGCTACTTTCAATACTATAGAATGTATTTTAGTATTGCATTTGCTTTATCAAAACTTGTTTTAAAGTAATTTTTTATGAGTAATCTCAAGATCCTTAATGATAAGTGAGGGAATTGAACAACCGAAAAACTTTGTCAAATAATATCTTACTAAGTACGAGTTCTATTGTATATTATACCTTAGCAAGTTACTAACCAAATTCTTGTAGTTTCTAGAGGAATTTTTGTATGAATTATTTTGGTGTTCTGCCTTTGTGGTAACTTAAATGTAATTAAAAAAAATTGTCTTTAGTTATATACATAGTTGCCAAATAGGGATGTCGAATAGCTGCGGAAAAAGACACTGTTTTTCTTTCGACGTAAAAAAGAACTTGGGTACTGTAGATATTGAATTCATTAATTTGAGTGTGAAATTAAAAATATGGTGTCCATCTTATACTGCGTTGTACGATACATGTTACATTTAAACGAACAAAGGTAAGTATCTTAACGAGGTCGCATTGAAGACTAATAGTAGCACACAATGATCTCCTAGTGAAGTGGAGTAATAATTCTTACTGGAGTGTCCTACTTGCATACTACAACCCTAGTGAGGAAATGAGTGCAATCTGACGGAAACATGCGGGTTCGTTCTCCGTCATTAATTTAGACATAATATAGTGGAAGGTTGGTAATAAAACAGCAGGTTTCTTAATTGTAATGGCTACCATTCTAGATGTACAGATCTATGGCTTGAGGAATGTTAGCATGTATACTAGAAAAATACGTAGTTTTGAATTATGTTAAATGTTAAGGGGAATATTCCTGGTGTTTTGGGAGGGAAGGAAGCATGTAATTTAAGCACTAGTGCTCTCAGGTGGGATCACATTTGAAAGAAGTAAACCTTCCAGTTTGATTGCAACGGAAATTAATGAATAAAATCTTACTTGTAAATCATCTCGAAAGAATCAAGTATGGAATTCATGGAATAAACCGACCGACGATGGGAATGAATTAATCAAAAGTTACATAAGTGGTTAATGTGGCTTACCTATGAGAAAGATGAGAGCTGATGGTGTGGTGATGGTGGGACGTAGCACTGAATAAACAGCTTGGTAGGTTAGGTATTAGCCCGGAAGGTCCTGTCTGCCGTTGACAATGCTATGACTCCCAGGATGGACGACAAACTGAATCAGATGGTTGATTCGCGTACCGTATTGTTTGTCTTGTTATCGGTCTTGACCTTACCCAATAAATTTAAAAGCCTGAGAGTTGTTTCCCCGACCTTGAACGGGAATGACAGTTTATTTTTATCTCTGTTTTTATTTACGAAGAAGAAAAATGTGAATGAACAGTGGCCTAATCTGGGCGTAGAGGTGTCTACTAGGCGTGTGTTTTGTGTGTATTCATGTACTGGTGCGCGAAGAAATAGCAACAGTCCTAAGCTTAGCTTTCACCTGAAATTTTCCAACTGGAAGATAATCAAAGGATTTCTGTCATTTGGAACTGTAGGTTATGTCGAACTGGAAATATTTTGACAAAGTTCGAAATGCCTTTCTAATTAACAATAACGAAACTGGGGAGGAATACTTATTACAAATTTAAACTTGGTAGGTTTATTGTTATTGGTAGTTTGTTTAGAGATGTTAGGGAGTTGTTAATGGAGGTTAGAAGAATCATAAGAACAACTACCTTTTTGGCGGGAAACCGTAAATGGTAGCTAATGTTTCAAGTTGAAAGACTATTTCATTTACAAATAAAGGTATGGAAAAAGATGTACGTTTTATGAGTGTCCCATAAAATTTTTTCAACATAGAATGGGAATTCTTTTGTAGCTCTTTCGAGTTGTAAAGATGGCATTGTTAAACTCTTCAATGGGACAAAATGAGCATTGGTTAATATAAATTTTGAGCGATTCCTGAATTTCAAGTACTTCAAAATTTTAAATTTTGAGTAAATGCGAGAACAATACCGCAGAATAAATTTGTCATTAAATAATAAACCCATTTATCTAAATGGAACACTCAAAATTAAAGTAGGAATACTAAAAATTTCTCAACTTTTAATTCCGACTATCCGCTCGGGTTTGAATGCACAAGACCTGTTCTTATTTTCACATTTGTGTTCCCCACTCATGCCAGTTCTTCACTCTTCATCGTGGTCGTTGATGCTTGAACCCAGTTCATTCAAGTAACGGTAAACTTTTTTACTCGCTCTGCCTCCTTTTACAAGAAAGATAAAGCTAATGTCAATGAACAAAAGTACTCAATGATCAGCCGGTTGATGTTGGCCAAATTTGCATTCTTCGTAAAGCTCATCTGTTTTCGAATTTTCGACACTTTTTGAGCGATGGAATTACTTTTGCTAGGTCTGGACGCCGTTTATTTTAAAACGCTGTCGAATTTTAAGCAATTAGCAGTGCGGTTATGTATATGTGCAAATACTTATTTAAGTGGATAAGTTTATAATGAGAAAAGCTTTATTTATAATACACAAATACAGTCCTGCATGGTATCACTTATTCCTTGAGCTAAGATAAATCACTATATATTTATAAAAGTTACGAATACGGTTCACATCCACAACGTAAAACGCTTAATCAGTTGAGTCGTGCAATTTTTTGTAATGATAATAATTGTGTAATATTCGATTAGCCAGACTTCAGAAAGAAAAAGGACCCTCTTAGGCATTTTGGGAAAGGTTCAAGGGGTAATGAAATGTGAAATGTTGGTCGTTAGAGTGGTAAACGGAGACTTAGAACTTAGTATATTATGGATTTGTTTATCTTGACTATTACGTAGTATACCTGTTTTAAAAAATTCTTTAGCTGTAACCACTTTAGCTGTATACAAATCTGAAATTTCAACATTGTTACTTCAGGTGTGTATTACGGGAAAGTGGGAGTTAATAAGTTCATTCTTGTCTGCGGTTTCTGTCCTTTCAAAATTCATTAAGAAAATTTTGGTATTGGAATCTTATCATATGTTGTTATCGTGTCTTTATTTTTTCCTGCGTGTTGGAATATGCTCTGTGTGAAGAGCTTGTAATATTTTCTAGCAGTTTGTAGCGTCGATTCGTTGTAGGCGTGTTACTATTTCCTCAAATCCAAACAGTATTCTCACAAAACTAGGACTTCACAGCCCAGCAGGGGCCAGGGACGGCATGATGACCGATTGTCTTTGTCAGCATGCGAAACTGCGTCTCAATATTGTCATTTTGTGACAACCTAGTGCACAATCCGGAAATACGATACCCAGTTTCTACGTGTAGATTGTTAGTTTTCCAAAGTTTCCTAAAGTTTCTAACGAAGAAATTCTGGAAAATTATTCTGTACAATTTTGGACTCTTGCGTGAAATGTTAAGGGAGCCCCTTCGGTTAGTTAGACAGTCAGAAAATTTTGTTTCCTCCCTATTTAGTGTACATTTCAGAATTAGAATGGTAGAAATTGAAGAACTTGTTTCACATTTCCTAAACTTGCAATGAAATGTCAGAATGGTAGTATAAACTAGCTGACTAAATTTGCAGTGTAGAGTAATGAAAATTACAAAAATAAGGAGGTACAATAAAGACTATTGACTTTTTAATGTAATTACATTCTTTAGTTATTTAAAAAAAATATGAATATTATGTGATTTAAATCACTCTGGCCCCTGACTTCTTATTTAAAATTTAATTGTCTCTGTTGCAATTTTTTCTAATCACTAACTCTATTGTAGTTTAATTATAGAGTTATCTCCATTATTACCCTATTATGGACTACATAAGTTATACATTGATCGTAGAAATGTTGAAATGATTATAGCAAGTCATTTCAATTATTATTTTAATTGTCGGTGGACGTATTCAACCTACTCACGTTTTCAGTTGTCAATTTCTTAGCTGTATGCGTGTCTCGTAACTAGATTGCTTTTTGTGTCAATTTCAAGTGCATTTTTAACGCAACACGTAATGATATGCAAGATGACTTCGTGATTAATAATTGGGGTAGCAAGATTACCGCTGTTGTGAAATTAAAATTGGATTCTGTGTATTAGTTCTTTGTGCTGATCTTCTAGTAATGAAATCGTAGTAATTGAATAAAACAATATTAATGTTTAATGTTAATTAAATGTTTAACAGAAAGATATCGTTTTAGAGGAACAAAACGTATATCGTTCGTGCTACTCGAAACATTTGCCAAATGTGACTCAACTCTTGGAAAGTTCTGCAGTGGCTAAAGCTGGTGGCCATGAAAAGGACGCTAAACCGCCGTTTGTCATCGGGCATTCCCAAATCCTTTTTCCAGATGTTCGGGACTGGTGGAATGGGTTGCCAAAGTCCAGGGAAAATGAATTTCTCTTGTGGGAAAACTGTCACGAACCTGTTGAATGTCATCGGTCCGTCCCTTGGCCGCCTCTGTTTATTGTTGGTCATCATTTTTCCTTTCGCCCAGAAAACCAGAGGGAGCCTTTTCAATTTTTAGTAACACTACTATTAGTATTGGTGTCACATATGCAGTAATAATACTTAAATAGATTTAAAGTGCTGAAAGCAATTAGGTTGTTATGTATTTCAGTGCATTTTAGAAGCGTTGAAGTGAATGTTGATATGTTGGCTGTAGTAATTTTTGTTAGTAAAATTTAATTCTGCTTCCTCGGCCAAGAGTTAGCGTTCTATTGAAATTGTAATTTTTAAATTCTGTGTCTTACATTATAATCTTCATTTAGATTAATCATTAATCTTCATTTAGATTATAATATTAGGTTAATCTATCTATTCCAAGTTGGAAATTTTATATGAATAATACGATGAAGTGTAATCCTGCTTGTAGGGACTTTGTGACTTTGTCCCAGGGGTCTGAGGTTTAAGCCCAGTCCAACAATGCATCTCCGCAGGTTCTGAGATTATATGAAATAAATGATGCATAAAAGAATTTGTGTCTCGTCTTGGTCTATGCGATTACTAAAGTGACCGTATCAATTTTATCATTTATAAAGTCTCGCTTCTCACCATGGTTTATATTGTGCTTGCATGTAGCTTATTATGAAATGTAAAAATGATTCGAAGGGAATCCGTGGTGTAACGTAAATCAACTGTATATGTTGCAAATGAAAAGCACTTTTGTAAAAACTCATAGTAAACATTTGTTACTCAGTTTTTAATCAGGTGTATGAAAATATTACTGCCAAGCTTTAGATAAATATATTGTTGTATTGCATTTACAAGTATTGAAAGGTGTAGGTTCTTTATGGTATCCCAAAGTATGTTACGAAGAGTGAGTCTAGTTCAAGGCGTAGGAGAAAATTGAACAAGGAAAATGTACGTTTCAAATATTCACCGGAAAAGAATTGGAGTAAATTGGGTTTGGTACCTGTCAGAAACTCGTACCTGACATTCGAACGGGTTCAGCCGGGACGAATTCCTCCTGTCTAAAGGGAAATTTTTCCTTAGAGTTCTTGCTGACTTCACTTTTTCTCTGTCTACCCTTTCGTTGCTCCCCACGAAACTCCCCAGGGTTTACCAGCCCACTCAACCCAACAGCTTTTTATCCCTTTGTGTTTGCCTCCCTCACCTCGGCCCCCAACAGCTTTTCCCCACCCCTCCCACATCGAATCTCATTCACAAACTCGCCGCCACAACAAACGCTGACGTCACTTCACTCTCAAATCCCTAAGCTAGAGTCTACTTTTCTCGTACCGAGTTTAATAAAATGTACAACTGAGAACATCTGAAAAGCTTTTCGCTTCATCCCCACGTTACCCTTGTGATCCATGTCTTTCTTTCTGGGTCTTCGACATTGATCTACTTTCTGATCGACTTCCGGTAATGTGGAAACTGTTTTATCGATTCCTGGCGGGATTCTGGAATTTGTAAAAGTCGCAGTTGAACCAATAGTTTGCATAGCAGTGCGTATCAGTTCTTAGGATTATCATTTGGAAGGTGTTGGGAATGTTTGAGTCGTAATATGAGTTATTTTAACCGAGTAACCCTGGTATAACAGTTGAGTGAAGTAACTTAATTAATGTAATATTTGTCGGCTAATGGGAACGTAATATATTTATTATTTTTAATAAAGTTTTCGATGTCGTGGTTGTGCGCTGCGTAGGGTTTCTAAATTTAGTTCATTTTCATATGTTAAATGGCTAAAAGCCTTTTCCGAATAATTTGGTGTTTGAAATGAATTGTTTGAATTCAAGGGTTGTAAATCCTCATAAGTCTCGTATGAAAACTAATGGATAAGAATTATACTTTGAAGGATCCGAAAAGGTTCTAGTTTAAGTTTATTTGTATATAATGTATATATTCTTTATTTACAGATTTGAATCGGGTCACAATTTTAACAAATTGAAAAGCTTTGAAATTCACTCGACTTGTTTTTAACTTTATATTTCGGTATTGCGTGTTTTAAAAATGCTCGTTCTATGTAAAGAGAGGAGGCAGAAATACCCAGCTTGCATGCTGGCCAAGAATGTTTAGGTAATTTAAATAGTGGGACAAAGATATCCGTTAACATTGATAGACTGAATGGCGCTAGCGCCGTGCGTTAACACGTGCCATAAATGCATATTTCTTGACACATAATTAGATAGAAATTACGTAGTGCAAGGGAGAAGTCACATGTACAGCTAGAACTGATTGTGACAACGAGAGAACGACCGATTGCAAGAGTCATTTAACAATTCACGTAATTGACATAATAACATGAAGTACATTGTAAACTTATCTTATGTCCGTTCATCACATTTCCCACGAAAACAATCAATGGCATTGACCTTGGTAATGATTTCTACCTCTAAGTAAATCATTGCGCCAGCGTTTCGTGTCAATGCAACTGTCCACACTGTCAACAAAGCGAAAAAATAATTTTTCTGAAGGTGTGAGCTGTTGCTTCTGACCGAGGTTCTGTTACATTGTCCCGAGTTTGACGCCTAAAAAAGATAAAAATTTACATCGTACGCCAATTATTCTATCGTGTACTGATTATCTCAATCTAAGTACAATTACATCAATTGCAACGACGTGAAATCGATTGTTAAAACACAGTTGAATGAATCGGTTGCCGTCTGGAGTAAACTTGTAATGCGATAGGAAGAAACGCATTATATTTGTAACTATTTGAAAACAAGGCCGTTTGTGAACATAAAGCGAAAGCGAGGCAGCACAGAGGTCATTGTCATTAGGAATGCCGGAAAGAATATGTTAATTGATGGGATGTCATAGGAAAAGAAGAGCGCACCGACGAACGAGGAGCTTTCGCCGAGAGAACGGTTTTATGTGAGAAACGGGGAGGGTGACGGGGGTACAAACACAGGGGGTGAAGTCGAATGGGGGTGGTTTGGGGTTGACTGGGTGGGCCGACTGGGGGAGAACGGGATTTCACTGTTGAATAAAAGTTAGCCTTGTGAAGGTCACGTCCTTATTACGTCATCACATCGGATAAACACGAACAGCTGTTAATAACGAAACTCTTTAATTTGTCGATGATGCGATTTCCTCGTAAGGATACGTCAGACTTTGATATTTTAGTTTCTTTTCGGTGGTCTTTCATTACTCTGGTGATGCTGCACTACTTAGAAATAATTAGTTCTATCTTGTATTCTTGTCGTCGGATAGACAATGGTTAGCACCGTTTGCTTATATGCATTTTGTATGTAATTTAAGAAAGGTAATAGCACAGAGGACGATTGTGCTGATGTAGTAGAACCGATTCCCTGAGTTCGTGAGTGAGGTGTCCTTACTCTGTTAAGGGCTCTTGTTGCAACTCGTAGTTTCCACACCGTTTCCGTGTTGACTTAAAATAACTTTCTTTTTTAAATGTGAAGGACTATGGGCAGTGTTGGATTCGGTTTAATATGGGAAAGTTCAGACTGTAGTGAGATTCGAAGGAGCGTTGATTGAGGAGATTTGTGAACGTACTGGTGGGAGTACTGGGAACGTAGTCGTACTGGTGATGAACTGAATTGAGTGGTGCAGTAGCAAATGACAGAAAATTTAAAATTGATGCAACAGTGATAAATCATGATTCTGCGACATTAAAATTTTTTTGCTTGTTGGTGTTCAACAGGACACAGTGTGGGACAGGGACGAGAGTTTCCAGGCTTTTACGTGATCTTCCGAGATTTACTTGTTCTGTTGTGCGCCTGTGCCGCTTACTTCGATCGGACGTCTATAACCCAATGCACGTAGCCGTGTTTTTTTTTTGTACCAGTACTTCGGTTACGCTTGCGTACGTTTCCGTTTCTGGAATGATACTGCTGTAATGGGAGAAACTGTCAGCTGTCTAAGAAATCATCAATCCAAAATCCAAAGAGTGAGGAAGAGAAAAACTAAGTTTCATCATGGAGTAAATGCATTTGGACTAATTGACTTTGACAGCCGTAGGGATGACGAATAGGTTCTGCGGTAGTGTAACATGGGGAAATTGAGCGTCAGATTAAGAAGTGGTTTGTGTTTAACCAATACTGAGGAGAAAATGGTTTCTTGTACAGGTTTAAAGTCTTCTTTCACAAACGATTGAAGGAATAGGACATGTCGAGGCACTTCTACCATTAAGTCCTTTTCGTTGTGTGAATGTCTGGATTCCTGAAATTAGTTACCTCCTAAGAGTAGTATCCAGTTACCTACAAATTTTGCGTCGCCCAGACATCTTTCACTACTATACATGTTCCTTATCGTCTCTAGCTTCCCCGTTCGTGGAAATATTGCTCTTAGCAAAAACAACAGCGCACTTCTAATTAAACTTCAAGTTCCGCGTTCCTTTCCAGTTCTTCAAACCCGACATTAGGGAGCTTTCGACAATTTTAACCGTCATGTCTAATATTGTTTACAATTTTTTATCGTATCCGTTGGGTCCACAAAATGTTTCTGACAAGATTGTAGAAGAGCCTAACTTGAAACGAATTATTTCCTCTTTACGACGGTCTAGATGAGTCGGCTTCTGTTTGTTTTCTATGTTGAAGTTTCTGTCATTTAAAGGGGGTTTTGATCGTCTTATGTGATAACACGCTTAACAGGAAAAACCCAATAATTATTCTAGAAAATGAGTACGCTAGACGAGGGGAAACACAGTCCCAGAACACAAGGTTTTCTGAAAGTGCAATTATGTCATTTATAATACGTTCCGAATGTGAAATGTAATCAAATTAGTAACCAATAAAAATTAAACAAGGGGTTGAAGTTTTCATTTCAATAAATAAAGTCTGTCGCAGAGGTTGTGTTTGCCATTTTGGATAGGAAAGCAGGCAACAGCGACAGGTAGAGAAACAAGTCGGGGGGGAAGTGGCGGAAGGTTTGTGTCTTGTAGCCAAGTCAGGGGGGGCGGTTTGCAGGTAGCCGGGAAAGTCCCGGCAGCAGTCCTGGCGAACGCCGGAATGTGAAATGTCTTCTTATGGAAGCCCCACCAGAATTTTCTGTAGGTTGCCCCTCCTTCGCCAAAAGTTTTCATTGGCGGGAAATTCATCGATTCAAAAGCTAAAGGCGGGGCTTTATTGATTCTGGCGAAAGCTCCCAGCAAAGCGGTGTAATTCAAATTCGAAATGGAATGCTGGAAAATATTTTAAATGGAGATTGACGACAAAAATTAAGGCAAGATAAATGAGATGAGTTGAGGTTGAGTGAACGCACCAGACGAATGTGCATTTGCCGAGGTTTTAGACACATGGAAGTGCCACTGTGGCTGTAAGCTCCGATAATAGAATTTGGGATAGTAAATGACTGACTTTATTTTATCTGAATCTCAAACAGTAATATTATAAATGATCAAGTTTACCTACATAGTTCAAACGATGCCCGTTTTATGTGTGTAATAAAAATGTTCCACTCGGACGTAATTCATGTTTTTGATGCTCTGCTGCTAAAAATATTCGATTCGTTACTTTTGGTTCCTTGCATTTGTGGTAACCTCTTTTCGTTTTGGGGCTCTCGGCGAAAAACTATTTCCCTATAAATTTTAAACAATTCGTCGTAATTCCTTCCGGAATATTTATCTATCAATGGAAGACTTCAGAAAAGATCAGATGTTCCGTATCAAATTTTTGGCGAGAAAGGAGAAGATCCTGTAATTGACATTCATTTTGATATTTTACGTCAAAACTTACTGTCTGTCGGAATATTCACGAGCCCTTTCACAGATGGAGGTAAGATGACAGATGTATTGAGGTTGACATATCGGCTTAGAAATATTTCAAGATGAATTATACCACCTGTCTCTCAGTTCGGTGAAGTGTGAGATGATTTCATTGGTTTAATGTGACTTGTAGAGTTTAGGAAGAATGAAATAGCGAAGACGAACAAGGGCGTAATTAGTCTCAAGGTTCCACAAGGTCAATTGACACCCGCCTCGAGAAAGTGTACGTCAAGTCACGTGTACAGATTATCTGACTGTGCGTACTCTTATGTTTGTGATGTTTTTACCGTTTAATGTGAATTTGCATGAGTAACGGAATGCGTAATTCGTTACGGGTCTTGCAAATAAGAAAATGAGAATGGTGGTTAATTCTTAAACAAATTATTAACATAAGTACGTATTAATACTAGCGATAAAGGAACGAGGTATAAACTTTTAGAACGGTCTTGCAAGTTTATCTTAGGGTGAATGTCATTGTCGTAATTGAAAGTTTTCAAAGATGTTGTTTCAATGGCAGGGGCATCTCTATTTAAGAGTTGTTGCCAGGAGAGACTAAATGGGTTCGCCGACCTATATATATCGGTTAGGGTTACCCGCCTTTAATGTCTCATGACTAGAATCAATCAAAATAAACAAAAATCAGCTGCTTTTCTTACTCCATTTTCCTCTACCTTGCTTTGCCTTTCGTTTTGTCCCCATCCCCGAACGTTCCTCCCAATCCCCGGCGTCATTCACCTTTTAGAAGGCGTCCGTTTATACTCCCAAAGTCCCACGTGCGTCCTATTTAGTAAATTATTTTTGACCCGGATTTATACATCGGTTTCATTTACGCTTGGATCTTAGGTTTTGCTCACCAAGTCAGCAAATTGTCAAATTTGTCATTTCTCTTTCAGGCTGGAGGTCCTAGACAAGGAGGTCAGCAGCAGGGACCGTATTATGGAACGTCCGGTAACAATTCAGCACAACCAGGATCTGGTTCTTACACTCAACAGCCTCAACCCCAGCCCCCACAGCAGCAGATTCCAGGCTGTGCTCCTCCAACTCAGGGTCATCAGGGTCCCCAACCGCCTCAGCCAGGTCCCGGAAATCAGCAATATCCGCCCTATGGAGGACGGTATTCAACTCCTCCGGGACCGGGACACGGAGGCCCAGGGAGGCAACCCTTTCCGAATATTCAGGTACGTACAACAACTACAAAATTTTAGCTACTAATGGAGGAAACAATTAAATGAAACAATTAAAGGAAAGCAAAACTATTCAACTAGACGGTTTGTATTACTTCACGAATAGGTTGTTTTTGGTGCAGGTATGCGTTGTGAGAGTGATCTTTGAGGCATTTATTTCATACGGAAAACACCTCTCACTATTATAATGCCGTACCTCTTACATTAAAGTAATTCCTAAGTGGAGACAACATCAGAATTAATTGAAAAACTCATTTGAGTTATTCACATAATCTCTTTTGAATGTTTTTAGTAAAGTTGACAAGTTGAGGGAATGATTAAATGATTAGTCTAACCTTTCTCTTTCATTTTTTTAAAATTAAATTCTACAACATGAATTTTGTAGGGCAAACCCTGCATCCTACAATTTTTTCTTGTTGGATTGGGGCCTTGTCAATACCTCTCTTTCGTATTTAGTTTATAATTAGTACTGGAATAACGAAACTTTCAGCCTTCTAAAACAATTTCTTGTCCATGCTGGGATTGTGTACCATTGGCCTCGCAAATAGTAGCTCAAATTTCAATATCACATTAAGCTGGGATAAATTCAGGGGAAAAGAAAATCACTCGGAGTCAGTGTCGGCGAGTTTCTGGAAACTAAATTGCATTTGACTCGTAAAATTATGGCTTTATGACTCGTCTCCCATGAAAATATTTTGAGTGTCTTTTTATTATGCTCGTTATTGTCTTTGGAAACGTTGGGGAAGGTGCGAGGTTGGTATGTACGGTTAGAACATTCTGACATTCAATTAGGTGGGATACATGTCGAATTTCACAGGAATATATATGAAATACGCTACGGGGTATGATGAATGTAGGGTTGCAAAGAAATAAGAAATTAAGAGTTAGATTCGATAATATTTGGCAATTGTGATGCATGGCAAATGTTTCAAAGTGAAAAACCTCAGTTGATATTACGGCTCAGGTTTCATAAATTAAAGTTGTAATTTGTCTTGGGTAATCCATGTCATAACTTATGCATTAGTGCACCTGGAATGTTTTTGGATTAACCGGTTGTTCGTAATATCTCTTTGTGCGAGGGATCTCAAAGGATTGGAAGGGAAAATATTTTTGTCTGGTAACACTTGCCTAGGTTGTACAAAAAGTCTGAATTATATTATTAAGAATAAGTATGAACCTGTACACATAAAAATGTTTCTCTTAACTATGTTTAAATCTTTAATTCCCTTCACATGAGATTAAAAATTTTTATTTTCTTTTGGTGGAGGCGCTACATCATGTCGGAAATTCACCGGGTAACATACTCCGAAATTTGTTGTATGCCAACACAGGTTTTCAAATTTAATGAAGAAGTTTAGTTATGGGTTTATTAATAACGATATAAATCCTGATAAAACCTTTATATAATTTCTTCCCTTTTGGGTTACGCGTTTTTTATTACTAATTAAGTGATTCATAATCGTTTGAGTCGTTCCCTTTCTGCTTTTACGCATTCTCCCTTGTTTGAATTACATGATTTACGTTTTGAAATTAATGTTTTACGTGTACTTAGGTTTACCCCTCATTACTCCACAGTATATACATTTAGGTTAAATTCTAAAACTTATATGTCTCAGGGGTACACGGGAATAGCCTGCATGTTCACGTGACAGCTCTGTCAATTTCGATACCAAGTTTCTTTTTACTTTGTTAGCAAGCATAATAATTCTCACACATGTTAAAAAATATAAGAAAGTCATTTCCCGCTGTTTTTATTGTTGTTAATATTCATCGATACATTTTTTCCTTTATAATAAGCACCGACTCCAGGTGTTCGAAGAAATGAAAATTTAATTTCTCCAAAAGTAGCTCGTGATATTGATTTCTTATTAGGGTCAACTTTGTTTTTTTTCTGTCATTTATCAAGCTAATCCACAATCCATTTGCTCACAGCATCTCATCTAAGATACATTCTGATTTGGTCCAGTCTCTCTAAATAGTTGGTATCTATTCAGGTGTATCTCCTCAGCCTTCAGAATAAACTCTTTGTCACTCTTTTCGCGTATGCCCTTTGTTGCCTCCTAAGGAATTTTTATTCAGTAAAATTCCTAAAACATATTAAAAAATTTAATATTTTGCCCGCGCTCAAGAAATCCCTGTTCCGAAGTGACATGGAGGTGCGGAGCTTTGGATGGAGAAAAATTACAATTTTGGCGTGGAGTTCTACGGGTAGAATCATACGGGAAACCAACCGTCCGACCGACAGGCAGGCGGTTCTAGGCGTCATTTATTACCCGAGTTACTATGGTAACGCTGACGTCACAACATGACCTTCCTGTCTGCCAACATGGCTGAAGCTGGTTTGAACTCAAATGCGCACGTCAAATTGTACGTGTACAGCTATATATACACATGGTCAAATATATATACTTAAAGGAAATAAACATGAAAGATGACAGATTTTTGTAAGGGAAGAAAAATATATTTTACTAAAATAGATGAAGGAATAAATAGGGGTTTTCGCTTACAACTTTTCCCACATATATTACTCATAATTCATTCAACTTACATTTAAAATAATAATGACAGTTTGAAGTCGGAAAAGATGGCCGTTAGAAATGTGTGACTCACCAGGAGCAATTAAGGAATATCTGAAATATCAAGTTGTCTCCCGCAATTTATAAAGGATTAGCGGGGAAATAACCAGGTTATAACCAGCAACAAATATCTGTTGAAATAGTGATTTGATATAGACTACTAAGAGTAGTAAACAATATTTTAAAGCCATTATTTAGTAGAAAATGTTATTAGTCTGGCGTAACAAAACAAAACATACCACACGCCCGGTTGGAGTTTAATTACTAATGTTTTTTTCTGTTTTTTTTAAATGAATGCTCTTACCCTTCCTGCAAGTTAAGACGTCATACACCCTGCGATTAAGCGACTCTTTGTTGATTGGGAGAATGATTGCTTGTATAGCTTAAGTTCAATTTTTTATGTAATAATCAAAATTCACGAGACCTAAATGTTCTTTTCGATCAGGAAACACATTCACATATACAAGTAATGAAGAGGTTTGCTCTTTTTGTTTTATTAACGAAACTTTTGGACACCGCGTACAGGCCCTGTAAATTGTAGCAAACACCACGCAGAAAATATCAATTAAAATTTTGTATTCTTGCACACCAAAGACCTGTAGTACGATTAAACCAGATAAACTTTATATCTTCAGTAAATTTACATTGCATTCGGTTGTTTAACTAATCACAAGATGACTCGGGAGAAATTGTATTTGGTATATTTGAACCTCTGAGCACTCTGTTTTTATCAAATGTATCATTGAAGTCTAATTGAAGCGAGCCCCAATTGTTGGACGTTTACTTTCCATTCAGCTGTGAAACGAATATATTTCAATGAAAATTCGAGGGACTAATAAATTTCAGGAGAGTCAAATATTTAAATACATCCATGACAAAAAAGATTTATTTGTGAGACTGGTGAAATTATTGAGGCATGTCATCCATATTTTTTGATATTCGTAAAATATATCCCTAGTTACCAGGGAATTGGGTTCGAAACTACCGGCCCTGTTTTTAAAACCAGGCCTTCTAAATAAAGTACCAAGTTAGAAGAAAACAGTGTGTAGTATACAGTTGATGCATATTGTAGTCTGACTGTTTACATTTGTCAGAAATCATATGAAACAATGAAAGTCGTGGGCTTTAAGTGTTTTTCCTGTTCGTCGATTGTCGTGGAATTGAAAGTTGATACCGAACAAAGGCATGACACTAAACAACCGGAGTATGCCATAAATTATTCCCTAGAAAAGTTCCAGTACAGTGGATTCTGCAAAGACAACACACAATGATTAGGATGGCCGCCTTCACCGCCCAGGTACCAGGGTTTTTTAATTGACCTAAGTCATGATTTTTCGAATGCTTGCGCATGCGCGTCCACGTTTCAGTGCGTAGCGAAAATCTTTGAAGTGAATGTAAATCAAAAGCGAAAGGATTTTCCTTATGATGATACATGTGTGACGGTTAGAAAGCAAAGCACACCTCAAGGTGCAGGAATGGGAGTTGTGGTACCTGGAATTTGGGTCTTTCCAGTACTCCCATGTGACCCAGTCGAAAACTCCGTAAAATACTTCAATGGGAGACGGACCATGATAAGTTTTTAGTTCCCCTTAGGATTGTGATACACATGTAAGGTGATAGATGGAATTTGGTCAAAGCCCGAAAAGATGAGCATGGGGTTTCGACTTCCAACGGAAGCCATTCCTGTGGCAAGGATAAGGTCGGGATTTCAAGTAGACGAGGAGGATGAGGAGGTTCATCCTTTGACTGGAGCCTCATTGAAAATTCGGGAGAAGTCTTTCTGCCGAGGGCACTTTCCTTCTGTTATACCCTTCTCTCTCGAAGCTTTATTGATATATATTGCCTTTTTTGGTCCCCTGCAAGAAGGGCGTATGTTCGGATGGGTCGGCGTCGGTTAGAGCCTTGTCGCCGGCCACTTAAAAATGGAATCTGTGCACTTGGCCGAGTTTCTGCTTTTGAAAGGTCGCATTTGAATTATCAAGAAGAGGGTCGTGGGTGAAGAACCGGAGAAACACTTCGTCAATCGTTTTCTATTTAAATTTATCGAAGGTTCTGGAAAATTCAGAATGTCCTCTTAACAGACCTGGGTTTTAACAACTTAAATTTCCCTGTTGGGCGAAATGAAGGGTGACTTTAGGGAGCCACGTCGCTGTCAACCGTTCTCTTTGATTGTTTGAGAAAATAAATATGTAATCTAGAGATATTGTCAACGGTGTTTTTTGAGTACCGCTTAGATCTTATTTAAATTTATTTATTGTTTTCAGATGGGTTCTCCGTATTGCAATCAACAAGTAGGCCCCAATAATCAGCAACAACCGGGATACAGCGAATTGCAACAGCAGCAACAAAGACCGACGTGGCCCTCTAATCAACAGTCTCCTCATCCTCCGAGTCCTTCGCAGCATCCTCCCCAACCTCCGCAGTCACCCGGTCATGTACCTGAACAGCATCCACCCCCGAAACCATCGCCGGGTCCTCAGGCATCACCGGGTCATCCGCCGCCGCTGTCTCCTCAGCCGTCTCCGCAAACAGCTCCATCGCCTTCACCGCATCAGCAGCAGGTAAAGTTAAATACCTAGAGGTGTACTTAAACAATGTCTATTCTCATCGGGCACCGTTACATGTCTGTCATTTTTTAGGCATTTCCACCACGACCTCAACAGGCGTCGACACCTAACGCCCATGCTCCTGATCAAGGGGTGAGTATTCACTTTGGCATTTTTAACTTGTTCTAGGTATTCTCTATGGATATATATCTGTTTTTTTGGAGCTCGCCAACGACTTTTTGTTCACTTAATGATACTACACAATGTAACACCAACTTTTTTATTGAACGCTTAGTTCCATTATTGTTTGGTTCTATGTGTCGCCAAATCTTTTAGGAACGCATAGTTTTCTCCTAATTTCCATTCAAATAATTTTCTTCAATTCTCAATCAGCCTTTGGAAAGCACCTAATCGTTCTTTTTCCACTTCCTTTCCACCCTTCCTTTGCAGCATCCATTCAAATTTAATGCGTCATTCAGTGTTTGAATAGAATCCCGGTTTTAGATAGGGTCTAAGCCCCGGGAGGAAAAATAGGGGATTTTATATGAAGGGTCTCGAATCCACGCTGGGGCGATGAAAATTCAGTCAAGGAGACCCAAGTGCAGGCTCTTTGTGCTAGACCCATATGATGGATCCCCGTTCTTTGTACCCAGGTTTTGTTCCGGAATTTTCTTTTCCTTCGTTTTCTGACACTATTCATATTCATACTTCTAATCTGATGCATTTTAAATTCTACATAAAATGAATTAGTAAGTCAACAGTGATTTCTTTTGTATTATTTCTTTTCTGTATATATGTAAAATGACTGCCTGATGTCATTGAATTCTTATACTCCCGTTAGATTCATACATACGTTGATGTATGAAGTAGGTCACAAAAGGTTTCTGATTAATAGCCCCACTCTGGTCTAAAATTTCACAGCGATAGATATAATTCTTCTCAAATCTGTTTGAGAAACTAGAGGAAGTATCCAACAATAGAGTTTTTTGACTTGAATAATCGTAGAATTTTTGGAAACATCTTGAAGGCACAAGACTTTTCAAATTAATTTAGCAAAGGCTACATTGTGTGTCGTGTTGGTGAGTTCATTTATCGTTTCACTTTAATACCCTGTGGTGAGAGGAACATTAAGATTGAAGAACTAATATCCAATTGTGAAGCAAGAATATAAACCATTCTTGTTTATTTTGCTAAGGTTTGATTAAAGTCATGTAATGTAGTTTTCTCTGTTAATTTGAATCGAAAAAGTACTCTTAATGTTCAGTGTTCATTAGTTTGTGGGCGTAAACTTTTATTGTGGAACAATTAGATTTTATATTTTGGAAACTTCTATTACAACAACAATACAAATATTAATTCAATCCACCCTGTAATGTAATGTTTTATCTGAAGTTTTCGTAGAACGTTCTTTATCCAGTAGACAAGTCGTACCTGATATCTCTCTGATGCACTGCTACCACCTCTTTGTGTGCGTCAATATATCATTTCAATTATTGAAATTAATTTACGTTTGTTATTTACAGTACTGTAAATTAGGGAAAAATTAAGAAAAAACACTCAGAAATAATGTTTAATTACATTATATTAATTAGAAATTCTCTGTTACGTGACATTCTCGTTATTTGGTTAGCAGTGTTGCTGTAACTTTACATGTAATTTGAAGAGAGGTAATGCCGTTAGTTAACCGTTGCTTTTAGAGATAATTTTGTTTGACAGAATGTCACCTTATAGATTGTCCTCTCGAGTTATTGATTACTTGAATATATTTTAGTAGCGTAGCATTGCCATAAAATTCCATAAAAGTTAATTAGTATTGCGCATGGTTAATGTAAATTGATACTCCTATCTCAGCCGAAGACTTCTCGTAAGAAACTCTTAACATTTACTCTAACTATGAGTCTAAATGAGGTCTTGAGTTTTGGTCATTGCGGTTTTATTGCAGTATCCGTTGACACAGAAAACGGGTTCACCATTTTCATTGTGCGCAAAAAGTTTGTCCAGGAATAGTACTTATTCTGGAATAAACCAAGAGATTATGAAATAGCTGAAAAATATCGGTTAAGCTTATATTTGTTAGGTTTCCGCAAGGATAGTAGCAGTTCTCATAGTGTGGGGGTAGATTGTGAGCGCACATTTGTGCGCCAGAAAAAGGATCAACTAAGCTGTAGCCATGAGTTTGGGGAAGGAAAGAGAATAAAGTCCCATGTGCCGGCTGCCGAACGCAGTTGTAAAACGTAGGGGTGTGTAGGGGTAGATTCAACCCCTCACCAAACTACCCTTTTCATCCCTGTAAGGCCTGTCAAGTTGCCGGCCATTACGTTACCATGACGACGGCGTATTGCCTTATACCCGCTGTGTTAGTTTCATTGATTTTAGTTTTTCCTATTTCATTTGAGCTTTTTCGATTTTCATTTTTCGAAATTAATTATTACAAATTCCTTGGATTTTTTCACCAACACTAATTGTTACCTTTACCGTTTAAGTTTTTTATTTCGATTATCCCCTGATACATGGTTTTAAAAAGGCCATTACGGTATCGTCACAGACATTGCCAATGTCAATGCTTGAAACGAATACGACTTAAACAGGGGTATAATTTCTGAAAGTCTTGAATTGTTTTGAGGTCCACACAATGAATCACTACGCTAGAATTTCTTAGAATGAGAAGAGCTTCAGGATCAGTGGTGGTCGCTTTCGTAATTTATTATAGTTTGCTTCTCTAAAAAGAAAAAGCAACCTAGATGAAATACCTTTTTCAAGAGGCCCCATCGAAATTTTTTTTGGACGCGGTGGGAAACTCGAACCACAAAAAACCAATCATTGTCTGGATGGGAAAGGAACATTCAAGAATCTTTGCCTTTTTTAATTGATTAAGGTGAACGAAGTTACATGTGTTAGAAAAATTGAAGTATTCAACTTATTTTCTGCTACAGCTTTTTTGGAAAATTACTAGGTTTTGTGGCATTATTGTTATTGTGGTCTTTGCTTATCTGTGATGAAACTATTAAATTAATTTGACTTTTAATTTAGTGTTTTGTGGAATTGACATTTTTTCCGAAAACGTATTTTCTTCTTCTGCATTGGGTTTTTGCTGCGATACAACCTTATTAGTCCTGCAATTGTCATTTTTGCATACGTTAGGGATGTATTTTGTACAGGTCGAAATGAAAATGACAAATATTCTACTTTGAAAAGCACGCTTAAGGGATTTGTTGCCGTAAATATTAATGGTAGTAACAAAGTTGTAAAAGGCAAAGGTAGCAATCGTGATCGGTGGGGCAGGTTATGGATGAACGAGAGAATGTGGAGAAGGGATGTTACGAGTGGGTGGTAAAAGATGTCGGGGTTTTGACTTTGAATTAAAACTACTTTCTTCCCTTTCTCGCAACTTCAAACAAATCGTTTTTCATTCAGCTCTGTTTTGATTCAAGGAATCCTTTACAGCTTGAGTGTACACTTCTGCAGCGTAAATCAACTTAATTCGATTATTACGGAAGGTACCATAAATCTGTCAATCAAGCCATAAGATTTTCATACATGCTCCGTTAAATAATTATTACCTTCTTATAGTTGTTTCGTGATCTTCGCTTTTATCGTAAATAATATAGAAGTGAGGAGATGCAACTTTGTCTTGATTTTTATGAATAACTTAGAAGTATCATCATGATTCTGCAGCCGTCAAATGCAAAATGTGAGATAATTTTAAGAAAATGTAAAAACATTCGTACTTCACCATGCCTTCACATCATTTTACAGTGTTTTGGTTGCTCCAAAAACGTATTCTGACTTTTTCCATCTTATGTCTGCAAATATGAGGGTAAAATCCTTTCTTTGCTTCATTGTCACATTAAATTACACAATAAAGAGATGTAGCTTCACTTTCACGTCGCTTTCATTATCTTTCTCCACTGCTTAAATCATTTTTCAAATGGATAAAACCAAGAGAATCTGGGGAGGATGAAAAAGGCATAGAAATTTTATGGTAATTGGAAGTAAGAAGTAGTTTCAGATCCGGAGTTCTCCTTCCCTTGACATTTTTGGTTGTCTCCATTACCTTTCGTGTCTGCATTTATCTGGTCAAAATGTCAAATTTGTTTCTGAGGCTGAAAGCTGATTTTAACTACCCATGTGAGATTCGTTTCGCAACTTGGACTTAACTACAACATATATGGACAGCAGACAAAACTAATTGTACAGAATAACGATGGTAGGTGGTCCTATATTCCTCTCGTAACATAAAAAGTAGTAAGATTACGCAGGCGCTGGTCAAATCGATACCGTAATAATAATTTATTTATTATTTCAGTATTCGGTATGAGTCAAGTAATTCTAGTTTCAAGACATGAAGTGTAATCAGAAAGAGAGAGATGTGGATCACAGGAAATGACCCTGATTTCCGTCATTTGCTAATTCAATATATGAAATCCCTAATCCCTGTTTCTTGTAACCTAATCATGGATTACATTGATGGCGTTAAATTAATTTTTTGCTGGCCCAAAAGTACAAATCCGTTCAGACCTGCAGGAGAGAATGTACCACAGCCGTTGTAAATATTCCCCGAGATTTAAATTTATATAATTAGAATGAGCCCCCGTGAAGAGACTTTAGGGATGTAATGCGCATGAGAAGCCCTACAGAGGAGCAATAAAATAGCATCCATATTCACGTACAACACACATAGTTATTTCACCACACCAAAACACTGTGTATGCGATTATAATGTATTCTGTTATGGAGCAGGGAAAATTTGTACTGTTTGAATTACCTGTACTGAAAATAGTACCACAACTCAATGTCTCATTTTACACATTGTTGATTAACATAATATTTTACATTGATTTCAATTGATGTTTGTTTAGAAATAAACACAGCAGAACATTTTCCATTATTTACATATAAGTCGCCCATTTGTAGGATATATAACTTGTATTCTTAAGTTGCTTTCTTACTCCTACTAATAATCCCTTTGTTTATTGCAAAATGATGTGGAATGACCCACTAATACTCGTCAGTTAGTTGGTTTTAGTTGGTGGCTTCATCATGCACCTTGTGTTTGAGCAATTGATGTTCATATCAATCATCATCGATTGTCTTCTATTATTATTATTAATATTATACCCATCCGAGCTTTAGAATACCTTTTTTATTGAGCCTATTTTAAAGTGTTTCCTGCACTACTGCATACTGAGTGCATGTAAGCAATTTGTTAGCCCTCCGCTTTAAATTCTTAATTGTGTGTAGTTCGCTGACTAAAACGGGTTAGACTCATGAGAACAGTTGCTGTTGTTTAAGGAAAATGTTGTAATGAATGAAGTCATTTTATCTAAAGAAAAATTGCAAACAGTAGGGAAGAGACGTGAGAAATAAACAGAAAAAAAGTAGAGTGTGAGTAGGGAGGAGAAATTGTGGAATGAATGTGAGGACGTGAACAAGAAGTCAGCCTGAATGAAAAAGACATTAAAACAGGTCAAACAAAACCCTAGTTTTTGGCGCCCAAAAGAAAAAGTAAGATGGTGAGTGGATATTGTTACTGAAAGAGCGTGGCGAGAGAATTTGGGATCACTTTGGAGTGGGGTGGTACAGCTAGGCAGGGAGTAGTGCGAGAAAGAGAAAGACGATATCAATAATCAGCTGATTTTATCACATAACTAATTCACGTTTCACAAACACACATACCCACACACACACGCGTGTGTGTGTGTACATACAAACATCTTTGTTCTGTCGCATCTCTGTATTATTCTCCAATCGGTTGATACGTCTGAAGATGACGATTCCTGGCGTTGGCCATTTTGAAAAGGAAAATCGGTTGAACTGGCAATATTAGAACTCCTTAGAAATTCCTCCGACTTCGTTTCTGTGATTTTTTCCCCTCACAAAAGACTCCCTGGTTCGAAGCTGAGTTTGACTCGGCGATAAACGAACGAACGAAGCGCTAGACCGAACGAAACCGCCGTTTCTCTGGTGAATCCCGAGCTCGCGATATTTGCGCCGCACCCGTTGTATGCTTGTCATATGGTACTCTCCACTTCGCCTTTACTATGTACACTTTCATACAATAATTTTTTATTTTCTTATGTTAGTCTTTGGCTTTCAGCAAGTGATGATTATCCGTATTATTTTTGTTATTTTACTTTCTCATATATTTTGTTTTGCATTCGCATATTGCCATGGGGTGTTGTTTCCACCAAGTTATTTCCACAATCCCCGTTCGTCTCTAAAGTTTGAAATTGGCATTCCATGATTAGGTTTAAACATGGCGGCGATTTGAATTTCCGCTTCTCAATGCCCGGGGAATTCTGTCGCCGATTGTAGAAACATGGTTGTTACGTTAATCACCATTTCTGAGTAGGATTTATTTACTTCTTTTCCGTGATCGACCGTTATGTAGTCCACCTGACATTTCAAAAAAGTTTCAAATGCCAGCACACTGCCCCTTAATGAAGCAATCGAAAAACATTCATAAGTTTTTATTTAAACGTTTGAAAAACAGAATTTTCCTCGTTTTTGAAACGTTGGAAAAAGAATTGGTGAATCTAATGGTAAAATAATTAAATAATTTAATTTGAACAAAATTGGAAACTCCAACCAAAAATCAAGCCCATGAGAACACCTGTGACCAGGCAAACGAATAAAGTCCCCAGTTAATGATTAACGAAAGAGAATGAATTAGTATTTCGTTTTTATAAATTGTTTTAAAACTCTCAAACTCTTAATTCCTGAGGAAATGTATCGTTATTTATGTGACGGTCAATTAAGTATGCAAGAAACTACTGAACGTATATTTTTCAGAAATCTTTACTAAGATTCAGTTTTGCTTTCCGAATTTAAAGGCATTCCATTTGAAATTTTAATAGTGATTTTATAAAGTTCTTTTATAACATTTCACGTTTTACCAAATGTATGAACGACTCCCAATTGTCAAATTGAAATGCTTTGCTATAAAACACATCTAAAGGAATTCACCTTTAAATTTTAAATATTCGATAAAATATTGCCCGATCTCTAGATTTTAATGCTGTTATTGCTTTTTTGTCAGAAGCATTGGACGATGTACACGCTATGATTCCATGCTATGTTTGTGGTAATTTTCGGTTTAAAAATGGATTAAGGGTTATGTAAGAATCTTAGTTTAATGAGGGGGTGATACTATTGGTTCCTGCACACCACCGATAAACTGATATTTATATTGAGGATTTTTTCAAAATTATTTCACCATTGCTGAATAGGAATAAAAATTACAAATGACAGTACAAGGATTTATGAATTCGAATGAAAATTTGACTCCCCTTTCTTGCCAGCGTTCAATTAAAACAGCAATCCATCTTATTTAAATATCTGTTTGTTGCCTTCTTTCGAGTGTAAAGAAGTTTGTCAAAATAGTGTCCTCAAGAGCAATCAGCAGAGTAGCCACAATTTAAATTTCAGCTTTTTCGAAATGTTGAAATTTTTATTCGAAGTCGATTTTTAGAAAGAGTCGATAAAGAACATTGGGTTGTTTGACTTTGCCGTGGCAGAAGCAGTCGTCGAATGTTCCCTTGGTACGCTTTTCTACAACAAAGCCGCGTGCACGGTCTAATCCCAATTGCAAAATGGCATGGATAAAACAAAGTTAAACGGGTTTTGGCCGTATGCTCAGAACATTTTCCATTGGTTGGAGTGTACGCGGAGAAAAGCAAGCAAGCAAGTCGTCAGCCGAGCCAGCCATCTTTGCCGTGTCAAGTGTGATTAGGTTCGCTTCGCCATGTTTCGTTTCCCTCTGCCGTTAATAGCAGGCGGTGGTGAGTATTTTTTTCAAAAACTTTCATATTTTCATCGGTCGTCAGTTAAATTTCACTCGTTTCGTGCGGGACGCGAAACATCTCGGTCGTAGTGCTTCTAAATTCGTGTGAAAACAGGCGTAAGTCTCAGCAAAGCACAGTGTAAGAGACTGTTTCTGCACCAATACACTGCTCTTGGTAAAGATAATATCGGCCATCTTCCACAGAAAGGCTAGTCGGATCAGCCGGTAGGTTCGCATTGTAAACAATTTTTGTCTTTCTCGATAACGGTCGTCGGCTTATCAATAAACATTTGTTCGTTACGTTGTTTTTCCTCTCTGTGTCCTATATGTGTGATTGGGTTGCATAAAGGGCATAATCCATAAGTGACGTGGCTTGAAATCGTGTCGGTGATGCATCGCGGTAACTCAGTAGCAGCAGTGTACAAGTGGTCATTCGAAGGAAAACGTTACAGACATGTCTTGCGTCCTTCGGGTTCAGTCAGCTCCGACTATGAGCCGACTTTTGGAATGTTTGGAGAGGAAAATATTTTGAACTGGCAAATCGGTTTTTACGAATCGGCGACATTTCACGCGAGTGGGTAAGAAAAGAGACCCAAAAGAACGGGTAGGTAAGAAGAATGGTCAAAAAACGAGGGAAAGGGAAAAGGGTTTGGGATTTCAGAGCGAAGGTAAAAATTAACAGAGAGCACGTGGTGTCTGGTTTACCGGAGTCCAATTGAAACCCTCCCCCCTTAATTCCACCCTTCTACACCTCTAACACCCCCTTAACTTTCATCTTCGAACAGCTGATTTCCCATTCTCCACCCCTATGTCTACCGTTGTCCCCTGGGAGGAATTCATTTTTACTAAGTGACGAAGGGAGTTTTTATTCTCTGGGGGTTGAAATTTTTCCAGTTCCACCGACGCGCCATTTGAGCCAACCTTTCCTTTTTTAGGATTGAGCCTTTCCTCAATTACATGGGACGGTTGTTCGATTCTTTCCTTGCGAAAACTGTCTTGGTTTTTGAAACTTATTTTGTGACTTGTAAACTTTGTGAAATGTCTCTCATGAAAATCGTTGAAGTCGACCACGGGGTTCCTTTATTTTGATGTGAACATTCATTGTCCAGTCTGAAGTAACTCGTCTTTATGGTATTTCACCAAGAACCTGACATTGGATATTAGCCTTTAGAATTTTAGGCAGTGGAATGGAATATACATAAATATAAGGGATTCGTCTTTCGAGAAAAAACTTACTGAAAATGGGAAATTGAGTTTCCATACTGGGTCGACTCAACGCACGTTTAATTGTATTGAAAGTGTTTGAGAGTGTGAACGATAAAAAAAAAAGCACGTGGTGTGAACGGTGCCTCCTCTCAGCTGATCGACGCGATTTTGAAGTCCAACAACAAAATAATAATTAAAAAAGGAAAGCAAATTGACGTCCTTGAAACGTTCAAAAGCGTACAAAAAATAGTAATTTTGACTGGAGTCATAAAGAAACTTGTAAGTTGTAGGCAAAGTGTAGAATCGGTCGCGTCAATTAAAAGTACGGTTCCTATAGAGGAAACAAGTTGGATGGATGATGGGTCTCCGTGTGAATAACGTAGTGACCTAACTCGTTTTCTAAAAGTGAAAATAGGCGACTTCATTTGGTTATTTTTCTTTTTCAATTACAATTCACACCCATGCGGAGACTACCGTAATTAATTGCAATATTAAGAGCAGGTTACCCTTTTCTACTTCCGGTTTTCCTAGTCTTTCTGTTTTTCTCTATCTCCTCGTGGCTTTGTTTTCTTTTCTGACTCATTGCTTTCCTTCGTAATTTATGCAAGCACCTGATGTTAGTGTGTTGTAGTATATTACTTACATTGTTGTAGTTGGAATCATGAGGTCAGCTAGACAATTCACGGCACGATGCTGCTTTCATACGGCAGTGTGTGGGGTTGTCAGTCAAGTGAGAAAGCATTGCATTAATGGATTTAGCTGTTTCTATCGTCAGTTTTAGTCCAAATTGAAGGAAATAAAATTATAATTAGTTGTGATGATTGAACACTGCCACGATTCAACACATTTATTCATCTTTGAAACACATGTTTCTTATTGTTCACATGATGTGCTCGAGAACTATAATTGCGGGCCGAGCCACCTGACTTGGCACCTGTTGTGTTTAAGAAACTGTTCGCGAGCTGAAATATTGAGAATAGCATTGCCCTGAAGTCAGGGATGACAAGGAGAACAACGGGAAGTGTGACATTTACTCTGCGGTGGTATCAATTATCACCAGCCTTTGGACATCGCCGGAGCCGAAAGGTAACGGAAACTGAAAGTGGTACCCAACGTGTAGTGTCCCGAGGCGGTTAGATGGGTAGACAAAAAGTCGAGGTCGTGATTCGGTAAACTCATGAATGCCTTGTTTTTATCATCCTTATCACAGGCCCACATATTTAAAATTTAACTATAATAATAACAGAGTAACGGCTTTTGAACGGGTGGTTATTAGTTACCCGCAGGGTATTCTCATTTGAATCACATGTATACGGCACGTCGCGCGTAAATGATTACCTGGAAACGATTTTAGTTAAAATTAGGTAGGTGTATTTGTGGGAATACATGTGCACATATCCGTGCGGCACAAAGCTGCGACATTTAATATGCATATGTTGGAGTTGGTGCGGATAGGATGATTGCTTCGACGTGTTTTTTTCTGCCTGTTTCCTATTTTCCTGATTTTGCTGAAATTTTCTTGGTTTCAATCAAGACTCAGAGATCTTTGTTACGGTCAAAAGGCACGGTTAAAGTTTTCCATACCAAACGCGTCCATCAAGACGAGTGCAAGAGTTTAAGAGAAAAAGACTTGGGAAATGTAGAAAATTGTGGAAAGGAAAGGAGAAAGATGTTTCTTGCCTGCCTCCTCTTACACCCTCCATCTTACACCGACAGACCTGCCTTTCTGCCTGTTTGATATTCAGAATCGTATCTGCCAGTGACGTCACTCACCCAAACAGCTGATTTCCTTACATGGAATGATTGTCTCGTTATCAGACTACGCCTGCCCGCATTTTATTCTAAAAATGCATTTTTCCTTCCTCCACGACCGACTTCATTGAACTTTCCCTGTCGTGACACGTTGTCATTGTAAAGGACAAAGTGCAGAAACCTCACAAAGAAATCCACGGCTTATTATCATTGCTGCTGCAGTTTTTAAATAAGCCAATGACAATAGTGTTCAGTTTATTTGGGTTTTCTATTTATTGAACAATTGTTACAGACCTTAAGACTTTTTTCGGAATCAGTGAAAATCAATGTGAAATAAATTTTGGGGTCTGAATTCGATAGGAAGGTGACACTTTTGATTCTTGAATTGTGTATTTCAATTTCAATGTCTAATCGACTGATGTGTTAGCTATTTTCTTTTAAGCAGTTCTGGCCTTGAGTCTATAGGAACAATTATTGTCAGTTAAATTTTACTAGATTGAAAAGGACTTTTATTTCTTGATCGAAAGTTTAAAAAAAGTAGCACAGTAGTCGCCACAACCAGAGTTACTTTTCTAAATTGTGCACATGGATTTGAAGTGCAATCCAATAAGTGCATTCAATTCAGCTATACAAAAGTGAACAATTTGAAAATCTAAAAGAGAAAAAAATACGTGTCATCGCAGTTCAAGCTCATGTTAGTTCTCCTAGAAAACGGTGAAGCATGTATGCGAACTTATCAAGGAAGTCAAATGAATATCTGACTCGTTGAATTTACCTTTTGAGGAAATGTTATTTCCTTTAAGGTACGTCAGATTTATGAATTAATGCAGGTTCTTCCGCGGTGTGAATATGTGGCCCAGAGGCACCGTTTGATTTCTTATTCTCTAGGTCTTGGAAGGCAAGATTTTAGAATTTTTTAGACGCACCTTAAACTAGATTAAAATAGTACTACGAGACAGTCTTCTCAGTGTTATGCCCCAAAAGCAAAACGCACGGGAGAAATCGTTCGCTTATTTATTAGGACATCATTCATTTGACGGAAATGGACAACTCAAAACAATCTGATTTGAATGGTACTTTTGCATATCAATAATGATTTTATAGTTCATTCATTTATGTTCATTTATGTAGTCAGTCTACTACCCCGAGTATAACTATTCTTTATCTTTCACTAATTAATCGGTTCGAAAAAATGTTTTAATTAAAGGTAAATACTAATATTACCATTAGCGTATCATTATTACCATAAGCCGTAGGGTTACATAAGGTTAATTAACTTTTCACCAGATTCAAATTGAATATTGGACAGGTCGGACGTAAAAATTGAACACGTCCCACCCTCGATGAGGTCAGTAACACCATAGGGTTTAGGTATCAATTAATCTGCTCTGATCGAACCAGAAAAGGAATTTCAAAAGGATTTCTCCGAGTTGCACAAAAATTGTGTGTCGTATTTCGGAAGTGAAGCACTATTGTTTAATTACTTTCCCTTAAAATGGATGGTTATTGTTACAGATCGCAAGATTTTAAATTTTTCTTCACATCTGGGGTAGATACCACGGAAGAAAAGTGTTCTCGGTTACCCATGGAACTACCACGTTGAAATTTAGTATCGTATTGCCTGAAATAATTGTCCAAGTGTAGGGAATTAGCTTGTGAATCTTGTAATTTAGGTCTGGTTAGTCGTGGTCTGGTTAGGCATAAAGTTAAATCCGGTTAAATTAATTTGTCCTCCTATTTTTTTTCCAAATAATGTGTAGTACTTCATCACTACTTCGTAAACGACTTAGTACCACCAGTCCAGCACTAGACAATTAGTGTTGAACGACTTTATCGTTTTTTGATCATTATTGTTTTATTGGGTAGCAAAGTACTTTTAATTACAGTCTGATTCTGAAGGATGTACACCGCAATGGGTGGAATAAAAAATATTGCACAACTTTAGGATAACTGCATTAGATTTTTAACCATTATTTATTTCTGCTGGAACTTCGTTTATTTGCTTCCTCCCGGAGATTTTGCATGAATTATTATTTACGGTTTGGAAAACGTAGAAGTGGATAACGGGCGTGTTCTGGCGTGTCTGTTATGAAATTAATAAAAATGTGAAATGAAAGTTCCAAAGGCAGGAAATTAATTGTGCAGTGATATTGATAAAATGATGTTGGAATGCATTTTAATTAAGACCTGTTCGAATTGTGCTGTTCTATTCGTAGAGCAATGGTGGCAGTAATTTGAAGTACCTGAACACAGACGTTAATATTCCTGTGGTTGTAGACAACTTTGTAGTATCAATAACAAGAAGATATATATACGTATACATATAAATTGAGGTGAATCTCTTCTTCATATAGAGGAGTCCTATTCTGTTTATGTACATTCATATATATGAAGTGTTAATTTCTTAAAGGAGCAGGATTTTTAAAATAAAATGTTGCCTGCGGTCAAGAATCATTTGAAACATGATATAAGACATTATCAACATGTTTTACGTTAGGATTTTATAATTTCGTGTAATTTAGAAAGTACATTCATTAAAGTGTACACAAATTCGTATGCGTAAAAGGTCTGGATTGTACCCTCAGTTGGTGCTTTATCAATGCCAATTCACCTTGTCGGACTTCTAGGCCGTGACCTTCGTTACAGCGGACACATGTTTGGTCATTGTGACACTTAGGGCCCCTCTTCTACTTGCTTGATACGGCACATCATTTTTAAATGAACCTAAGCGGTTCATTTCTTCAAAGGTTACCAAGAACTGATAAAACTAACAAGTACCAGGGTGCCTTTGTTTCCATGCTGCTGTCTTTGTCGCGCCAACTCGACTCTAGAGAATCGACGAATTCTAAAGTACAAAAAATAGAAATTGTCAAAGGATTAAGACCTCCGTAGAAGTAGTACGCTGCAGATGTAAACAAGAAAGTCTGAGGTGAGAAATTACGAATCCGAACAAGACGGCCGTTTTCAACGTGAATCCCGAGCTCGATTCGGTTGCGAGAATATGAGACTTGTTCGCTTGCCCGGGCGAGGCCATGTTGTCGCTGCGTAGCGTAAGAAGTCCGATTTGCTCGTTCCCTTGAGCCGAGGCAACGCGACTTCTAATGCACAGCCGCCTAGAAACGCCAGTAGGGGAGTTGCACTCGTATCTTTCAAATATACAAAGTCGAAGGATCGGAATTTTTCAGAGTTGTAACTTTTTCCCTTTTCTCTTCTCCTGGCTCTCTCTGGTATTTTGTTTTTTAAAATTCTTTTTCTCTCTGGGTCTCACTTGACTCTATGGCTTGGCCGTTGTACGCTACGGCAGCGCTGATCTGGCGGCCGCTTTAAGAATCCACGGCTTAAGTTTTTCCTTTCTCGCTAACGTCCGTTATTTTTTTCTCAGCTTGAAGAAATGAGCGTTTGTTGGGGCCTAAGCAAGGACCAGAGAGGCCTAAACCCGCATAAATGTTCATGCTGCGATTTTCAAAAATGTAAAAGTAAACATTACAGCGAAGAAGAGCGTACGAATTAATATCGATTGCATCGATCAATTCGGTTAAGGGTCTCTCAGAACGACTAACGTTCACCGCGCTCTTGCAGAAACACTGTGTTTCCTCTCGCTACTACGCTTCCCTCCCCCGGCGCTTAAAAAACATGGTTTCTTCAGTTCGGTCGTAGGAAGTGGAAGTCGCGTTCGTCTAATTTTTAATTCTAACCAATTAGGGTTAGTATTTTCATTTGTTAAAATGCTTTTATTTTTAGTATTCGAATACGTGTCTGTCGATTTGGATTTGCTTACTCGTTTCCTTTATTTATAAAAATGTTTTTACCCGTTTCGTTAACCGTTCGGGCCTTGTTTTTCGTGCGTTATTCACGGTGGCATCGTGAAAAATTTTTTCTATTTTACTTGTTTCTCATTATTCGAAATCTCTTGAAACGGCTGACCAAAAGTGGATATTTCGGGAGTAATTCTTGCACCTTTCATATTTTTTATTATTAATTTAAGGATGACATTCTTTATCAATTGTTCTTCCCGTGATAACCCGTCATGGCGCAAAAATACTGGGCCAAATTAAAAACATCAATATGACTTCTCTTTCCCTGCAATTAAACATAAATGCTTACCACGGTGTTTTAGTGCTGTATATTTCAGTCGTTCGCCCATTAATATTCAATATTTTTTGTCGCATTAGCAATTAAAACAAATGGTTAATCTCTAGTAATAAAAAGTGTTTGGTCATTTATTGTGCTTTCAAGAAATAAATTGAGCTGTGGATAGTTATTTTTTGTTTTGTTGAAAGAGTATTACTTTCATTGGGCAATATTCTGTGGACAGTTTTCTTAATTACATTACTCCATGGTGCTGTCTCCATGTCAGGGACATTGTCTTCAGTGAATAATTTAACCAAAGTTCAGACAAATAGTGGAATCCTTAATATCCTTCAAACTGATGGAAATACAAAACACTGAGCCCAGAAGTTCAGCTTACAGTGATTAAAATTGTAACTTTTCTATTGTTTTAATAATTTGTGTTTTAAACCTGGTGGCATCACATCAAATTTGCATACCATTTTAAGTACAGTTGTATGTTCACATATTTTTGTTTCACAGTTGGATCTGTAAATTATGGTTTCAAATATTTTCCTTATGTGTAAACATTGAACGTTGTTTCAAAACTATTTTCTCAATGTTCCAGTAGTGAAAAAGATATTTGTGCTGTAATTTTCAAATTATGATTTTGCACTTAACTGCTTGTCACATTTAACAGTAGCAAAACTGTCTATTATACATAAGTACAGGCATTTTCAGTTTAACTACTTGTACAATGAATTCTTGCAGATTATGATTACCAAAATTCTGAAAGTCTGCTTGAGTTTCTTATGATTAATGTCTCAGAGTTTATTGATGTGAACTATCATCCATGTATGTTATTACAAATTGACAGACAATATTAACCATTCTATTCCCAGCAGGCTTTTTAGTCAGTTTTTATCAGTAGTGGCACTGGGAGTTCTTGCCCATAGAGTGATCCCAGTAAATGTAGTAACAGACAGATTTTTGTATAAGTCATATATGTATGAATGAGTGATGTACTAAAGCCTGATATTTTATTTGTTTGCAGGAATTGACGGGGGCCAACAGTAATGACTCGAACAGCGGACACGCTGGCCCCGGAACGCCAAATTCTGTTATGAGGCCCACTCCTTCGCCAACTGGTTCTACAGGATCTAGGTCGATGTCACCAGCAGTTGGTAAGTATTCGGTATTTAATGACTGTCACCTGCAATAGGGGAGAAAGTTGTAGACACCTGCTGTAGTAGCCAGGGTTGCCATGTGAGTCGTAGCAACCATTGACACTGCTACGTTGAAAGGATTGAGATGCGCTTCGTACAATTGGCTTGGCCCCAGTTTCCGATATTGTCCCTAACCGGCCGGTTTTGTATCAGCTGAGATCCTCCAATTTTCTCTCCAAGGCCGCGACCGCTAAAACAAAATGGTTTGACAGCTGATTTTATTTCGTCCCATTTATTTTGGTTCAATACCGTTTTCAAATGGGGTCAACGTTTTCCCTTTCTTTCACTCTATCTTTACACCGCCCTGCCATTCGCCCACCAACACCCCCCGGCATCCCTTTTTGGGTGACTGCCACCTAACCCACAACCACCCAAAAGGAAATTTGTTTTCCCTTTTTGTGCGTAGGTCGATGATGTCTGGTTCGGGTGTTTGGCGGGGGTAGTAGGGCAGGAGTCTGTCGTCTACGTCTCTGAAATTTTCTTTAAATTCGTCTGGTGTTTGATGGTTTTCCCGCCTTTCCTCTCAGCAATCCTCGGAATGCGAATCTGCCGCTTGAACGACACTTGCCTGTGTCGGACTTTTAAAATTCCTTTTGACGCGGCACGTGAACAACAACCCTTAAAATTGTTTCGTCCTTTTACACCTTTGATCTATGTTTTACTTGTATTGTCTGAAGTAGGAATAGGTTGAAAGACAGTTGTAGTTTACTTCCTCATTCGGTATACATAACGGTGATCATGTGCTATTCACAAATAATATTGTTCTCCGTGAAATGTCAAGCTACGAATTACTTTTTAACTGTTATTCATTCATTCCTCAGTTGTGTTGAAGTTTCATCCGAATACGTAAGACGTAACTGAAAATTGTCATACTTCTTCAGTGCCAAGAGTTTGTTAAATTTTGTTTCTATAGAAAACCTTAAAAAACGTTTTTCGACTTGGTAAAAATACATCATAACGTATAGATTTCAACCAGACATTATCAAAACAAGTAACTTTTTTCATTTAAGAATGGAACACCCATTAATATAGATGTATCATTCCGCAATCTTTAATTTTTGTTGTTAATAACATTCGTTATTACAGCACAATTTGCTGTTGATTAACAACAGAGTAGTTTCAGTGAAAGGTTTGAAACTCTATCGGGAAATAAACAACTTTTTTCAAAGTAAAATAATAGATTGTTTTTTTGCAGGTCAACAGAACATTCCCATGCCGCCGAGACCTTCGAGTGGGCAGTCGGATAGCGGCGCCTCAGCTAGGTTAAGCCACTCTCCGCTTGCTCCGGCCGGGCCGTATCCGCAGCCTCCGCATGGAGTCCATCCTTACAAGACGCCACCTCACGTGCCACCTTATTCGCAGGCAGGGCAGCAGTATCCTCAGGGCAATTATTCCCCTAGGCCGGGCCCGCAGGGGATGCAATACGGTCCGGCACCGGGACAGTATCCACAGCCACAGCCAAATAACCTCCCAGGAGCCCCTGGACCGTATCCCGGTCGACCGGTGACGAATCACGCTCCCCATTCTCAATACTCAGGATATCAGGCTTGGGGAGGTCCACAGGGAGCTACGCCTAGCATGATGAATCAAAATGCACCTCCGTCGATGATGTCGGGACCCGGAAATCACTTGCCCCCAAATGGCAAGGGAAATGCTCAACCTCAACCGACTCCGCCACCGAACCAATCGTCTGCGAACCCTCCTGGACCGCGACCCCACACGCCGCCCCATTATCTAAAGCAACATTTACAACATAAAATGGGTTTCACTGGTCCAGGCCCTGGCATGCCCCCTAGTCCAGGCCCGCCTCAAAATTATCCTGCACCAGGAATGGGGCCCCCAGGCAGTATGCACCACCATATAGCCTCGCAGTCTCCCATGGGACCGCCGCCACCTTCAGGGATGCCTCATCACCCTGGCATGGGTCCTCCGCCACCCCAAAATATGGGGCCGCCAGTGCCACCTTCATCAACTCCTAACAGTCATATCGGCCATGAAGGAACAGGGGCATCAACGGCTAGTCCGGCGGCTGCCGCTGCGGCTGCGGCTGCTGCTGCTGCTGCCGCCGCTGCTGCAGCGACTACAACGGGAGGAATGCCACCTCCTGCGTCTACACCCAATTCCCATTCTGCACATGCAGATGATGCGGTGACACCTCATGACAATGGAATAACAACTACTGCGGTAGGGTCTACAACACATGTCACATCTGCCAATCTTGGTAGTGTAACATCAGTGGTCACAACGGGTCCCGATGGTACGACCTTAGATGAGGGTTCCCAACAGTCTACTTTATCCAACACTTCAGCAGGTATACCGACCTTTCTTTGGGTACTGAATCCATATCCAGATTTACTAGCATGGTACTAATTAAAAAACGTTCTATTTTAGCTTCCGGTGAAGATCCCAGTTGCACAATAGGCAAGTCTAGGAAAGATTTTCATAGTCACCCAACAACTCCACAGAGTACGGCTCCATCTCCTGGAGCAGCTAGCGTGAATTCTATGCACGAAGACTATGACATTAATTCAAGTCCGACCAGCTGGCCCAGGACTCCAAACAGCCCCGTAAGTAGTGATAGGACAAGTACTTGAGCAGAAAGACATAGTAAAGAGCAGATTTACTTTTGGAAGGTAAACATAAGCTGAAAGTTTGAATTAAGCTAAGGATGGTACATAACGATTAAGAAATTGTACCAGAATGACAACGAGCAGCATCAAATAAGTAATTTCAAACTTTGATATATAAAGAAAAAGTGCAAATTCCTTCCTCGATTCGCTACTTGGTTAATTAACATATACAGATGAAATAATGAAATGTTATTACATAGTTAAAAGTTGCCTTTGCGGTGGAACATGGCTGATTCCACTGTGGCGTGGGGGCGAGGAATAAAACCTTTCCAATTAGGGAATTACATGATGATCCCGTTAGAATACGAAACTTAGGTGTAACCAATCATTCATTCTCAGTGGCACCGATTGAACCTGTAACAATATTTGTTACGTTGTCATTGAAATATTACCAGTCTTGGTTTAATCGAGGAGTTTTGCATTTTATCTTTATATCGGTATAATTTCATTAATGTTTAGAAAATCAAAATTGATCCCATTTTTTCCCCATTCCTCCCCTTCATCTTTGAATCCCATTTTTGTGTCTTTCCACTTCTCCTAGTAATACAAATATTCCTTCAAAATTTTCCTCTATAATTTTACACATTTCTCATATTGAACAAACTGATTCTGTAATATTATAAATATGATTTGGTTACAGGTTTTTAACAGCCACTTGCCCCAAGATTCATATCGAACCGCAAAGGTTATTACTATTTTATATTGATATATATATTTATATATATTCATGTTACTTGCCTTGTTTTCTTTTGTTTCTCTCTGTCATTGTTATAATGCTTAACTTTGGTATGGTAATGCATAGTCCTGTGTGCAAAAAGCAAAGTTACCGATACGTAGTGTGTCGGCATTCTCTGTAAAAACATTTTTAACTGGTATTTGGAATCAAAGAGGACGGAGTATTACCATGTTAAGGTCAAATATTATAACATGAAGGAAAGCTGCGAAGATTAAAGTGAACTATTTTTACTTGTACCACTTCCGGCTCGGTGTTTCTGATTTTTCTTTCCTTTTGTTTTTGCAATGCTTACTGCTTCTTTTATTTATCAAAAGTTCTGTGCTTTTCTAATTACCATTTTAATTATTCTCATCTATTACACTTGAAGGTGGAAATAGCAAAACACTAGTAACATTTTATATAGAAAGGGGATTTTATTTATTGCCGCTTTTAGTTTTATGGGATCTTTTAGTTTACATCTCTCATTAACTTCCCTGAATTGAACAAATCTATGTTCTTTAATAGAGTACGCCATTTAGTATCAATATCAGGGGGCGTCAGGGAAATGCTTCACACATGAAATTATTTGTACAATTAGAAGTTCGGTTGCAATTATTATTAATTTGTGATTATCCGAAACTTTTCCAACCAAAGTTATGTCACCTAAGTTGTAAGTTAGTTAGGGTAACTCGATTTGTTAAAAGGTTGGCATATACTTGCTGCAATTAATTTTTTTTTAAATCACATAGCGCATGTGATAATTTGGCTTTATTAATCAATGTTCAATTGTGCATCACAGCATGAAAATAATTATTAATCATATTTTTTAATTCTTAAATTTACAAATTTATTATCCTTGTTATAACGTCTGACTGTTATCCAAGAATTCAAAGTTCCTACATGAAAGTAGAACCATAACTTCGAGTACCTTGCTTCCTGAAATGGATTGATCTGAAAAATCAACAACTGTTTTTCTCATATTTAGATTGTCTTATGTGATAAAAAGTATCGTTAGAATGATCAAGTAAAACTTATAATTATTTATTCCAAGTTAGATTAAGTTAAAGAAATTGTCATTTCATTTTTTTCGTATGTTAGACATCCGTGTTACCTAATACATGTTACATAGTTTGTATTCATTATTTATATTTGTCGTTCAGTTTCACAAGGTATTAATGGAACTGTCCTAAAATCCCTGCCTACTACCTGCTGTAACTGGGAAAATGTAATACAAACATTCTTTTACAATTAATGCTTTCTTGGGTGTAATTGTAACATTATCAAAACCTCCAATTGTTTTTAATATTGGAATAATATATTTAATGGGGCACGTAATGTCACAAATACACCTAAGGTTTAACGCTTGCTCCAGTTTTCTAATATTTTATTTTACTCAAAAAGTTTTACATGTTTAGTGCTGCGTAATGCTTAATATTTTAATTAAATTTTTATTGTTTTTCTGTTTTTATTTCACACATATAGTAATACATTTTGCTTTTCAATTTTCAGAAACCGGATAGTTTAGGAAAATTGTATGAAATGGACGATTCGCCCGAGAGGAGGCATTGGCTTGACAGACTGTTGTCTTTTATGGAGGAGAGAGGTTCGCCCATTACGGCTTGCCCCACGATATCCAAGAACCCCCTGGACCTCTTCCGATTGTACCTGTACGTCAAGGACAGAGGGGGATTCATGGAGGTATGCAAGGTGCCGTGTAGTTCCATTTTAGTTTTTTTCACTCCCCCCTTTTCCGCCGCTTTGAATATCCGAAGGTACGAGAGAGAGAGAGAATTTCCATATGCTGCGGATGACTTGTCTGACTGGAAGGTGCTTTGATTTGGAATTTTGGGACTTGCTCATGAGAAACTTGAATTTTCCAAAAATTGAATGTATATGTGTCAGAGGTATTTTGCCGACGGGAACACAAAGTAAATATTACGGTAAAATATGAAAAAGGATATTTGGAAAGTTCACTGTACTCAGGTTAAGTTAATCGCAGCATATAGAGAATTTTTTTTGATTGAAATTAAAGTCGAATTTGAGTCCGTTACTATAAGTAACTAAATGGATTGATTTAAAGTAATTTGTTGTTAGTTACAATAGTTTTCTGCTGAATTCAGTTTTGCAAAATCACGACGGTCTTTCATACCTTCGGAAAATAACACGACTTTTAATATGTCAACCCGACCCTAACTTCTTTGTAGAAAATGAAAAAAACGGAACTACATACAATTTTTAAATCAAAGGTTTTGGCAAAATGGAAAAAATATTGCTTTTCTGTTCTGATTTTTAATACATTTCTATTAACACTATGCGCGAAATGCGAAATGCATAAGCACGTGGGCAAAAAAGTGCTTTGAGGGATGGAATCAAAAAAAAAAAAAAATGAAAACAGTAATTATGGGAATATTTGCTTTGGAATGGCATTGCATTTTTACACTTCTAATCATTAATCACTTATTCAACAAATTGATAACCATTAACTTTCAAGAGCTTTACGAAACCTGCTACTAAACGCTAAAGTTTTGCTTTTTTTTGCATTTTCACCTACTGTGGAATGATTTGGGGGATGGAATAAATGGGAAACTATGGAGGGCAAAAAAATTATGGAGATGTAACGACCGTCAGGGGGTGTTCGAAGTATGTTAAAATATGAGAAGAAAAATCAGCAAGAGAGGCATATTTTTCTGCTTGTTGGTAGCCCGTGTGTTAGGCACTTACTTCCTGTAGCATCTCAATTAATGGGGCCAAGTCAGGGTTTCATTGTAATTTTCAGATTATATTTAACTAAGGCATATTAAGAAACTATGAATGAATTTATTTATATTTGCGGTAAAGTAACAACGAAATACAGACGAGAATTAAGTTTCATAAAAGTAAAGATAAGCACACGTATTATATGATACTCCGAATCAAATTTTTTTAGTGACAATTAGTCAACTAGGAAACACATTTAGGGATCTTGTTTATGTAGTTCGTTTAGTTCCAACCATTTTAATAATTTAATTTCTGTGGTTTATCCTAGTAAAAATGGGCTACCAACAAAATATTCAACGATTTAAAAATTGTGGGGTTTCCGATGGCCAATTCCATTCGGAATCATCACCGGAACTACTAATCAAATGTCGTTTCAGGTTACAAAAAACAAGACATGGAAAGATATAGCAGGACTCCTAGGAATTGGAGCTTCCTCTAGTGCTGCCTACACACTGCGGAAACACTACACAAAGAATCTATTAGCTTATGAATGTCATTTCGATCGGGGAGGCATCGATCCCCAACCGATAATAAATCAGGTCGAGGCTCAGTCAAAGAAGAAGGGAAACAAATCAGCTTCGGTTCCTTCACCAGGTAAGCTCCTGATATTTTTGTGCGCTTTCCCCATGCCCATTGCCAAGAGATGAATAATTATAAAATTTGTTCTGGTGCAGGGTCCTCAAATTCTCAAGACTCATTTCCTCCAGTTGGGTCCAGTGGAGGCAGCATGGACGGGTATTCAGGTTACGGTTATCCACCTGGATCGAATCCGGATTATAGCGGCCCTAACCAGCGGTCAGGTCAAACTACTGCACCTTCACCACATCCAGGTTAGTTTGCGATTTCATTTGTAGAAATCAAGTTATCCTCCTTTCTGCCCCTGATGACAATCCACTGCGCAAATTTGAAGAGTCTTCACAGCTTTGGATTCGAAATATTCGAAATCAATTCAGTGTGAATTTGATTCAATGTGAACGTGATTTCTGAGGCAGCCGCATCGAATATAAATTTTGGGGCTTCATGTACTACACAATTAATTGGTCAGACACATCGGTAGAACGGGGCTCTCTTTTGAACGCATAATATCTTCATAGTACGATGATAGAGACTACAAATATAATTCATTTCAAGCATTTTTTTACTACAATGAATGTTTTTTATTATCAGGTTTGCAACAAGGTGGATATCCAGGTCAAGGCGGCTATCCGGGACAATATCCAGAACAATATTCAAGAGGACAAGAATACAATCAGCAATATCCTCAACAAGGATATCCGCCGTCTCGAACGGGACCCGTATACCCCCAGTATCCACCCCCAGGACCTGAAGGTGACAATAGAAGCTACCCACCAGGTGAGACAATTTAAAATGCACTTTGTAAACCATTAACGGTCAAGTGGACAACATATAACTACTTTTGTGTGGTTTTAGGTGCAGCGGGAACACCCCCGGGGCCTGGAGGACCGGCGCCACCTCCTCCCGCAGGTGCCAATCAGGATCCCTACTCCAGAAATTATCAATCTAACTACTCGTCCGGAAGACCAGGGTATTCAACCCCACCGGGTCCGCCCGGACAGCCGTCGTCTGCGCCAGGGCCAGGAGGATATCCTCCACCCTCTCAACAACAAGAGTACTATCGGCAGGACCAGGTACGATTATTTAAATAAACTTGGACGTTTTTGATGTTGCCTTCCACTACCATCGTATGTGTATTCATATGTTACCTTTTTATAATTTGAAAGGACATTTGTGTCTATATATTTGTATCGCACCTGTGTTTATGCTTTTGTTGTTCTGGCTTCGAGTATGGAGGGTTGCTTGCGACCCGTTCCATTGTCCATTTCTTAAAAATAGAAAGGGTTCCTTCAACGTCTATCTATGTTTCTGTTTTCCGTGTTTTATCATTGTGTTTTTACGTGTCTGTAGTTTTAATTGGCCTTTAGTTGTCCTATACACTTGGGTCCTACATGTAAGTGGTTACTTCACAAATATTAGTTTTCTATTAATTGCGGTCCTCGTTATCATAAAATTTCAAAATTGTATTACATATATAAAAACCTGTTTGAGTGACATCGCATATATCTTAGTAGTGAGATGGAATCAATTGTTGTGCACCTCAAACACATAGTAAAGAACCCATGACCACTGTGGCTGTTGTGTTTTGTAGATGGGGCAGCAAAGTAATTACCCTGTATCGCAGGGAAATACTTTCCAAAGCAATCAGGTTTCTAGTTACCCCAATTCTCAACTGGCCCGACAACTAGTAGCGCCGCAGAATGCCAAATCGCCATACCAAGTATGTTTTTTTCTGTTGTTTGGCTTTTAAGAGACCACACAGGTTTTATGGGTGATTCACCTAAGGCATGTCACTTTCTATTGTTTGTTTTTACTCGAAATCCTTTTCATGCTTACTAACTCACTGGTGATGGGCGGCACTGATGAAGGCACTAATTTACATCTTTCTTTTACATTTGAAAACACTCATTGAGGATTGTTTTTCACCGTCCTTGGTTGTTGGGTTGGCCAAATGTAACAATTTATTTTAATTTTATTGTTATAAATAAAATTTTAAACATAATTTGAGTAGTTATATAAGTTGTTAATGATCATTAACTTAAGAGTGGTGGAGCGGTATAAGCAGTAACCTTTTGATAGAAGTAGAAGACAGTAACAAACGTCTGGTACGGTCACGTCGTTTGAAATAAATCTTAGTGTAAAGCAGGTAAGTTATTGCCAGGCATCATAGCTGATTATGTATTACATAATAAGTGAAAAATACATCATGCAGCCCAAATAATGCCATTAAAGTAAGAACTACTTCAGTATTGCCTAAGAAAAATGGGCTGAAGTAGTAAAGAAAGAACATCATTCCACACAACGTTTTATTAATCTTAACCTTATGATTTATTTAAAGAATTATGGACCAAGCAGTGGAGTATCGTCAGGAGCGTCCGCTCCAACAGCCCCTGTTCCAGCCGGACCGAACAACAAAACCATGCCACCCCCTGCACAACAACCGAGGAGGCATCCTGATTTCGCTAAGGATCAGCCACCATATCAGCCGTACCCTCAACAGCGACCGGGGTATGGGAACTGGCCCAATAGCCAATACCGGAATCAATATCAGCAACAGTGGAGCGGACCCGGGCCGAGACCTCAGTGGGAACCTAGATATTCGCCTCCAACTCAAGGACCCGGGGCTCAGACTCCTTATCCTCCTCCTCAGCCTGTACAACAATGGGGTAACAGCATGCCTGTTCCTGGAGTGGGCCAAAGCTCACCTCTGCGGCCGGCAGGACCACGGGTTCAGTACCGACCTGATGGAAAACCTTACCCAGGACCTCAGTCCATGGGAGTTAAAGTAAGTGGTTTGAGCGCAACCAATGCTTTGCATCCTAATTGAGATGTTGACACTGAGTTTAAATTGATTTCAGGCTCCGGGTTTGCCGTCTGTGGGTCCTCCAAAGCGGGAAATAGTATTTCCGCCAGACAGCGTGGAAGCTGTTTTGCCTGTGTTATATAAGAGAAGGCGACTCACCAAGAATGACGTTACTCCCCTGGAGGCTTGGCGGATCATGATGGCTCTTAGATCTGGACAGCTCTGTGAGACCACCTGGGCAATTGATGTGTTGAATATTCTTCTTTTCGATGACACGACAATCGCCTACTTCGGTCTGGCCAACCTACCCGGTTTACTGGATATTCTTCTAGAACATTGGCGGAAATCCTTAGAAGATGTGTTCGAGCCGAGTTTCTACCAGCAGGATGAAATCAAGGGAGACGTCGATCTCGGGGAACCTACGGACTCCCCACCAAACGAATCCACGAAGATTCTCAAATCGGTACCCAATTATTCAATGGTGACGGTCAAAGGGAAACCGGTGATTACGGTTCCACGTTCAGACTTATTCATTCGCGACGACCGAAAATCCTGGGACATTGATGGTGAGGCCGGGTCCGAAGACGAATCCTCGGAAGTAGCTCCTGCCAAATACATTATTTCACCTTTCCGAGGAGAGTTTATCCCCTTGCCGTTCGCTCGCCGGCTGGAAACTGTTAAAAAAGTAAAGACTGAACCCGAAACCGTTGTTAATAATGTAAAAACTGAAGTAGACAAAAAAACGGAAGATAGACTTAATCAATTAAAGTGTGAAGAAGCAGACGGTAGCAAAAGAAATTTAGTTGATGTTAAGCAAAATAGTGATGAACAAATTTTAGATTCAAATGACATCAAAAAAGAGGAGAAAAGTGATGAAAAGAATGATGGATCGGCTAAAAGAACAGAAAAGAGTGATGTAGACATAGAAGAAGTGGATGCACCCAAACTGAATATTCGGGATCCCCAGGGTGTGCTTAAGAGGCGAAGAATGTCGGACTGCGAGGACGAGTGCTACTCGCGTGACGAAAGCAGCCTTCTCCTGGCTGGGGAGGCTCAGGATGCGCTCGCACGCAGGTGCATCTGCCTCTCGACTATAATCCGGAACCTGAGCTTCGTACCAGGCAACGAAGCCGAAATGGCCAGATCGAGCGTCTTGCTAATGGTCCTGGGTCGTCTTCTTCTGCTGCACCACGAGCACCCGCCGCGGCAAACGCAACAGAGGAATTATGACAGGGAAGAAGATGCTGATTTCGCTGACTCTTGTTCCAGCTTACAGGTAAGTTGTCTGCCTGTCTGATCGTCAGATGTCTTTTCCACGCGCTTTGACTAATGGTGACCGCTCATAATTTTCAGGGTGAAAATGAATGGTGGTGGGAGTATTTGCACCACATCAGGGAGAACGTATTGGTCACGTGTGCGAACATATGTGGGCACATGGATCTTGCCAGTCATTTAGAAGAGATCTCAAGGCCAATCGTCGACGGTCTACTACACTGGGCTGTTTGTCCAGCGGCTGCGGGTCAGGATCCGTTCCCGACAGTCGGACCTTCCTCATCGCTATCCCCTCAGAGATTGGCACTAGAAGCCCTGTGCAAGCTTTGTGTAACGGACACCAATGTGGATCTCTTAGTAGCGACTCCTCCGTTTTCGCGGTTGGAGCGACTCTGCGCTGTGCTTTCAAGGCTGTTGTGTAGAGGAGAGGATCAGGTGCGACGGGTGTCCTGGAGTAGCTGTTGTTTGTGACCGCGTCTCAATCGGTGACACCTTCTAACTTTGTTGCTTTGCCGTTTTTCAGGTTTTACGGGAATTCGCTGTTAATTTACTTCACTATCTGTCGGCTTCGGATAGCAGCGTGGCACGAACCGTGGCCCTTCAGACTCCTTGCGTATCACTCCTGCTGTCTTTCATCGAGCAAGCGGAGCAGAGTGCCATGGGAGTTGCCAACCAGCATGGGATCAACGCTCTCCGCGACAATCCAGACTCGATGGGCACGAGTTTAGACATGTTGAGACGGGCCGCGGCCACTCTTTTCCACCTGTCGAGGCATCCGGACAACCGGCCGCTCTTCGTGCAACAAGAGGCTCGCCTTCTTCAGCTGGTCATGTCGCAGATTCTCGACCAGCAAGTCGCCTCGGTCATCTCTCGCGTTCTTTTCCAATGCTCCCGTACTTCCTAGTCTAGAAGCCATCCAACTCTGTGTTGTTTAGACCAAAGCACGTGATAAGGCTCCGAAGTTTTGAGAAAACAATTATTTTGATTTTATAAATAAGTTTTGGGTTTCTTCAATGCCCACCAGCCGCTAGGGTCCTTTGTTGACGAATTTCTGCTTTTCTGTAGGGGGTTGTCGTTACTACTACTACTACTTTTTTAAATAAGGCGTCAGACTTGTGCTCTTGATTCTCTAAGAATTGTAAGCTTCTTTAAGAGTTTTTTTTTTAATTTAATTTTTAATTCGGTGAATAGGTATTTAAGGTATAGAGCCCGAAATCCAATTAGGAGTTGACTATTTAATTCCGTGTTGTGAGAGCGGGGAGGGGTGGGCACTTGCTGATGGACCTAAATACGGATCTTTCTGACCTGGCAACCTCTCCGATGTAAAACGGGTTTTGCTCACGCATCATCACAAAGAGAAACTGACCTGTTGGTTGACGGTGGATCCGAGTTCCGAACGCCGGAAACAAATTGATCTAATAGTTTTTTCATGTCGATGAGGAGTTTTTCCAACCGAACAGATTGCCTTTGTCTCGTCCGAAGAAACAACAACTCTTTCTCTTGGCACCACTCGCTGTCTCTGAATTTATTTATTTATTTATTTATTTATTTATTTACTTGCAGTAGTACACCGAGTGCCGTTTTCAAGTTGTAGTCTTTTAGTGTTTTTTTTTTTTTTTGTCAGAGTATTTTTGGCAGTTCTTTTAGTGATGTGCGACCCTTATGACGTAACGGTAACACAGTCGTCGACCACCGATTGGGTAGGAAGGAAGTGAGGGTGAAACAGGCGAGATCGCGGAATTTATTAGTATTCGCGTGTTGCGGGAGCCGTGCATAGTTCGTCAATAGATAACTTAGATAAATAGATGAATGAGTAAATTTGGTGACGGAGACAGAGGAGTGGAGAGAGAGCGAGCGAGTGAACATGGGACAAAGACACATTTCGTTTCTTTTTGTTTCTTTCTTTTTCTTCTTTTCGCGAGTTTGACACTTGACACAAGAAACGGATTTCCACTGTTGTCTTTCGTATATTTTTTTTTTGCTCGGGTGTGGAGGGGGCCAGAAGAGCCTGAACCTGAAAGGACGCGACAGGACCGTTTCCTCAACCTTCTCCTCCCGCGCCCAGCCCGATGTTTGGTTAAATTAAGACGGGAAAAAAGTAATTTTTTTACAAATTTGAAAATGAGAGTACAAACTGCATTTGTACTGTGACACGACTATTTGTATGTGAACATATTAATTTAAAGAAAAAAAATAAATTTTTATTGATAATAATGATAATGATAAAAAATAATAATAATAATAATGTTAATAATACAATGTGATGGTGATTACGATGATCATGACGATGATTTACAAACAGACAAAACTAAAAAAGATTTTTTACTTAAAAGTGATGATGCTGATTTTTTTGACGATTGAAAGCAGGCAAGCATGTACGCGAAATCGAAAAACACACAGAAACACACACGAGAAAGATTTAATTAATTTGCGGTTTAAATTAATTGAAGGTGACGTAAATTAAGAAAACCGTTCGATTATATTTGAAAAGTTTAAAATATTGAATATAATAAAATAATTAAAAAAAACAATAATTCGATTTTATGAACTCGATGATCGAGGAGGATTACGACGACGGTGGTGAATATGATGATGATGATGATAGTGATAATATTGATGATGATGATGATGAACACGAATTTTTTTATTATTATAATAATTATTATTATTATTTGGGTTATGAATCCGTGAACAGATTTGTCAGTTATTCCAGTATTTAGTTATATTTGCTTGTGTACAGTATACAAGTGTGAATACAGTTTTAGGAAAAGAATTAAATTCAATGTATTGTAATTTTTTTTCTCATTTTGTTTTGGAAATTTTGTCGAAGTGTTTCCCTTTTCTTTTGCTTTTTTTTTGTCTCGCGGGAATAAGTTACCTTCAGGAAGATGACCGTCGCCCTCGAATTGCCTCTGCGTCACGAAAATCCACGCCTGAAAGATTGCACCGCGTTACCGTTCAAATTTGAGGAGTCATTGGATGTCTTTACGTGGTCCTACCGTATTACGACTTGTCACCGTGAAGTCGCCCCCAAACAGTTCCGGCGCTAAAATCCGAGTTCGCCTGAGATCAAAATATCTGTCTCTTTTGGACAATTCTTTCTCCGATTCCGTCTAACCGAAAATTAGCCACCGTGAAAAAGAAGTTACACCGCCTCAGTGGAATTTCAATTGAACTTTTCCAAGGCGTGTAGCTTATTTTCCGTCCCAAGAATTAATTCCGTGAGATTTAGAATGCTTTAAAGGAAAAGTTACGAAAGAACTAGACTTATTTCAAGTTTAGTTGAAAACGTTTATTAATATAATTAATATAAATAAATTTCACAAGTAAACGCAATCTACTTTACATGTTATTTATTAACGAATAAAAACAGTCGAACAACATCCACACACTAAACTCATGTACACATAAATATAGTTATGAGGCTAATATAGCCCAAAGAGTGATGATCAGTCAGTTGTTTTAACTGGATTTTTGGTTTAACTTCATTGTTCCATCTTCTCTTGCTCTCCGTTCGTCACCGGAGGTTGAGAATTTTCTACTGCCCCGGACTCTTGTCCATGTTGAATTGGAATGACCCTGCTGCTAGGCGGCAATTGAACCTGTGAAAGTAACAGGTGGATGAGTTTCTGTGGAGTGTTACCTTCCGGAGAAGAATTGAGTCTTCGGATTGACTGAAACTGTCTGCTTACCTTCTTGGGGGCAGAGATGGAGAGGACTCCTTCGGTGGACAAACGGCTCACGACGTTGTTGGTGTCTACGCCTTCTGGAAGGACGTAACGTCTGCTGAATTGCCGGGAGATGTAGCCGTGTTCGTCCTGTTTTTCCTCGTGCTTTCCCTCAATCGTTATGGTGTTGTCGACGATTTTGACCGACAGATTTTCAGGTTTGTAGTCCTGCACGTCGATGTTAACTTTGAATTCGTTGTCGGACGTCGGAACTGCTACCTCGGAACTTTTCTTGGCTTTTCTTTCGTGTGAGGTCGGACAGGGTCTGCAACAGGCTCTCGATCTCGGAACTCGGACGACGGCTCGAGGGAAATCGAAGTCGTTGGAGAATATTCCAAAATGAAAATCGGGATTGAAGGAGCAGCCAGGTCGAAGAAAACCATCAAAGGCGTCGTTCAAAATAAGTGGAATGACAGACATCTGAAATTAAAAATACAACAAAAATATTAAACACTTTTTTAAAATAAAACTGCCTCCAGTACTTATTTAAATACGATGAACTATTTTTTTTTAAATTCACGTAGTAAAACAAAAATTTCACGAATAAAAATAAGCGAATTTAAAATTTTCGTTTTTCAAAATCCTGTCCCGCGTAAAATTCGTTGAAAAAAGTTTGAAAATTTTCATGTAGTTAAATTCACACACAAAAATTGAAGAAAATTTCTTACCTTGGTTTTGTTTAATATTTCACACAGCACAAAACTGTTAAAATTCACTTTGTAAAAAGTTTCGTAACTTGGAGAACTCACTTAGAGCGAACTCAGTATTCGAATGATTCGACTGACGTCCATTGAGAGTATTTAAAAGGCGGTGGAACATTCGAGAAAAGAAACTCTGCTTTCTAGAACATTCTAGAATATTCTAGAGCGTTCGAGAATATTCGCGCAGACTCGAGAACATTCGTGAGTGTTCTAGAGAGTTCCATGTGGCGCTGCGTACTCCAACCTTATGTTCTTCAATGGCTGATGCTTACCTTGTGGGTGATATCATTGTACGTATGCTTCCATCCGTTGAAGGCCTCAATTTCTTTTTATGATTAATCCGGTTTGATTCGCAATTCTGGATGTCATTGAAAAAACAAGGTGGAAAAGGAAGCAAGAAACCCTTTTAGATCGTTTTTTAACTCCTAAGAATTATTTCTAAATTCATTAAACTCATAAATTTAACATTACTGATTCATCGAATGCCTTGCACAATCAGCGGAATGAGTTGTGGTATATTTTTTTATTAAATTTATCGTGTTATTTAAGCAGCTTTAAATTTCGTTACAACGGAATAACTTTGAATTTTGCGTTTTTTTAATTAAATTTAATATTCTACTTCGCTGAATGTTTTTGTATATACGATGTCATGGAGACAATATTACAAATTCAAATTTCAATGTTACATATTTAATGTGTGAATAAGGTTTTAAAATGTTAAGGAATGAAAGGATTTGCTTATTATTTCTATTTCGGAATAAACAACACTGAACAGGGTCACTTTTATTAACGACTGACACTTGGATATTTAATTCTGTGTTTCATTATTGTAAGGGGTTTTGTGCCGACGAATTCTTTAAATATATTTTATAAAAGAAGTTAACTGTTGCAGTACACAATTAGGTGTAAAAATTGTTATGAATTTGTCATTCAAGCTTAAGTCAAGGAAATTCATTTTTCCCGGCCATTGATTCGACGGTGTCGCCAACTTAAAACATTTGTTGACAAATCGAGATGGTGCACTGGATGTAGTGAGGTGTTCTTAATTTGCCATTTCAATTTTAATTAAAATGGCTGAACTTCTTCTCGATTCTCACATTCGTCTGTGGGTGTTTCTACCGATTGTCGTGATCACTTTCCTGGTGGGTATAGTCCGACACTATGTCTCGATACTTATCACGACACAAAAAAAGGTGGAATTACAACAGGTACAGGACAGTCAAGCAATAATTCGGGCCAGAAACTTGAGGGAAAATGGAAAGTACATTCCAAAACAATCTTTCTTAATGCGAAGACACTTTTTCAACAATGAGGAAGTGGGGTACTTTAAAACGCAGAAGAGGAGCGCTGTTGCACAAAATCCCATGACTGATCCGAGCATGATGACCGACATGCTGAAAGGAAACCTGACAAATGTTGTTCCTATGATCATCATCGGTGGATGGATAAATTGGATGTTTTCAGGCTTTGTCACTACCAAAGTCCCATTTCCCCTAACATTACGGTTCAAGTCGATGTTGCAGAGAGGAATTGAATTGGTGTCCCTGGATGCATCTTGGGTCTCCTCGGCCTCCTGGTACTTTTTAAACGTGTTCGGTCTCAGGAGCATCTACACTCTTGTGTTGGGAGAGAATAATGCAGCTGATCAAACACAGCATATTCAGGAGCAAATGTCAGGGGCTGCAATGGCAATGCCCTCTGACCCGAAGGCAACATTCAAAGCTGAATGGGAAGCTTTAGAAATCTCTGAACATCAGTGGGGTTTGAAAAATATTGAAAATGAATTGATTGGACTTGCTGGCTCAACCGCAGACAATGTGTATCATCAGAATAATTTGTTGGAACAAAATAATATGATGTGATATAGTGAAAGGTCCTGGAAGTATACTACAGAAATATTTCACATATTTTTTGAATTTGTGAACTGGTACAAGTTGCAGTTTACACTGCCTTATGATTATTTAATGAATACATTCAGGAATTTAATTGGGATACAAGTGCTGAATTTGACATGAAAAAATTTTAATTCAGTTACTCAAAAATGTAATAATTCTAAAAATAATAAATCATTTTGTACTTCAGGTAGGAAGAATTAGAATCAAAATAGATTGACATGAAATTAAATGTAGATCTTAATAAGAAGGATCACAAAAATAATATTTCTACGAAGGTGTATTTATTTATAAACATCAGTGATTTATATAGACATTAATTATTTAATATATATATATTGTTATTATTTAAATTCAAATAATGTTGGATCATTTTACATTTCCTGATTTATTTACAGAATATAAGTTTTGGATGTAACAAAAACCTGTCATTATATATTAATTAAATTTTCAAAAACTTTTTAAAAGAAAACCAGAAAGAAGTGCCATTAAGCAACATGTCTTTGGTCAAAGAGTGTAGTTGGATGGTTTTTGCTTTCTTTTTTTATTTGTAGTCACTTAATTTTTTGCTTAAGTATCAGTTAAAATGCAACATACCAAACTAAAATTTAATTACAAATAAACTTCCATCCATGTTTGTGATGGGGAAGCTTAGCTGACAAGCCTGTTTCTCTAACAATCTTACACTCACACCATTACAACAACGAAAGGAAATGTGATTGTAAAATAGAAATGCACAAACATTAAAAAAACTAAAAACATTGATGATCAAAACTGGATTTGGATAAATTATATAACTTCCCAAATTATGTATTCTGTACACCCCAAGTTTTGATGTTGATATTATACATAAGTAACATAATACAATTGAAACACAATGCAATGTAGTTATATTAAACTGCGAGTTTGAGGTGAATTCAGTTGTAACCACCACAGAAGCAGAGAATAACTGAATTAAAAAAGCATTAGAGGGACTAATTCAAAGAAATAATGGAAATCATGTCTTCCTTCATAAGAAAATGAATAACCTAGACTCTGTGTAACACATACTGTACCAACCATAAAAAATTAGTAATAATTATAATATATTAATAAACATTATTTTCCGGTGGCCTTATACATGTGGGAACCCTCGATGTTGAAAGTCTCTTTTCCTGGAAACAGGGCTTGTGAGCCTCTCCACCTAGGAGGCCGAAGGAAAGGTAAAATTTATTTTCTTAGCCAGAGGGTAGCACAACAACTTGGCCCACCGTCTGTTGGCGCCTTTGCCTCTGCGCAGGTTTGGCGTCAGCTTAGTTTCTGCCGTTTTCTCGCCAGATGTCAACACCATTTTCTACAGCAAAACGCCCCCAAATTCACTCCATGCGCCTCCCGTGACGTTTCGATCTGATCGATAAGTGCGAGTCTCCACCGAGTAGCGGCTTCGGCAAAAACCAATTTTTCGGACATCGAGTATTTTGGATTTTTTTCACTGCACAACGGTAAGTTTTTCCAATTGAAATCTCCGACCTAAAATTCGGCAAATCACTCGGTTCGAATTGAACGGCAGTGAATGTTTCCGTTAAATTTCCAGACTCTGACAGAATCCGAATTAATTCCGTTTTTAATTCACATCGCTCGCGATTTGACTTATTTCATCCGTTGTCAGTGTTGTCACGTGTTTTATTTGCTCAGCACAATTTCATCGGAGATCGGTCGTCGTTGTTAGCAAATTTCTCCGGCACAAACGGAATGAATTTAAATTGAGACGCGTTACAAAAAAGTCCCCTTTTTGGTTTCATGTGGTCAGGTTCCTAGCACCCGCTCGTTCTGGTGGGCACGACACAAAAGGGGCCACCAATTGCTGGAGACAACCGAAATTTGAACGATCGAAACCCTCGACAACATTCCCCAAATCACAATTTAAATTCGACGAGAATTCGTGCGACATTTCGAAAATTCTAAAACCTTCAACTTTCCCTTCAACCTGAATATTTGAAAAGGTTAGGTTAACGTCGGTGTCTCGACTTGGTCCTTTCCTTTTCCTTTGCAGTTGTCCTAAATCAAACTGAAACGGAATTGTTTTTTTTTCATTCAGGACATTCGAAACAAAATGTAATTCTTTAGTGTGCAAAAAAAAATAATAATAAATTACTGCGTTGATTTTTTCGCTCGTTTTCGTTCCCGCAGGGCTGTTGCCAAGGTTTCATTTAAATTTTGATGTTCGGTTTGTTTTTCCATCCATGATGATTACTCCTGTGTTCAAAAAACTTAAAAACGAATTATCGTCCTTATATATTGGATACGTTTGCGTTTGCCTCTGCGAAAAAACACTAAATATCGCAAATTGTGTACAAAAAGATACGTCCTGACGTCCACTTGGGTTCAATTCAGTCTGGTAGACACAGAAGCAGCAGCACAGTGCTGTTATACCAACCAGAAATGCTTAATAAAATTTTATTTTTATGAACAATTTTGGTTTTCTGTGCATTTTATTTACAGTACGTTGTGTATATTATATATTTATACTAGTAGCTCTACATTTATAAACGGCTGTATTTTTTCTGGGTTCATAGTTTGTATGACAGCGTTCTACATTAGTTATTTAAGTAAGGGTGAACTACACAGAGGGTGTAGCTGTTACACAATAGCTTTTCCTGGTGTGTAACAGATTTTTCATTCGTGTCTATTTTTGCTTGTGGTCCTGTTCCCCTTTCTCCTTGTCTACTACTGCTGTCTGCTTTTCTTTTCCTTAAATTTCCTTATTGCTTTAACTTCTGACTACATTAAAATTTTACCCTTTCTACCATCATCTGCCAGGCAGAAATAAATAAAATTTATTTATAAATATTAGAAATAAATATGAGAAATAAATTTCTTTTGATTTTACCCTAGAACAAATTGGAGTAATTTTTTTGTCAGAAAATAATTTCTTATCTCCTTCGCCCTTATGCCTCAGACGTACTTTTCTTCGTTCTTTATAAATACGATTTGTATCGTGCATTTAGTTTCCATAACCCCTTGTCCGATATGATTTGTAATTGATGATGGTGCTCTCGTGGGTCCCACATTTTACTGAATAAGATATTGTACTATTCATATTGATACTCACACTTGTACAAGGACAAGTATTGATTCTCTTGACTACCATTAAGATGATAAAATGTTTGTCCCTGAGCGCCAAACAGTATGAGAGTAGTTTTTGGGAAGAAGCCAAATCATTACTTATGCTACACATAAAAAATAGTTTTGCTATTCCATGAGAATTAAAAGTCTTACGAGGAACTCCTCAGCGACTGGGGTTACTGGTATGACTAACTGATTTTAAAAATATATATAAATATGCAGTAAATTAAATAAAAACTGAGATTTCTGTAATCTCGGTTTAATTAGCTTAATAATGAATAAAATAATTTATGGAAACAGAAGTTGTCGTCCGCTTTGCCAACAATTGTTTTTCTTATTTTAACTAAAGTGTCTTGTTGGTATAAGAAATGATTATTAGGAAAAATATTCTCTTGTTTTCCTCAAACTTAAAATGCAATTTGCTATTAAAAGCCTAAAAATATTATAAATGTATGATATGCCTTTCTGATAACATAAACCTTGAGATTTTTAAAAATAAAGCCTTGCCACGCAACATAAGACCCGAACGGATAGTTAAAAATGCTTTGTTTAGTTGGTTTTATAAATCGAAACAATAAAGACATCGTTTTACGCATCGGTATAGACATAAATAAGACATTATGTACTATAAAAGGGCGGATTGCCTAGTAAAAAAAAATGACAAAAAATGTACCGGGTAAACACAAGAATATTAATAACGATGAATTTAACCGTATAAAACGGGTTGCACGGTCATTTTATCAATATTTTGTTACTGTATTACGAGCTCGAGGGCAATGTGTTTCAACTTTTTGTGCCATCATTGACCTCGCCTTTGAGGTTCTTTGTTACCTCTCAGCAATTGGATCTGAAGTGTCATCCTCAAAGAGGACATTTTATTTCCGAAACATATTAATTTGTAATTATACTTTTGCGTGTCGAACTCATTCGATTCTAATCCGGTTGTCTGCTGCTTTTTCATGTACAGCTAATTAGGTCTGAACAATTTATTCTTGAAGGCGAGACCAGAGAGTAGCATCCAAACCTGCTGGTAAAACATTCACAGTGCCATTGTAAAGGAGTTTTATCAGGGAACGGGTCATTGACCGACAGGGCTCTTTCAACTGAGTGGAAAAAAGGGTTTTCGAATATATTAGTCGTCTGATTGATTTATATTGTAATAAGTCTCGGTAATAAGGGACGCATTAATTTTAGCAATTCCGATGTCTGATCTTTTGATTTCAACACGAGCACTTGAACTTTTATGGAATGAATCGGCCATAAATTTAAGTCGGATGTCGGATCTTTGTACGGAAGAAAGTCTCCGAAGGAAACCCTGGAAAGGAAATGTCATTATTATTAATCAGTGATTGCACCTTTGTGGTTTAAAAATCCTGGAACGGTTTTCAGTCCTCAATAATTCCGGGGATATCCTTGTCGGATGAGTGCTACCTTTAACCCTACAGCTCTTGCCCTGCAACCTTTGCGGTAGAGCTTTTAGCAGTTATAAAATTCAAAGAATGGTTATTCAGATGAATCTTATGGGTTAACACGTTACAGTAAGGAAACTTTGTCAGAATTAATTTTCAGGGATATGGGTGGCGCTCTCAAAAGGGGATTTTTGTCAGATCGGATATTTTTAAAACCCCAGAGGATTAACCACTTGTTACAGGAAGTGGATTGCTTTCATGTAATCATATGGATATATATGTGTTGCTATTGTACAATATCCAAATATTGTACTCATCAAATGTATTTACATTCGGTTGTAAAGCACGTGCGCGAGGGAAACATAGTGAACCAACACGTGTAGAATATTTCTTATGAGTAGTAGGCCAGGTTTGTAATAAAATGTTTTAAGTTGTGGAGTTACCGTGAGTAGAGTTGTCATGGAACGGGAAGATTTGAATTTGTCTATAGTTGTTGAGATTCTGAGAAAATATTTGAGCGGCACCTACATCACATTATATTAAAGACAATATATCTTGAACTTCTCTAGTGGTTTGCTCTTCCTGGGCAAAAAGAAATTTGTCACCCTTCTCTCAGATTTACATCCGCCGACTACACTTAGTCATCCAAAAACTGGAAAATTCCTCGAGCAGTTCCTCTTGCGGTTAGACGAAGCTGTAAGCGACATATTTTTGAGTTATGCCGGAGATGGCTAATCTCAAATTCTTCTTAAGAATCATCTTCCTATGTTCCGTGGACGTGATGGTTCGCAAAGCGTGTCACAAGATGTTGCCTATCATTCCTTATTCCACGAAGTTTTTACTTTGTTGTTTTATTACGCACGGCTAATACATATTTTGACCCAGACAGTCTTCTCTGTTGTTCTCTACTTCTGGCTCCAAAATTGAATGTTAACCGTTTACACGGTTTAAAATGGTCTTCTGATATTTGTATAACTGTACCATAATTCACCAACGTTGTTCTCGCTCCTCGCAGAGGAATGAGACGATCATAAATTGTGACTGTGCCGTTTGTAATCGTAATAGTTTTGTCGGAACTTATCATTTTGCGTGAGTCTGAAGAGTTTTAGTTAGCGAGTTCAGAGTCACTTAATTTATATGTGTTCATTTGTGAGAGGTGAATCCTTTGTAAGGGATACCTTACCTCCAATGCTTTGCGTTCTGACTGGGTAATTTTGAGATGTTGTAAGGTTGTAATTTTGGGTATTGCAATTTTGTTGAGGTTTTTTTTGAGATGTTTGACTGTAGTTTAAACTCTGATGTGCCTTTTAGGATGCTTTTCTAAAGTAGGACCTCGTTTGAGTTCTTTTTATTTCTGTTTATTTTTTTTACTGTTGTAACATAGTATATTATAAGGCATCATTCACATTTTGCTATAGAGTTCAGAGGAATTTGTGGTATTATGACTTCAGTGTACTTTATGTGTACTGTATCAAACGGTTTTGAGAGATTTCCACTTCATTCCGCCATATTCCGAGGCTTTGACACCGGATGTTCTATTCATGGTAAATAACCTTACGTAAATTCTGTGCGCTAATATTGTGCAAAACCAGCCAGCTAACTGGGAAATTCTTAAACCTGAAAAAGGTGTATACTCTTTTGAGGCGTTTATTTATAGCTTGACCCAAGTGAGTCTCTTTTCTGGTCCAGAATAGAACAAATTTTTGGGACAGGTTTGAATTAAGGGAAGATATTTTCTCAAATACGCTCCTTGTTAGATTCTGGGTTTTATTTCTAAGTCACATTGAAGACGGAATGTGAAATTTAGAAATTGTAATGAAACAAAGTGAAACTGTAAAGAATAAAGAATTTGAACCGACGGTCAAAAACAAATGGCAGAATTCGTGAAATATTGCTCCTTTTTTACACTCTGTTCTAATGCGATTAATGGTGGCTACGCCCATGGGAATCCAAAAAGAAAAGTTCTCTTGCACCGCAGACAGATACCTCCACCTCCAGGCGAAACCCTCTGACGTGTCGGTAAGGACTGTTGGAAATTGCGGAGGCGGCGTCGTCGAAATTCGACGATGAAAACGTCAGGTAATGCCAGGGCCAAGAAGGAAAAAAGTAAATGCCGGTGGAAACCTGACACAAGACCAAAGATGGCTATACGTCGGAGTGCAGTAAAAGAAAAAAAGATGGAAAGCTCCTCTGTGCATTGAGATTTGAATGCCCTGGCCGGAAATAAATAGTGGAAATGTCAGAACTTAACTAGTAGCTTTGGGTATCGAAAGTTTCAAGAGGTGCGACGGTCGCGGTGTGAGAGTGAGGCCTGAACACGAGTGGACAGCCAGGAATAATAGTAGAAACAAACTTTAAGGGCAGTTAATTAATAATTATTTTACTTCTCCGATTGCAAGAGCTCACAGATATCAAATTCCTAAAGGCGTAGAAGATCTGATTGCGAGAAGGCTGGAAGCAGAATGTTGCGCAGTCAAGTGATAGAAGAGGAGAAAATGGAAAGGAAGTGGGACAAGAGGTAAACTCGGTTATTCGCTGCGGTTGTTTCCGGACAAATCCTGTTTATCAAAATTAAAATTTTCAAAGTCTGGCTTTCAATAGGAGGAAAATAGTTTGGTCTATAATATGTAGGAGGAATGCTTGCGGATCGTGTGATTCACGAGGAAACTGGTCAATTTTAAATAGGCTTTTTTAAAGTAATGACATTCTGTGCAGGAAATTCCAGTTGGAAGTGCGCCATTGCAATAATTAATATAAACTCATGTACGAGAATGAATGTCGTCGGTATGGTCAGTTCTTGCAGAAGATTCAGCAACTTCGGTAATCGGTCATAATCCACCCCGTCAGTTTCGTTTTATTCTGAAATTTATGACTAAAATCAAAGGGAATCCCGTTTGAATTTATTTTCTCCAGAAAGCTTAAGAAATCTGGAATACGTTTTGCTACGAAATGGGATCCAGAAGAACGTTAATAATTAACTAGATTATTCTTAACAACAAAGGACGCACACGATTGCTCGGATTGCGCATCCTTTCAAATTAAGAGCCTTGCTTAATTATAAATTTTCAACGATTCCGTAAAATTTAATAAATTATTAATTTAAGAGTTTCTGGCTTTGGAAGGCGCACAATGAAAGAGTATAATTTGTTGGGAGTTGCTTTCAAATAGTGAATTTTTAGTTGAACCGCCTAGATAAGCCTACCTGAGTTTGAAATGAATGTGCACACGTCGCATGATTTATGTTAGTTATTTAATTATTAAGTTGAAGTTTGCAATTTTACGTCAACGTTGGGATTATCTGAGGTGTTGGAAGACAAAAAATAATTGTTGGAACGGAGATACCGCTTACATACCTGCAGATATTACTATTTAGAATATGCACAGTTTAATATATAATTCACCTGACAGCCCTGCACCTGTTAGGTGTACATAATAAAAGTAATATTTATTAATAATGTAAATATTAAATTGTTGATTTGATATGTGTGTTAATATATCTTACTTCACAATTAGCTACTATTCTGTGGTGGAAAATTTGGTAAGCCAGAGTCTGAGTGTCCCGCTGTGGGAAATTGTCTTTGAATTTATGTTACCAGGGATACTTTGAAGAATAATTTAGGAAAAATAGGGTTTGGAGTGCTAGTGCAATATGGAATGCTAATAGTCCGAATGTAATTGTAGAAAATCATTCACTCGTGTATTTTTCACTATTGATTGTAGTAAGGAAACGTGTCTTCGATTTTATTATTCATGACATATATTTATGAATGTAAATTTTATAAAGTTCTATAAAAATTAAATGGCTGAGTTTCAGACAACTTTTTGATTTTCAACGTTACTAATTAAACATATCAGTTGTATTCCTGGAATGTTGTTGCCGAGCAACTAGTAAGTCTTCTGGAAATACAACTCGGAGACGTTTGTGAGTCTATGTAAATGTTGGAGAAGTCAAAGGGAGCGTTCAAATACAATGTATTCGTGTACTTTACTCTTTTCCTGTTGTTTTATTTGCTGCTGAAACATGCGGGTACGAGATACGGGAGAATAAATGCTAATTGAGTTAGTCAGCTCAATAGAGAATCAGAGGTGCCAGCAACGGGTGCCTCTGGAGTGGGTACCAATCAATAGATCAACTGATCAATTTTCACTTCCAATCCAAATGGGTTTTTGTTGTTGTTGCAATGTTTTCAGGGTCCATCAGTTGGGATGTTGATGTGCTGAGCTGGGAGATTCTGTACTGTTATGCTAAGTTAACTCTTCCGCCCCTTGTCACAAGTTGATTTCTCGTCGTTTCCAAAAAATTAATTCCTGAAGCGGAACACTGGATGGAAGTTTTTTTTTTTTGGGGGGGGGGGGGTAAAAAATTCATTTGAATAATCCACAATGTGACCGTGAGAGAAGAAGGAAATGTTTTTCACTGGGGAACGCAATAAATGTTTTGAATTGTTGTGAGTGCGTCTCTTCGCGTTGGACAGGTGTGAAAGATATGCCGGATGCGAAATGGCAAGGTAAAATAATGTACCCAAGCCTTTTCGCAGAGCATTTTTGTGAAGCGAACAGTTTTAAATTAAATCGAAGGAAACGTTAAGTTAATCGATGAAGATTCGATTGGCTCATTCTCGGCGTGCACCTTGGGATTCGGAGAATTTCAGTCTGATGACTCTAATGCAAACTCAATTCAACTTGAACTCAAGTTTGTATTTTTCTCTTTTTAACTGGACTCGTGAAAGCGTTTCTGACCCAAAAGGTTTTAGACTTCACGTTTTTATTACCTAACAAACCAAGCGGATTTAAGAAAAAGTAAACCCCTTCCCTACCTTCGAAAATGGTACACAGATGTTGCGAAGTTACCACTGCTGGTAGGCTACCTATTCGCGATGTTGTACTTATGTAAATCTAGATATTCATTCCAGTCATTCATGCAGATGTTGGACCACGAGCAATTTTAAGTAGAAAGATGAGTAAAATAAAATATTTGACAGGTTTATATACATGTTTAGGGGATCATTGTATCGTAGATTTATGATGAGGATTTTAAACATATTATTGTACTCTACCGCATCCTGAAATGTAAGGATAATTTAACAATTTTACAAGAAAGTGTAGCACTATGTGACTGTAATATTATTGAGATATACAACCGGCGTCTTCGGTAACTTTTACATGTATCTAATTTAGTTTAAAATGATTTTTGATCCGAAGAGATGCCTGGAATATTAGTGCGTGGTGTCAAATACGTGACCGTTTCATGTACATCAGGAAAAATGAACAAGTAAGTCGTAAAATCGTCAATCAATAATTGAACCGAATCGAATCCAATTGGAAATAAAAAGGAAAGTTAATTTAGTTGTAATGTTTATGGCCTGCGAACGAAATTCAGCTACTTCTATTGACCCAAGTAAATAGACCCAAGTCTTGCTGTAGTGATGTTCGTGGCATTTCTGGCAGAGGCAAGTAAACCTTAGGTGTTGAATTAAGAGCACTAATAGTTTTCTTCTCTATTATTGCTCAGTACATAAAATAGTTCAATTTTTATACCGACTTTATTTTTTCTGTGCCTACATACATCTAGGATTCTAATATGCTTACTTGGTAACCCGATGATTTCGGTTTATTAACGACTCGAATGGAATTCTAATTGTAGAAATGTTGCAGAGAAACGATTTATGGTCGCCATTGTGAAATTTATGCCGGGTTCTCGTTAGCCAGAACTCAATGAAAGACATGTTGTTTACCACACGTTACCTGGAAAGATACCTTTTTATCAGAGACATGGCCCACAGCACGGGGAATTTAAGGGATTGAGGTAAAAGTGGGAAAGATAACAAAGTCCAGAAGGAAAGAATTTATGTTTTTCCATCGGTCTCTGTTTTTTCCACCCAGGTATTTTCCCCCCGGAATCGAGTTGCACGGGGTTGTACGCGAGAAAGCCGAAACATTGCCGAATTATTCTCATCGCTGAAGTGAAAACACTTGGAAAAATTGGGTTTCATCAAAGTGACTTTAGAAATTTTAGTGAAGTGGCAATTGACAATTTGACCTGTCGTAATTTATTTTTTTGTCGGGAGTAAATTTGTTTATTTGGTTTGTTTGTCAGTGTCGACCCAAATTGCAATGTTCTCTTTCCGCCTGTTTGCTTAACGTTGTCGTCGGCATGTGTCTACCCCCTCAATGTTTTTTCAGTTTTAATAATTGAGTAATGGAGATTTTAATGTAATCAATTTTACCTATTTCTCTGCTTGTTATTATAGATATGTTACGTGATTTTCTCATGAGGTATTGGTTAAGGAGGTAAGCGTGCTTTCTTTGGGTAACTAGTAGTAATAATGTCTCTAACCGTCGAAGTGATATGTTGCACATATACTTATTACCGTAATAATTATTTATCAGTTAATTTATTAAATTTGAAGCCTCTTAACGGAATAGCTATTGATTAGAAGATTTAAGAAAATTACTAGTTGCACTGGGTATTGCGAATATCCCTTTCGACAATCCCTTTCGTTTGCCACGTCCTTAATAAATGTTTTTTTCTTGTAGCTTGTACAATTTCTCCATAAATTCGAGTATTCAACGCCTACCGGAAATAGTTTTAACTTGTTTTAGAAAAGCAATTAAAAGGGTTTTCCGTGCGGAGGGTTTTGCAGGGCGAACGCAATTTCACTACCCCCCCGTGTGACGCGGATGAAAAAAAAAGATGGAAAAGGCGAGCGACCATGACCAGCAGAAATAGACGGAAACATTTTTGAATTGAATGGGAGCAAATGGAACGAGGTGTCAGTAATTGATTGATGAATGCACGGTGAAGGGATGATCGGGGATGAAAGCGAGACAGTGAGAAATTATGAAAAGGAAAAAATTGTGACGATAATGGATAAGTGGGTGATGGGAGAAGGTTGGAGATGTCGAGGAGATGAACTGATAAGCTGATAATCTCAAGTTCGAAGAGAAAAGAGAAGAATTAATCCTCGGCCGACCTAAATCGTCCAAGGATCCACAGGGTGTAATTGCGTTTTCGGGGTAATACTTAGGGTGTGAGAGGGAGAAGTCAGAAAATTGTACTGTCCGTGCTTTAGATGAAACAATGGTTTTGAAATTAATTTCAAACAATATATTGGCCGCCGCCATTTTTTTGTATTTTTCCCCAAAATGTTTTTAATGGAAATGTGTCCTTATGTAACAATTAATTGAATGTAAGCCATGTACATTGATTGTCTCGTAACTCGACGACGACAAAATTAAGACCAGTTACATTAAGAGTTCCTAAATAGTTGATCTAATGATAGGAGTGTTACTCGGAACGGGAATTTTCGTTCATTCGTTTCGAAAAACAACAGAGTAGTAGTTTAGTTTGTATTTTAGGAGGCAACGCCACAGGAGAATCAAAGATTTAAAGCGATGTGGATTTGTTCGTGTGGCAAATGAAATCCGGTACCTATGACTGCACAATATTATTGTTACTAATGATCCTTCTATTTTGTTTCAGTGTGAAAACGAAAGCCATGTAGCCGACGCCGGCCGATTTTTTTCTCGTTCCTGGCACTGAGGCACTGACGATTTGCTTGAGAACAACGCGGCCGAATTTCAACAGTTGAAAAATCCGCAACAATTACTTTGGTGAGTTGACCAAGGGGCATCTTATGCCGTGTGACGTCATCAACATGTCTTTCGACCCTGGAAAAAGACGCGGTTCCCCGCGTTGCATCGTCACACATGTTCGATTTACACCCTGGATAAAAGTCTTTTTCCCGGTGTTTTTTAGCCAGCAGAGTAGAATCGTTCATCTGAGGCTGAGGATGTCTGACTCTGACTCGAGAACCAGTTTTCCACCTTGTTTTCGTTGTCTTTCTCCATTTTCGTGGTTTGTTGGCTGGCTGGCAACCTTCCAGGTTTTCTTCTGCGCAACGCCCGTTTGTAGTAACATCATTTCCCTAGCCTTAAATTTCTTCTACTTCTTTTGATTGCAGATGAATGATCGCATCGGTTGTGAATTGCTGATGTTGGCGGAGCTTTGCTGAAACCAAACATTTTCCATGTTTCACTCTTCGTAGGCGCAATGCAGGGGATTCTTCTCGTACCTGGTATGTGTTGCCATTTCTAGTTAATTCCGATGTTGTAATACCCGATCGTAGAGTTGGGTTTTTCAGCCTTAAAGTGAAACGGTTGAGCAAATACCTGGGGGATCGGAACTCCACCGACGCATCCGAACTGAGGAAATGAAACGTCGGTTTGAATTTCCAGCCGATTGAAGTTCAGCAACAGATAATTTTGAAATTCACTATTTTTGGTATTTCTGTAGACTTGACAACCGTAGCTCATTAATAATTACCAAGAATTTGTAGGTGTAAACTAGACAAATATTTCGGTTGTCACGGGGGGATGGAGCAATTAATAATTTAAATTTAGTCCAGTGTTTCTCGTTTTGAGCAAAAATTTATGTTTACGAAATATTGTATTATTGCCGTTTCATTGCAGTTTAAACTCGTTCTCAGCGGTACAGACCCTACAGGCAAACACAAAATGAACAGACAAATCCCCTGAACAGTTCTCAAGTGAAATAATACACTCCACTCGTGTCAGCTGTGTGTATGCGCGCATTTAAGGTCTTCCTGTTTTAGCAATGAATATTCACGAAAATCAAGTAATAAATAATTCATTTTTGCCGAATCTTTAACGGGCTTAAAATGTGAATTTGTTCTAAGGAAGAGCGGAAAACGTGGATGGAGAACATAGCAATGCTGGGATTTTGTGTCTCCACGACCATTGTTTTCAATGTAGTTGGCCCGGTTATGGTGTTCGTTTCCTCTCGGTCGATTATCGCCAGAAATTTTGTAATGTAGAACTGCATCAAGTGGAACATTTCAACGGAACTAAGAAGTACTTTTGTCTCCTTTCACTAATTGTATCTGAAAAGTTTTGCAGAAAATTCCCAGTCGAAGTAGCATTGCATCGCGTGATGAACTTTTACAGCACAAAATTTTGGTCGGCTCGAGTGGACCGAATCAATAATTCTTAAATAGCTTAAAAGCTTGAGATGTTTTCTGTGCCGGCTACGAAGGGAAACGAACGAAGAATATAAAAACAAATTCTTCGTATATATATATAAATATATTCGTTCACGTCAGAAGTTTGATGAAAGGTCTGAAAGGTTTATTTATACAGGTGAACATTAATACGGAATCGGCAAGCGTTCATTGTTTGAAACGTTGAATATTTAAGTAAACACTTGACAAATATTAACTGCTGAAAAAATGGGTTTGCAGAGTGAAATTCTGTTAAGTCTGTGCCTTCTGTTTCCGCCTCCGATTTTCCATTCAGCTGACCGACTTAACGGCTTCTCGTCGATCAATTAATAACTTGTGTTGCTTAATAAAAAAAAACCAGTACGTGCCAAGAATACGCACTTTTTAGTAGTTCGTCGTATCGGCACAGAAAAGTTAAATTTAGAATAATTAAAATTTGAAAACGTAAACGGTCTAATCCCACGACTTTTTTAACAGCGGCCGTCAGGTCGTTTTTTTTTTCACTTGCCACGACTTCTCTAATCTTTCCCGCGACGTTGTCACTGTCGAAAACAAGAGCAATGAATCAAAGTTGTTTTGGGAAATCTTGACAAGTTTTGAAATCTTCGGTATTTTACAGTATTCATTTCTCACCCGTGGACCGTATTTTTTGGGAGGAATATTTTTTAGAGTGACAGGCAACGTTAGAAACACGAGAGTCGGTCTCAGGTAGTTTCATCCTCCGCCTTGACCTCTTTCGGCAAATCAGAGTTTCTTGTAATGGTTTCCAAATTTCAACTGTTAATTGAAGGGATGAAACCCTGAAGGATGTTTTTTTTCTGAGAAGTGACCTCACACAGGTGAACGACGAAAATTAACATTTCGTCAATACAGCCGTTTCCTGTTAATCTAAGAATGTCGTTCCTGAAAACCTCGCAATTCGTTTCCTTCACATCACATCCCAGTCCTTTTTTTCCCTGGAAAACCGTTTCTTCTTCGGCTTGACGAATTAAATTTGTCCTTTTTTAAGAAAATATAATTTCTGCCTTTTTGTTCCTAAAATTAAGTTGGATTTTACGAAAGAAAGATCTATTTTTTCGAAACGGTTTTTTTTTCATTGCGAAAAGGTTGGAAATTCAAAGGGAAGTTTTTAATCCTTTGAGAATTGGAAATTCTCGATTTTTCGTGCTTTTCGAATGCTTCTTTTTTCGAGGTGGTCCGATGAAAATGGTCGGAGTTTGTTATTATCAATATTGTCTGCTTACCTGATCTTATCATTCGTTTTGCGACGCTTCGACGGATATTCGACAGTTAAGAGTAGTAGAAAACTATTTTGCTAATGTTACGAATTACCTGAGAGTACTACAAATATGAATTACCGTTTCATTTTTTCGTAGAAAACATTACAACATTTTCCTTTCATATTATTAATATAATCTGGTACATAATGCAACATATATACTTGTACTCTACTTAGTCATGTCGTGGCTCATATAATAAACTTTTTGGTATTGGGTTGGTTGCCGTTTGTAGAAATGTTTTTTTTTTCTGGGGTTCAGTTGGTGCCCAATTTAGAAAATCTACCACTTTGTCTGAAATTTGCCTTAGAATTCAACTACCTAATTTCTTAAGCTTCTGCCTTTCATGTTCCATTTCTTGACCCACTTCGTGACCTACGAAAACAAAATTATAGTTTTGTATAATCTTCTGCCGAAATTATTCGAACTGCCGCCCTCTTTTCTTGAGTTGCATCGTTCACCGATGCTATTAACTTAGTTTTTTTTGCATGCTGTGATTTATGCTGTGGTTGCTTCCTTTTTCCAAAAACATTTTCTGATTAGAGAAATGGGCTAGCGTGCCGTATATGAGTCTTTACTTCGCATAACAAGAAGTTATATCCTGCTAAATTGACTTCGTTTTAACAAAATTCCTTAGCTGCATTATTAGAGGGAGAGAGAGAGAGGGAGAGAACATTGTCGTTTTCGAGTTTGGAAGTTTTTTCTACGTCTCGCTAACATCGCACCCTTGGTCTTCATTAACATCCTCGCCAAGAACCTTTCTTTTTAAATGACTCAATGTCCCAGCTAATTCTCGTTAGTCTCAAACGACGTGTAGAATACTCAAGACTCGCTTAAGGCGATAAATTTTTTTTTGTAGAAAACGATAGTTTGACTTTAGTTTGTGCTTTATTCGTCTCAGTCGAGCCTTTCGCCTGGACGCAACCTTTCACCTTTTACGGCTAACCTGATCGCGCTTGGAGTATGTTGAAGTGATTATAACTCAACCAGTTCCTAAAATGACTACGGGTTCTTTCTTTCTCTGCCTGGTTAAACACATACACGAAGTTGTGGATCTGATAGAATCTTTTAGGTTTATAGGTTTTGAATTATTAAATGATTTAAATTATAAAATTAGCAACGGAGTCCCTGTTTAGGCAAAGTAAATAATTTTCCCATTTATTAATTTAATTAATCAGGGAAATTACTTGATGTCTCCCGGAGAGGTACCTTTCCGTAGCAAACGCAACTTTGACTTGATATTTTACACTTTAATTCTGCATCTTAAGGTTTTGGAAGTTTGGATAAAAAACATGTTCTTTAATCTCTGGTAAATTGAATTCCTCTCCCTCTTCTCTCGGGACCCTTCTCCAGCGTTTATTAATTTGCTAGGGTTAATCTCATTAACATTAGTTTTATTAATATCAGTGGTATGGGGTCTCTGATTTTCTTTGAAAATAAATAAAAAAATGTACACATGTATACAATTCTATGTGGCAGTGAATGCAGGAGATCGTTTAAGACATTGACTGACAGAATGATGCATTGGTTCCACTCGTCGAAGATCAAATTTTACTTTCGACCTTCCACCCATCATACCTGTCATGTGGTCCAATCTCATGTCATTTTCAGCGGACTAACGGATCCAACACTGAAGGTCTAATATTGAAAGTGGAGTTGGATTTACCATAAAGGAAACTGCGTAGAAAAGTAGATGTGTTAGTTACCCTTCAGTTACCCCGCTGATTGTTAATTATTAACAATACTACAAGTAACAGAAAATGGCGTGCACGCCTCTCTCGCCTTGTAAATTTTCCTGTTGAAAGATTCTTTTCTCAGTTTCCGTAATTTTTCTTTTATGCGTGAAAGGTGTTTTAAATTGGAACCGATCAACCTTCGCCTTCATTGTATATATCTCGCCGATTCGGTTTGCATATGAAAAAGCACCGGTTTACTGCATGAAGCCATGGCGTCTGAAGTTGATTCAAGGCTTTTTTCTGGCTCAACTGAATCTCACACTCGATTTGTTCATTTTTGATTGAATTTACCTGTGCGCTCGGAGACATTCCTTGTCCTCCTTCTTCCCACAGCCTAACGTCAAAATATTGCAGGGCATCAAACGATGTTGGGAGGGAAACTTAATTATGGGAGTATGGCTGGTAGTACTCCTCCCTGCCCCCCGAAAACAAAACGTGTAGTCTCGTCGCAGGAATTTAAAATATTGTCACAAATGAAATTTTCAGGAGGGTTTCAGAGCCAGCGGTGGAAGGAAACCGGAATTTCCGGTCTAATTACGTTAGAGAGAACCAAATGAAGTTGATAATTAAACATTTCTTCGGCCGGGTCGTTTTTTAAGCCGAGTTTTTCCGCCACTTTAGTACCTTAATTTTTGGAAATTGCGGCGGATGTAATTTGCATCTGCAGACAGAGAGGTGAAGAGGCGCAAAAGGTTGCTGCCGGATTCTGTCAATCCCTTCTCGTCTCCTTACCCGATGTATGTGTTTTTTGAAATTTGTCTCAATTATACAAAAGTGGCGCAATGATTGAGATGAATGAAATAATGAGAAAATTGGGTTCGTTTCAAGGAAAGTGTAAATTTATATAAAGGGTTGTTACCTGTGTTCATCTAACCTGATTGATGAGATTCGGTGTATAATTCGACTGGTGGTATAAAGTGAGTGATCATATTTTTAAGGGTTTGGTTGTCTGATGAACACTGTTGATGATGGACGAAGAATATTAGTATATGTAAAATGGTGTATGCACAAGGCAGTACGTATAAAATATAAATGACAGTCATGGTGGTGTGGGAGACTCTTTGGATGTACAGAAGTATAGTTAGACCTCGGTATATTATGACTCTGTACGTTGTAATTCAGATATTGTGAGTTTATGAGTAATGATGAGTGAGATTATAGTAATGTTATTTTGGCTGTTACTTTTTATTACATTCTGATTTCCGTTTTCAAACGGTTTAATACTTCTCAAATTCAGTACAAAATCCACTTACCCCTGTCACGTAATGAATATTTTGAACAAATATGGGATTTTAAAATTTGACGTAATCGTAAGAGAGTTGTGTGCGGTATCCTGTAAAGTCACAATTTTTTCAGATCGCTGAAGATTATTTTTTTATATATTGAGTCATGAATTTTCTCGAATGACAAGAGTGTTGCGTTCAATTTGTATTACGTTAAGTATAGAGGTAAAGAACCCAGCAACATTTAAATTCCATTTGCACACACCTGATAAGGGTTTTTTACTCTTTCTAATAATAGGGAATGTTGAATTAAAAAAAATTGAATTGTGAGCCATAGAATTGTAAATTTAAAGGTAATTAAGACTTTAATGGACTACCCTTCCTAACAATATTATTATAGCAATCTATCTACCAGATCTGAATAGCAAAATTTCTGAGTATCTCTGAAGAATAAACTTATCAGATTTGGAGTTTCAGGAAAAGCGGAATTCGAAATTCTCTTGCAGGCTTTATCGTCTGAAAACGGAAATTAAACATTTGTTTATATTAGAGAATGCATTACAAAGGAAATGCTTAGGTTGGAATTGATGCGCTCTGCCGATACAAATTAATCAAAAACCAATTATGCTTTTTCGATGGTCCGAACTAATACTTAATTAATGACTCGTTCGTAAATATGACGCCTCGACATTGTTTGACAGTGTCTTTCACTGGAACGAAGAAATTGTAATTAGGCGGTCATGAGAACACGTGATCCCTAGGGATGCTGCTCTCTGGTTCTTTAGCGAGTGTACAATGCCCACAAACAAAAGACCGATTGATTGACTCAATTATGTACTTGCGTGATTGAAGTTTGTCTGACAAATTCGGAAGATCAATTACTATTTTATTGAGCATTTAGGAAACGGAAGGGAAACATGCACACACAACAGAGGCCTCACCGTAAACCTAGGTTAATTGGCAGTGTAAGGTTACTTCGGTCGACAATGACATCTGAATTTTCGGTCCCTCAACTCTTAAGTTTCTTACAGAAGGTACAGTATTTGTAGAAAATTTGGGAAAATCACAACCTAAATTGATTATGGCTAACAAGAAACATCTACCAAGAACGTGTACAATGGGACGTGGAACAATAAGGAAAAATGGAATAACTCAATAGCGGCTTATTAGGGGCAATATTAATACTATGATATTTGCTGTTATTAATTAAGTTCTTCAGTTCATTGAATAACTAACCACGGAATCACGCCTACGTAGTTAAGATACGATAACACAACAGTTTTCTTGTCCTTATAATTATATGGTTCGGTTGGGAATTCTTCACTTTTGGCTCCTTTCAAAATTCATCAAGTGTTCAGATCATTCGATAGCAGGGTCACAGTAAGTAATTAGTTGATTAAAATTTCAAAGGCGATGAAGTGGTCAAAACGGTTTGTAAACGGTGGGCTCCTAAAAATGGAATTACATGAATGTGCCATTTATTTAGTCAGCTCTGTTATTTTTGGGTATAAAATTATTGATGTTTATTTTACAATCTCCATGAGTGTACCTGTTTGAGGAGTGTCACTGAATACTAAATAGTAGCAGTGAGTTTGTTCTTTATATAATTACAGTTTTGAAGAGAAATTTTCTGAAGGAGTCAGACTTTTTGTAAGACAACCCCTGTCAGAAGTTGGAAATTTCAGTTTATTGTAATCGAGTTGAGTTTCTGTCAGAATTACACCTCGTTAATTATTCCTCAAGCAATTGTTTCTTTTTAGACGCGATTAGATGGGATACACTTCCATGTCCACACGTGGGACCTGGTAGTTCAGACCGTTTCGAAGACAATTTGTGTTTTAATTTCATTAAACTGTAAAATTTATGACAATTAAATAATCCTTTGGGAACGGGTGGTGAAGGATTGCTGTGGCTTGGCTTGACTTATACGGTTTGTCACATCCTGTCTCGACTGGTCAGGATGAGAGTTGACAGTCTACTGCACTGGTCTACGAATAGAAAGTTTAAGGTTCCATCAAGTCCGTGAGGTCAGGTGGTGTGAGCTTCAAGAGCTTTCTGCAGATTTTGCCTTGTGTGGCAGTTTCGAGGGGAATGAGTTAGAAAAAAGTTTTTTATAACTTCCATTACAATGTCGGTCACGTGTTTAGCAGAAAAAGGACTGCGGCAGGCAGAACGGCTTTAAGAAAATCGACCCGAAAAGCAGCAAATAGAAAAGACGTTTGGTGGTGAGACAGAAGGAACCGGAAAGAGCCGAAGACTCCGGCCGTGAACTTCAAAAATAATTTTTAGGTCATGTTCGTTTTCGGTGAGAAAAAAAAGGAAATCTGCGCAAATTTGGCTGAGCTTGTTCCCCAAGTTCAAATTCCCTTTCACTGGAGTTAAATAAAGCGTTGGAAAGGACGAAGACAAGGTGACGCCATTGACGCGTGTCAACTTCCTCAACTGTCAGAAATTTCGATAAAACATTGACAGAAAGTAAACGAGATTTCTGACACATCAGTTACGTAAAAAAAGCACGTAAATTGCTACCCTTTGAATATGAACTGCAGCAAAAATATGAAGTTTAATTAGTGTGATTTTGCCAGTTCGATTTCTTCATCACGGACCCGGTTTTGCAGTTTTGAAATTTGCTCTTTTTAGTTCAGCAAAAGTTTTTATTTTTTTGTACGGTGTAATCCAACATATTTATTTATTTTTATTTATTCAAACGAAGATTACAGATAGTAGCGAAAGTATGGCGTCCTCTCCTTCACCCGATTCTCAAATCATTTCATCCCAGAAAAATAGTAACTGTTTATTAAGTAATCATATTAAATGTGGAAGTTATGTAGTTGGGAAAAGTCTATGCTATTTATAGAAAAATAACGAGCGAGGATAGAACATAAGAAAGATGGTGAGGCAGATAGTTGAGAAGAAGCGTGAACGAGTCAGCAGTTAAGTCGTTGTGCGGTTAGTTTAAAATTTTTTGAAAAAGTTGCAAGTATTAATTAGCCGACGGTAAGAGAACCGAAACCGAAATGGCAAACTTGAGGATTGATGACGGAAGGTGGAAACTATTTTCTGAATTTGGAGTGAAAGTTGGTAGGGGTGAAATGTTCATGAAGAAGAATAGAAAGGGCTACGATGAAAAAAAGCGAAAATCTATGGAAGTGAAACCTTCCAATTTGGATTCAGTATTCAGAAAATATTATATGCAGATTATTATACATAAAGTTTATTTGTGGCAGGAAATGACAACAAAGGCTGTCTCGTCGTGCCACAGAGGTTGTAACTTTCTTGGGCCCTCTAAGTCTCTACAGGTATACTTCTGGCCTTCTTAAGTATTTCTATTAGAGTCTTTTTAATGTAGTAGACGTCTCGGGTACCATCACCAACAAGCAGACTTCCTAGTGTTGCTACAAAAATTCACTCTATTTTTATATATCGCTGGTGTCAAGTGCCTCTTTAAGGTTTTTCCCACCCGTTTTACATAAACCGAGCAAATAATGTTATTATCCGAACAATGAGGTGATCTTCTGCCGTTTCTTGCGACTTTAACGACAATTTCACGTAGTCAAGTACTTGGAGTACCCTTACAATACACGGCCGTGTGGAATGGGATGGTGCGAAGGAGAGTCGCAGGGGCCGTGGGAACCACAGCAACAGCATGGTGGGAACAGTATAACAATAACTGATTGGTCGTGTTCATTGTTTTAAATTATCCGTTGACCTCCCCGATTGCAGAAGTAACTTTCAGTTTCCCCCGATTTAAATCCTGTTTGTTTTTCAAATTTATTTTCCAAATCCTCAAGTTTTAAGAATTGCGAGGCAGCACCGGGGTGAGGAAGTCGATGTGCCAACGTCTCCTCATCGAGTTTCACTTTATTTATTCTTGTTTTATTGATTTTTCGTCGTTTATTTATTTTCATCTTTTATGTATTTTAGTATTTCATCGTTGAAGTTTGAAAGAAAAAACTCCCGTTTCGTTTCTATTGTTTATTCTTCCCGTGCCAAATTTCTTTCTTGGACCAATTCGGTCCACGTGCCTTCTTCTTCCTCTTCTTCAGCTACTGCTTGTCTTCATACCTTTGACACATTAATGTCACCATTCTCTGTTGTTTGTCTCTTTCCGGTGAAATTTGCCTTTCTCCAGTTATTTTGATTGGTCGTCTATTCATTTCCAGATTTTGAGAAAGTCTTTCTTTTCCTCCTTGACCCTTTCCCTCGGAGACCGTTTCCAATCGCGAAATTTTTCTTTCCTTTTGAATTTCCTCCTGGCGTTTTCAATGTGAATTTCTTTGAATTTTGTTTCCTTCCTCGCAGGAAATATTTACCGTTCTCCAGGTTGTATTTATCGAAAAGTTTTGGAATGTCGATAATACACATATACAAACGTACACAGACACACAGAGAGGAGTCTTTTCGTTTATGTTTTATTCCAGGAATCAGATAATCGCGTATCAGTTACCTGCATTTTTTTCTGGACGAGTCCAACCTCTCATAAAAAAATAAAACTTGGAAAACTGTACTTTTGCCTTCTTTGGGTTTGCTACCTGGTGAAGGCCTCGGAGATAAGGATTTACGTGGGAAATTTTGGGTGCACTTTTTGATATTTCTCATCAGCCCCGAGCCGAGATTAAGAACATTTGTCTATAGGATTTCCAACATGAATTTCTTTTTACCTTTTAATAATTTTCATGGTTGGTTGCTGTAGATGATGTGATTTGCTTTCGCAGAAGCATAAAGTTTTGGACAGGATTCTTCAATTTTGTGATTAGATTGTAGAATATTCAAGTAAGAAATGTAGTTCAGGTTGCAGTTCCTTTACAAGAGTTACTAACATTAATTAATCGCCAAATGCATCAGTTTTGAATGCGATTGGAGGATTGTTGCACGTAAAATGCAATTGTGAATGTGAATTTAATTTTTGTACACTTCATTCTGTTATTGTCTTTGGACGTTTACATTCCTAAAGGTTAAATTGCAGAAATATTTTATTTGGTACTCTGGGCGAAGACTTGATTTCTCAAATTTTTGTTTTTTTATGGTACTTTTCAATCGTTTTCTCTAAGTCTTCACGGATTTGACAAATGCACTCTGACTGTTTTGCTGACCTCAAAGAAATTCGTAAATTGTAGATGTACCCAAACCGGAGGTATGGCATTGTCCGCCGTCGGTGAGTTTCGACGTTGAGCTTTAGGTAACTTCCTGTCGGAAAGGTTGGAAAAAGCTAAAAAAAGTTTGAGAAAACGACAGTCTCTCTGCATCATGCTCTACTCTAATTTAATAAGCAATCTTTCTGGAGAAAATTGTAGAAAACAATTCTCGTCGGTTCACCTAATTAATCATTAATTATTCGGAAAAGATTGATGAAAAGCTTGCGGTGGGATCGAGTTTCCATCGTTTCACTTAGTCAGTTTTTACTTTGCTCGAGTCGAGCACTCAAAGGTGTTTTCTTCGGCAGCAGATGAATAAAAAAGAGAAGTGCACAGTCGAATTTTTAACGGTTTTCAATGTACACATTGGTTTAGTGGAGTGCCGATGCATTGCAGCATCCCACATTTCTCTCTTTGCTGAATAAATCACGAAGTGCGGTTTAGTTAATTCTATTTATTTTATTCTTCAGGAACTGGAGTTGTTTTTTTAGATGTCGGTTTCTTTTCATTGTGCTTCATTCAGTTTTACAATTGACACGCAACAAAAATCTGGGCGGTTTAGAGCAATCCAGGACGAGGTTTGACTTTTTAACAAGCAAAATAAGTAACTGAGTAATTACTCCTCTTATTAGGTGTTAGATGCGTCACAGATGAACTTGTTGTTTTCATGCTGCCTATGAAGATACGGAATTCCACCCCGAAGGAATTCCGAGATTGAGATGTGCTAGCCTGAACGGTTCAAGTCGCATCACTGAATTGTTTTCAAACTCTGTGGGCGACACACACACTGAAGCTTCTGTTAACAGCTGTTGTGTCGACGGATTTTGGCAACACGGACAAAGAAATTTTATAGTGGGTCATAACCGATCCATTAATAATGTATTAATACGACTAATTTGTTGTGTTGTAATAAGAAGTCAAATGCTTGCTACTACAGGTGGTCGATGTTCAGTCAAACGGCTGTCATTTTGGTTTGCACATTTGGCAGCTTCGGCATAAAAGGAAATTCGTTGGTTCTTTGTGCACGAAAAGATTTGTCGCTGGTCAAAAGTTGAACACGCGTGCAGAATTGAGCGCTGACAATTAAACCCCAACTGTGAAAGGTTCGTATTCAGGTAGTCGTGTCCTCTTGAGATTGAGAATAATACGGCCGTGAGAGTCTAATTTATCCTCAGCAGTTGGAATATATAATAAAATTTCGGAGTTGGAAATTACTCAAGCAGCGATGTTAGTCAGAGTATTGCTTAAATGAACAATGGCTGGAAACTGCAAATAAGAGTAATATTTGATGGATATAGAAAATCAGTCGTCCGCGAGAAGAATCCAGAACTTTTGGCGCAGGCAACTCTGGAACGAAAGTTTCGGAACGTTGTATTTTACCGAAGTGCAATTCTGTCAATTTCAAGTGTTTTAAGTTCAAAGAACTTAAAAATGAATTCGGTGATGTTAATTGGTGGAAGGTGACATGTGATTTGATTTCGTACTAAATTCTCCCCGCTTCGATTGTACCGCAATAAGCTTTGTTTTGTTAACAGTATCATTGGGTGTCATACACGACAGGAGCGTGGAAACAAATCCGTTCTGAATAAAACAGGAAATTCTATTTCCCGTCGCATTTTCTCTTTCTTCGGGACACTCAGGTCTCTCTCTCTCCCTCTCTCTTTCGCTCTCGTCCTTTTGACAATGCTCTATTCTTCGCTCTGACTGGGTGGAAGTGAAAACAAAGGGAGTTTTTCTATTAAATCTAAAAAAAAGGAATAAATTAACTAACGTCTGTCGCAGCAGAACGTCCCAAGCAAAATGTCGAGGATTCAAGTGGTGACTGAAGAAGAAGCGTCGGGTTCTGGCAAAAAACGAGAGAATTTCCCAATCGTCCGAATCTGTCAGACGCGTCTGATGGAATTCGCACTTGTCGACCGGCGAATAAAGCCAACTAGAACTTGTTTCCGAGTCTAAATTTAACGTGTTTACATGGTTACGGTGAAAAACATTGGCAAAATGAGGAGTTGGCTTCTAATGCAGTCGGTCATGCAATGAGAAAGAGGAGAGCCCACGCAATGCTCAGAGATATAAACGCAAGAGAAAGTGTTATTCTGGTAGTTGTTGAGTACTCACAGAGAGAGAGAGAGAGAGAGAGAGAGAGAGAGAGAGAGAGAGAGAGAGAGAGAGAGAGAGAGAGAGAGAGAGAGAGAGAGAGAGAGAGAGAGAGAGAGAGAGAGAGAGAGAGAGAGAGAGAGAGAGAGAGAGAGAGAGAGAAAGAAAGAGAGAGAGAGACAGAAATAATGAGTGGTTTAGGGGTGAATAGTTCCTTAGCCGTGTCAATAGTTTTGTGTAAATGTTTAATTTAGACATATTGGCTGCAGAAATAACTTCGAAGGTTCCTCGCCATTGCCCAAAGCACGACCCGTTTCCTTCATTTCAACCCATTTTTCCGTAGTCAGACGCGATGTGCACTAAATCAGTTCTCGGTTCGTTGATCTCAGTTTTTCTAAAAGATAACAGAAATTTTATTGGGAGATCAATTTTCAACGATTCACCTGTCTGAATGTATTCACCGGGAGTCACGTCACGAGGGCTCAGAGGCTTCCGTTCGACTTTTCCGCTTCCGGTTTTGCTTGGCCTACTGTAAAGGCCCTCGGGAGAACGAAACTTGGAGAGAAACCTGGTTGATACCTGGAAGAAAATCAACTCCAACTTTTATCCGATTGTTTATTCTTCTTTGTTTACTCTTGATGGTTTTTAATAAATCGGTTTCTGCAGGTTTCCTGTAGCAATTCGGGGAAATCCATTTTAGTCGATTGGTTTTAATTGATTTTCCACTAGTTCGATTGGTGAATTATCGATGGGTAGGAAGGAAATTTTCGACTTTTATCCTTTGCTTGGTTCTCTTGCCACTTCTCAGGTGGCCCGGTAATTTCTTATTTTTTTTTTTTTTTTTACATTTCTACCTTTTTACCTTCCATCATTTCTTTAGTGCCATCGATCCTTGCAGTGTCGATCGGTCCATCGAGCCTCTCATGTTTTCATCATTTGGAGACTCGTGAAATGTATTTTAATACCTTTGATGTGAGTCCTTCTCTCCGACTGATGCTTTTATTCTTCATCTTCCACTTCTTTTTTATTTCTTCTCTTACTTTTTCTACTCTCACGAGTTTTGATGGAAGTTTCCGGTTTGCTAGCGCATAAAGACGTCGTCCTCTTTTTACCCGGATCCATCAAAATTCCTTCGTCTTTTCTTTTTTTATTTTTCCTTTCGGTTGTTTATAATGTTTTCTCCTGTCTTCCGTGTAATTTTATGCTCTCTTCTCCGTCGTCTTTTTCTTCGTCTTCCCCGCTTAAAAAATTTAGTCCTTTCAGGACATCAGGGCCGTTTCAGTTTGTACTGTCGATTTCTTCGTATTCGGTCGCATGCTCTATGATTATTCCTTGCCTTGCCTTTCGAACTCTTTGTTTCCACTCTTCAGTCATATGTATGTATCTATTTGTGCTTAATGCTGTTTGCCTTTTAACGGACGGAAGATGTTTCCACTTTTTAAATCTTCTCAGATTGACTACTTCAGAGTGTTTTTTTTCTCGGAGGTTCGAGCTCCGTTTCAGTTACACGACACGCTTGCCATGTACAAATTACCATACAAGATGACATCTTATTTATAAAATTCTTTCCCGGGGATTAATCGCGTTGATTCCCCTAACTCATTGTAACATATGAGGGGTTAAATTTGTGTTTCTCTACTTTTGCCAAAAACTTTTCCCGGAAGAAAATGAATTTTCCTATTTCACTTGACTGAGTCCTGGTTTATATCCATATAAAATTTCCTCGTTATATTTCTCTCTATGTAAAGTTTTTTGAGCCTAAATTAAAACTTAAACTTTTATTGTTTGTACAGCTTTAAGCATCGTCCCTCTGTTCTCATTTGGAATTTTTACACTTGGTGATTCTTCCATCGAAAGACTAGACTAGAGAGGGTATTCACTGCTTATCATGTTTCCCCACATTTCAAAAATGTGTAGTACGTATCATATGTACCGGGTATCGTCTTACCCGTTTACATTTTATTCGGTCTCAAGAAAATTTTTAATGATTCGTTAATGAGTGAAGGCATTGTTACTCTACCAACTCATTCAACTGAATTTAGTAATGCTGTTGTCTGGTTTAGGCTCAGCTCTCAGGTCCGATAATTCAAAACAAAAAATGAATCTCTCCACAATCTCTTGTTCCGAGCCTTTTTGAAACTTTCCTGTTTTTTCCTTCACTAAATCCTACTTGAAATTTCAGTATTTGTTTTCGTTGTCGATCCCGCACGGGGAAACAACTTCTTTTCAGATGGGCAAGATGACCCCTGTGCCACTTGAAACATAAAACGTCTTCTCTGCAGAAGCGCACGACAGCCAAACGTTGTAATTCTTTTAAGGGAAAGTCTGCCAGTCGGCTGTACCGGTGATGTCCTGTGACGTGAAGGAAATTTCGTTGCCCGCAACAATCTCGGAAGTAAATTTCTAGAATACATTAAAGTATCGGTAAAAATGTCCCGGGGAAATACTTTTAAAAAAGAATTTATGCAAATTCCGTAAGAAGCGAGTGCTTGATGAAATAGTTTGAATTCACCCTCCCCCCGTGCCCGCCCCCCCATGCATTATCCGCTTATTTCATCCATATTTTAAGTGGAAAGGTAGTACTTACTTTCTCGGCAAGAAAGGTTACAGAGCCTTCGCAAGTGTAATTTATTACATGTTTTGCCAACAGCAGAGGCCGTGCACAATAAAATTAAATCCTGAAAGTATAATTTCCATTAGTCGTATTTCAGCATTTCAAATTTGAAATGAATCCAATGCAATACAATTTTGAGAGTAGTCGAAGTAAAGCGATGGGAATTGTCAGCACTTGCCGACTTGTTAATACTCTGAAGGAGCTACATAGCATAAAATGAAATATTTTTTACTTTTCAGTTATTTTTCTGGCGATTATAACGTGCACAAACGCAGAATGTTTTCCTCCCAAGTATGCGAGCGAGAAACAGGGCGAAAGCAAATGTAATTAAGGGTTTTTGTATTGTTGTTGTTGTTATTATTATTATTGTGCAATTTATTACTAATAGTCATCAGGTGTGTCGTAATAAGAGTGGTGTGACGCAGTATTTGCTTTGCTTCGACTAACATAAAAACAGTAAAAGTTAGATTTAACTGCTTTGACTGACACATCGGTCCCTATGTGTGTTAATGAGTTGAGGCAACACCGACATGATTCGATGTTCCCAAAGAAATAACAAGCGTCGACGGAATTACTTTGACCTGAAGGGACAAGAAGAAACAAAAGTTGTCGAACAGAAATGGCAATTTGAATTTCTGCCAAATGAACTCTGAGAAAGTGTGCTGTGTCAAATGAAAGGTGGGAAGGAGTCGTGTTGTTCTCTTAATTCGTTCCAGTTGTGTCCTGCCGCTCCTCACCCATCAAAGCAAGCAGCTTGATGGCTTGAGAGGGACAGACACGACAAAACAAATTTCCGGTGAATTTCCAATTCTAAAAAAAGAGGGAAAGAAAATCCCAAATCTGAAAAGTCAGATTCGCTTTGAAACGACTTCCTTTCTATTTCCTTTGTGTCTTTTCTTTGGTTTCTCTCTCTCCCCCCAAAAAAAAGGTGTTGCAGGTTCGTCCGCCCGTCCGAAACCTTCGGACCAAAGTCCCGTCCCTGTGACAAACACGAAGGATTAGCAAACTAATTTCGATTGAAACTTTTATTTTCTCATTTGTAGATTCCCTGTCGAGGATCGTGCTTGTTTGATTTTTTTTATTTTGGTACGAGTATTGAAACCGGTCTGAAATGAAACGTCCCTTTGAAGTCAAATTGACATGTAATTCTGAAAGTAAACGCTTCCTAAATACCCCCGGAGCGAATGGGAAAGATGTTCAAAGGGAGGTACAACCTTCACAACCAGGTCTACCACTAACGGCTGCCGTAAATAAATAAAATTTGCTCAGAAACGACTCGAAAAATATTAAAAAACCGAACGTGGCACGATTTCCCCGCCATTTTGGATGTTTAACCACTCGAAGTGAAAATAATTCCTCAACAAAACGATTTATGTAGGAATATTTGGAAAAGGTAGGCTGCTGTCATCGACTTGATTCATGGGAAAATTGTTTTTTCAAATTCGAACAATCGAAATTTGGTGCAGCGAGAAAAAGGAAAAAGAGAAGCGACAAACTGCTGCAATGAAAAGGTTCAAATCTAAAGCCACGACGCTGAGAGTTCAATAAAAACGAACCGAAGGACTTTTATTGTTTTCCAACGCAAATTTTATTTACCTGCATAATGAAAGGTAAATCGTTGAGCGTTTCTGGTCTTGATTTCGGGACGTTTCCTTTCATCGGAAAACACTTTTTCTTTCATGCCAAATGTTGTAATTAGTCCCCTCCCTGCCACAATCCATTTTGACTTTTTTGGGTAAAAATTGAACAAATATTTATTTTATATTGGGAATGCATTAATCAGGTCTCGGTCGGGTGTTGGGCTCCGTGGCAAACGTCCGCGAACACTTGAAATGCTTTTTCTCCACTTAGAAACTGGCTTTTGATAAAAAGTTTTCGTCTAGGAAAGGAAAAAAAGGGCCCCGAATGGAAAAACCTCAGATTTCCCCCGTTTTTTTTTCTTCTCTTGTGGGAAATTGCGACTGAAATTAACTTCCGTTTTTTGCCATTCTCACTTCTTTTTCTCGTCGACTGTGCCAGAAGTTAATTTTTCCCTCGGTTGTTGACTGCTTGAAGGAATATCAAAACGTGCAGGAAGAGGTTTCCCCAAATTACTCGGAATTGGTTTTTGGTTATCCGATATGGAGTTGGATGCTCTGATTGATTTGTTCGACGATTTCCCAAACTCGTCTGGGGTGGATGCTGAAAGAGAAATTTGAATGAGTTAAGCGTCGAGTAAAAGAAGTTATTTTTTTGTGGAATAGTTCAATGTGTGAATGTTGATGTGATTAATTTGTGGTTGACGTGTTCGGTTTTTTGACTTTTGGATTTGTTTGGGTGTTAGATTTTTATTAAAAATACTTATTTCTGTAACTTAAAAAAACTTTTCTTGATGTTCTTATTATTTTGTATCGTACTGGGTTATTACGAAAACATGATTCACATTGTTTTCTACAAACACGAAGCCTAAAGTACTTTATATTATCTATCATATGACTTGTGCAGGCAGCGGAATACCCGTTATTTAATTCTAAATACGTGAAATGAAACTGTAATATCATCATCTGCACTGACACTGCAAGCTTTTTGCTATTGTTGTTTATAACATTATGATTATATATGAGATATATGGAAAACCCTAATTTTTCAGTGGTGCACTCTTAAACAAATTTCCATCAAATGTAACTTCATCGTTAGTTGTATTGAGGGAACAAATTACTTGGTTGAACCTCTGGTTGGCTCCTGACTAGTCAAAACTAATTGAAATTCAAAGAGCAAATTAAAGTAAAAATTGCTCCGCTTTGAAGCGGTTACTTCAGGTACGTTAAATTTTAACGACTTTTAATGGCCAAAGAGGAGGAGATGTTCTAATTTATCCGATTCTCATTGATTTAATACCTTTGAGCTTCTGATTCGTTTCATTAATTTTCCGCTAATTGCTCAATTCTCACTGTGAAAATTCTTTCTTCTGACTTGGATGCGACTTGGAGCTTTCCCATTCGTACAAGAATTTAATTGCTCATTAAGAGAAATATGAGAACTTAAACATTCTCGGGGAACTTAAATTTAATATGCCAGAGTCATCAGACAAACTAAAACATAAGAAATATATTAATAGTAATAAAAGCGTTAATGACAGCGACGATGGAAATGGTCGCAGCAGCATCGGTTCCGAGAGATTAATTATTAGTGGGTAGTTAAAGAAAATTAGTAATGAACGAGACGGGAATGACGGTGTAAAAGCTGTCGATTCAATTTTATAAACGTCACATAAATTTTGATGGTTTAAAGTGATTAAATATACAAAGGAACATGGCACAGAGAAAAATTAAATTGTTGATTGATTTTGTTGTAAGGCCACTAAAATATCACAGAGGAAAGTGTCTTCGTACGTACATTGCATACATATTAACTAATAGATTCTAAGGAGGAGCGAATTTTAGCTTTAAAATCAAATGGGTTGCAAGCGTCATTTTCCCGAAGGAACGTTTTCCATGTTTTAACGGCAGTAAACGAATTCGTCGGGGATAAATTTTTCACTGACTCGCTTATTAACCGTTTACGAGTAAATACCAATAAAATCGCTAAAATGTGTAACCGAAATACAAAAAGTAAAGCGACAAAGCGCCAGAACCGTTGAAGCTGATGAAATTTTAAATCCTTCAGACAAACTTTCCATTAAATTGCACAATACACGTCACGTGAACGATATATTGAACGGCGGAGTGGGCGGCAAAAAGGGACAGCAAAAAACGGCGAAGTTTGTTTTGTCGCGACCGCGTAATCCTTTTTTTTTGAAAGAAGCAGACAAAAGCCTGGCAAAAAACAATAAAAACAAAAAAATTTGCGTTGCCCCATTCTCGGCCGAATGGTTAAACGCGAAAACACCCCCGCCGCCATTTTGATTTTCGTTACAAAACATCGGTTATTTTAAAAATCGATTTATCGGTGGTAATTCGATATATCGATAATTACACTTATTGTCTAGAATTAACCCTCGTCACTTTTGACGATTTTGTAAATGGTCTCCTTTAAAACAAACAAACCGATACTTTTTTCGATTTTTCTTATACTTTGTTCTCTCTCTCTCTCGCGGAGTGTTGTTTCTTTTTCGTCTGTTATTTAAACAGTCCGTTACGACGAGACGTTGAACATGTTTCCATGATTTTAACTGACCGTTTTTTTAAAGTTAAACACGCAATTTAACTTTATAACAATACACGACTAATTAAATTGGATTAATTAATGTGTGTAAGCATTGGAATGCTTTCCACAGAAAAAATGTCGCAGACTATGGGTCTCACGAGAAGAAAAACTGCACGCCCAATAAAAATTTAACTAAATTTGAAATTTACTCGAAATCTCGAAATACTTGTCAATCGGAAGTCTGTCTATTCATTTCATTCGTATCTCTATCAGGTCACGTGACTAAAACGTCAATTCTACTTCCCTTCTGCTTAGGTAAAATTTTCTTACTGGGAAATTCTAACTGATTTTTTCTTCTCGTTTTGTGTTTGTGCTTGCCTTGCTTTTGGAACAATCATTTCTAGTAATACTACTAGCCCTTGTTCATTTGAGCGAAGAGGAATGCCAGAGTAAGTAGAATTAATTTTATTCTTTAAGATTTTATTATTTAGATTGAAATTGTCCGGATGAAAATTGCTTTTTGTTGTCTCGGATTTTCTTCCGGACAAACGAAAAAATGGTGAAAAAACGAAAAAACAAACGAAATATTCGTGGTGGGAAGAAGATTTTTGTGTTTTTTTCTTCGGTGGCATACGATTATTGACCGTATTAGTTGCTGTCCTAGTTGCGGAACTATTCTCCCGAAGAAATTTCATCGCGTCATTTCTTTCTGTTTTCCGTTTTCCTCATCCCCGAGAAATCATCATTCGGTTCCAGTAACTTATTTCACCACGATTTTGGCATATTCGCATTTGGCCCATTACCTTGCGGTGATTTTTCTGATGACTCGACGTGGGAAAGAAAGCAGCTTTGCTTTCCCCGTTTCCCAGACGTGTGCGGCAGGAAGGAAGGTCAGTAATTCGCGGCCTTGTCTTTCTGAGAAGTCGAACGTGATTCGACCAACTAAAGGCTTAAAACAAACAAGTCAAAGAATAGAAAATAAAAGACTGAAATTGTAATCAGCCTTCAGCGGATTCACACGGCCGACATTTCGTCTGCGTCCTGTTCATAATGCGCTTTTACCCACTGGCACATTTTGTCCCGTGGGATTTCCTCATTTTAAATGCACCCTGTCAAAACCACAGACAAAAACAAGGCTCTTGTCTCAACGCAACTCTCAAAGTTCATTTAATAACTTTTTACAAGTTAATTTTTAAAAGTCGAAGAAATGAAAATTCTTCTTCTGCCACGAGAGTTTTTTTTTGCTTCCTTTCCTCCTCCCTCCATTTTCTTATTATTCGACCTCTCGTCGTCAATGTCGTTCTCCCCTTTTTTTGTCTTCCTTTCGAGTCCAAGAAAATATGTCCGACAAAATTTGCGGTTTCATCTCAGTCGAGCGAGTTACTGACATTTTCGCTTGATTTTTTTTTACGGAGTGTCCAAGAAATTTAGCCTTTTCCACCGAATTGTGAAAGCTTTTTTATTTTGAATTTAAGCGAAGTGCGAATTTATTTGTCATTCCTCGGCCCCCAGCCGGGACCTTTGATTATCTGAATTTTTCCAAATTTTTCGTTGTACTCGAGGAAAATCATTGAGATGAATTGATGAGTCGGTTTGATTCCTTAATTCCTATGTTAAGTTAATCCGTGCAGAGGAAACCTCAAATGGTTACAGATTAGGAGTCGAGTAAATACCGGCAGGCTTCAGATTTCAAATGGAAGCTCCAATGTTGATAAGACCACCAAATCGTTCTCTTATTGAATAAATGGGAGTTCAAAGACCAACAAAAGACAGAAAACCTGAGGATATATCAAGTGTCCGGCAGGTAAAGAGTAACAAAAGGAAGAAGGATAATTGGCCTGATGAGGTACACAACAGTTTGTTGTTGAAACCTTGCGTTACGGTGTTTTGTTTCACAGCTTTCATACCTTTGTTTGACTGCATATAATGACTTTACCTGGGTGACTTCACCTTGAGTAAAGTTTGAATCTGTTTTACCTGATACCAAATAAAGAATATCGATAACGAAAGAGAAGAAAATTAGTTAGGATTGTTGAATTCAATTCGCAGGTAATTCAATGACGTTTTTCCCCCATTTCAATTGAATTTTAGTAGTTTGGAGCTCACTCAACACAACTCCACAAGTAAGATGGAAACCATCAGAAAGACATTTGGGGATGTTGTTCATTTTTATTAGAAATCAGGTGGACAAAAGGAATTGTTGGTCTTTTGGAGCTTCTTCCTTCTTTTGACTCGACTTCTTCAGAATCTTGGGAGAAAGCTCTCTTTCTTTTCTTTTTTTTACATTCGGTTCTTCCCTTTTCATAAATCTCTATTTCACCATGATAATTATCTTTTCATTCCTCGGTCTCATTGTAATAGGATTTTTCATCAACTTTTTTATTTTTTATTTCTTCTCGTTACTTTTAGGTTTACATTAACTTTAAATAATTAAGATGAATACAATTTCTCATTTAATGAAACGCGCAAAGGGGCGTTGCTTGGAAATGAATTTGCCCTGGTCAGGTACTCGTCGTCCAGCAAAATGTAATTTTTGAGAATAACGCCGAGTAGCCACTCCCGGGAAATCGGCTTTCCGTTTTTTTTTTTCAAGCAGAAGACGGCATACGAGATTAACAGCAACATTAGAAATTTGATGGGAGAAATAAAAGATGGCGGTGACATTTTTGTATCCGGAAACTCCTGGTTTCCCGACGTTTAGGCAAATTACAACATCCGACTTTCCCATTACGGAAATGAAATTTCTTTATTTTCCCTTTTTGCCTTTTCCTTTGCTTGGAAATTTCCCCGTCTTCTCTTTTCTTTCTCTCTGCTTCTTTCTCTCACTTTCTAATTTTTTTATTGAATTTTTCTTTTAAAGCACTTTTCTATCTTTTTTTTCTTTCTTTCAAATCCAAAGGGAAATTAGATTCCGCCATTTGCATTTAGAAAATTCAGAGAAATTTCACAGAGAGGAACAAACGCGAAATATTTATTTATTTATTTATTTGTTATTTATCGACGCGTTTGTTCCATAACCGACGCCATTACAAATATTAAGTTTTGTCGCCATTTTTGTTTTAGGATGTAAAAGCGACTGTTTTTGTACTCGCACGTACTAATTACATTTGTTTTGTTTCTGTTTCTTTTTCTGTTCCCGTGTTCTCTCCAACTGTTCGACATCAGCTCGCTCCATTTTTTGTTACGAATGCGACAGTTGGACGGACCCGAGATGCAAAGATCCCTTCAATTACACGGCTCTACCTAGAGATCAACCGCCGTTGATGACCTGCAATGGATGCTGCGTCAAAATGGTCCGGAATGCCAAATCACGTGAGTTAATTACCGACCTAGACAGTTGAAGTTAGCAAATGTAAATTCTAAGTTGCAGCGATCGGCAGATTCCAGACGGAGATCGTCTGCGAATGTCTGCAGAGGTGGGACAGGTGAAGACAACAGGGTGGTGCGTCCCTCGTGGTTGTTTGCGTTTGCTGTGAACCCAACGTGGTGTCTCTAGTTATTTCCGCATTGCTCTTCTCTTTTCCAGCGTATGAGAGCGTTCGTCGGACCTGCACGACTCAACTTCAGATCAACCTCTTCATGGTGGATCACGTTTGCATGATGGAAAGTAGTAATACAGGCCACATGTGTTTCTGCGAGGAGGACATGTGCAATTCTTCTCCATCTCTCCACCACCCGCTCCCGTACCTGACTTCCTCCCTTCTCTCCACCCAGAACGTTTCCCTGCCGCCGATCTTCCCGGCCAAATCCGCCTGGCCTCACCTCATCACCTATGCAGCATCGTACATAGTTCACACTATCACTTTCATCATATTTTTTGTACTCAAGTGTTTCTGTTATGTTTTTGACGGCCTGATTTTGTTGCCGTGTTACAATTTTGCATACACCCCAGTTTCCTTCATGGCTCTAAGGTATTTGATTCCCCTGCTTGTTAACTCTCTGCCCTCTCTAAAGACCGATTTGTGCATGAAAATTCAAAGATAAGTCGTTATTATTATTATAATTATAATAATGATTACTATTATTATTTTCACAAAACTTGAGAAAACTAATAAAACGGCTAAATAATTACGCGAAGCTAAAGAAATTTAAATATTAATAATATTACATTTAATGATTCGAGTTAAAATCAGCTTGGTTTTTCGTTTTTGACGAACACTTGCAAGAATCCATATTGTTTATTTATTTAATAATTTACTTCTTTGGAAATGTAAAAAATAGATAGGTAGATAAATATATATAGTTAGATAGACAAAATGACAGTTATAAAATGTATTTATTAGTCAATTTTTCACGTTTTATAAGTATTTATTTAACTTATTTATTACAAATTATCTAAGGGTCTAAGGGTAGCAAAAGCACCGTGTGATATTTAAACATTGACCGTCACGATGATTATGATAATTATAACAATAATAACGATTAAAAGTGATAACAGTAAGAAAATTGCTTTACGTACTGTCGTTTCACTACAGTTTTGTTTTTTCTGGGGGGGGGGGAGAAAGTGAAGGTGGTAAGCCTGTCTACGAAGATTGTGAAATTGCTGTCGAGAAAATCTGGGATAAATGGCGGGTAGAAGTACAGTTGTATGCTTATCTCGGGAAAGTATTTGTGCCTGAGGAGGTTTTTTCCGTTTACATTTATTTATTCATTTTAGAGCTGCGTCAGGGCGAAAGAGCCAACTTTGGCGGTTTGGAATGTCACCGAAGGGTCAAACAAAGTGCTGCATATGAGGCAAGAGGCTTGAACACATCACAAGTTTTACAGAATATATTGGGCTTCGTGTACTATGCAGGAGTTTTCATACCGTGGTTAAGATCGAAATTACATTTGATGTTCTGCAGGAGTAGGAGAAGAAAACATAAATTTCACAATTCATTCTGACAAATCCAAAAAATATTCACCGCGTTTGAGTAGAATTGCGAGTTAAATATTTAATAGATTGCGGCGGTGTTAAGAAAAGGTTTCGTATTGGTAGTAGCGTGAAGGTTGTCAGAAGTCATTCAGATCTCAGAAGCCTCACCCCTGTCGGGATATTCCTTGGCGCCATGTCAGTTGGCAACACATCAGACACCTGACGTTACATTCTAGATTGTAGTGTTAAAAACAGGCTTACAGTAGGGGGGTAACGCACGGTAATAAAAGTTGTAGAGAATAGTCAAGTGAGGAATGTGGAAAAACAAGTATACCAAAATCGACTCGCTCAACGACATCCGTCTATTGCTGAAAAGTTTGAAGTAGTGCACAGCCAAATAGTTTGGCATTTAATTTAACATCCGGTTATCAGCAAAAGATTCATTGCCTTTCTCCGCATGGTGTTTTTGAATCGATCAAAACTGTAGCTTTGTAGTTATCCGCTCGTAGAACCAAACAAAAAAAACAATTTTATTATTTTGAAACGAAACATTTCAAATAATTCACCTTCGGGAAAAATCAAACTTGCGGATTGGAGAAATCAACTTGTCTTGTCTCGCCTCTTGTTTTGTTTGATTTTTCTCGTCTGCTATCCAATAGAAAACAAAAATCACACCTACACACATGGACACTCTATTTTTAGTGAGAATTAAAAGCACACGAACGTACAGTCAAAACCACCTGCACACCTGCGTGTAATAAACGTATGCAGAGAGAAAGAGCAAGACGTTCAAATGTGGAGACAAACGCGTTCAAACAGAAGAATCACACGGGGTAAATTGGCAAACAAACGTGGAGAATGGGGGGGGGCGGGGATGGTTTTTCAGTTTGTTCCGTTTGTTTGCCAATTTTTCCCGTGGAAAAGGGAAAAACCTCCGAAGAAAAATTTATACGAAGGAAAACCAAAGTGACAAATTTCTTTTACATTTTGTGGAGACAAGTTGAGTTTTCGTTTCGCCATCTGCAAGACTTGTTTGATTTGTACATTTTTCGACAAATACGGTGAAAGGCTCACTTTGCATTAGTTGATGATTTTTATCAATTCGAAGCAGTAGAGTTTCCTAGTTTAGACGAGTAAAAAAAACTAGTTAAATACGGAAAATGGTTAGACGTGGCGAGTGCTAGGAATCGTGGCCACCACTCAACCATGAGGACGGCCGTCAACCCCCACAGAATGAGCTTTTACATCATTTTACGTAGTTATAAATAGACAAAATAGACAAAATTTAATTAGATAGTTAGTTAAATAGGTAGGTGACAAAAAAGGAAAGAAACGATTTTTGGAAGAATTTTACTGCTTTTTTGATCCGTCCACCACCCGCGACGAGCTCACTTAGAGAGAGAGCCTTCACCCGAACTTGCCTAGGGCCCCTAAGGCCCCTGGAAGACCCCCAACGTTTTAGCTTGCACTTGCTGTCTCTGAGTGTACTGGCCACGGTCCTCAAGATATTCGCTACTTAACAAAATCAAATTTGGTTGTGAATTTTAATTATTAAAAGAAGCAAAATTAATTTTACTAGGCGTTTCCACGCTCCATCACGTATAGGAAGTTAGTCGTCGTCACATGCAACCAGAAGCTATCAATTAGAACTATTAAGACATGATTGTCGGGGTGTTTGGGTAACAAGGGAAAGTTTCGGTGCCGTTGGTTGCTGATGGAGACAGTTGGACAGCGCTCGGACGGTGCTTTTCCTTCAGCCGTCTCCACTGGAGCAACCAAGAAGAACAGTTGAAAGTGCATATCACTGATGAAACCCAAACACCTCAACAATTAACGTCTTCTAAATGAACCATAACGTACATTAAGAGAAAATCAGGAAATTTAAAGTAAAAACTATTTTGAGGCCTCCAAGTTTAGCGTCGAGTTACCTCACTATTTTTGCCCTTATGAAGATTAGTTACTTTGTTGATTTACTCTTTTTTGCATGTCTTGTTACTCTCTCTCTCTCTCTCTCTCTCTCTCTCTCTCTCTTCTCTCTGGAGAAATTGTACAATGACGTTTTCTCCAGACTTTCTTTTATTTTAAATTATTTGCTCTGAAGGTTTGTGTTCACTCTTAGATATTAATTTTTTTTTTCTAGAATGTTTGTCCGTGAGTGACTGCGTCCGTGTGCGTGAGTGCGTACCTTTTTTAGTGGTAGTTTTGCAAAGGTTGGGAATGGATTATGGCGGGTAGTTTGATTATCACCTAGTTTCTATTTTTAATTAGGTAGAGAAAAATGCGAATAGTTTTTTAATAGATTTTTTACTTGGTTTTTTGCGGTACTCATCATCGGCGTTGGAGTTGGTATTCGGTCTCATGGCTTTCTTAGACGGTCACCGGAAAGGAAGGAAATAAACAATAATCCGTAGAAATGAATTAATTACGGTGGTAAATCAGTGGAATGAAACGGTGATGCAAGTGGTGTCATCAAGCCTGTTTCAAATGATTTTCAAATTTGTTTGACTGTAACACTACAGATGTGGTCTTTGTCTTGTTTGAATACCAATTCTCAACTGCCCACGATGGCTACCGAATTATTATTAGCTATTTTTTTGTAACAGGCATTTGCATCACTCTAGCAGCAGTAAATGACATTTTTACTGATGAAATTCCTCATGTAACCGATCAGTAGATGATTAGACTAACTAGAAAGTAGATAGATGACGTCACCAACATCAACCAAAATCGTAAAAATTCGACTGAATTTCCGTTTCCCCCCTGCAATCTCCAGACTTGTATATTTCCTCTGGTAACCTAATTCGTGTCCTGCTGTTCGCATCTAAAAGGCGGACAGATGAGGCAAAAAATAATTTGGACACGACATTAGGCGAAAAACGAAAAATTGCGCAAAATAATTCGTCTTTATGAGTCTCACAAAAGCAGAAAAGTCGTCGGGGGCCTTTCGCAGACCTGGCGACCCATTCCTGGTGCCACGTGGTGAGGGAATGTCAGTTGATTTGAGAGTTGAAGGACTTGCCTTCTCTCTCCGGTCACCGTGTCTGAATCGAAAGGCGTCCGGGGATTTTCGAATTTTAATTTCGGCATTTGGTCTGTACCCTCTACCTTTCACATCGCATTCGTATTCACGTGTGAATAGTCTCTGAACTTTGGTGAGAGAAAGCACTCCAGGACTGCCCCCGTTTGCCGTTCACCAACTCTTTCGAGAACGAAACTACCAAGACAAGCGTAAGAGTCAAGATGCAAGTTACCAAATATGTGGAATGAGTTTGAACGAGTCTAAACATTTTCGACAATTTTATGTGTGCGTTATTTATTTGCTTAATTTCCGTTGTCATTGGTCGGCGACACGAAACAGTGAAAGGGAAAGGGGTTGTTTTCGAAACAGTTTGGCCGACCAGTGAAAATTCGTTCTTCCGGCTCATCATCTGGACCCGTTGTTTTATGGATAAGTGTTTGAAGGTTCCGCACGCAGGACCGCAAAACAGAAGAGAATTTTCTTTTATCACGACAAACAAATTTCTTTTTTGTGGGAAAAATCAGTTTGGTGGAATTTTTGTTTGCTTGAACAAAGAAAATTGATTCTACCTTTTGTGCTCGGAAGCGTCGTATCCGTTCCATCAATTGTCGACTCTTTTGAATTATACAAAAATGTGACGCGCACTATTAAAAAAAGGGAAAAAGAAATTAAAAAGAAAATCACACAGTAAACAATCGGATGAAGAAGAAAAAATTAAATCGAGAAGATTGAAAAAAGAGCTTTCAGAAATGCGCAACGAATTCTGGGCTTTGATTCGCCGATTGATTTTCTACTCGTTTGCGATTGGCTCATTTCGAAAAGCTCTAACGAAATTCGCCGTACCTAATGGCGAACCCGTAGAACCAGCCTCTGCAACGCCTTAAATTTGACGGATTGCTTAAAGTTAAACGCTCTCGCTTTTAAACAATAATTAAAAAAAAACACGTTCTTAAAAGCACGATATTGTTCAAATAGTTCTTAGCAAAAATTATGGTTAATGAAATTAATTTATGCTTTGCATTATTTTGTAATAATAATAATAAGTATTGATTCGCGATCGCATTTAACGATGGAGAAACGTCGCCTATTGATGGGATGTGATGTGTAAAAATTATTATTTATTGGAAAAATGTAGTCGAGAATTGATCTGCAACAACCACAAAAATACATTTTTTAAATAAATAAATAAATAAATAAATCAGTTCTTTAAATTTTTGATGCGAAAAATCAGAATTGCTCTCTAGTGTTGCGTTATTTTTATATTAGTTAGGTATTGTTCAACCGAAATAAATGTAACGGTGGAGTAAAGTAAATAATAAAACAACATGTACACTTGTATATCAAATTGCTTCTGGGAAGCATCGCTACTAACAAAATTTTAAATTTATAATTAATTAATTAATTCATTATTGAAATAAATTAATTCAAACGGTCAGATAAGTTCTTTTATTTCTTTGGATGTCGTCTAAGTCGTGGAATCGGGAATTTGAAAAAAAATTGTTTTCCATTACACTCGGATAGAGACTACTACGTGGTACATTATTTAATTGCTGTTCTTGGGACAATCGATTACGGCGGAAGAATTTCAATGAAATCGCCCGGTTTTACAATCATAATTCTCTGAGAAGCGTTGTAAGTATTTGTTAATATTTATTTTTAACGGAGTACTCACTTGTATTTTCATCGATTGTACATAAAAGCAATTGATTTGTTTTTTTTACGGTTCGATTTTTGCTTTAAAATTATTGGCATACTGTAAAATAAATTTTAAATCTCATATTTAGTATTTGTTATTAAATTGTATTTAAGAAAATGGAAAGCCATGTCTGCCATGTCAACCTCTGCCATGAAAAGCGTCTGCCATGAAAACACTCAAACAATAAAAATTTTCTTGGTCTGGTTTACTCACCAAAAAAATAATCATATGTTGTTTGAGCCTTCACACTACAAGGTTGAATTTCTTAAATATATTAAAATACTCTACCTGTAAGAGTCACTAAGAGAATCCTTTTGACACATAAGATCTCATTTCTAGCAATTTTTCAGACTAGATAAATGCTAGTTTTTAAATATTCAGGTGTCAAATTGTCTACTGATAAGAAATATATTTTGAACTGAAAAAAATGAAAGGGCTGAGATGCTTCGGGGGTAAAAACAGTATAGTTTTGTTTAAATTTTAAATTATTTTCGGTAAAGAAAATCCCGGAATCCATGCACAAAATACAATACAAAATACATTACACAAGCTTTCTAAAGTATTTCAGAAGCCGAAATATCCGGGCCCACGAGTAGTAATCCTATCAAAGGACTTCAAAAATGAAAGCAAACCGCAGAGTTAAACTTTGACTTAAGGGAATTTTAAGGAGGATTAACGGAAGCGCCTCCATTTCTCGATTGTATACGAGAAACTGGAAAGGGTTTTGGTTACTTCCCTCGATTACTGGAATGAAAAAAGCATCACGGAAGAAATGAGTTGTGCTTCTGCATGCCACCGAGTAAAATGAAACCCAAACTCTTGAAAACAATATTACACAGACTCTTGCGACATTCACTAACCCTAAAAGATTAAGTTTTCGGGTAGAATAATTGCAAATAGACACCAGATTATGAAAAATAAAATCGACCTGATTTAAAAATGTACATTATCTTACAGGAATGTAATTAACCAATGGATTAAAATGTTTTAAATCTAAACATCTGCTGAATTTCTTATTGAACAGACGTCATCATTATTCGAGTTTGAACACAGAAATGTAAGTTTTTGAAAAATAATTTAATAATTATTGCTTCTCAAGTGTAATCCCCAAAACAAACTGGCAAAATTAATCAAAATACAAACTATCGAATGAATGTTTCCATCGTTAATAGAATTATTAATGACAATATCAATAGAAAGTGTCTAAAGAGTTATTATACTCTTGGTTTAAAATATAAACCTTTGTCCGATTGTAATTCGTTTTATTTAACGTCACATTTGCTAAATGAGGATCGTTTAAAATTTTGAACTAATGCTGTATGCTGCCTTATAAGAAAAGTAATATTGCATTTTACAACAGTGGGAGACCCTTTAATTTCCCTCTTTAATTCATTCAAGGGAATTTGATTACTTTTATTTTACACTTAAGTTTTTGTCATACTGAAACGCAGGAGTTTAACCCCAAAGCTCCATGTTCACTCATATTTCAAACACATCCAACAATTCAGTTTCTAATGAAAGCATTTTATTTAAATTTTAAATTTTGCATTGAAAAGTTTCCAAATATTTTTCAATGTTTCTGGACCCTGTCCAATTTGAATTTACTGCTTTTCCTGGGTAAACAAGTGTTGCTTCAGCTCAACCATATGATAAACAATGTTTGAGGCTCCTTTCCTGTGTTCACAAGTAGAAAAATTAACAACTACAATTGATATTTTAATGGGGAGGAAGTCAGAGCATCTAATTTTTATGTACAATACAATAATTTATTTGTACATAAAAGACAATTACACAACAGTAAAATTAAATTACAAATTTTAAATTTTTTTCACTCGTTTAAAGTTGACAAAAAAAATTATGTCAGAACAAATCATACTGTTATACTGCACAGGTCAAGTCATTACTCATTATTTGTAGTACAGTTTATCTACAAAAGGAGGTAGAGTACAGACCCAAAAACTAAAGATCATATTAAAATAATAATATCAATATTGAGCTTCACAATGAGTGCTTAGTACTAAAACATTCATTGGTATCAAATTCTTAATCAAAATAATTAAGTTTGAGACAGGCACCTATATTCCCCTCAAGTCAAAATAGTTACACTTGTAAAACACAATCAAAATTACAGTATGATTAAATTTACCTTCAATCCCAAATAAATAAATTAATTTGAACCTCATGCCACACACATACTTATGTACAAATTCATAGAAATGTTACATTATGTCATTTTTCTGTGGTAGAATTATCAAAATTGATCGATGATTGAAGCTTAAGTCTAACTAGATTTCTTTCCAGATCCTTTTGTTTTCCAAGCAGTCATTAAATTCCATGCAAAGAATATGGAAAAGAAATGGATCTGAAAGGCTAACAGAATAAACGCATACCATAGAATGGCATAGGGGAATCCCTGCCACATTTCAATCTCATCTGTATTACCAGTTCTAATATAAGTCCAGCAATCACCAAAGTAATAAATTGCAGCAAATAATGTAGGACCATAACCGAACAGTCCTATTCCCCCTATGAACCTTTGTATTGACTTGATGTTATTCTTCTTGATTGCAGACAATCCTAAGAAGGTGAATGCAATGGAGACGCACCACAGGTATTCCCATAACAGAGGTTTTGGCACTTGAAGTTCTTCTATTTCTAATATAAAAAAATCTAAGCGGTCCAGGATGTCCGCCGACAATTTGGCTACCATCACGAAAAGTAGGAGGTAATGGAAAAAAATACAGTACTTTAACCTCGATTTGTTTAATGCACTAAAACAATAAAAGAAATAGAATTTTACTCCAGCTGACAAGGTAAATGGTCAGTTTAAAAATTTATTCATGTATGTTTTAAAGGGCTACAAAAATTTCAAGTTCTATAAATAGGTGCCTTGTTTCCTTTTTGCCGTGATATCAGCCCCTGGTAAATTTAAATAGCCGCTGAATTTGTTTTTGATAACACGTGAATGAAATTTTTATTTTTATTATCTTTTTTTTATCGGAGCTCACCTGATTTGATACTGTGCGGCCACCGTTTGCCTGTTTGCAAAATCGGTGCCGTCCGTTCCAGCCACCATCGGTCCCCCTCTAGAAGCCATTTTTATGTGATATTTCTACAGAAATTCCCCTAATCCCAAGAAAGGTATTATTTAAATCAAGAACACAAGGCTTCCATATTTAAAAATTCCACGTCCCTGCAGTCGGTCTACGTGCACGAAGAAGTCGACAAAGCGTGTCAACGGTCATTTTTAGAACTTATCAATTGTTATCTAAACTTATTTCATTTGTCAATAGGTGGTTCTAGGAAAATTAGGAACTGGCTTGGAGAGCAGTGAATGATCGAGAAAAATTATGTATTCAAGGAACCATTGCCTAACAAAATTAGATTTATTTATCGCAGTCGAGAAATGTTGAAAACTCAACTGCCTGCTCCTGTAATGTACGTCTATGGTTGTTTACATGACAGTGACAAGTGGCTGGAAGTTTGAGTCATAATCAGTGAACTCGTGGAAAAAATGCATGGGAGAATAAAAACTAGAACGACAGAAGAACAGAAGGAGATAGCCAGGCGTGAAAAGCAAAAGAAAGCGAAGGCGTTTAGCGAAACAATGAGGTTAATACTTGAAAAGCGAGCGGCCGGCGTATGCGATCCAGATAGTTTAAACCTCACTGCTGGACTTCTAACTGAAAATCCTGACATAATCACACTGTGGAATTATCGGAGGGAAATACTTTTAGAAATGAAGTTGGAGCTGGATTTGGAATCATATCAGCAACTGTTAGAAAAAGATTTGTATCTGACGGAACAGTGTTTAAGAGTGAATCCGAAGTCCTATGGAAGTTGGCACCATAGAATTTGGATTTTGGACAATCTACCAGAACCGGATTGGTCTCGGGAAATGAAACTTTGTACCAAGTATTTGCAACTAGACGAAAGAAATTTTCATTGCTGGGATTATCGAAGGACAATAGCGTTGCGATCTCAGGTACCTGATTTGTCCGAGTATGAGTTCACATTGGAGAAAATCGAGGCCAATTTTTCGAATTATTCGGCATGGCATCTACGAAGTAAACTTCTGCCAAAGATATTTCCTGACCCACAGAACAGATTTCCAATTGATGAAGCCAAACACAAGGAAGAATTAGAGCTAGTTGAAAATGCAGCATTCACAGACCCAAATGATCAGAGTGCCTGGTTTTACCTCAGGTGGCTTCTGGGACTGACAGAACCAAAGATACATTTTCTTGGTCTGGAAAGAAAAGATGACATTATTGCTGTGACTTCAAGAAGCTTCAAAATGACTGAGATTGGAAGTAATAATTTTGGTCTACAATTAGTTGTTGAAATAAATAATAATAAAGCATTTGGGACATGGACCAGTGGCTGTGACCAACCTCAATCCTGCCTGTGGAAATTTACACCAGAAGTCAAGGTATGATTAAAATTTATTAATTATTAAAACTCATATTTCCACATTGAAGGACAATTTAATTTAGTCTGATATATTGACAAAAATATCTTCATATTGGGTGTGGGATGATTTTTTTTAAATTTGTAAGATTGTGCAATACAAATGATATATGAATCCTTGAAACTTATTAAAGAACGTGTGATTACAACTGTTAGAGAATCTGTTATATCAGTCTTCTTGGAGTTTATTTATTGATTTCTATCATGTGTCACAATGCTGTATGTGAATGTTTTTTTATTGCAGATAAGCCCTGAAGACTCTGTGGTTGTTATCCTAGTTGAAAATGGCACAGAATTGGAAAGACAGAATGTAGGCCCTGAAGGGTTTGTAACTGAAAAAATCAACTTCCTTCCAACATTCTCAAAGGACCTGAGGGATACAATGACATATCAACTATCCTCATGCAACCAACTAATTGAGCTTGAGCCTGACAGCAAATGGACATTGCTAACTCGAATTCTCTTAATGGTTTGCTTGGACTGTGCTCAATGTGAAGTGGAAATCAAAAGTGGACTGGAAAATCTCACAGAGGTAGACCCAATGAGAAAGGGCTACTACAAGGACCTCAAAAGCAAAATAGTTGTTGAGCTGGCCATTGAAAAAAATAAAAGAAACAGTCAAAGGTTTGACCTTAGGAACGAGAAATTGACTTCCGTCTACCACAGTCAGAATTTGTGGGCATGCGAAGAAATCGACCTCAGTCAAAACGAGTTACCTTCAGAATCTCTAAGACAATTTTATTCGTTTTTAAGGTGCAAACGACTGAATTTGAACGGCAATAAAATAAAACATTTATCCAATTTACCACCGATGCCAATGCTTGAATCTTTACTCGTTGAATCGAACGAAATCGATGAATTTGACTTTGACTTGTTGAAACGGTTCCCCAAGTTAAAATACGTTAGTCTGAAGGGAAATCCAGTCGCAGACAAAATAAATATGGCCGAATACTCCGGAAGCATCGAAATCAATCTATCGACAACTTAGTTTCACTTTGGTGAACTAAAGAGTCTAAAAAAGTCATGTAGGCGGGTAACACTCGTCAGGACCAATTTGGGAGAATAGAAGCAACAGCTACAATAGTGATAATTGTATGGTATAAAGTGCTACAAAAGTGATAAGGAATATTATTCCAATGAGCTTTAAAACTTTGGTGTTAAACCGGTGAAGTGCTTTGAAGTCGGGATGCTAAAGTGTTCAGGAGCGTAAATGAAATTTTGTTAAAGATATAATATAATTATTCCACTGAGAAAAAAATTTATTCTCACTTTGACATGAAAGACATTAATACCGACAAGAAAATTACCACCGCAGCAGTTATGAATTTGCATTGTTCAATAAGTGAAAAGAATCCGAGTAAACTAATGAAATCTAGCGGATTATTTTATTGCAGCAAATCATGCTACACGTCAATAAAAAAAATGCCAGCTGTCGAAGATCAATACGAACCTTCACCACGTGAAGACACGTCCCAACACACTCAACGGTAATAAATTAAATAACACTGTCATAACATTAAAAAAATGTCTTTTCTGCCTCGCAAAAAATTCGCCGACTGCCCGTGACCCTCTCAAATTAAAAAACTAAAGTAATTTTTACAAATAGTACCGGGTACAACGAAACTGACCAGAAACCCGTTCTGCTGCCACTTGCGTTTTTAATCAGTCGACTTTGCCTTCTCCTCGTTCCCCTTCTGTCAGTCCTCGTCCTCTTCGTCCTCACTGTTTGTGTACTTTGGCTGAGTCTTCCTCCTCCTCGAACTTCCACGTCCTTCGGACCGGGCTTTTCCTCCTTTGATTTTGATTTTCATTCGAACCGATTCGGACTCGGAATTTCCCTCCTCATCACCAATAGCCGTTCCTCCATTGTCTGAAAAGAAGAAAGTAAGGGTGATGAGTTTTCCGCCTGTGCCATACCCGTCAAACATGCCCGTTAAACTTTCCACGAACCTTTCTCCTCGTCCGACTCCCCGTCCTGTTCCAGTCGTTGACGAGCATTCGTGAAAACCGATTGCAAAACAATCGAGTCCTCGTGGATGAGAGACGCTTCTTCGTTGTAAATTTGAGCATTTTTACACATTTGAGTGAAGTCTTTTTCTAAATCGTCAAAGTCTGAATACTGAAAATTGGAAAAAACCGTTAATTCGTTGAACGCGAACGTCCCCTTATGAAAAAAATGGAGTAGAACCAACCTTTCCGTCTTCTATTCGATTGAATATTTTCTTTATGTCTATAGGTTTCTTTATTATGTCGTAATAGTCGGGCAATTTGTTTTTCGATGGCAGTTTCATGAATGGCTCACTTAATATGCGACCATCACTGAAAATAAAAAAAACCGAACGTCAAACATAAAATCGTACTCATCGATATGATTCCATTCCTGTCTCCCACTTCCTTCTCACCTGTCTGCGTATTTGACCACCAAATTCATCAAACTCTTCATGTGTTTCTTCAGCCTCGAATCGGTGTTGATGTAACTCTTCCGCTTCTTTGATTGCATTGGAATGACTTCGTCTTCATCATCGTCCCTCCGCCTTCTTTTTCCACGTTTCTTCTTGGATTTCCTTTCCTCTTCTTCGTCCTCCTCGTCATCGAAAGCACCTTCTTCGTCAATGGCCTAAGACATTTCAAATTTAGCGAATTTAGAAAATTTAACCTGAGTGACCACAGGCTGACATTACAAACACATATACCTTGAGCCATTCTTTCTCTGTCAAACTATCTGTGTAGTCGACCTCCTTCCTTTTTCTTGAACCTCTCTCCAGTATTTTTTCTTCTTCTTCTTCGTACGCCAAAACATCGACTTCATCGTCATCTTTCACCTGAAACAAAATTTCAAACCATTTTACCATTTCAGAGTAATCTCAAATGAAAGTGTTAAATGAAATCAAGTGGAGTGTTCCGTACCAGCCAATCAGGAAGCTCAGATTCCTCTATCAGTCTGCTCTTTCTCGCCGTGCCCAATTTGGCATCTTCTCTTCTCCTTTCCAAGTCCATTTTTTGAAACAAGTCGAACTCCACCTCATTCCTCGCTATCATTTGATTCACCGTCTCATCATCGGGAACTTCATTTTCCTCCTCGTCGTCCGCATCGTCTTGGTGAAGTATTGTCTGCAGGAACTGCTGCCTTTCACTTCCCGTCGACTTCTGATCAAACATTCCAGCCTGAATGACCTTTTCGTCCATGTTGAGCTTATACCTGGCGGCGGCCAGTATCCTTTCTTCGACGGAATTCACCGTCATCAGTCTGAGAACTCGAACTTCGTTTTGCTGACCAATACGATGAGCACGATCTTGAGCTTGGAGATCCTGGAAATGAAAAAAAGGTATTTTAATTATTCATATTCGATTGGGAATTAATTCCCAATTACAAATATGTCTCATACCTGATGAGGATTCCAATCGGAATCAAATATTATTACGGTGTCCGCCGCTTGTAAATTAAGACCGAGACCACCGGCCCTTGTGCTGAGCAAAAAGAGAAAATATTCCGAGTCTTTGCTGTTGAATTTTCTCAGAAGTTCTCCACGGTCTTCCGACTTGGTTGTTCCGTCCAGCCGCAAGTAATTGAAATTCCTCCACGCTGTAAAATTTAAATGACAATTTCAATATTTGGGTTTAAATTAAACAATAAATAAACCAAAATAGCAGGAATCATACTCAGGTAGTCTTCCATTATGGTCATCAATTGTGTCATTTGACAGAAAAGAAGAACCCTATGGTTGGTAGCCTTTAATTTTGGTAGAATTCTATCTAGCAATTCAAACTTTCCCGACGCTCTATATAAGTCCGGCCTTAACAATAAAATAAAAGACAATTAGGTACAGTAGTAATGATAATGTGGCGTCATATTGGCAATGAATGTAACAAGCTTACCCAGAAATCACCCCTGCGGCCGCACCCACGTGATCACAATATTTTTCCTCTATTTGTTGAAACATGAAGGGATGATTGCAGAGTTTTCTCAATTGAACAATGGTGTTCATAAGAGCTTTTGCACCACCCTTTCCTTTGTTTCCTTTTTCAGAGCCGTCTGTTAACAGAACACCTTTGCTCTGCATGTGCCTGATTAAAAAAAATAATAAAATTTGATAAAATTATTCATAATCATGTCAACTCACTGCATAAGAATTGACTATTTGATCAACTCACCTGTATAAAACTCTCTGCAGACCGGACATGTCACACTTAATAATATATTCAACTTTATCAGGTAACTGTGATTCGACTTCTTTCTTTAGCCTTCTTAATAAAAACGGCCTTAAAACTTTATGTAACCGACGAATTATTAAAATAGTTTCTTCCTCGTTCAATTCAACCTGTGACAATAAAGCATTACAATTACTATAATATATATAAAATATACAATGTGTAATAGGCAACCGAAAAAATCAGGTAAAGTACCTTTTCTCCTGTCGTTGCAAAAGGTGCATTAAACCACTGCTCAAATGTGCTAACGGACTTGAAGATTGATGGAAGTAAAAAATTGAGCAAAGCCCAAAGCTCCGGGAGTTTGTTCTGGAGGGGTGTTCCCGTCAGAAGCAGCCGATGCGGAGCTATGTAATGAGTATTTAGCACTTGGGTCAATTTGCAATGATGATTTTTCATTCTGTGACCTTCATCTATGATCATGAACCTCCAATGCAACTATCAAACAAAAAATGCCCATTTAATATTTGCAAAGCACAACGTCAATTGTCAACTGCTTTGCTTTTGTACCTTTGCCAGAACTCCTTTGTCTTTAATGACATATTCATAAGTGGTAAGCAAGACATTGAATTTTGTTGACCTCATTTGATTTTGAATCGAACGACGTAAATGAGGACTACCTTTGTAAGCGACAACAACCACAGACGGCGCCCATTTTTCAAATTCTAATACCCAATTCGATAAGGTTCTGTTAAGTAAGACACAATTACTTGAGTAATGCAATACGGTATCATTGAGAAGGATTGTGAGAATGAAGATAATACAACAACACTTACGACAAAGGAACAATAATCAAGAAAGGGCCCATAACTCTTTTCTTCTCCATCAGATAAGTGAGCAAACCAATCGTCTGAATTGTTTTTCCCAAACCCATTTCATCAGCAAGAATACCGTTGAGATTGTTATTGAACAGGGAAACTAGCCATTCTAAACCTTTAATCTGATACTCCTTAAGTTTTCCATTGACCATGATGGAAGCTTGTTCCACTACAACTTCATTAATTGTGTGAGCAATACTGTAAAAGAAAGTAAAACAATGTAATATTTTTAATAAGAAATATTTTCAATCAAGTCGCTGCAGTAATTATCTTTTTACCTATAATAAGTCTGTTCGTCTGTTTTGTACTCATCATCCTCCACTTTGGCTTTATTAATAACTGATTTTGCATCAATGTCATCATTTTGCTTAGAAGAGCTGCTTTGTTTTGTTGTATCTTCCTCATCTTCGTCTTCATTATCATCGTCATCTTCCTCGGACTCCTCTTCCAACTAAAAAAATTGTGTAATTTACATAAGGGTTTGTAATGTGCAAACCAATAAATACGTTCTCATCCACTTACCAATTCCCAACCAGGATGACTGTCCAACCACACATCAACATCACTTGCGAGTGGCGCCTCATCACCAGACAGAGTCTTCCCGGTGGCTGTCTCAATAACGGTGACATGAAGATCCGTGTTTTGTGAGGATTCGTCAATGTCCAATCCATCTTCTCCCTCGACCCTCTTCCTTCTCTTCTTCTGCGGAAGAAAAAACCTTTTAAGTCAACTCAAGGAGGCTCATAACTCAGTCATTTCACTTTTAGTTTGAAAAATCACCTTCTTCTTTTTCTTTTGCTCCTCTTGTTGTTTTCGTTTCTGTTCAGCCTTATGCTGTTTAACCATTTCGGTCAGATTACTAATATACTCGTCGGTTTGAGAGAGCAAAAATGCCAGACGCTTGTCCTTCTTTTGATCGATCAATTTTCTAAAATTATAAAAATCACCAATTATTTCAATTTCATTTGGGAAGCGGGGGAAACCACCCTTCCAATTCACCCCCATTCACCTGTATCCTTCTTCATCTTCGGCCATCAACCTCCTCATACGTTCTTTCTCTATTCTCTCTTGTTCTTTCTTTTGTTCTTTTTCAGCGTTAGCATGGTAATTCAATACGGCTTTGTTCAATCTTGCTATTTTTGCGACATTGTTTCGATGATGTTCTTTAAAATCTTTTGAATGTTGTAAAACGGCAGCCAGATATTCCTAAAATTCAAATTCAATTTATGAAAGTAGGGTAACCACAACCCTAAATGTTGACTTGACTTGACGTTCTTCTATCCTCTTACCTGATGTTTCTGTCGTCGCTTCCTTTCTGCTTCCAATTTCTGTTGTTTTTCCAATTTTTCTGTTGCTCTTGCTTCTCTGAGACCCTGCCGCTTCGTCCTTTTGTACGCCTTCACGTTCACAGCCGTTTCTAAAGTGGTATCTCGTCGCGTGCAAGCTATGATCTGCAAAACAGTATTTTGGATTAAATTTTGTTATTTAATTACCTTCTGAAAATCAAATTTATCTATTTTTCTTCACACCTCGCTTTTGAGTTGCCTTTGAAAGTTTAACAGCCTTAAAGATCTCAATTCAATTTCGGCCCGCAGCCTGAGATCATCAGCCATTGTTGTTGGCAAGTTGGTTAGTACATCTATTCTCATTGCTATTCTGGCAGCTTTCCTACAAAACACAAAGTCACGTTATGAGTTTAAAATTGTATAAGTAGATGGTTAAAATTGCCTTACTTAAGTAAATTACAATCACCTGTTTTCTCTTTCTTGGAGGATGGTTAATGGGTCCAAGCCCATTGGCTTTGGTATTGTAGTGACTCTATTTTGTTTAGCAGGTGCTTGCCCTGGCTGGGAAATAGTAGTGCTTGTTCCCGAACGAACTGAACCAGGTGGAAGTGATCCATGTTGGGGTGAAATAATTCCACCTGGAAACGGAACGTTTATAAATTAATTGCATAAAACGCCATAAACTCATTTGCCAACAACGAATTACGCTGATATATTTTAAAGCTGCGGTGGCCATGCCTGGTAAAAAAAATCAACGTACACATAAATTTCTGAGTATCTACAACAAAGTAAAACACAAATGCACGTAACCACTAACAAAATTGAATGCTTTGAATATAGGTTGTAATTCATTTTAATGTGATCTAAAAAATATTAACCAACTTCTTAAACCCTTCAGGTCAACAATCTGAAATGTTTTCTAAAAACAAAATTTCTTAATGGCAATGACAACCAAATCACTGCTTGAGAGAAAATCCAAGTAACTTTAAAAAAAATCTTCATTCAGGAAAATAAACAGAGAACATACTAACAAATGGTAAATTTAAGAAACAAAAACACTACGTATAATCGTGCAGACATTTGTTACGGATCTACCATTGAAAGAAGCTGGGGGCGCAGGGCCCGGTGGGGCTGGTTTACTTGAACCTGAGCCTGACCCCGGGGGTGTAGTGGGCGCAGGTGGCCTTGTTGGCTGGGTATGAGGTTGTGTAGGTCCTGCAGCAGGTGAGGGCGAACTTATGTCATTCCCTCCTGTATGAATTGTTAACAAGTAATACCAGACATCATTAAATGCGCCTCTCCAGTGATATTACAGAAAGTCCTCAAGACCTCTGTTTGTATTAATGAGTTAAGGATTGAAACCCTTGGGGCTTACCAGAATCAGGCTGTCCTGCCGGTCGAGAAGAAGCAGACTGAGCTTCCAGTGGTTGCTGGTTTGGTGGAAACCCGGATGTTGATTGACTACCTATTGTTACAATTGAATAGTATGTATTGTAGTTAGAAAATTAAATTTCACACAATATATATGAAAATAAGGACTCACCAGGAGAAACTTTTCCCTGAACGGCCAAAGCAACCTGTTGACTTAGGGGTTGATTCCGTGCCAGCATTCTGTACGCCATGATTTGCCCTCTTAGCTGCAGCATCTGATTTGGAGTCAAATGATTTTTCGACTGTCCATCACAAGTCTGGCCAAACCCCTAAAAAAATGAAATTTAAGCACGTGACCTCTATCGGCTCTAATTATTATATGCAGCTACGTACCATTCTTGACGAATCCACGTGTCCTTGCTTTGCTCTGAGAACCAAAAGTTGTGAGTACCTCGGATCCTCCTGCAAACCCTTCTCTTCCATCAGATCTATAGTTCGTTGTAGGGCATTTAAATTTTCTTGACCTGCTGTTCCTATGGCGATGGGCCCGGGTGGACCAGGCTGAGACACAGCAGGACTCGATTGAGGAGGTGGCATGCCACCGATTGCGTTGGGTGGTACAGGTGGTCCTCCCTAAAATCACAAAGAAAAAATTACCCAATTAGAATTTAGAAGAAACTAATATTACGCTTATCGACTAACTACAGTTAGCAATTTATTAATGCTCACAAACTAAAAGTCAAAATATTCATTTCAAAACGCCTAAAACCGTCATATTCATCACATTATGCTTACGTATAATTCAAAAGTACAGACGGTTAACCAGGAAACCCCAGACTGAATACGGAGGTATCAAAAATTATTCAAAGAAAGCCATTCTTGTTGTACGAAGAGAACAAAAAACTTCAACCAAACCTCCTGTTTTAAAATATTTAAAATGAAGTCAAGACTTTCGATTATTTAACGTTTTTGGTAACTGTCTCAATGGGAAACGGCATTACATAACACAAAACAGTAACTGATTAAATTTGCAAAGAATACTGAACAACAAGAAGTTGGAAACTGTTATCTGATAATAGTATTAATCACAAGTTTTCGTTGTGTCATGTGACAAACATGTCCTCGGAAGAGTTGAATGAATATTTCAAATACGTTAAAGAAATAATTATTGGGGCCGGTCAGGTAAATTAATTATTAGAAATAACAATTCACTCGCGGTGCATTCGGATTTGCAAAATATAATCGACTATACATTACAGACTGTCATTGAAGGTTTCGAGCAAGACGATAAAAATGTGGAGACGAAGGGAAACATTCGTTTCGACCTGGTAACCGTCTTTGACAGAAGGGTGGAGGATGACTTCACGACCAAAATAAAACAACGATATCCTGACCATCAGTAAGAATTTGAAAATTTAACTTTTTCTATTGTTGACATTCTTTAAACCGCCTTTGTTACGAAACGAAGGTGAACAATAGCTTGATAGTCATACTCAATCGCAGATTAATTTGATTACATGACAGTTACGATTTAAATAATATAATTTTTACCAAAAAAAATGTAGAATTATAGGAGAGGAGACCTGGCCTGCAAATGTCACACCAAAGTTAACCGATACCCCTACGTGGATCATTGATCCGATTGATGGAACCATTAATTACATAAAGAAAATCCCATTCATTGGAATATCAGTTGCCCTGGCCATTAAGGGAGAAATTGTCATTGGCATAGTCTACAATCCTATAACAAATCAGTTTTATTCTGCCATTAAAGGAGAAGGGAGTTACCTGAACGGGAAAAGAATTTATGCAACCAAAAATGATGGTAATAATAATAAAAACAGACATACCTCAAAGAAGGTATAAGTTTTTATAATAGTATAAGTTTTTATAATTTGTTAATTTCAGATTTACGAAAGGCAGTAATTGGAAATGAAATATCATTGGCTTCAATTCCATTTTTACATGACAGAACAATTGAGAGAGTACGAAAACTTACAGAGTTTGGTGTACTAGGGTAAGCATAGTTCACCTACAGTGTAGTGTAATCTTTTAATATGTTACTTTCCTAATTGACATTCATGCTGCAGGTTCAGAAGCTTTGGTTCAGCTGCAATATCTCTCTGCAATGTTGCAGATGGATCTTTAGATGTGTATTTCACAGATGGCCTAAAGTGTTGGGATGTTGCAGCAGGGGTTCTAATTTTAGAAGAAGCAGGTGGTTGTGCTGGCAATCCAAATGGTAAACATATGTCAAACTGAATGTTCATATTAAATGTTGAATGTGTTAAATATTATTAGCTTGATGAATTTAACAAAAATCTAACATATTTACAGGGAAACCCTTCAACATGTTTTCCAGAGTCTTGCTAACAGCAGGTAATAAAGTTCTGCTTGAAAAAATGGTCACAATACTCACAGAATGTGATGAGAAAACAATTGCCAAAGTTCGTGAGCTGATAAGTCCTGAACTACGGTCAGTTCTAGAAAATTTATGAATGGAACTGTTAAATAAAAAGCACCACACAAGCCACATCTTTATAATAAAAACCTCTTATATGTATTAGTAAACCAGAATTGTAGTTGTCATTGAGAAAAATAAATTTAAATTGGAAATGAAATTTTTCAACAAAATTTTACCAAACCCACAGCATGTTTGTCTGCATTTATGTTTTTATATAATTATAGTTGACACACAAAACTTACAGATATTGGAGTTTGCTGATGATTTATTTGAGTTCCTCCACCAATAAGTGGTTGGGCAGAAGTTACATAAGGAACATGACCAATGTTTTGTATGTGCTGAGGTGGTACTGACGGTCCATTCAAGTGAATTCCGCTCACATTGCCGGGTAATTGACCAACAGGAGGTAAGGAATGTAACATGCCTGTAGTGGGACAGGATGACTGATTAGGGTTGTAAGCCGGTCCGGGGCTCGGTGCATGATGCTGGGGTGGACCCATCGGTGACGGTGCTCCTGACGGTGGCATTGGAGACGGCGACTGCTGAGGAGGTCCCATTGGAGAGGGAGCTTGCGGTGGCGGCATTGGAGAAGGTGGATGAGGCGAGGGACTCGCCATTCTTCCTCTTTCCCCGTCCAGTTTATTAAAATCTCACCTGAAATTATTGATTTTGCTCCGTGTCAGTTATGGTTTTTTAGTTTTACTTAACTGCCTCGTGAAACGCATAACGACATTTACCGTAAAATTAACTGGTCATAGTGATATTCATTTAATAAGCACAGTCAAATAACCTCAGACTGATAAATACGCCAAAACTGACGTAAATATTAACCGAAACGTTCACAACGAACACAAACAAAATGTCGGTCCTCCTTTCGGTTATGTTCGTTGGCACTCGTGCACAGTCGCTGTTGAGCCGGCCCGGGAATAAGACTATCCTTCCCGCTCTTTTACGTTTCGTTTAAAACTACAATTTTTTTCCTAATTTTTTTTTTTTTACATTTGCCAAAAATTCATAATTCTTTGGGTTGCTGTATTTGGAAAACGGAGTTCTTGTTATCGTCACCGACTTGATCATTTCACTTGTAAATTATATCATATAATTATTTATATGATTTGACGTCACACCAAAACGCGCAGAGCGCAAGACAACAAAATTTGGTACGTGATGAAATTCACATTTTCAGATGTATATCTGGCAATTAATATCTCAAATATTTATGATTACAATTCACACTATAGCAACCTTTTAGCATTAAAAATGAAAAAATGAAAGTATAATCAGCAAAGGGTTTTGTGAGTCATTCAGATCAGGCGTATAGCAAGCATCGGTGGTTCAGTGGTAGAATGCTCGCCTGCCACGCGGGCGGCCCGGGTTCGATTCCCGGCCGATGCATTAGGAAAATGATTTTTTTGTTGAAAATTTCTGTCATTCAATATTAAAATTCAATAGCAATCACAACACATATCAACGTTTATTTTGAACCTGGAAAATACAGAAGCAACTCAGGTACAGGGTAATGAATATATTATTACTTATTCTATACTTTTATTTGCATGTAAATAATCGTTTTGAAGTAAATTGACCAAATTGCGAATGATAGATGAGCATATTCAAGGTATATCCATTTTCGTTTAGTTTTCCAGCGTTTTGAATTAGTTTTAAGAATTAAAACCGTGTCTGATGATATCAATAAGGAGGCATTGCCGAAACAACATTATCGACGTTGTATAAGATGCTTTTAATCCAGTTGGTATAACAAGGAACTTCGGTGTAAACACCCGGAAGGTTCGGTCTGGCACAACCAACACCCCAACTGACGATTCCACAAAGGTAGTATCTTTTGTCCGAATGCTGACAGACGAGAGGTCCACCACTGTCACCCTGAAAGCGGACCATGCAGTCGGAACACAGGTCTTCGTCTACTTTATACTAATATAATCATACAAAAATACCTGACACGAATCGCTACCTCCGCTTTCGTACCCGCAACAGATCTGACATTTATTTATGTATTTCCCGTAGTTGATGGTGTCGTATAGTTTGTGACAATGACTGGCAGCAATTATGGGAAGCTTAACGAAATGGAGAATGTGGGGTAGTTTTCCGCCTTCTGAGAGTTTTCCCCAACCAGAAACTAATCCAAATTCACCTGAACGACACAAATAAAGAATTCTGCCGTCTAATGAGGTGCGCACAATAAAATCAGAGACAGAAAAACTCGTCAACATAGGTACCTGGAAGATATTGCTTCGTTGGATTTGGCAAGCAAATCGGCGACACATATTTGTCATTCAATTTCAACGGCGTCTTCAATTGAAGAAGAGCAATATCCGTTGAAAAGTTATCTTGAGAGTAACCGCCATTCACGATCCTGACGACGTAGGCTCTTTGCTCCGTTCCTAAGACCACAAAATGGAAACGTATTTAGTACTGCAAAATATTTACTGCAACATTTGTCACTTACCCTCCCGTCTGAACAGGTCGTGGTCTCCAGCCACAACGACCAAGGCCTGAGGCTTCAAATTCGCAACGCAGTGTCCGGCCGTGATTATCCAGTACGAACTGAGAATTGTTCCACCGCAAATATGGCGGGAAAACCAACCCGAAATGAGTTGCAGGGATACCTGCCACGGGAACTCACCTGCAATTCATCGCAAAAAGACGAGGAATGAGAAGAAACGGAAGAAACGGGCCAAGAAGACATTTGCATTTGCAGTTTCTCACCGGGGTGGGCCTTAATTCCACCAACAATTCTATGTTGTTCCATGTTCAGGTCGTTGGTGGACGTTGCGGTGCCTCCACCGCGCACTCCACACGGAACTTCGTATCCTATCGGACTGATTAAAATTAATAATCAATAAATCTGAAGTTAGATTCGATTTCAAATGTGTCTATACAGTCACCTGTCCGTTGCCGTGAATATCGGAGGTGTCTCCATGTGCTTCTCCGGAACTGATTTGTAATTTCTTCTGACAAACGATCTATTCGCAAAAAGATCATCTGCTGCGATGAAATCATAATCAAGAGCTCTGATGCACTCGACCCGTTCGAAACCTGAAATTCGGATGAAAAGCTTTCCAGCCGAACGTGTTCCGCCATTACGTCAAAAGACACTTACCCAGTTGTAGAATAGGTAAAATCACCAACAATCCATAATACCAGGAGGTACCGTCCACCATTTTGAACCTGAAAGCCGTAAAGCAAATGACGACAAATTAAATGAAAACTTCGTTTCATCAAGCGTGACCTACAGGTTTTGGAGTGAATCAAAGTTGTGAGACCCTCACATGACAAAACTAACTTACCTTTATGAATTTATTGATGGATCGATTTCGCGATTGATCGTATTCAATTATTACCCGAACTGAGTTGTATCTTTAGTTTGTAAATTGTCCATTAACTATACACGTCACTTTTTACAGTTTCACATTTACAAAACTGCTTTCTGGTGCTGCATCATTTGTGGACACACCTAACAGCAATTTAAACAGGCACCACCTAAATCTATTAGAAATGTTATCGGGAACGGTTTAATGGCGTTTTCGATCGTTAATGACTTTTCCAAAGTAATTAATTTGGATACGAGAAAGAATGAGGGTCATCTTTAGAGACAGATAGGTCATTTTTGATCAGAAAAATGCTTGTGATCTTTTTTCAATTCGTAATTGTTAAGAGATTAGAGTTATTAAAACAAAAAATTTGGGTACTTGCTCATGTGAAATCTACGTCTATTACCGTTAAGTCCGTTATGTCGAGTTCTTGATTTCTGTGGGTCGGAAAAATTTGTCGAAAAAACACTTAAAGAATTAAAAATACTGTTAGTTTGTTAGAAGAGTCTGACTGTCTTCACTCAGAACTTGTATTTGCATTTTTTAATTAATTAATATAGAATTAAACGCATGTATTGGGTCACATTCAAATTTTTGACATTAAATGACATATTACTTTACTCTATTTTGTAGAGCAGCTAAGTTAATAAATTACAGGTGATTTTATTAAAATCTGATTGGAGACGAGCACTTAACGCTATGAAGTTTTATTTAAAATTTTGATTTTCCAAAAAATGGTGAAGTTTCATGGTGACCAGGCGCAATGTTTATTGAGTACTACTAAGTAGAATAAAAGAAAACGCATGCTACAGTATTGAACTGCCGTTAAGGCTACTGTATTTGTAATAATTTTTACAATTTAACCATTAGGAATGGAAGTTCAACTTAATAAAATTATATTCTGTCATAAATTCATCTGCTTTCTCAGGAGTTAAACTTTTCATTGCTGCACTGTGAATTTCGTGGACTTTTGCAGCGTCTCCTTCCTTCATTTCCCAATTTATGAAATCAAGCCAAATACCTGGAAGGAAATATTTTGTAGAATTTAGTATTTATTTCACCATGAAGTTACAGACTCAAAGCTTTTTAGACTTACTTGTATCTTCACGTCCGAAATACAAAGTGGCCAATTCGAAACACCTTCGAACTCGCTTATTGTCGCAGTCAGATTGTTTCGTTTCCACTTTGACCATAACTCTGTACAACTCTAAACAAGGTGGATGCAGTATTTCTGATGTCTCGAAAACTCGTCTGGTCTCTTCTACTCCCTTAGTTTCGGCCAACCATTCTAAATACAGTGGTTTGATGGCTTGAGCAACACGCCCCCGACGACGAATGCCATCCTTGAATATTTCTTCAATGTCAGGTGTTTTCTTCAATTTGCAATATTCAATAACCTGCAACAATTGATACACCAAATTTTATTACAACTCCAAGTTTTCCCGCTAAGCTAAATATATAAAGAAGAAATAAGAATCAAATGTATCATACCAATTCCCAGAGAGGCACACAATCTGTTACTTTTGTCACTGCTTCCTTAAACAATTCCTTTCCCTTTTCTCCCTCATCCAGAGAGAGATGATACCTTATCCTGGCATGCCACAAAGGAAGACTGCCTGGGTACAGCATGACTCCTTTCAATAATAATTCTTCTAGTTTTGTACATTGTTTCTCAGACTTTTTAAGAGTATCAATCCAATTCATTATATATTTCTCAGTGAGATGGTTTGAATTTAAAGCTCCTAAAAATATATAGAATTCATTATTCAGAATTCAAAGTTACAATTTTTCTGCTTATTTCATAATTGGGACAGCATGCATTGGTATATAATATGGATAAATTTTGATCGAAATCATGAAACAAAGTTACCTTCCATTGCATTTTGAAAAATCCTGGACTTAAAAATGGGTAATTTTGGTTTTAGTGTGCTATTGGTGTACACCTCCATGACATGATCCAAATAATAATTCCACATTTTGTCAGTGTTTAATTTCTTAATAGCAGCTTCATATACATCAATGCTCTTCTGAATTCGTCCTCGGAGAGGACTCTTTTCTCCATTTTTTTCTTCTTCGTCCACTGCAGTGTCCATTGCATCACCTTCACTTTTCAATATACTCCAGTCACAACTGAATCCATCATATTCTCTCTTTGCAATTGCATTCCATGTTACTTCTTCTTTTGAGTGTGCATTTATTAGGTCACTACAAAAGTTTAAAAGTCAGAATTATATCAGAAAAACATTTTTCTCTTAAATGTTAAATTCAATTAATTGAAATTTCAGAGAATTCTTACTTAAGGATCTTGTTTTGAATATCAATGGCATCTGAATAATTCTTGGCAACATTCAGCAAATCAACCTTAAACTCAGCAGACTCTAAAATTTTTGTTGCAGTCTTATAAATGACTTCAACAAGTTTGCCACAGATTATATTTTCAGTAATTTCATTTGGTTCCCATTTATTATTTTTGGAAGCTAATTCTTTTACTTTAATTTTTTTCTTCATGTGTTCTAACTCTATCCTAAATAACTCTAAATACAGTTTTTCAGATGAAGGATGATGCCTATAATATAATTATTTTGTAATTATTTTTCCAAAAATGTAACAATTGTGGTACAGTGAATTATGTAAATATTAACATGTCATACCTTAGTCCCTTTGTTAGAAACTGCCTTGCATTTGCAATAGATTTTTCGTTTTCCATTGTCCACTGTGCAGCATATACCCATAAATCCTCCTTATCAGAATTATGCTGTAACATTCTAACCAGCATTTTACTAACTATTGAATGTTGCTTAACATCACTGCAGAATTTAAACAGAGACATCCATAATTTTATATCATCAGGGTGTCTAAAAATAATTTGTTTGAAGAGTCTTATAATTCTGTTTATTTGCTTGTGTTCTATGGAAGCTTTGTTTGCATTTATTCCTGTTTTCTAAAAAATTAATAAATTATTTGTGACTACCCTGTAAAGATCTAGTAATAAATGTTTCTTATTTCTTAATCATATTTTAACCAACCTCTCTTCTGGCATTAATTATTCTAAGAAAGTCAACTTCAAATTGTATGTATCTCAAAAAATCTTCCTTTGACTTTGATCGCCTTTCAATTTTATATTCAAACTCCCTTCTTTTTGTAACCAAAGACCTGAAATTTTGGTAGAATTAAATAATTTAAATGAAAGCGTAATTTCTTTCTTCAGCTGGTGTAACACTTTTCCAACCCAAATTAACAATCAAAATATGGAGCCCGTCTCGTACAGATATTTGATAAACTGACACAAATGCTAAATCTGGCCCTTTGACAACATATAGCCATCGTACTTGAATAGAAGCTAAATAACCACGTTTTTGGAGGTTAGAGGCAATTTACTCTAAAATATCAACATTAAAATACAGAGAGAGCGTACTTTATTTCTTTTGGTTCGAATAATTGTATTTTTTCTAGGCTTTCCAACTCGGAAACCCACTCTTCGCAGCGAAATTCAACGAATTCAGCCATGGTTCAATAATAAAAATATTGAAAGTTTACTTCCAAGACAAGTATCACATGGTGAACTGTGCTTCACAGCTTTCTAGAATTGGTGGGAACACTAAAGCGTGAAGGACCGTTGCATTTGACGAAAAATTTTTTATTCGAATTCAAACTCCAAAACCGAACATTTTAAGTGTATTATTGTTTTATGTAACTGTTATTTGATTTTAGTAATCGCCCTGTAAAATAATACATCATAAAGAATTAACTACCCGAATAAGTATTTTCACTCTACAGATATTTTTATATTATGTCGTACTTTATTTTAACGTATACCTTCAGATGGAATACTGTAAATTTCTCAAAACTCATTAAATCAGACGAAATGCACATAAAAGCCAATGGAGCAGAAATTTAACTTTGATAGATTGATTATACGTGAGTAGAAAACTTCGAGCTTGTAGGGAAATTCCTTCAAATGTACTAATTGAGTAATTTATTTTCCTCATCGGCCAGAATCTGACTTGGTGATCAATTAATCACACGTTGCGTTGTACCGAAAATATCGTTTCTTTGCATTCCCGCTTTCCTAAAAATAAGAGGATTAATGGTAAAGAAACAAAGTAAGACATATTCCGTTATAGAAATTGGAATCTACAGCCCGCCTATTGTGCATAATAGTCATAGAGTAAGAATAAACAATCACTTCAACATATGTAGTTTGAACAATTAACGGTAACGGTCGTTGGTTAGCATTACAGTGAATTAATAAGATTTTACAATGACGGATGACACGACCACCTGGTTAAAGAAAAACCCGTCGACCAATCCTTTAAGGCGAAGTTTAAAAACCTCATTGAGGTTTCACGTTAATGCTTCGGAAATGGATGGAAGCATAATGTCAAATACCACTAATGGCAAAGATCAACAGATACACATACCTAGAATGTTTCGTAAGTATATCATTTAAGATTTATAAAAGACTGTATTCAAAATAGAAAAGTACCCTTTTGAATTTATTAATGAGCACAAAATTTTCTTTTTATGGCAAAAATTATTTTTGGCACTCTTGTGCAAAGGGGCATGTGACAACATGCCAATTGTGGAACACTTAAGTGACAAAGGGTTGAATTACATAATAAAGAGTTTATTTTTCATTACAGAGAGGCCCAGTATGAGGATGAGAATGATGAATGAATTCAAAGTACCCAGTATAGTGACCCCAAGGAATGAAATTAAATTAACAGCAAGGCTGAAAGGAATACCTGAAACCAACACAAACTCAAACTCAAAAATTAAAACAGCAATAGTACCCAGGAAGTCATGCCTGCCAGTTTGTATTTTTTTTAGTTGTTTATCTGAATATAATTTTTTTTTTTGAAAAATATGAGTAATAATAAAAATCATAAAAGAGAATTCTTTTAAGAATACAGTTTAGATCAGTTATTACTCGGTTATTAAAGTCAGAAGAGCCACCTCTGTGGATTTACTCAGAATCTGAGCTTAAAATTTTAATAACATTTTATTCACAACACAATCTTGTTACCAAATAGATGTCATTTTCCAGAACAGTTTTAGATTCATGTAGTATTTAATATTATTTAAAAAATTTTTCAATCAGTGCAAAAGCTAGGTTTACCATAATTACATGTATAATTAAATATATAATAACAAATAGAAAATGGAATATTATTTTTTTTAACATCAATGTGATAGTTCTGAATGAATTTTAATGTGTATTAAAATAAGTAATATTTTCAGATTAAAAGTAAGCCAGAGAACATTACATCAGAAACTACCGGTATTATACGTCCGAGTTTTATGACAAGAAATTCAGCTAGGAAGAACAACTTTAGGAGAGAAATCCAAAAAATGGTGGAAGCCAGTCAAAATAATCAAAGTGTGGGTCGCTTGAAAGTGAACACGGTAACATCAGCAGACGGATCGGTGGTTCGCAGCATTTTGAAAAAGAAAAGGGTTTCTTTAAGGAACAGTGGTCAATCTTCAGATAGTAAAAAGTCTAAAGCAGTTAAGAAAGTTCTCTTTGAGGGCTTTGGAAACAGCAGCATTTTGGGTAAAGAAAATGAATCGATTGCTGTCTCTCCCATTATCAAGCAACCGGGATGTGAGTTCGAAATGTTAGACGACCCGACCGAGTGTTTCAATTTCTCCAAGACAAAATACTTGGAAAGTTCACCGAAGGTTCCGGTGGTAGATGCCGTCTCCCAGATCAAACAAGAAAATCCAACCCAAGTAAACAACTTGAACACAATTTTGAAAAACTGGAAGAGTTACATGAATAATATGAATAATTTACAATCTATGAGAATTTCCTTGAGTGAATCCATTAAGGTTCACATGGAACAAAGTTTATTGTTACAGAATCAATGGAAGTCGTACATAAAAAGCTGCGACGACATTTATGAAGAATTAGACAGGCTTGGGAAAGAAGTGGAACAAAACTTTGTACAAACGAACGATGAGGAAGACTCAAGTTTCCAGGGAGTGGAGAAAAAAACACGAGTTAAAACTGAAAAAATTAGACTTTCGGATAGATCAAAAGCCATCAAAAGAGGCACTGGCAAGTCGTACTCGGCTTTGAAAGCCGGCCTTTGGTTGGACAATCAGGATGGTTTCACGGTTGTAGAAAAGAAAGGTGTCTTCTGCAAGTAAAAGAAATTCAACTAGAGCCCATGAAATGTCGTACTTAACTAAACAACATCATCTGACAAGTACAAATGATTGTCAGGGTACAATCTCCGTTTTGCATATATTTAATAATAGAACATGATGGCACAAGTCGAAATAGAAAGCCCTACAAATAAAAATTAATTAAAAATGAACGTGATACTCGCGTTGTCGCCATCATTCCTAATTTTTTTTATGCCGAGTTATTTTATATAAGCGTACTTTTTAATACATTAGACTGAAATTGGCCGATCGCCAGTAATTTCGCAGGTTTGATTTATTTATTTATGTATGTATTTAAAAAAATAGAATTTCATACTACATTTTATACATAATAAAAAAGTATTTATTTATATTTTAAACTCCGCTTTACTCTTTAGTATCGCTTTACTTAAGGTTACTAAATGTATGCATGTAGCTATAAATAAACGACTTAATCGAGCATTTCCATTTTATTTTCTCTGAAGCGGATTCTACAATACCGCAAATTTTCATTGAATATAAGACTTGTATTTTTTGACATCAACTAACTTCTCACAATGGTGAACATCTAAAGGTCTGCCTACAATCGCTGACATGTTTACAGACGACAGGATGGCTCCCTAGAATTATTGAATATCTGATGGAGTTGTCTATTATGTCTACATAACCATGTAATTTGTCTAGGCTCTGGTTCTGTTTTTATCAGTATTTCGATACCGATAAATCGAGTTTCCAAAAAAAAAAATCCAACCGGATAACCTAAGAGTAATTCTCTAATAAAATTGAATGAATGGAGTGTTATCTGAATATCGAATGATTTATTCCGACACCTTGTCTCCTCAATCCAACAAGTCATTCATACATACGACCAACTCTTCCTACTACTTCAATACTTCAAAACATTAAGTTGTAAAATTTTACAGCTGGTAAAGGAAAAATCAAGGCAATGAAATGAGAGAGAAATCTTTGTTGCCTTCCTTAACGACTCATTCATCGGTCCCCCATAAAATCCTCCCATAACTTTAATATTTGGACAAAGTTACCGGTTTAATCTCGGCTTTCGGTTGGACTGTTTTGTAAACATGCAACATTACATTTTTTTCTTATCTTTTCAAGACATAACATTTAAAACCTGTGCAGCTATGATACTAAGAAGAAGAAATCAATTTCCCTACAGTAATATATATTATTTCTTGTAAAACTAAGTTTCCCAAAAACCAAAACAGTCAACTAAAGTCGAACTTCAGTATGGTTAATTTGTGATTATCAAGAGTTTTTACAACTCCTGCAGGAAACTTCACTGTTTAAATATTGTAGAATTCAAATTACACTTTTTATACATACATGCATTAACCCATGTCCATTTATGTAAATGGTATAAATGTAAATGGTAAGTAAATGTAAAATAACTTTCAGCACTACATTACTAAAATCTTTTCCACGTCGCGGCCGTAATGAAAATAAGTAAAACAACATTCTTCGCAGGCCATTACACTATGAGAAAGTTTTCAACAACCAAGAGAAAAGGTTCAATGGTATATTCCACTCTAGGGAGTGTCGGTACTCGACTTTGGGCCATGCACCCTTTCCAAAGACTCGTATAGAATAACCAGGACAAAGTTTTATACAACCGGCCAGCTTCACAAAGAGTAATATTTCCGATAATAGGAAAAACTTTGGTTTCTCTCAACTACGAAAAAAGAACGAAAGAAAAAGGAAGGGTATTACGATTCAAATAAAAACTTTCTTACTTTCCACCAACGTGAAAAAAAAAAGAAATCAAAGCTTTCGGAGAGAAAATAACGAATTAAATTTGATTTATTTATTACCATAAGCGAAATTATAAAGTTTTCATTTAACTTGGTTACACTCGAGAGTCTTTTTCCATTGACATTGGTTAACTGAAAGACGAGAGAAATTTACGGAAGAGTTTCTCTTTGTTTCGTGGTCTCTTCTGTTGAATGACAGGACAATCATTTGTGGGAAAGAAATGTACCGTGTTGAATATAAATTTTTAAGACGACGAAAGAAAACATGCGGATTTCAATCGTCATAAGAACTTTCCTTATATATTATAGTTTTCTGCGGTCATTCGTACTACTTTTTTATCCTACCATTTTACTACATTATACTACAATATACTATATTTTTTATTTCTATGTTGGTACTGCTGTTCAGTACTTCTGAAAAGCACTCCATGCCGAAGCATTCCGTGATACTTTGTTCATTACGTTATTTATATTTTTAGTGGCCCTAAAATAACCCTCAATTTGCCTTGTCTGAGGGACAGAGGTCACAGTTGTCATTTTTATTTATTTAGTTTATGGAGAAAGTCGCTGAAGTGTCCGTGTTCAGTAAGTATTTGTATCATGTGGTGAGTCGGTTTTCCGTATGGCCTACGGGTCCGTTTGTCGAGGTTCTGGTAAATGGCGTCTACAAGTGGTTTTCTGTGTTTCTTCTGGTTCAGGCGGTTATTCCATATGTTTATTGTGTTCGTGGTCATTTCTTTTTCGTTAAACTTGGTCCCTGTGTTTTTTTTTGTGTTTGGAGGAATAAGGATGGATGGGAATCATGCAGTTGCGGATTCTGCTGAGATGGTTTTGAATTCCCTGATCGTTCTTATTGATAGCTCTCTTTGCCGTTTGTTTTGGGAGTCGAATTGTAACGTGATTCTTTTACTATATAATATTTGTTACATTAATTTGGTTACTATTTAAATAATGTAGAAAATTTACACATCAAGTGTAGAAATCAATGGTAACGAACCATAATATTTGTACATCTTTCACGTGATTTTTTTAATTGCAAGTTTCAAGAATTATCATTGTAATTTACATAACGATAAATAAAAAAATAGTTTCAATACGTAAACACACCACAAGTAAACAACCATAAGTAATATAAAGCAAAGAAATATGCGAAATATAAAACATTCCGTTTCTATTTCATTTTACTTCCTATTTCCACGTGACTTATTAAAAGTTGCAAGATTTTAATTTATAAATATAATATTTATTTTTTAGAACCTTCCCGACATTGCAAAACGACAGTGCAATATGGAGAAACTCTTGTTAATAACTTATCAGCACCGCCTGGTGGACACATAATGTAAAATTAATAATACGACATTAATAAATAATAAGCAAATGAGTGGATACCGCAGAAGTGTAAATGGTCAGAAAGGTAAAATATTCGTTCCCGCAATAATAATTTACATTGAATTGCTCCACGGTGAATAGTTTCATTTTCGTTTTCTATGAGCAAAAACGTGTTCTCTTCCAGGTGTACATTCATTTTGCTCTATCCTTTTTGCAGAGGTGGCAGAGAAACTCCGAAAGAGTAGCACACTCGTTTTGCCGAGGCCGCCTTAAATCCCTTTATTTTTTGTAAGTTTGATCTTTTCGAGGCAGAAATCCAACACAAAGAATTATGTTACGACAGGAAATTAAAACAAGGATAAATTATGTTTTCATTCCCTCCTGTCGTACGCATTTTCAATAATTTCGCCTTAGGACTATTTAGCGTAACTCGAATCGACACGTTCACCACAAATGACAACGGCGATGTTTTCTTCTGACGAACAATCATACAAAGACAATTTCATAAGACAGAACACCCGTAAACACTACTTATTTATTTTTTCTCTTTACTCCGCGAATCTGCATACATCACTGTGTTGAATGATGCGATTAAAAATGAAACCTTTTCCTTTGTTATAATGCAAATCCTCGACGGTTAATAAATCATTCACAGAATGTGAGTGAACTTAAGCATAAGCCAACCTCGAGGGGTTATGTAATAAATAAATAAATATAGGTACGCGTTGCATGGGTCTCTTGATAATGACAAAAACTCACACGGAGATATTGAGAGACGTTCCACCTTAGAAAAATTTTATAATTTGTTAATGAGTCTCGCTGGTTGCAAAAGAAAACCATATAGGACTCACAGGCATGTGAGTAACAAAAATTTGAATTAACGAACAAAAAAAGAATACGTCATTCAAGTTTTTGGTAATCGACTTTTCACCTTCAAAGTGACCGGAGTCATGTAGGGAAGGTAGTTCTGTAAAGATTTACGGCCTAACAGACAGTTTTACCTAAGTGTGGAGTAAACTAAACAGTAAAAACCAAGTACTCACCTTCCGGTAGGTAGTCAGCCTTTAGTAAAGTAAATCTTTGCAATGCAATCCGTTCGAACGAGAAGAAAACAAATGGAATTTTGACGTGAGAGACGTTGACGATCACACATGTTTCCACAGGTTGTTAATCACTCCTTTCGCCCGATGAGAACGAAAAAAAGAAGAAAAACTTAACGATAATGGAGAATCAATGAGGTGAATCAGGTTCAGGTTGACTAATTCCACGAGGGCGTCTGGAGGGGTCCAACCCGCAGGCAAAACAAACGTGGAAGGAGGCGCACACGAAAGGCGCGCTGCGGCTCTCTCTGGAGTTTCCATTTTGCTTGTCTATAAAAGCCAGTCTCGGCTCCTGTCTGATTCTCATTCATATTTCGTTGAAGACCACGTCCGAGCGACCGACGGAAACTCTTTACTTGGCGGGAGTGTACACAAACACAATAAATAAATTAATAAATACAAAAAGGGAAGTACAATCATCGGGTGATACAAGACGACAGCGAAAACTCGCGACGGAACCGGGCAAAAAGAAACTTTCATTTTGTCACATTCGATAATTTTAAACTTCTTAGAAAGAAGCTCTTTTAACGGATTTTGAAGAAGTAAAATTCACTTTATTACTCACGTAAGTTATCATTTAATATATATATATAAATATTAAATTCTATTCTATTTGTCTGAAACCCTGTGAATACTGTAAATTCCTTTTTCTTCAATCAGCGGCACATTCCAATTATAAGGTTGACTTTTTATATTTTTGTACAACGGCGCTATAATTCCAGGATTGTCAGTTTCATCTGATGGTTTACTTATATAAGAAGTGTACATTGTAACGTCACCATATCCTGAGGGCCTTAGAACCTTCCTTCTTTTCTTTCTCTCATTATATTCAGCAGTTGTACTTTATTCTCAAAATGGTGACGCAACAGTGAAATTCTAGACGACATTTGTCATTGGCGAATTTCCTATTTGTAAAACGCGAAAATTTCAAATAGAACCGCCCCAAGTTTCGCTTGAAATTTTACATGCCTTGTAAAATTGGTTGAAAATTTCACTTCAGTTCTCACAAATTCGAACACTTTGATCAGTCCACTGCTAAATTCAAAAAGATGCAGTAGTTTAACGGTAGCTTACACTATGTATTCCGCATTTTAGTATGACCATCCAGACACGAGCATTTTTTGAATAGAAAAAACACACCCGTTGCCCTATTATTGGTGTTTAGGTATTGAATAAGCGAGGTGATACCAATGTCTGCTGGTAGAATTAAGAAATTAAAATAGTGAAACGGCAGATTGCTTTCCATAAAATGAAAATCCACTTCCATCAGCAATTTATGTATAAAAGTACCATTATTACGTGTTCGATTCCTATCCTTCGTGTTCACATTTATATTTTCCCACTTTATACTCGTGGTTTTTTTCATTACTTTTACCACGGTAACGATTATTACAACGAAAAGTGTACTCGAAGGTTGTGCAAAGATAGTTTTGTTGTACTAGCACCCTCCATGTGATCTTAATATCTTGCACAATACTACCAAACATATAAAATATTTTAACATACCCGGTTATAATTAAAAGAACGATCAATTACAATAATCGTGCAATGAATGAACTATTAAGTCCTAGGTAAACACTACTTCATTTCGTGTGACTGTTTGTTTCCGTCGGAAGTTCACCTTTCTTTTCTGCCGGCAGGAGTCGGAGGAATTCAACCCATAAATTTTCACGATGACCACATAAAAAAAATAAAAAGAATCGGTCAAACTCGTCGTTATTCATCGTTAGAGAGCCATAAATTTTATAACTATAATTTTTTTTAATATTTCTGTGGCGGATTTTGTTGCTCGAACGACCGCCATTCACATGATACATTCTATTTCATGGGGCGAAACATTATCTTCGGTAAATAAAGTTTTGTTCAGGTAAAGTCGAGGGCATTCAACAGGAGGGGTCGGGAGCGGGTTGGCCGAGAGGGGGGTCACACCAGGAGAGAACAATGCAACATTTTTTAAAATTTCATTGATAAAGAAAACGTTTTACCTTTTGAGAAGGTTCGTGGACTTTCCGATGGCTTGGGAGTAATTGAAAAAGGACGGGGTCTGTCCAGCAACCTGCAAACCCGAGGTCACCCTGAGCAGGTCGTGGCTCTGCGGTGCACAACTTGGAAAAATGACTATTGTTAGAAAAATGAATAGATTCTACATACATAAAACAGAGATTTTGTTTTTTTTGTGTTTTGTCTCACTACTCCGACACCACATAAAAGTTTCACACAGCATCCGTTTAACTTTCTTCTTCTGACAATTTTACCACCCTTTTTCTTCCTTTGTTTAATGTTCCATTTACCCCTGTCTCGAATTGTTATTTCTTACTTTTCTGGAATCTTATGAAAATTTTATTCACGGGAGGTGTTGCATCCTTAAAATGAAAGGGAAAAAAAATGATATCAGATACCTTTATAAGAACTTTTGCTTCCCGTATCAGAGTTCTTATACGCAACCGAGGGTTGAAATCTCAGCTCCGACACCGACCCCGTCCCCAGCCCGGTTTTTTTTTCTTGTTCGTTCCCAAACTTGTGTTGTTTAATTTTTCTTCATTATTTTCTTATATATACAGTTTCTTGCGGTAACAAAGAACGATGATTCCGAGAAGGTAAACTTATCGTTGTACAATTTACTTTGTTTTGTTACCTATGGTGTTCCAACTTGTGGTCCGGAGATTCACAGTGAATAATGCATTCCTGGTCCTTTATGGGTAAGAATGAAAAATGGATTGATTAATAAAGGTGGTTTAGGATGTGGATTACAGTGTTCGTTTGTCACAAAAGACAAGAACTGTTACCATTGCTGACCCCCAACACCCAGAATCTCCTCAATGGTGGGACGGGTAGAAAAATGTAGTAACATGTTATGTACGTATAACTTCACTAACACCATTGTGTATAATATATGTATTAATAATACCACACTCATACTTAAATAATGTATATTACGACTGCAATGATATTCTCCCCTCCCAATTTATACATCAAATAATTTCATTTTAGTTTTAAGTGTGGTAAATTTAAATTTTATGTTTACGCTTGCTCGTTCGTTGAATGATAGGTTTCTAATACCCCAGAATAATGCGACTGTGTGGGTATGTATATTGATTTTAAATTTCTTTTCACGTTGACATAAATTTTCGATTAAGGCGCACGCCAAGTTTGCCCGAAGCGACCTTTTCAGATTTCTTTCGTTCGAGTTTGAGCTTTTGAAAAAGTTAAGTGAAAAAGTGAGTTGTACTTTGTCCTCGGGGCAAAAAACAAGAAAAACAAATTAAAACGTACTTTTTTGCTCTAATGGCCGAAATTTTACATTGAATTTACCGTTGAGTAGCCAAGTGTGCGCGAGTTTCCGCCCGTCAACGTTAACCTTTTCCCTTTACGCAAAAACTTTTCTTTGCGTTCTTCACCTGTGGAATCGTCGACGTGGCGCATCTTACTGAAAATCGACACAGGTCTCATTTTTGAGAATTCGGTAATACGGTAACGTGACCTGATCCATTTTGATTGAAAGCTACCCAATTCCGTTTTTTTTGCCCCCTTCCCCGTACTGGACCCTTGTAATACAATATACACTTACTGTATAGTCGGGAACGGCTATTTCTTGTCGAGTTATTCGGAGGATTTCCCTTTGCTTCTTCTTCTTCCTTTTGGTCGGAAAAGAACTTCCTTATCGGTAGAGTTGTATAATAAGTTTATGCATTTCTTTTGAATTGTTCTTGTTACCCAGAAAGCCAACCCATTGCGTTGCCTCCATACCTTCAGTACAAACAATGTAATTTGGTCTCTTTTTGCCACTACCAGGTCTTTAGGGAACTTTTCCTAGGGGTGATTACGACTGCGTGAAATTAATTTGTCCGAGAAAAGCGACTGTAATTAATTCGCAATTCGTAGAAGGTGACATTTTGAATGATGACGTCACAACGACAGTCATTCCTAATTCAGGTAGCCAATTTCACCTCGGGGTGTCCTTTCTGAATTGTAAATCAAAAACTGTTAATGGGTTAAAATTAACGGTGAAAATAACCGGAACCCATTTAAGGCTCAGTCGTAATCCTTCTAGAGATACAAAAGCTTTCAAAATTAATTTTCTTACGTTCGAAAGGAATGGGGGAAGCGGCCATTTTTGGTCTTCAGGTTCTTGACTCTCCAGGTTGCGCATGTAATTTACACACACACACACACACACACACACACACATCCTCCTTGTTTCGTGTGTCGTACATTACGTTAATACAAAACAAACAACTCCGGAAGCGGATGGTTTCTTGGGCGACACGAAATAAAATTTCTCGTCTAAACGGGGAACCCCCGCAAAAAAGAAATAGCCAGAAGGATCCGACCCTGAGGTGAACCCAACGAGTTTTCTTGATTTTGTGCTAATCCCCAAGAGCCATTTGATGAATTCAACGTGGGCATTGATGTTTCTTTTTTGGAGGGTCACGAACTCCTGTTCGCGACAAGGTGGAAACAGAAGAGAGCTTTAAGAAATGATTCACACGAAGTATGTTGGAGGGAGGGGTCTTTCGGGACGGTTTCCATTGAGATCTCTCGGTGTCTGCTTCAGTTTGTTAAACTTTAGTGCTTAAGGCATGACCCAAACATTCACCCATAAGAATGTGAAAACAATCCGAAAAATGTAAGAGAACATCTTCTAAAAGAACTAGCTTCATGTTTTCTTATAAGAGAACTGTATATTGTAAGACCAAGACTTGCAGAATGCGCACGTGTGCATTTATGTTTCTTATGTTGTTTCAAACTATGTATTTGTGTGTAATTATTCGTGTGGGCTTATTCACGTTTTGTGTATACATATTTTTCGAGTTTAATTATTCAACCGCTTGGATTTTATGTATGGCATCTACCTGACCATCTAAAACTTACCAAAATCTTCTTGGTTGGGGAGGCCACAACCTGAATACCATGAAAGCTAAACAATCCGGAGCTGTATGAAAATTTAATCTTTTCACCCCGTTTCCAAAAAGGAAAGATTTCTCTAAACAGTAATAATAATAAAACAAAAAATTAACCACGAGTCATGGTGGAGTCATGGTCATTGGAAGTTCTTGCTGCCGTAAGAAAACATTTAATGCTCCTCTACAGCATCAGACTTTGGAGTGACTCCTTGAACCCTTTCAGTCTCTTCAACCCCTTTAGCTTTGATGTTAATTAGCAGTTGAAATGTGAGAGTAATTAACAAAAAACTGAATATTCTCGTCATGCTTGACTTTCTCAGAGAATCATCCTGCTCTGACGAACTCTTTCTCCGACCTTCTCTTCTTGGGTTTTACTTGGATTCACCAATAAATCTTGAGTATTGGTGATACTTTGAAGGCAATTAGCAGGTGTCGTCCTCCATGTTTTCTCAGCTAATCCTGTCGCAGGTGTTTCGAGTGAAATTCTGACTATCCTCGTGTAAACACTGGGTCTGACTCCCAAGGAAAATTCTTCCACCTGTCTTCTGTCCGTTCGTCCGAACGTACGTCTGTCTGTCTGCCTGCCTGTACATCTCCACACTTTTTTAATTTTCCTTCTTTTCTTTTCTGTTTGACACCCGGCAGACGAAGAGCTGACAGGGTTTGTACACTCCCCTACTTCTTCTCCAATTTCAGACCACGTTTATGCCTGTACGGTCGTTCATGTTCCCATTCGACTGAATTAAATTGAAATGTACGGCTCCTTTCTTTTCTCTTTTTTCTCATTCCTCTACAAAATATACCTATAAATTTCGAGTCAACTTTTCATTTCTCTCAGCCTCATCCCTGACGCCCCAAAATGAACCGTTGTAACCGTTTGGATGTTTCATGAAATAACCCAGCTCGACGAACGCAACTCTAAAACTATTACCTTTGCAATATTTTTATTCGGAATATTACTACTTATTCACCTGTCGTGAGCACTTTTCTATTTAACGCTATTGTTACGCGTTTCTCTTTGCCGCACTTAAAGGAATTGTTTATTGCTTTTCGTATAGGACGGAATGTAAACGTTTTGAGGAGTGGTTGATGGTAGATCAGACTTCTTCATTTGGATGAGTTTCCCGCTACGATATCTGTTGGTGAAGTAAGAGGTATCAGATCTCACCGTTGGGATGTTCAGGTCCTTCTGGATGAATAGGAATTATTTAAATTGAATCGAAATTAAATTAAAAAGTAGTTACTCTTTGCAATTCGCCTACCTGTTGCTAGGTGTGAATCTTTCAACTCACCACAGACCACTCGGACCCGCTTCCGCCATGATGAATTTGTTGTCTTTCACCTGAAAGTCAACAAGTTTTATGGAAAATTACTAGGTTTTGGGTCGAAGAATCAGACGACCAGGTGGGAACTCGTTCAAAGGTAACGAAAATGAAAGGTACAAGTTTCGGGCCGTCAGTTCATTGTTTGAAATGTGACAGAACGAGATCATTTCGAGTGCAGTCTTGTTTGATTGTTGACCTTTTGAACCTTTTCCTATTTGAGTGGTCTTTCTCTCCCGGTCGGTCAAACTTTTAAGGTGAACTTCACCCTCATGACAGATACACACACCCCCAAAATTCATACGATCATCCCCTCAATTTGCTGTCTCCAACACTCCTCTTCATACTGTGTAACTTTTATTTCTTTCCTCCTCCTTCTGCTTCTTCTTCTTCTTAAACTTGAGGATGCCCTTCAGCTTTGGTCTTCCTCGGGGCTAGATATTTTTATAGAATTGAAATTTTCTCTCCTCGATTAGGGAAATTTGATTCTTTCCTTCCTTTTGAATTTTCCTAAATTATTCCTTTCCTTGAAGGCTCGTTACTCTCTTCTTACTCCAACTTCTTCTTCATCGCATTTTAAAGAGCCGTACTTGTAATAAAATAATGTACATTACGGTATGCGTGAAATGAGATCGAAACTCGTCTCTAAAATTATGGATTCGTAGTCGAAAACTAATAGTTATTACACAACATATAATCCGTACGGTCCGCTTTTCTTATTCAAAATATTTCAAACATTTCTACATTGTGTCAATACATAACGTTGTCATAAATAACAGTATTACATTTAATGTTAGGATATTCAAAATGGTGTACAACTTGGCTTTAGACAGCTTTTACTTGGTTTTCAAGTATCTCTGATATACTTTCCCCATCCGAGCTTCAGTCGACGTTATATAGTACGTTTATTATTTAGTATTATTGATAAACGGTCGTAATTTAAACACTTAAATATTAATTCGAGTTGTTTAAAAGTGAGGAACATTTGGGAATGAGGAGGGATAGGAAGAATGTTGTTCTCGTGTTTTCTTTCGGAAAACAGTAAAATTTTTACATTAGAAAACGGTAAAACCGTTAAAGTAAATTTGAACAAAAAGCGTTAAAGTGACAAACGAAATTAAACGGCCTTCGTTGCGTTGGAGAACAAATGAGACCGCGCGGAGAAAGAACACAATAGGCAGAAGAATAGAAAACAAATGGGGAAAACTGTAAATAATGAATCCATTACGGGCGCAAAACTAAAGAGTTTCAATAGAAACTTCAGTAAGTTAGAGTTAAGAAAAAGAAAGAGAAATCTTAAAAGTTTCATGCAAGATGGAGGTGTTGACGTGAGGTCAGGTGCAAGTCTGCCCGTGAGATTTATACAAATGTGTCGTTCAGTGTAATGTAAACCGAGGCAGAATAAACGGGAAATACGACCTGTTAGTTTGTAGTTAGCCCGACATGGGCCTGGAACCCATTAATTAATTTTTTTATTTACAATGATTATTTAATAGTCGCCCCCAGCCCGGTAGTACTACATTGCTTATGTATTTACTCATTGATTACCTGTAGCAATACTATAAACAGGTTAATTAATTTCCAATTCAAATGTTAATTTGGTTGGCCGTGGTCAATTCAGTTTCCTAAGATTGAAAATATGAGAATTGCCAGCCATTGTAAAAGCCAAACGCTGACGATATGGAAAATATAAGGGTTGCTGTGCTGCGAGAGGCGTTTGACAGGCACTGCGGAGCAATAATAACAAACAAAGCATCAAAATAAAATGTAAATAAATAAGTAAAGGAATACATAATAATAATAAATAAATATTTTTTTAAATTACAGCGAAGAAACATAAATAAACGCAGGAAGAAAATGACATTAAAAAAATAATAATAATTGAAAAGTCAAATACATTCAAAAATAATCTGACCAGGTAGTAGAGAAAAAGAAAAAAATGTCGTTTGTTCCGAGTTGGAAACACTAAGTATAAAATAAAATATAATAATATTTATGAGAACGTGTATACCACATTAATAAATAAATTAATAAAACAAAATTCTTTTGTTTACTCATGAAACCGTCCATTTTTCTTTGTCTTCTTCCATCTGTAGCGTCAGTGTCACATCCGAGAGGTGAAACACCCGCCTTTTGCGGCCTCCTTCACCAATGTGACAAAGTTTACCGACACAACACTTTCTTTTCCGAAAATTATTTATTTGAGAGAGAGAGAGAGAGAGAGAGAGAGAGAGAGAGAGAGAGGGGAGAGACTAAAAAAATGAAAATGGCAGTGCTGCAGGACCTGAACAGCTGTTTTGAGATTTTTATAGTTTTTTTTTCCGACGTCCATTGTTTTGTTACCTCCCTGACAAAGGCCAGATCAAAACGAGTCGAAAGAGACAGAAGGAGAAAAAAAAAAGGAATAATTGTTTCCGTTCCATCAAAGCCGGGATTTACATCCAACGGGAACTTTTATGCCGGGATAGGAACAAACGCCGGAAACGATTAAGCCGATATTGTTGAAATTATTATATAAAACCATTAAACGATGTCCGACGACGACGACGACGACGACGACTGAAAAGCAGTGGGGAAACTCGTTCGTCTCGATCGTAAATCCTCCCGGAAATGATGTATAATCGTCATTAAGACGAAAAAGAAAATATCGGAAGTCAACATGGAGGAGATGGGAATTCTTCAGGGAGAAAGGCACACGGCACGGTCTTCCCTCGCCATTTTCACAATTTAACTTTTCACTCGGAGTTAAATTAAAAGTTGAATGCAAAGCAACGTGTCCGTTTGCTACCCGCAACCTTCGGCCTCCTCGCGGAGAGTTTTTTTTTCATTTATCGGGGTGGAGTAAAGAAAAAAATAACCTGGCGCTTGCAAAACACAAAAAGTATTTCCAATTAAACAAATTAATTTAACTTGGCAAGGAGGCATGTGAACTCGGGCAGACGTCACTTGCAATGAATCGGAAAGTAACATGCTGCGGTGATAACTCGATTCTCATGTTGCGAATGTTAAAAGAAAACAAAATTCTTTTTCAGCAGCAAAAGGTTGAAAGAGAAGTAATAATAATGTCGGTTCGATTTCCTATTATTGTTCTGGTAGTATTAATAGATAATAGTTGTATGCGTGGATTGATGGAGGAGGTTTAGAGGTACGATGATTTTTTGCGGTCGTTTAATTTTGCTCTGCGATTAATTTGATTAGGCTAGTCTCTCTCTCTTTCTTTGTGAGTGTCTGTTTTAATGAATTTGTCTTATTTACATCTTCTTCTTTTCGACGTAAATGTTTTTTTCTTGACCTACTGCTGGCAACTCTTCATTCTCCTCCATTTTCTTTTTTCGGCGAGCTTTGCGCTTGTATTTGTTTTATTTCCCGCGGTTCTTTTCGTGTTTGCTCCGGTTCATTTTTCCCTTAATTCCTGATCGGTTTCAGTTTTATGTGACACATCTCCTCTTTTTCTTCATTCGTCTTATTTTCATCTGTTTATGCGTATGAAATTTTTGTACAAGACAGACCACCACTCCGTTTCTCTCAAATTCCTTCATTAGTCAAAGTTGAAATCAAATTGTTTGGCGGTGAAATACAAGTAAAATGCAAAAGTAAGCGAGGCGAACAACCCAAAAATAAATTAACCGTAACCTGTTAATTGGATTTCTATGTGATGTGAACAAATGAAATAATCAAATTTGTTTATTCACCTCTACGGAATATTTTATAATTAAACCATTTTCTTTCCTACCTGAAAACCCAAAGTGTTTTATTCTCGGTCACCGTTGTTGTTGCTCAATGCAAACACGCGTTTTTAAGATCGTGTATATCCGAGTGTACACTGGCCTCACTCGAACAAGTCCTTTTTCAGACGGGTTTCTCACGTCTCGTTTCAACAGGCCCGCGTTTGGTGTGAAAGAACATGGTGAACGTGAGGAAGATGAACAAATTCAAAGTTTGGCTCCACATCCACTGGAATTAAACATTTGTTTGATTTTTGGTTGAAAAGTAGTACGGATGTGTGATGGAATTATCAAGTAGAAAAATATTTCGCTGATAAGTGTCTCACGCGGAACTTGTACTTGAATTTACGTTTTCTCTAAATAATAACGACGCATTAATTATACTAATATAATTAAACTGTAAAAACTTAATAATATAGATGTTCGAGATGCTTAACGCTTTAGCTTGAAAATGTTGACGTAAATGTTGTCACTAAGGAATGTTACTCAAATTGGTATTAAATGCACCAATATTATCACCTTAAATATTTAGCACTGTGCTTATGTAATAAATATATAAAAATTACATAAGAAATAACTAAAAAGTATATAATCACGATAGGTTCTTTCTGATATAACTGTGGCGTGATAGATAATGATAAACAAACTACGTATTCCTCGGATGGGGGTACACTAAACAATGAGATAGCAAAAAAATTATTTCGTATTAAAAAGTATTAAAAAAACAAGGAAGGAGAGACCTTCAGACTCAGAGCACAATCCTAATAAAGAGTTATTAACAAGTGAGTTAGTATTAATAGAGAAAATAATAATGGAGCAAGCTGCAACTATGAAATATTGATGCTGTAAAAAGACACTGCAACTTTAAAGTCTGTAAAAATGATCAACGCATCCGCGACATCTTCTTAGCCTTCTTGTTCATAGAAAAAGAACATCGCCAAACTGCAGAACACATGTTGGTGTCATTAAGGCAATAATTTGCGTTCGAGTTCAAATTTTTTGGGGGTTGCAGGGTCAAAGACACACAAGCAAATTACATTGAAGCGTCCCTTCGAGCGGGTGCCAGTCACCTGAATGAAAGTTGACAGTCAAAAAAATAAAACGTTTATAATTTCGACGTGTCGAGTTAATTCAGTTCCATTCTTCTTGCTCAAAACAAGGTTAATTCGATTTATTTTTGACAAAATTCGACGCAACGATCCAAAAGTTTCTTATTTTCGTTACGGGGCAACAACGAGAGATGTGCAAGGGGTTCATTTCAATTCGTATGAAACGGACTTGACGTGATGAAAATTCGTCTCTTTATATTTTTTTTTTGCGAGGGAACAAAAACGAAATTAAAACTTTCCGTACATTTCCTTTTCTGTGGAAAAAACATGGTTGATGGAGGATGGAACACGGTGGATGAGGACCAAGGGAAGACGCGAAAGGCGTTCAATCTATATTGAAATCACTTTGTTTTCTCTGCACCCGCTGCTTAAACGAGAGCAAACAATGGCACCAGAAACAAGACACGACAGATAAGACAGGTACAATGAGGTGAATTTCATTAAGTTCACGTTTATTCCGTGGGAACCTAATTAGAAGAGACCAAGGAGGAATCTTCGTCGTGGGGTAGCCGGTAGAAAAAAAGACAGAAGAAGAAGAAGAAGAAGCAAAAGAAGAAAGAAAGCAATCGAGAATAAAATACGATTCTGAATTATTTTTAATGAAGTTCAACATGTTCCTATTGTCGGTAGCGACTTATTCGCTTGATTGAAAGAGGCCTTTGTGTGATGGGTGTCAATTCGGTAGGAGACAATAAACGCAGCCACGAACGACTCGTGAAATAAATAGCTCTGGAACCATCGGAATCATCCACTTTGGAGTAAATAAATTCGACCAATTTGCACTGAGGACGAGACAAGGCAAGACTGGAGGACGCTTTAATTTCGATTTGAAATGAATGGCGTTGTATTTGAGTGGAGTTTTAAAGTGTGGGGACTCACTTACATTTAACTATATAAATAAATAAATAAATATCACGGAGCGGAAGTTGTTGAAATAAACCCTACGACGAGAAAAAAAAGATGGATTCTCTCCCTCTCTCGCACAGTATTACATAATACAGAAAGCACAGAACCTGAAGCAAACAAGACTGTACTCGTGCAAAAGATGAAACCTTTGGTGTTTGTTTTCGAAATAGAAAGCTTCTTCATTTCTTTTTTTCTTCTTCTACGTTCAGACCGTCGATGAGCCATTGACGACAGACGATTGCTTTTCCCACAAGTACTAGATGTAGACGAGAAACGAATAATTACCGATGGAATAATAAACGGACAACAAGTTTTAACGATCTCCTGAACAAAACGAGTCCCCGTTGATTGTTAACGGTAATAACCAGAACTTTGGTCAAAGAACAAAGGAGTGACGGGGTCAGGAAATATCGCGGAGGCAGCGTAACCAAAAACGGAACAAAAGACGGACGGAAGAAAGTCGATCGGTCATCGATGGAAATTCTCGCTAATGGGGGAAAATAGAAAATGGTGGTACTTCAGTAAACTTGACTTATTTCATTATTATTAATTTTTTTAAAAGACGTACTTCTTCAGCAGAGTAACTTCTTTTCAAAAATTTGTATACGTGTGTGTGTTTGTCTATATTTTCATAAATGTCATCGTCTGTGCTTTTGCCTGAACAAGAAGTGCACCTCAATCGACATATTGCTTTTCTTCTTTGAAAAAACCTGTAAATTCTGGTTGTGAACGGCTGCTGTCAATCAGACAAGAGTCAACAATAATTCAATTCCCCACGAAGTTAATTCAGAATTAGTAAAGAAAGCTTCTTCGATTTTACTCTGGTGACGAGGGAAAGAAGACGTGGTTATTTGAAAACGAGTAAATTGGTGGTCTCCCCAGCGTGTTTGGTAGGCACAAACAGAGATTTTATGAGGCAGAGTTAAGTAGAAGATGAAAACCGCTCGAGAAGTCACTGAATGAAAGGCCTCTTCAGTGCTTTTTCACCGTGTTCCTCTCATCAACATCAACAACTTCTTGGTGAAGAAGTCGAGATGAGAGTTGAGATCTCTATAAATTTCCCCTGCAGTCTGTGTTTCCGTTTTCGTGGAAGTCCAGATTTTTTATCATTCGGACTCGTCCCCTGGACTACGCAGCAATGAAAAAGTAGCATTAACGACATTTTATTTCTTTCAAAATGGCGAGGGAAGTGAAAATGAGGCATTTCCTTTTTCAAAGCGACATTACGGTCTCTGCTACCGGTGCAGTAGACAGGATGTTAGTCAGGCTGTTTCTTTTGCGGGTCCTGCCACGATTACCCGCGGGAAATGAATCAATTTGTGTGTTTGTGTGCCTCGTTCAGTTTTAGTCGGGGATTCCGAGCCTAAAACGGCGGAAAAAGACCGAAATTCTTACCATATTTTGTTCCGCTCTTAAGAAAAATTTATAAAAATTAGAGCTCATTAAAACGCGGACTTCTCATCAATTTCCCAAAATGAAACTTCCCTGAGCGAGTAAATAAAATTGAATAAATGGCAAGCTGGCAGAAAGTCGGAGGAGTCGAACGCCATGTTGAATTCCGTTTGTTTCGCAACAAAATGGCCGACAGAAAAACCTAAAAATATTCAGATAAGTGAATTATTTCTGTGTCCTTTTCGTAAAAGTCACCGGTTTAATTGGTTTCATTCGTTGGAGAGAAAGAGAAGAAACCTGAAGTGGAACGAAATATCTCAACGGGAGTCTAAACAATGGCGGAGGCCCTTCAGTAGGACCACGTCGATGATATAGAAAATTCTGTAACGAGAATTCTTTCTCGGTGAGGGGACTCTCTCTCACGATCGTCTGCTCCATAGAAATCAGATTTTCTTTTCGTTTTGAATGAGTCAGAAATACGTTTGATTGAACGAGGCAGGTCACTTCCTCTCGAAGAATGAATAATAAAAATTATTAAATACTTAAAAAAGCTCACAACTGGATTATTTATTACCCATCGCTATCTTTTGTCATCCATAATTATTAGAAAATTTAGTGAAATATACTCGAACGCAGAATAAAAAAATTTTTTAACAGAAGTGGAAATTCAGCTGCAGTCATTAAACGGAAGTTTTACTATTTCTATATGTATGAAGAATCCATAAAATAATTGCAATAAAGTTCCAATTCAATTACTCTGCAACGATTATGTACAAAACGATGCAATTGGTTTCGTACGGCAGCATCACTGATTAAAATCCATAAACTAGAAAAGTAATTTCATTCCATTATTAATTAACTCGGACACTGCGGTACCAGACTATGTCTCTCATTGGATTTGATAGTTTCTAAAACTATTTTCTCATTTACCCTACTCTCCCAGAAGATACGAAGATACTTGTTTTTTTTTCATTACTTAAAATGCTCATTTTTCATAATTCAATGGTTAAAAAGGGAGAGATGTTAAACGTGCAGAAGATACGTGACAACAGATAATAGTACGAATACAACTAGCCATTCAATAGTGGTGTAGGGACGAAATTCTGTACGAATCACCAGAAGTAAGTTTTTTACTTAAAATTCAATCTCCCGCGCCGGGGTGCTCAACGAACGACTTAGGACACACCTTCGAACCTTTTCAAACCTCCCCATGCCAAATTGAAAATACATAAATTCAATAACAAAACTTTACAACAACCATTAGGGATTTTTGTATTAAATAAAACACAAAATCATTCACTTTTTGATGCTTAATAGAATTCAGCTTAATAACTCGACGTTGTGAATTTACACGGATTGTAACAAATTTAAATGCCGCTTAAATGGTCAAGGCAATTTAAATTTAAATTATTTATATTTAATGGTTATACGTCCAATTATATTTATTTTAACTCATACGCCGATTTATTTATTGAGTCACATTATTTATTGACTTCCGCTGTTCTTAAACAAAAAAAAATTAGGAGAGCGTTAATAAAGATTCGTAAGAAAAATTAAGAAAAAGAAAAGGAGTTTCTTGCCGACTCGTTAAACGCACACACCTAGTTTTGTTAAATAGGAAAATTTAAATTTAAGACCAGAGCGAGACGGTGGATTCGATTGAATTCCAAGAAGTTCCTTGTGGAAAAATGAGTAAAATCAAAAATTCGTTTTTAATTATCCCGTTAAAGCGAGTTAATTACACGAAGGGGAAAAGACCGTTTCTCCACGGTTCACCCGGAGCATCCGACCAACTTTAAATCACGTTTTAATTAGGTTTGACAATGCAATAAAATTCCCCGACACTTTTGCAATTTCGACATTATCCCATCCTTTTTTTTATTTATTCTTAAGAAAATTCCCGTGTGTATGTCCCGCACGAGCTTTTGCCTCCTTACAAAATGAAACAAATGACTTTTACGACTTTTTTTTTACCGGGTAAAAATAAATCTCTCTCGGCTAAATAAAAGTCGTCCGGTGAACGGTTCCGGGTTTGTAACACCTAGAAAATAGACGGAAGCTTTTCTCAAGAGAAATTTTAGACTCTCCGCTGGATTGTCGGTGCCTGCTCTTCACTCTTTTCTACTTTGCGTTTGTTCTATGTTGCTTATTAATGTATACATAATGTACGGTAATTAGTGTAATAATTATTAATTAATAACCGAAAAGAAAATTACAAGAATTGGCGGGAAAATACTTTACTACTCTATGATTTTTTTAATTAACTCACGACATAAATGACATACTTGGACTCGTTTTCGAAATACATAAAGATCGTATTCAGGAAATGTGATTTTAAAATTGGCTCATCGTCCATGTATCAAACGACTACCATCCCTTCCGCCGTGATACTGTTATTGGACAGAAGTAATCATCCCCTGCCCTGGAAATTTTGTATTTGAATTTTTTTAGACGTTGTAGACGAGTTAATCATTTATAAAAATTTCTTAATTTTATTATTTTTTGTTGTTGTTCTAAACTTCTCCAGTCTTCTCCTGAAAATTAAATTATCAACAAAGTTTTGAAGTCCCTCGTCTCTACTGCATGTCACTTTTTTTTTATTGCCTCCTACCGGCACTCCTACTCGTCGTCTTCCTCTTTTTCTTCATCCTCGCAAGGAAAAAAATAGGGAAAACGTAGCAGAAGAAGAAGAAGAAGAAAGTTGATGTATTCCATAATTTGTCTCATTAAACTAATGAAGAAAATTGCGTCAATAAAAATAATCTCAACCTGCCGTAATTTCAATATTTACTTTTTCCTGTGGTTCTTTCCCGGAGTCTCTGGAAAACCAACTCGAGTTTCCTTTCCGAGAAAATTCGTTACCAGCGGTTTTAATTCCTTCCGATAAAGTGAAACTTTTCTCGAGATCGTTTTAACTGATTCCTAGATAAGTTAACTAGTTAACCGGGGCTAGACAAGTCTCACCTTCCGATGTGTCAAGTCAAAGCAACTCGGAGGAGACTCCACAGCAAATCTTTCACTTTGAGTTCCGAGTTCGAATTTGGTTTCTCCTGCTGCTGCTGCTGCTGCTCCTACTTGTTCTTCTGCTTCTACTACTGCTTTTGGTTTGCATTCATATTTTCTTCCCTTCGCTTCCTCTCCTCTCCTACCCCATCCCAGCGGGACTTTCTCGGTAATTTAAAAAGCTTTCAATTAGATTAAACGACGAAGAAAGTGAGAAATTGCTGTTGGTGCAGCCGCCGTCAGAGAATGAAGCGACTGACGTGAAGGAAAACTCAACGAGTCCTGCGGCTTCACGACAAACTGATACTATTCACATCACGAATATTAATATTATTTCACGTAATATGAAGTTTGTCGGAAACTAATTTCGTTTCGTGATATATTAATAACGTTTCATCAGAGTGGCTGTGACCCGTCTCATCAGGGATGTATTATATCCTGATGTATATTATTAATACCAATTGCGATGCTACAATGCTACAATTTTATACTAAATAAATATGAATCATAATTTTGACAAAAGGCCCACGGTCACTTGTATTTTGTACACACAGTTTGGAGCAAGAATTATTATTTAAACACATGCAATACTGCAGTGGAGTTGTATGTTGTGCCTGTTTAATTTTGTCTATTACGTTCTACCCGTTTTATTCCGTTGTTTATATTTTATTCTATTTTAAACTTAAATGAATCCAAAGCCTGAGTTCCATCTGATAGCATGTAAGAACTAAGCAAGTGAGGCAACCATTTTTCAGAAAAACTGTTGCGATTCCTTCGTGAACAACGACTCAGAAAGAATAATTTGAAGTAAACACGGTTCATGTTAACATCCCACAATATCATCTGGATTACTCTCTTGCAAGACTCAGTTTTATGTCAGTTGAACAAAATTAACATCCGTTAGCATCTGTTAATCGAACTCGATAAAAAAAATTACTTACTTTTTCTTTCAACTTAAATTTATTTACTCACTTACTTTCTCTCATTGCCTCAGACTACTTTCCCCACGGGGCGGCGGGTTCGCACGAATTTTCCGCCAGAAAATTTGCAGCAGGTGCACTGAAAAGAATATAAAAACAAATTATTTACTTTGTTTAACGTTTTGCAGGATTTCCTTTAAAAAAAAACAAAATTAGGTTGTATCGGACAGAACGGAAGAGAAGGAGAGAAATAAATTTTGCTCTGAGTGGGAAAACAAATTGTGTGGATTTAATACGAGGGCCGTCGATTTATCAGACACCAAAAGAGAACTTCACAATTCAAAGTTATTAATTAATCAATCGTTTGACGTTAATTTATTAATTGAAACCGTCCGGTAATATTGAAAATATCGGGTTGATATCTTGGCGTGATCGAACGGGAGAAAGGTAGATTCGGGAAAATTCGGCTGGACGGCTTGAAAGGCAAGACGAATCTTCGACGAGAGTAATTTTAAAAATGAGTTTCACGTCGGGTAAAAATCGTCGAAATTTTGAAAATTTACTCCTGGTTACTCAACAAGATGTCAACTTATTACACAGACATCACACACAACGTACTGGAAAGAAAACATTTCTCATCCGTAGTTACGTGTCGTTAACTCTTTTTCCTAACCTTCACCCCAAAAGGGTAGTGAAACCGCATTATTTACTATTTATGTATTATTAAACATTCGTTCTTAACATTTTCATCATTTCACGTGCACCACACCCGTACCGTCACACGGAACCATTGCTGTTGTTCGTTGTTCTTACGCCCCTTTCGTATTATTATCTTGTTATCCGGTAGGTTTCTTCTTTCTTCCTCGCATACTCGTGTACAATTTCCCTTACAAATTTTCATTACGCAAAAATATATTATTATAAGAAGTTAGTTTACGCTAACGTTCTGTTCCATATGTCTGACAAGCTGTAAAAGTAAGAAACCACCGGTGGCAACTGGTTATCACAGAAGGACAGAACATACGAAAAGAAAACAAATTTCTTTCTCGTCAGATAATTGGAAAAAATAATTTAGTGACGGAAGTCGCCATTAGACGAAACGCAGCGTTCGGAGCAAGGGAAAGTGAAAATTGTGGAAATTGCGTTCTTCCCCCGAGCGATTTATTTTAAACGATTGATATTAATTAAATTTCTGCTGCCGCTAATCGAAATACAAGAAGACATTATTTACCTGTTACGGTGAAGTCACGTGAAACATTTCGCTTCGAGGGGTAAATTCTCACAATGCAACTCCGTGCTTGCGTATTGATCTTTCAACATGGATTGATTGATCGGAGTTCCTGTGATTTACTGATTGCATTTTATAAGTGACCTTTGACCCGTGCTCCCTGACCCAACAGCTGGACCCCGCTACCCTCCCCTGACCCCCCCGCCGCGACAATTTCCTTGTGTGTAATTGTTTTCACGTTTTGTCTTCCCGATGTATTAAACGTATGATACATGATGTGTGTGTGTGCGTATTAATTTATCTTACGTATTTCGACCTATGCATTCGGGAAATTTTTTAAATATTATTTATTTTTTACAGGTCTCTATTTTTCATAAGAAAAATGCAACCTGTGGTCATGTCCAGCGGAGCAATCCTTTGCGTTGTTCTAACCCTCACACTCTTCAGTAAAACCGAATCAAATCCATTGTGAGTATTTTTATGTACCTGGTAATTTTAAGGTTTGAGAATGTAATGAAACGAAGTGCGTCTTCCTGTGTCGTAAAACAGTTTAAGCCAACCACTGTAAGTAGTCAGTTGGTAGAATAAAATACAAATTAATAATGTCATTGGTCCAGGCTAACCACGTGAAGTTATCAACCGTTCAACCATTTTCAGATTTGAAAAAAAAAAACAGTTTTTAGGGTTGTATTTATTACTTTTCTCTTTAGTTTTACGGTTACTTAAACTAGTTTTTACGGTGATTGATGCACTGCCAGAATTGAGCACTGAATAAAATGAGTAGCACCCATTAAATTTTACAACTGTCACATTTTAGGGTTCCTTCATTATTTATCGACTTAACATTTATTAACTTAAAGTTAATAACTTGACTTTTAAATAAATAAAAATTAAAGTACACACGTAGCGCTTAACTACAGATCTGCTCACAGATCTCACAGAGCCTGCACCTTAATTAAATATTTTTGTAGTAAATAACTTCAAATCAACTCATCAATACGAAATTTTGTTGTTTACCTTACGGTATTATTAAATGGTATCTTATTTTGTTTTAATGTGTTACACCTTTCCACACCAAATTCATGGCCTTTAGGCTTTGGACTATGTCAAAGTGTTAACTGAACTATTTAAATTCCTAATAAATAACTAATTTTTAAATAAAATTCAAATTATTGCGTTCAAGTCAGTGAGTTAGTAAATTTCTTATTCTAGCCATTGCTTATTACTAACAGAATTCCTGTTGATTTTTGTAACAGTCGAGTAATCAGTCGAGTACAATGCAATAGTAGTAGTTCGAACTTGGAATCTCAGCTGAAAAGAACAAATAATTTTCGCGACGTTCCAGAAGAGCACACCTTGATGGTGTCTTACTGAAAAGCAACAGATGGTTATTAGCTTGAAAGCTCCCTTGGTGGAGGTTAAGAAAAAGAAGAAAAACCAATTCTTAAATTTAACGATATGGTGAGACAGGTGACAAAGCATTTTCCCGCCATTAAAATTTTATTTTACTTTTTTTCTTACTCCCCACCCGGGGGTTCTTAGGCGTAGAGGAGAACTAGTTTTACGACTATTTCCCTTTCTATTTCGCTCACGGCTCTCCTCCGACACTCTTTCAAAGGCAAACCTTAATACAGTTTTATGTATCTCAATAAAGATTTTTTCCCGGCGTTATCGGTCAAATGCTTTCGGATGAATTCCTGACGACAACAACAACAACAACAAAATGGAATACAAATTTTGGAAGAACGAAATATTCCACGGAAAATTACTCATCAGCGTGAACCGGATTGAAGGTTTTGCTATCGATAACGCGATAATAATTATGGTTAACGTAAGCAAATATGATATTTTGCTGACGCAAAGAATTGCGGAAAATGAATTGCAGTTTGTAGAAACCGAACGCAGGTGAAAATAATGATAAGTGATAAGAACACGTAGGGTGTATACAGAAAATAATAATAGCAATTGCACCACTTAAATTAAAATTTTTTTTGCCAAATCAGCGCTTTCAATAAACATATAAGTAATTCACGTATTAATTTATGTAATTTATAAATAATTTTTTGTAATTATTGCAAGTGAAAACGACTAGCTACCATGAACTACATTCACCTTGCTGCTGTACAATTGTTGTTTTCCATATTTCCCACTTCTAAAAGCCGTTATGAAAGATAAAAGAATTTTTGAGTAACTTCGGCCATCAAATCGGGACGTGAGGTTCAGATTGGTACGCGTGTGAGTTCTCCATTTTTATTTATGAACCCCATGAAGTACATAGCACGTGTTATGTAATACTGTCAGCGATGAAAATCGCTTGCGAGTGCAACGGTAATCCTCTTACGGTTCAACCTACGCTGCATGCATTATTAATATAAAGTTCTAATAATTTGATTTAATTCACCACAACGCAAGGAATGTACACATAATGTACCGTTCCCGACAGAAAGTTTCTCAGACAAAAGTTAATAAACTGATTTGACTTTTGTCTCTGCCCCAATTTTCGTCATTCATAAGACTCTTATTAGCTGTGGTTTTAGTTAAAGGCTCCGACTTGTGAAACTCAACGGACCCAAAGTCTATCTTATTTTATTAAGTAAGCAGCTTACTTATTCTTATAAAAGTATTTCTTATATTTTCCGGGCCCCAGGAATGTAGAAAGTTAATTTTTGAGCAATTAAAAACGAACATAAGTTTAATTAAGACGATTCGTCGATTGAATCTAACTTACTTGTCTTTGTGGCTTATTGTTACTAGTCTGAAGCCTTGTCTTCTCTGAAACTTGAGAACAATCAAAAACATGTCAGGAGAGGAGTACACAAAACACAAACCCCCCCAAACACAACACACAAAAAAATAACCTGAAGACGCCCAAAACCACCTTTAATAGACCACGAGTACATCAATTATTAATTTCGATTTATTTGTATTCGACAATAAAAAACGGGATGTGAATACCCGGAAGAAGCCAATAAAATTTTTTCACATAATTAAACGGCATAATTGAAAACTAATTGGTTTTTCTAATTTCCCATTAATTAAGGTAAAACTGGAACAAGTGTTAGATAACCCATTGTGCAGAAGTGTTGCGAAGAGATTCCATGGATAATTTGACCAATTTGTTCGACATTATCATCAAAATTAATACGATAGTTTTAATTTATGCAGAATATGTAGAGTGTGGCTGGCTATTGCCGTGATAAGACAGAGTCATGTCTCACGACCGGTCCTGCGACAGGGCAGACGTACCGCGTGCAGATGGTACCTGGTATGATGAGATAGCACAAAGAAATAACATGAAGACAGTAACGAGAGGTTTACTGACAGGTACTTCCTGCAGGGGATTAAAACAAACAAAGAAAGGTATTTTTATTTAATATATGAAAATTAATTTGAAACAAAATGGCGGACCTCAAATGCCATTACGTATAGTTCCCCAATTCGATTTAGAATATAAGCTCAAACAAAGCGCGGCGATGTAGTTTTACGTTCACATAAATGTTCAATAGACAGTTCAGCTCCTAAGAACTAAATTTTAAATGTGTAAGAAATTTATTTGCCAGGTTTAGGCTAAAATAATTTTAATCAATAAATGCCTCAATTAAATTACGAACGAGCAAAAAAATATATACTTAAAAGATTCCAATGGCATCCAATGTAGTATTTTGAAAAACTCAAGGTACTCCAAAGTGCCTCCCCACTGTCAATAAACAACTACTCCAAAGGAATACTTAAATTAAAAAAGGACAAAGTGAAATCAAAACACAGGACCGGAGAGTTTGTTTAGCTGCCGGTTCTGGAGACAATCAAATAGGTAAGAACGGGTGAAGTGACACTTAGAAGAACACTCGTCGAAGGGTCGTATTCTTCGAGGGAAAAGGTTTCTGGTGCTGACCCCCGAATTTTTCCCCGACTGACAAAATCAGAGTCTCACGCCCCTCGTCGACCTATCCAAAAATTATACTTCGGCAAAAACAAGTTTGTTGACAAATGAATTTTTTAAACGCCAGCAAAATCGAAGAAAAAATTGTTTACATTCAGACAAATTTAATTTGAAAATGAATTTTCTAAGGACAACTTCGTGTTTGTGCGCGAGTTGCAGGTCTTGCAGCCTGGCAGCTTTACAACGCCAGCCTTTTTGCGTTAATTTTCCTGTCATTTGTGCCTACATCGCACACTCACAAAAGGCCGACATAACTCACTCACCCTTTTCTGCCACCCAGTCTCCCTGTCCCCAAAAAAGGGTTTAACTCTTTCTAAATTATACTCAAATCAAATTAGAGCTTAACGGTCTCGCTCGTTAGACCGAATAACTTTAAATTGACTCGCTGGGTGGGCAGTGTGGTGCAACTTAACAGCCAACTTGTTTCTGTGTAAACGAATATATAATTTGCATTCTAAATTTAAATAAAAAAAATATTGTTTAGAACCGGTTTAATTGTTTCGCTCACTTAAATAATCCAGAGGTTACGCGAGACTCTAACACATCCAATTTTCTAATTTCCTGCTCTTTTTTTTGCAACTTTCGGAGTAAGTAAGTGCCGGAGACTTTTTTTATTGGGACTTAAAACCTGGATACCAGTAAAACACCAAGGAAAGCACAGGAACACACCCTACCCCCACACGATTGCCTTATTTTATTATGTAATGGAGACGGTTAAGTGCAACGTCAAACGCACGTACACTCATAATCGTCTATCTAACCACGGGAAAATTTCAAAAAGATGTCTGATAATGTCGTGTGCAAAATAAGAACCAAAAAAACAGGAAAAATAAGATCCCTCTGTTCGGTTGTATTATCGATGTAGTAATCTCCAGCTACTTAATTAGTACTCAGAGTACAAACCTGAAATGGTGGAAAAACCACCAACAGGGCCGAACCGGGCAGTCCTCCGTGTCCTTTGACGTTTCTTCCTGAAACAAAATACATTGGGAAACGTGTGAGTGAAATTTTCATGTTTGCCCACATGTCCAGTTTAATCCGGGGAACAGCGTAAAGTAGGACAGGAAGACCGATTATTGGTGGAAGGGTCGGGTAAACTAAACACCGAAAGGAAGTAAAGAAAAGAGGAAGATGCAGACGGATGTGAGCAAACGTTTCCTCGGGCTAAAAACTAATATTTTGCTGCGAATTTGGTTCGCGATAGACGGCAGACGTAACTTAATTAAATGCATTAGTCGTACATAAGTTGTTATCCTTCTGGAATAGAGAGAATCCGTGACTCAATCAATGGAATAAACACAGTTCAGCAGAATCGACATAGTTTATTACCATTTGTTATTATTATGCGATCGTATTATGCGTACATGTCGTGAGGCATAAAATTCCGAAGTTGTCAACATCACACTGACGCTTGTTACAATTCCCTCCGTCAATTTTTCTTCCCGATTTTGCTAAACTTTAAAAAGTTCTTTAAATTTTCTCCCCGAGAGTTTGTACAACAATAAATAAATTGAAAGTTGAAAAATTAGCAATTTGAAAAATTTGATTTCCAATTTGTTCGGTGTGGATTTTACACGTTCGGTAGACGACCTCAAAAACGTGATTGGTCTCATCCGTAGTTATTTAACCGCAGCAAGTCGTGACGCGCGCTAACGTTAATTTTTCCCTTCTTCTTCAACTCCCCGCGCAAACCAAATGTTTGCTGCTGTTGTGGAAACCCCCCCCCCCCACATCCCCGTCCATCCGTGGCAAAAATGGCAGAATTTGCCGGTTTTTCCGTTTAGCTAACCAAATTTAATCGCATTAAAGACACACTCACATATCAGCAACTACCTTGAACTGGAGCAAAGGAGAATTTTGTGAGGTACAAGTTTGATTTCAGTCATGTCCGATTGAGTTGAGTTTAATCGGAGCATCCCGACAGATGAGCAAATGTTTATTAGAGTGGAAAAAATCTTGGGCTTGAATTTGTGAAATCTCAGGTTTTACCAAAATATCCCACCTTGTAGAAATATTATATTCTTATTGGTATTAAATTATATATATAGATGCCTAGGCGGAAGAATTCAGAAACCGAATGTCTTGGGAGAACACTAAGCGGTATTTTTAAGTTGCGAATTACGCATTTAAATATCGTACATCATTAAATGTATAATTTAACGGAACCTTACGTCAATTTATTATAATACATTTATATTATATTTTGATTGCTTATATGTTACATTTAATAAAATAATAATGTATTTAATAATTTTCCAAATATTGGCTGTTTGGTATCGGAAATTCACGTCGCATTTAGTAGTGTTTACCATATTATCGTAGAGTAATTTATTTTGTAAAAGTAACATTGGAAATTAATTAATTTTCTTGTCAAAAAAACTGTAGTGCAGTGTCCGAGTCTGAATAAATTTTTACAATTCTCCAGAGATTTCCTCTTTAGTCCCCCATTAGTGCCGATAGGAAATTTCCGTAGAGAAATGAAATACATGTTTCGGGGAAGGTTCGAGTTTTTGTCGGAAAATGAAAAATCTGCGAGGCAGAACGCCGACATTCAGGTATTTCCTGAGAATATGACGTTTTCTTCAAATTCCAACGGGAAGACGACAAAAGGAAAATAAATTTGCCGATATTCGGGGACGACAGGAATGGCAACTATTTTGACATGGAAAACCTGCCAAATTGCACTTAAAATTTGAGCTTTCGCGTGTCTCCTGGCCGGAAAGGATGTTAAATGCGAAATCGGATAGTTCTAACTAATTGAAACTAACTAAATTTCGGTGGTATCTCGGAAAGTTCTAATTAATCCCTCGAGATGTCTTATTTAACCTCTTTTAAAACCTTACAAGAACATTTTGATTCAAGTTACGTGAGATATGAGATATTATTCCCGAGTCCTATTGTTGTGACTGTTGTACACGTCGGTTTGACTGCAGGTAATTATGCCACCTGACACCACGTGTTAATTACGCTGGTAGGTAATAAAAAATTTCCAGAGTAATTCAATTATCACGAGTGAAAGGTTCCGCACATGGCCATATGTCTGTTGCAATGCAAAAGTCCCTCTTACGTAAACCAAAACGAAACAAATTTCCAAAAAAACTTTTACTTACGTGAATGAAATCAGATCATCAGAGAATAATCTCACGTAGTGAGTCGGTACAGATCGAGTGGTAAGTTCAATGATCTCAATGTTCTTTATTTTTCACTTCACAGACCGAACCAAGAAGATCTGATGAATTCTGTCGTCGAGGACGAGAGGGGCATGAGATTGAGAAACCCGTACCTGTTTGAATTACTCGCAAACTTAGAACAAGATCTACTCGCGAGGAAAGAGCTCTTGGAAAAGTAAGAAACATTTTTATTTTAAGTTTTCATCCAACTCAAAATCGACCCGCAAAAAAGGGAAAAATGTGTTTTCAAGATGTAAAAGTAAAAAATTTTTGTCTTTGCAAGTCAAACTTCAGTTAACCCGAAAACATTTCCCCGATTTTTGTACTTACCAGGAAAAATATTAGAGGTGAATAGTTTTGAATTTGCTGCTGTTTTGTTTAATCGCACACACACACCGCTTGAAAGTGTTGAATTATTATTGCGAAAATTAAACTTTAATCGTGAATTTCATATATCGACACTTGTAAGGAATACAATTAATAAGTTCGAATTGCCAGCGAGCTGCTTCTGTTACTTAAAATTAAAAGACGCTTTTTTCTGGTCGAAAAATTAAATTACAAATTGGTTACTCTCTCAAAAACTAGGTTCTCTAGCTGAACGATAGCAAAAGTACTAGCCTAAATTGGGTCGCCTGACAAACAGATGCTGCATGTTTGAAATGTAAGACAGAAATGTAACTTCATCTTTGCACTGTAACAGAAGCGATTTGTGAAACAATGCTTTAAACTTTACAAAATACCCCCGTTAAAATTTGAACTGCCATTTCTTCTGTTGAACCGACAGACCGTGTACAATACGTGGAATAGAATAAGTTGCAAAATTAATAATACGCTCGGTAGAGAAATAGGCTGAGAAAATCTACGTGCACTGGACATGGTGTAAATGTACATTTCTATGAGCTGATGTTAACATTTGTGATGTTACGTACTGACAATCGACAAAAAAACAACAAAAATTAATAGTAAGAAATCAATGTGATTTCCGTCAGTATTGACAACTTAAACGTTTTGCGCGGTTGTTTTGTGACGAACGGTAACGACATCTGTCATTTGAAAGCGGAAACATCTAAATACGTAGAATTTCATTTTTTCAACCGGAAAGACTTCATATTACGACGTAAGAAAAATTTCCGTCTTGAAACTTTTCTATCTTCGCAGTCCCGTATCAAGATTTTCCTTTCATATTTCATCGAAATGTTTCCCAAATAACCCTAATTCCTTCCATTTGGACGATTAAGTTGGAGATATGCCTAGAGACATTCCGATGGAATTTCATGTTGGGATTTTACACCCGGAAGAGCACATTGGTTTTTGGTTACCCGCGGGGTTAATTTAAATCAGTTTATTCACCTCTTGACCGTTACGGGGATGTCAGTCATCGAATCGGAGAGGGAAAAAATATTCTGTGCTTACACGGGCTCAAAAGAAAAGTTCTTAAAAACTCATGATGCGAGAGATGACTTGATGTTTCATTCAATTTTTCGTATTGTTCGGAAATCCTCATAAAATTTTATTGACATAAAAGATACGATTTTAGCGTGACGTTATGGCCAAATAATTACACAGTTCGGATTTCTGTAAACATAACGTTATAATAAATTTTGAATGAATACCACGAATGAAAAAGAAACTTGATCTCGTGGCGTAAGCTCTCTTCTCTTCTGAATTTGTTGTAAAATTAAATCCTCCTATTGGGACAAGAAGTAATAAATAACTAATAATCATCTTAGTTTTCAAATTCATTAGCTTCTCATACGTATGTAAAGACATTGTTCAAATTAATTGATGCGTATAAGGCAACTACTTCTTTCGTAGCGTGGAACATCCCTTTATGTACCAGGTCCGAGACAATGAAATAAAAGTTGTGGCAAAACGTGATGATGCTTAACCGGAGTGAAACAGCGCACTACCAATCTACTCTACCCCCAAAATTTTACAATAATAATTTAGGAATACGATTGTTGAGAATGATGTTCGTCGGTCAAATCAACAGATCGAAAGCCTCAAAAAAAAAGCCAGCTATTCCCCAACGTCTTAGATATCCTTTTTTACATAAGATGAAAAAGAGGGATGGCCCAGATTTTTGAGACATGTTTTACAATGATTATTCACCGACAGATCCGAACCGTTCGAGAGAAAAATAAAATGTAATCATCATGAGAAAATGCCTTCCTCGGATATTGTGAACAACAAAATATAAACAGAGCTGTAAGGAAACGTCACGTTACGAAATAAATTCTGTAGGAGTGACTGTAGGCCTGACATCTGTTGCTCGACTCTTACAAGACATAGACACACACAAATCAATAATTCGAGATCAATAATTGAAAAAAATTAAACAGCAAGAGAACGCCATTTTGTCAACGGAGCTGCGGCGAATCGACTCCAAGTTCCGAATATCAAAGATGGAGGTCACTGGTAGTCGAAAACGAGGGAAAACGTAACGGTTCTGTCGAATGCGGCAAAATGAGGTCGCTTCAGTCGAGGTGGCGGTGGCGTTGGACTCTGCCGATTTGGATTTTTCAGCCGGGGAGAATATGGGGAGCCAGCCAGTTCTGGCGTTTTGATATAAATAGATTTCGTCCTCTAAAAATAAATTAAAATAAATCGTCTGCGACGTACAAAAAATCCACTACAACAAATAATATTCGTATTGCATTTTGCAGAGAATTCAACTATTGTGTCACATTTTGAGCTTTTTCCCCCCGTGGACAGGTGTTTCGAAGAAAACAACTGCCGCGAATGTTTAAATCCAACGAGAAACTCAACGGGTAGAACGCCGATGGACGAGCCCGAAAAATCTTATATTATTCATGACATTGGTCCGAAAGGGAAATTTTTTCCTCTCCTAGCCTAGGAATTCAGGTTTTTAAGTAGTGAAAGGAATAATTCGAGTTTGGACTGAAGGATTCAAAGGAGAAAAGCCCGAAAGCTTTTTTCGTGTGACATTTCAGTCGACAAACTTTTTATTTCGACATGGCAAGGTCCTTTTCATTTCTCAAGGTTCAACCAATTCAACCAATTTCTTCATTTTAATGGTTTGCGCTGAAAAATTTCATTTCATTTTCACTTTTTTTGCTTTTCTTCTCACGCTTTTTAATCATCCGCCCTTACATGCCGTTAGATTTTCCTAATTAGGTTGTTTTCTGATACATTTTATTTTTTGAAAAGTTTTGCACTTCGCAGTTCTTTGAGCGAATGTGTGTTTATTTTCCGGAGCCTTCTTAAGAAAAAAATGTGGTCTGTGTGGTGACATGTTCCGGCTACACAGGGGCTTTCTAAAGCTTAAAGTTCCACCAAGTTGCCTCTGGAAATTACCAATGCTGCCTCACAAAGATGTGAGAGTGCAGACGAGCTTTCAGAGTGCTTTTGCCTCAGTTTTCTGCCTCTGACCAACTCTTAACTGCTGACCTCGACGGTCAGGTCATGGCTCCGGAAGCAGTGGGCTTCAGCTTAATGGCTGAAGACATCAGGCGAGACAGAGTTGTTTATGAAGTTCTGCATCGCTTTCACATACGGCCAGTAAATTTTACATGTCCTGTTATTCATTTCGTATATTCTCCAATTCCAGAACAGCAACAGTGAAAAGTAGACATGAAATTATTTCACAGACGAGCACACGTTCTTCGTGATTCTACGTTACTTACACAAAACTTAATTTTTATTTTTATTAATTCCCATAATATCGGAGCTTGCATAAAATTTATCCCGTCCATAATGCTACAAAATTCATTTTTGGTACCAGGTTCCCTTGTACGTGTGTTAGAAAGCACTAAAAGTAAGAAAACCGTTGTTTTGCTGCCAGAAACGAAACCATTCAACTCCCTTCTTTTTCCCTTCAATTTCCTTTAACGGCAAATAAAAATTCACTTTTTTTACGTAACATCTTTTACGAATTTCATATACAATCATGCATTTTCTTCCCCGACTCGTTGAGTGATAAATTGTCTGATAATTTTATTTCGACTCAATCCTTAACGGTTTGTCGACGGAGCTTTGAATTTCTCAAAATGGCGAAGTCTGGCGCGTCGTCTGCAGGCAGTCAGGAAGAGACGTAGCCTGACCTTGACAATGTCTACTCTATTTTCCTTATTTTCAATTCAATCGATTTTGATTGCTCCCATTTGAAATGTATAAAAAAGGAGAAAGAACTTATTAGAAGGAATAAAAAACGAATCTGCCGTTTGATTTCCGTTTTATCTCATTTTCCTTTCTCCAGTTCATCCTTCTCCCTATCCTTTTATCGGTCTTGTTCATTCCCATAATTTATTATTATCCTTTCTCCATATGTGCATCCTTCTCTCTTTCGACTTTTCCTCGCCCTTAAACACAATTTCGGTAAAACAATTGCTCGAGAGAAGAATTTTTTTTCCAATGAGAAAATAAGCGATTTATCTGATCCAAGGAAAAGGATGGAGGAGACATTGAAAAACAAACATGTCGGCTCAGCTAATTTTCAGGTTTCCGTCCTGTCGAGCATTTGGTGATGACACTACCCTCGTCCAACGAAATATCAATACCGTGAAATGTTTAGAATATAAAAGTTGGACTTTCATTTATTCTTTCTCATAAAAAGTAACATTTCGCATTAAAAAATGAATGAAGATTTCATTCCACAAGAACAATCTGAAATGATCCTTTGGGCAGTTTCTCTGAAATTATTTCATTAAGGACGATAGTTACATTAAAGGACTACTGTGAAATTGTATGCGGTGTAAATAGGGTAAAATAACACAACAGATAATATCACTGATGCAGGTGTCATACCAATAATAGACACAGTCACCGATGATCACGATAGAGAATTTCATTATTCAGGATTACGATTAAATTTAATTATTTTTAAATTAATTAAAAATTAATATTTAACCAGAATTTTTAATTTTGCGCCAGGAAGCTTGTGTGAAAAAGCTTTTTAACTATTTCAAAATATTTACCCTGACTTGGTGTTTCGTTTTTATTGATGTTAACGAGAGGTCATGGCGGACATCAACAATCTCTTGGCTTCTCAAAAAATGGCAGCATGAAACTGTTCAAAAAACCTCATCAGTTCCTTCTCGATTAAAACAAAATACATTTCCACGCAATTTTCGCCTCCGGTTCCCCGTCACATTTAGCAGATTCAATCCAATTTTTCTATTCTGTCCGAGACTCACTCCCTCTGCCTAGTGAAACGTCACAATCTGAGCTTTTACCAGTCACATAAACATAAATTGTAATGGACGCCTTTTAAAAAATAAATAAAACTCAATGGCGTCATTCCAGTTTGTCCAGGAAAATACGGGAAGTTTTCTCAGACCGTGGGACTATTTTCCCAGTGACCCAATTTCTATTCAAATTATTCTTACTCGGTATTTTATTTCTTTTCTAAATATTTTCCGAGTTCCGACCAAATGAAATTTGTTCTTCGGTTATTATTTTGATTGCCACTAGGCTCGAACACCGTCATTACTCCTGTTGGAGATTTTTCTCCGAAATCCAGGAAAATGGCGATTTCACCCCATGTGTACCGGGGCTAAACGGTTTTGCATTTTTGATTTTACCAATTTAGTCGAAAGCCGAGTCGAGGTATCGATCAGAGGGATCGCTGATTGCTGCTATATATAGCCACTGTCACCGTGCAAAGCGAAAGAATCCGGCGTTGACCGGCGAATTTGATACAATTCGGAGAATTGTCAACTTCCGTTCGGTCTATTTTTGGAATTTTTGCCCATCCGACGACAAACGTTAATTCTGCCCCATTGTTTCATCCCCTTGGGGCTCCGTTTCGGAATTTTCCGTTTATCGCCCGTTTGCTACCCGTAAGGTACGCTTTGCGGACGAGAACGAAAGACGCGAACGCGAATCTCCTGTCTACTTCCATGTTTTTTTTCCATGACCTTACATTTTTATGTAGACTCTGGACTGTCGGAATTGGACACGTGCTGCACGTTTCGCTGCACACAGGTGCATCCAAGTTCGAAGATGTGTGCCGTTGAAACGTAAGCAGAATCGTCCATATCCGACAATAGTAACGCAAAGGTCCGCCATTTTGTTCACTAAATTACACACTATTGTTTAATTAACAATCCTCTGAAAAGTTTTTTTTTTTGAGAATTTCGGTTTCGGTCAAGAGTTTCAATTTTTACCCGTTTTCCCTGAAAATTTTCACCCGTGTTTTGCGTAGCAGAAAAATTGGATTGAATACGTTTTCGCCGTTGAATGAATTTTTTATAATTCGTTCGTTGAACTGTAACTTCGACATTGTTGCTCGAACCTGTTTCATTATAAGCACCGCGTACATTTTGTTCGACCGATTTTTCATTGAATTGGAGAAACACGGTCGTCGCCTTTCGAAAAAGCTAGAGTTTTTCTACGGAAACCTTGAAGAATTTCAATTGATTTGGTTTGTGAGTGAAATTCTGACGGAGCGTCCGAAGCAGAAGAGTTCAAGGACTCCGAACAGAATGACTCCTGTTTGTGTATTTAGAGCCGGAACGTGTTCCTTGTCCTCCACTATCATTTCTTAATATTTGACGTTTGGCAATTGTAGGATTTTGATAAAAGGATAAAATAAATCGAGGTTTTAGGTAATTGTACTCCTGGGTCTAAGTGTGTGTTGATGAGTGACACATTTAAGTAAACGGTGTTACTCCACGGGCTTCTTGAATTTCATTATCATTCAAAATCAAAACCTGTGGGAACCTTTAAGGTGTGTACTCTACATGTCACTTCTTTACATAATGGTAGAATTAATTTTAGGACAAAAATTAGCAGACTCGTAGAGACTACCTGAAGTAGAATGGCACTTACCTACCTGTGGTGTTTCCCCGTACACCTTACATATTGTACGTACTCAACACTTTTTAAGTTTTAGGTTTAAGTTTTTACGTTTTAAGTTTGTACGTACACAATATTTTAAGTTTCAATTCTCGGTTTCAAAGTAAATTTCACATTTGAGTCATTTTGGGAGATGTGTGGGAGATGGTTGTGTAAAAAATGTCGAACGAATCGAACTAGTACATTCAGAAGACTCTTGCGATTCAGTTGCGATCCAGTACGTCAAGTTAAAATAAAACGAGTAATTCCTTCATTCATTCAGACAAATCAATCGAAAGAGTGTAGATCCAACAGAAAGAAAGTTGTCAAGGAGTCACTAACCGTGGCTGCGGACGAGTAATTAGATGACCGAAATCATTTATCTACGATTCACGTTATTCTTGTGGTGATCTCTTGCTACCAATTGTAACGGGCTTTGTTGTAGAAATGAAAATTTTTTTTGTAGTGAAGGAAAAACTCATGCGAAATCCGCCATTTTCAATTTTATTATGGACACCTTAGTTTTTCCGACAGGTTTGAAGGCCGACTCGCACTTACTTCGCTATCGGAGCTATCAACCTCAGGGTTGTGTGTCTGTGTGCCTGTACAATATGTCTTCTGTGAAATTTAGGAAATACGATGACACCTCGACCTAAATTTACAAGATTTCACAGACTCCGAGACTGAGTTTCTCTGTCTCTGTCGTTCTTTGTTCAACCGACTGTCTACCTGTCTGTCTTCTTTTCTTCCCTCCTCGGAGAGAAAGAAAGTCCTCTCTGTCTCTTGTCACTTTCCATCCAAAATTGCATTTGTCTCCGTTTCATTATTAATCCGACTGTCACTTTTATTTTGGGGAATTTCTAAATTCTTACAAGTCGGATCCCCTGTATAATTCAGCGTTACTGCAACGCTTTTAATCCCAGCCACATTTGTTGCAAAGATTTGTATTTAATTTAGAAACATAAAATTCGCAAAAATCAGTGAAATTGCAAGAGTAGGATGGAAGAGGAACTTATGAAGGCACACAATCACATGTTTTTCCTTTTGAGATTTTTTCAAGATGGCTGAAATTAAAGTTTACGAGACGGATCTGAACGAGTGCTTAAGTGCATTGTCCCGAGCGAATACCCTCCTGTAATTCGGAGCAGAGAGCTTAAGCAAAAAATATATTTCGCGTCTAACTTGTTTTGCACTACATTTTTCCTTATCCCGTTTACTTTACATGGAACGTAACATTTATATTCCAGACGTGGAGAAGAAATGCCGAAGAGAATTTTTCACCTCGAACACTCCACCAAATCCAAATCAAATCCGTCTTAATAGAGTTTCCTTGTTCTCTGCGACGCGACACGATTTTCGTCGTTAGTCACTCATAAAATCTCTGCGAACCGTGAAAAATCATTTTGTGTGATAGACAGAGACAGAAAAGTGAAGCAAAGTGGGAAAAATATATAAAATGGAGGATGCGACCTTTCAAAAGCTCCTCCAAAGGGTCCCTCCTCTCTGTCTCGTCCAAAACCGGTGAACCTAGCAGTCCTCAATTTCTATTTCCCGCTAGCATTAATGGGACACTTTTGAAGCAGGTAGTGTTACCAAAAAAAAAACAGACAGAGAAAGAGAGAGACCTACGAGTTAGAAAATCATTTAGTGAGTGCGACCAAACAATTTGCTAATTGGTAAAAGCAACATTTTCCAACGAATTAGCGCTTCTCAAGTTCAGTGGTGTCGTCGAATTGCAGAAAAAGATGCAGCACGAGTTCCGATACAATGCAGAATGACCTCGTGTGCGAGTTTGCGACAGAAAAGGGTTCTCTGGCAGGGGGTCATGCAGAGAAGGTCAGAGATTGATTTAAAAAGCAGTTAGAGACTGAGGGAGAGCAGGCAACGAGGGAGGAAATCCCTCCGGCCATAGCATTAATGATAAACGTAATTGAAATGGTTTTCGATTATTTCGTCTCTCAGGAGCACAGAGGACAAGATGAGCAGAAAGGTTTAATGAATATTTAAATTAGCCTTCGGAGTCGAGTCAACCGGAAATAAGGGATTCTGGCGTAAGACAAACAGAAGACCTCACCAGAAGATGGTCAAATTGAAGTGTCAGGACGTTCGAGATCCTTCTGGTGGCTCCCGGTCGTAGGTAGCATGCGTCCAGGACACTCGGTCTCCAGCCGGTTCTCCTCCTCTTATGTTAATTATGTATGTTTTTGGTTCGCTGCAGATGATCTGCAGAAGAACTCCGCGTCACGTACTTTGGTTTGGTCTACCGCAGGAGTCAACGCCTGGTGAGTTTGCCTGGTCAAGTGCGTTTCGAGTGACTTGAACTTGAAGCTCTGACCCCACAGGCTCCTCATTATTTCTCTACCAAAGTGAGTGCACTCGACTCACCGAAGGTCTTTCAAAAAGTCACGCAGGCGTTTCCTGATATTGGAAGTAAATACACACAAAAAAAATAAAATAAAAAGTTCCGTCGGAAAAGTCTTCCTTTAACTTAAACTTAAACTTTTCACTTCTATCTAAATCGCTTTCGGTCACTTTCGATAATTTCCCGCTTACCTTTCCTTATCAAATTTTACTGAAATTGAGAATTGCTAAGTCGAAAATCAAAGGGAGTTTACAACTTTATTAGTCGATGCCGGACCCCCCCCCCAGCATCACTCCCCGGCGGCCATTACCTTCATTAACAATAATTTGTTTCGTGCTGACGTGACACGTTTGGGTTTACAACCCCGGGCGAAGAGGACAAGGAGTCGGTCCTAACGTGCTCTGCCCTGCCCGACAATAACAAAAGCCTGACTCCCTCCGACTATTTTCATCATCACAAAACATCAATAAACGACGATTTGGAGAAACAAACAGACGAAGAAAATCTAAGGGCACCGAGAAGATCAGGTGTTTTCCGCGAAGCTCTGTTTTTCGGTCACACCTGCTTGACATTTTTCCAAACGAGCTTAGAGCCGAAGCCGTCGTGAAAAAAGACAAAAAGAAAAGGAAACCTCAACTAATCTCGACTCTCGTTGAAAATGGGGTTTGAAATTAAAATTTCAAATCCGGTGAAGAGAAAACAAGAAAGAAAGTAAGTCTAATAAGAGAGTAGAAACCGATTTTCGCAAAGCTTAATTTATTGACTTCAATGGCGGACGCAAAGGACGAAAAAAAAGGTGTGGTGAAGTAGGAGTATGTTAAATCTAATTCTACCCGACTGCCTACAAGCGGAACTTCCACTCGTACCCGACATTACACTTAAAGAATTGATGATGAAGGAGGGGACCGGTTCGGTCAGCGCTCAAAACAAAATTTGAACTCCACGAGAGTTATGAAAGAGTCGGAAACCGAGAGAAATCTGACGAGAAGTTAAATTTATGAAGCGAACTACAAGGGTAACATACAAACGCCGGACGGCAGAGAAAATTCCAACCAAATAGTTTCGGTCCGGTAAGATGGATGACTCGTACCGGACCGAAGATTTACTACGAACGATTTATCTACCCCAACGAGCGTTTGATGGAACAAAATTTCTTTAATTAACAACAGGACTCCACTTTTATTTGTTCTAAAGCTTCAAATCTAGTTGGATGTTTGCAGCAAAGAGCCTTGCTCGTTGGCGTTTGGCTGCCACATACAAATGTTCAAATCTCACTCATCGATTTTTCAAAATGGCGGCGAAAACAAATGTCTGAGGCATATTCCCATCGGTCGAATCGTTGTCTTTTTTATTCACGTGTGTATTATTTGAAAATTCATTTTAAAAGTCTGCCACAACCCGATGACTTTCTCCCAACAGCAGAACAACTCGGAAAAAGCATTGAAATACGAGTCCGTCAATCAGGACAGGTTTCATCAATGGCGAAGTATTCGACCGATCAAATGACGCTTTTAATTTGATTCGATTTAATTGATATTCGACAACAACAACAAGAACAAGTGGTGAATGTGTGACCGTCGATGAAAAATGGCACCCGGACACTAGAGAAGTAATGGAACTTGTGGTTCGAGTGTCTCCTGATGTAACAGCCACTTGAAGTGATCTACCAATTTTGCGAAATGAAAGGCATGAAAAGGATGAAAAGGTTCATTCTTCTCTCTCGGACGAGGTCCATCTTCGTTGTGAAAAGAATTGCCCTTCACGTCTGATTTACTTCGAGAAACGAAATTGAGGAAGAAATCAATCGGAAGTAAAGAAATTTTTTTGGAGGTTGTTGAAGAAGAAGAAGAAGACGAGGAGAACGAGCTGCCTCAACTTGAAGCTTCTTCATTTCCACAACCAAATAAAAATCGCGTTCGTTTTCATAACCAAGTGACAATTTTAGTTTCTTCACAATTTTCAATTTCTATAGCGTCCACTCCATCTCGAGCGCCACTAATTTTTTCCCTGCTCTTTATGCGGATGACCTTTCATTTCCCTTGAGGTTCGCGTTCTACTCCTTCCTCCAGACCGGTACATAAACTTCCCCGTACTCATACGATTTTCTACACCAGAAATGATTGAGTGTCGAATGAAAGCATTCCGTCAGTGATTTAAGCATTTCCAATTATTTTCCTCTCCACCCGATAATTTCCATTTTTCTGCCGATTCAAAAATATTCTCCCCCGTGTTTTGGTGGGCCAATACTTGAAATATCGGATATCACAAATGGAATAATTCACGGAGAAACGTCTCAGCAATGGGAAATACTCTTCAGACAAGAGAGCGATTCGTCACCTATCGATTAGAAGGTTTCGATCTCGATCGCCTGATTGGTGAAAAAGCTCTAACTGTAAAATAGTATTAAACAGATCCTCTGGCGCAGGAGTCTCCCTTTCTCGAACGTGTTCCTTCAAACACGGGCAAGACGTCTTGACGGCTTTTTCACCAGACATTATCTACGAAGTGAAACAATACAAATACACTAGTATTGTAGTACGATTGCAGTACAATACTACATAATTTCAAGCAACAGTTGGACTTACAGATAATAAAATTTTACAAAGTTCAAATAAATTTGGAATTGTTCTCTGCACCGGGTGAAATATTAGAAACACTCACGTAATTAACGTACACTAAAATATTTCTTCACCCTTACATATTTTATGTTCATCTTCATTTCTTATTCTCGTTCTTTGACCATACAACCGAAAGACGAACTTTATCTTCTGCTACAAGTACACCCGACGAGAAACATCGTTTGGTAAATGAAACACGCGAGATACGATAAAATGAATTTACTCAACTGAGTTCCCCGTGCATCGTTCCTGAGGGAGAAGCTGGACGACGGTGTCTCTGTCGGTGGATCAACGAGCCTTCATCATGAGATGTTGGTGTCTGTGTCAGAAAATTCGAAAGAAAATGCAAAGTTCGCCGGGGTAATAGGCAAAGAGAGCACAAGGCGGAAAATCTTCGTCTCGTGGGTGCCGCCTCAAAATGGAAAAAGCTTTCCGTTTCTCTCGGCTTTTGCCTACGGAGAAAAAAAAACGAATTCTCAACTGTGAAAAGGAAATTGGAAAAGTGTTTTAACTTGAGAGTTAATTGCCGTAAGAAAATTCAAAAAATACGTCGAGAGAAGTACATAATAAGATGCCGAAGCCGGGTAGATTATTGGACTGAAAAAAAATGACCCAGAAACAAATGGAATTGCGTAAACCTCGTTATTAAACGATTGCCCGTGGAATTCACAATTCCAGGATTACGGTTCCTCATTCCCGGTAATTCCCAGTGAACGAAAAAAAAACAAATATTTCTTGTAATTTTTCAAAAATTTCGCCCCCCCCCCGCAACGACTTTTTCCCTCGTTCACATGTTTAGCAAATTTTTCCTGTAAATTTCTCATTCATTTTCCCGACCTTTCTTTGTAGACAATTAGGTTTATGAAATCCAATAGAATGCTGAATTACGTTTTTATTGCATCTCTAAAAGTCTACAGCGGCTGGAATGAAAGGAAATTTCGAAAATTTCAATGAGAATCCACTCGAGGGTCTTTATTCTTTCATCAACAAGAGTTTTTTTTTTCTAATTTTCATTGTTGCCGTCAAACTCCAATCAATCGATAATCAGAAGAGGGCTCTGAACGCAAAGCTTCGCAACTGAAAGGTGTAATCCGTTAAAATCCAAGTCAAATAAGCAAAAATACGAAGACTCTGCCGTATTTATGCTTTATAATAAATAATGTGTGCAATACGAATTCGGGGATATTTTGGTGGAAATTCGTTTCAGTGTTTTCCATTTCATTCGAATCTTACAAAATAAATACTCAAAAAAGTACCGAACGTACTATGAATTTACGATAGGTGCAGGGTCACAGTTTGCGAAGGGCTGTAACAATTATTTGAAAAGAAAGCGAATAAGCTCAGCAAAAAAAATAAAAGCAGTCGGAAATTACGAACGGAACTTCTAATTCTCTTTCATCTCTTAAATGTAAGAAACGTTATACCTCATATACAGAAAAAAATATCTACATACTTCTGTGGTGTCAATTTTAAAAAAAGTACCGTGAATAACCAGATAGTAATTGTTGTTATTGCTTCGGCTGGAAAAAATTAAATTCGGTGTAATTATAACCGCTCGTGGAATTGCAACGTATTTTCTATTTTTTAACATTTCTTTATCGAGGAAAAAAATAATAATTTTATGTCAAACGTCAAACCTGATGCAGCACCTGCTTTGCTCTGCAGCCAGTGTAACACAAACAACAAATAATAGAATGAGAAGAAAAATAATTCCGTTCTCGCGTTTAATCAAAGGAAAATGGAAAAAATCGTTTAAAAATGAAAGTCGATTGTAAGTTTCATTTCCGGTCGTGGCACGAGTTGACGTGTCAGAAACTCCGCTTCTCCGTTTTACACTTGTTACATTTCATTGAAATCCAGTACCGTGAATTTTGTAATGTTGTACGTATTTTTTTTTTTTCAGCACGAAACGCGGGCTCGATTTGGGTTTAAGCCGCGGCTTCAGCGGGTCTCAAGCCGCCAAGCACCTGATGGGCCTCGCGGCGGCCAATTTCGCCGGAGGACCTGGCCGAAAGCGACGCAGTTTGGCTCATCTATCATAAAGAAATCAACAACGGATTTTCTTTCCCACGTTAAACCACTCTCCTAAACCACTCCGATAGCTGATTCAAGGATCACAGTTTGATCAATCCTTGTGTATTCGCATCTATTTTATTAGATAACGTGTTTCATTATCATCATTATTATTATTAATAATTATGGTAAATAATAATTATGCAGTTCGCATTAGCCGACCACGTTCACATTATCTGTCATCTGCTGCTGCTACCGTGCTGTCAACAACCCAAGCCTCCGTGGGTTTCTTCACAGGAAGAGAAGAATCCCCGCGTTGGATCCGCAACAACGACCAAACCTGTTTTAAACAGTTGTGTTACGACTGGGCATCGCCCTTCCTTCCCATCTCTTCTGCATGGTATTTCTCTAGGACATTCACGTCTAATTGCCATTCTGGTCGATCGCCCTATGGAAAATAACTCAGTGTCAGGACTAGGTTGCTCCACGGCAGAAAGAGACCCGAAACAATAGTCACGTGAGTACGGTGGAGTACAAAAGGACCACTCCGGTCTTCGTCTGCTATTCGTAGAGGACAAAAAGACAAATAGCCGAGCGAGAACAATGGAATAGAACAGTTTCTTTTTATCATTCAATTTCCGTCAACAGGGAACAACACAAGTAATACACGCGTGCGACAGTTTTCGTTCGTGTAATTTTTAATCTCTTTTTCCGAATGGATTTTACAAACAGCTCGTCCTACTCTTCCTCTTTCTGCCGTTGTGTATATAGTTCTTACGAAGTCTTAATAGATATATATATGAAATATGAGTCTTCTTTCCATCGATCTCTTTCCTCAGTTTTTTTTTTGTTTTGCCATCAGGTCGTGTTTACCTTTGGACTTTCAAAATGTTTTTACTCTGTTTTGAAACTGTTTAGCGTTGAGAGAATAAAAGTAAAATTTTACTTTGCTAAATAGAATATTCTTTTTTTCTCAATTTGACTCCTCCTTTTCTTCTACCATTGATTTTTTGCTCTCGTTTTGCCGCTTGTTCTACCTCCGGATTTCCATTCATATTGTTGGTTTAGATTTTCTCTCCGACAACGTAGCAAGTGTTGAGTATGGCGCCCGCAGAAAAACAATAAACTTGAATAGACTTTTTTGTGGCAGAGAGTATAATGTCGTCTCTCTGTCTCTCGATTATTATGTAAAATTTGACTGTCGAAACTTGAGAGAACCGTGTACCTCGCCGAAGAGAAGGAGAAATATCGTTACAATTCTGAAATCCTACACAATGCGTTAGGTTTCCTATCCTTGCCTATCCCAAAACAAAATTCACAATTGATTAATGTGAGAGTCGAAACTCTGCATCCGACCCTGTTCTGGCTTACTAGTGAATTTTGAAAACGAATTACTATCGGATTTAATAATTTAACGACGCAGGACCGCTGCGTCCATTCACCAGACTAAACTTTTCAGAATTTTCCACAAGCACAACGCACAAAAACAGGCCGGCATTTGGCTGGTACTGTTCAGTGGCAAAACTTCCCGACAGCAAATTGGGTAGCTGCTCAATGGGTAACTCGATTACTCTGAAAACTTTTCTAAATAAAAGTGGACAAGAGATGGCATAGTGAAGTTACGTGAGCATCCCAATGGGATCTTCAAGAAAAAGAGTTTTATTTTTCATAAGAACGTCCCCTTAGAGAAAATCATCGGACTTTACACGAGCCAAAATGCAACTCTGGCTTTTTATCGAACCCGCAACAATCAGTTTCTTCAACATCTTTCAACATCTTTTTGCTAAAAGAAAAATGGCAAAAGGAAAACTTTGTTTCTTCACTTTTTCACAAGATTCGAATTTTCAGCCTCTTTGACGAGGGTTTTCGAATGTCTTTTCCCGTTGAAATCTCTATACGAATCTGAAAACTGACATGATCGTAATTAATGTCAAAAATCAAAAGAGCCCGAAGTTTACGACAAAAAAGTGAAATTAAAATAAATACATAATACATAAGAATGCTAGATGTGAGACGCAGAATAGCAGAAATGCATAAATTCTATGTTAAAAAACCACACCGAAGAAAACCCTCTGTAAACACTCACACAGTTGTATTTCATTTACAACTTAATATACTGTTATTTACGAGTCATAATTTACTCTATACATAACGAACCTTAAAATAAGTCAGTCGTGGCAGAATAAAGAAATTATGTATTTCTCCTGCGTTTTCATTATTTTGTACTCAACTGATCTTGCAAGGCTGTAAGGTAAGTTGCTTAATTTAATGTGTTTAACAATTGTTATGAGACTGCAGTACGTTGAAATAATACGATGATATGAAAATTGCGGACTAGGACAGCAAAGTGTTCCATTCGAGCGAAGAAATGAATGGAGAGAGGGCTTTACGTAGGCTTCATGTAGTCAATAGTTTAAGATGTCCCTCGACGACCAGAAAGATTTTGTCTTTATATTGGGCAGGTCATAGACCAGCAAAAAACAACACAGAAAATATGAAATTGGTAGCAGAGTACCCCTAAGGTAAACGAAAATGGACAGTATTATCACTCTAGTGGAATTATAAAATATAGAAATAAACGAGCTGAGGTTTCTACGAGTCTAACAGAATCATTAGTTTTTCTTTCGCGTAGTAACATTCAGGAGTAGGCGCTGGAAAATGATGAAAATAAACATAACTCGGTCGTAGATGATTAACACAGCCGTTCGTGAATTCATAAATGTTTTCACAATTTTGGCCGGACCATGAAATATTTTTAAATTTTCAACTGCGCTCTGACCGCCTCTCATTTTCGGCTCTCATCCAAATTCTGCGAGACCCCCGACTACGGCCGATATATTCTTATTCACCATGAATTATTACTTTCTAAATGTTAAATAATTGATTAAGTCTAGGGGACTCCAACGAAAATTTGAACTTTTAAAGCATTTTACCGCCAGGACATCAGAGAAGTTGCATTTTTTTTCTCTAATACCTAAAACCCAGACTTTTAAAACTTGAAACTTTTAGAGTAACTCGTAATACAAAAACTAAAATAAAACAAATAAACCTATTATCACTTGGCAGAGTAGCAAAATATTTCGTATTAAAATAAAATGAATGAAATCAAGTTGAGAATGAGAGAAACAAGTGAAAAATAATTCCACGTAAGTATAAGTACATAAAGTTTTCAACTCATTATTTTTAAAACATGAAAACATACACTTGACTCATGTTAAAACACATTATGCTAAATTAAGCTTTATTAAACAACATGAAAATGTTTGAAACTGAGCAAAGCGGTAAATACAAAATAAAATACGCAGACGGGTGTTTGTCATGGGAACAAGATGGCACACATATTGTACATAATAAGAGGAGTACCCAGACCAAAACAACACCATACTGTGTCCAAATTACAATACTCTGTACATAATTATTTTAAAAATATAATAAATAAAAACGCGGATATTTCTAATCTGAACATCTATAAATTATAAATAAGAAACCCGTACGTGTATTAATACTTAAAAAATTACCATTTCGACTGTTTAATAATAACAAATTTTATTTTAATAACCGCCACACATAATAATAAAGCGATAATATTGCGATTGCAACGATAATACGCGTAAAAAGTCGCAAATTAATACGTTCCAAGTGAACTTTACCGGGCCAACATTACCATTCTGCCTATTATATTCTCGCCAAATGCAAATAGGAATAATCTAAAATAGTGAAAGAAATTTCTTTTTAAATCTTTAATTTCCGCTTCCATAGAAAGTGGAAAACGTCCGATGGAAGAGGAAAATTCTACAGTGTAAATTTCCAGTGCACTCAGAGGCGAAAGAGAAAATGCAAATGGAAACCACCTGAAAAATCGATTCGTCTGGAAAGTCACGTCTAGTTTGATTGAGGAAAGTAAATTGCGAGACGTTTCTTTTGCGTCGAAACGTAGTTTTGTCATCGTTTGGAACTATTTTTCCGTCTACTTGCAGCTTAAAACTTAACCACCACCCCGCCGAAAAAAAAAACGAAAACAACCAAGCCAGAAATTTATTGAATGCAAACGGCGGACCAGACAGAAGTTAACGTTGCGACACGAAATGCGACGTTTAATAATATTAAAAAAAATCGTTTCGGATTTTTAAGTCGGTTAATTAATTTATTTCTTCGGTTTTCTAGAATTGTTTAGCTTTCCCTGAATTATTTTCTATAAATTATAGGCAGAATTGTACACGTGTTGTCGCCAAAACGTATGTTACATTTAAATTGTCCGCCTTCTTCTCGAAATAAAACGGCAAACAGTGGGAAACGTCTCAAGAAATTATTAATTTGCAATTACGGACCTTCAATAAGACCGTTATTTCGGTTTAATGAATACATAAAAGCTATTTCATGTGCATTTCATATGTTTTTTTAATAACATCATTTATTGATATACTCCAAAGGTGTCATGTTAAAAATTAGTGTCGTTTTCACTGCGGCAGTGTTTTCGGTCAGCTCACGAAATAATAAAAAAAATCTATTCTGAGTATGTCATGATGAAGCAGTTGGTGATGTCAATCGAATTCTGACATATTAATAAAATCTTATGAACTTATTAATCTGGATTAAAATACTTTATTCACTTATTTCACTTTTAAAGACCTTTCAGCACTTATAAACAGCAAGTGGCAATTTACTTGTGATCACTGCAATTGTATGAGTCTTAATTTGGTAAAATACATAATATTGAGCACAAGCCTAGCAAACAATTTGAAAACTCTGTACGTAGCACAATTAGATGAATTAATAAAAATAAAAAAATAAGTGCAATGAAATGGGAAATAGCCACAGGCTGTGTCCAGTGTTGTTTTCCATGCTATGTTCGTCGGGCTATGTTTTAGTGGTACATATGTTTATAACAAGTACAATACAGTTAGATGACTAAAATAAAAATAGATCAAATAATGTGAGATCACTTCACCACGGAGCTAATGAAAGTGAAAAATTCACAGCTTACTAAAGAAACCCATTTTTGTTTTTTTGTTCAGCAAATTTTCTTTTTCATGGTACCTGACCTTCATCCGGTGAAACACCTGAAACCTTTGCAACTTCTAACAATTCAAACCGGTGCGATACCGACGATCTCGACCTCAATTCACACTCAATGACAGTGAAAATTCCGCAATGCTTGTCTTTCTAGTTTATTAATTTGATTTCGCGTTCAAATGTTTTCCTACTTGAACTTTTCCGAGATTCTTCATTGATTTAATTCAATCCTTCTCCCTCGGATGGGAAAACTTTTTACCAATTTCTTTTTGTCAACTTTAACAATTTCGAGTTTCTCTTTTTTTTCTCCCTCAACAATCTACTCGCTGCTTCTTTTTCGACTCGGCTGATTTTTCAATTTTTCATCCGTTTCTCATCCGTCCAGACAGGTCCTCTCTGCAACGCAAAGTCGCCGACTTTAAAAGCCTTTGTGAGAGACGTCCATCGAATTGACTTTGTAATTTTCAATAATTTTCTACTTAGTCATCACTAACAGGTTTCTAAAAAAAAATCATTTCTGATTTTCCTCATTCCGTTCCGACGCAGACAACAGACAGGCAAGCGGAAGAAACGACAGGTTTTTTAAGAAAACGTCCCGTCAAAATTTGAGGAAAATGCTCTTAGAATGGCTTACTCCGGATGTGCACTATTAATAATGTTAATAACAAAAAAGTTATTAATTCTCCTGTTTTATTTACTAGAACGAAGAAAACTAGTGAGCGAGTCACTTGCGACAGGAGAAAGACTGATCGACCGAACAGAATTCTCAAAACTATGTGAACTCACAGATAATCTGACGTTTGATTTTGGACCGAAAAGATGTCGGATAGAAGACAAAACAGATAGTAAATAGATTGATCTAATGAGACGAGACATGGGAAACAATTTCCTGCCAGTTGTACCAGAATGAAAGTCGTATGTACGAAAAAAAAAATATATGTATAAAGTTTTATACGGGCTCGAGGAAATAATTAACAACTCGTACTATTTTTCTGTGTTCTTTGGTACATTGAAAACTCTGTACAAAAGCTTTGTGTATTATATACTTTTAAAGCGATTTTTTTGTCTTTCTTATTCCCATGGTTAAGCACATTCACGAACCGCCAGAAGCGTTTCTTTTGAATGTACTTGCGACTTGGTCTCTTACTGGTCTTTTTTTAATACTTTTTTGTTTTAATTATTTTTCTTCTTTCTTTTTTTTTACATTTGCGCTAGTACTGCCGTACAGTATTTATTAAAAACATTCCATGCCGATCTTTCGCCGGCAATTTGGTTTATTATATTATTTACACTGAGTGGCATCAGTTATTTTTTTGTTTTGTATTGTTTGTATCTCGATCTTTTGTTTTGTACGGGGCGGGAGAAATGCTGTTGATACTTTTAAAACGATGAGACACTCCCAAAACGAAAGTCACTATTCCTAATTATATCCGACTAATTTACATATTAAACTTTAACGAAATTTTTTAAGAGATCAACACTTCTTCAGAATACTTTCTAAATTTCCGCATATGATACTCGTTACCTAGAAAAAGTCACCACTTTTATGTGGCAAGTTAAAAACACAACACGGCAGACAATTTATTTCCTCTGACAACAAAGGAATTTCAGCAGCAATACAAATACCTATTATTTTTTTTTTACATTGCGAAATTTTTATATTAGAAATAATTCAAAAAAGATGCTGTTGCAGACTGCTTACATCCGGGTTGACTGTAAGTTGTTATAATTAGGGTCAGCACATCGCTGACAAGAATTGTTTATGAGAAAATTGTAGTCGGTCTATTAGTGAACGCCTCTCCATTAAGACCATTTACTCGCGTGAAATTGTGCTGTGACGTCACGCTCCGAAACTTAGACAATAAGACACTTGTTATTATTTTAAACCCAAACCATATTACGCCGAAACTAAACCCCGACAATTTTAACATCTGTCAAGAGCAACTACGATGGAAAATTTTTACTAAAATTAACCCTTTACTCTTTTAATGTACTGATCCATCACTCTATCAACTTTCTTACGTAGCAATATTACGTTGTTTGATGGTTCCTTGTGATAATTTTTATACTTCAACTTTCTTCTTAACCCCATCCATTTTCCTCAACCCCGGCTATTTAATTGACTTTCTTCAACATTTGATTTATTGGTTTCTTTAATTCCGTTTTTACACAGGATTTGAACTTTCAAGTCTGGCCAAAGCCTGAAAAACGATCTTTTCGACCTTCACCCCGTGACTTTCATTCGCTTGAAACGGTCGTAGATTTCTTTATTTGCTGCAGGTTCCACTGTATTGAAATTCAACAAGTTTACTTTGAAATGACGCGCATAAATAAATTACACATATAAATGCAGCAAGACAAGTATTTAGTTCACTTCAACCAAAAGTAGGGCAACACTAATCCTAAACTGTAGTGTTTGTAGTGCAGTGAGTGAGTTTCGGACTTCTTAAACACAAACATTTAGTTGCATTTCGCCGTGACTACGCGTTTAATCTCTCCTATTTTATAAGACTTTGATTTTCGAAACGGTCAGGTACTAAATCTCACTGATTCGATATGACTAATAGTAGATGTGCATTAACTTTTTGAAATGTCGAATATAACGATTGGAACGGACTGCAGACGTCCACGATCGAAACTTTTATTTACTGCCAACTCCTCATTTTCGCATCCGCTTGAGAAAAGGCTTTGCAAATACTCGTTGGTAAATGTAGCTAATTTTAAATGTCGGAACAAAATTCTTCCGTCAAGTTGTTTCGAAAATGAAACAGAACCTGGGACTCCTACTTATTATAATGTTGACTTTTGCACATGGGAAAAATTACACTTCATTCGTCTTGGAGTTTTGTAGTATTCCGTGTTTTTTCCCAAGACTTCCTTCCTTCTTTCACGTGTTCACGTCCCATCACGATAGTTCTTATTTTCCTACAAACAAACCATTACGTTTTAGAACAACTTCCGGGAAAACGTTTGTATTCTTCGTGTGAAATTTACTTAAGATTATTAGATAATTTGATAGATAAATTTACACAAGCAAAGGTTTCCACTAAATTCCTTTCTGATATACGAAAATAATAATTCGGAAATGTGTTTGTGTAATGTTTGTGAAAGGCTCATCTTTGCTTACATAGTTATTTCCAAAACTAGAACGTTTCGCATCCTCTCATTTTGTTTAGTTCACAGGTTTTTCTTAAAATGTTTTAGTTGAGAAGCCCACCTTCTACCTTTATCATTTGCGAAATCGATTAGAATCTCCGTAATCCTTCGAAATCCTCTTTCATTAGAATTAACGTTTGTCATTAATGATGATTGACTGGTGCCGCGGAGAATTTCCCGAGTCTAAATTTTTCTTCAAAATTTTCTGGGGCATTCAACTCGGCCCGCAAAAGCTTTAAGTGCGTTTAAATTCTTAAATTCCGCTTGAAATTTTACATAGAATATTATATGTGTAGAGAATATTGAAATTTGAAAGTTTGGCGACAGCATTTTAACTATTATTACAAGGAGAAAAGTAAATAAATTATTGATCCTTGCTCTTGAAGCGAAACCCTTTAAAATTAATACATTGTTATATTCTTTGTTCTTCCGATTTATTGTACACTATATGTACACAGTTCAACTTATACTTCAACGTATACAGCCCAGGCCTTGCATCTTTTACACATAAAAATATAAATTAATAACTATACATTACCAGTAAACTGCAAATAGTAATCTTACATTACATTTATTATACAATATTACTAATAAGATGTTCAATGGAATATTTATAAATTTAATAGTTTTGATATATTTTGAATTTTGTGTACAAGCACTATCCCAAATACTAGAAGAAAAAATAGGTTTACTGACTATGCCATTCGATGTTATATTTTTCACCGAATCGGCCGTACGGTTTTCATTCATTTTGCCTGGTTCATTTTCTTATTTCCCTACTTATAAGGTCTTCTTAATGTAGTCAAGGATGATAGTAACCTCGTAATTATAATCCGGTAAGAAAATATATTATTGATTCCACAAACATGGGAGACCGGTTTCCCATTCCCCTGATGACGGTAAATTGATTTTGTTAAGTAATTCTTAATCCTCATCAGCATCTCATCGATTTATTCGTTGAGTCGTACATAGAGAATGGCACCAAATTATCCCGAAATTCCATTAGACCGAGCAATTATGTTCTGTTTTCGTAACCCGATTTTATTTAATTCACTTTATTCCTCATGCAGATACCGGTTCCGTTATCCGAGACCGGTTATTTCTAGCATTTCCGTTGAAATTCCACCCCGTTCTCCTTGTTTTCGACTTTTTATTTCTTCATACTAGAAGTTTTCTACTTAAGCCTGTTGATTTATTACAGGAAAGAAAAGTTTAATTTAAAGTATTTCACCGGAATTCGAACCGGGTAATAGACATTGCCGGGGCGCGTAAAGGTTAATTTTTTAATAATTTTGAAAAAATAAGGCTAATAAATGCACGTGCCTGTGTGAAATAAACGATTTTCAGACCGTTCGACTTTTCACTTCCGAAAACGGTCAACGAGAGTCCCCTTTAGAGTTGCCAAATGGAAAGGAATTTTGTCGCACTTTTGTCAGTGGAAACCAATCGCGGAGAAAAAAAATAAAATTTTTTACAAAACCGTTGATCTCTCCCCCGGTTCTTCAGCTCACCTCCCAATCTCCGCCGTGAAAACGTTTCAAGTTCTTCTAATCGCTCAACAATTTTTCCAATTTACTCCATTTTTCTCCTGAAACCTGCAATTAATTACCTTTCTCTCAGTCGGATTACCAACAAATGAAATGTTTCTCGAGCTTTAGAACTTTCTTAGTCGGTCTTTAAATTTTTCTTTCGTAGACGGAGAAATTTCCCGTTTCCTGCTTCCGCTTTCCCTTACAATCTCATTATAAATTTTTTCATTTTTTTTTTCAGAGCAGTAATTCCACTTTCTTGTGGTCAAAAGACCCGTGCTGGAATCGTACAAACGTAATGATGAATCCGCAAGCGTTTCACCTTGATTTTTCGGTCATAAAAATAAAATAGCGTACATAAGTTTGTAGTAACCATTCGGGCTATTTCTACGAACAGTCCAATTACCGATTTATAATCGACGTATTTAAAACTTGAACACAAAGAGGTATACCTTTATTGTTCCACATAATACCATTACTTACCATATATTCTCAAACAAGGTTTATGACCAGGTGAAATCTGTTACAATAATAATTATTACAAATATATATACTTTAAAAAATATTGACTGTTTTGCCTGATTACCTTTATACCAGTCAATCGAATTGTTCTCAATATAATGTACAGCCCTTATTGTGGTTTAAATACAAAAATAAACATTTATTAACTCATACCTATTCACATCGTTAGAAAATATTTACGTTGTCCTGTAAATTCTATATATTCGGTTACCCAAATTGACATATCTCATGTTCAAACACCACGAACCAGTCATTGAAAGCATGCATAATAAAAAAAGATAAAACGAATTTCAATTTGTGTAATAAAGGTTACAGGTTTGAGGTAAGTTGTTGGGAACTCGTTTCGGATGTGAAATTTACATTCCAATCACAGCTTTAGAAAATGTCTTCCAAGTATGAAGTAGTTTCAATTAACTCTCGGTGAGAAAACTCTGTTTCTGACAATAATTAACTTGTCACCGTCGGTCGAGTCGAGCACTATTCAATAAATTTTAATTTTGTAATTTTTCCATAAATAAACAATAACTGAATGAACGTTAAGAGCTTTTAACTCTTTGTGACTTCAAAGTAGTAGTAAAATAAATTGAACGGTTTCAGATATTTTACTGGCTACGTTAAGGTGTTCCAATCAATGTTACGTTATTGTAGGATTTATGATTTCGTGCTTATATCGTTTTAAGTTTTAAGTTCTAATTTAAAATGATTTTTATGAGGCTCTTCAAATCGATTTTGCATTATTTGTTGATGTAGCCGACGCCGTGTTCTATTGCACTCCTTTTTCTATGGCTGGTAATTTCTTAACCGATAACAAGCGAGGGAATAAATGTATGGCAGGAGTCATAATTCACAGCCGGCGCAAAACGACTTAGACCAACAAAAGCAATTAATAATCTTTTTAAGGGTTTCAAGCTTTACTTTTGCTTATACATTATTTATTTAAATCATTAGTCGAATAGTTTGGTAACGGTAATGACACACTACTGGGGTATGTTGGTCGGTGCAGCCGTTTGCTTATTTTAAAAATACTAATACATAAAATACTAATACATACATGCAATACATAAATAACTTAAATAATAATATGGTGTACAATGTAAGAGGCACGTGAAAATAATTCAGAAAAAAGCCTTTGCCACGGCATTGCCACTCAACAAGAAACGGAAATGGGAAGGTCCACGGGACATAAAAAACAGTAATCGGTATAAGATATAAGTTGCACTGTTGGAATCAACGAAATCGATCGAAAGACAGAATGCCACCGACAGAAATCAAAAAATACTTCCGTAAAAAATGCAGTAGAAGCAAAAAACTTTTGTGGCCACAAAATGAGGGCTGCCCGTGGCAGAAGAAAAAAAATGAATGACAAAATTTCTCCATCGAGCCGAAAGAGGCAGGGTAATCAGTTGAATTCGTACAAAAATGATTTCACATTGGCGAGCAGAAGTACAGCGGGTTGAAATTTCCTCATTCAAGAGAGAGAAACTCGGGATGAAATAAAATAGAGGGAACTCGAACGTGGAGAAACCGGCAGTTTAACCAAAATGTCAGTTTCCCGCGCGGTGACCCCATTTTGAATTTTCAAACTCTCGAGGCGTTAGAAAATTATTTCCATTAAAGTTTGAGAACGAAAATTAATTCTGAATTTAATGCTAAGCGGATTTGAATTAAACATTTAAAGATTTGTGATTTCCCAATTGTCCTACGAGCCTTGCATTCGAGGAATGCAAACGAAACTTGCCCCATTCAATCGCGTAATTAGAATTATGTACTACACGTAACGTTTCAATATTTTTAAAGAAAAAGGAGCCTTGAACCGCGGAAGAAGGTCTGATCTCGGAAAATGGCTCACCCCAAAATAAGTATCATTCATCCCTCCGACACATTTCATTACTCTCCTGTTTGTTCGCAATTACCGTTTAAGGATCTTCTCAAGAGGATAAACAAATACTAAGACAGACCGGGTGACGAAATTACTTGCACAAACTCCTTCGTTGTCTTTTATTCGCTGTTATTTGTCTAGCGATGACAGTGCCTTTTCTAGCTGAGGATATAACACTTGACAATTCGAAAATTAAGTTTGTAACTGAACTAGTCAAGTAGACTAACCCTACCACACCTCATATTGTTAATTTCAAAATTAAATTTTAGTGCTCTAACAGTAAGACGTTTGAACGGAATCAAGTTAAATATGAAACTAAAATATATGTACATAACTAAAATGTATTACACTAATATATCCTATTAAAATTCTTGTGGCTAATATAACAGAATATAACCAACCAATCTAACTAACAATAATAAATTTAAATTTAAAATATGACCTTTTAATGATTGCAAATTATATTTTTTTAATAGAAAATTTTCTATTCAAGCTCGACCCAAATATTTCCAAACGTCCACCTGTATGCTATTTTACTATAAACTCGGTAGTAACTCACTACCAGCTAAGAAATAATAAATTACATGCGTTAAAAATAGAAATCGCAAAACTAAAACCAAATGGCGATCGATTTTGTACGTGAGAGTGTCGGATGGTACGCATTCCTCCAAATAAACGATATAAAATCGATATTAATTTCTGTATTGATCACGACAGACGTTTCTAATCAGTGTAACACTATTTCCTCGTCTCCGGCCCAGGTTTTCTTGCTGTCGGTTTCCAAGAATAGGAAAAGAAATTTTTCGAAGGTTAAGGTGAACTTAATAATCCATGAGTTTGTCATTCGTGCGAGAAGAAAATGCCGGAAAATTCGATCCGCTCCACGGTTCATTCTTCCGAGGGACTTTGGTGTGAACCTCATGCGGAATTATGGTGACAAACCTCCCGAATGACTTTCGAGTATCCATTTTCAAGGTGACGGTCCGGGGAGTTTGACGACAACAAATTAATTAATGAGATTACGATAAGTAACCTCCTAAGTGGCACAAAGTTAACGTGCCGTCGTGACGATAGAGTGAACATCTTTGTGTGTGTCTGCGTTCACTGATGGTATCAGAGTTTTCTCACCTGTCGTATCGTATTTGTTTCGGTTTCAACTGTGCGACAATTCGACAAAAACCTACCAATTCCTTGACTTCTTCAAAAAGACAATGTTAATGAGAATGATTTTTCAGGCAGTCACAACTCCCCCGGGTGGAGGATGATCTTTAGAAAAAATCCAATTTGTTCAACGGATCGTTCGATTGAATTGAAAAATCATTTTCCTTTCATTTCGACATCTGGCAAATTGCGACTTTTTCCTCTGTTGTCTCATTTGGTTTCCACCAAAGAATTGCGACATTTACAACCACGAACAGACACACGTCATTTAAAACTCATTTAAATTATTTGTGGTATTTAATGGAGGGTGATACGGCGTGGATCGTACATAAAAATTTAATTAGGTTACTTAATTTTTAATATATATTTTATCTTGCTGTTTAATTACTCTTGCAATGCTGTGCAATTTTTTTATTTCTGATGGAACGAGGTAGTTGCCACGAACACGTTGCACAGACAATAAGTTGTTGGAATCCGACCGTGGTGTTCCTTTCAATTGAGTTAACGTGAACGTATCGTGTTCGCAAATATCTGTTACAGCTCTTACACACTTCTGCACCACTCTCTTATGATTCGTGACAACAACTTCACTTTATATTGAGGAATATCGTTCTTGCGAAACGTTGCGATCAATCAGACCTTGAGACCGGACAACCTACAAATTAACTCAATGCCGTTACCGTCAACAGAACACAACACTTCGGTGGATACTGCCGGTACCCACAGGTACAAAGTTTGTCAGGTTTCGTCGTCCCTGAAAAGGTCAAAGTAGGGGTGTGGTAAACCTTAGCCCTTCACCCTTCGCAACCGTGAATTTTGAAAAGAAAACCTTTCGTGTAAGTTTCCGAAAACCGCCAGTCTGACTCTTCCTCAACCTGAAGAACACCACGGTTTGTCTCGTAGGTGAGCGAAAACTTAAGTTAAAGTCTTCCAGCTAAATACGCGGAAAACTTTCGTAAACTGCACCTCGTTGTTCTCGTTCCGGGCTCCATTGTCACGGGAAAGAAAGGGAAGGATGAGAGAAGAGAAGGAAAACGCTGGGGATAATCTCGGTGTTACCATACAAACCGGAAACACTTCCATCCACGGGAAGCGCTCATCCCACGCTTCAGAAATGGTGAACAGATAAGATTAACAAAAGAAAGAAGTGGAAAGCAGAAGAAAAGAGTGGATAATCCCCATTGAGAGTATTTTGTCGCAGTTTCCTTCTACTTGAAATAAATTTTATTTTGTGATACGCGTCTCCACGTTCGTTTCTTTCATTTATTTGTAAAAATTAATAAGAGACTGTAGGTCGCGCACGACGGTGAGCAAATAACGCAACCGACAAGATAAGATCTGATGTCAGCAATATCTGTCTGACAGCAAACGTTGTCGACTGCTTCGATCTGTTCGTTTAACGAAACTTTTTCTTTTTTATTATTATTTCCTGGTTCCGACCCTGCTCAAACGTGAACAGCTGACGACCCTGCTCTATCGCATAGGTCGTTGAATAAAAGCCAAACTATAAAAAAATCAGACGAGGCCGTTAATTCTCTAATTGTCAGATAAATTAACTTGCTTGTGTGTGACATTTGTTGGGAAATCTATTTTCTTTTTCCTCCCTTTTTCTCTATTTCAGATCGTTTCTCCTTTGGTATTGTACCTGAATCACACCTTGATGGGCAATCAATGATCACGTTAGAGCGGATGAATTTTATAACGAAGTTTCAGTCACCTATTTTTTTGGTCTGCCATCTTCTCGTGTCACAAAAAATGCCACACCCTTGTGTTTTGCGTTGTGCAAAATTATGAACCACCTTGAACTTTCTAAAACCATCTAGGTCGGTAGTCCTTCGCGGTGGGTAAGCATTCTCTGGAAATAGCAACCATTAATTAAATTTCTTAAGGTGCCAGACAATCGCTTGAGAGACATCCTACCCACAGCTTGAAAGACTACTCTTCTTAGCCAACATGGCCGGGTGTAGTAATAATTACCTTAAAGGTAGTTAAGTCACATTCCGAGTCCATTCAACTATATCTCCCTTAACTGTAACGAGTTTCAGTCGAATAATAAGGGAATTTAAATGCGGTTGGATCGGTACGAAATGTCTGGAGACTTGGAAAGCACCGCGAAACTCAAATTTCAAGATGGTATCAACATGAGGTACGACGGGAAACTGTGTAAACAACTTGTGTGTAAAATTCACAGAACACGAATACACTGGATTTGTACATTCAATTACTGAGAACTTTTGCGTCGTTTTCTCTATGTCACATGCATACAGATTAGGTTTGTGCTGAACGGTAGCAAAAACGCTGTACCTGGAACATGAAAGACCACTTAACTATTTCGTAAATCGGTTACTTCAAAAACGATTTAGTGGTTTGTGCCAAAAATAAAGCATGGCATGGTGGCTTCATTATAATAATCGCGATGACCGACGATTGCTCTCCAAAAACTCCAACATTTCATCATACTCGTTGAACCGGCGCCAAAACCCTTTATTAGGCTTGCTCAATATTCCAATTCTTAGCCGCCGAAAGTGCAAACATCAAAGTTACTTTTCTCTTAGGAAAAATGCGGGCCACGAATTACACATAACGATTCGAGGTGAGCCGAAAAAGTACAACTTCATACCTTCCAACTTGTTCTCTTTCGACATTTTATCTAAAATATGGACAACTTCTAATCAACAGGGTTGAAGCAGGGTCATGGAACCTACTGTATGAAAATTCAAGGTATAAATCCTCAGACTACAATAGAAGCATACGTTGGATACAAAGCTTGAAAACTTGATAAATAAACAAATGTCCTGTCACTCTACCCACATGAATAATGCCAACAATTTCATTTAAGCGTGGCATAACACTACACACTAGACGTTTGAGAATCCTCCAGTCTTGGGCTCCAAACCTTAGACCTCCGAACGAACACTGCTGTCTTTTTGGAAAGGTAATTTAAAAATTGAACACTATATTCACTTTTCATTTTTTTTCATCAAATAACAAAACAATTTTTTGTAATAATAATAATAATAATAATAATAATAATAATAATAATAACACTCAAAAAAATAATAACAGTATTACATCCATAATTAAAAAAAAACAAATTACAAAACAGTAAATAAATTTGCGTCAAGTAATACTGATGTAAATGGTGAGAACTCGGGTCTGTCGCTCGCAATGGCGGACGCCTTCAAAAACAAAAATGGAGGCATTTCCGTTCGGTGGACGAGCGTCGCTCCGGTGCGAACCATCTCACCGGGTTCTCTATCTCCGAATCCGTGTCGATGATTTTCTTTTTCAATAAAATAAAAACTAAAAAGATTCGTTTTACGTCTAAATCCGTACTTTTGACTTTACTTCTATGGTTTTGACTAGAAGTCACTGGCGAATGACCCGAAGCCGGGGTTCTGGGGGGGTAGTTGGTGGTCGTGGTGGGGGGAGGGGGCGTATTTATATGTCGATGTGACGATGCACACAAGCCAAAGGACAAAATTCGGATGACAATGTTCAACGCATTGTTTTTTTCTTTCGGTTGTTGGTTTTCCTCTTGGACCGGGGGCTCCTGTTGTGTTCCTTGCTCGCGTGACTTTGAGTGAGTTCCCGTATAAATATATTTACGTTTTAGCTTAAGTATGTGTATACCTATAGACAAACTCGAAGTGTTCCACGTCTCTTCCACGTGATTCCAAAGCTGAAACAAAAAAGAACATGTGCGACTGTTAGATATCCAGAAAACGGAATTGTCACGAATCTACACTACAAAAACCAGTGTTACTCTACAAAAAAATATCACAGTAATCGTACAATTAGAAAGAGTACTAAGGTTAAGATGAAACCCAGCAAGAGATTAACTTTATTCTCGGTTCAAAATTGCCAAATTTATGTGTCCGTTGTGAAACAAGATTAGTTCCACGGCAAGAAAACCCAATTTCAGGGATACAAAATCCAAAAAGAAATTTGGGAATACCTTAAGGTGATAACGGTGAAAAACAAGCGCCTGATTGTGAATTGTTAAGATCTTAGAAAACCAAGAACGCATGAAAACAGTAATAAAATGAAAGAAAATTTGGCAAAGGAAATAGAGTATTTTCGTGTGAGGGAACGTCAACGTGAGTGCTCTGACAGAAGTCAAAGAAATTCCTCTCGACTTAAATCAAATACTTTATTTTACATAGCTAACAATATAATTTCAAATCCATCCACCGCGCCAAAATAAAGGATAAACCCTGGATCAATAACCAAACAGTTACAATTCATCCAAGCAGACAGTTTTAACCGTACATTTTACAGACCTTCGCCCCTTTCCAAGATTCTTAATTAAATTTCCTTACCAACACGTAACGACGCACCAGATGTGTGTTTAATAACAACTTAAGAATAAAGTCCCCGGCTAAAATATATTCATCTTACAAATCCAATTAATACCAAACATATAGTATAAATAAATAAATAAGCAAACCAATAAAATCAGAAATTTTTATAAGCAAAACAACACGTGAAATATTTGCATGGTTTTCGTCTTTGTCACAGGGAAGAGCACATTTTTACCGAAAAAACTTTAATAATAGCAAACTTACAACTATTACCAACGGAAACTGCAACTCTGAACTCTCCCGTACCTCAATTATGGAATAAACCAATTACTCTCGTACTCTTTTAAGTGAGAACACGTAAAACAAATTAAATCAGGTAAACAGACGAAGGTGAGTCGAATTGGTAGTCAATTAGAAATGGTACGATAATCAAATAATTAAAATCTCTAGCACAGAACAACCCTTGGCGTTTAGATTCGCTCGCAGCATGTTAATGAATGTTCAACAGCTTCACAGAATCGAACACAACCGAGCGCGTCCCGTAAAACAATTCATATCCCAATTCGAACTTTTCCATCCCTCGAAACCTAAACCGAGAAACTAAAAGATCGCACGTCAACTATTTGAGGCATCCGTCAAACTAGTCAAATAGTTTATATAGCTCATTAGTTCAATTTAAAATGTTGGTGACGTATGAAAGCACAACTGACGCCGGATTTATAAGAAAAAAAATTTTAATTCACAAACTACTAAATTCCTAAAGAATTTCCAATAATGGGGGCTGAGGGGGTTTAAAAACTCCAGAAAAACTACACCGCAATGAATTTGTAATATCACAACTTTCTTCCGCAGATTGCACCAGCCGGTTGTTTTAGTAAAACCTAAGTAAACAAATATTGACTACCTGTACAAGTCATTTCGAATTAGGTAGAAGATGAGTTAAATTCGAACAGAAACTTCATGTAAACGTACTACTCTAACAATAGAAACTGTTTAATGAGCCATTACAAACTACTACACAAAAGGTCGATTCTAAAACTGTTCGGCAGAAATGATTTTGCCTTCGCTAGGTGTCACGTTGGTGTCAAAGGAATTCGCAAGGCCCTTGTCACTGGTCGGAATTGGAACAGAGCATGCAGTCTATGTATGTAGACCAATACATGGCAAACGGCTCCTCTTTAGGGTATTGAGGCGTACATAACGATTATTCCCACCATTTTCCGATTGTATGATAATAAAAACACCCAGAGGCTAGACAATCTGCCAGCTAATTATGGAAGCATGCGTCAAATGGCCAAATCAACCGATCCTGTAACACAACTTCTGACAGACCCCACAGATTCCTAGGTGAAAATTAATTACTTTGCATAAATTGAAATAACAAAACAAAATTCCACACCTCAGAGTAGCAGTTTCTCAGACTTCTTGAAAAGGACAAATGTGACGCATTTCCACTTCAGACTCTTCTTGTTTGCAATCAAACAATCACGTAAAACACACGCAACACTTCTACACAGGCGACACGAAAAGAATTCAGAAAAACAGGAATACGACAAGTTCAACACAATAAGAGAAACTCTGGTAACTTTGAGGTGCTCACAAAAGATGAAGCGGGAAAGTCGGCCTAATTTACACGAACACGCACAAACGCACAGACGCATAGGCCACGGCTAAGCAGCAAATATGAAAATTGCAGACGCGAAGTTAACGTACATACCCTAAATATTCATTCGGAAGGTTAACATACACCCTTTAAAGTACCCGGACCCATAACATTTTTAAAACAAAACAATGAACAGGGTAGGACCACATCCCCAAACCTCAATGTCACCATTCTCGTACCAATGTTGTCTTCCAAAACTCTCATACCAAGTGAATATAAATATTTTGTTAAAACAATATACAACACAGTGGAATATAGAGTACGCATCTACGTACTTCCTCCGGTTCCAATTTGTCAGATTCGAAGACGCACTCCACATATAATCTCGCAGATTTTCATTAGGCCGAATAGAAAACCCTGCTAGAGCGGATGATAAATAGAAAATTTGTACGAAAACAATACAATGACAAATCCTACGTACAAGGTATCATTACGAGAGTGGTTAGTCGCAAATGAATTACCTTGTAAATTGTCTTCATTATTAGTATTCCGAAACGGCTTTACTTAGAACTGATACCTAACCTTGGCCAGTTGTACCTCCAGAAAATCGAATAATATTTATTCGAGTATACGGCTATCTACGGTATTATTGACGTGTCTATGATATTATTAAACGTTGTTCTGCAATTACTTAAATGTTTATGCCCCATCAAGTCATAAAACCACCACTAAAACTGTCGTTCAAGAGTCGTAATACTCGGACGTGTATACTTCTGATATATATATTATTATACACATACTTTTCAGACTGCAATAAAAAATCGACACGGCAACAAGAGTACAGAATATCTCTCCTTATGTTCTCATTTCTAATCCATATACGGAACGTACTGCAAATTAGTCGAGTATTTATTATTTAACAGCTGGCTTTAATCCCGGGGGCTTTCTTTATTCATAACTTCTGTTCTTTCCTCATTAAAAAATATGAAAGGCCTTTCTACGAGGCACCGCTGAATACCCGTCACCGCTCTAAGTTTCTTCAATTGATCCGACCCATTAATTTCTACTTGAAACTGAACAAACCATCAAGGTCGCCGATACCGTAGACTAATGTTGCCATATCAAGAATGACAAATTTCCAGATGACATTCTCTGTCTCAAGCCACCCGTTCGAATACTTTTAAATCAACTTCAATTCTTACTGGTATTAAAAAGATAATCCGTGTGGAATACTGACAGCACAAGACAAATTGCAAAACGAATTCGTAGCTACACACACCACACAATACTTCTGGAAACAGAAAACCTCCGCGGTCGAGCATTTGGGTCTCAGCACGCATAAGCCCACTAAACCGCAGAGTATGTAAGACAAACTATGATGCATAATTTATAGAAAGAGTACAAGAACATGGGTTAGGGTTTCGGGCCGTTCTTCGTCGGTCAGTTCGGTAGTAAACAAAAAACCTATACAGTTCCCGAAAAACCTTCCCTTAAACATCTAAATTTGGACGACGAAGATTTTTATGTTTAAATCAATCTCTGGCTGACAGCCAGGTGCTTTTTTAGGTTCAGGCAAAATTCCCAACTCTCAAAAAATACAGCTCCTCGGGAAACTGACAAAACAATTATGACAACGGAAAATGATCATAAACTACAAGTGATTTTTATCAATCAACACTCGACAGATTTAAAATCCATCTACAAACAATGAAGACGTAATATTTGTTTCGATTCCTTCTGAAATTTAAATGTTAATTGCATAATGTGAGGACGCCACTTCATACGTAAGTCGCTGCTGTTTTATTTGCCAAGGCTTCCTGTAAAGTTTCTTATATAACTTGTTATTCTAATGAAAATTCCCTGCTTCTTTTTCAACAGTCATTCATTTTCTTATGTCACCCAAAGAGAACGAGCTCGAAACGTAAAAATAAATTGAAATTATTGGGTGGTGATGGTAGAGTCTAAAATATAATGAGACCTTTGATTTTCTTTCGTTCGAATAAACAACAAAAATGTACATGTCGGTTCCTCAACGGGGGAACACCACGAAAAATGCATTTTCTCCAATACATACGTAACATAACCGAGTGGGAAAACAAATACAAAACACGAAACCATTCAACTCGGTACTCCACATCCGACGAACTTAAATAACAATAACATTAAATCAGACTATTATCAGATTGATAAATGTATCAGTACCACTTGGAATCATTCACTTGGCATTCCAACCCTACGAGATCATCTACAGGTAAATATTACGTAGCAGAAAAAACAATACTCTACCCCATGGATGCAAGAAATAAAACGGGTATAGGTAATTGTACTGGTAAGGTGTACACCAAGTCTTCGGGCCAGATTCCAGGTATCTCCAGTGAGATATTCAAATTGTGAAGTGCCACTGTGTACGTCCGTCAATCTTCATCTCACCTAAATCAATCTCATCACTTGCACGATAACCAAGTCATTCGAAGAAGAACATTATCTCCCCTAGAAATCACGAGTTTCAACAAACGTACAAAACCCAAACGGGTAACTCAACAGGCTCGTTTCCGACATTGTTATCAGTAGAAGGTGATATTTACGAAGATAATTAGGTTCAAAGTGTTCGGAAATTAAATAATAATATAAATCCAAAGGTTGTTACACGACATTCCCATGTTAAATTAAAGGTAAACACGATGCCGCCCGCAAATCCCCACGATTGCCCGCAACGCGTGAAAAAATAAATAATGCATTAATAACCAAAAACGAAAGGTAAACGGTAATGGGAAAGCAAACTCGATCATTAATAAATATCAATATTAAGAAATAAAAGTCGACAGATTAAATAAAAGAGTACGAGAACGATATTTTATGCGAAGGACCCCCGGTTGAACATTTGCTCATGTAAAGAATTATTTGTATTATTTATTTCTTCGCGACGGCAGTAAATACAAACTAAATTTAATAATAACGAAACTTATTAAAACTGTTAAATGGAGTTAAATTGATAATCTCAACTTACTTTTCGTTTCATCAGGTACATCCATCAGACTCTTTTTTTCCATATTTTCCTCGCTCTCGTCGGTTATATTCAAATGTCCATCCCTCTAAGCAATTTATGTTATTTTCAGCCGTTTGTAACTCCCACGTTTCCATACTCCATTGCTCCTTCCTTCCGACAATTGCACAATGTCAGACTCCTATATAATATTCAGGAGTGAACGGAATGAAAATAGGGCAACACAATAACTTTACTAGTTATGCCGTAATGTGATGAATTTAACTCACTGGAACCACTGTGTATCACACCATTTTGTCTTTTCCTGTTTTCAATTGATTCAAACAAAAAAAAGTACAATTTGGACTTTAACCCATTGCAAACCCACAAAGAAAAAAACTAATTTGAGGAGTGTCTTGATGAAAGAAGAAAGTGGCACCTTGTAATGTTTCTATTACTTTCTATTTGTTTCATTTAAATAGAACTTCCTTAAGCTTGTAAAAGATTATTGCATAAATTGTTGGGCACATCAGATCCTAGATAAAGACTTGGCAATTTCTGCATTTGTTCACTCTTTCTTGTATTACTGCATATTTCCAATTATTATTCTTGCCCCTGATTCTCACTGGGAAGAGGAGCATTTAAAATTCAGCAAATTCTTTTGCACATTTCTCTGTGGATGAAATTCTCAATGCTTCTTCTTCATAATCATCAAAATTGCTTGTGTCCCCTGCTCCTTTGCACCTCGGTATGAATGGTGCCTCTATTTTCTTCTGAAAAACTGCTATCCAGTCTGTAGAAGCAAACCACTTGTGTCCCTTTATATCATTCACTCCATTTTTCAGGTTTCCATATCTCTTTGTTAAATCCACTTGGAGTAAATTTCTAAGAAGATCTTTTAAATCTGACCCAAAATGTGATGGAAACCTCACTTTTCCTGATACAATTTTCTCATAGATTTGTATTGGTTGATCAGCAAAGAATGGAGGATAGCCAGCTGCCATTTCATACACAAGAACTCCAAGGGCCCACCAATCCACAGCTTTGTTGTATCCTTTGCTTAAAATTATTTCTGGTGCCAGATATTCTGGAGTTCCACACAATGTCCAAGTTCTCCCCTTGACTCTTTTTGCAAAACCAAAATCTGTGACTTTCAGGTAACCTTGTGAATCAATTAATAGATTTTCTGGCTTAAGGTCTCGATAGATGAGATCTAGGTAGTGCAGATATTCAAAGGCAAGCACTATCTGTGCAGCATAGAATCTTGAGTGTGGCTCACTGAATCTTCCTACCTTACGAAGGTGGGAAAACATCTCACCACCAGGTACATAGTCTAAAATCATATACAGATTTGAATTGTCTTTAAAATGGTATTTCAAGCTTACAAGAAATGGAAAATTGATTGCCTGAAGTATTCGTTTCTCATTTAATGTATGCTCTACTTGTTTTAATTTAACTACTTTTTGTTTGTCTAATATTTTCATGGCATAATATTCTTTTAACGTCTTGTGTTGGACGATCATGACTCGCCCAAACGACCCGGTACCGAGGGTTTTAATGCGTTCAAAGTCATCAAGACACGCAGTGTTGGTCGGGTTCTTTTTCCATTTCTCCTCAAATTCTTCCTTGGCTTGATCGAGGAATTCCTTGACACTTTCATAGGGATCGCCCTTCTTGTTGGTCGTGGGGGCATTGCCCATGTTTTTCGCGTCTGAATCTTCCAGGGCGACTCAGTGGTAGCGGTTACTAATGCCGTTACGCGTAGGCCGCAGCCTCTTGACTTTTCCTTTGATCCGAAGAACGAGAAAGGCACACCCGTCAGCACAGCCCGCATGGGGCTGTAGAAACCATTTCGCGACACCTCCACCAAAGCCCACAAACCGCTCGTAACAGTACCGCTGGGACTCCCGACAATTCGAGTCACCTCACTCGAATAGGGGAATCGAAAACCCCGACAAAATTAATTGATAAAATTAATTTTAATGTCGCCGAAATTCAGTAAACCCTACGTTCCACGAAAAAATGGAGAACTCACGGGTCAATTGCTAGTTTCACATTTAGCCGATTGAGACCGCTGTTTCGCGGCGCTTTTCCCATATTCCGCTAACGGAATATCAGCAACCCGGAGTCCCCTCTACCGGTGGAAAAGCAAACTGAGTGCTTGAAAACTGTCGGATTTGCGCGGCAATTCGCAAAGTCAAATTTGACTTTGCGCCGTCTTTTCCACCTTAAAATTCTATCATTTCATCACTTTTTCAACACGAATGAAAACAAGTAAATCATATGATCATATTATAATGTTACTGCACTATAGTATTTCCGAAACTCAATGTTGCAGTTAAGTAAACCAATGCAGTAAACTCATTGAGACAACTGAAATGAAATAATTCTATTAGGTAAACTCTACATTCGCGAATCGATAAGTATTTAATGAATGAAAACAGAATAAAGAAAATAACAAACATTAATTAGTATTTAATATAAGAATCATCAAATTCATCGATCAAACAATAATCAATGAGTATTTTATTGTCAGTCTAAATTGCAATGAACAATATCAGAAGAATTAAAACATATTAAGTTATTATTGTTTAGTAAATAAGTTCAGAGAGATTTGTTGGATCACCTTCAGTTCCATAACTTTCTCCGAACTTATGATATTACCCCTTGCCGGTAACGCGACAATATTATGAAACAAGTCACCGGATTAGCCGAATTCATTCGACGTAAGGCTGCGTATGCTCCCCCCTCCCAAAAAAAACTCAAATTCCAGCAGATTGCATGGATAATCGAGTGATCAGTGAAAACTCATGAATTCTGTTTTAAAAAATAAACATTTTTTTCTTGGGCAACCGAAAGATAACTGATAAACGAAGTAGAGAGACGGCTGACAAACAATATTGCACACTGTTTTCTATTCAAAAGCTGCAGATTTTCAGTCGAAATCATTCAAGAAAATCTGTTTTATTCAAGAGTTTTCCCTTCGATGAAGGCGCCCGCAGTTAGTCTTTCTGGCGCCTTATTTCTAATCAAATTTAACTTTTCCGATTTCCTCTAATTTCCCATGAAACTAGAGTCTTCCTCACTCGCTTCAATTATGCTGGTGATGTGTACATTATTAAGGGTAACACATTCTGGTACCCGAAAAGTGCTCAAATTATTCTACACATTCTGTTCTCTGTGTATCTCTACCTGTTCCGTACAAATGTCTACAAGCCAGAAGTAGTTGGAAAAAGACCACTATCCATTGTAGGTACTTAGTAACTAATAAATAGTACGAATGTATTCTCATGTTCTGAAGGAACTAATAAAATATATAGAAAATTACCACAAAGTTTGCTGCTAAAAGCTCTCATGTGGACAAGTAGTACCGACTCAAACTTATAATATCTTGAGTAATATTTAATACACAATACTTAAATTAACACAGGAGGAAGATCACAAGATGTAAAGGTACAGTGGCTCACGTAAAATATTAAAATGTGTACGCAGTATTTGCTGCAATATTTTATTAACGAAACACAGCATTTATATTTTCCTTATTAAAATCGTATTACACACAGAATCTGTTTGAAGTTAAGGTTCGTATTCGATTGAACCGAGCATTTGTTAATAGTTATTTTATTAATTAAAACTTCATATACAATTATTAGAAATATACGTGAGAGTAAGTTAAAACTCCTGAAAGCTCTTGAAGCGCCACTAATATCATTTAAGGTTGTTTACTTACTCCGTCTTGTGTTAACTTAAACCCGCCACATTTTTTACATTAATAAAGATGAATGCAATTCATTCCAGCGGTGAAGAGCGATGGATAATTATTAATTAATAAGGATCAATAATTCAAAACCTCAAGGTTCGTGGCACTGTGAAAGCAAGTCAATTCCATCTTCATAGCATACAATAAACGTATGTGTACATTTCGCATAAATTTAACGCGTTTTAATTTCACCCCGTGCCACTGATTACAGAAGGATTACTTTAAGTGAATAAAAGGAATACAAAATTTATAACAACTTGTTGGATTTCAATAGGATGGTAATGCAAACACATTTAATTCGAGTTGTTTAGACTTTATCATGCATAAAAATTATAGTTATACATAATTAACATTTTTATTATTATTAGGAGAGATTTTTTTTCGCATTGCGGAAAACAATGCGCTTCACTTGCAGACTCGAAGAGTAATCTAAAAATAAAGTTATAGAAATTTGATCCAATTTTAATGGCAACCAGAGAGACGTTGTAAACGTTGAACGACAAAGTCATGGTTTTGTACAGGTGTCCAAGGACATGGGAGTTCCTCAGAACAGGAAATGGTAAAAAACAGTGGGCCGAAGGGACCAGTAAACCTAGTGGTACGTTAGCGACCGAATACAAAGTCCGTCTTCTAGCGGTGACAAAACAGTCCAAATTCAAAGCACTTCCTGTGAGATACAAGCGTATGCTTAAGGCGAGTTTGATAAAAACCTGTAATCAGTCATGTCATTTTGGTTTACCCAGGTGGATTACGAGCCGAAGTCGATCCCTTTACGTCTTTTCGGAAAAAATACGTGTAATTTACAATAAAACAGAAAGACGGAGGCTGATCGTTAGGATGATCCCGAGTGAACTAATGGAAATCTCAATCGAGAAATAATGAAGAGTCTAGCGTTAGACGTAATTCTCGTAAAATTGAAAACCATAATTGAAAAAGGAAGGTGTCGTCCAACAGCTAGAAGTTCTACGAACTTTCAAATTTTATAAATAAAACATTTAAAAATAAATTTGGCAATAATAAAGCCCACCAAAGAAACAATTCGATGCAAATTTGTACAGGAGATGAAAAATAGAAAATAGTAAAAGGAGCTGTGACTTCGATTGCCTTGCTACAATCGTATACCATACTATAAACATACTATATACTATCGTGCAATATTTCTCTCCGCCTGGGTTCTTATGGGACTTTCTTCCATGTTCTTTGAGGTTTATTATGTGCCCCATGAACCCGTACGCACATCCATTAACGTGTAAAAATAAACTATTTGGAAATAGAAAAACGACTGCCACTTAACCGGAAAAGCTTCGGGTTGCTGACTAAATTTGGCAGAAAACAAACCTAAAAATAAATTCGTTTCAATTTATTTGCTTGGCCTGCCCTTGGCTCTGAAAATAAACTTACTATTTGATTATTATGAGTTTAATCTCGAATCGACAGGAATCTTTTTCGTCTTTGTGTGCGTGTGTCTGTAAGATGTCCGTTACTTCTGTGGTTCACCAAAAAAAAAATTTTTTTCGAGAAGAAAAATTGCAATGAGTAAAATTCCGTGAATTGTGGTCGTCTAAATTCACCTCGATGGTTTACTGCAGTGGAAATTGTGACTTTTTACAAGTAAAGTTGACAATTGAGTCATCCGAAACAAAGAAAACAGTGATATGTGGTTCAACAGTTATAAAAAAAATTGTTGATGTGACGGCGTTCAATCTCCCTGTCATTGCAACTGTTAGAGTTACATAAATATTGACTGTTACGTTAGTAAAGTGAAGACTCAGAATCTTTTGCTATTATTCGTTCCAAAATGGCAAAGATTCCGAGTCCTCTTGCATGTAGAAATGATTGATGAGCACGATTAATACCGTAATAATATAAGTAATAATAATAACAACAATAATACTACCTGTTTAAATCGGGATGAGCTAATAGAGTTAAAGAACCATACGAGTCTGATATATTTCTCTGGGTTACGAAATAAATAAATACTAATTATAAGTTTATAATACCTATATTTTGTACATACATGATTTCTCTGCAAAAAAAAACATTTCTACATTACTTTTCCTACGTGGAGACAAAAAATATTGATGTGATGTTTCCCTATGTCTGTAAAATGTTTTCTCATGATTGACAAACGCCAAGATACTGTGCCGGATGTATAAATGTTACGTATATAAGTGTTCGTCAACGTTTTTAATATGTACAATCGATTGATACGCTCTCCGGACTTTCGATAAATTCATCAATAAATATGCGAGTCGAAGGAATTTTCCTACTTTCACTCTCATTTTAAATATCACAATTATTGTAATACGAGGTAATGGCCGCCTCCGATTCATTCCACACTAGTTAAAAAAAAACATTTAAACAATGAAAAAAATCCGATTCCTTCGAAATTTAAGGTGGTTCTCGTGTGCCACCTCACCTAGAGAAAACGATATTGATTTGGGTCGATTATTAAAAATTCTATTCGCGTTTATTTTTAATTATTTTTCTACTGTTTTGTTTTTTTCTTCGTGATATTCCGATACACTTCTCAGATACCTATGACACGGGTCAATTTTTAAAAAAACCATCAACACAATTATGACGATTTCGGATTGTTCAATCAACTTAACAAAAACAATAATCGACGTGTTTCACCAGAAATTACAAAATGGCATTTTCATTTGTGGGTTGCACTAAAGAATTCCACTGCACCGATTACACCAAATTATTCATTTCACTCAAGTAAAATACGAAACAACTAAAGGTAATGGAAGAGAGGTACACTAAACCGTACCGAACAAAGTGATGCGCCGGGTGGGCTGCTTTTCCGACGAAGGCTGTATTAAAAATAAAAATTCAATAAATAAATAATAATAATAGACAATGGGAGAACAACATTAGCGATTCAAACTGCAAAATATTGCAGACATTCACTTCTCAATGCTTGTTCTGTCGAATGGAATCACCAATTCGTATGCGACTCTTACAAACCCATAGTAATATGGCAAAGTTTAAAAAAAAAACAATACGAACAAATTATATGTTAACTGGTCAAACGACATAACAATCTCCTCGTAGGGAATCGTTCGATCAGTCATTGATCACTGACAATTGATATTTTATACAAATACAACGGGTGCAACATATCCGACATTTTACTATGATTATGAACAAATTCATTTGATGAGGCATACAAAACACAAAATTTCGACAACTAAATTATCAAACGATCGATATAACGATAATGGCAATTTATCAACGGAAGAAACCGTTCGATCTACCGAGAGCTAAACCCCACCCCCGATCTCTTACCCACCCCTCAGATTGCCACACCAGGCGAACAAAACAATACCATATTTTTTACTTATTATTATCAATAAATTCTATCTAATTAATATTAAATTACTTTCTTATTTACACACAAACGTAATAGTTGATAGAATAATTGAATACTTATGTATAAAACTGGTCCGCTTAAGGGATGAACAAGTAACAGAAAAAAAGAAGCTTATTTTTTTTACAAAGAAAGTTTGAGATGTCTCGACTACAATGAACTACTTATAAATTTTTTTCCGGCATGACCCTCCGATCAAGAAAAAAATATGGAGGATGGCTTTTGTGTCCGTTACAATAACATTAACGTTACGATATTTTCCCTAAGAAATACTGTGCTCTAAAAAACGCTTCGGAAACTGCTTAAAACGACAACACCATAAGTAATACAAGTATTTGGCGACAAATAAGGAAAATCCTCACTAAAAGCGGTGACTTACGCGATTAAATTTACAATTTAAGAAATTTCAAAACAAAAACGCACCCGATTCACCCGTTACAATCCTAATTCTCTTTTCAACATTGCTGATCTGGCACACTTCGTAAAATATCAACGGAAATCTATCACATAGTTTCCTTCGAGGAATATAAAATCATCTATTTCATTTACATATATATAAGAGCGGGCGCGCGCGCTCATGTATGTGTATGTATGTGTGTGTGTTTTTATAAGACAAAAACAATAAATAAATCATTAATAACCGTTCTAAAAATAAAAAAAAAATTAAAACAGGTAAAAAGAAGTTCTATCACCAAAACAAAAACCACCAAGTCCCGTTGAATAAAACTTTCTTGGTTAAATAATTTTTCCCAATGTTTGTTACTTCCCCTCCATTCTCGAACATGAAAACGGTTTCAAAATCACGATTTTAAAAATCTTTCTTATTGTTAAGTAATTACATCCTCACAATGATTACATCCTATTGTTCCCTTCATTCTAATTTTTATGTAAATATATATATATATATATATATATATATATTTCAAATCAATGATCAACGTGATAGATGTGCTATTGTTAAGGCCTAAAATCAAAGAAATTTTGCGCGGCCGGTGCCCTTCCAAGTTGAAGACTATAGTTGCCGCCACCAGGAAAATCAATCAAATGATACATGCATATAAAACCCGAATAAAATGAAACATTAATACAAAATACGATAAATCAAACTAGGATTTGATTTTTGGTAATACTAAAGTGAAACTCTCGTATCGTGATGACTGAAAATTGACTTTCAATTGTAAATGTCTATGGGTTCCAATTAAGGAACAAATAAATTAAATAATGTTTGTTGCATTCTAATTTCCAAAGGTTCCCTAACTACTTGACTCAATTCTCCCACAATACTGCCATTAATACAGACAAAAATAGGTTCTTACAAAATAAAAAACCTTTTTAAAAGCTTTAAAGTGAAGCTTAAAATTTGACCGAATGGCCAGTTCCCTGAATTTGAAAACTTTTATGTTAACTAGTTCACTTCAAAGGGAGTGAACAACAATAGTTTTCAGTTTACTTCCAGAAACCCAGTGGAGTTTAACTTCATTTTTCCTAAACAAAAAATATGTGCCTAATAAAAACTATAGTTTTTGCAAAATGAGTACATTGAGTTTGTTATACAGTCATGTGGCATTTCATGTAAAAAATTTACTTTAACATGTGCCAATTCATTCTACCTTACCATACTGACAATATCCCCCCAAATACCTTAAAGTCACCTTGATGATTCAACCTTAACTATGTTAATGTATGTATATCATTCACATGATTAGTAACTTTTGATTAAATCAAGTTAAAAATTTGGATTATTAATGATGAAGCACTTGCAATTTCTTCCCATGACTTCAACTATCCAAATCCCCTTGACTGAATCAGTTGTACAGCTTGTTCTCTGAAGCAAATATTGCATATTCATTTCTCTTTTTAGAGTCCAGAATAATTGTATGCTCCCAAATTTCACCTGGAATTAATAAGTTAAATTAAAAATAATCAAGTCATTTTTTACCAATAATTTTTAATAAATAACTGCTTTTTTTGGCCAAGAAGTTTAAAATATATTTTTTACTCTGAAATTCAACAACTAAGCAATAGATTTGTTCTCCAAAACAAAGGGTAAATTGTTTGTATAAATATCTAAGCATTTCAGTATACTTACTTGAGATTTAATCAGCTGTTTGCAGTTACAATGAAGCAAAGACAACTTTAATGTTTTGAAATTGTTTTGAAATCACATCCTAACTTCATACTCACACAAAAGTCTAATAAAATACAAAAATTCAACCCAACAAAATAAAATCTAACACTAAACCAAGGTAATGCCAAATATGAATGTCTTGCAAAGAAATTTGTTATGTCCCCACAATTTTCTCAACATTAACATGAAGAATTTCCTTAAGCTTGTAAAAGATTATTGCATAAATTGATGGGCACATCAGATCCTAGATAAAGACTTGGCAATTTCTGCATTTGTTCACTCTTTCTTGTATTACTGCATATTTCCAATTATTATTCTTGCCCCTGATTCTCACTGGGAAGAGGAGCATTTAAAATTCAGCAAATTCTTTTGCACATTTCTCTGTGGATGAAATTCTCAATGCTTCTTCTTCATAATCATCAAAATTGCTTGTGTCCCCTGCTCCTTTGCACCTCGGTATGAATGGTGCCTCTATTTTCTTCTGAAAAACTGCTATCCAGTCTGTAGAAGCAAACCACTTGTGTCCCTTTATATCATTCACTCCATTTTTCAGGTTTCCATATCTCTTTGTTAAATCCACTTGGAGTAAATTTCTAAGAAGATCTTTCAGATCTGACCCAAAATGTGACGGAAACCTCACTTTTCCTGATACAATTTTCTCATAGATTTGTATTGGTTGATCAGCAAAGAAAGGAGGATAGCCAGCTGCCATTTCATACACAAGAACTCCAAGGGCCCACCAATCCACAGCTTTGTTGTATCCTTTGCTTAAAATTATTTCTGGTGCCAGATATTCTGGAGTTCCACACAATGTCCAAGTTCTCCCCTTGACTCTTTTTGCAAAACCAAAATCTGTGACTTTCAGGTAACCTTGTGAATCAATTAATAGATTTTCTGGCTTAAGGTCTCGATAGATGAGATCTAGGTAGTGCAGATATTCAAAGGCAAGCACTATCTGTGCAGCATAGAATCTTGAGTGTGGCTCACTGAATCTTCCAACCTTACGAAGGTGGGAAAACATCTCACCACCAGGTACATAGTCTAAAATCATATATAGATTTGAATTGTCTTTAAAATGGTATTTCAAGCTTACAAGAAATGGAAAATTGATTGCCTGAAGTATTCGTTTCTCATTTAATGTATGCTCTACTTGTTTTAATTTAACTACTTTTTGTTTGTCTAATATTTTCATGGCATAGTATTCCTTGTTGTCTTTATGCTGGACAATCATGACTCGTCCGAAGGAACCCGTTCCCAGTGTTTTGATCCTGTCGAAGTTGTCAAGTTCAGCTGTGTTGGACGATACATTTTTCCACTTCTCTTCGAAGTCTTCTTTGGCTTGATCGAGGAATTCCTTGACACTCTCAACGGGATCGCCTTTTTTATTGGACGTTGGGGCATTGCCCATTTTGCTAGTGTCTGTTTCTTCCAGGGCGGATTAATACTCTCGGTCGAGACTCCTATCACGCCTTGGCCGCAGCCTTTTAACAGTACTTGGTAATGCACAAAATAAGAAAAAGGCACACCTGTTAGCATAGCCGGAATTATTGACCATGTATTCCCTCATTTTTTTTACCACACATCAACCAATACCGCTGTTCAATTAAAATATGTAACCCGTGATGCGAATGTATGGTTAGAAACATTTATACACGCGGAAATGAACAGTTTTTTGCGTTATTTATTAATCGAACTCAATTTGATCAAAAAAAATGGAGAACTCACGGGTCAATCGCTGGTTCGAGATTTCACCGTGCGAGATCGCTAGCTCAGATCGCAGGCTCAAGGTCGCATATGTTGCTCTTGCAGGATGACAGGTGGTGCGCTCTACTCGGGAAATGCCGGCCGGACTAGGAACAAGAAAAAAAAACTTACAGAAGTTTCACATTGTCGACTTCCTCTTAATTAACCCTTTTACACTTTCATTACCGATTCTAAAAGTAGAATCGGTCGTTGTCACTTTTCTACGAGTGCACTTGACTATTTTTAAAAGTCACAGGTTGAAACTCTTCACGCTCTGCTCCACTGTTGTAACAGAAGTCATATGGTAAATCATTAAGATTCCTCGGTGGTTCACTAAAAAATCTGTATGGAAATATTCGGCTTTGAGATTGCACAGCCAATTACAAATTCTTTGATTAGACAAACTGGATCGTTGAAATCAAAAAGGAAAAAAACACACACACAGAGTTTAAGACGCATTAAAAATAAACAAATGAAAAATATATTAACGGAAGCGAGTTCTCTCACAAAACTTTTCCTGCTTGATAGCATTCCAATGGAATCGTAGGGAATTGTAACCCATATCGGACGCTTTGAAATTTATAGTAATTTTCCACGTTTGACATTCGTCACACCAGAATTATAGAAATAATTATAAAATCATTATTCGTATTTAAAAGCAAAACTGTGAACTATTTCGGTGAATTCCATCATACTTTGTGGACAACTTCACAACTTGATTGACAGGTAACAATTGAATTGCCTTTTTATCTGTCAATGTCCAACATGTCCTTAAATGGTTTACCCGATTGAAGCGCCTAAATAAAGCTGTCGTCTGCCTTTTACACAGATAAAACCGACTGGTAAAACATTTTTGTGGGGTTCATTCAATTCATGTTTTCGTATCTTCACAAGGTCAACATGTTCGACAAAGGAGCCCAGACATCTGCTCCCTTTATGGACAATATAGTTTGTAAAACAATTTGTCCTACCCATTACGAGTCTCCTCATCTCGGATCAATGACATTTCAGGGAGTAACTAGAATAGAAAACTGACTGTTGAAGAAATTATCGAATATGTGGAAAAGTTTGGGAACGTCCGTTCTCAGAAAACACAAGACGAATACTAAAAATAGAAAAATTGGATATATTTTTGTTTTTTTAAAAAAAAGTTAAATTATTGAGGGTTTGAAAATGGGGTCATTTTTTTCAAAGGACAATTATTAAAATAGGTGCAAATGGAGTACCGAAAAATAGAGTTCAGACCTGGAGGAGAGATGACACCGAAGCTGTGTGTTCTTGGGTTTTAAATTTATTTAAAATATTTGTTCAGGGTTTTGAAAAACTAAGTAATTTTATTCCGTCTTAGAATTATGACACTCACTTGTTGACCGAAACTTGACTTGCATTTAGTGCATAATTTGCAAGAAATTAATTATTATGGTTATTGACGTCATGGAGGCAAATGACTCTGATAAGTGTAGAATATGAGAGCATAAATATTTTGAAACTTGTCAAAGCAAAAAGTTTTTTATTTCCTCTGAAGGTTTCCTAATCAGAGTTCACCTTTTCTTCTCGAAAGTCCATAATTAATACATCTTAATATATTAATTAATATACTTTTAATATTGTTGTATTTCGAGTTCCAAGCTCATTTTGCAACCTTCCATTGGGAAGTCTAATTTTCTTTTTACTATAATCCACAAGGAACCTCGATAGGGTGGTATATGTCACGGTCGAGGTTTTAAAAAATCTTATAAAATCGTATAATCACATAAAAATCAAATTTTTCTATTAAAATGCTCCGAAATATTCATAATGGTTAGGAATTTTTAATGTGACCTTTCTAGAGCATGCCACAGAGTAGTAATATCCCAAGGAAGTCAGCGCAAAGCCGGGGCAGGATGGTGAAAATTAGACTCCATCATATTATACGCGTAATTACATAATTAATAGTGAATAATAATAAATGTTAAATGCGGTCTAATAATTAGAACTTGAGGTCAATACACTTAGTTTTTTAAACCATTCCTACAGCACTCATGCCTGCTTTGAAATAAATAATAAATCCGTAGGCATCGTCCAAGGCAAATCAAAATCGTGTCGCGACATTAATAGCTAACTGAAGTCAGGAACAGTTATAAGTTCAGTCACAAGAATATTCGGAGTTAGGGGAAGAGTCAGAGAGCAAGAAACGTCGACCTGAATCAAATAGTTGTCGCCATTAAAAAAAAGATTCACTTTTCTCATTCCTGTGAAACTATAACCGTCTTCAAGATGGCGTCAGTGTTCATTTCCCTTTCGATTGATTCCTCAACTTCGTGACCATTTATTTTTTAGCAACTACAAGAAATCGCTGACCGTCGAGGATACCATTCGAATGGTTTCATTCCAAGTGAGAGAGACAGAGAGAGAGAAAAAATTCCGACGGCGTGAGAGGCTGGAAAAGACGGATGTGCAAAGTTGAATAAAAGGTGAACCACCTCAATGTAGTCCGATTACGTGCGCTCCTGACCACCATTTCCTTTTTATTCTCCGCGCTTTTACGATGGCAAGCTAGCTGCCAGTATTTTGGTCTTTTGATTTGTCCCTGAGTTATTGATTTCACACGTACGCATCTACCGATTTGATCATTATGCATTTCATAAATACATCACATGATTTAATCCCAAATGTAGGAAGCCTCGAAGCAACAAAAATTAAAACAATGAAGACAATTTGTGAGCCATCATATGCCACATCTCACATTTTGTATTCGCTTTTAATTTCTTCTGGATGTCAATAATAATAGTAAGGCATGCAGGTTTGGAAATATCTCAAAATAATTCTTAAAATTTAAAATTCCAACTTTGGTTACGATTCTAAAAAATTATTAAAAATTCTACGTAAATTTATTCAACTCCCTGCTATTTAATTTTTGCAAAAATAATACAAAGCTGTCTGCCTACTTTGTCACATCTAACACACTACTCAATATAAGTTCACATACTAAATCTTTCGAATAAGGGGTCGATACCAATGTTCTCGAATGACGGATACGAAAATACTTTCGGCATACGTACACCCCATTTAATTGCTACCTGCCTATTTTTATGCCACTCTTTTCCCCCTTTAGAGCAGAGGAGACACCCGGTATTAAGACGAGATGAAGAGTAAGAAAGAAGAAATCGAATGCATTCTAAAAATAAACCAAATAATGAAGTACACACATACACATATATAATTTTCATTCGGGTAATTGAGAGTCTTTGACCGTTAGGAACACGGTGCCCCCACTCTGATGAAATTTTGCTTGGGATACCCGGCAAACCCGGCACGAGGATGAACAAAGCCGATGTTCAAAAGAGTGGATACTCGTGGAAACAAATTCGACTTCATGGTCACGGACTTGTAAACGAGACAAGGACAGATGAAGTCATGAACTTGAGTTGAAGAGAAATAGTTTTTTTTGTAAGTTAATATTTCTTTTGTCTCATCACATTTGTGTTCTCTCCACTGAAGCTGTCCAGCCTTCACGACATGAAAAATTATCAGCGGCGACAATAAATCCGTAAATATCTTAACTAATATGACAATAATCCACTTCGGATCAGTGGGGCAGTATTTCGTCACTACGTGTTTTCACGTCTCTTACATACGTAGCAGGAGAAACACCGAGTGTTCGAGGACCTCGGCAGCAAGACATACCGCTGGAATTCGCCATCATCTTTAATAAGACATAGAGTCATCCAAGTTGATGTCGATGACAGGAGAGACATCCGTGGATTGTAATGAAGGTGGTTCTTAAAGAACTTTGAGTTCTCAGTACCCGTTCTCTCACTGTGCATGCAGACGATCGACTCGTAACCACAATTGTTTGCAAATTCCTCTTCATTCTTCTGCCTTCAGAGTTCAACAGTAGCCAATCATGAATTCCGTTGCGGATATGTAGTCTCCATGTCTAATACAAGTTTTAAAGAAATTTCAGAGTGAAATTCGTTCATTAAATGCTTTCAAACCCGAGTATAGCATTTTCATATAAAAAAAGTCGACCCAAAATTTATAATTTAACTTAATGTTTCGTATCAGCTTCGGATGCTGTTTATGTTTTCTGTACCGTTATCCAAGGTAAATTACTTCTGAGAAACCTTTAACTGATAGTTCATTAGAGTTGTTACTTATCGACACGGCACAAACCGCATACAGCAAACTAGGAATATTTTTATTTCATTGCATTTTGTTAAAAACTGACGAACGCGGCAGTTTCAGCGAGTGTTCGTTGGATCGGCACAAATCGGACTCCGATACCATCATCGCCACCACCTGTAATGACTTTAATTGAGAACTCCAGTGGGAAAAGTTTTGACATTCGAGGCGAAATAAGCAACTGAACGAATCCGACTAGAAAAGCAACGTTTCCTTAGTCTGGAAAAAGTTACACGTGCATATGTGTCAATAAAGCAGCAGAGCAACTCATATTTATTTTGATAGAGCTGACGGTCGAACCCCAGTCGAATCCGTCGTGGTTTAAATGTGGACTCGTCATTTTCTGTGGTAACCAAAATAGATATCTCTGTCGGTGAGTAAAACATGGAACCGGAAGTCCAACAGATTCCCAAATGAAGTCCGGTTCATATTATTCAGTTCGTTACGAATCAGGAAATAGAAACGTGAAAGACTGCTGGGAACATATGAAATTTTCTGCCGGTGTGTCGGCGACAGGTGAAAATCATTGAGCAAATCACTCGTGCCGGGTGTTCGGTTCAGCGAGATCAACAAAATGTTCTCTTATCCGGCCTAAGACCTGACACTTCTCTTCCGCTCATAAGACGGCCTATTGCGCTCCTTATTCGCGCATCACAATTCAAATTGAAACGTGACAGAAACTGAGAATCATTAGAAGAAATGATCACCGACTCGAATAAATCGATGGAAGACATCAAGGTACGGTGTTTTAGAGTAACAAACAATGCTCTCCGAGAACAAAAGAACATTTTTTCTAGCTCTTTCACCGTTTCTTCTGGGTTTTCCAAGGCGTCGCCCGAGTTGCGGGTGCACTTAGAAGGAGGAACACCTAGAACTGGCAGAAAACTAGGTTCAAGTAGAAATGTTAATGGTAAAAAAAAACTCGACTGCCTCTACGAACACACGACTATAATGCAACAGTGAAACAGTGTGCAATCCTCGAAGATCGGCCCTATGTTTGTTACAGTTGTTGAAACACTTTTTAACAGTACCTTATTTCAATCGTTTTACCATGGTCTCATTGTCTGAACATTCGAGTGAACGTTCTGCATTTAAATACAGAAAAAGATCGGCTTAAATCATTCAATAATAAATTATCTTGTGTCAACGTATTTAATCTTAATACATTAGTCACAAGAGCCTATTTCCTTCTTCTTACTAACTCGTTCTCTCGTTTCTGTTGTTAAATTTCTTAACAGAATATTTACGTGAATATTTTCTGTATTGTTTATACTGTAAATTTCGTCTCTCGTTCGAATGGTAAACTTCTAAATTTCTACACTTAATTATGTTATTAATCAATTGGAATTGACAATAATGTTTATTTACAAGGTCTTTTACTTTAAGCCACGCAACATAAGAACTAGTTGTTTCTTCAAAGGAATAAATGCTCATCGGGGCGCGGGATATTCGGTTTAGGCAAAACTTAAGAAAATATACCTAAAGTTAACAGTTGACCGCATTACAACGTAATTCTGCCATTTTAAAATGTTGATTTTCGTTGTCACAACTACCTCTCCATGAACAGGCAGGTTAAAAAGATAATCCACGATTTATTGTACTGTGAACGACATTAAATTATCTGTACTTATTTATGCGGGCGAGCGGATATTAATTATTGTTGAAGCAGAAAAAACGAATTACTATCGAGTAAGGTTTGCGAGATTCCTTGGAACATTACTTAAATTAAAATTTTCTTTGGGTTTGAACCATTGTTCGCTCAAAATTCGCCACGGTGCCCTTCCCATACGCTTTGTATTCTACGTAGTTCGATTGAATGCAACTGCAGAGTTCTAATTCCACATAAATTTGCTGGTGCAGAAAACTCGGAATGAAAGTCATTTTTTACCTAGTTTAGTGCTGACACCGTTAATTTGAACTTATTATGTAATTACAATACGGTTACGTAAAATACGTAAATTCTCCGGGAAATACAAGGCATTGAAAGGAGAAATGTCAGACAAAACGGAAAAGAATTTTCCCCGATGTGAACAATCCACAAAGTTTCATATGTAGCGAACATGTAAAAGTACACCTCACGAAATAAGATTGCCTTTGGGGTGAGTTAGAGTCACAGGAAACCGATTTCGAATGTTCGGTGCCAATCATTCATTGAATTCATTCATCGGTCGATTTCTAGGTTCGCCATTTAGTTAGAAAGTTAATGATGCCCTACTCGACGGACGTGTTAAAACACGTGGAACGACAAAAATAGGGAAAGAAAATAAAATAGACAAACAAGTCTTCTGTTCTGCGATAAAAATTTTGAATTTAAATGAAACTCACTTCAGAGAAGATAATTTTTAAAGTTGCCGGAGAAAAAAATCACCGAAACATAACCTAAAACAGAGTTCACCACTGCCCTCCAAATGGCGGGAAGGAAAATTTTTTGTCGACGTTGCGCAAAGAAAATTTCCTGTTCTCTTCAAGAGAAATATCTTTCTGACACTGTTGCAAATTTTTTAATGAACATTAAAAAATATTAATGATTAAAATATTTTGTGAGATTTTAGGATGATATTGGTGAGATGCAACTGTCTCTTGACTAGAGTTGTGGGAGTTATTTTTGAAATAATTATGATACCTCTTCTTTTGCTAAATAGAAATTCGATTTGAGATTTTAAGATCAGAAACTATTTCCAAGTGTCAAAGCCGTGAATTTCAGTTCAGCCAAAAACACCATTTTCCATGTTTTGACAACAAGTAAAATGAACGGAATTTTTTATGTCGGTAATTACAACAAGAGCCAAAACCATTAAGCAAACTATTTTAGTGTAGTATCTAAGAGCGGAAAGGTGTAAAATTGAATTGACCCTCTCCCATCAATGGTTAGAAAACCGCCTGTATTGCTTAATGCCTCGTGATACACATTGTTTCAGATGGACGCTAAGAATTCGCCGGGTGTACAAAAAATTCTTACTTGAATTTTCAGAAGACATTCGCAAGCCAAAGAGGATTTCTCCTCCCCTCTCGACACCCTAGCGGCATCCTTCGGCAACGCTCACAATTGTTGGAATGACGACAATTTTGAATTTTGTACAATATTGCGAAAGATATGTCAAAATACCTTAAAACAAAATTTCTTCTGAAATGCGTGCGAATTGGCGGAAATTAAGGCAAAACTGTTGTCGAATAAACTTAATTTTTGAAAAGGTGCCGGTAGGAAGATGGAAAACGAACATGGGGGAAAACCGAGTGGTTCGTGTAGTTCACGTAACGCTGACGTAGATACCCGAAGCCAGTCGAAGGCAGCCGAGTTGTTCGTCGTTGAGACGCTTGTGCGCGGTTTCCATTCCTCTTTTATTCGTATAATTCGTTGGCTTCGGTCTTGGTATTTGTACGCGGTTTCGCATTCACTTCGAGTATTCTTTTTTTCTCATAATTTATTCAGTTTTAATCAGCATTAACAATGGCAGAAGTTGCAGAAGTCGTCAAGTAAGTGCTTTTTGACGTTTATTTGAGTCATTTCGCACGGGTATTCGCGAAAAATTATGGCTTGCAATTTGGCGGCTAAAAAACTCACATTTTGTCTTTCCGCATTGCCCGCCTGGCGTTCTTCGACCGTGCATTACATTAATTCTCCACCGAGCTCGGTTCACCTAAGTGTTGCAGTTCATTTTTTAGCTTAAGAGTATATTTACCTGTGTACAGTGAAACGCCGGGACGAATTCATCTGAAACTTGACTTGCCGTTTGTTTTTTAATTGTTTGTCGCGGCAGCATGATGAGGTAGAGGACACGAAAAAACCAACCAGAGAAACCGGGAAACATGGCTGTCACATGGCGATGTTTATGTTTTCGGGTTCCAGTTCCTTTTTTGTTTTCTCCGAGATGGCCGGAAAAATAGAACAGTAAGCAGCGAGGTGGAAAGGAGGGGGGGAGCACAGTAAGATGGCGAAATGATAATTTCGCGTCGGTCCTCCAGAATTGGCGGGCAGATTTCCGACTCGGTTTCTCGCTCCTTGTGCCCGGAAACTGTTTCTCTATTTGTTCCTTTTTATGGTTCAGTTATGAGTACCACTTTGGAAAGTTATTTCGTACGCACGACGCCGCAAAGCGTGAAATAAATTCGCCGGTTAAGCCGGCCGGACTCGCCGTAATCGAAACATGTGTTTGTTTTTGTTTGTACACCGGAGATGCTTCGCTCGCCGAGATGCAGGCAACGGCTAGAGGAAGGGAATTTTGTGCCGTGAGACATTGACGCCATTTCACAACTTATTGATTTTCCAAGGCCGGCGATTCGAATTGCCACCTCGGTTCGGCAATCGTTTAATTCGAAATTTGTCGAGTGTTTATCAGTTGTGCACTCGGAAATAGATTTTAATTATGAGTACTTTTGTCACATTATTAACTCCGATTCGATTGTGCTGCATGTTTTAGATTCGTTCAATACGGCGAATGAAAAAAGTAACCGGCGTCATGGCAGGTTACATGAAGTTTCACCTCAGTCGGTGAAACTTATTCCGCGTGATGGAGTGAGTTTCGTAAAAAAAAAAGTTTAGTTGTCGCCGTATTCCTCGGTTAATGGTTACTACCGACCCCTTAGTCGCAAAATAAACGTAACATCGTGAACGATTCAACAGTTTCTAGAAATTTCCGTTATGTGTTTGTCATCGGATGACAGTAAGCCGTTACATGAAAAGAACATTTTACGGCGGTGGTCATGCCACGCGTTTTCTGATTCTAAATGCGTTTAAACGCGAGCTATGCTATCGGAATCAATTTAAGATCATTGTTCTCATTTTCTACATTTAAAAATTCAAATATATTTCCGAGAGGAGCAGAATTAATCGCGGCTACCTTTGTAGAACGGTTTTGGTTTCGAACGACGCGCAATGTCGGAGATGAATGAGGTTAGTCACTCGTTACCTGTTGGTATTCATCTTAAGCCAGTGACCTGCAACTCGAGTTGTTCAGGGAAATAAAAACATTTTCAAAGTCAATGAAACGTTTCTGACTGCTACTAATTACATGCATGAGGTTGGAAGGAAAGCGAGGAACCGTGGCCGTTCAGGCTTTCCTTCCTTAGCTGGCTGGGAAAACGTTTGATTTCCTTTGTGTGCTTGCCTCGAGCCGTTCGCTAAAAACTTCGTTCTGTCACTTAAAATCACAAACGGTCACGTGCTATTAATTATAAAAACGGTAACGTAATTTAAATTGGGTAAAGCTGCACACTGACAAAAGGTCAGTGACGTAGAGCAAAATTTAGCAAGTTTACAAGCGACATGGAAAGGGCAAGAGAATCTCTCTTGTGTTTAGGTGAAAATTTAAATTGTTTACTTTACATTCATGTCAGTGTAAAGTTGTTACCGAACCGAATTTGGGTATTGACTCGGTTTGTTTTAGTTCCAATTAGTGTCTTTAGTTTTTTATTAGTTTCTGTGGACGTTTGTAATAAAGGAAGAATCTTTTGTCCATGAATTTGAAATCGATTGTCCCATGTGTGTTTGTCACATTGTAACTAAATGGAAGAGTCCTTTTCAGTATTTTCAGCACATTCTTTATCCGCACATTGATTATGATTGATGTTTCAGGTTTAATTTCGTAGCCCCAAAAAATAATACCAAAACAGTATCGAATGTGACCATTAAGGAAATTGATTCGCCACGTGTGCGTGTTGGGCTGTGAACTCCTCTCCCCTTTGCCAAATTAATAATGTTATTTAATGAATGATGAACCGTTTTTGGAATAATATTATAGTTCTGTTGGTAATAATGTATGATGTAGGGCAGTGTGATTTGTCGCAGTTAACTAAACATTTATGTTTTTTTTAAGTTCACATTTTAGAAAACAACAATGAGACATTTGATATTGCTTAGAACCGTTATTGTAGTACCGGTAGGCTACAGTTTTAGGGAACTCAAATTATGCGTGCATGAAATGGAAAATTGCTCCCAATTAATGGTTAGTTTGGTAAACTACTCATCCTCATGTCCGAAATTGTTTCTAGACTTGGTGTAGCTTGTGTAGCTACGGTTTAATGTGCTACTGTTGAACCCTCAAACTCAAATAATCTTCGTGGAAACTAAAACTGGGTTGGTTCTGGGTTTTTTTTTATTGGGGGGGATCGTTTGTACACACTATTCATTGATTTTTCATTTGAGTTTTGGGGAATTTTTGAAAAGAGAAAATACATTCTGTTAAGTGTTTCTGCTTGTGTAGTCGTTACACTTCCAAAAGAGGATGGCTTCTAAAAGATAATGAATTCTTGGCAAAATTTCAATTGAAAGTGTGTTTTTCGGTCCGTTTGAGGCAATGTGTACTTTTCAGTATCAACAAGTGGCCCATAAAATATTTTCATAAATGTAACTAATTTAACTGAGTCCACCCAAGTCCCGTTTAATTCCTACATGGTCTTTTGTTGCACGAATTCCTTTCACCCATGGTAACTAATTAAAGTACTGCAGTGCGTTAGTATGCCTGTTAAATTAAAGTATTTTTAATAACCTCTGTTTCTTTTTTTACTTTAGCGATGTTGAACACGTCGAGAAGGAACCAGAGAAGAAAGTAGTTGATGTGGAGGAGGAGAAAACAGATAGCAAGAAGGAGAAGGAATCAAAGCCGAAAGAAAATGGAAAAAGCGAAACCAACGAGAAGAGCGAACCTGAAACAAACGGAAGTGAGTAGAATGATGTGAAAAATTGTTACTTTCTACGTACGGCTTACTATTTTACAGTTTAAGTTTGGAAGTGACTTTGCCTGCCCAGAAACTGCAAGAGTAGCAATTGGGGAAAAGTTTAAAAAACAACAATAAAAAAAACATTCGTATAATCATTTTTAATTTATTTTCCAGTTAATGGCTATGGGTAAAAGAAAAATTATATAGCAGTTTGTCTTGTTCCGTACTTTTTAGAGTTATTCTTTTGAAGTTAACAAGGTGCTTCAGTATTATTCATCATTTACGATCAATGCAATTATTTTCTTACTCACTTTTACATAACACTGCAGCCTGAATATTGTCATTTCATAGCAATCTGTATACCATCGAGTTGCCACATTAATTGTACCTTGTGAGCTTTACAATTGTCACAAAAAATGTGTCGCAATAATGTTTGCTGTTCCAGCCTCTTAATTTACAGATGTTACGTCGAAAATTACTAAAAATAGATTACGTAGGATTAGATTTTGAAAACTCAGATTGCCGAGACTTCACAAGACCAATATACGATATTTTCTCAAATCGATTATTATTTATTACAGATTCAGATTCGACAGAGGTAACTGCAGCGGCCAAGAGGAAATCTGGAGCTGGTGATGCAACAGATAGTGCACCCTCCGAGGGAGTTACCCCAGAGAAAAAGGCTAAGATCTCAACTGAAGAAAAGGAGTCGACAAATGGTGAATCGGAAGTTGCTTCCGAAGGTGCCGGTGAAGCGAAAAATATGAGTTACCAAAAACATTTTTAATAAATTCAATTAAGAGAGAAACAGACATCAGACTAGAAAGTAAAAGGCCGCCTCCACAGCAACAAGAGAAAGAGAAAAGAATAAGAATAACAAAAAAACATTGTTTCACATTGTAATTGTACGGCACAATTAATGTAAATTGTCATTTGTACTGACAATTTAAATTTACTATTTGTTTTTGTAGTTAATTTCTGGTGTAATCGCATCTGATGGTTTTTCTTAAACGCAGACGGAATGTATGAAGCAAAAAAAAGTTTTGGAATCTCATCGGACCTTTCAGCAGTTTCGACTAATAAGGAAATTGCCGAGACTTCCAAATTACACACGGTCGCGAGATTACACAAATGGCAAATGGTTCCCGAGACGGTAGCCCTGAAGCACCACATTTTCTGTTGGATTTTTGCATGATATGTTAAAAAATGTATCAATATCCGTCTGCCAAAGGTCGTCACATTAAAAGAGACACTTCAAAATGAATTTGATTGATAAGTTTGCATACAGGGGACAAGAGGACCTAAAATTAATTTGAAGCAAACCTTGGTAACCTGGTTGGGATTGAACCATTTTTACACTAGATCTATAATGAATCTCTGTACTTAAACTATTGAACTTGTTTGACTTAAGAATAATTTCAAAGTAATATGTATTTGAAGAAACATAAAAATACGAAGAAAATTTGGTTGTGATGCCGAATAGTTCAGGTGCGTCCACCAACTGAATTGTTTAGCGTAATTTCTGTGTACCTCATGAATCCGACAAATCAATAGAATGTTTTTTTGCTATACTGTACGGAAAATATTAAAATGAGCCAACAAAACGACTGCCTAGCATATAATGATTTTTCATAATTTTAAATTTAAAATAAAATGAAAATGATGAATTTTCTCTGTTGGAGAGGCATTTCTGAGTACAGAATTTTTCTTGTCTAACGGAAGTTGAGGTTACGTTACATTTAAGAGGTTTAATGTGTGTATATGTATGACTAAAATTAAATTGAATTTTGCCACTTTTCCGAAGTTCAAAAGTCGTCAAAATGGCGGTCTTCAGTTAGAAATTTTGAAACGCATGGGAGATGAGTACTTAATAAATGACAGGAATTCTCGGTTCAACAAATGGGTTGTTTTGAAAGAAAATTGTATTTCTTTTTTGTATTTTGTCGTGTTGAACAATTCATTAATCGTTTAAACTCAGGGTTGCTGGAGGTTTGTAGCATTCAGTCGCGTCCGGTACAGCAGACACACACATCTGAACATTTAGGTTTGCAAATTATTTTCGATTGACAATGTTTCGAATACTTTTTTTATTATTATTATTAAAAAAACGTGACTGCATTTCACGATGGTGCTCCCATGTACAGTTACCGTGAAGTCTGTTGTGTCTGCCACTTTCTTATTGGATTTACTTAAATTGCAATTTGGTCTTGCATAAAACTGTCAATTTGTTAAGGTGTGGCAGGAACCCCACGTTTCATGGTCTCGGAAGTAAAATAAATTTTACAAATGAATTGATTTCGATACATTCTAGCCTGGTTTCCGTTTAAATTTTGTTCAACAGAAACAGCGCGTCCAATTTGAGATTTCAGATGTTCCTTTGGTCCAAGTCACCAGCTAATTAGTAAGACGATCAGAGATCCCGAGTGGTTTAGGACGAGACCTGATGTAATGAACGGAGGAAATACTCAATTTTTCATTGATGGTGATTTGAACACTTTAACCGGAAACCAGGAAAACTAACATGTTTTCATTAATTTTTTAGTTTGTAAGCTCTTCTTATTCTCTGATATATTATTATTTTCGCTGTTGAAAACCTCCCTCTGCAACAAGAAAATTTATTTTTCTCGTTCTCTACATTCCTTTTTTCTGTTTTTAATTATTTCCACAAAAGGTGACGCCTTGCTACAAAAATGTTTTCAGAAGAATCGGAACAATATAAAAATAATAATAAAAAAAGCGCGCAAAGAACCTTGAAGGCTTGTGTTATACGAACATCGAAGGGGCCAAGGTGGAAAAATGAATTTTGTAATAACTTGCTGGAAAGAAACTTGCTCTCTTCGGTAACAATTTATTTTTAAATTAAGTTTTTTAAGTAATTAAAATTGTGTGCTGCTAAAAGGTGATTATTTTTAATTAACCGCAATTACTCGTCCTTCCACGACGCTTCATCTTACCCAAGTGTATCCCAAAACACGTGACTGTCTAATTTTACCTCCGAAGATTAATCAAGAGGGGAGCAAATGCAGAAAAGGAGAAATGATTGATTAGTATCGGGAAAGGAGTGAGGAACCAATTTATGCAGATGTCTACATGAGGAAACTGTTAAGGAATAAAATAAATAGGAGCGAATCGCTATGTCAATTATTATATTGGCTTGCAAGAAGACGGTCGCTTGTATACCGACCCAATGCAACAACAGAATAAACAAAGGAATGTCGAGGCAGGGCATCAGGAGGGCTCTGTGCCACGTCATCGCTACCACAACCGATGATGGCCCGATAGACATTCCTTTACATATCGTCCATACCCTCAACCCTTAATTTTTTCACCACATTTTTTAAAAAAATTAACGCAAACTTAACAATCATTTAACTACAATAACATTTATCTCTAACAATGATCTCTAATGAAAAATTTCTCCTTTCGTAATGGTTTGGTCAAGATATCTGTCTATAGGTTGTTACCTGAACTTTCGTATTCTTCGTGTTCTTTGTTAATTATTTTATTCACCACCAATTCTTTTATGAAATTCTCATTTGTATGTCTATGTGTTTGATTCTTTTTGGATTTTCGTAGTTGCTTGTCACCTTCAGCGCGCCTAAATTATCCATCAATAAATCTATTTTTTGTTCCCAACCAAAAATTCCTCTCAAATTTAACAATTCTTTCGCACAGGCCGCTGCCGCTAAATATTCGCTTTCTGTGCTAAACAAAGCAACACCTTTGTTTTTGAGAATACCACGCGACAAGCGATTTCCCGAAAAATACAATGCCGGTGGACCCACTTCTCCTATTTGACTTACAGGTTGCCCAGTCTGTGTCAGAACATGCTACAACTTTATTTTCATTGTTTTTCAAGTAGGCTAACTTTTTGTCTCGCGTTCCTTTCAAATATCTCAGGATTCGTTTCAAAGCTTTCCAAACTTGTTCCGAGGACATACCTACTCAAATATGAAACCGAAAACATGAGATCTGGTCTTGTAGTTGTTGCGACAAGATACATTATGCTACCAATTATTTCCCTGAATTGCAAATTTTCGTCAATATTCGAATCATTAACTTGGAAGTTCACTTCCTTAGGAGTCTTCTTGATTTTGCACTCTTCCATATTAAATCGTTTTCCAGAATTTTGTCTGTAGCGACCATCGCTACCCTTTATCCGAATTTTCTTTCTTCGCCTAAAAATAGGTCGACCTCAATAACTGCCTATTGTCATTTCGCCTTTTCTGTCTGTCCCTGACCATTATATCGCCAATACCCCAATCAGGTTTATAGCGACCACGGCTACTCTTCAAAAGACTTAATCCAAGGTTTATTGCCGGGTAGCCGGTCCTATTGTGCCTGTATCCTTCGACCTGAGTCCGACACCTTTCCAGACAATAGGCTAGACCCAACCTTTCCTTGTCCTTGACAACCCGACTCATACCATAACCTCCGCGTCTTCTATTTCCGAATGAATGAAGCGCGGATGGCTATATATACCGAACCTCAACCTCTCACCAGGGGCAGTTGGTTAGTAAGAGGCAGTTGGTTAGTAAGAGGCAGTTGGTTAGTAAGTTAAGGCAGTTAGTTAATCAGAGTCAGTCAGAGTGTCAGTCTGAATCAGTACTAGTGTAATCAAAGTGTTCAACAGTGATTGTGATAACAGTGTTAATATAGTGTACAATATAATTCTACGTACATCGGTAAGTCTACTCGTTCATCATTCATTTATTTACCTCCACTTATCGCGCTTCCCAAATTCAATTAATTCTGTCTGCCTGTTATTAATTTTTGCTTGATCCCTTTGTACCCCCATTCCTAAAAATGATCCTACATCTCCCAAAACTTTGGCCTTAAACTTCTTTTTCAAAAATTCGATCACGTCTTTTCCATCCCCTAAAACCAAGGTATCGTTCAACGTACAAAACCATCCAACAGTTTTCCGTGGTATAGAGACAATAATCGTACATTGACCATCTCTAACTTGTCAAACATTTCATTCCAACATTTGGGGATTCTTTTAATCCATACGACGACCTTTTTAATTTTAAACAGTTCCCATCATTTTTCAAATTGGTCCCTTGTGGTGCCTGCATGTAGACATTGACATTCTAGCGACAGGTGCGTGTACGGCACAAGATTTGTCGTACTTTCATTGGTATCCCCGAACAACTAACCGAGCCTTTTTAGTTCCGTCTTCCTTAGTTATACCCAACGCGTCTGAAGTACTTTCTGGCCCTTAGGCTTTGGAACTTCCTCCCCGGGAACTTCCTTCATTTGTGTCGGTGCGTGCATTTCTTTCTCGATTTATACATGTGTCGCAAGTGAGATTCTTGAAATGTTGCCTCTTGTTTCGATATTTTTCGAGCCCTTTGACCCTAGTGTTCTTAGCGACTATTTCCACATTTTTAAAACCTAAATGCCCCATTCTTGTGTGCCAAAGTAGTATCAAATCATTAGTTTCGTTCTGCGCGAGGTTGCAATCGAACTCTTTATTTTGTTGCATTGTCACCATAAACAAACCTCTCGGTCAATTTCACTTCATAAATAGTCCTGTTTTACCAAATACTTCCACGTGATGATTGCAAAATATAATTTTCAGGACATTTTCCTAAAAGATAACAAGTTTTTTCGGGTACGTACTGATACGTAGAGTATCTTTTCTATTGTGCCAATGTGCAAATTGTGGTGACTGAAATTTTTTTTTAACTTCTAAAATACCTCAAATTATTCACCATGTGATCTGAACACCCGTAATCAACATAATTTTCAGTGTCCATCGTGTCATCCAGACTAGGATTACAGACAAATGCTTCCTTGTTTTTCCTTGAATCTTTGTTTCTCCACATCTGGCTGTTGGGCTGATCTCTATCATTCTCTCTATTCCTGTTCCTCGGACACTTCGCCTTCGTCTGCACGGCTGTCCACAATGGTAGCAGATAATTCTTCTGTCGATGGGCTTTTTCGTTCCTAGTACTTGTTTTATTCTTTAATGGACCACTTCTTCGTTCTGGGACTGTCTCCTTTGAGCCTCCACGAAAAGTCTTTGTTTGATGGACTCGTATGTCTGGTCCTTCTTGTCCAGGTTCTGAATTATAGACACAATTATGTTAAATGACTTGGGAAGACTCAAGAGGAGCATACTTACTTTTTCTTACTCTTTAATTTCCCCCTCATTTTAACTCACGAAGCAAGGTTTCGAACATAGCTCCATGTTTCGAAAAGCTGTTATTCTCGTTCATCCTAAGATTGACAACTTTCTGCATTATTTGAAGAGTTTCGGTTACCCCTTGAGGTGAGTATAGACTTCTCAGAGTTTTCCACATATCGTACGCCGTTTGCTGATTCATCAATAAGTTCAGGATGTAGTCGTTCACCCCTTGAGTGAGCATTGCATGCGATTTCTTGTCTAAATGTTCTCAGTTCCAGTATTTCCGTCTTTCACTATACTTAAGCCGTTTTGCAAATCAAGAATTCTTTCCATCCTGAACTTCCAGGAATTTAAATTTTTGCCAGTCAATATCGGCAAGTCGACTAGTACTTCTCCAGTACTCATTCATACTTTCTATACGACTAGTACTCATTTTCTGTTCCTTATACAATCACAAATTCAGCGCAACACTTTTAATAATTGACTTATTAAACAGCGATTTACCACCGATTTTTTTAACGGACGATTTAATGCAGCGAATAACCAGGGACCTCTGCCACCATGTTAAGGAATAAAATAAATAGGAGCGGATCGCTGTCGGATCAATTATTATATTAGTTTACAAGAAGACGGTCGCACAAGTACTGACCCAAACTGTTGTACATATGTTGGATTTTGCCTATCTTTTCCAAGAAATCATGTCTTGGACTTTGGGGTTGTTTTATGAGTCCGATCTGCATTGATTGGTTCGGTCAAATTTCGAACGCCGGCCTATGATATGAATGGTAGGAATTAAGGGCAGGAAAGGGTGAATTAAGAAAATAAAAAGGAAGGACTTGTAAAGAATAATAAATAAATAAATAATAAATTTTAGTGGTATTAAAGAAAAATAAAATAGTTATTGCAAAATGAATTTTTCTTCGGTGTTGAAGCACAATAATAAAACAAAAAATGAACAAAAGAATGTCGAGGCAGGCATCAGGAGCGCTCTGTGCCACGTCATCGCTACCACAATGATAAATTAAGGCCTTTTCATTTCTGTTCATATTTGCAACACCAACGGAAACACCAACGTCAGTGTTCGTGTTTGATAAGGATATTGCCGTGGAACAGAATTAGTGTGGGGAAATTTACTCTTAGGTGTTGGAGAAGCTTGGCTGGAATCAGTGCTGACTTTTGTTTGAGTAGTTTGTACAACTTTCGTGGTGAGTAACCAAAACAAACCGCTTGCCTTCTCGACTGCGTATAGAGTAGAGTATATACATACATTCTGTCTACGATATATACCAAAAATAATGATCGTAGGGCAATACAATTTGAGACAACAACAAATGAAATAATGAAAAGCAGTTAATATTACTTGAAGAAAAGCATTTGCATTATCAAGGTTTTTAGCTCTGAAATACTGGTCTTTTATGTTGTGTTAGGAACGAAGAGCTAATATTAAAAGTATATAACAAAAAATTTAAGTTTTCATTCAAATTCTCTAACCACAGCAGAAACCAACAGAAGTTTTTTGGGGTTTTAGAAAACCCCCTCCTTTTTTTCTGTACTTTTACATTAAGTGTCAAATTGGATACAAGTCACACTACTTTAATTTCATTACAATTTTCGTTAGCAATACAAATATTTGGCAAAGCTGTGTCGTATGCCCTACATAACATGCCCTATATGCCCTCAGAGAAATACTCACTGCGACTGAAATTATACAAATTTTGTTAAATCGATCACTTTGACCATTTCTTATTTAGTCGGCGGTGTTGGATTTAATTCCAAACGTAACGAGACACTACATCAGCTAGGCAGTATCGAAATGTTTTCCTTTTACTTAAATGGAGGAAAACACACTTTGAAAATGAGAAAACTTTAGAAGCAGTTTCCGGATTTAAGTGTACAGAGTTAACACAACCTACGTTGAACTGCTCAAGATGCTGTTCCATTCTTGCTTATTCTTATTTTCATGTTTTCATTATCCAATGATAAAATTTTGTTACATTGTTTCCAATGTTTGAACTCTGCACTCTTTGACACTTGCAGTTCATCTACGCTTTCCGCGGCACCGCGAAGAAATTAGATATTTGCATTTGGATTTGCAAAATCCAAAGAAAAAACTTCAACTCAAAGTGTTTGACGAGTGCCTTCTGTTCCTACCCAGAATTCCTGCCATTTCACACTCACTTGTTTGACGGTGAATATTTTTATTGTTGTGTGATAAGTATGCTTTAATAAAATAATACAAATAATAATAAATAATAGTTATGTTATCGTTATGAATGTTGATTATGTGTTTGCCTGCTGTTTGTAAAACGGCACAGTATTTTAAAATAAATACGACAACCTGGAAATACTGGCAATATTTTTCTTCTTTGGTAAGTTGGAGTACTCATTTTTAGAATTTACTGTTTTATATTCCTACAGTGTATATAATGTTTGTAATTCCTACAACAGCTTGTGCATAGTTGAATTATTTTTTGATTCATTTCATTCAGCAGTTCGATAATCGGTACCCGGGTGGTCACAAACTGTGTTACATTCATCACCTAGCGGAAACCAAAAAACGTCTAACGACAGGCCCCCTTTGATGTACGCATAATAAGTAATAGTTTTGCTACAGTTAGAGTTAGCGAATTAATGGTCGGTGGTTCAGGTGAAATATGGTAGCACTCGGAACAATTTAGATACAATGAATGCTCTCTAATGAAAAGTGAAACAATAATATTAACATAAAACACATCGCATGGTCAATAACCACCTGTCTTTAGCGTCGAAGGAATCTACAGTGAAGGGTCCTCTATGAAATAACTTAATAAATAATGAATAATTCTCTTATCTATAAATAATATAAATATTATAATTTCAGGAATCGCAGGAGATACTATCAGTAGTCTAAGCTCGCCAGAGAACTAGAAAAATGAATTTACTTTACTCGGTACTACTTGCTTATTTAACTGTCACCGTGGAATGTGCACAACCGATCAGGTACGTTCAACTGTATCCCACATCGGACGGTAAATAGTAATCGAAAAGTGATTGACTATCGCCTACTGTTTCAGGATCGATCTTATTCGACGTAAGAACCTGATGGAAACATTGCTGGAACTGAACACACATCCGAAATACCTAGCCAAATATTTTTCTAGGAAGCATAGAAAATACTATGATTACGATGATTCGAATCTGAAACCTGCGACAAATGACACAATACAAATTTTTAAATTTCTGCAGGTAAATTTAATAACCGGGTGCCAAAGTATTTAAATTTAGACATGTCAATCTCAAATTGTTTCTCTCTCCCTCTCTGCAGTCCCAGTTCTATGGAGAGATTCTCATCGGAACTCCTGGACAAAGATTCAAGGTGTTCTTCGACACTTCGAGCACCGGCTGTTGGGTTCCATCAGCCCTGTGTTCCCCATTTGCTTACCCAGCATGTGCGACACGGTTCAAGTATGACTCGACTAAATCGTCGACGTACGTCCCCGATGGATCGAATTTTACAAGTGTCACAGACAAGGGAAAATTAATTGGATTTTATTCCATTGATAAATTTCATGTGAGTACCTGGTCGTCAGGCGGTCACCTACAGTAGCAATCATTTTACATTGCTTCAATGTTTTAATGTCTCTTTCTTTCTGTCTTGCCTAGCTCGGACATGTAAATGTGACGAATCAAACATTTGCCGAAATTGAACAGATGTCCATTTTCGAAATTTTAAATTTAATTACTGACGGAATTGTTGGACTGGGTTTTAATTCTAGAGGCAACAAAACGGCTCTTTTGCCTCATCTCTTTGCTCAACATCCAAAAATAAACAGAGTGTTCTCTTTTTATTTCAACAGGTGAATTCAAGCTGAATTTATATTTCACTCTACTTTTTTTCCCTTTCTACTTTTTTTAATGTCTTAAAATGTGCCTTAGTAAAGAAATGAAAGCAATTGAAACATAAAATTTATTAATTTACCTTTTGGATTAAGCGTTGCATTCATAAAATTTCAGAGAAACTTAAGTTCCTTACCTGAAACGTAGAAAAACAATGATGGATCACAGATAACAAAATAATTTTCTGGTTTCAGGGATGATACAACACTAAAGGGTGGACATTTCTTTATCGGTGGTTACGAAAAGGCCCACATGAATGGAACAATAACATATGTTCCTATATCAAATACTGAATATTGGGAATTCAAATTGGATAAAGTAGTGCTCAATCAAACATCTTCATACAATAAAAGAGTTGTTAACCTTTGCAGCCAAGGCTGTCTGGCTTACCCTAATACAGGAGATTTCCTGATTTATGGACCCGCCAATGACATAAAGACTATTAATAGGTTTCTTTACGCTGACTATATTCCTTACTTAGATAGATATGAGGTAAGTTGGCATTGGAATCAGTCTGCTATTAAAATTTTGCGACACTACCATGAGTTTCATAAGTTTTTTCATTATTATGAAAATTATTTGATAATGATTTGCACATGTAAAATTCAAGTCATCATGTCAAATTCAATCTTTCAGATTTCCTGTTCCAGAATCCACAAACTGCCAAAGGTTGTATTTTACATAGGTGGTACAATGTTCACTCTGACTGGAAGAGATTATGTTGAACAGGTGATTTAGTTCACACTTAAATACACAACTGCAGATGAATATTTGCATCTCATTGTTTCACTTAATCTGTTACAGAAAATAAATTACTGCAAACTTCAAAACATATTGTTTGTCTTTGCAGGTTACTTATGGGCCTTTGAAATTATGTCTCTCTGCCTTTTCAACATTGAGAACCAATAAAAACTATCCATTATGGGGTTTAGGAGCTTCATTCCTCAGTCGTGTGTACTCAATTTTTGACTTAAATAGAAAAATTGGATTTGCTCCAGCAATGCAACATTTTTAACTTTAATATTTAATATTTACTGTCTATCACAAGACAGGTGTATTTTTCAGTATTTCCAAAACAGTTGATTAATGTGTGTTTTTTCAGTAAATGGTTAAATAATAATTCTGAAACATTATTCTTTATTAAAAAAAAGAACTACTCTAATTTTTTTCTTTTTAAATAAAACAGTGTTGTGATGTTGTAGTATTTATTATTTGTTTTCATACCAAGACAATAATTTTATTCTTCAAATTAAATAACTAATTAACAATTTTTTTTGGGTGGAGAGAGTCTATCTGGTGGTTACCAACCTGACTTCTACCTTAAAATTAAGATTAATATTCAAGTCATGGAGTCATAACAAGAAAATGTATTTTTCATGTTCAATTTTAATGTTATAAAGATTTGGTACAACAATGTATACAGTAATTACGTTGGCATTTCAAAAAATTATTTAACATACCTAAATGTTTATTTTTCCGAACAAATGTACCGAATGAAAGCAAAGGCAATTCAAATATTCGAAATAATGTTAAGTAGCTTCTAATGTAATTGCGCGCGAAATTTTCGTCCCATCAGGTTTCCGGTCACGTGACAAAGATAGGGAATTTTTCAAACGGTTTTTTCCCAACACAACTAACTATTAAAGGACAAGCACTAGGTTGAAGACAGTCAGTCTTGGTCTACTAAAATATTGAGATGTTTTTATTAGTCGTGACGGTTTTTTCGTTGATTAGCGGTGTTCACCCCGATTTTGTGCGGTAAGATTATTTAGAGAATTATTTTTGAGTTATAGTAAGTCAAAAATCGATCCGCATCCTTCGAAAAAAGGCCGGTTATTCAACTTGAAATTTTAATTTTCAAAGGCTTCCACTACATAAGTTCAAAAGTGCAAGACGTTTCTACCATGAAGTTGGGAGTGTCGAACATTTGGCCACCAAATACAAGGGACCAACACCTGAACCCTTGTCGAATTACCTTGATGTATGTATATTTAACACCTATTTTCCAATTGCAAAAATTGCATTTAAAAAGGCAAAAGTTTTTTACAAACAAAAATTTTCGTTTTTCAAGGCCCAATATTATGGTGTGATAAGCCTTGGTACACCTCCACAGAAATTCAAAATACTTTTTGATACTGGCTCATCAAACTTGTGGGTTCCATCAAAAAAATGCTCCATGCTGAATGTTGCTTGCTGTAAGTAGTGCCATTCAATTTAATATTCCTTTAAGGAACTCATGTTAATACCCAGTAAAAATAATTTTTTACCCACCTTCAGTGCTTCACAACAAGTATGATGCTACTCAATCATCCACATATGTCAAAAATGGATCAGATTTTCATATACAGTATGGATCTGGAAGTTTGTCTGGATTCCTTTCAGAAGATGTTCTTTCTGTGAGTAACTTTTTACTAGAGTATATTTACACTGTATGTTACAGTGTACATACAGTGTTTAGTTTTAAAAAATTTCAGACAGTTATTTTAGGACTACAAACTTTAAAAAAGATAATTGTTTTAATTTAAAAAGCTTCATATTGTGTGTTTTACTTGATAGATTGGTGACCTGAATATTGAAAAACAAACCTTTGGAGAAGCTGTAAATGAACCTGGAATGGCTTTTCTTGCTGCCAAATTTGATGGTGTCTTGGGAATGGCTTACTGGACAATATCAGTTGACAATGTTAAACCACCCTTTTATAACTTGTATGAACAAAAATTAATTGATCAACCAATCTTTTCATTTTACTTGAACAGGTAACATTAACTCATTAGTTTTGCACCATTGAGAAGATCCTACCTTCCTTATTTTGTTGCTCAGTTAATTTCATAAATTTCGCAACAATTAAATTAGAGTAATAATTAATTTATTTACTCATTTCCTTTTCAGAGACCCTGATGGTAAAGATGGAGGTGAACTGATTTTGGGAGGTTCTGATCCAAAATACTATAAAGGAAGCTTCAATTATTTAAATGTTACTCGTCAAGCCTATTGGCAATTCAAAATGGACAAGTAAGTTTTACAAAGCACTTGTTAAATATGTAGGCAAAGCCTTTTGTAAAACCATATTACAAAGTTGTTTCTGATAAGTTGTTTATATTTGGGTTCAAATGCCGTTCGATAAAAGTAGTTTTCTTTGATAAATCTTATTTATTTTCTCAGACTTACCACAAGCAATTACACTTTCTGTAAGGATGGATGTCAAGCCATTGCCGACACTGGTACTTCTCTTATCGTAGGACCCGTTGAAGAAATCACTACATTAAACAAAGCTTTGGGAGGTACTCCTGTAGTAGGGGGACAGTATATGATAGAATGCACAAGTATCCCTCAACTCCCGAACGTTGTATTCCATCTGAATGGGGTACCATACACACTTGAAGGAAAGGACTACGTTCTAAAGGTAATTAATTTGATTTAGTCATGTAACTACTTAGTGAAAAACCTTTATCAGTGTGCCTTACAGGAGAGTAAAAATTATAATAATAACAAAATTGCAGGCCTGATAAGAAAATTTGTCAAAACAGTCTTTTTTTGTAATTATTAGAAAATGCTCAGGAAAGCTGCCACTAAAATGTATGAGTTGAATTTTAATGGTTGAAATCCAAAAACGGCCCTTTTTAATCTATTGTTTTCCTTACATATTCTGTTTCTTTTATGTTTGCTTCTAATGCTTATGCAAAATTGAACCTCTGAGTACAATCATACAATAAGACATTCATTAGTATAACCCTCTTTTCTCTAGGTGAATCAATTTGGCAAAACTATCTGTCTGTCCGGATTCATGGGACTCGACGTCCCAGCACCAATCGGACCCCTCTGGATTTTGGGTGATGTTTTTATCGGAAAATACTACACTGAATTCGACATGGGAAACAACCGCGTCGGATTTGCCGAAGCCGTCTAAATAATTTCGAACAGTTCAAGTAGTTTCAAGTACAATACGGCAAATATTTAAAGATATTAAATTTTTTTAACTTTGCAATTTACCCAATTTAGTCGATGACCTTCTCGTAGTAGAGGCCTACAAGAACGCTCAGTACGGTACAAATTACAACCAAATTGAATGTTTAAATTTGAGAAGCGGAAATGACTAATATTGTTTTACCCTAGTTACCTCCTCACACTGGAAGAGTACTTTTATTTTACATTAAATAAGGACTAGAAATTAAATAAGTTGTTTGTTTTTTCTTAAATTTTTCCTCATCAGTCACAACTGTCCAGTTATGAAATTACAATTGAAAGAAAGTATTAAGCTGCGCTGGAGAAAAATATAAAGTACTATTATTGTACCTGTTAACCCAACGCATTGCCCGAACCCAGCAATAAACTATTATTTAAGTGAAAATCTAAACAGCAACAAACTCCCATTCCTAAATAAAAAATATGTATAATGTAAACCTTTTTGGGCAGTGGTCCAACAGAAGAAGAAAAGATAAGCTTGGTGAAGTATTTGAGTAGAATTGCTGATGGTTCATGAATAAGCACCACGACATGACTGCCAAATAACAAGATTATTTCAATAGTCGTGATGACTTCCAATTTTAACAAAAAAGAATTATTCACATTCAGGTAGAAAGGTAAGAGGCGAGTGAAGGTAAAAGGCACAGAAAAGGGTATCGGAATGAATTTTAATTGTGTTATGCAGAGGTCAGTACTCGACTCGACACAATTGAACGTGCTGCATTTAGCTAATTTTCAAATGCTTAGCTTCGCACACTGGTCGACTGCGAGTGTTCCCATCGGCTCTCGCAGGCCCCCATGGTAAACAACCTTGACAATCACACAGAGTCTGGCACCAGACAATTAGGCGTAAGTCCATTTCGAAAGAAAAAACCCGACCCACGAATATCTTTTGATTATTAATAAATGTGTTTGGGAGATTAAAATGCATAAATAAGACAACGGGATTATTGGAACAATATGTGAATGCAGCACTGCGTAATACTTTGCAAATTAAATGACACAAACACTTCTACGCCTATGGGGAAATTAAAAATACAATCCAATCGTTTACGCTGCGGCCTTCCTAGACGTAAGTATACGAAAAGGGTACGTAATAATATGAAGAAAAACCAACAAAATAAAAATAAAGTAAAACTAGAAAAAGAAACATCCAAGCTTTTGACTCAAACCTACCGGGATTTAAACGATACAAAACTTAAAAGTCACGATTAATTTTTTAACTGAACCGTTGAATGTAAACGTACATAAAATATATTTTAAAATCATTCGGTTTCTTACTAAATTCTTACTAAACGAACTGAAAGACCAACAAGTCATTGAAAAAGCCGAGGGAGTCCGCCCCACAGTCGGAGCCGTGTCATTTCAACGTCACACAAAATTGATCTACATAGATTGTGATTAAATAGAAATGAAACACTTATTAATCAAACATAGCCCATTATTCGAAATAGAAAATTGTTTGGTTCACACAAACAGTTTCAACAGGTTCAGACAATTTTCTCTCCTGGCGTTGTGAAGCCAAAAAAGAACAGCCAAATTCTAAGAGGACCTGATGAATCCTGTCAAAACTCAAGGCAAAGTGGTTGATTTTGATGATGTCCACCACAATCTGACAGGAGTCTCGTTTCCATCAACTTCAACAGAAAAACCAAAAAACCTTTATTAAAAATTTTACGCAAGTCGAGAGCGTTTCCGGGTGTCTGCTTCCGTTTTCTTAGCAGTTTCCATAAAATACATAAATACATAAATCCTATTTTGAACAAATATTTGATGACGATGTGAATGGATTTCAAAATTTAACGGTGTCTGTTTTACTGTGTAATCATCAGTACCGATTGATTAATACATTATTAATCCCATTCGTAATTCTTCGTGGGTTAATAAATTACAGACAAACACTAAATAATAAATAAATTACGTCAGAATTATTTCAACACATAACATAAAGAATGAAAATAATACATACACGACATGAGATGCTGCTCTCGTAATGAACTTCCTTGGTAAGCATAACTTTGGGAATTTCGTATACTACCGATTTAATTTTTAAAATAGACTTGAATTTAATTTTGACTTTTTAAAGGGTCAGTACATTCTCTGCAATTAAAATTTGACGTAAAAATACTGGCAGGGTTGCACTTCTCCTAACTAAAAACAAACTCGAGTATTACTTCAAGAGTATACATTAAATCGAAAGAATACTAACTTTCAAGTGAATGGTGCGGGTTAGCATTTTTAATTAGTATCGTTCAGTAGGATTAGCGGTTAATTTCAGTAATTGATTTAATTATAATTGCCCAATAATAGATAGTACGAATGTTGAATTTTAGTTTGACTTCTCCCTCACAAGAGCCTTTGCCTTTGAAGGGCAATCCTATTATTCTAACCTTTCCTCTTTACTTTACTTGTACTTTTCACATTAAATTCAAATGTAACATTATTAAAAATAAAAAAGATACGATCTTACTCAAATGTTCTGATTTTTATTATTTCTTCGTGTGAACGGCACGAAATGACACGAATAACACATTTTTATTTTGCAAAATTCAGTTTGAAATTAACAGAGTTTGGTCAGTCAAGTGTTCCCCGTGTTCCCTCACTCAAAGCAAACTGTGAGGGACACAGAAAAATGATATTGTGCAGAAAAAAGTTCAGGAATCGTAAATAAATAAATAAATAATCCATATGTTTTCTTAATCCATTATTCTGTTTTATTTACAAAATTTTAGAGCAAAAAATAAATTTCTCATCTCGAATTTAAAAAAGTCAATGTTTTTATGTACAAAATTTTATTTTCCTTCTTTTTTTCTTATTATTACTAAATAACAATATTACGAACTTATTCACGCTTAAAATATGTAGGTATAAAAAGAAAATTTTTCCGGGGGTTGCTCATTCTGTCATGTAAAGCTTTCATTTCTATGCGTCGTACGTAAACACAACGCTATACATAATTTATGTACAACACATCTCCGCATAACTTATTTAATTTGAATACATAATATTAAAAGGTAAATGTGGGGCAGCAACATTTCGGCGTGTTCCGAATATTTTTCTCGTTCTTCGAGACATTCGCCAGTGTACCGACACATCAAAACTTATGTATTTTCTAAATAAATAACTGTGAAACATATGAAAAGTTCGAAGTGAAATTCGAGAAGAATTTATAGTTGTCGAACTTTTGTAAAGGATTTATATGGGAGATACTAATCAATGGATACTTTAACTCGCTTAGAATAATTCAAGTTGTTAAATACTACCCGAACAATCCAATTCTGTCGAATTCACAGAAGGCAGGCTTTTCTAACATTTGATTAATCAAAACTAACCAAACACCTAAAGTTCGTTTTTAACGGATTATATGTAACGAAAATATTTTATTCAATTCTCTTTTCAGGGCCCACCTTACCTATCGCAAAATTTGTCCTTTACAAATAATGTATCGGTAGAGAAAAAGTTTAAAGTATCCGACTAAAATAGAGATGCGATACTAATTTAAATTTTTTTTTAAAATTCGACATATAAAAATTTATCGGAATCAATTTTCGGTCCGAATCAACTTTGTTAATTAGCAGGCCTGCCATGCTTCATTGGACACAAATCAATTCCGATAAAACTCGACGTTGTTCAACAAACAACAAAAATCGATATTGTTCACTGTATTCCAATTCGTGTCTCGTGGCATGACGGATTTCGACGACAGCAGAGCACTTTGCAGGGGTACGAATGATATAAATTTATGTAAATACATACGTATTGAGAAGGAATAATACTACAATACTCCCACAGTTATCGAGATTGTAAACATTAAAAATAATTTATAAAACGTTTTTGTTCAACCGGTTCGTTTCACGGATTGTTGACATGCATTTGAAATACCAATCGTCGAATATTACAACACTTTATAAATGTTTTAGGAAAGCCTAAAATATCTATGAAACACTGGCGAGCACGAAGAACAAGCGATACGAAAAAATTTATATTAAAATTCGGGGTCATGAGAAAAGATGCAGCACATGCATCCCAACAAGTAGTAAATCAAACGCAAATGATAACAAGTTTTGATAAGAGAGAAGTGGAGTTCAGCACTCTTCGCCGGAGACCGATTTTTCAAATACAAAATAGAAATAATAAAAGGAATTAATTCTTAAGTAAAACTCTATGTTTAATATATGTATAAGTATAGCAATTTATAAAAATCTCTCATTGCTTGCCGGGAGACCGCTTATAAGAACTAATTTTTTCCTCGTCAAACATACTTAATATTGTTTCTACATCTATCGTTCTTCGACGCTTTCACGGTATTTACATTAGTATCATATAATAATTAATAATTGAAAAGAACTTTAAAATTTGAAACAACATATTGCGCTTTACTACAATTCAATATTCCTCACTGTCATCGCCCTTATCAAAATCAACTAAATCAACTTACCATACATCCCCCCTCCCAAAGCCCACCCCCAAAATCATTTCTATCTCAGACAAAACAAAACCTTTTAATTTTGTAACATCCCACAACCCGAACATCCGTAAAGCCAAATTTGCACACTCGTTGACACAACACTTTCTTTCCTGCAGTTCTCCTCCAATTAAAGCTCTGCATTTAAAACTCTCCGTTACAATTTGAATGGCGTTAATTTTCACATTATTCTCTTTTCTTATAATTTCCTTTCTATCGATGATACGAAACAATGGGACAAATATCGTGGCAGAATTAATACTGAACCGTAATGGTAAAATTTCTCTGCTTCCGGATTGCTCCCGATTGTTGGTAGTCGTCTCTCTGTGCACTCTGCAACTGCGCCCCGCAGGGGGTCTTCCAGTCGAGCTCCTTAAACAAAATTCCCGAAGCAAAGTGGAAAGAAAAAATATTTTCCCAACGCTCCTCCTTTCCGTTTTGACATTTGACGCGACATGAATTTAAAAGAAGGCACAATGGATCTGGAAAACAAAAAAACATTTCTTTAACTCCTCATTTACGAACACATTTTCTGTCGGACAGTTTCGGACCTTTCAATAAATTTTCACCAAGTTCTATTCTTTGCGTAAGATTGAAATAATATTAATTTAAGTAAACACATATTCATTGTTATTTTCCAATTTCCACCATCATACCAATAATTTTGCTTTCACTTCATTCTGCGTTCATAACAACAGCTAAGTAACGGCAAAGAATTAACATTAAAATTTAAAGTAAGCAACACTGAATTCTCTCATTGATGAAAAACGTTTGTTGAAAAACTTACACTGTGGCACAAAGATTATTAATAATTATTTCTACATTATTTACAGAGTTGCAAACAATTAGTGGTCGCCTCTCAAAAGCTCCATTAAGAGATTGAAACTTGGCCCTTCTTCTCCTTCTCGGTTTTTGATTGAAAGCATTTCTTTCCCGACCTGAAACAGTTGTGATTTCGATTTAGTCAAAAGTTTAAGGGTAACATTGTGTCAACAACTTTGAGCGAAACAAAAAGCTACCTGACATGTTCTCTGAAGTTCTGGAATTCTTAAAAGAAGTTCGCCGAATTTCGACGGCATGTCGGGATAATGAGCCAGCGTGTAATGCTGCAAGGCCTGTAGAGCCTTCTCTTGCGATGCTCGAACCTTTTCGGGTTCTCTCAAATCATTTACGTCACTCGTCAAAAGAACGATTACCTGTGAAGAAGCCAGGAGATGAGAATGGTTTTTTTTCAGAGCGATCGCAGTCAGCAATGCCTAAAAAAATCATACCTTCATAGCAACGTATTCGTATTTGTCCAGTCTGAGACGTCGCAAATGTTGCGTGAAGTTCAACATTCTTTCGATACAAGGTCCGAGGCCAAGGTCCTTCGCCTTCGATAAGGAAATAGATTTCCCGAGGGAAACTCGAATTTCTCCCGGGGAAGACATGGACCGGAAGCAACAGGAAAACAACAAGAGTTCACACCAAGAATTTATTAGTAGAGAAATTTGATCGTCAATCTGAAAAAAAATTTAATTTAGCAACGGAAGAGATTGTAATTTTGAAAAAAAAAATTTTGGTTTACATTCCTACTTATGTTTTCCATTATTGCTAGCGAATCGAACTTACCGATATGTTTTTGAAGAGCGGCAAACTTTTGCACCACTTAACTATTTTGTAGAGGCGATGATCCGCAATATTGCACAAGTTAGAGAGAAAATCTGGATTCGTTTCAGAATTCGGATGAGACGGAGAAGAGGGCGTCGAAGAGGGTGAGTGCCGGTGATTATTTTGTGGAGATCCCAGCATCTCATTCTCATTGTAATGCCACAAATGTTCCACGTCCATTATTTCCTGAGAACACAATCAATATCCTCAGTCACTCCGGTAATTAATTCTTCGGACTTCAGCATTGCAAACCATTAAATGTACAATTCGTACTGATGGAAATGTTAATAAGAATTAATACCTGCAATAGTTGTGGAACCGGAAGCAGTCTTGAATCTAAATTCGAATTTGGCGAACCTAAAAGTGGTGTTTCTAGCTTGACTAGAGTTTCACCAGTGGGTAGACTATTCGAAAGTTTCTGCATGGAATCGTTGGATTGAAGTAACGAAGAAGGTACGCTGTATGAACACTGATAGGTACTACGACCCCCTCTCGTCCTGTCTTCTCTTATTGCTGAAAAATTTTTTACTTTCGTTAATAATCCGTCACAGTCATATATTTACCATTCATATAACTCACAAACTTTCTCACCTTCTAATTTCATTCCCATTTTGAGACATTTTTCGAACCTACAAGCCGGACATTTTTTACGAGTTGCTATTGTCACCGGGCACTGGGATCCTCTCAAACACACGTAGTTCTTCCTATTTTGCACGGTTCTCTTGAAAAACCCCTTGCATGATTCGCAACTGAATATACCATAATGAAATCCAGAAATTTTGTCGCTACAGATAGGACAAGGACTGAAAGTGAGATAGAAAGCAATTCAGTTGGATTGTTTTTCATTGTTCTGCATCTGCATCTGTTCTTAAGATGGACTTCAAATATTTCTTGAACAATTTGGTACCTATTAATCAGTTGCTGTCTTGATATTCCTGGCGGAGTCGCTAAGGCAGAATGCTGAGAAAGATCGGATGCCAAACACGACATTTTCTCTTCCAGGCAGGGATCTCTCTCTTCGTCTCTTTCGCTGTCCAAATGCTGAGACTCATCGAGGGCACTTTGAGGAGTTGACACTCCGCGAGACCCATAGGCAACATTCCCTAATCAAGAAAGCAAATTAATAAAAGCAAATAGTGAAATTATTCCAGTACCCATTTGCGAGTGATACCTGTTATGGAATGCAGAGGACTGCCATCGACTTTTGAATAACCGAGGAGGTGTCTCCCCTGTATGGGCGAATGCGTCGGACTGGAAAAATTTTCACTGTTATAACTGTAGCAAGACGAGTGCTGTGATCCCCCATACTGGCTCGCATCCGAATTGTTCCTGGAAAGTGAAGGTGTGAAAGGAGAGGAAAACCCGCTGGAGGGCAAGTGACGAGATGCAGCCGGAGATGCAGCCGGCGAGGAATAAGAATACGCGGAATGTATAGCTGAATCTGGTGATGGATTCGGCGGAAGCGCGCCCAACAAAGAATGTTGCTTTGTCAGTGAGTGATGCTGTCTTTGTTGAAGAATCGGACTTTGTGAAGGAGTGGTGTAACCGCCTGACATCGAGAAAAAAATCATTTAGTCAACCGTTTCAGTTAACAATATTAAGCGTACTTCCATCAAAACTTAGAGCTCACTAACCCAGTAGTTTATCCACGAGAAGTGGTAACTCTCTAGACGTTGAATAACCACTCATAGCGTCATTACTTCCCTCCGGTTCTTGCTTTAACCTTCCGGGTCCCATCAGTGTGTCATTCTGTAAAATCCATTAGTATTCTTGTAAATCCAATGTCTATTCTTACTTGGGTAATTTATGTTCGTCAAATTAATTCTATCTCAACAAGCTTACAACTTCAGACTTTGGAATCCTTTGGGGTGACATTTGAACTTCGTTCATTAGTTCATCCTTAACATCTTCTCTCATGTGCCTTTCACCGGTGACCATTGACATTTCCCTGTCGGAAAGTTCTCCTTCCCAAGACATCGGTCTTTCCGGCTCTTCATTCTTAAAGAAATCCTGAGACTTCTCGTCATTTTTATTGCTTCTCTTTTTCTTGATACGAAGGTGAACACCTGTAATTTTAATCCAAAACTAAGAGATTTGAAGCACCCCTACAAATAGATTTCTAAAAATCTGTCGTGTTGGTTACAAGTATTACCAACATGGGTATCTGTGTTATGGTTAATACAGTTAGTATTTCACTTACCACTGAAATCAATTTTGCTGACTTCAGAATCCGATCCCGAATCATCGTCATTATATACTGAAGAAAGGGGTTCACATTTTACTCCCTGTTGTGCTTTTTCATTTGCGACATATGTTGTGTTTTTAACTGAAATCAAATCTCACGGTTATTCATATTTCACACAAGTGAAAAATTGTTCTAGGCAGCTAGGTAAAATTCGCGTTTCCCTAAGAACAATAAACTCTCTCTATCACACATTACTCTATTACTGTTGTAAAACCCCTTTAATACTAAAAGCGAATACTGGGTAATGTGAACCAAAATCTCCGTTACCATTCTGAGGAAATTCTTGCTCTCTTTCATGCGTTACATTTATAGAAGTAACCGTTACTCCTCCACATGTAATCGAAGTTCCTCGACCAACAATGTGCTCCTCTTTCACGGCAAAAACATTGGATCCGTCGTTTCTGGAGTCGACCACGACCGACACTACTCCCTTGGTTGGAGAATCTGTCAAATAGTAAATGAGAATTTCAATTGCAATTCCTGTGGTCAATTAAACGGCAACTATTGAATACTGTCCGTACTTACTTTGTGGTACAAGTCTGCTCGCTGCCTGAGTCCAACTTGCGCTTGTGGCCGTCGCGTCCATGGTGGTACCCACGCTACTTTACTTATCATTTGGAATTTCCCTTCACGTACATTTTGATTGTCCGATTATTTAATACAAATCACCAAAACTTACGAGACATTTCTCTTAAAGCATTGACAAAAAACGGTTCTCTTGCACCAGCCTCAGGAATCTGTGAAATAAAACATGAATATATAAAATTTACTATTCATACAGAAAATGAAAAAAAAAATTAAATTAAATTAAAAACATGGTCGACTTTCGAACCGTAGATTCGCCGATATTCTCGCGTTAATGCGAAGACCGAGTATTCGCGTAATTTTATTACTCATTTCCGGTGCCGAGAGAATATAATAATTCTCATATGAAACAATGCACAAGGGGTGATCGAAAGCGGAAACGGAAACACACAAAACGTCTGCGACATCATCATCAAAGCTCATTCAAAAAGCCCGGGTTCCTGCTCGTTTGAATGAAAGGCTTACATGAATGGATGTGCAGTGTCAAGGTCACACTTTCGACCTTCAACTTTATCCCACGCAGCCCCACATCGATCGGTTCCGAGCGCAGAATCTCCTCTGCATCCCCCCTGCGCGCAACCCCCACCCGTGTCAGCCCACGTCATCCCCCAGAAATTCACAACCCTGACGACGGTGGTCGAGAAACAAAACGGTGTCGCCCTCGATTTTGAATGAAAATCCAATGGACCATCTCATTCATAATGGAACCTTCGGCTTGTGGCAATCTGTGACTCTCCCAAATAATTTGATTTTGTGCCCCCGAGTACCACAGGTTATTTTCAATAGGTAAGGTTAACAGGTAATGTCATTTGTCTCGCAAAATGTGGGGTGAAAAAATTAAATAATGTAACGGTCTTCCTCGGTTCTAGAATCGTTTACTTTGAATAATAATAATAATGCAAATTAATTTGCATTTAACCTTTGCTTGGCGTGTAATGTAATACTCAGTGTTTTATCCTGTGGCAATTTAGTTTTCATAACCTTTTTCAGTTGGGGTTCAGTTGGATATGAGTCCCAAGAAAAAATAATGAAAATAAATAGCCATTTGGACTGTAATTACATTATCACATGAAATTTGTAGTGACACGTTGTGGCCTACATCACTATCACTATCAGTTTTGGTAAAAAAACGTTTATTTTTAGACTTCAAAAATAATATATTTTTAGAGACAATATTGTGACAAAATATTCTTCAACTCAATCTCGTATGAATAACGTAATAGGAGCATAGTACGATAGTGAATGGTGGTAGAATTCAATCATTGAATTTTAAGAAAACAAAAATCAATGATGTTGCTTCCAGTGGTGGTGAAGACGATAATAATGATAACACCACTGACATGCGCATCTCAATTACCCTCCCCCCCAACCAGGATATGACCTTTGACCCGATCCTTGACTTTTCCAAGTCATCTACCTTTGAGATTTCTGAGCTTTTTATTCCTTGGCGTGGTCTCAGAGTCATAATCTCCTTGCCACTGTGGTAACTTCTCACACTCTTCTAACCTGTGGTCTTGGAAGGAAGCTATTCGGAATGTTAATAATCTTATATGAGATTAACACCGGAAATAAAAGTGAAAAGTGAGCAGCAGGGTATCGGTACCCTTGAACAGCTTTCTTGACGCTGTGCAAGGAAAACTTGCATTATGTTTGCCATAAATTAAAATAACCCATGACACCATGTAATCGGACCACCTAGTTACATCAAATTGTTAAAAATAATGTCTCCAGAATACAAGAATTCAACATGACACCTGACCGAGTTGAAATCCAAATACTGCGTTTTGTATGTATTTATTGCGAAGTTAGGAGAGCAATCGGAACTCATTAAGTTCATTTGAACATTGCTACTTGTTTATTTGGTCTCGGCTGAATCATTTGCCTCAAGCTTCACGAGGAAAATTAAATATAAAAAAAAATATTAAAAAATTGGAAGCGACAGATGTCATCAATCAACCTAGTGAGTTCAACGTGGGCTACAGACATAAAACAATCGATTGTGTTTTTGTGCCTGCGTTTTACGTCTGGGTATTGAACGTTCCCAAAACATCGGACATAAAGAAATCGGACCAAAAGGAGCAACAAATTTTTTATTACATTCTGCAGAACGTGTAAAAAATGAGTCAGCACCACTCCTTCCGAATAGACCGCCAGTCGAATCTTTTCTAAAAAAAAGAACGTTATGAATCAGCCAGAAAACAAAATGAGAAGTATCCATTTTCCGCGTGGAGCTTCCGAAAATTTTAACAATTCCTTTGCGCCATCTTCTTTTGATCTTTCTTTAAAGCTTTCCGGCGGTGTGTTAAAAAAAAATGGAACTTGCGTGTCTGGCCACGTCGTCCACCAGATATGAATGCAAGATCCAATACCCGAATTAGTGCAAGTCTCACACCCCAGCACCTGGAAAATAGTAAAACCAGGAACGCGAAACCATTTCTGCGATGGAACTAATCATGGCGAAGCAAACAGCCGTCAAGGTCAAGGTACTGGCTTCTTGGTCACGTGACACTCTCGTCACTCAAGGTCATTCCCATTTTATAATTCGTACAAAAATCTTTTTTCTTCTCTCGTCCAGTCGCATTCGCTTAACATTCAGTTTCACAATTCGCTGCCAAAGTCAGAGCACCGGTTAATTAAACGCATTTTATTATTAAACCTCTCAATGTTTCGCCCATTTGTGCGCCTGGACCCGTGCCTGGACCCTATGGTCTCTCATTTGAGTTGTTGTGTATGAGGAGAGACAACGACTTGCTTAGGATCGTCAAACTCTCACTTGAAAAATGGCTTAGTGCAGCGAGATTAATAAGTTCCGGGGTGTGCAGTGATAATGGCATAACATAGAGAAAAAAGTGCCTTAAGTGCCTTTGATAATTTCAGTCTGCGTATTTATATGCACTTGCACAGTTAAACACAAAACAATTTCATTAGGAATTAGACCCAGAACAAAAAGCTAATTTTAAAAGTTTCAAAACACGCGAGTCAATTTCCCAAATTTATTCAAGTCTGGTTTCCGGTGAATACCCTTTCTTGCACCTGTGGACGAGAAATCCACAACTGTGATTTTTATTTTTGGTCACTCGGCGGTACTTTATTTATGGAGAAATTACGTTCTTAAAATACCAGGATAATTGTAGGTCATTCATTCTAAAAGAAACTTCCTTTGGGAGCTGAGCAACGATAGCAGTACAATTGTTTCGAACTTGTCTAAGGTGTTTCCATGAGAGGTCAAGGAAGCTATTTTACAGACACTGTTTCTTTGTCATTTATGAAAACCTCAAAAACTATTTGTATTTATGGATTCTTTGCACCATCGACTTTGATATTCTTAATAGGAAGTACAATATTTTACGTGATGATCCATCAACAGAATTTCAGTTAACAAAAATATGAGAGGCATTTCAGTATATTTTCACAGACCTTAAGTAATCTGTGGCTATTACAAATAAAGAACAAGAGTACAACTTGACAGATACTTGAATTTTATAATTAATAATTCCATTCAGATCAAATCAAACCGTAAAACAATTATCCATTCCAGGTTTATAAGTTTTCAACTCAAACGGATGAAACTAAAAGCAAATATTTACACCATTTTTTTGACATTTAGTAGTTGAATCAGCATTAATAAGCATGATTCACGAAGTTGGGTAATGGTAGCTTGGACGTAAAAATTACGAAATTTTCGCATTCAACTCCCACCGTTGACTCGAACCAGTTATAATACACAGACGGGGAGTGTAGACGGTAGCAAAGTAGACGAGCAAAAAAGGTCAAGACAACAATCCTATCTAAAACTAAGGAGTTTCACAAAGGAAAGGTATTCCCCTACGCCTCTAGCTGTACCTGAGAAAAAAAAAGAATGCAAGGCACATTGGTCTCGAGTAACTTGCCGGTCATTGCGGAATAAAGGTCGGCGGAACACACCTGAGCAACTCAACTCAGAAATTTTATATAATTTTAAGAAATCAGTTAATGCCTCTGCGAACTATTAATTTGAGATTTCAACTATTACCGTGAATGCGAGAATAAGCTGACGGTAAGTGCCAGGTATAAGGTAACTCAGGTACCACCGAAGAAAGGCCACAGTGCAGGTTCTCTTCATTCCTTGACTAGGCAATTTTTTACATCAAACGGGGGAGTTCTTAAACAGGTTTTCACTCCCATGGCCGGCTGGTGTCCGGTCACTAAATTCATTGCACTGACCCATGCCCGTTTGGCAATTGGCAATTCAGCCTGCCATCTACCAAGCGGAAAACCCATACTCTGAGAAAACAGTGCATTTGTCAATTTGATTGAAAACGTTCAGGCAAACACAGTCTGAATGACAAATCTCAAGATTATGCGAATGAATATAATTAACGTCGAACGGGGGAAGTTGGTCTCTGTCGTCGTCAAAGTCGTTTCATTCCCAAGTACCAAATTAGTCGTGCTGTAAATGTAAAATATTATTGTATGTATAATTTTATGCATCGTTGTGTGTGAAAACGTAACCGACTGTACCGTTCAATAGAATTTATGTATTAGGTGCGTCCAGAAGAACTAAAGAGTTTCTTTGGCTATTTCGTGATTGATTTAAATGATTTTTACAATTAATTCAGATAGAATCATTTAATTAACCTGTTGAATACTTAAGATTCGGCACGCTTCTAGGTCAAAGAATAATTTCGTTATTAACAAGCCTGTGATATATAACAGTTAAACCCATTTGGTGTCACATTTTTTTTTGCCTAACATTCAACTGACCTATTCCATTGCGGATTACTCAACAGGGAAGCCTTTCGAACAGAAACTCATCACTTAATTAGGAATGCTGTGAAGCATTTATCCTTAGATGCCAGGCTTGGAATAGTTGTAATCCCCTATTGTCCACAAGGGAACAAAATAATTTTTAGGCTACTCCAATTCCATTGTTTAATTTCCTTGTCCAGGGTCACTTCGAGAGCAATTCGGCAAACCGCTTGAATGTCCCTTTCCTGGATAGAGAGAGCGGTTGGCTTTTTTGTATATGAAGAACAATAAATAATAGTTCTGGTGCCGCCGTACACTACAAGTACAATTCCCATGAGGTGGGGTAGAACTCGTTGACTTGAACTGGCCATGAACAACAAAGTAACGGGTTTTCGCGACTCTACCGTTCATTCAAATTCGAAACCAAACGAAAAAAAATGGACAAAACTGAATGAAAGCCAAATGTGGGATACCTATTTTATTATCTCTCCATTTCACAGGTACGAGACAGAGAGAAAGAGAAAGAGGAAGGGAGAGAGGCGACCTGAACGCCGAGAAAAACTAATGAAATTGTTGCAGCCAAAAGAGAGGCAAATATCTAGTAAGGTACTCGTGCACCTGAGGTCATTCAATACCTGTTTACTGCGGTAATTGTGTGTGAAGGAACCTTAGCTGGCGATCCACTCTTTATTTTCTTAACTTTTTCCGCCATTCCTCTTCGTTTTGTCTTTTTGTTTGCAAACCTTTTCTACCAGCCTCCTTTCATCGCTTTCATTCATGACAAATAAGTTAGAGACCGCGTTTCTTTGGTCCTGCCCCCCTCCCCTTCCTCCCCTCACATTTCCCTCTCTCTGTCTCTGGGTAGCCGTGCCTCCATTTTTCATAAGCGTCGCGCAGGGTCATGGAATCATTTGCAACTGTTCTAAAAAATGAGTTTTCCCACATTCATACCTATAATCATTTAACCTGACTCACTCTTTTCCATTAAAATTCTGGAATAAAGGCTTGAAGGTCAAAAGGTTAACTTTTGGCATTCTCCATAGCCACCTCCACTACTATCACCTACCACATAACATGTACCTCAGTTAAGTTGTGCAAGAAAACCTAAATGCTCCTACATGTCACTATCAAGTGACTCAGTAATACACAAATGCACCAATACGTGCAACTTGAAGCATTGTATCATGGATATCTTACATAATCAAAATTTTAATTCCTTATTTCACCAATATTGCAAATATTTCTGCAAAAGAATTAGTATTTCTTAATTGATGTGACAATTCATATAAATAAAAAATAAATTTTTCATGGTTCAATTTAAATTGAATCATTGAATCATTTGCAAACGATACAATTTTTTTTTGACACAAAGTCCTCACAGAGGCTTCCCACCCTCCCAGAATCACATTCTCTAAGTCACATGTTGTCTGATCAGACAATTGCTTACTAAGGATTTGAGAATAAAATATTTTCTTGGTACACCACTATGCCACCATTGTAATTCATTTACACTTAACTTTTAACAAAGGTCTGCTTGAATCAATCCATCACACAACACAACCTTGGGTTCAACTGAATTCCAGCAATTTTGAAAAAATTCCAACAATTTATGGTAAATTCGTTTAAAATCGTGAATTTGAAAATATGAATTTGATCGATAAGTCGAAACGATGGATATTTGTCAATGAATTTGACCCGAAAGCATCTAAAATGTATAAAAACTCCAATTCTAAACATCAAAGTCAAGGACATTGACTTCAAATAAAAAAATTAACACCTGAGACATGGCCCAGAATCGTGAAGCTTTTGATTCACTATTTCTCTTTGGGACTTGTTTCACGCCGTTCAAAATACGTTAAAACAATAGAGTGTCAGTGGTTGAAAAGATTGCGGCTTACCATTTCCAAAATTTCCGATCAACATCTCAGGCTTTTTATCAAAATATTTGAAGATTTCTCAACTCCATTCACTATGCACCAAACGTCACAACACAAAGACGCCATTACTCAATGCTTTTAGTTCAGTTTAAAATCGCCAGGTGGCGCAAATTTCCGGGCGCCGAAAACCGTTTTCCTTTTTTCAATGTTCAATCGGTTTTAATGTTGATTTTTGGTTTAACAATAATTGGAGAACAAACATATTGTTACAAGCCTACTGTTCAAGATTTACAAAATACATAGAATCCAGTGCAGTCCAGCGCGAACCATCTCACTAAGGGAGTATCGGTGCATGTCTTGGTTAAAGGTTAGAAAAGAGGAATGCAAGGTCCAAGTAATTCAAAAAACAGAAAATCACAGGTAAAGTTAGTCTCTTACAACATTCAGTTACTAATAAAAAAGGGATCTAAAAAACGGAAAATATGAAAACGGGAAAAATTCAAAATCCAAAGAACGTGAATCAGAGAGCATGGGTGAGCATGAACGTGAATGGGAAGCAAAAGCATTGAAAAAGTAAAGAAAATATATTTTTATTAAAGATAAATACATTTATATATATTTAAATATATCTTAATAACAAGTTTTGTTCTCCTTTTCTATATTGCAACTTAAATAAAACTTGGTTGATGTACAATACTAAAGGGTTCCTAAATGAATGCCACTTGCTTAGGGTCGTGTGGAAAAATTCTGCTGAGATAAAAAATTACAAAGAGTGAAAGGATGTCTTGTGCAGATTAGTCTAAGTAAAAATAATCGAATTATGAATAATTAAATCGCCTCTATTTCTTTTGACATATACAATAAATTAATTATATCATTAACATTATTTTTAACTTAACATAATTTTTTATATGCTCCATGTACACGAATATTCCGAATAAAAGTCAATTTCGCCGGAGATCATTTGAAACATATTTAATTTGCGGAAGAATCAGTCTTTTTGTCCCCATTAGTAAACACATAGTTATTTCCGCACGGTCAGATCCAAGGGAAAATCCTGTTCTTTACAGCCTTGAAAATAACAACAGTTATCATCTTCATTTGTTCCTAACTCAGATGTGTCAGCGAATGACTTGAATACACTTTCAGATCGAAGCCACTTTTTGAGGACTGCCAATGAAAGGTCCGCAGCCTTTTCGAAGTCATACTTGTTCTTAGAGAGTTCAGCATCCGATGAATCGGACACGGACAAAGCACGCTCTCCGACAGAAACTACACTTTCTTCCGTCTTGTGTTGCTCCACGTTCACTCTGCGTAAATTTTCATCTGGAGAAAAATTCCCCGGGAAGTGTCTGTACGTTTTGACGTGCTTCCGAAGAGAACTTGGATCAGTGTACCTTTTCTCACAGGTGGGCACTTTGCAGACGTACGGTTTGTGAACGGAATGAGTTCTCGTGTGCTTGAACCTGTCACTAGAATTCGAATAGGCTTTCCCACACCCCGGTACTGGGCAAACGTAGGGTCGTTCACCTGAAACGAGGTAAGAAAACTTTTAATGTGATTTATTACAAATATTCAGTACTGAAAACGAAAAAACAACTCCTTACAACAGTCACAACGGTTACTCTTTTCTAATATCTTATTAGGTTGTAGTACTTCTATTTGATTGTGATTTGTTTACCTGTGTGGGACCTCGCATGAATTTTGAGATTTTCCGCTCTACTGAAACTTTTATTGCATTGAAAGCATTGATGTGGCTTTTCATTTGTGTGCGTTCTGACGTGAACCAGCATTTTGTATCTGAAGTGAAGATGATAGTTTTAAATTAGAATCGATGAATGTGGAAACCTGGATCTAATCCTGATAATCCTGATTACTTGTGACAGGCATGTTTTAATTATAATGTACATAAGAGTTTTTTATTGTACCCGTTTCCTAGGGATTGGTGTTTTCCCCCGAACTTGTATATATAAAAACCTCGTGGATTTAATTAGTATGTTAAATACCTGGCATTGAATCCCCTATCTCCTCTGCTACATCCATCCCATCGACAGTAGAACAAGCCACCTGGACCCGAGTTTGAGTGAAAGGTTGATACATGATTAGCCAAATCATCAAGGTATGAGAAAGATTTACCGCAGTCTGTCCATTTACATTTGAATAAGTTTGGCGACTCTGGTTTCGATAACAATAGATCCGAGTTGGAACCTAAGGACTGGAAGTAAAATATGCTTTTATGCTAATGCCACGATTAAATTTATCTGGTACAGTTCATGCATTGGAGAGCGACAACGACAGCCACTTAAATGTTTGCAAATAAACCATACAGTAAAACGAATTAATAAATAAGAATGAAGTCAACCTAAATATAATGTAAAAAAATATTTATAATCACAATAATTTAAAGACTTGGTTTGAGAATGCGGGATGCAAAACTGTGGGACCCAATTAAACTTATTTAAAAAAAATCGGATTGAACAAAAATTCAATAATATTTTGTTATGCTTCCATCACTATATTCTTATTCAATTATATTTAAGTAAAATTGTTAATAATAAAATATTGTCATGAATTGACAATTTAATAAATCCATCTTGACGTATATCTGGTTGACATATTTAAGGAACACAATGCAACTCCAATATCTTTTGTAACTTTGTCACCTGATTGAATATTAACCCGAAGAGATGTCCAGATTAAAGAAAAGCCTGAAAACCTACCTTACAATTAAAATCTTTGCAACTACCCGATAAAACAAATATATTACTTCCAATACTCGAACGCATTATCTCAGGTATAGAATCCGATTTGATTTTCATCTATTTCTTTTTAGTGTTATTAGAACTTTTATTACTACATAGCAATGCCGCCACCTGATTTAAGTCCTTAACGAGAAAAGTTTATTGCGATGTATGTCTTCTGGCGTTACCGGCACAACTAATAAGTATATAATTGAAATAAGACTGGTGAGAGAGAGCAACAGAGGAAAAAAAATAGATGGACACACAGAGACTAAATATGTCTTATCTGAGTATTCAGGCCCTGTCAGTTGTGTATCTTTACGAAAGCAGATATCAACCGATCGCCCACTTTTGTGTACGATCTGTAAACGTTGCAAAACGTAACGAGGAAATGAATTTTTACTTGTTGGAATACAACCGTGGTGGTGTATCACTAACTAAAGACAAAAAAGAACAGTGGAAACGTGCACAAATTAATCGAAAAAGAAGAAGTAATAATTTGATTGATCATTTCGTTAGGTATAATTAAAGCATCGTAAGCAAATCCATTCTTACCAATGAATTATGTGCTGTCGATTGCATAGTTTCATAATTCAATTCGTCGTTTGTTACCACAAAAAAACCACCACTAAAACCGCACCGGTTGAAACAACAGACAGACAACTGGGCTAACAAAACAAAGAAACAAGATGACAATACCCGAAAATTAGATCTGGTGAGAGTCTATCTGATGACAGCGTGGGGGTCGCAGTCATAAAACCTCATGCTTTTGTGGTGAGAAGCCCCACACGGTGAACCCCCCCTGAAATTCTCTCATTTATGGAGTCTACAATCAAGCAGACAATGTGCATCAACGGCTGGTCCAGGACCTTGAAAAATAGCTCGCTTATGTTTAAATTCAGTCATAGAAACAGACGAAACAATCGAAATGTACGTGTACCTTTCTTTTATGCTTAACGTGCTAAACTTAAAAGTACATTACAAAATGGAGGCGCACATTAACTAGTTTTTCGATGGTAAACAGACTAGGTGCAATAAGGTCAGAAGGGTCGCCGACAGCATCGCGTAGAAACGTTGCCGAGCAGAGAGATTTTGGACGGGGGCGATATACAAATGGGAACAAAACATTGAGTTCGTTAAGGAGAACAACCCCTACACAGTCGTTCTTCCCAACATACACATTTTTATTATTTAAAGTGATTGAACGAGTAACGTGACATACTTATTGACTCCCTGTTTTATCAACTCCGGTCTTGAGACCAAAGTCTTAACCGTGCCAGCCTTTAACCTTTCTCGAAAACCGGTTACGACCAAAGATTTTTCTCGGTTTTTTCAATCATTTAATGTCATTTAATTGACTTTTCACAGTCTTTGTTGCCTGCTCGAAATGTCTTAGTGGTATCACCGGCTTCACGTGGAGTACTTTGTCACTACCGGTAACAAACCTAACAAAGGGTGGCACACCTGAAATTTGCATGAGCTTAATTAATTCTGTAAACCTCATAAAGTGAATAATTGAAAAGCGGTTCACTCATAAATAATTCGAATAATCAAAAGTAAACAAAATAGAGCACGGCAACTTTCCTTCAAATATTTAATCTCGGTTAATTTTTTTTACACGAAATTCTGAACTCAATAGTGTTAATCAATATTGAATTATTTTCCTTATTTTCCTTATTATTATTATTCTTATTAACTTATTACGGAACCTTATTTCTCCAAATTTCATGTTAAACTTTATTTTATATACTTTTGCATATCTGTTAATTTGATGATATATGATGAACGATTCGACAAGGAACTAAAATAAATCAACGCTAGCTATGCCTTCTTGATTGATGGTCCAGATTTGAGGATCAGCAAAAAATTGGATGGAACAGTGAAAGGGTGCTCTTCTACATTTTAAATTCAATGTTTACTATAAAACAGGTCCTGAAGATAACCTCTAGGGAGATGTGAAGAGTTATCTTTTAAACCTATCCAAAGGTTTAAACTAGTTGTTGGGTCACAAGTCACATTTCTTTACGGATTGCCGAAATTGTACAAAATAACTGGTACATTTGTCCTTTACTTAGACAATAGAAAATTAAAACGAGATGAATTTAAACTAAGCTAAATTAAATTAAACGTGAACAATAAACACGTGAAGTGTGGTTCAACTTATTAATTTTAGTAACTCATGTAAATATTTATTCTTATACATGAAGTATTTTGGGGAAAACATATTATAAGTATGCTCAAGTCAAAAAAATGAATACTGTAATATCAATAGTGATAGAAAATATTGTATTTAGACAATTAATTTATTAATCAGCAATCATTAAGCATAATTTTAGGTTTTTAATGTTTATGAAAAAATTCATTGTCAAAAGTACATATATCAATCTTAAGGTCATTAGTCATTGGGTTCATATGTTACAGACCCCCCTGTCTGAATTAAGCAATTTCCAGACTTAACCAGTTATGATCAGCTTTGCTCATAAACATATCAATGTAATTTGTTTGTTTCAACAAGGAGGCTCAAAGCCAAGGTGAAAATATTTAATGGTAAAGGTGCAACTTTTTAGGTAAAAATTTAGCTGATGGGTTTGCTCCAGAATCTGATTAATTTTATGAATCAATTGTTAACAATCGTATTACCTGATGTACAACAATATCTCTCAAACACAAAATCAAGATAATTTAAAATTACAATTAATAAACATATTCATCTAATTGAGTTTTCAGTTTACAATCCGTCAAGTAAAATGTCTTAATTTTCTTCACTTAGGTTACATGTAATTGATAAAAGACCTTCAGTAATTAATAATGAAATAGGTGAAGCTGTTTTATGATATTTTTGGAAATTAACGAATAAATAAATAAAAATAAAATCATTTTATTATGTTTAGTTACCTTGAATTAGTTGACAGCTAAATTTGTAAAGACCGGAGTCATTCAAATTCCCGCCCGAATCCAACGGTTTTTTTCTCCACAAAACGAAACTTTTGCTATAATTTCATTTCAACTAAATTATAGCAAATTTGCGAAGCCGATGCTGGAGGTAATGTGTAATGTGTTTTTATAACTTGCAACATAAATGATTTTAGTCGATTTTATAAGTTAAGCATTCGATTAAGATGGAAGTGAAAGAAAGAATTTGGAACAATAAAAAAAAGTAAGTTACTTTTTATTGGTATCTAAGAGTCTCCGCATAAAAAAATGATTTCTTTACCAGCTTCTAACCCGTCTAACACATATCATTAGAAGTTGAAATAAACAATATTGGATTACCTTGTAGGGAACTAAATACGGAAAATGTCAGATGTCAGAAATGTTTGGAATTAGGTCATTGGACATTCCAGTGTAAAGGGAAGAGAAAAATCCCACGACACATTAGTCGGACAGCAATTTTAAAAAAGAGACTCAAGGCTTATGAAGAGTCTTCTCAAAAGCAACTAATGTGAGTTTATGTACATGTCTTGTTCCACTGCTTCCAAGACTTTTCTCAAATTCTACAGGATATTTCTTTGATTTTTTCAGGCAAGTAGAGAGACAAAAGGTTGAAAAAATAACTAAAACCAAAAACAAAAAAAAGTCAAAAAGAAAACATGAAACAAGTTCAAATAGTGAGTCAGATTCAGATAGTGACAGTGATTCTAATTCATCATCTTCATCATCAAGCAAATCCAGTGTTTCTAGTGACTCTAGTTCTTCAAGTTCATCAATTTCATCAAATTCATCAGATTCATCATCTAGTTCATCATCTGATGATTCCAAAGAGAGCAGGAAGAGTGAAGTATAATATATCTTGGGTTCACACCTTACTACCCAATTTCTTAACAGTGTAAAGAAATATTCTTAGGAAAAAAAAGACTGATTTTGCATATAAAAATTACAAAAGCATTATGTTATTATAGAACATTAACAATTAAGACCAATTTAATTGCTAATAGTTGCCAAAAAACAGTCTCACAACCAAAATATAACATTGTAGGCACAAGAGCTTAGATTACATGCTTACTTTTTATGCTGAAAAGTTTAAAGTAGCAAACATGTTCAGTAACTGACTATTCAGGAACATATTGTAGCTAAATTTTAGTTTCACATTAAATTTTTCAAATTTATTTAACTTACACTTCCTAGTGAAGTATATAATTATTGTTTTTGTTTACAGTATTATATTGTATTTTCATTTTGAATTTTAGTTGGGATGAAATCTAGCAAAATCTCAACTACCCATAAAATTTCAACTATTTTTTGTAAAAGTGTGTATGATAATCCAAATATAATAGTTATTTTTCCATGCTGTTAATTTATATGTGTGGTGGTGTGCAAAAAAATAGTTGTTGGGTAATGCTGTTGTTTTGAGTAAAAGAAAAAAGGAGTCAATCAATTTAAAACAAAGATTTTCAATACATGATTTTTTCCTTATATATTTTCTTAAAAATAGAAACACAAATTTGTTTTTTCTGTCACACAATAATTCACAAATTAATCATAAACTGATTTACTTATTTTCTTCTGAATATTATCAATGTTTTCATAATACTTTTCAGTAATGTAATCCTGCTTAAAGAGCAATGCAAAATTTATTTAAGGTAAAAAGAACAGGACATAAAATTTTAAGTTGGAAAAGAAATATAGTGAGATAAAAATTTTTCTTTATATTTATTTCATTTCCCTATATCCAGCAAACAAATGATACTTAAGAGTGCTACTAAAATAGAAGCTTTATGGAAGGGTATTATATTTGCAGTCTATCGCCAATGTGAAACCACATGAATTTCACCCTCCAAACAAATAAATGTTAGTGTACAATTGCTTCAGCTAGATTAATTGTACCAATTGGAATTCAATGCAACACACATCAACAATGGTTCATTTGTTGATTTAGTCATTTTTGTCCAGTGCTTGTAATCTTTCTAGTAAAGGTGGATGTGAATGATGCCATTTAGAATACCAAGGATCGTAAATAGGAAATCCTAAGTTGTCTGAATTTAGTTTGATCAAGGCTAATTTTAGGTGATTTACCCTACCTAATGATTTTGCAAATTGATCAGCTTGGAATTCAAACCTCCTGCTTAGAATAGCAATGCAGAAATTGACAAGCTCAAAATATGGTAAGCATATAAAATGGAAAACTATTATGAACCCAATTAAAATTGGCGTTGAATCATAAAATCCAAATGCAGCATATAATGCTTTGTAGTGGAACAATTTTCCAAATACCAAAAATAAAAGAAACAAATTTGCCTGAAACACAATTAACAAGTTAATTAATAATTTTTCAATAAAAGGAATTGACTACTATGATAAATTAAAAATTACCTGCATTATGACCAAGTTCTTAAGAACATGATTATATTTCCAATGTCCCAATTCATGTCCAAGAACTGCTAAAACTTCCATTGTATCACAACCCTTCTTTTCTTGCTTGTCAAGCTTGGTTTCTTCTTCCTTCTTTGTATCCTTCTTAGAATTTTCAGGTTCATAGTCCTTCAGCAATGTGTCAAAGAGCACTATTCTCTTGTTTTTAAAGAATCCATAAAAATAAGCATTACTATGAGCAGACCTCTTTGATCCCTCCACTACATATAACTTGTAAAGAGGAAAATCAACACTGCTTGCAAGTTTTTCAATTTCTTCCCTGAGTTCCCCCTTAGGAAGTACAGTGTACTTGTCAAATAAGGGAGCAATATAGTCAGGATAGATGGTGTACAGAAATAATGTAATAGCCATAACAAAAACCCAGAGATAGACAAAAAAGTAGTCACCACCAATTTTCACTATGTAAATGATACCACACATTAGTGGTACCACAATGACTTGGTTCAGGACAAGCATTTTTAGTTTGTCACATGCATAAAATGAAGGTGTCTGAAATAAGAAAGAAGCAAATTAGTTTTGAAGAGAATTGGTTACCATGTTTCAAAGCTTTGTATTTAAATACCTGTTTGTTAAAGCCATGCTTTTGCTCCACAACAAAAGTGTAGTAAATATTAGCAGGCAGTCCTACCACAAAAGTAAGTATGTTCAAAACAAACACTGTGACTGCTGTTTGAATTATTTCATTTTCTCTAAATCCCATAGACTTGCAAATGTTTCCACCATAGTTCCATGACAGAAGCAACCCATCGCAGAATAAAAATGCAATTGCAAATGCTAATGAAAGAGCATCATTTACCATACTAAATTTACTTTTATCAATAGCATAAAGTCTCGCTTTATCGAATGTATCTTGCGATAGTATTCCTATCAACTCATTTGGAATTTTCGTATGTTTTCTATAGATTTTATGCTGCAAGTAACAATATAATAAATTACAATTCGATGGAAAACAAATTGGTAACAAATCAATTTTTACGCATACCTGTCTTATGGCTAAGTAAAATTCCCACGTAAATTCGGCCACCATAAACAGAATAACACCGGAAAAAATGTGTTCATTTGTAAGTTCCATTGCTTTTGATTATTATAAACCCCCAAACCTGACACAACCACAGCGGCTTATTATAACACGTTTAATCCTCTAACGGTCATAGAGGTAAACTTCAAGTATACAAAAATATGAAAAATAACAAGGAAAATTGGCTGCAATTATTTTGTCCTTCTCTATAAAAGAGGTGAATTCATAGAAATAGGTTTTAATGTCTCCACACTAAATTTGTAGCTCGATGATTAGTTGCTCAGTCTACAAGTACGACTCAGAATGGCGCGTAAAGTTTTTGCTCCCGTGAGGGAATCATTTAGCATTTTTCGATCCATTTTCCATTAAATTGTATTACATTGGAGCAATTCGAAAGCTTGAAACTATAAATTGCCATGTTATGCTTTGAACAAGAGTTCTGACAAACGTAGCAAATTTATACCATAATTTGAATTTAGGTGACTAATTTTAAATAATAAATGATTCATTCATACATGCAACACTGTTGTCGTTACATGTATAACAAAGTGTAGCGGCGTCGTGCGTTCTTGATTATCAGTGGTAAGTGTACTGAATAATAAATGTAATTATTGAATTGTGGTAAAGGGAAAGGCAATTCTAATGCAAAATTAAAATTGTTGCGTACAACCATCTCTCTTCGATGAAATTATTTATTTCATACGATTTGTAACATTGTTGACCTTGAATAGTTACGCGAAAATTTTAAAAATGTCGGCATTTGATGCCGACAACATACAATAACAAAAAAGTTTTTGTCAAAAATTAAGAAATAATATTTTGAATGGAAATTAATGATTGTTTATATTTTCATGGGTAATGTACTGAGGTAGCAACAATTGTACTAATTTTCTTATTTTTTTGCCTGCCGTATTTAAAAATTTGAAAAATTAATTCTTATAGAGTGACTGATGGAGATTGAATTGTAAAATTACAATTATATGTAGGTGACGAAAGTAATTCGTTTTTATTATTGACATATAATAATTTTATGAAAGATGCACAGTAAGTTTTAAATTTATAATAAAAACTTTGTAATTATATGTTATTGGGTTACATACTTGATTTCTTTCAGATGTGAACAACAAAAATTATGACTTCTAATGCAACTCAAGCTAAAATTAAAACTGGCAATAGGGGCAGACCACCAAAAAATAAAGCCCCTAATTGTACCTGGTGCAAAGAAGGAAAACAAGTTTTGAAGTATGTCCTGCCTACACAGCATGGCAAAAAAGAATTTTGTTCTGAAACTTGTTTATCAGAATACAGAAAAGCATATCTAAAGGGCTCTTGTACACATTGTGATAATATTATTAAAGGATCTCCGGTTAGATTGGAAGTACAAGGGTGTACCACAAAAAATTTTTGCAGTACAATTTGTCTAAATCGATATCAAAAAAAAGATTTGGTGTCTGATAAGAGAATAGATGCTGACAACTTTCATGATGCTGCAAAAGCAGAATTGTTTACTGCATTTGACTGGGACTCTTATCTGAAAGAAACTAGTAGTGAGGCTGCACCTCCTGAGTGTTACAAACAACACAATGAGCCTCCTGTAAATGACTTCAAACCAGGAATGAAATTGGAAGCTTTGGATCCAAGAAATGTTACCTCAACATGTATAGCTACTGTTATAGCTACATTAGGGCCTAGATTGAGACTGAGATTGGATGGAAGTGATAATAAAAATGATTTCTGGAGATTAGTGGATTCTTGTGAAATACATCCAATAGGGTATTGTGAGAAGCACAATGGAATGCTGCAACCACCATTGGGTTTGCTTATATATTTTTTATCATCTTTCTGGTTTGTTACTTGTAATTGTGTAAATTGAAATAAATTTTATTCTTAAAATAGGTTTTCGAATGAATGCTTCATCATGGCCAATGTTTTTGTTAAAGACATTAAGTGGAGCTGAAATGGCTCCAGCAAAAGTATTTAAAAAGGAACCAGCTACACCTCCTGCTAATTTATTTGAAGTGGGAATGAAAATTGAGGCTGTGGATAAGAAAAATCCACATTTGATTTGTGCTGCTACAATTGGTGCTGTTAAAGATGAAATGATTCATGTTACTTTTGATGGTTGGAGAGGAGCATTTGATTATTGGTGTCGCTATGACTCCAGAGATATCTTTCCTGTGGGCTGGTGTGCCAAAAGTGGGCATCCATTACAACCACCTGGACAAAAATGTAAGTGTTTGCTTTATATGTATTGAAATTATGGAAGGGAAATTTTAAAGTAAAGGATAAAATCTAGCCATAAAAATAGAAATTTTGGGACATACTGGTTTAACCCTGTTGCAGTAATTGATACAATGATATTACACCACAATATGAGTGATTTCTTCACTTGTTTTTGTATACAGCCATAAACTTATTTATTACTGTAAAGTTACTATATTTTTTTCAGTCACGCAAGGTTCTAAGAGGTTTAACACTCGGATTTGTAACGTTACACCAGTAGCAGGTCCTAGTTGTGTTGACAGTGACGACTCCACAATATCATCAAATACGTCAACGAAAAAGTGCGAGCCGGAACCTGTGACTTCAAGTGTACAGAAACATTCCTCAAACATGTCAGATGTTGTAGTCAACAATTCATGTAATTAACTCATTACATATTTGAACCATGTATTTATGATTGTCTTATGTGGGATTCAATGTAAAACATGAACTTGACAACTTCTTTTAGATACTCCCAACAATTCGAGGGGGTCAAAGAGAAGGTGGTCAGATGAGGAAGAAAATGTAGAAGATAAACACGAAGTGGAAAAATCAGTTTCTAGACCTCTAATAGAAACCAATCACCCAATGACTACTGTATCGGCTGAGATGGAGGCTGCCACATCAACGACTCAGTCAGAGAGTCCACCAAAGCTACCACCGGACCCTTCAGATTGGTCCATTGATGATGTTATTCAACACATTGCTTTCACTGATCCGGCTCTCGGGTCTCACGCCGATCTTTTTAGGAAACATGTTAGTACTGCCAGAGTGTCCTTGCCTTAAATTCGTCTTTGCTCTTTCTTTCCATTTTTGTTTGGTATGCTGCAGTATTTTACCTCCAGATCTCACAGTTTTACTTTGAAGTCTTTACCTCAGTGTACACTAAAGCCTTCTCATCTAATTATGGAAGAGCTACATAAACGAATTTCCAATGAAGTGATTTCTCTTTATACTTTTTTTTAGGAAATCGATGGTAAAGCATTTCTGCTTTTGACTTCAGAAATGATGATGAAGTACATGGGACTAAAATTAGGTCCAGCTTTAAAAATTTCAAACCTAGTCAATAGAGTGAAAGGAAAACGCCATTCATTGTGATTTCATTTATTATGTACAACCTGAGCAGTTTTGAATTGAATCAGTTTATATCGCAAATCATTTTATACTTCACGTTTTTTGCATTCTGGCCTGATTATCTCGGAGAGGGAGAAAATCTTCCATATGTGAATCAACCTGAAAAACCAAAGAAATTATGCAAAGTAAGTTGTTTCCATATAAATATATTAAGTTTTAACCCATTTGAAAGAATTCAACATGTTTTTTTATTTTGTTTCAGTATCACCTTTTTCTTTCTCACACTGTCGCACAACCGAATTGCTGTGGCGCCAGTCATTTCATTTTATGTCGTCCAGAAAAAGTTTTTTTCACTTATTATTACTTAAGTTGAAGTTTACACCTCCTACTCAGGGGAAGACATTCATTTAGGAATTCCTAAATAATATATGTAATCACATTTTAAAAGTAGCTAAATGTAGCAGAAATTTAAATTTTCAGGCGAAAGTACAATTAGTACATTAAGTAATTCTAAAGTGCTGTTGTAAATTTAAAGAAATAGTATTTAGTCTTGTTATTGTAGCAGATTAGAATTCTTTAAGTACCAACAATATACAGCTTAAATATGAATTAACGGTGAGTTCCTATTATCCTTTTTGTCTCTGCCGTGATAGGCGGAAAGAAATTCTGTAGGCAAATAAACATCCAAAGAGAAAAATATAATTTGGTTAATGTCGGTACGAGTGTTAAAAATGAAGGAAACAATGACAGAAACAAAAGGAATAAAATAAAACAGACTTAGGTAAACATTGAACAAATATAACAAAGCGCCATAGTAGACGTGTCAGATTTGTCCAAAATTCAGCATTTCATTCTCCATCGAAAGAATTGACTCGTCAATTACCCAAATTTTATGAATAAAAAAGAAATGAACACAATATGTTTTTTAAATAACAATTTTATAGAGTTTAAAAATAATCACTCAAGTACAGCATAACCGTTCAATTTCATCGGGATGCTTAGGGCAGGGTTCTGTTAGTACAACGGGTCCTTCATGCGTGATAAGAACGTCATCTTCAATTCTTATACCAATTCCATGATACTCCGGATTGGCGTACCTATTGTCATAATTTACATAAACTCCTAAAACGCAAAATTTACCTGTTACTTCGGTAGTTCGCATTTGTTGTTTTACAAAAAAAAATAGCAACGAACCTGGTTCAACGGTCAAGACCATCCCAGGCTCTAGTGGAATGTGCCTTGGCACCGTTGATGTATCATGAACATCCATACCGAGATAATGACTAACATGATGAGGGCAAAATTGTGAAACACACTGAAAATTAGTAAACATTTCAATTTAAAATTCTCTATCACAGTAAAAACTTGTTTTGTTACTATTTAGCACACAAAAATCATACTTTTTTTATTTCATCAGGAGGCACTTTCTGAGAAATTACACCGGATTCCTTAAGTCTTTCAGCCAACAGTCGACCCATGACTTCGTAGAGCTGATTGAGTGTTGGAAATTTGCTACACAATTTAATTAAATCAGTTTGCACTGAGTAAACAACTTCGTAAAGAGTACGTTGAGCAGGTGAAAATTTTCCTGAGATCGGCCAAGTTCGGGTGATATCACTGCAATAGGCGTGGTACTCACAACCTATTAAAAAAAGAAACTGGTTTATGTCATTGTCCTTTTTCGAATATAGGTAACATCTAATCATTTGAATTTACCGGCGTCCATTAAAATGAGATCACCATCGTTTACTATATTGTCGTTATTAATATAATGTATTATATTGGCTCGAGGACCTGATGCAACGACTGGCGGGTAGGCCAGATATTCGGCTCCATTTATTCGGCACTCGAAATCCACTTGGGCTTGAAGTGCTGCCTCGCTAATTGATGGCCGACTACTTCTCATTGCTTTCTTTATGGCATCAGATGCAATTTCACATGATTTTTTCATCAGTTTCTGCTCTGCTTTTGATTTGTATAACCTTAATTGATGTACAAATGGCCTTGGTGATTCCCAAATCTAAAAATTGATACTATTTCATTTAAAAACATCATTCGGAATATTCAATTTATGTAATATAACTAAGTTATATTCACTTCATACTACTCCTTAAATACAAGTGTTACAGTCATTAATATATAAATTTATTTAACAACAATTATTATCTGCATTCCTATTGGATTTTAATTATTTGTACATGTCATTGTAATATGTCTTTTGCAAGTACTAACCTTATTTTTAGTTTGTGATGCAAATTTCTGCATTGTTTTGTGAATATCAGGGTGAATTTCATTTGCAAAATCATACCATATCATGCAGTCCCTATTTTGTTTCATTAAATGGTGGGCAAAATCTTCAAAACTGTTTGTTGCTATTGATTTATCAACTCCAAATAACTCTACTGCCTGATCTATGCCTATAGAGATTTATAAAAGTTGTGAAATTGATTTAATTAAATTTAAGTAAATTAAATTTTTTAACCTGTTCTAGGGCCATCCCACAATTCTGAGGCAGGATCTCTTCCTCTCAGACAAAGTACACTCTCAAAGCTATCATTTTTAGAAATTAAAACAAGAATAGAGTCTGGTTCCATGCATCCTGTTAAATATAGAAAATCTGAATTCTGACGGTAAACATAAGGTATTTTTTCAGTCATATATTTCTTATATGAAGATGGTATAACAACAATTAATGTTTTGCCATTCAACTCATTGTTGGAACAGAATAACCTCATACTCTCCACCAGTCTACTACGTCTTAATTTAAGTTCCTCTTGTTGTATACCTGGAACAATCTACATTTACAGAACAATGAATGTATAACCTTTGATTAAAGCAATAATACAAGATGCCTTGATGGGCACCATGAATGATCATACAAACCTCTCCTTTCGATAGTCTATGTGGATGTGTAAGGTGTGTTGGTTGACCAAAGGTCTGATAAACAGCCTTTTTATTTACACTTGACAAATTGCTAGCTGTTTCTATTTCCCTGATAATTAATTTGCCTCTACTATGTCTCCATGATGGAAGTTTACTTCTGCAAGGCAGAGCTGCGAAACATACCATGAATAATTAATAAAGTAATAAATAAACAATAAGAAAATATAAAAATATTAGATTTAAGAAATTTCAAAATTAAGTGTAAATAAAGTTGGAAGACCCACGGTACACAATGTTTACATTCGATGTACCATAATTTAATAAACTGACATACCAGAAGGAGAAAATACAGATAAAACGCGTGTTTGATACATGCTGGCACATTTGTTTGCACTCAAATAAATTATACTAACGTAATTTGACTTGAAAATTTTTTAAAAAATAAAACCTAAAATTGAAATCATAGAGCGTTTTTTTTGCACAATTGTCTAGTGACACTTCTACTTTAAATTATAACTGTATTCAAATTATTTGTTAGTTCGAAACCACTCCGCTGTTAGTCTTTTACATCACAAGACTGTGTAGACCTGTACTGTGTAGACAACCGAGAATGCTAAGCATCCCAAAGAACATAAAATATTTACCACGACAGCTTTTGACATAAATTTTGTCAAATTGAATGACAGAACAGAGCTAAACGATTCACTACCCATTACACAATTATATTAACCATTTTTTGTTTCACATTTTTCCTCCAGGACTATTAACTTCCACAATATAAATTCAGCACTTGTAGCAGCCAGTTAATATAATTTTCTTAATATAATGTGATACAATCTTACCATATTGTCGACGACTGTAAGTTTTGTGTATGTTCCATACATTATTTACTTGTAGTAGTAATAATAACTTTGGTAAAGGGATGTCTTGAAAGATTTACGATAATATAATTATAACAAAGAGAGCAGTAACAATCATCTAATGAAGAAAATTCTGTAAAATAAAAGTTCTTAACAAAACTGGAGTTTTGTGTAAAATATCCAAATAACTAGTGTAAAATGACTGAAATTTAGATTGAAGAATTATGAAAGATAAAATTGTAGTTAGTCTATTGCAGCAGAGCTCCATTAGCAATATTAGATGATTCTTGCCTAAATGTCTGTTGTGTCATCATTACTTTAATTTACTCCTTTGCAAATACTGTTTAATGTTGTAAAATTTGTAAAAATAATTTATATTGTTGGGCACCACATTATTGAAATAAAAAATGAAAGTATAGAAATAAGGGTTTAGAAAAATATAACACATGTTAAGAAAAAGTATTTTACATTTAATTCAATATCATTTACACAGTTGCAAAAGAAGACACAGATCAATTTAGTATAGATGAAAACTACATTTTTGTTTTCGATTCATTTGATACATCACTTCACAAGTATAATATTGGTTTACACACTGAAATAAATAAGGCAACATCAAATTGGGAATTTGAGAAAATTGAAACTTTCCACACAGTTCACGATTAAAGTAAGATACAACTACTTTTCTCACGAAATGGATTGGCCTTTTGTGAGCTGAAGCCCACTATTAGGCAATCATCCCTTTGATGTTCTGATATAAACTTTATCATATCTTGTACTGCTTGAGAGACAGATATCCTTTTGACACCGGCTTCCCGCCTTAGCTGCTCCGTAACTTGACGTTGCTGCTGCAGGTTGGATATCATCATGTCCATTATAGCTGTGTCTGACAGGCCTATTGTTGGGCGTGGTTTTTTACGTTTTGGAGTAAAAAAACGAGTTGAGAACTCACTTTGTTGTTTGGTGCAGGCTCGAAATACCAAAAAGATGGTATTTCTTATGTCGTCTAACTGATACGGCGTGCCGTAAAAATGAAATTAAATCCGAAGTTTTCTACTACCAATTAAATTACAATTTTCAATGGACGAAGCATATAATGAAAACAATTGTATCAGAGCCCCCTATATATCACGCAAAACTAGAATTGTCGCAAAAAGAAAATTATAAAATGCATTTGTAAAATAATAAATTCTTTGTTGCTTGGTTGTTAAGAAACCTTTCTTGAAAAATATTAAGTAGCACTTATTACTATATTTTTATAAAGTAATAATAAAGTGAAAAATAGAAACAAAAATTTAGGAAAGGGAAATTTGTCGTATTTAAATTAGCTCTCTTCCCATTGGTAAATTTCGTAGTCCTGGCGCTGAAAACAGTTGATGGTTCGCTTTTTGATAAAAGTCAGACTTTACACACAGCTTTGATTATTTTTAAATAATCAATAATCATGACGACCTACAGGGTAAGTAAATCGTAAGTTTTGGAGCTTGCTTGCTATTAAATACTATTCAACTTCGGCTTCAAATTGTTCATCAGACTTATGTCCATTAGTATTACGAAACATCATAGTCGGTCTTTAACTTTTTCAATTTTTAATTTCGCAGCCGATCGATTCCAAACGTGAAGAATTTCGAAAATATTTGGAGAGAGCAGGTGTCATGGATGCACTTACTAAAGTACTAGTAGCGTTGTATGAGGAACCTGAAAAACCGGTAGATGCAATGGAGTATCCTTTTATTAATGCAAGTTTTTACATGTTTTTACAAGTTGAAAGGTTTGAATATTAATTGGTCTACGTATCTCGTTTTATGTAATAATAATGTTTGTCTAATGTTTTCTTTAACAAAAAAAAACAGCTTTGTAAGGAAGAACTTAGGGGATGATCGCCCAGAGAGATGTGAATTAGATGCGGCGTTAAATGATTTGGCCGAGGCACAGGGTAAAATAGCGGTTCTTGAAGAAGCGCTAGCGGAAGTTAAATCCAGGCTTGAAAAATATGAACCAACTGATGATGGGTCGCAAAATCCAGATTAATCTTGTATATTATATAAAAAAATATATATTTTGGAATAATGAAAACCAAAAATATTAAAACAATTTTAATAAATTACTGTAAAATATTGAAGGTGTTTTCTTAAGCTCCCAATCATTAAAATAATCAAATATTTAAAACAAGTAAAGTACTTATAAAGTGATGACAAGTATTGTTATAAAATGACAAACAATAACAGTTTTCTGGCAACAGTGTGGACATTAATCAAACAACTTTTTTGCAACATATTTAAAACCATTAATTCATTTTTTGTCACTGTGATGCTTTTGAAAAACTGGATATTTTGATGTTTGGCTTGATGTTTTGGCAGTAAAAACACTTAGTTCTTGCTTTCATGACACAAATGCTGTTTACATTAGGAATGCTTGATATAAGCTTATTAAGGATGATAAAGTCCCCAAAAGCCCAACTCCTCTTTTGTTGAAGAATTTTGCCCACAGCATTCCTTTGGGTAGGTAATTGACAGCAAATAGAACATCAAAAAGGCACTTCATTATACTTAATTGCAATGTCCATTGTCTCTTTTTCAACTGTTTAATTTCCTCCCTAAAACAGAAATCATTTAGTGTATGTTTCTTAATAACAAAATGGTACAATTCTGTCATACCTGTTTGAAGCATCTGAGTCCAAATTCATTTTTTGATTGCAAATGTCAGCCATTTTCATCAAATTTTTGTAAATAGATATGTATAATGATACAACCCAACACATAGTACTTGCTGTGCTCCAAATAGAATTTTCTGTTCTTATAATTCTGTGATCAATTGCCCATGATATATGATCCAGAGGGCAAAAAATTATATCAATTATTGACTCAAATATTTCTACTGTGCTTAAAGCCAGTAATCCTCTTTCCTATTATTCAATTATTTTTAAAATAAAAATGCTTAAAATGTGTAACAACTTTAAAAAAATTAGCATTGCACAAATTGTCACCTTAGAAATATTGGATGTAATATCAGCAATTGTTGGAATGTCATCCAGAAGTCTGAAGCAAGCTCTAGATGTGCTCAATTGAGAACTAAAATTATCAAACTGTGATATTAATTCTGGTGATTCCAAGGATCCTGCTATAAACTTGGTGGCATAGCAAAATAATCTTAAAATTTTATCTCTTCCCTTGTAGGTTTCCAAATAAGGTAATATTTTATTCATCTTGAATATTACATATTTCTCCTGAAAGTATCAAAAATAAAAGTAATTGCTCACCAACATATTGTTTGACTTCAAAGACAAATTACTCCATATTAATGTTTCATTTAATTATTTCTACGTATTTAGTTTGCAATTGGTCCGATTTACGTGAGAACATAAAAATCTGAAAGTTGGTTTCGTAATAGGTGGTACATCAATACTAGAACTGCTGAGAAATGCAACCAAGCGAAACGATATGTTAAATAACTTAGAGAAATAACCTAAAGTTTTGTAGTTTAAGAAAACTTTCCAAAATTGACAACGTCGTGAACAATACTAATCTTGAATTCAGTACAAGGAAAACGAGAACTGATAAAATTGCTCCGATTACAAAAATAACCTAACCTAATCTCTTTGATATGAATCCTAGAAGAGCAACTTATTAAGTAAAATTCACGATATCTTCAGTTCTAGGTCATAATTAACAGTTTTTCTTCATTTAAAGGTGTTGTCCTTTACGTCATTCCATTTATAAAATGTATTATTTTAAATAACGAATATTTTTATATTATCAAATACCTGTCAAGTGGTTTGTGAAATGTTTCCATACGAAACTGTTTGAACAATTGGAATACTTTACAGAACAATCCAATTTTGGCTTTGTCTTAATTTATTATTAATTTTTAGTATGTTCGTTGTCAAGAGTTTGACATTCAATGCTTATAAGTCCAACGGTTACAAACAGTTGTACGTTTAGTCACACCAAGTGAACGTTATTCGGTAGAGACAGTTTCGGTGCAACTGCCAGTTACTGGTCTCTTGTAGATATAATTTTTATTGGACTAATAGGCCTCTATTCGTATACCGTTAGTGCAAAATTAAGAATTATTGCGGGCATGGTCGGTAGAATAATGACGCATTGCACGTGGTCCAGTGCAAATTCGTTTTGGAAGGAAGGACCTGTGTTTCTAAATTCATTGAATTGCAGGAGTTTTGCCATTGGCTTCGGAACCGGAATTATTGTCTGCGGGCTCACAACAGTAACATTGAAAATATTAAAAACAAAACATAAAAGTCCTAAAAAGCGAAAAACAGTTTTGGAGACATCTGATTGCTTATTATTCACGTCTCCCCAGTATGTAAGTGTCCTATCTCATCTGCCGAAATTTTGTATGCTTACAAATTGTAATTTTTGCAATTATAAAGCTTTGTTGGATTACATAAAGAAGGCAGATTTTTATGTAGATGTATGTGTGTACTTGATAACATGTAACGAAATATGTGAATTACTAGCAACTTTGTGGAATAAAAAAATTGCAGTGAGAATAATAACAGATAAGCAAATGTCCCTTGCTGGCAAGCATTCCAAAGTCACATTTTTTCTCAAGCATGGCATACCATTCAAGGTGATTGATGGGGGTGGCATAATGCACAATAAATTTGTCATTATTGATAGAAAGATTCTGATAACAGGTTCATTTAACTGGACCCATCAAGGTTTTCAGTCAAATTTTGAAAATGCAGTTGTCCTCCAAGACAGTCATACTGTTGGTAAGTTTTGGAGATATTTTGAAGACATTTGGGTTAATGCTGCTCCAGCATAATAATTTTTTCTGTACATAACATTGTACTTTTCATTTAAGCTTAATACCAAATTTAATTTTTAAAAAATGAAAACATAATAAACTGAATTATAATAAATTACTTTATTGCTAGTAACTATTGTTTTAAGTTATTGTATTACAAAATTTGTAGTAAAAAAAATAAAAGTAATAGATTCAATAAATCAATTTTTTTAGTTTGAAATATCCGAAACATCTAGCAATATCAATTGATATAAAAAATATTACAATTGTGTACAACTCCACTGTTTCACTGTACTTATCATGGTATCTTGCCCAGATATTACTTTCTCACTAGTAAATGAGGTACCATTAGTTGAGTTTACTGCAGGGAACTTTTTAACATGTCTTTTTAACTGTCTCGATGAAATGTTATTAATTTCAATGCTGGATGAATTTTTATTTTTATTTATAATATCTATTACTTGTATTTCATCATCTTCCTCATCAGATTGTGATTCAGAGTCACAGGAATGAATCACATCATATTCTGAGTCAGATGAAAGAATGACTATTTCATTTCTGTCAATTTGGTGCTTATTTTTGTATTCATTCTTTTCTCCATAGAATTCATGGATGTCATATTTGTCCATCAATCGAGAATCGTAATCAGAAGTAGATTTTGCTTTTTCTGGAAGACACAATGATAATATAAACATTATTGCCTTAAACAATTTTAAATGCTGAAGTATTGTCCTTTTGAAGAATTACGTGGGAGGCACCTGATTGAAAAAATTAATCTTTAAAACCTACATAAAATGTTTAAATATGTCACAATTACAAATGTTAAGAATTATTAATATGTGCATACCTTTCATTAATAACAACTCTTTGCTTAGCATCTCTGTATCTATATTTTCTACATCAATTATTTCTTCACAAGGAGAGGCATTACCTGAAAAATAAATCATTACCAATAAATCATTTACTAAAAGGTTTAGAGAAGTTGGGTGGGTTTTCTATTTTGCAAACTTGAATAAATTGTAATTTACATTTCCTTTTGTCCAGCACTAAATTTTCGGAGTCTGTAGGCAGTCTTTGTCTCTTTCGAATATATTCTTCTTTACTTGGACTTTGTTTACAGTCTGAAGTTGTATTTGACGACCCTGGAATTGGAAGTTCCTCCCCCCTGTAAATTGTCGTTATTAATTAATTGAGTTAATTTTATACCAATATAATAATAAAAGGCTGATGTACTACACCTGTCATTCATCAAAATACCAGTTATTTCCTTGGCTACATTTCCCGGATGCTTTCTTAATATTTCGATACATGAGTAGCATTGCCAACTTTTTCCACCTTTCCTCAGTTCACGTAATTGCTGTCCACATTCAACATGAATTCCTTGAGAGCCACAACATTTACACAATATTATTTCCCATTTACTGCAAAAAGATAGAGCCTTAAATATTAAATACTGTGTAAGCTACAACAGAGGCTTAAAAATCTTAAATAAAATTACGTGTTTTCTAAATTTTTGTGTCTGCCAGCACGACATTTACATTGTTTAGCATTACAAGTACTATGTCTAAATAGAAGTTCTGCAAATGCATTTGGAACCAGTTCCCATGAAGCATCCCTTAAATTAGAATAAGTTTTCAATTATCACAGATAAATTTTTGTTCTGAACAAATTTATTCATAAAATTATGACTTCAATTCACATAGTGGCTTCACTAACCTATTTTGAATAAAAATTCCTTGTTGCATCATTTCATTGTTGAATTCTTCCTTGTTATTACACATTGCACACCTAAAAAAATATCCTGCACTGTTGGCAAGCTTCTGAACCAGGTAAAAATAAAAATTTTATTAGAATTTTTTTTAAAGTTGATATGTAAAAATTCCATTTAATTTGAGTCTTTCAGCTTTAGTTAAGCATATGAACATTATGTGGATCTTTATTTTCCTCTTAATTCATGTAACCATGACATATTTTAATAACAATTTAATAATATTACATGTAAATACATTAAAATAATAAATTATTATGCATATTTACCTGTAAACATTTTCGATGGTACCAGGCAGTTTTACAACATGGTGCCCATAATATTTCTGTCAAAGTTTTTTCCTGAATTTCCTCTAAACAAATTGCACAAATAATTACCCTTTGATTTGTGATGGCAAACCTTGGAGGAATTTTTTGTTTTTGTCTATGTCGATTACAATAGGTTTTAAATTCACCAAAAAACTGGGATAAACATTGATTTTTTACTCCACAGGTGTAATGGAACTTTTTTGCACAATTTCTTCCAGAGCATTTTAGTGTAGCATGGCCTCTTTCACAATAGCAGCATTTGAATTTTACACTTGCATTATACTCTGCTTTGATGTCTTTTAAAAGAAATCCAAACATACCTTCATCATCATTACCATTCTGCTTCATTTTACTTGACAACAACTGAAAAAGTACAAAGACCTTTGGTAATATTGAACATAATTAAAACATTATCATGAATTTCAAATAATGAAATTGCTTAAACTTTTTACCACACAATAATAATGAACTACTGTGTCATCCAATCTAAAAATTGGACCATACTTTGTTTTATCTCTCTCATGAGATTTACAAAACACACATTTGGCTTTTTTTTTTGCTGCAATTAGGCGATCCATAAAATTGTGTACTGCAATCCACAATATCAAATAATATCTGTTTTGTAGCTGATATATTGGTACCTTAAACAACATTACAAAATTTGACTTGAAATTTTAATCATGCAGTTAATTTTTATATTTAAAAGTTTAAATATTTTTATGATGACTGTCCAAAACTTATTCAGTGGGGTATCTTCAGACCAGACAAGAACTTTGATCATTCATTAATTTTTTTTCAACATTGATTTATAAGGTATTAAGGAAACAACAAAAATTTACTACTTAACTAGGAATATAACACAAAATAAAAGTCAGTAATCAATATTACTTCTAGAAATTGTCACTTGTGGAAATTTTTGGTAATAACAAAAATAAATATTCATATTGAAGTAGTTTTGTGGTTTTAATTTGATTTCTTTTTGTATTACAACTGTTTTCAGCAGTAAAATTTTTGTACTCGTTTAAATTTTAAATTCTCATTCTCAGAAAATATTAGGTTCATATGCTATCTAATTTCATACACAAATAAATATGTTGTTTCCATCCTTCTCTGGTTTTGTGGTACAATTTATTATTTATTATTTGGTATAAAAATGTAAGATGTAACGTATTTTCTCTTTTCGATTAATACAGAAATTCACCTTACCACGGTTTTGAAATGTTACAAATTCTGTGGCATACGTGTAGTTAAAAAAGTCCAAAGAGCCGCATTCAAATTCTTTTAATTTTTAGAGACAAAATAAATTAGTTTTCAAATGTTAAATCTGGAGCAGATATTCCTGTAAACATTTAAATTAAATGGAACTCATTCGCGAGGTAAAAGTAATGTTTATGTTTCTATATTGTTAAGCGTCTATAAGGAACGCGCCGAGAGGCATAACGGCAAACGGTGTTCTGCCGCCTCGACAATATCACAAATGGCCGGGATGGAGTAAATTTTCTGCATTTCATGCCATTACTTTCCGATTAAAATTTCTGTTTCGGACTATTCTATAGGTCCGAACTAAATTATTTTTTAAGCGTTAAGCACTTTCGAAATTTACAATTTTACACAACATCATTGTTTTGTCTGTTGTACTTTCAATTCATGCTAGGAACGGAAAAGAGATGATATTTGACTTCTACTTTGTTGTCATAATATTTTCTTCAATTATTATTTTAAAATAATTTTATATTCAATCATAAAATATTCTCTTTTAATATGATTTATTAAAGAATTTTCTTATTAGATCCTAATAGCCAGGTTCCCAGTCTGTGGTCTGCGGCACTTCTTCTATATTATAACAGATTATTTTGTCTGAAGGCTTAAACTCAGTGATAAAGGAATTAAACATGAGGCCACATTCAGTATTTTTATGTACTGTTTGCACTTCTGTTTTATGATGCTTCATTGACACCACTGTGCCTGAAAACATTTATGTCAAAATATTTAAATATTGATAATTTATATGTAAAATCTAACAAAAATGTGTTTAACTCACCATCATAAAGGATGTCATCTCCTCTTACAATTTTGTACTTAGAATTTTTTTGAAGTTCACCTTTTGTGCATTTGCATCCAGCCACAGGAACCTTTTTATTTCCTTGATTAATGTAGAAGTTCTGATTAACAATTGCCTCACCTGATAAAGAATATGGGAGATATTTGTAATTATTTATTTGTAACAGAGTAACAAATTAAATGTGGGTTTGTCACTTATTTTCTAACACTTGAATAAAAAGTAGAGGAGCATTATTTTTGCTTATTATGTCACATACTTATTACTGCACACCATAATTACTTAATTATATGTAAAACATACCTTGAATTCTTTCAACAGGTTGCAGAGGTAAACGATCATTGATTTCAGATTTTAAGTCATCAATCATTTTATAGATTACATTATGAAAGTGGACGTTAATTTTTTTTTCCACAGCCAGGGCACTGACATTAGCATCAAAATCAACATTGAAAGCATATATTATTGCTAAAAATTCAAAAGTTGAAACTTATCAAATTGTACATACAAAATAAGACTTGATTTACTATATATATAAAATAAAAATAATTACCGTTAAAAACTTCTGCAAGTTCCAGATCACTTTCACATATTTTTCCTACAGAAGCACTTATTACTGACATTTTACAAACCTCATGTTGATCATAAGTGGACAATATTTCCATTAAAACTTCCAAACTTCCATGCACATCACCTGCAACAAATATTTATGAAATTATATTATTTTGAAATAAATTGAAAATAATTTAAAGAAAAAGAGATTCTCCTTAAGTTACCTTTTAAAATGAGTTTTATGTGAGGAGTATTGTCAACTTCTACCTTTTGCTGTGACTCTCTTTTTTTAACAAGAAATTCTTTTTTTTCTTGAATAGTTTTAAGGGATTTGAAGATGTATTGAGTTTCATAGTGTTGTTTTTTAAGTAATGCAGCTTTTTCTGTGATGATGTTAATATCTTGTTTCTGTTTCTCAATTAACATTTTTTGCTTTTCAATTCTAACAATTTTATGAGCTTGTTTCTAAAATGCAAATTATTATTGGTTAAGATATCAGCAAAAACAATTTCAGTTTGTTGTCTGTTGTTATACCTCTGAAGCAACTTCAAGGGCTTCAGCTCCTGCTTCTGGCAGCTCTTTCCAACCAAAAACTTGCACTGGAGTTGATGGTAAAGCTTCTGTGCATTCCTTTCCATTTTCATCTAATAATCTTCTAACTTTTGCACAACATGGTCCTGTCACCAATACAGTTCCTTTTTTAAGGGTTCCTCTTTTTACTAACATTGTTGCGACTGGCCTATTAGAATATTATATTTTTTCATAACTAAATATATTTATCTAATTGAAGTAGTGAGAAATTACTACAGCAAAAATTACCCCAGTTCAGTTTGTTTACTTTCAATTATAACACCTTCCACAAAACCAGTTGGATCTCCTTTCAAATTCATAACATCAGCTTCAAGCAATATCATGTCCAATAAAAGATCTAAATTTATTTTTTTTAAAGCTGATATTGGTACAATTTGAACATCTCCACCTCTATCTTCAACCTGAATTCCTTCATTTAATAAATTATCTTTAATGATCTCCTGTAAATGAAAATTACATTTATCAATTTTGATGTGTTATAATATGTTGTGTCCCAAATCTAATAGTAAAGATTTATAATAAATAAAAATGCAAAGGCATTCATCTGTAAATATAAATTATTGCACTTACAATATTCATGGCCAGTGGTGCATCTATTTTGTTTAAAGCTACAACCATTTTGACTGAAATTAAATAAGTTCAGTGTAATTATACTAAATTGTGTCAAATGTAAAAATATGAAAAAATGTTATTCTATATATACATAATAAGTATAACTGAAATAACCTCCTGCATTATTTGCTATTTTTATGGACTCCACAGTTTGTGGCATTACTCCGTCATCTGCTGCTACTACTAAAACAACCAAATCTGTCACATTTACACCCCTAGTCCTCATTGTTGTGAAGGCTGCATGACCAGGTGTGTCAATAAAAGTTATTTTTTTTTTCCTGGTTTTACTTCAACTGCAAAATTGTATTTGATGAATTAAAACTTGCCAGTTTCATTTGTAAAGTAATGCATCGTAATAGTTACCAGAAAATGCTCCTATGTGTTGTGTAATTCCACCAAACTCTTCACTAACAACAAAAGTGTTCCGCAATGAATCTAGTAATGTAGTTTTACCATGGTCAACATGACCCATTATTGTCACAACTGGAGGCCTAATGAGTAAGTTCTCTGGTTTAGGTGGTGGTTGCTTCACAAATAGTGGTTTTGTTTTATGACTACCGTCAATATTATTTGGATTTTTAATAAATTTACATTTCTTTTGTAATTGTTTGCTTAAAATGAGTATGTCATTAACACTTAATTTGTCATTATGAGTTACTCCAGGAATAAATAATTGTATATCATCTGAAAAACAAATGAACTGGAATTCTAATGAGAATTGTAATGGGAAAGAAGTAAATTAAAATTAAACATACCTATATTGCATTTGAAAATTACTGCAATATCTTTAACTTTTATGTCTGGCCATACTTCAAGAGGTGATACTTTATTCTTGATATCCAATTTCCGTTTCAACTACAAGAAACCAATTACTAAGGGTCAGTCACCAATCTGAAAGCAACTCTATTTTAGAACCATTAAAAAGCTAGCTACATACTTCTTCCCTAACTTTTTTTCTCGTTTTAAAGCTAGTTGCGGAAACGTGAAAACATTTCCATTTCGTATGATCAAAAAAAGTTTTCTCTATTAATTTATTCTGGCATATTCTCCTGACAACGTAACACTGGTTTCTGCACAACAAAATATTTGATTTTAGCAACAAGAATTCAACATCACAATAAAATCTATAATCTATAATTCGTTACACCACCTAAATGAGAATATTCCGCTAATAATTGAACGAGAAATCATTTTGAGGGACTGGTTCAAACCCTTAACCTATGTATAAAATTCTATGTGTACTTTTTTTTGGGAACATAACCAGTATTTTGTAGAAAAATACAATCATAAAAATATTTATTTCTGGTTAATTGAATTAATGCCAGAAATTACGTTTATATAAACTATACTGATGGGTTAAACATAAACTTTTGTATTTGAAGAAATTCATTTAAAATAATTAAGTCAAAACCAATATATATGACCAACTGAAATCGAGGCAACGGTCAAATCTCGAGTTACCGGATATTGTTTGAACTTCATCAAGAGCGTTTTTTTATTTTCATTTTTTTAAATTAATTTTAAAACAATGATTGATAGTTATCATTCAAGCGACGATGACGATGATGAGTTGGATGATTTCTATTCTGATCCATTTGTCAAGTTCAAGAATGATACAAAATCACCGGAATTTAGCAGTAAAGAAATCAGGGATGAGTTTCTGTCAGCACTAGAAACCAGTAAAAAGATTAGCTTGTTTATAAAAAGCATCTATGACGACGTATCAGGAGACAAAATCAGCATCTTGGAAAAACTGATTGCATCAGGTGATATTATATCCCTCTGTTTCACCATGCTTAATTTTTAACATCCAAAAATAAGCTGTAAAATGTTACAGGTGTTTCGGTTGAATCATGTAATGAGCCCCTTGAGTGGACACCACTTATGAAGGCATGTTCTATGGGAAAAAGTGAAGTTGTAGCATTTCTCCTTCAACAAGGAGCAAATCCCAACCTCCATAAAGGTTATTTAAAACATAGTTGTAGTTGATCATAAGGGCCAATTTGATGTTCAGGAATAAATTTAAGAAATTAAGAAATACTCAAATTTTTGTATTCATTGAAGTTACTCAAGTTACTGATTGTCATGCCTTGAGGTTTAGTTTTATTACTGTTTTGTCACTGAAATTCATTAATTGAATTCATTTTCTAGAATTATTCACTCCATTAATGGCATGTTGTAGTTCAACTTGCTTTTCTGATGAAAGTAAGTTAAACTGTGTACAATATCTCCTTCAATATGGTGCAGATGTAAATGCCACAGATAAGTACAGAATGACAGCATTAATGTATGCAGTACAAACCTTGAACCATACTGTTGTGGATTTTCTGTTGACAGTTCCTGGTCTTATGATAAATTTACAAGATAAAGAGGGATCATCTGTGAGTAATGTTATTTATGTCTATAGTAGTCTTTGGTTTCTGAATATTAACTTTCTTTCCTAATTTGTTTTAGGCTCTGTTTTATGCAGTCATAAATAATAATGTAGAACTAGTAAAGAAGTTGGTTGATGCAGGCAGTGACACAACATTAATAGACAGATATGGAAGAACAGTATTAAATATTGCTTTACTAAAAGAGTTTCAGGATGTAGCAAAAATTTTAGGCCATGAAGAAAATCATGTGGAAAACTCTTCAGAAAAGTATAAATTAAATTATCACCCTTTGAATGAACTTCCAAGCCCAAATGGTCTTGGTGGGTTCTCATCTGATGTTGAAACAATTCTTTCCTCAAGGACTCTTGTCAAATCACAAGTCAAAGTTTCATTACCTGAATTTTTAAATGCCACAGAGGATGATTTGTTTAGATTGGGAATACCATTTCACCATGACAGAATGAAATTATTGAAGTATACCATACATAGGTACCATCTTAAACCATGGAAAAAGTCCTCTATGCCTGCCATTTCAATGAGAAATAAAAAGTAATAATTGATTAGTTAACTTTCAAAACAGAAACAATTAAAAATTTATTACATTTAAATTTTGTATAGAATTACAGATGCAGTTGAAATAACTTCAAGTATTCTGAAACATCTTACATTAGCAAATGCAACTCTTACATATATAAGAGCTCGTATATTAGCCAGATTAAATAGAAATCCAGATCATGAAACATTTGAGAAGGAAGTAATATCTGCTCTAATAAGTACACACAATAAAGCAGAAAGAATGAAACTTGTTCTGGGGAAAACTTTGAAACATTTCAGTAAGGTTTGTAGCTACTTCAGTGGCTTATCTGTGTTACATAAATGTAAAAACAGTTACCTTACATTACATAGCATTTTTCCATCACCCATTAATTAACAGTGTTTTATTTGAGAAATGCAAAATAACATGTGATACTGTTACAGTATGTGATGTAAAATTTTTTTCTTAATTTAGGTGGATATTTGTGTACCAGATGACTTTATTTCAACCAAAGATAGAAATATAACAAGTAATAAAATTATTTCTCAAAACTGGATGCAATGTGTAGTTGTTGTGGCAGCAGCAACAGCAGCAATAAGTGTTTTTTGTCATGTACAGTCACACCACATACCTTGCTTGAAGTAAGGAAATAACTTGATTAAGTACAAAACTGAAGAGAAGTTTATTTTTGAGACAAGAAGTGACTTTTTGACAATTTTGCATTAGTTTTTATATTAAGTGATTATTAAACCTGTACTTAGAAATATACTGTGTGTTACCTAATAAAATAGTTTCAAAAACCAATATATGACTTAATTAAGTGACAATGATGTCTCCTCAAAACAATCATTGATTTAAAACTATAAAATTTTTAATAATACGCCGTATTTTCGTAAGTTTCTACATAAAATAATTGTACATTTTTATTTTAATGACGACAGAATTAAAATTACAACAGATTTGTTAAAAGTAATTATGATGCAATTTTGATTTTGTATATCTTACGTGTTTGACTAATATTAACGTTGCATGGAATTATTCATTATAAAATTTCCGTTAAGCAATTAAAATTTAAATGCAGAACGTACTTTAGCTGTTTCTGTGTAACAGCTATTGCCACGGTTTCGAACGGTTCGTTAAGACTTTTGGTTAAGTAACAAATACATATGGACTCTCTGCTGAAATGAATTCCAGAAACAAGTCACAATATAAACATTTTAATAAGAAACGAAGTCATCAGTTAGAATGTGGCTTCTCTGGATTTTTGTGCACTTATAGCAATAAACTGAGAGAAAGGAACTGCATTCGGGAAGCTTGTGGACTTCTTAATGAGTTTGCCGATAAATTGTTTGGAACAGTGGTACACTATATAACTAATATTAAAAAGCAAAACACACTTAAAAAACACCTGTTCGTATGTTGTGTAATGTAACGTTAATTTCAATTTCAGAAAGACAATAGCCCAACAGAGATAGAACTTGAAGCAGATGAAGGAAATGATAATGTTGACATTGATGAAGCCCTTAAAAGAGAGGTTGAATCCATTAAAGCTATGATGAATAAGAAACCTGAAGCAAGAAGGTTTCAAGCAGTTGAATCAGGCGCTAAAGGAATTGTTTTCATAAGAACAACTGTAAGGGAAATAATGGTTCACATTAACAGGCACATCAGCTTATTGCATATTCAAATTAATAAATCACCATTTATTAATTTTTTATCATTCATTGTCTTTTGTGTTAAGTTGTGTTAACATCCTAATAATTATTTTGTATATTAAAAACAGGTTCCAGATCCAGTGAAATTAGCTCATAGCATAATGTTATCAATGTCAGATGTTCAGAAATCCAAATTTTTACTAAGATTGCTACCAGTGGAAATTACATGCAAGGTGGTTTTGAAGTTTTATTTTTATTTATTTATTTACTAATCCTTACGCTTTTGAACCTTTTTTGAAATAATTGTTCTAGGCATATTTGGATGATATCTGCAAAGCTTTTACTCCATTATGTGATAAATATTTTGGTAGTGATCCAAAAACATTTGCCATAGTTTTTAAGTGAGTAATTTTTTGAGATTCTGAAAATTTAGTAATAAAACAAGACCTAGTTTAGTTTTAATTTTAGGCACCAAAGATAAAATTATTTGAATTATAATTATTGTGAGCATTTAAATTTTCTCAGGATATTATAATTGATTCATGTGATTAATAAGTTAATGTTTTATTTTATTTAGGTATCAAACTAATTCAGTGGGTAGTACTGATGTTTATTATTATTTTTTTAGCCATAGAAACAATGACAGACTCAAGAGAGATGATGTAATAGAAAAAATAGCAGATTTGGTAGTTAAACAGAATGGTGAACACAAAGCAGACCTAAAAAATCCAGAACTTGTTGTTCTTATAGAAGTTATTAGGAGCATATGTTGTATCTCAGTTGTACCAGAGTTTTATACACTGAAAAAGTACAATCTCCTAGAATTGGTGTTAAAAAATAGGGACACATCAAATGTAGATGTTAAATCAGAAGTTGAAAAAATATAATTTTTGCAATTTAGATGCCTTGTTTTGGACATGCTTAAAATTGCATTCTATGCTACAGAGTGTACTTCAGATATTCTCATTAATATAATATCTGAAAAGGTGTTGAGGTAGTAAAGTAAACTTGAAGGCACTTGTACCATTTTACAAGATTAGACACAAAAATGAGCATAGCTCGTCTAATTGACAAAAATTTTCGTCTTTCGAGCATGTTGAGTGCATTAATAAATCTGACCGATCATATTTTCTTAAGTAGGATTCTAGGTCAAGTGACTAGCTTTACAAATTTACATGTATTTGTAATTTAATGAGTTACAAGATGATGACACGAACATTTGACTTTTAATAAAAGTGAAATGAGATAAATTTTGATATTTTTGAAAATATCTGAGTACCAGCATAGAGATCCGCAATCCTTTGAAACGTGTTAGGAGTAGTAACAAACTTAGTATCGGGACAAAAGAAGAAAAATTTAATTGAGCATAAAACGCCTGATACCCTTTCAAATACAGTATTCCGGAATTTTTTTGAAAGCAAATGAGAGAATTTTATACATTTTGAAAACAAAAACTAATTTGGTGTTGAAATCCGGTAATAAAATTTCTTGTGAAATAAATTTTTTGAAAAACAAATTAAAAATGTCATGTCAAGATGCTATAATTGCCGGTTCTATTAATGGCATAATCATTGGAGTTGTGGTGGGAATTACCCTCTCGATATTGCACACTTTGTTGGACGAGGGTGATTTTACTGGCTTGTTAAAAAGAATGGTGCCCGAGTGTCTTACCATAGGCTTCGTAATTGGGTTTTCGTACAACTTACTATCGGGTTGTACAGGACTTCTTCAGGGATCTGGGTAACAATTCAGGTACATATATACTACATAAAATTGATTTAAATCCGTAGGTATTTCAAATTCTGCCTGGCGTGCGCCTAAAAACGTTTTCTACAACTTTTTTATGAAAAATTCAAACAAAAAAAGGTATCAAAAACACTCATACTACATGTGAAACATTTGGCATGTTTCACAAAAACAAGTACACTCAGAAGAAAGGGCACAATAACTTGCCCATCATAAAATAATGATAAACATTATTTGGATATTGTTACAAGTAATATAAATATAGTTTTATTAAATAAAATTCCTTAGTAAGGTAATTTCAAATGTAAGCAAGTGAGTCACAACTTTTTATTAAAAGTAATGAAAACACAAATTGTCACTGTTAATTTCTAGAGTCAGAGTTGGAGATGTGCTGCTATCTGTTATTACAGCCATTACCTGATGGAGTTCTGATGGAAATAATATAAATTATGTGAATGGGGGAATCCAAACTTTAAAACAAAATACAATTTACAAATGGAAACAATATAATATTAAATAACAACATAAAAATTATTCTTCTTCTGTCATTTGTAACCTAAGAGTTGTTAGGACTGCAACATCTAGCATTGGTTCTGGAGCTAGTAATTCTGACACCTAGAAAAATGATACATTGTAACAATATTGGTATTTTTTTAGAGAAAAAAGTGAGAAGAAATATATACTTACTGTGTATTTCTGAGATTCTTCATATGCATACATAATACTTGTGTCATACAAAGATATTTTTGAATTTGCTAGTGCAAGAATGCAATTTCTAAGTCTTCCTAAAACTATTCTATCTGATTTTGATACTTTCAATTGTAAATCCTGAGTGAATCCTCCTTTGGTGTCTTCTATTGATGTTGGAGAAATCCAAATGAAACCATTGTTCCCTTAAATTTATGTTAATGATGGATTACACATAAATGTTAGGTTACTTCTTTCTATGTACCTTAAATGGTATCCCGATAGTGTGAATGTAACAGTTAGTAGAAATGAAAGTTGGTTGCTTATAGGGTGTCATTGTAGGAACAAAATTTTTTTTATATAGCTTGAGGTAAAGGTGATTCAGTGGGATCATCAGTGAAGTAACAGTAGCAATTAGGAATCCTAGGTAAACAAACAATTTGAACTATATTTTGGCTATTTAAAATGTTAGACTTCATGTCATACCTAAAATTATGTTTGCTCCACATGGCAAACTGTGGAAATGTGTTTTCCTTCTTCTAACTAATGAGGGAAAAACTTTTATGAGTATTCCCTGTGATAGTTTTCCATACTTCAAACTCCTAGTGTGAAGTTGAAGGCAACCATCTGAAGATATATTTTGAATTTCTGCAGATATTAAATCTCCTTCCTGAAAGCAGTATTTTATTTTGAAATCAATTAATAATGACATTTAAAAGAATGGTTAAATGCAATGGAAAACAATGTTAAAACCTGCAAATATTTTCTCATCATCTGTTCATCTTCAACAGATCTCCTCCTTAACTCACCACCCGGCAAGTTCACTGAAGACAGCAGCAAAATTGAATCCAACCTGGAGTTAGTATCCACCTTCCAACGCTTTTGCTGCACTTCGGTTATCCTACCCACAACGACATCACCGATTTCTCCAAAATACCGTGACTTCAAAGGACGTACCGAAATAAGTTTATTAACTTGTTCAACGCTTCCAGCTACAGAAGCTTTCAAGGCTGTGTCGTCCTCAATATATGTGCCATGACCTCTGCAATAAATACACAAATTTGAAATGTGATCTTATTGTCGGTTACCTACTTAGGTTATAAACAAATCACCTCATGAATCCAGTTTGGCACGTGATGGTTTGTCCTGGGGTACACAAATTAGACATCTGATTATTGGTTTCAATACTTGGGTTAATTCTGTTGACAGCCAGCCGAATAAAAACATTTTCAGACATATTTGAAATATAAGAATAACGAAAATATCAACTAGACTCTACCGGGTGCTGGAACGAGACGTACCAACCTAAATAGGCGCTCAATTTTTTTTCAAACTTTTAAACAGTAAAAACATTTTTTGCCTGAGATGAAGGTTTGTTTTGGAAATATGTTTTATTATTTAAAAACTGAACTTCCATGTAACAATCGCATTATTCACCCTGAAAAACTTGATTATTGATTGCCAGCAGTGTAGTATCCATCCAAGTAACTTCCACAACCTTTGTCATGTATTGACGAAGTAGTAATTAATAACAAGAAAAATTCAAACGTTTATGTAAATTCCACAGGCTTTAAAAATATATTCCAAGAAGTAATTAAATTTAATTAAAACGGCAACAGTACACAATTAGTGAGTCTGCATAAAACTGGTGACTGCCATTTTCGGGTCAAATTCAATAAAAAAATATATTATCAATATAACAGAATGACTTCAACGGAAACATATTTTACTGGTATTCCTGGAAAGGGTTTTGTAGTATTGTTTTTAACCATTTTTACTGTCTGAAAGCTGCAAAACCCAGTAGACAATGTTGTATACTATTTTGACAATCTGGAAGGAAAATAAACGTACACCTAAATTGAGGTCTACCAAATGGTAAATTAATAAGTACTGAAAAGACAAGCTCCGTTAGTTCCTGATAATAAATTTATGTAATATATTCATCTCAATTAAAGCACTTTTTTAAAATGTACATCAGTTGCCGAGTTACTTGACTTTAATTAACTTGTTATTGTTTATACCTGGAGTAGGCTTTTCATATCCATGTCCGAGATTTTTTCAATAGTCAGGCGTGGCTGCCTTTGGATTTTTAATATAATAATTTGAACTATCATTTTATTTTTAGAGTTAAAGATTTCCCATGGAAGTGAATAAACTGCGTCGTTTAATTCACTGCTCTGTAAATACAAATGAACCATGAAAAGCGGTGTATTTTATTTATGCGGTTTACTTTAACAAGTGTATTCCAACAAATACTTAACTGAAAGACAATGTATAAATATGTAACTTAGAAAAAAGACTAATATCTTGCAAACGCTAATCTAATAAATAAAAATTGAACAACGCGTAAACATCAAAACAAAATAAAAATGTATTATATTAATAGTGGTGTTGAAGTCTATACGTCAATGTGTGAATATTGAAGCCATTCCACCGAACGCCAACAAGGTATAATATACTAACTTTAGTTTTCAGACGAGTTCCGTAGGCACAGAAATAAAATATGTCCACCCACAGCAAAGTGTAAAATATTCCAGGCACCAAAACCCTGGAATCCATTTGATGAATCATCTGAAAACGATGGGACAAATTCTAGATCATGTAATGGTGTACACAAAATACAAAATTCATTGGTTTTTATGGATACCATGATTATTTTCACCGACAGAACAGTTCCCAAACTTCCAGTGAAAATGAACTGAAGCAAGAATATATGGTGGTAGAAGTCCTCAATTTGAGTCACACAGCTTGAAAGAAATTCAAAGAAGAAAAGTAACGCTTTTATGTTTAGTAGAATGCAAACTTAGAAGTAAAATAAAATATAAGCAGAAATAAAAAAATATATTAATATTAGGAGATCATTGATTCCGCTCATGTGGTTTTGACGAATAATTTGTAAGAAATTAATTAATTTGCGCACTCATTCAACATTTCCGAGCATCGATGACCTTCACTTGATTTTCATTCAACGGTTCCAATCGTCTCACATTAAAATGTGTTTTTTATAAAATAAATAATTAATGTACAACTACACCAAATTATTTCAACCTAAAATTTTATTGAATTTGAATTTTTAAATTACTTTTCTTGCAATTTGTAAGAGACTTGGCCTAAAGTCCCGTGTCAGTTAAATTGTATTATTGGTAGAATTATGAGACAGTACACTTGGTGTCTTACATTGAAGTAAAATTAAAAAAAGGAGTTAGGCAGAGGTTCTGCTCTATTAATTTTTATATTGCAGTTTACTGTTATTAAGTGTACACATAGAATTACATAAATGCAGGGTAGGAAAAGCATCATTATATCTCTTTGACACTCCGATTCTTTTAAATATTTTTTTAACTAATGAAATTAATTAATAATATTTATGCAACATTTTGTTGGGGATATAACTTTGTTGGGTAGTCACTTCGTTCCGTCGAATGTGGCCCATACTTTCTTTTAGGAGTTACAGGTGAGCACAATATTACTCATGGCGACCCCAAATTATTCAGAGAAAACAAAATTAGATAGGAGATTCAAAATAGTTCTGTACATGTCTCAAGTAAATAGGTGACCATCTTTGACTGCTGTCAACAACTCGTTTCCCGGCAATACTTACTATATTATTCTCTGATGGTGTCTGACATTCTTCAAAAGCAATCTTTCAACAGCCAGGTTCTCCTTGGCGTCGAGCACCCGAAACTTCTCACGGCCGTTTTCTATTGCATTTTCGCACCACTTCTTCACGTCGAGAATGTTCTTCGTCAACACGTCGAACTCGGAGCACAGCTGAATCACCGAGCCGAATATCGTCAGGTTAATGCTGACACCGGTCAGTCCCACAAAATAAGCACCGTGACCCTGGTAGAAGACGGTGAAAATGTAAAGGGGTAAATAGTCGACGTCCCAGGGTACCCAGTTCGGCAGTGGAACCGTTTTAGGTACGTCCGAAAGGGAAGCGACGACTCCAGACACTATCCACATCGTGATGAGAACTGCAGTCATAACGTAGACCATGGTGTACATGTGTTTCATTTCCTTCACGGCTTTTTCGTAGAACTGACGGACACCGGGCTCCTCGGCATCTTCCCCTGCTACCAGAGTCTCGTTTATCTGCTTCTGCAGAGCCCCTATCCGAATTCGTTTTCTCATCAGGAGGGTAGTTTTGACGAAGATGCCTCCGGTGCCCAGCGTCGCCGACAATGATGTGTACACCAAGTGACTGTCTTCTCGTATTACGAATAACTGCAATATCGTGCCTACAGTGAATAAGAGAAATGTGAGGTAGGCAATCGACTGATAAATCTGATGAAACGTTCTAAACAGCGTGTGTTTTCGGCCGAAGTTCAAGAATCCCGAAACCCTCAGGAGTACGTGCGTAACCCCGAAAACTTCTTTGTATGTCTTGAACATTGTCCTTCTTTTTTCGGACGTTTCGACCGAGTGCAATGAAGTGGAATGAAACAGGACTGTTAAATCGTACTATTTAAAAATTCTTTTTCACCGGTAATAGGTTTTTTTTTGTATTCAGAATGTAATCTTCCATAGGATTCGTTAATTATTAGTGTTTCTTTTGATGAAGAAGAATGTCAATGTGACCGGTAACACCAAATCCAATCAAGGATTGGCCGTGTTAAATGGAATTTAATGGTGATGAACCAAAGAAATGAAAATGAGTCGTAAGATGCCATTTTTAATAATCCACGGGATTAATAGAAATCCCATACCTCCTAAAGTCACAATAAACGTAAATAAACGTTCTCGAAGCAAAACTTATTAGGAGGTATGTGGGACGATGGTTTCGTTTAATATTTCCATGTCGAGGGTCGGTGCCATGAATTTTTCACTCTCCTGCCCGGTATGTGATGTCAAACTTGGTAAGTTTACATCGTCACATGAGAACTCGCATTTTAACTATTGACCGAATCGTCAATGATTCACGAATCCTGACACTTTCCGTCGGGCACAACTTCATTTTACACCGGTCCGCTTGAAGACATGGGCAACGGTTCGACATGAAGACCTGGCTGAATTTCGACTACTTCAGATGCGAACCTTTCGAGCTGAATTTTCGCTTTCACGTCCTCGGTGGATTTTGGCCACTCGAGACGAAAGACAAACGGAAACAAATAGTTTTCTCTATTTTCAGTTACGTGTGCTATTTCTCGTGCACTTCGATCGTCGTCACGCAATGCCTGGACCTGTTTCTCCTTCGGGACAACCTGATCAAGTTGGCCAGGCATCTGGTCATGATCGCGATCTCGTGCGCGGTCGTTCTCAAGGGATACCTCCTGCTTTTCAACATCGATCACGTCAATCAGCTCAAGGATGAGATGACTCTCTACAAGAAGACGAGAACGAATCCGAGAGACGTTGACATTTTGGAAATGTCCAACCAGAAGATACTGACCGTCGTGAAAACCTTCTACTCGTTGACCGTTCCCTGCGTTTTGGCCTGGATTGCGTATCCGGCACTCGATTCCAGCGAGGAGTACATCACTCCCTTTCCCATTGTTATTCCTTGGCAGGAATGGACACCGACCATATACGTCTGCATGTACATTTACCAGTCCTTGGCCCTTTTCAGCTACATGCTCAACGTGTTATCCGTCGACGGTATATTTTGCGGATTTGTAATGCGTATCATAGCTCACTACGACATCGTCATAGAGAAGTTCAGGAGTCTTGACGAGCTTGAGTCGTTCAAAAATGAGAATTGCTTTTACGGATACAAATCCTTCAGGTATAGGACCGATGAAGAAGTCGTGAACGCGGTCATCGGCGATAATATCCGACTCCACAGGCAGATAATCCAGTAGGTGAAACAAATTCAAATGCTTCCCGTTGCACGTTATGTACATAAATATAAAGTGACGTGTTGTTCCTTAACCAGCGAACTCAACATATTCAAAAGGATATATCGGAATTTATCTTTCGTTCATTTCATTGCGATCACGACGACCATAGCCACCGTCATCTTCGACGCTGTCATTGTAAGTTTTGATTGAAATTTGTTTGTGGTGCGACTACGACCACGAATATTTAAAAAAAACACTCAAGTTCATGTTGTTTTTATGAATAAAAAACGATGCGTATAGTTTTTCCGGGGATTCGGTGTCGAGACACTGCAGAGGATTTTGTACATGGGTATCATGCTGTGGGACACTTTCCTGTACTGTTTTTGCGGCAGCGTTCTCCAGGAGAAGGTATTCAGTTTATCATTTACTTATCATTTAAATTATTTTACGCTTGCCTTACCACCTACTTACTTGAAATAGTAGTTCACTTGTGGTGGCAGTAGCTCTAGGTAGAGTCTCATTCAGTGACAATGATCTTGTGCGCAGGCCAATTAATAAACGACCGGCGTTTATTTATTTTTTTCAGAGTCAAGAATTGGCGACGGCCGTGTACTCCACAAAATGGTACCTGACGAGACCGAAAATCAGAAGGGAGCTTTCGTTTATTATAATGAAATCGCAGAAGGCACCCAAAATTTACATTGGACGTTTTTTTGCACTCGAAATGAGCACATTTGTTTCAGTGAGTTCCCATGTTTACATTAACTCGTGTTTGTAACAATTGGTCACTGTAACTACTATTAATAAATTATTTATTAAAACCGGGAGACTCGTTCAGAAATTGTTTGTATGAATCATCACAGTTTTGCGTTTCAAGTGACTGAAGTTTACAATGTAGGAAATAAATTAGTATACAAGAAGTCCTGTTTCTATTTTTTTCAGCTCTTGAAAATTTCTTACGACATCACTGCCCTTTTCTACAAAATGACACACTAGATGTTAACGAGTGGACATTAATTTGCAATAACCCAGCCGGAGAGGATGACACGAGTACGACCACGGGCTCACGTAGGCTCATTCACCGTGACTTGATCTAATTAATTAAACACCGGTAAAAAATAATATATTGTACTGGAGACCGCAATAGAATAACTTATGTAATAAAATTAGAAAATCTATTAATTTTCCTAGTTCCTAAGCGTCCAACTTCATGACTTGCAAGAAAAGCGTCAGCCAACTGGCCACGGCTCTCATAACCTGAAAAGAAAACATATTTATTTCGTGAATTTTTGCTTTGACAAAAAGCGAAAAGTGAATAAATATTACTGCTAACGATGCTTTGATCAACTGCCATTTTACCGTCGTGAACGTCGTCAAGTCAATTTTGAATATTTTCCACGCTGTCAAAGCCTCCTTCTGCTGCAAACCGATCATAATTATCATTAACTGCTTTTGTATGTCGCGATCCATTTCGTACCAAGGAAGATCACAAATGGCGTCGAATATTTTTTGTTTCTGAAACATATTTATCCACGTTTAGCCCTCAATGTGTATCTTTCTTCGATTGTTCACCAAATATTTATTTCTACCAGTAATGTCTTCTCCTTTCACTTCGTAAGATTTGTACCATATGTGTCGCATATATTATTAATTAATTACTAATTTGTTGCGAGGCAAGGTGTGCGTGAATTTTCAATATATTATATATATATATATGTTTTAGTTCTGTGATCGTTTGTAATTAAATTTCGTGTAGGGTTCTTGGAATGAAAGAGAATTTATTTTTCAAATCTTTCGTTTACGGGTTTTATGTTGGTTATATACTTACATGTATACCACGTATTTAATGTCGATTTTTTATCTAATAAATTATTAAAGGATCTATCTATTTTGTATTTGTTTCCACCGATTACGTAAAATTCAAACTTAATACGCAAAAAACAATTTTCACAAGTTAATATTATCATTTTTAAATTTGGTTAAAATTTCCATGTCTTGTACCGATTTTATAAAGTTAATAATCCGGTTAATGATTCCATATGGAATAAGAGGTTAATTTTTTCTCAATATACGCAGTGTATTTTCTAAAAAATTTCAACTGTTACCACCTCTTACCTAATGTGTATTTTTTGTGATACAAAGAAACGTATTAATTTTATATAATTTATATATATCTTTACCTGTTCAAAGAGGTGCGTGACAACCGTGCAAATTATAAACACGTCCACGGTTATGATCATTGCATAGGCCGCTTGGTAGTAGACTTTGACAGTCAGGCTCGTGTGCGCCTGTTCCAACATGAAAAACATTAATTTGACGATAAGGATACTAATTAATTGATCGGACGGTAAACGGTAAGAAACTCATCAACTCACAAGAATTATGAAAACGCCGTTCATAACCATGAGAACAACGGCGAAGAGCAACTGCGACAGCATCGGTTTGTTAAACACCAATTCTAGCTGTCGAACATACCTGGTAAAACATAATTTTAGGTCTTGTTATGGCCAAAAATCTAACCCTCCGACTGGTGGTCACCACAAAAACTTACCGTTTGAGTACCAAGTGCCGGCGAACGTAGTTTTTGAGCAGGAATTTGACCTGGTTTTCCACCATGACTCTGTTGCAGTTTATTTTCCCGCTTTCCGTCACGGGATGCAGGTAGTATTTTTTTATTTTGACCACCTGGTAGACCAACATTCTGTACTGGGTGACGGTCTGGATGAAAAGTGCGAACATTCCCAGCTCCATGTTGACCGCCTGAACCGTCACGTAAGTTCCTATCAAAGCGTGAATTACGAATATAACGAAGAAATTAAAGTTTCGTTCTATGTTAAAGGGAATCCAAAGGGAGAAAGGCATTTCTCTGGGTTCCCATATCAGACTGCTGAGGGACAACGTCAGCCAAATCGGAAATATCGTGTAAGAAACGCACTGCATCAGGTGTTTTATGGCCAGGAACGTGAACTTGTACCGTTTCCGTATTTCTATTTCCTCCGAGTCGGTTTGACGGCACTCGTCGTCGAACAGATCTCTCCTCAATTTCTCTATTTCCCTGCAGTGGTAGATCATGCAGAAGTTTTTTATTAACATTGCACCGGTTAGAACGTTCGTGCTCAGATTGAATGATATTTCCGCCAGGTTTCTACGGAGCAGATATAAATTTGTTGTCGCCAGCAGGAATCCCATGCAGCAGTAGGCGACCGATCCGCAGCTGTAGGCCATGTAGAGCCTTTTCTTCGTCTTACTCTTTCCTCTGTACGACCACAGCCCCATTTTTCTCAGGGTGTTAAAATGCTCCGAGTAGAAGTTGTTGTAAAATGCATCCTCCGAAGATGGCTCGGAAGACTTTCCTCGTTCTTCATATTGCACCATCAAACAGGTTTTTTGGGTGTCGGTGGAGTGGTGAGAACGACGCGATACTGACAAGGACAACGATTCTGCACATTACCAAACTTCTTCACAAGCCCGTTACCTCGGATGAAGTCGAACTTGAACGGGTAGTTGACTGATGACAGCGGGAAATGAATTTTTCATGGGTAAACATTTCTCGGGTAGCAATTACTCCGAAAAACTTTTCAAGGAAAGTGAAAATGTCTACTTTTCACTGAATCACAACCTTCAATTCTATTACTGGATTATTTTTCCTTTACATCATTGTTACTTTGAGCCACAGCAGGCTCGGTAACACAGGACCGAAACTCTGGATGTCTTCATGTAAATAAATTTTGTGTAACATTTGCCTTGTCATCTCATCTCTGTTTATCAATGTCTATATATTATTTTGCAGTATAATTAATCTATTATCCAATAACTACGAACATAGTCAATTATATTTATATAAATACGTTTATGTTTAATATAATTAAAATTATATTTATTAATGGTAGAACGTAAGAAATAGATGTAGTATGTCAAGTATGAAGTGATAAAGCAAACGGCTGTAAGTATTTTGTCCGTTTGGCACGCAAAATAGTTTAAAACTAGTCTCGTATATAAGTTTAGTATTTCTACATTAGTATTCTTACGTAGTATTTTGTCTCGTTTCAAAAGCAGTATTTCTACGTATTGTATTTATGATTTTATTGATGACGCATCTCCCTGTACAATGCAAGCACCAGTGACTTCAGTTTACTTCCTTCCAACTTGTCGACGACTTACGATTTACGATCTGATCATCTGTCGCAGGAGTGTCAGCCAACTCGTCACGACTTTGACAAACTGCAAAAAAAACAATGATAACATTTAATTACTTTAATCGCCACCACGTCCAATTATTAACGTGTTGGGTACTCACCCATGTGAATATCGTCAAATCGATTTTGAGTATCTTACATATCGTCAGCACTTGTTTCTTCTGCAAACCGATCATTATCGTTATAAGTCGCTTCCTTATATCGTAATTCATTTCGTACCAAGGAAGATCGCAGACAGCATTGAAGACTCTGTCTTCCTTTAAAAAAAAAATTCGATTAGACCCGATGTTTTCCGTTCTTGGCGTTTTAATCCACTACAAAGGCAATAAGGGAGTATTTAAACTTTAAATGTCAATGACACTTAATAAAATGTTCGCTGACCTGTTCCAACAGGAGGGTGGCTAAGTAGCACACGGTGAACACGTCTGAAATGATGATCATCGAATAGATGATTTGACAGTACCACTTCATTGTGATTTTCGTGTTCGACTGTTACAAGTAAACAACAGTATAGTCAACAGTATCAGTCGTGTGTAATGTTCCTATCAGAACGGTAATTCGAAGCGTACACTTACCACGGATAATGCCATTCCGCTCATCACAATTATTACGACAATGCAACCGAATTGAACGACCATTGGTTTGTTGAACACGTTTTCTATTTGTCTGACGTACCTAGGAAAAATCCCACACGTTTAGAACAATCCTGACTTTCCGGAACTGAGTCGCAGGAAGATGTCGGAACTTACTCTTGGAGTGTCCAATGCTTCCGCACGCATTTCTCCAGCAAGAACTTGATCTTGCTGTTCACCTCCTCGTCCCTGCGGAAATTCGACTTTCCATTCTTGATGGAATCGTGAAAATTTTTTATTTGAACGAAACGCAGTCCCAATACGCGGTACTGGGAAATGGTTTGAAAAAAAATGGAAAACATGGTGAGTTCGGTGTTCGCCGAGAGGACGGCCACGTAAAGTCCGACAACAACCTCAGATATTAACAATACATAGAAGTTGGTGTCGGATTCCAAGTTGACAGGGGCCCACAAAGAGAAGGGCAGTTTTCGGGGTTCCCAAATTATGGTCACGAACGAAAAACAGAGCCAAACCATGAGCGACAAGCCAGACAAGAAGTATACTGTTTTTTTTAGCATTACGAAAGATTTTTTGAAATTCTCGTACGCTTCCACTTCCTCCGGGTCTGAGTTCTGCAACGAATCCTCGTGCAGCCACCTAAACAGCTTCTCTACGGTCTTGCTGCTGTAGACCATGAAGAAGCATTTCACTATGATTCCTCCGGTTAGTACGTTCGTGCTCAGGTTGAAAGACACTTCTTCGACGTCGTTTCGCGCTATGTAGAGCCGGGCCATGGCCAAGCATAAAATGATCATCGTGCACATTACCACAGAGCACGTGTACGTAAGGTATAACCTCCGCTTGAGTGAATCCTTCCCGCTGTACCTCCACAGTCCCATCATTCTCAGGATGTTCAGGTGAGATGAATAAACGTCCACCGGAGTGTCGTCTTCTTTCTTCATGGTCAATAACAGAGACTAAACTGACGGTGTGACATCTGTCAAGGTGGTCGCCTCACTAATTGAGGGAAGTTCGGATAATTAAGCTATTTATTAATTTATTACTGGCAAACACTCACCTCCCCAATAATTAAGCCTTGAAACATAAACATAAACTTGGTTGATTACATTTTTTCGATTTGTACTACGCTTGGTTATTGGAATACGTAACTATTTAATCAATACTCAATTAATATAAAATATTTATAATATTAATTTAATACCATATTAATAATTCTAATACATAATAGTATATCTGATATCTAGGTAGAAGGCTACATGTTACGAAAAAATAATATTTTTTATTTAACATTTAATATATTAATGTTTTTAGCATTGTACTAGATCTCGTGGGGAACTTCGTATCTTACATTACTACATTACACCTGGATTATTTACGTATATTGTAAACTTACATTTGCCATATGTTTTTTAAGTGTGCTGTATAAATATGTTTGGTGAGTGATCTACATGTACATAGTAAAAATTTAATTATTGTCGTTAGATTCCGACCAGATCACGCATACAATATTGACTACGAATAAGATTCAAGCAAATGTATTCCATTGATTTCAATTCTCCGTTTAATGTTTCATAAAGTTTATTGTGCACTCGTTTGTTTCTTTTTAATTTTTATTTAATAAGTTTTTAATTTACTCTGTATTTATTTCTAATTTTCCTCCGTTTGAGAGTCGTAAAAAATTACATTCCCTGTACTGGTTTTAAACATTTACTATTTTTCTTTTAAATAGATACATATGAGAAACTTTGCGCTCTACATGTGTTCTGAGGGGAAATGTGGTAACAATACGGACTTTCATGTGGAGTATGAGCTTTTCTTTATTCAAGAAATCGATTTCTTGTAATTTCACAAACGTGTGAATTAACAATTTCAGAAAAACATATGAAAAAAATGGGAAGAATTGGAGTAAGTGACATTTCAACCACGGTGGAATATTCAAAAGGGTCAAATGGTGAAACGCGCCGTAAAAGCCAATACTACGACATTGTGGTCTTTTCCGACGTTGACCGACGGAGAGGGCTGACGGTATCATTCCTCTTTCTCCTAGACCAATGTCCAGTCTGTACTTTCAACTATTTACTATTTAACTATGTCAAAAAGCTCCGTACAAATCTGTCGGTATTCTCTCCAGTGATTTTCACTCAACTCTCGTCCGAATCACTTTGCTTCAACTTCTACAAATTCTTTCCCTCGTTTTGTTTATTTTTTTTTAGTTTGGAAAGAAAATTCGGGGGTTTCTTTTTGTCGCTTAGAAAGCACAACATAAATTCAAAAATATTTTGCACCAATTTTGGCACCCAAATTTCTCTCTTTTCGTGTTAGAAAAAAAAGTTGAAAATCCAAACTATAAAATGAGCGACCACTAAATTTTTACAAAGGATTTATTGACTGCCGTCTACAATAAATTCCTTTCTGTAAGTTGATGAACTTATAATGTTGTACTTGTACTGATGTACTTAGAACAGAGTCACCACCGGATGTGACAGCTTCAGTGGTGCTACGTACAGTATATCAGTAGCTATGAGCTTAATAACGAAAACCGTAGAAACTTCTTTCCCCGCATTCCTGTACACACCTAGTACCTTGCCTAAAATATTTATTTCTATTGTTGAATCCTATTTTACATATTCCTGTTTTGTTATTGTTTACGTAGTGGTTCTTAAATGGGGCCAGAGTTTCTTAGGAACTTACCGAGAGATTTGTAAATGTATTTTTAGTATTTTAGTATTTATAGTAAACGATTTTCATTTTATATCATTTTCAAAAACCAGGCATTCATAAAGTTTTACTGTTCGGACTCTGTGGATTCTGTTTCGGATAGAATGGGATCGCAAACGTTGATCACATCCGAAGGATACAAATTGGAATTTGAGGAACCCAAAGATGTGGATCAAAAGTTGGTCGATTGCAAGAACTGCGGCAGACATTTTGCGGCCAACAGGATAGAAACTCACGAGTTGATTTGTCAGAATCAAAAGAAGCGGAAACCGTTCGACATCACCCTGCAGCGGATCAGAGGAACGGATGCTGAGAAATACCTGAGTAAAAATAAAAACCGCGCAAAATTAGAGGTGAGCCTTCGGGGATGTGACCCGGCCGTCCTCGACTTCTACTCCATCAATTATTAACACCTGAAGAGTGTGTTGGTGTTGGGGTGTGTGTGGGGCAGGGTGGAACGGTACGGGTAGAGGTTAAGTAGTTTACCAGGGCAGTCGGTCAGGGACGGGGAAAGGTGACAGCAGTCCGGAGTCTGACGTTCTCCTCTGTCGTATCCGTTACAGAAACCGAGTCCTTCGGCACCCAAGAACTGGAGAAAACAACATGAAGACTTCATAAACAGCATGAAAGCGGCCAGACAGGTGTCGGCTCACCTGAAAAAAGGAGGAAACATTCGGGATTTGCCACCGCCGCCTCCTTCCGACTACTCCGACTACATTCAATGTCCGCATTGCTCCAGAAAGTTCAACAGCACGGCTGCCGAAAGGCACATACCCAAGTGTGCAGACATGCAACATAACAAGCCGAAACCTGCCGTTCAGAAGAACGCGGCCAAACCTTCTCGGAAATGAAGATGTCCCTACAATATACATGTATATATATTGGTATACATAGATTTCTTTTCAGTTGTCGTCCTCTCCTGTCCTGCCTCGTAACAACCAGCTAACTTGATAGGGGGGGTAACTTGATATAAACTAACCACTAACATGGACGTTTAATGGTGGCCCACCCATAATGTTCTTTGTGTACAAAAGCGGCAGGTAAAAACTAAAAGTAACATAAACTTTATATATTACACGACACTCCTGCAGACGTTATGCACCGTGGTGCCTATGTTAAATTTATTAATCGTCATAAAATGACGACCAGAACGTCGGAAGAAATATGTATATATCCTTGACTCGCCACTGTCACCGTTCATCAATACCATTTATCGGAACTTCTCACTCATTTTCAATTCAATCAAACATTTAAAAAAGAACATTCGTGCCGGGTGGAAAATATCTAGTTAGATTACTCATCTATTTCATCGGTTAATAATTAATAAATAAATTATTAACGTCGACACAACGCCAAAGTCGCACATTATTAATAAGGTTTTTTTCATTCGGTCGCATCAGGCCAGAGAGTTGCATGTCGCATTACAATATTATTTTAATTTAAAAACAACATATATATATATGTACAGATAAGGAGTTCGAATTACTCCCCGTTTGTCCAGCGTCGTTCCTTCGATTTCATTTCATTTCTATTTGTCGAAAGAGCATCAACCAACTGTAGGTGTTTTTCATGAGCTGCAAAACAATAAAAGTGGAGTTTTATGAAAATATGGTTAGACACGACATCAGATGTGTAACAATAAGCCAAGAACGTTAATGTGGTCTACAACTAATATCCTGCCTACTACACCAACATACACAGACCACGGCTGTGGCGTCCTACCGATAGAAATGTATTCAAGTCTACTACAAACAGTTTCCCTGCCGTAATTCTCGGTGGCCTCTGTGCCTGCATTATAACCATGAGAAGGTACTTCTGCAAACCTGCGTCCATCTCGTACCAATCAATGGAATAAGCTGCATCGCCCAGGCTTTTACACTGCATAAACGAAAATTTTTATTGTACGGTGTACTCAACATTATTAAAATTTCAATAAAATTCAACTGTCAACATCAGTAACGGGCTAACTGTTGCCTACTGGTAACCATCCGCAACAAGTTCTGCTGACGATTGGAAAATTTCCACGCATTTTACGCGACCGTTAAGCACGCCGAAATTTACAAAACTACATAAATTAATAGCCCACACACACAATGTAGAATATTAATATGTGTGGCGTAATAGTACGGACAGTGTTTATTTTCATCGATTCTTCAATAAATCTTAAATATTTCATTCTTTCTCAATTATATAAAATTCTAAAAGAAAATTCTTCCTACCTGCAGCGTTAAGATGTTCATGTAGTGACAATTGTAGTACATGTCGACGATTAGTAGGACGAGGTAGACAATTTCGTACATGAGTTTGTGGTTGATGGTGTACGACATCTGAACAAGTAACGTTTTCATGTAGACGTATTTTGGAATTAATAGTTTGTTCCAAAAAAAATATATTAACATTCAATTACGATGCATCGGTCATATTTAGTATATCTGATGCATTCGTTATTTTTAATGATAATAATCCATAATATAAACCCTTAATAGAATAATCTGACATCCATATATTTTTGGATATATATAATACGTAACGTATGGTTGACAGTCTCACCTTTAAGACTTGCAGTCCATTTACAATTATAAGAATCGTACCACCAAATATGTGAATGAAGATCAACTCATTGAAACACCACTCAAATTTTTTAACATACCTGAAAGTAGTAGTAATAGTTGTAACAGTAGTAGTTTGTGTGTAAATAATACTCTATTTCTACTGTAAGAAATCATTTAACTTCCTTAGACCGACAGTTCGTCAATATTTGAAATTAAATCACGTATTATATATAAGAACTTACTGTGTTTCGTAAACAAGCAACCCTTTAGCAGTGAACCATCAAATAATCCCGACATTATTAATTGAACCGTAAAATCTATTTCTTATGTATTAATAAATTCAACCCACCGCATGAGGTTCTTCTGACGTGAAATGATCTTTTTAAGGTATTGGACGGTTTCGTCTCTTTTAAGGAGGATGTTGACTTCGTTCTGTTTGCTGTAGAATTCGTTCAACGTCAATATGTCCTTGTGGAGTATTCTGTACTGTGCAGCTATCTGAATAACAACGCCGAAAACGACGAGATCGAGCAAGATGGCCGAGGTTATAATGAGAGCTCCGCAGTACACCTCGATGAGAAACGCTATGTTGTACTGACTGGGAATGTCGTAGTTTATGGGGAAAAATGAGGGAAAAGGAAGTTCCCTGGGTCCCCAGAGGTAGCTGAAGAACCCGATGAGCATGCAAACGGGCAAGAAGACGGAGAGAGCTCCCAGGTACGTCTTCGCAAGGAAGTTCATTTCGTCCAGAGCGTGTCTTTTGATGATCTCGTCCTGGGGACTGCTGTACCCGTAGTAGTCCCTCATGAGCATTTTTCTCATGTTTCTCAAGCTATCGCTCCTCTGCAGGATGATGAGAAGTTTGATGGTGGTGAGGAGTGTCACCACCGAGGTGCACATGTTGTACGTCATTTTTTCCAGGTTTCCGAGTGCCATCCAGAAATCAATTCCCTGGCATATGACGCAGCTGACGAGGATGAGAAAGGTGACGAGACGGTAGGACCCGTAGGCGTGGGTGACCATCCGATCGTCCGAGTCAAACGCCCATACCCCGAGAAAGAAGAGGACGTTGATGTGTCTCGAAAAGGGGAACCTGTACAGTTCCGACTCGAAATTTACCCACTGTAGGATTTTTCTAAAAAGCTCGAAACAATTCAACATGGCACTCGGAACTTTTCTCGGACCCCTACGAATTCGACTGACTCTCAATTATGTTTTGACTCCGCGGAGGTAAACGTGAGAACCTTTCGCCCCCCATTTCCTAAATTTAATTGCTTCATCGATATGCCACGTTAATAAATAACACTTCTGTTGGCTACTTACTAATTGTGAAAAGAAAATATTTCCATACTTCCATTAATTTTCTATTGCTTTCTTCGGAATTCATCAAGTTCTCTTCGGAATGAATGGCACAATTCGAAAAATCACTGTGCTCGCTCCATACGTGACACACTGTACCATTTCGGTTGAACAATAAAGAATGTTATACTTCTGTTACGTGCACATTCCGCTGGTACACGTGTCGACACTTGGTTTTACTATTCTTAACATTGATAAATATTGTAGGCGTGGATTAATCGGAACTCACGCAAAGTCGATTAATTCCGTTTTTCCCGTGGTTACATAAACACATACCTGTATATATGTTTTGCTTTGTTTCAATTTTAATATAAAAAGAATTTCTAATTAATTTCTTTCGATGTTTTCACAACAAAATATTTCCATTTAGTGTCGAGGTTACGTCTTGAGTTAACTGACCAAATTGGTTGACTGGTTGAAAGTACCCGGAGTGGTGTCGTTTTTAAAAATAGAATTCATGCCGTCGTTACTGTCAACTAGTTATGTATTTTTGAACGGTCGGAATACATAAGAAAGGCTAAGTATAGGAAATATGTACTATGGAAATATGTATAGGAAATATGTAAATAATATACAATTATTTTTCTATGAAAAACTTGATTTAATTTAATTGTCAACCCTACAGCCCATTCTACACGAATATTTATTAGTGTGGATCACTTTAATTGTTTGTAATCTACTACATAAATCGTTACAAACATATACACATAAAAATTGGTATAAAATAAAAATCACAGTTTCTTAGGGGGGCGAACCATTCTCCTCTCGTCATTTTTTCGTCCCCAGGTCCTTCATTAATGTGTTTGTACCTACATCCCCCATTCCCTCAAGATTTTTGAACCTTTTCTACACCACTTTTTATACTACTGCACTCTATATGATCATCTCATTGTGATCAATTGGTTACCGACCCACGGCCAAACGTTAACCACAGTTGGAGACAAGATTTGAGGAGTTGGGCACAAGATTTTCCCACTCCGTCCGATTTTGTTGCATGTCAATCAAGGCAGAGTGACTCGTGGAGTGCGTTAAGTAGAATGTAGTTAAGTGAATGCGAGACATCAATTCTCAAATGAATTGAATTATTGATCTAAGAGATTGATTTAAAGGTATTTAAATAAGGTACCGCTTTGTAGAAATAATTTTATTCAAAAGAACACATTATATACTAAAATTCAGATTGATAATTATAAAAACTTGTGAATGGTAGTGAAAAAATTAACCGAAAAACAAAATTTGCTTTCGCACTGCAATTGTAGTTCTGGTACTTAACAAATCAGCCATATTATTAAATATATTTTGTACTCTATTATTATTATCGCATCGCTTCAAAATCGAAATGTAAACAGAGAATCTTACCTTGCGACATTTCAACTAACCGCCTGTAATTAATAAATAAATCAACGCGTCAGGACAACGGAAACTTTGAAAGAGTTGGCGAAGGTTGTGTTTTCACCCACCAAGGAGTACGACCCAAAACAAAAACATCACCACTCCGCCCCCCCCCTCTGGGGGGGTTGTAGTGCTAATTAAAAATTGTACAAAGGGAAAAAGGTAAAACGGACGATAGAATGTTTGGGGCCGTTCATTTTCATTTCCAGTTTTCCTCCAGGATGAAACCAAAAACGGATCTCTGGAATTTCGAATATTCCGCCAATTTCAACATTCTCTACTACCTGGGGATCTGGCAGATCGAAAGCGGAGACGCGAAAAAGGACTATGCTCACTTAATTTACCGACACGTGTGTTTTGTCGCACTTTTCACGGCGATCGCCCTGCAACTGATTGATTTCTGGATGGCCATCGGAGACGTGGACAGGATGACATACAATTTGTGCACGTCGACCATCACGACGGGAAGCTTTTTCCATTTCATCCTACAGCTTACCCACTCGAACGAACTAAACGAACTTCGACGGAGGCTTTGGCTCGATTTTTACATGTACGACGAAGAGGAAGACATGGCTATAAAACAGCAGATATTCAAGGAGATGAAGTTCATCTCCAGGTTGTTCCACCTGGCCGCCATTTTCTTTTACCCCGTCTGCATGCTGCAGGGATACTTCAGCTACCTGTGGGGACCCCGGGAGTTCCCGTTTCCGGCGTTTATGCCCTTCCACCTGGACAGCGATTCCCAGTACATCGGTCCCTTCTTGGTCGAACTCATCATCGGTGTCATCGTGCTGTTCGGAACCATTGACAGTAACCTGTTGGTGTTCGGTCTCTCCCTTCAGTTAGTGACTCTCTACAAACTGTTGCAGAAAGACTTAGGGAAATTAAACGAAGTAGACTACGATGAGGGGAATGTAAAGGGTGAATACAAAGAAATCAACTACGTTCTGAGAAGAATTAAAATGGAGCAGTCCATCAAGGAGCTCATCTCGCGGCTGACGACACTCACGGGGTAAGTTAAATTCATGACTTATGTATTTATTGACGATGTACCACAGTTACAGACGGTTCTGTCAGGGTTCCGTACAATATTAAAGGTTATCGTACGTTTCCTATTTCCAAGTAACAACTAATCGTGACACTATTGTATATTTCCCATCCTTCTGAACTATTTTGCAAAACGAGTTTTGGTTAGCTGCAAATTTATGTTTATAACTTAATCCGTAATACAATTATAAACTGTTACATAGTAAACAAGATTTACGAACGTGATGTGACGTCCAATCTTTTTTTTTTATCAAAAAGTAGTTAAACTACAATCCGAAATTAAATATAGGATTCGTTTTAATAAAACTAAAGGGTGTAACCTTATTATTTTATTATTTATATTATTAAGAAGAAATTACCACACGAGTTAATTTTCAAGAACTCCCCACATTCTAAATACTCCATAGGTTACAAAAAAAAGCTTTTTAATGTTTAAGTACATAAAACTAAAGTTAGGAGAAGCACGTTAGGTAAATAAGGCAAATAATTTAGTACAGCAACAGTAAATAATAATATAATAATAGTGAATTTGAGTAAAATAAACTTAAATGGTTTATTTTTTTAAATACACAGAAATTATTTCACTTTATTTTTAATTTTTTTATTCGAATTTTCATTCATATTATTTTATTTTTAAATTAATTTACCCTTAACTTATTTTATTTTACACTTTCTCGTAACTTATTAACCAATTTAAATAAGGAACGCAGGCACCTTACGAGCATAAATTTTGGTTTAGGTTAATAACAGGTTAGAGAGTAAGAGTAACTCGGTGGTAAGTTTAATTTATTTATTATTATTTATTAATATTTATTATTTTGGTTTTGTTCCCAGGTACGTCAACACCTTCAGGTCTTGCATGACGGCTCCTTCTGTCCTTCCATTTATCTGCGGTTTCATTCTTATGATAACCAACGGAGTGCAAGTTATTCAAGTGAGAAATATTTCATTGACGTAGAATATCATCCTAATTTAGAAAACTATTAAAGATTAATATCACTTTTACAGATGTCGTACGCATTCAACTACAGACTGATCTACGAGATGGTCTACCTCGTGCTCATATTCGTCGACTTGTTTTATTTTTGTTACTACATAACAATGTTGAACTCGGAGGTAAGTGAGCTCGTTCAAGTTGAACTTTCGGTGAAGCAAAAGCGGTGCAGTCGTAAGTCTTTTATAAAGTAAAAATAAATGAAAATGAAGAATAAAAATAAGAAAAACGTTCACGTTGCTTTGTTCCTCGTACCAAAATTATGGCCAGCGTAGGGGATATCTTACAATATATGTGTACATCTTCCTTGCATGATTTGTTGATATTTTATGTTTATTTTTAATAGTATTCTTGGTATTTGTTCTCACTCAAGAAATGCAATGAGGGAAAGTTAACAGTTTAACTGAGTTTTTTTACATATGATATATAATATAGCTACCCTAGTGTGTAATATCTGCAATAATATCTTAATTAGTCTAGTCTTAATATCTTTTCAATAGTTAGTACGAAACGGTATATTGATTACATTTAATATTCCCTCATCAAAGCAGATGAAAGCAGACTGTTTTTTTTTTTGTTTGAGATACTCAACGTTGCGGATGCTGCTTACTTCAGTGGCTGGTATAAGTTAGACGTCAAATTTCAAAAATACATTCTCCTGATGATGCTGCAGGCTCAAAGGGCGCCAAGATTCTCCGCTGGAAAACTCGTCAGCATCAACCTGAACACTTACTTACTGGTGAGAGTTAACTCGTCGATTACACAGGTCCGCTCACTAAATTTATTAAACGTCACATTCGTCTTTCCGCAGCTTCTCAAGCACACGTACAGTAGCCTGATGTTGTTCCGACAACTGGACACTTCACAGAAAGCAGTCCAAAACGCCGCCATGATGTCGTGAAGGCAAACGGTCCCAGGGGTAGAACATCAACGTGTGAATTACTCTCTCCCACAAATAATTAATTTTATATTATTTTAAATAATTAGGCCGTATATTTATACGTATGTATGTATAAGTATATATGGAACTGAAAGAAATTAAGTTTCTAAAAAAAATAATTAGAAATTAATTGAATTTAAGCTTATTTGAAACACTGAATTGTGTTTAATGCGGATTTTTAAGTTATTTTTGGACGACAGTTTTATTTTTACTTTTAGATAAGTAGCTTTTTTGAGTCTTACTGTTATAAATTCTTCAAATACTTCCAGTCTCGAGTCGGGTTATTCGGGCAAGTTAACGTGTAATTTTGACCTTTTTTGGACGAATTATTCTCTTTTTATTTACCAGCGTTGTGAAATGGTTCAAAAGTTTGTTTATTGGGTGACTTAGTCAATTCTAACTCAAGGCTTTCGCCCAGTCCGAATTTTTACACACTCTGTGATAAGGACTATTGCAAATATATTAAAACTATATGCTTTGAAAAAACAATCCAATTTAACCGCACTATTCGGATTCTGTCAATTCCTTTACTTTTAATAAATCCAACAAAATGTTACACTTGTTACATGTCATTGGGGTGTACGTGTATGTTACGCGTCGCCATTTATCAACACAGCTTCAACTCTCTGCTTTCGTAGAAATGGTCAATAATATCGAGAAAGTCCTTTTACGAGAAGCCAACTTGTCGAAAAACGGCCATCCAACGATAGAGATTTTTCATCGTCTGCTCAAATAAAATACAATGCATATGTTATTCTGTTACGAAGACTCTTATTTGCACGGGTGTACGTACCTCGCTGTAAGTTTCCATGTTTAAATCGAGAAGTTTACCCGACGATATGCGAGGGGGTTTCTGCGACCGCAAAAGAATCAACAATAAATCTTTTCTCAGGTCCGTGTCCATCGTGTACCAGGGCATGTTGTACATGGCATTTCCCACCTCGCGACACTGTAACAGTGCGATACAGTCTCAGCGTGTAAATTCCCCTTCTAGGGACAGGTACATGTTACCTTGTCGGAAATCCTGTTTCCCAGAAGACACAGAACGAGGATGTCCAGTGTTATGACGGTCACGTAGGCGCCTTGAGCGATCGTTTTAACGTGAAATTCCAGAGATAACTAAAAGCGGCTTCAAAATCTATATTACTGAAGTATAACATGTTAAAGATTGAGAAATCATGCTCAACTTACCGTTAAGGTTTGAATGCAGTTTAACACAATAAGAAATCCTCCTACGAATATCTGGATGAGCATCGGCGAGTTGAAGTTACTTTCAAATTCGTTGGTTAACCTTCAAGTAGAAGACAAATGGTTCGTAACCTCGACACATCGAGCTAATAGTTTGTGTATACGCTGTTGAGAAACCAAAATGTAAAATGGAGAGTAACATCAACCTCTAAGAACAAAATAACAAGTGACAAATAAAAAGTTATTAAGTATCTAATGACGAAGGTTACAATGTGTCCATATTGTGAAAACGGTGACCCTCCACTGTAAGAATCTTCGAAGGACTTAAATGTTGCGCTTCTTTATGTAAGGTACAAGTGGTACGAAAAAAAATTAAGTATTTTCATACTTTTTAAATTAAGTTTTTAGTAGTCAGGCCTAGTAGTCAGGAAGTTCATCAGGTGTGGACTGAAGTGTGTCTGCTTCCGTGGTAAAAATTAAGTATTTTCATACTTTTTAAATTAAGTTTTTAGTAGTCAGGCCTAGTAGTCAGGAAGTTCATCAGGTGTGGACTGAAGTGTGTCTGCTTCCGTGGTAAATAACCACAAACCTGTGCTTACATAAAATAAAGTGAGTTATTTTAATAAAATCCGCTCACTGTATATTCCTCTTCTGATGTAGGATTACCGTTCCCAGTCATAACTTTATTTGTTTGGTCTTCAGATTTCTATTGATTTCGATTCTTCCGGTTTTGTCGCCTTCCTCGCTGCCATTCTCCGACTCCTGGCAGTACCGGTTGAGATCGTTGATTTTTCTCAGCAAGAAATCGTACTCGCGTTCTATTTGGAACATGAGTCCGAACATGCCGAGATCCGTGGTGATCGAGTGCAGAAGGTAGATACTGGCGATGGAGACGTGAAAGGTTGGAATGCCAACGTAATGTGGCATGCTGTTCTCGTCGTAGTCGAAAGGCCATTTCAACGGTAGTGGCATTTCTCCGTGTCTGACGTAGGCGATCAAGGCATCGCAGATCCAAATGGGAAGGCACACCATCAGAGGGTAGTGAAAGAACTTCATTAAGTTCCTGTAGTTTTTTCGATTCCTCTCGTAGATTTCGAGGTCTTCGGGAGTGGTGCAGGACTCCGGGTCCGTGTGCAGGTTCCGTCTGAGGGTGTCGAGCTCGTCGGAGCGTCTGTAGGCCATGATGTTCTTGGCGAATATTCCCACGACTATGAGATTGACGCAGAGGTTCCAGCAAATTTTTCTGAAATCGTTTTCTGCAACGCAGTCGATGAAATCCAAAATACCCATGTAGATGAAACTGGTCATGGCGGCCGCCATCGTCAAGGAGTAACAACGAAAGAGGAGTCTTTTCCACCGGCTGGACGTTGCTATCGGCCATGCTCCCCAACATTTCAAAAGGTTGAACTGCAAAGAGTAGAGTGAGGAATCGAAAGACGACTTCTTCTTTGCCATCGGACGAAACTTGTTCGACGTGAGAGTCAAAACTAGTCAAAAAATAAAACTGCAACAGTCTCCCGCTTGAGTTTAATGCAATTCTTTTTGCTACTTCTACATCACGCCTACTTCCCGGTACCTTCGCCCATGTGAAATGCATTTTGCAATAAAACTCTTCTGTATGCGTCAAAACCGAGGAAAGTTTTATTCCTGTTGGTTGTGAACGAATAATTCAACACTTCAATTCCTCGAATATCCAACCGAGTAAACTACAAAGAATAGAACTTGTTTTCTCTCTCTCTCTGTTTCCCATGCAACTTCCACTGTAAATAACCAGCCATGTTTTTTATTTCCCCACACACTTGGAATTTACAAAGTATGGAGACTAATTGACACATTTATTAATCCGTAAAAAAATTTATTTACAAAACATTACAAGGTTAAATTAATTCCACCACGTAATATTTGTTCGATTTATCGGATTTCCAACTGCCGGAACAATGTCAACCAACTGTAGATGTTTTTCATAACCTGAAACAGTGAAAAGGTGTCTTGGTAAAGAGGTTGTTTTTACTAGGGAGGAAATAGAAGTTACGGTAAACCGAAGAGAAGTTGTAGTTTCAATCGTGTTAAATGGCTTACGTTCATGAATGTATTGACGTTCAGGTCCATGGCTCTTCCGGCTGTTAGACGAGGAGGATTCTGCGCTCGGAGAATGATCATGTTGATGTCCTTTTGAATATCCAAATCCATCAGGTACCAGTTGGTGGAGTAAGCGGCGACGCCGACGTTGTAGCACTGTAATTTAGTAAACATACAAATGAACTCATTCTGACACTACAACAGGTCTTCTCTTGAATTATGTATTATGTTAAAATAAAATATAAAACAAGCACTAGTAACATCGGATGAATCTCCCCTTGCCATCCTTTCTGTACGTTGCCTTTGACCTCGCCATTTCTAAAACACTACTCACTAAAAAATATGTTTAAACTCATACCTGATCCTGAATTCTGGTGGCGTACCAACACACGACAAAAGTATGGAAGGTGAGTGCTGCCAAGTAACCCAAAAAATAGGATAAATCGTAAAACGATGTTTCGGAAGCCTAAAAGGTGCGTGGTACCAAACTTCAGTACGTCAGTATTCAGAAGTATAAAATATACAACGACCGTAGACCTTACCAAGAGGCACAAGATGGCACTGACAAGTATGACGACGGACACGACAAAAAATTCAAGGAGCAAAATTTTGTTGTAACACGTCTCGAATCCTTTCGTGTACCTGAAAAGTGAAATTGATGTAAAGTAAGTAGTTTTGTACTAATCGGAGTGCTACCTGGGGAAGGGGAGTGCTATTAATAGTGTAACGAATAATAGTCGGTTGCTCTATACATAAATATGTACACATATTTCCTTCGTGTTGGATATTTCGTTAGGGAATACATACTCGATGAGTTTATTCTGACGAGATGCTAACTGTTTAACTAATAACTCAGTTTTTCTTTTTCTTAAATCTTTATTAATTTCAACCGCCGTCTGCGATACCTTCCCCGAATTTCCATTTTCCACCGAGCAGCAATTTTCGTAGAGGTCGTTCAACTTGGGCACATCCTTGAGTAATATTTCGTATTCTCTGGATATCTGAATTAGAAAAGCGTACATGGTCATACTTATTTCAATAATAAATAACAGTCCAAGGGTGGCGCCGAGCGTCACCAGGAGAAAGGCCAAATCGAACGACCCGTCATCTTCCGCGTATATGAAAGTGGGTAGACGCATCGGAACGGGCAGACTCTTCTCGCCCGTGTACGAACTCTGGTACTTGGTGACCAGCCACACGGGTACCAAAGTTACGAAAACAACGAAAATCGACCGTCGAATGTAGACGAAGCTCTTGGCCGCTCTCTCCTGTATGGCTTGGTCCTCCGGAGACGTTCTCTCTTTCTCCGCCCTGTGCAACTGGACCCGCAAGTCGTTGATGATGTGATGATGGACGTAGAGGTGAATGTTCTTGACGACGGCTCCGGCGAAAAGCGTCGTGATGCACAGGTTCCAGATTATTTTCACGAAGTTGTCGGAGACGAGGTAAAGGTCGGAGAAGAGAGAAAGAATGCCGCAGATGGAGAGAAAAGCCGCGCCCATCTGGTAGAAAGCGTAGACGACGAGGGTGTTCTGGGACAGACGTCTGGAGGACCAGGCTCCCAGATAGAAGAGAGTGTGGAAAGGAGCCGAATAGGGAGAGTTCTTCAACGAAAGACTCGTGGACATGTCTCTCTCTTACAGGAAAACAAAGCCAAGAAAAAAAATGAAACTGTACGGGACGAGCCAAAGGAAAAATTCCCGAGACCGCTTGAGACAGTTTTTTTGCCGAAACTAAATTGAAAATTTCTTCATTTCGTCGTGACTCGTTTGACAATTACAATAAAATGGAGGATTCATTAATAATTTATTAAGTGCGAAAGAAATTCTGGAAAAGTGACCTCAGGGTTGAACCGTCATCGATTTTGGTCAGCGAACTATGGGTGGGAATGTCACCGTACAGGAATTGGGATTTAACGCCAAAGAACCATCGATCATCATTGAACTACCGCCATTAATTTATTGTTACGTTATTTTTTAATTTCCATGTCGATGGATTTTTTTAGTGTGATGTCTTCAACGACTGCAGAGATGTCTTCTTTTGCCCTCCACCGACCTCATACATTTTCATGGCTGGACCACTCTTAATCTTTTTCCTTACATTTTTAAATTTCCGAATTTTTTCAATGACTTTCTTGTATTAATTTAATTCAGTACGTGTAGGTACCCCAACAAGTACCGTTTCTCTTCCGATTTTTTTATTTTTGATTGGATTCAATTTTTTCACACGAACTTCTCTGTAACTTTTGTTTCAGCAATGGCGCCGGCAAAACTTTTCCCGTTAATGTTCGGAGATTTTACGATGGATGGATAAAATAAGTTTAGGAGTAGTAAAGGGAAAGAAAATTACTAGAAATGCTTTCAGACACTAAAATAAAATAAAAACGGTCAAATTTTCATTTGTAAGCGAAGCGAAGGTTGAAGCCACAGGCAAGTAGATTGGGTAGAATGGGTAGATAACTGGAAGGCTAGACGTGTCAGTCTTGTTTGGTCGTGGGGTACCCGCTGGAAAACCTCAACAGACTTCATTCAGGTACTCACTACGTGTGTAGCAACTCCTTCCACAAAAGCAAGGGAGGACGAGTCGTGAGTACGTGGAACACTGGAACTGACCGTGTGCGTGTTAATTTTGCGTGCTTCTTTTCTCTCCACCTTAATGAATTTGCGTGACACTAGGTGAGGACGGACACTGCAAAGAAGTGCGTTGTAAGAGATAAAGCCAGAAGTCGAACACAAGAGGATAATTAATGGTCGGAAGGACCGCCGACGCGTCCAACTGGTGAGTGCAACCCTTTCAGATGCAGACAAAGTGCACTGTTTATACCATAGAACACCCATTTTATGAGTTTGTTTTGACGGCAGGCAATCTCTCCGTTTAGTTTTCTTTCTCCTCAAACTTTCGTTAATTTCCACCGCCTTCTTTTCACTCGGACTACAATTCCCGTACAGATCGTTTCGGGAAATTTCTCAAAAAATGTCACACTCTCGTGATATTTGAATGATCTTTGACGCGTCCTTAAGATCAGTATAAGAGAAATTATATATTAAGAATACTAATAATATTAAACAAAAAGAAACGTCATTTTCCGAATATAAAGAATCGGTAGTTTTGATAAAAGGCCTATGGCCGGATTAGAATCTGTATTAAACATATTATAATAATTATTTTAAATAAATAAATTAAAATAAAATAAAATAAAAAAGTCGGTTTTTGGCCACGGTGGTTCGTTCCGTACTTCGTGATCAACCAAACGGGTACCAGAAGTACTGCAACAACGTAAATACGTCTTCTGATCACTTGACTGCTTTTTTCTGTACATCATCGGAAGCTGTTCTCTTTATCTTGTCCTTATAAAGATTACGAAACGTAAAAAGGTAAACAACGAAGAGAGAAGAAATCAACATTCCGGCAATTCAAATAGCTAATTGAAAATAGTAAATAGTAATTACTACATTATTAAATTTCGCTTTCCGGTGAAAAATCAGCCTGAACAATCATGACAAACTGAATTTTTCTAATTACTACGTTTCCCTTTCGACATGTTTCGATTGCGTCACAAAAAGTACACAATTAAAATTAATTTTTAAATAATAGAACAACTTTCAGCAGAACTAACAGTGTCAGGGTTCCTCTAAGTAGTTGACACTATCATTTCAGTTGTTTAAGTAGTTTCATTTAGTTTCAGAAGACCATTGGAAAATATGCTATTCGGATAACTCAACTAAAAGCACACCTACTTCTGATTAATTAGGCAGGCAGAACTTTTAGAACTAATTTGAGGATAGTTGACTTGGGGCAGTCGATTTCTACGGTCAGATACAACGCGAAACAAAATAGAAAAAAATATGTCAGTGGATAAAATATTAATTTTATATTTTTTACAATACAATAAAGGAATATTGTCGTATTTTGTGGTTGTAGCGAACTTACGGTAATGTAAAATAATTCAAACGGTCAGCTGAAGTCCCGATCATCCCTGCTTGGGGAAACGACACAAAATTTTAATAATTGAATTTCCGCCTGGGTTTTACAACATTTTATTTCCATTCCACGAAGAAAAACCAATCAATAAATAAAGGGCTTACTTTTCCTCGGTACTATTTAAATAATTATTTTTTTACTGGAACGAGTGTAAAGAAAATCCAAAGTGCGACACTTCTATTTTCTGAAGAACTATTTTTCAATAGGCAAAAACAGATTAAATACATAGAATTAAATAACAAATTATTTCAAAGTTAATAGATTAATAAGACAATGGCAGAATCTCGATTGAATTGACGAATTTCGAGTCAACGGGCAAGTCTAGAGTTTTTCCCTTTTTTGTCACGAGGTTTTTTTTCTGTAGAGTTATGTCAGGCCGCGCCAACAGGAGAAAACATTTTCGTAAAAAAATTCCATGAGTATGTATGGTAGCTGAACATCTCACTTCGACAACGAAAGGCAGTTTTTCTGAGGAATTATGAAGTGACAAACTTTGACACCCGCGGCATACTGATCACGTGTAATAGTTTGCTGAAGACGAACGAGTGCATACTAAAACTAAAAGCCAGAAGAAAGGATTAGGAAAGTGGTGGCCATCAGAAACTACTTTTACGTATACACAAAGTGCTGTGTTTATATTCCAACATTAATGTATGGGAAAAACATACTCTACGATTCTACTCTGACGGCGGGCAATCTCCCTGATTACTGATTTAGTTTTCTTTCTCCTCGCACTTCGATTAATTTCCTTCGCCTTCTTTCCACTCGGAATAAAATTCCCGTACGGATCGTTCAGTTTCGGTACATCCTTCAGTAAAATCTCATACTCTCGTGAAATTTGAATGAGAAAAGCGTACATGATAATTGAGATGTCCGCAATGAAAAATAGTGCTAAAACAGCAGTAAGAGACACAAGTCCGTAGGCATAATAATAAGAAACGCCATTTTCCGAATACAAAAAAGGCGGTAAGTCAACCGGAACAGGTAAGTTTCTCCGACCGTTGCGGTCCGTCCCAAACTTGGTAACCAACCAAACGGGTACCAAAAGTCCTAGAACAACGTAAATACTTCTTCTGATGATTCGAAATCTCTTGACTGCCTTTTTCTGTATAGCCAAATCATCCGGCGCTGTTCTCTTTATCTCGTCTTTATGAAGCTTAATTCGAAGACTCCTGATGACTGGGTCGTGTTGATGCATATGAACATTCTTGAAAATACTGCCCGTGAACAGGGTATTGATGCACAGGTTCCATATCAACTTTTCGAAATTATTATAAACCTTGAATAGATCGGAGAACAGGAAGAGTATCCCGGCTAAACAGCACGAAAGAATTGCGATCTGATAGGCGACGTAAAAGAGAAGGAACTTGGGTGGAAGGGACTTGGGCGCCCAAGCACCCAGGTAGAACAAGGTATGAAAAGGGGCAGAAAAGGGTGAGTCGTCTAAGGTTGCCGGCACGGACATCACAACGCGAAACGAAAGGTTGCAATAAGTAATAAAATCGATCAATGAAAATAGTAAATAATAGTTATGTTCACTTTCGAGTGAACAATCGTCCGAAACAGAGTTAGCTAATTACTTTGTTTCCGCTGCGACGTGCAACACAAAGGACGTAATTAAAATCATTTATTAAATAATTGAACAACTTTCAGCAGAACTAAAAGTGTCAGATGCTAAGGTATAGAAAAAAGCGCTCATCTCTGTTTCACAAACGATACGACATTTTAATAATTAAATTTCTTTCTTTGTTCTTGTGATTCCATGAAGGAAAAATAGGACGAATAGAAAACAGACAAATTCCTTTTCTTTGCTACCGCTTAAAAAATTATTACTTTCTCACTTCCCGTGTCGCACTTTCATTCAAAATATGCTAGTCACGCCGATGGTGAGTGTGCTTATTCTGAAAAGGCTAACTGCAAAAAAATTTTTAAGAAATATTGTAATGAAAAAAGTCCGTCCGTCGATCATCTTGTAAGCTGTCTGGTCCCGCATTCGCATCCCCCAAAACACTTCCCTGCTATTGCCTAACTTCCATCTTGCAGGCAACGGTATCCGTGTAATATTTGTCCACTTAATGCCTATCAAATAACTTCTGCAAAAGGACTCGCTCTTTTGACGGGAGAGGGTGAGTCGTGAGTTTTTGGGTGCTGGGTGTCCTTTTTTCTGCATTTTAATGAAGTTGCTAGATTAAAGTTGGGTAACTAGTGCACATTATTAGTTCCAGGGAGAAGATGAGAGCCAGAGGAGAATGGATGATGAAACTACCGCAGTGTTGTCCAAAAAGTGAGTCCAGTACGTACACGTATAAAACATATAGAGTTACATAGTGCACAACACCTACTTTATAACTTTGTTTTGACGGTAGGCAATCTCTCTTAAAAGAGATTTAGTTTTCTTTCTTCTCGTGGCCTGGTCGATTTCATCCGCCTTCTTTCCACTCAGACCAGAATTCCGGTACGGGTCGTTCAATTTCGGTATGTCTTTCAGTAAAATCTCGTACTCTCGTGAAATTTGAATGAGGAAAGCGTACATGATAATTGAGATGTCCGCAATGAAAAATAGTGCTAAAACAGCATTAAGAGACACAAGTCCGTAGGCATAATAATAAGAAACGCCATTTTCCGAATACAAAAAAGGCGGTAAGTCAACCGGAACAGGTAAGTTTCTCCGACCGTTGCGGTCCGTCCCGAACTTGGTAACCAACCAAACGGGTACCAGCACTGCAACAACAACGTAAATACTTCTTCTGATGATTCGAAATATCGTCACCGCCTTTTTCTGTATGGCCGTATCTTCTGGAGCTGTTCTCTTTATCTCGTCCTTATGAAGCTTAACGCGAAGACTCCTGATGACTGGGTCGTGTTGATGCAAATGAATGTTCTTGAGAACACTCCCTGTGAACAAGGTGTTGATGCACAGGTTCCATATCAACTTTTCGAAATTATTATAAACCTTGAATAGATCGGAGAACAGGAAGATGATGCCAGCAAAACTAACAATACTTATCGCGTCTTGATAAATGATATAAAAGGGAAGGTACTTGGGTGGAAGGGACTTGGGCGCCCAAGCACCCAGGTAGAACAAGGTATGAAAGGGAGCAGAAAAGGGTGAGTCGTCTAAGCTGCTCGGCACGGACATCGCGACAACCGAAAGGTAAAAATGTAAGAACTGAGAAGGAAAATCAACTTTCCAGTTACTCCCTCCCAATTCACATGGATAGCAGTCAACGGGAATTTCTGTCACTGTTGGATTTCACTTTCCGATGAATAATCGTCCGAGACTAAGTCTTCTAATTACTTAATTTCCATTTGCAGCCCGACAGACATAATTAAAATCAAATGAAAATTTATTATTAATTGAACAACTTTGAAGAGAAAAAAAAGCGGCCAGGGTTGCGAATCGCAGGGTTTGAATCGATTCTGCTCTAATTAGCTAATGCTGTCAATAAGGAGACGTGAAAAACTAACTTGAAAATATTTCACTAACTTCAGTCTTTTTATCTTTAGAAAATTAGGAAAAAATAGATGGAAATATATTTTTTGAAATTATTATTTATTAATAATAATTTGAGTATACACATATACACTAAATACAATAAACACGTCATTTTACATTTGGACAAACAACGGCCCTGCACCTGTCTCTCTCTCTAAAAATTAAAGAAAGGCAAACAAACAATAAAACGAAAAAAGAAAAGAATATTTAAATAGATAAAATAAAATATACAAAAATATAAAAACAGAGAAGAAGAAAATAAAAGAACGACAGAAACTGATCAAAAAGTTCAAGGCATCTGGCGGACATAAACAAGGAAAAGAAAAGAAAAGAAAATAAGAATAAAATGTCCTAGTTAAAGTTGATAGTTGATAAAAAGATGTAGAAAAACTATCACAACATCCCTACACTGCACAGGTCACATACAGCAAGTCGGCTTACTACGTCACGTACAATAAGGTAACAAAAAAGTCCTAGTTACGTAAAATAGTTGAAGCTCTGCTCATCCCTGTGCACACAGGCGATACGACATTTTAATAATTAAAATTTCTGTCTTGTTTTACATGTAAATCGATTCGAGTGAATAAAATAAAAAAGGACCAATAATCAATAAATAGATATCCATCTTTTCATTAAAAATTTATTACTTAGAATCATTTAGAATAAATATATATATTCATATAATAAATATATAAATAGAATAAATAATAATATTAACAATTAGGCAATTATTTCTTTACTCCTGCGACTTCTAAGAAAAGTTCCATTTTCTTCCACACTATTTTAAATCAGATTAACCCCAATCATATAAATTAATAGATTCCCCTTCCTTCCCTTAAAAATATATTCTCCCCTTCAATTTTAATAACTTTTAATAATTTATTGTGTTTCTTTTTCTATTCCAATCCTCTTCGGCTTCTTCTCTTCAATATCTTGTATTGCATTTTTATTATGTCAAACTTTGCCAACACTGCCACTTACAGTCCTAGGACTGATTATATATTTTATATGTTAAAAAAATTAATAATATGAAAATAATATAATAAAAATATGTATAATATAATGAAAATAATATATAAAATAATAATAATAATATGAAGTTCGACTGTAATCTGATGCCACAGAATTAAGTACAATTTAGTGAAGAGTTAAAGGACAAGGATCTCGAGAGACAAAGAACGTGGCAATGACAAATTCAGATATTTTCTGTATAAATGTAAATATAATTGGCAGTTGTTTTGTATAAAAAAATCGGGTGATCCTACATTTCCCAGGTGACAGGACAGCAGCAGATTGTGATTCGTTCTCAGGAGAATTGTGTAGCTTTCAGGTTTTCATCGTGATTTGTCGAAACAGCGCCAGCCAACTGTATATGTTTTTCATTATCTGAAATTATATATAATAAATAAGTCAGTCGTGGAAGATAAACTATATGTGAGAAGACAGAGCGTCTCGTGTACGAACCACATTGAACGCGTGCAGATTCAAATCGACAGCTTTGGTGACTGTCACTCGAGGTGGTCTCTGCGACATGAGAATCATCAGAACAATGTCTTTCCGTATTTCGGAATCCATTCGGTACCAATTTCTGTCGTAAAGGACTTGCCCCAAAGAACGACACTGGATAGTTAAAAAAGCGTTCAAATAGAAATTCAGAAATATGTGTTACATATAATAATAATAATAATAATAATATACAGAATAGAGATACATAGAAGAGGACATCATCAGACTTACCGTGGATTTGAGCTGCGTAGCAATGTAACAGAGCAAAAACATGTCGTAAATAACAATGGTGAGGTAGCCAATTTGATAGGAGAGTTCTGGCAGGTAATCCATGGTTAGCTACGACCAGAATTTTTTAAGCAACCCTAACACAAACTGTACGAATCAAATCAATCAGTTGTACTCACCACGAAGCACTGGAAAGCGATTGACACGGCCAACACTGTGATGACCAACACCTGAAGAAGCATGCTCGTGTTGTAACAATCTTCATAAATTTCCGTATACCTTGAGAGAAGAGCAACTGACAATTAATGCGTACATATATATATATATATGTTTGTGTGTACCGTATATTGTAAGATTATCAGTGTCAGTATGAGTCTGACCCCCTGACAGAATGGGTAAAAATACAGTGCAAAAAATATATTCGAGGGTCTGTTCGGTGATTCCCTCACCCAGGTAAAATGAAAATCTATTTGTCACATAAGAATACATAAAATGACGCAACGGGTTCATGGCCACTGGCGTTTCGAATGGTTTCCTTGGACAAAAACATGTGGACTTGCGTTGAGATGTCTAATTTCCTTACCGACTGCTTTATCAAATTATTTTCTCTAGTTAGTTAATAGATGCGTGAGAGGTGTTACGACAATGTGGTACGACCAGTCACCTACCTAATGAGAATTTGCTGTCGAGCACAAAACTGGCGGAGCAGAGCCTTGGCTCTCGTTTTCTGCACCTGCCGTTCTACGACAGCCGAATCGTTACTGAAATTATCCAACTTGGGAATGTCGTTCACCAACGCGTTCCACTCCCTCATGAGCTGGAGAAGAATAGAAAACATGCCGTACTCTTGCTGAATTATGAAATATATTCCCGTCGATCCAACGACCGACAAGATGACGAAGACAACGTCGAAGGTCAAACTGTCGTCGAGGTCGATGTCGAGGGGTATGGCGAGTGGAATCGGCAGCAATTTCGTTTCGGAGTATTTGGTCAGGTACCGTGAGATGATCCAGACGCTCCCGAAACATATGGCAATTGCCGTGATGTGCTTCTTTATGGTTTTCAGGTATTTCAGTGTGTTCTGATGAAGAGGCAAATCCTCGGGAGCGTTCCTCGATTCCCCGTCTTCGTGCAATTTCTGCCTGAGAGTGTTGATATGATCCTTCTTTCTGTACAAGAGATACGCCTTCGAAACGGCACCGTAAAATAATGTGCTCACGCAGATGTTCCACGACATCTTTTTAATGTCGCCGAAGCTTTGGTAGAAATCGCTCACGAAGAGGCCCATGAGAAAGATGGACAGCGACAACATGTAAAACTGGTAAATTTTGAATATCTGTCGTTTGACTTCGCCTTTGATTTCTAAACTCCAGGCGCCGTACCAGGCGAGCTGGTTGAAGGGAACAGAAAACGGAGACTCTTTTAGGGGTGACACAACCTTGAACTTATTCTCTGGAAGGTGTTCGGTGTGAAACTGGTCTTTCACAGCTCTAAAATCTGTAATAACGAGATCATTTTTAAACTCCAACTCTAAATATAAGCGCCTCAATTATGTTTTTCAAATTCTTACACGACATTTAGTAAGTTAGAAATTTACACATTTAGAAAATTACGGACTGTAATTTACGCCAAAAAGATTCTGCACGTATTAAATCTGTTAAGCCTTAACCTCTTGTGACAATACATAAGTTAGCCAATTATTACAAGTCCTTTAGTATTATTTCCTAAGTATCATGTCTCAATAATTAAAAGTAATTAAAAGGAACTACAATTATTGTAGTAATACGTACCAGATTTGGGGGGTATGTGGACCACGTCCGACACAGGCTCTCGCCGGATTACCGATTTTACACCATTTCCATACATCGTTACTGATCAGATTGCTAAAAATGACTTCATCATACGAAATAAAATACTAAACAAATAAAAAGCGAGCGAGTGTGTGTGTGTCTGTATTCCTCACAGTTGGCAGTGTTAGACGGTGTCTGACTCTTAAAAGGGTCTGTACTTGCGAAGCATCCATCTAATAGGTTCTGAATGGAATTACTTATTTGTAAACTTAAGGGAAATTTATATTTTCACCTGGTTGTCGTGACTCTGTCATTACACGAGCGAGTCATCGAAAACGTAAAATTTTCTCGTTAATTTTGGTTTCCGTTCTCTTTGATCCAGACCAGGGCATTGCAAAAAAAAAATTTTGTTTTAATTTCCTTTTGGAGAATTTCAATTCTGTCCCGCTGATACAAATTTTAACTGAATTATTGATAAGAGCTTCTTTTCCCTTATCATTAGACGCTGTGATGAAAGCAACGGTGAAACGTGAACGGTAATCATCGCCCAGGTGAAATTTACCCCTTCTCTACGGGGTGAAGGAAAAAATTACCGGAGAGTAAACTTTTTAAATCCTTTTTTCACGAAGTTAAGAACAACGGTGAAGGAATTAACCAAGTAACCATATCGTGACTTAAAATTGTTTAGCAACAATTATATTAATCCTAAATTAAATCTAAGCAAACAAATTCGAGTTATGTTTACTGAATATTTACTGAATAGAAAAAAATTTTTTTTTAACAAAAACGTATTTCTGTAAATTTAATGGTTTTTAAATAACAAACATATATAATACATAGATTTGGATACGATAGTCGAGTAATGTCGAAGGCTTAAATATATAAAGGATATCCTTTCGCGAATATCCTTATACTAGGTACCTTAATAAAAATAAATCGTGCATATATAACATATATAAGAAACCGGACATTAAAAAAGAGTCTAAGTAGTAAAAAAAGAAAACGTTTTGACAATAAACTAGGGTATACAATTTTTTCGTTTTAATAGCACTCAATAATGTCACCTCGTGTTCTTGATGTCTTTCAATGAACAGTACCAAGACATTCAAACGAAACTTTTTTAAAAACCAATACCTCGTTTCTTGTTCACCCAACCAAGTCTAATAAAAATAAAGTAAATATATACAAATAATCACATCTGGACCCTTCACGTGGATTACTTACTGAATAAGATGCGGACAAACGAAAGTTCTCTATGTATTTCCTTTTTTTTATTGCATTGAAACACCAATTATTGAAACCATAATCCTCCGGCGAATTTGTAGACTCCATTCGTCTGTTAGGCTCACTTTCTCGGACGAAGCCTTCGTATTTCCTGCTGCATAAACAGAATAAGAAAAACTATTATTCATGAGCTTCGGTTTAAATTCAAAATGGCTCTGCAGGGGGAGCTTCCGATTCGAAGATAAAAACATAATTTTCTGTGTTATTTGTACGAGTTTGAGTGTTTTCATCCGCTATTACTGGTCACGGTCTTCTTTCGTCCAAAAAGAAAGATTAAAATTATCAAAAATATTATCCTCATGTAATAAATATTCGGTGAAGCGTGAGTTCTTTCATTGCTCTATATAAGTCCCAGCACCAGCGAAATAAATCCTTCGACTCGCTTATACAATTAAAATTATATTAATTTACATAATAATTTATCAGCATAATTAATTACCTCCGATGGACTAGCATTCAGATCAGTTAAACCATCAAAATCATTTTCTGTAAATAATTTTTTATAGCACTTTCCCTTTTGATTAGTGGATGAAGTTTCCATTTCTCCTCCCTTTTCCGGTGCCTTCTCCTTTTTCCTTCTTCCCTTATTCGTTCGCTTAAGCGTAGACGGATGAACTGTTTCTTCTAGTAAGTCTACCTTCTTCCTTGTGGACTTCGTTTGAAGGGTCAAATTTTCCATTTGTTTGCTCACAAGTTTCAGTGGTGTTGGTTGTCCTTTCCTTTTGGTGTTCGTTATTCCGGGACTGTTTTCTTTACCGCTCGACTGACTGCTAGTCTCATCTGCAGACTCCTTATCGGATCTACTTATCGCATTCTCATAAGCGCTAACTTCGGTTTCGCTTTCGCAATGCGGACCACAGTTTTTTGTCGTAGCTTCCATCACTGATGTAGTACCAATGTCAGAACTCGGATTTTTAAATTCCCTTTCCATATTATTTCCCTTACCATCCTGTCTTTGCAGTCTTTCATTTTCCTCTTTTAATTCAGCTATTTCTTTCTCGCTGCTAGCAATGAGATTTTGAATTTTTTCTTTGAGCTGAGGAATTTCTTTGATTTGACTTTTGGCCTCCTCAATTTCCAATTGAAGGGCCTCGATTGCCAGGCGATTTTCCCTAAACACAAATGTTGACACGATTAAACATAGGAAATGAAATCATAATATATTGAAACTGTCTTCCAATGAAATGCATCATCTTTTCAAAAATGCCGACATTAAAAAAAAATAAATAAATTCCCAAACCTTTCTTTGGCCTTTGAATCCTCCCTTTCTTTATTTAATTTTTGTCTCAATTCCTCTGCTTCTTTTTCATTTAAGGAATTAATTAATAAATCTTTTATTTCTGAAAGTTAATAAGATATTAATAAAATATACATTTTGTAAATAAAAACCCAATGATATGCAAAAAGTGCTTACCCTTCTGAAGCAGTACCGCTTCCGAATTCAACATATCGCATTTTTTTTCTAAAATTTCTTTCTCTTTCTGCAGTGTCTCGACCTCTGATTTCGTATTTTGAAGTTCTTTCAACGTGAAATTGTACTCGGTTTCCTTTTCAGCAATGACTACCTCGTACATTTTTGTATTTTGTGATTCGAGATCACTGATTTTGTTTTTACATACTTGCAGTTCATCTTCCAGTGACAATTTTTCCGATTTTGTGGCCTCTAATTCGCACCTGCTCTCACTTAACTTTTCAGATGTCTTTTTAAATTGTTCCCTTAAGCTTTCAAGTTCTTTTTTGTAAATTTCAGCAATTGAATTTTCGTTCTGCTCTTTCGACGTCTCCATATTTTTTATCTGTTGATTCAGTTTTTCATTGACATCCTCCAATTTTTCTATCATTATCCTCTTCTGTGACAGCATTTTTTGAAGCTCGCTGATTTCATTAGTTTGGTCGGCAACGACATCCTTTTGCTCCGCCAAACACTGTTCTAAAACTTCGCTCTCAGCTCTTAAATATTTGTTATTCTCTTCTAATTCCTTGTAGTCTGACGCTGCTTCATCGAGAAGAACTTTATAATCCTGAAAATATGCCACATATTACAATTATAATAATTACAATATAAGTGTCCGTGTAAAAAGGCAAGATTAGATGTAGGAAATTAACGTACGGCTAATTTATTTTTTGCTTCCTCCAGTTGCCTTGTTAACTCCAATTCGAGTGCACCCTCACCACCCGTCTTAGCATCCATGGTTCTCTTCAATTCCTCAAATGCCCTATCTTTCTCTGCAAGGGCGAATTTCAATGTGGAGCACGTGACAACTGCCTTATTGTGATCGTCGGTTAGCCGTTGTATTTGCTCAACAAGGGACTCATTCTTCACCAAGAGAAATTCTTTTTCCTTTTGCAGTTCCTCGACTCTCTTCTCCTGATCCTTACAGTCATGCGATTCACTACCATCATCCTCATCCATTTTTTTTCTTTTGTTGGTTTTTAATTTTTCGTAATATTTTATCAGCCTCCGCTCCTTCCTCTCGTACATCTCTTCCAGTTTTTCTCTTTCACTCTCAAAGCGCATTCTGAAGAAAAACGAAAACAAAGGGTTATTATAATGGCCCAATTTTTAATCAGCACCGATGCGGTGATGTACTCACTCATTGTTGTCCCTTTGCTTTTTCAACATCTCCGAAAATTTACTGGTCAACTCCTCTCTGATCTCATTCTCTATTTCTTCACACCGCTTACGCTCCTTGGATAATTCTTCTTTGAGTTTTTCTATCACATCCTGTAGTTCTCCAATTTCAGACGAGTATTCTTCTTTCACTTTAGTATTATCAACCGTCGTTGCATCCCAATCTATTGTTTTACTATTATTGTAACTAGAATTTATTACGAGTTGGGAAAACCTAGATTTGTTCACTTTCCTCATTAAATTGGGTTTAACAAAAACGTTTTGGGGAACTATTTTTTGGGCCACGGCCGAGAATTTCAATACATTTAATGTTTCATCAAATAAATTAGGTTCTGTGGTGATATTGACTATAAGCGAGAATTGCTCCTTTCCTGTAACCGCTTCTCGGAATAATTTCGTTAACTTCGACTCTCTGTAGGGTATCAGTTTCTTTTCTTTACTGTTCTGATTTTCTTTGATAATAGTTAAACACTTGACCAAAATCGAAAGCGACGTATTTATGGCCTTAGATTCAACAAGTCTGTCCTTCATATTTAGTGTTTTTTTCGCACGTTCCATTCCGGCTAAATCGCAAAATGAATACCTGCTCATAATCGCGCAAGATGATGTATCGTAATTGAGAAACTTTGCCACTGTTATAGTGAATATGCAATGAGATCGACTGGAACTTTGATTCAGTGCTGTCGGTGCAAAATGCAGATTACTCCTACCGAACTGTAAAATTTGAAATGCTTCATGTCCACTGGATACGTTCACATGGCGTAAATTTTTCACAAAGGTATTTCCAAACTCGTCATCCCTAAAAGTCAGCTTAGGTCTGATTCCCTTTTCATTTGGAAAATCTAATAAATCGTAGACCTGTTCATTGTAAATTTCAATCATAGAAACCCACACGGAATATTTGTAAGCGTCGGATTCGATCTCCATGTTCTCCATATTTGTCAGGTGAGTTTGCATTTCCTTAAAGGTCATGTTCTCATAGAGTTCAGAAAAACCACTAGATGAATTACTGTGCATTGTAATGTGACTTGCATCTGGATATCTTTGGCACTTAGTTAAATCTAATCCTAGTATGAAATTTTTATGACTGTGGTACTTTTTCAGTTGTTCCTCATCAAACACAATAAATTCATTGTATTGATGTGGCTGATATCTACAGAAGGGGATTATATTATTCTTCAAGCTGTTGAAAACAAAATCAAGAGCTCTTGGTATCACACCAGGCTTATCAACATTTCCTTGCATCGTAAATGTTTTCCCTGCACTTGTTGTGCCATATGCCATCAACAAATAATTTTCTCCATTGAGAAATTTTTTCAAACTTTTCACAACACATTTCTTAAATAAATCAGCTTGTGTTATGTCTTGTTCTAAAACAGATGTGAATGTGAACCTAATAGAAAACAGACACATGTAATAGGAATTCCAATAATGATAATTAAAGTGATAAGGAATAATTTGGGAAGCTTACTTGTGAATTAATTTGCCTACTCCATTTGTTACATTTTTATAAGAAACACTCTCCTTGGGGGCTTCAGTTTGTAGTGTTGTAGAATTTAATACTGTGTATGCATTTTCACTGGAAGATGAAGGTTTCAACCTAAGGTACACTTTAATTTTTCCGCCAACAGTTTCTTCAATCTCATCTAACCCCAACTGTATTAGATTTTTTGTACGTGGTCCTGATAATTTGACACGATCATCCCAGCACTGGATACTGGGATCCCTTGGAACTAGGTACGATATATTTTCACCTGAAAGAAACGTGGGTATCGTAAAAAATGACTTACGATAACTGAACAGGGTCTAACATGCGGAAAAAATAAGCTGTCACTAACGAATGTATTCTTTTCAAATTCACACAATAATCAGATTCAAATTCTCCTCTCACAAGAAGACAGAATTGATAAAATTCCCTTGATTTCATGAAAACATTTTCTTATTTTTTTGTTTCGTAAGTTCACAAAATGTATAAATTGTTATTAACAGGTTTTTAAAAATTTTACGGAATAAACATTGTAATGAACATATTGAATGACATAATATTCAAGAAATTTCTATGTCTACAACAAATTATCCTTTTACTATTCAAGTCTTATACTTACGTAGTGGCATTTTTATAAAAATTTCAAAGAAACATAAAACGTAAACATAGAACAAAATAGTAAAGACCAATTTTGAAGCGTCTTTGCTTATTCAAAAACCGTTGAAACGCTCAAAACTAGTCTTGTGAATCGCAACCGTGCGTCGGGGAAATTTGTAGCGCAAACTCAAGTGAACAGTGCAGCCGTCCGAAAATGGCGGCACTCGAAATTTTAAAACATTTAGAAACAAATCCAAGTTATTGCATTTACTTTAAAATATTTAAACCAATGGTGATCCGCAATTTATTTTCGTAAAAATTAAAGAAATTAATTAAACTTTTTTTACTCTGTAAAGGAATATATTTTAACATCCAATCTATCAATTTTACATGTTATTTATACTTCTAAATTTTTCTTCATTAGGTGCCTTGTTTTAAAATAATCTTGTATAAAAACTATGTGATTTTCCAATGTTCGAATAACCTAAACATTTTTATTATTATATATCAAGTAAGAAAGTAAAATATGCTTCACTGATGGCTATAAAATATTTCAAATTGCATAAATTGTGTTTATTTATATGAGTGGTTCTAACTTGTCGAATTACGTGAAAAGCAGGGCAACTGCAATAGACCGTTCATCTTTGTCAGCTCAAACTCAAATAACCGGGCGGTTAATTAATTTTAATATAAAAAACAATTTTTGTGCAAAATTTGTACACCTATAAATCATACCGACACAGTGTTAATTTTCGCAATTCATTAAATTAGAACAGGAAATACGGCTACGTTATTGGAAATTGAAAAACAACTTCCCTCGGTTTTCACATGCCTAAGAGAGATACCTCGAATTTATTCGTTACACAAAAAATTAGTCTTCTATTCACATAATCTTACTATTGTTAGTTTTCTCAGTTGCCCATGTTGCAAATGAAATCATTTTACAGAATATACGTTGATCAAGTCATAATTAATATTGTTGGAACCACTTCTGATCTAAAAAATTGAAAGTAAATTTTTATATGTGATTGCAAACTCTGACTTTGGAGATGTTTTATCTTCAAAAATGTTAGGGGTTCTTTTCTCTTGCTACATTTAGAACCTACATTTCTTTGGATGCAAAACAGCATATTTATAAAACCAACCAGGTCTTTCGACCGAGTTCATTACTTATTATTTTTTTAATAGTAGAAGCTAACTAAATATAACGAAGCTTCAAGTATGTCTATGTCCATAAATAATCATTTTTTTTTAAAGAAACGTTCTCTTGTTCATTCAACAAAGACGTCACTTTGCGAATCATTTAGGTTCATTTAACTAATACAGAACAAGAGTTTCGTACTGCAAAACCTAATTTTGTTTCTTTGGCTGGCTCAGAGACGACGCCGACCACTTTTGGGCACGGAAAATTAAAATTTAACTGACAGTACCTTGTACTCGATAAGACACCGTGCGGCTGTGTATCACTCCGATTTCCTTCCGTCCGTGAACACAGGAAATTGAAACGCGACGACTTAACCTACCTTTTCTTCGAACTTTTGGCATCTTAATTATTTAAACAACAAAATCCACTGATGAAAAATGTTTTGCGTTTAATCTAAATTAAAAGGACCAATCCATTCTAAATCCAAACGTCATAAAAGTTTCCTTCCAATGCACCCTCGTGTATCCACTCTCAATTAAACTTGGTACAAAAAGCAAATATGAATTTCATTGTGTTCCACGGCTGGGACAATTATCTCTAGAAACGCGAGGAAGTATGTTGCAGGGTGCGGGGTTATCAATTCAATTCGGTTAACAAAAAATAAAATCATATTTTAAATAGCGACAGCAAAGGGTTTAGACGAGGAACATTCCCTCTTCAAATTCTTCTGTGTACCAAAGTTTAACTTTTAACATTAAAGACTTTCTAGATTAACCCTTTCTTTTCCATATATACAATTTCAGTTAAAATAATTGCTTTCCTTTTTGTTGTCCGCTAAATGACAGTAAAAAAGCTGTGAAACAATTATTTTCTGTTTAATTTAAAATTTGAGCAAAACATTTGTCTAAAACATGTTCGCTGTACTCGTCTCTCCCGTTCCGATTATTTAAATTACAGAAAACTAGTCGACTAGGTCAACAACCCCGCGCACTTCTCCTGTGTTCACAAAACATTTAATTTCAGTTACGTTAGGCATCTCCCAAATATTGGCTACACCTCTTTGTTCATCGCCTCTGAGTTTTCCACTACAATGTTCGGAATTTCAGGTTCATCGTGACAAGGTGTTGCTGTGTCCCTTTCGTATTCTAAAGGCGGTTGAGATTGTTCGATTGGCGGTGGCTCAAATTCCTCAGGGACCGGCCTAAGTTCGTCCGCCGTGGCATTTGCGACTTCCTGTGGTGCTGCCTCGTTGTCTGTTTCCGCGATTGGCTTCTCGTCGTGACAAGGCGTTTGGGTATCTCTGACAGGTTCTTGAACTTCAGTTTCGGTTCGAACTTCGTCTTCTTCGACTGCCGGCTTCTTGTTCGTCTCTAATCTTGGTGTAGAATCTTTAGATTCTTCTTTACTCCATCTTGATTCTCTATCTCTCGGTCTGTCTCCCCTGAAACGGGGCCCTGAGTTTCGCCGTGGACCACCGGGTCGGTCATCGAAAGACGGTCTTATGATACCATCTCCTAAAGGTGGGGGTCCTTGATTATCCATCCACATGTTTGGTCTACCAAGCAAAGGGCGCGGTCCTCGAGGTCCAAACAGTGGAACTGAAATGAGTGTTAGTTTAATAAATTTATATTGCTTCATTCAAAATATTATATTTCTTTGAAAAACGTACCTGGACCTGGACCGTGTGGTCCCATTGGTCCCCTAGGCATTGGTCCCATCAGTCCTCGAGGACCAAATCTAATTCTCGGATCATCCATCGGATCCATAAAAATTGGCCCTGTCCTCAGGTCATCCGGACACATCATATCCTCCGGGTGCATCATAGGTCCACGCATGCCATCGTGTAGCATTGGACCCCGTAAGTCATCGGAAATTATTGGTGGACCATCGAAGTGGGCTTCCATTAGAGGACGAGGACCAGTGTGGTCAAACCGACCCCGGTTTCTGTCGTTTTGTTCAGGTCCCATTGGCCCCCTTCCGCGAGGGTCGAAACCGTCATCTGAAGACAAACCATCCGGTGGAAAGTTTCCTCTTCCTCCAAAGTCAAGGGGACCACGAGGACCTTGAAGACCAAATTCTGGACGAAAGGAATCCAATAAAGGTCCTCTTGGACCAAATGGAGGGAGCCCGGGTCGTGGTACACCTGCAAATTGGAAATAAAAGTTGTACTATCAGTTTTCATATGAGGTACTTTGCACATGGGAGAAACCCACCACAGTTATTAAGATTTATAACAATTGGGGGTCCCGGACGGTTCCCTCCGAGTTCAGAGAGGTCCGGTGGCGGTCCACCGAATATCTGATTCATCTGATCGGTTCTCTGAGACGTATCACCTCCCTCTGCAATATTTCTTAGCCTCTGCAGCAAACTGGGTTTATCCTCGCTGGAAATTGGTACTTCCACCCACTGATTAACAGGGTCTTTCTTACCGTCCTCCCTCTTTCCGTCGTTTTCGGAATCCTTCTCTTTTGTTCTGTCTCTACTTCTGTCTCGATCACTGGTTCTGCTGCGATCTCTTCTGTTGTCTCTTTCTCTGGATCGATTGCGATAATCCCGGTCACGACCTTTGCTCCTGTCATCTCTATCTCTCGATCGATTTCTTCTTTTGTCTCTGTCGCGATCTCTGTAATCTCTGTCTCTATCTCTGCAATCCCTATCTCTCTCTCTGTCTCTTCCACGGTCTCTATCTCGCCTGTCTTTATCTCTGTCACGGTCACGATCTCTTCCTCTATCGTCTCTCCTATCCTCATCCCGCCGACCGTCACCTCTTGACGCATCGCCCGATTTGCCATGCGGTGAGCGAACTCTGAAATTATATATTGGGGGTATTTAGGGCCGCAACTGTATACAACAATAAACGGTGATAGATGGAATAAAATACTCTAAAACATACTTTGCTTTCGACTTTTCATCGTCTCCCTCCTCGTCTAAGTCCATTCCATCATCATCTTTGTGATTAGCTATTCCTAAAGGTTGACCTTGCAGAGGATGGCGGTCAAATCCTAATTCTCCAGAAGCCAGTGCTAATCCGCCTAATTTATCCTAAAATTCATGAAATTGCATGGAAAAAAAGAGTTATGTTAAACCCAAGTGACATTTCCACGTTGATATAAAAAATTAGTAATAACTACTAACAGAGGCACCGGCTGGAACTGTCATTGACGGCAAAATGGTTCCTGGCGGGAATGGCGATGCCCCAGTTGTAGGAATACCCGCCATCATTTGTTGTTGCATTAGTAGACCTTGCATACTCGGGGGAGGAACACCAATGGGAAGGTTGCCCATCATATTTGGCATACCCAAACTTAATGGGGCTGCAATGAATATATTTGACAAAAATAATTGATCTCAATCGTTTCATTGCTTAATTAATAAAATCAATAAGATATATAAGAATTTATACGCACGTGGTAGACTGGTAAAAGAAAAAGGAGGCATCATCAGTCCTGGCTTGCCCATTACAGGAATTCTTGGTGTAATTTGGGGCAAGCCAATTGAAGGATTGGAGAGTACAGAAACACCTTTCGAAGAAGGGGACATATTTGGAGGAGGTTGTGACGTATCAATGGCTGGAGTTGCCGGAGAATTCGAGGCTCCAAGAACCGGAGGTGGAACCGTCATAACTGTGGGCAGTGCGGCAGCCAAAACTGGAGGCACAGGTGGTGCAGGAATTCCATCAGGAAGTGTTGTATACCCAGCGGCTGCCAAGCCTTAAAAAATAAAAAATAAAAACAAAAAAGTTGATTTAAAATTTTTAATTAGGAACTACCTAATTGGTAACTATTATAAATACAAATTTATTTACCTAATTTATTTTCAGCCCCAATTTCATCTTTCCTTCTGCGTAACTGGTCCAAAATATATTCCTTTAGACTTTCTGGCATTGTATCTTCATCTAAAGAGCCTCCTTCTTCCAAGGTCATAAAGTCTGTTTTCTTGCTTAGTCTATTCCACGGGATATACGATACGCCAAGATCGATTTCCCAATAATCTTTGTAGTCTCTTCCTTTAACTCCTTTTCCAGGTGCCCAGGCCAACTAAAAGTCACACCATCAAAATTAATACGTGAATATGCATGCTTTATATTTATTTTATGTTTGTAACGAACCATTATATTTTTCCCATGAAGTTTGTGATCCTTTAATCGAGTCAGAGCTCGAGCAGCATCTTGCCGTCGATTCATACAAATGAAAGCACATCCTCTTGGGGGTATCACGTCAATACTGACAATATCACCAAATTCCCCAAATGTATCTGATAACTCTTCTTGTTGCACTAATTTGGATAAATGTCCTACCCAAAGGGTTGTACTGCACACTGTAAAACAAAGTAATATTTAAAGTCAATATCTGATTGCAAAATATTTGGTTAAATTTTTTCATACTTCTATAATGATATTTCAATATGTGTACAACATTCTATTTATTCTTTGACAACTGATAATAAGAATTCTGTCAAAATTAAAAATGCCTGAAAGTGTACTTAATTTGCTTTTGAATAATTAAAAATGTAACTGACGCAGTTAGCAGAATTTTAATACTTTGATTCTACCTATTCTATATTTCTTTTAGTAATTCATCAATATACGTGACATATAGTGATAATCGTGATGCCCATTCCAGGTACTACAGTTCCAGTTCTTTAGAAATTACGGCGTATAAGTGGTATTGTTCATATGAATTGATATTACCCAAGATTTTGACCAAAACTTAAAGGTTGCATAAATTTACAATCAACATATTTATGGTTAAATTAAACTCGTTTGAACAAAGATATATTGCAAGCTTTATGTTTGCTGTTTTGATATTAAAAGTAATAAAGAATTGGCATATTCAAGTCGCAAGCGAAATTCTTTCAACTTGTGACACGAAAGTTAATAAATGAACAAAGTTGTGTGCTTTAAATCCATAATAAACATGTATGAAGCTAATTTTTTTGCCCAAAAAAACATCACACTCATTGCTAACGAAATTAAACAATAATTAAATTGGTTAACCTTCTTCATTAAAACGTAGATTATTACATACAAATTTAAAAAAATATATAGCTTTAGTTTTGTAAAAAGAATAAGAGTTGAACTAAACCATTGCGTAAGTAAAACGAACCAAATAAGTTACATAGTTGCACTTTTCTTGTGCACCCCAAATTGCAAAATAGTTACAAAAAATAATCCCCAAACAGTAAGAATCTAAGACTGATGAATTATTTGTAAACAAATTACAAACAATACAGAGAATATCACTGACATTTAACGGTTTTCGGTTAATACTTGGCGAACAAAAACCTGAAAAATTAAAAATTACTATTAGTAGAACATAAACAAGAAAACGTACAAAATGAATATTAAATAATGAAAATGGTTGCATAGCTTCTTTGATAAATATATTCTATTAATGAGAAAACACCAATTCATACGGAACCATATACCACCAAAAATGATCAAATATTTATTGAAATTATTGGATGTCAAAAGTAACGTAATTGTACAAGACTAAAAAAGTATGAAAACAAAACTAGAATACGCCGTCACAACTTGATCTTTTCGCTGGTTAATCAGCAATTGTTAGAGTCTCCAAATTTAATTTTACGTCTGAAGACTCCATGTGTAAATTAAATATTTTGAAAATAATTGTACTTTTCACCATCTTACCCTTTGACATACTCACCACTTAAGTGATTCCTCTTTATGGGTGGCAAACCCTTTTTTCGTCTCTCTCTGTCTTTTTCGGAATCGTACGGACGATCCCTTGACTTTGAACGAGATCGGTGTCTTCTCTTTGGTCTGAGTGAGCGGGAACGAGATCTCGACGACCTCGAACGGGATCTTCGGCCTCTCCGACGATCCCTAGACCTGGAACGACTGTGCCTTCGACGACTGCTGCTATGTGATGGTGAACTGGAGGGGCTCCGATCAAGCAAGTTAATGACCTCGACGTTTCGATTCCTGTGTAAATATTGCGCTTATAAATTTGCAATCAGGTGGCAAATAGGTGGCGATTATAAATTACAAATTGAAACTTCGCGGATCGACCTCCTTCCGACTTTTTTTCTAGGGTTGGTTCAACAGATACGTAGACAAATTCCACAAGTATCACAGACTTATAGAAGTATCGTATCACAGAATCATAATTTTTTGTCCATTCACTTAGGAATCTGTCACATATATATTTACGTATTCTACAAAGTGTTAGTTTAAAAAAAGTCCTGAGATCTGAAATAAATATACAAACATTAGTTTTCTCCTCTGTGGGCAGGATTGCGTGGCTGTCAACCATGCCAAGGCAATTAAAAAGCAAATATTAACATGACATTACTGTACACGACAGACTTCTACCGCCACAAAACAATTTTTGCATGTGATTAATTGTACCTGAAAGTAGAAAACATTAGTGCAAAACATATAAACTACAAATAATCACAAGCGTTATCTTTGTCACGCGGTCGCCCTACGAATAATTGGTTTGTTGTATAATACAAAATTACAAATCAGTAATCCGCATTTAGGTTCCATCATTACGAAAAACTTAAAATTTGAAGTAACGCTTATGCTTTTTAACGATTATTAAACTACAAGTCAAGAGACCATTCAACAGCAGTTCTAACTGTTGATACACCTGAAAAAAATGGCATTAGTAAAGTATGTGATCAAGTATTACGATAAAAACCGATAAATGCATTTTGTTTCTTAAGTTCTTAAGCTTGTTTCCCTTTGTTTCTTAAGTGAATATCCGTTTAAACAGTAAAATATATACCCCTCCCCTTTTTTTCCTCCCGTCCTTATTAAGGTTTAGTTCAACTCAAATGTAACCCTTTAATTATATGCAATTAAAACACAAAGAAAACTGTTTGGACTTTACCTGAGGCAGGATACGTAGAGTTGAATCCTTTGAATGTCATCATTGAACTTACCTTCTTCTAAGACTTGCTTATATTTATTAAACTATAATTGCTTTATGTAAAGTTTAATAGAGGGGATTACTAATAATTCAATGGACCAATTACGGTTCTCAGATGAGACGAAATGCTGGTTAGGAAAATTCTATACTTTGAAATAATTTACTGTATCAAACTTAAGCGGGTAAATATGATTCTAAATACTTTCAAAATAATTCTTGGGTCCTTGGAAAATTTTGTAAGTTAGATTGAATGCATTTCATCGTTTAATATTTATCATGGCATGCAGTGGAGTCTTTACAGTCAGATTAACTTATAATATTTTGTGGATCTCATGCCTCTCGAATACTTTTTGGGGGTTACGTTATAGTTCTACAAAGGTTTTTTCCTTGTACAAGAGTTCGAGAAAGCAAAGCCTGTCTTGTCCAAAATTTCAAATTCTTATAAATTCCATTAATTTCCCCGTGATTTAAATTAAGCGATACTGAACAAAAACCTATGACTTTAGGTGTAATATTTCATGAATTGGTATCCATCAATTGTTGAGAAAGTTTCTTTTTAAGAAAACCTAATTAATGTTTTCTGACATTAACACAATACCAAATCTACCTAACTCAAATCATATGTCAATAAAAACAATAAAATGGCTTACAAATGAATTTCTTCTGGGTTATCATTTAGATGGACGTCATATAAATCTGCTGTAGCAGAACCAACATTATTGCAATTTTTTTAAATTGATTCAAAGATTCATTCAGTGCAATTTTTATAAAATATAAATTACTTTACACTTACCGTTCATTGGATTCGTCGTCAATGCATTCCACCTCTGAATCATGCGGATCCATTCTGTGACTTTGCTTGGGATACCCCGGCGGTGGAACACTTAAATCTGGCATTGTATTAGAAACAACAGGTTCCTGGTATTGTTTCAAATCACATTCTGATGCAAATGGAAGTTTCTGAAACCAAAACAATTACTTTTTATTTTTAATTACCTACACAATTCCTATAATTTTAGAGTTCAAGATTGAAAGCAATCTAATTATCTTAAAAAGCTGTTATTTTTTTGAATTGCCTCAATATTTTATTTTCCAAAAATTATATCTGAATAAAATAAGTTTTTGTTCATCAAATTTTAAATTTGTGCTAAATATACTGATAATAACTATCCGCGATTTTTATTAATATCGCGGCAATGGTACACACGAGTGACATTTTTATTATAAAATTTGAAATTTCTTTATTACCGGAACTGTCTGAGCTAGGTGTTTGTCAAATTCTTCTTCTTGTTGCTTCATTTCTTTTAATTTCCTCATTTTTTCCTCAACCTCTAGTTGTTGCTGACGTAGTTGATGTTGAGACATTTGTTGTTGAAGTGCAGTTAATTGTCTTAAAATTTCTGGATTTTGTAAAATACTGAAAATTTCAAATACTCATTGGTACAGCATCCCTGGTAGAATTATGATTATTAAATTTGAAACAAAAATACTAAATAATATAACCTTAATTATTCATATAACATGCCACATAGTGGTAAAAAATGGGTTTTACATCAACACTGTAATTTCTAAATTACTAAATAAATCATACTTATTAAAATTATCATTATTATTTGACTGCTGATGTGGTGAAGTGTTTTCCTCATCATCATCATCATAATCAAAGTCTAATAACTTTTTATCAAAAACAACTTGATCAGACTGAGATCTTTCCACCTTCTGATTTGCTTGGGTTGTTTGACTAAGAATGAATTGTTGTAACTGCTGAATTTGTTGAAGAATATCTAAACTGCTATTTGACGATGTCTGTAATAGAATGAATTATGTTGTAAAGGTGAACCATTTAATGGAGTAGTACTGCTGCACACTAGAAAATGCAAGTGCAGTACATGTAAATTAAGAAGTATACCTTAGATTGTTGTAAAGAGGTTCCAGTTAACTCATAAATTGCTTTATTTGCTGCATCTATCTGTGATTGTGCCATTTTGACCCAATGAGGAGTGCTAGTATCAGTTGGAATATTTAGTCCAGTTTTACCCATAAGTCCTAAATAAATAAGGTATATTTAAATGTGTGTATCAAATACTGTGCATTTTCTATGCAAGCCTGATGTATATAAAAACCAACCAGATGATTTAGAAATGCTGCTGGGTGAAGTGAGATCCAGAGATGTGTTTAGACCATTACTAGCTGCTAAATTTTCCCTGTGAATAGGATTATTTGGATCTGCCAACTGATCAAAAAGTGGTTGAATAACATCTGGAGTAAATACAGAATTCTTCTGCCACAAATTTAGTACTCTAATAATCTTTCCTTTGTCTTCAGGTGGACAACTAAAGAGATTTGCAAATGTATTTTGCATATTTTTGGCAAATCTTGGAGCAAATAAATCTTTGTCAGGTCCAAACTGATGCCTAGATTGTCTTACTATTGAGTCTATTACATAAAGGCCGGGAACTTTATATTCTGGTTTACATTTTTGAATAAACTTTTCCACACTTTGAACTACATGTTTGTAAAACTTTATAGCCTTTATTGCAGATCTAGTGATAGATGACATCTTAGCTTTGGTAATGGGAGGTTTCACCTCATAAAGAGCTGAAAGCTGCAACAAAGAATTTTTAACATTTTAGTAATTGTACTCCTGAATGACGAACAGAATTAATGCATTGAAGAAACTCAATGAATTAATTCTGTTCCAACCAAACTAAATGATAGACTAAAAGTTTTCCACTCATATGCAACCAAATTTATCAATACAGATATTTGGCTTCTATTAACCAGATTGCATCAGCTTGGTCAGAGTTTTGGAAGAGATAACTTTTAATTGAAGATAGTAATACAGAAGGAATATTAAATTGTTTTGGTAAGAAGTCAAAATCTTTTGATTTCAGAATTCGTTGCCGTTTCATTTTGTATAATACATAAAAGTTACTGTAAAATGTAAATTAAACGAGCAATGTAAAAAGTATTGCTCGTACCATTGATTCACACCTTTACTACAAAAGGAATGAATCGAGTACAAGGAAGTATGCAGTTACTTCCCACAGTCATTTATTATTCCCTTTACACAATTACATGGTTCCGAAACCGACTGTACCGAAATTGGAATCACAAAAAATCATCCCTTAATCTCCGTCACACACTTTCCTTAATAATTTAATAAAATGTAGCTCACCTCGTTATTAAAAGCTTTCACCGCATCCATCTTGTATTGATACCTTTAACTCATATGAATATTACCGGGAAAGACAATTTCCCATAATTACAGTAAGAAAATAACATGGGAACATAAATACGAAGCTCATTTTTACATAAATGGCCACCGAATGATCCAGTGTTACCAACGGATCCATAGCTTCCTCACGAAAGCAATAATTTAATACCTAAAATTTCGTAAAATACTTCTTCATAAATTAGTCACTTCGTCGGAAACATAACAATAAACTACTTGTATACGCATCAAGTTTTTCAATTTCAATGCTATTCATACGGTTACAAGTTCTAATGAGTAATTTGATGATTACGTAGTTAATGCAATCTTGTGATTTCTGAACTTACATCAATTGCACCTATTTAATCCTCCTCCGACGGATATACCGGCATTTTGTGTTACGACTTTAATTGTGTTAGTGAGGCTAACGAGAGAGGTCGAATAATCATCACTCTACGATGGCAACCAAAGCAGTTTGTGTTTTGACGGGTGAGAAGGTGAAAGGAGTCATTCATTTCTCCCAAAACGTAAGCTCATTTTGTATTTAAAATTTATCGTCTACAAAACCGAACTTTGAATTATTACATATCCCAAGGTCATATGTATGCGTTATTGCAACATTTTGTAATTGCTGTCAGTTTTTTGCAACTCGAATTTGCAACCCCAATAAATCCGAATTTTGTATAAGTTTCGATATTGAGTGAGGTTTTCATTGCTAGGGTCCCAATGAACCGGTTCAGATTTCGGGAGAAGTTAACGGGCTGACAGAAGGTAAACATGGATTTCATGTTCACGAATTTGGCGACAATACGAATGGATGCACCAGTGCAGGTGCACACTACAATCCTTTCAACAAGGAGCATGGTGGTCCTGATGCGGCCGTGAGACACGTCGGTGATTTGGGGAATATTGAAGCCAACAGTAGCGGGGCTGCCAGTGTGAAGATCAGTGATAAGATGATGTCTCTTACTGGGCCGTACAGTATCATAGGGAGAACGCTTGTCGTTCATGCTGATCCCGATGACTTGGGAAATGGTGGGCATGAGTTAAGTAAAACAACTGGAAATGCTGGTGCTAGGGTTGCTTGTGGAGTTATTGGCATTTCTAAAGCATGAAGTGACATTCACAAAAACAAGTTGTGATTACTAAGAGCATTAGTTGTTTAGAATGTTCTTTCTATAACTCTGTACTACTAATTCAAGCACAGAATTCAAACACGTAGGTGTGTCAAACCAGATTGTCAGATAGGTTTTCTTCTTGTTCAAACTACAAGTGAACATGTTACAACATGTTATTTTGTTTCCCATAAAAAATAGTGTTAATTTTTGGAGTTACTATTGTTTTTTGTGAAATAAACATGATTTGAGTTTAATAGAATTTTTAGTAAATTGTTCTACCAAATGAGTTTTATTACAAAAGCAATTTCAGTCAATGCAATTAGTTTTATGTCAATTAAGTACCTGAAACATGTAATTGTGCTACTTTTAACTTTTATTGAAATTCCCTTAATTTGTTCTCCAATATTGGTAATGTATATTAAACAGTTCTGAAAGTGTAAACTGTCATTCAGAACAATCAAACTGATATAAATGATCTTTAAGTGATGTAAAAAACACATTTAAATGTCCTTGAGTTTCAAATTCTGGTCAAACTTAAGCATGTCAGTATGAATTGAAAACTGCATTGTCATTTATGTTGGAAATTGAAGCTCCACAAAGGAGCACTCTTTACAAACCATGATATTTACAAACCATTTACAAACAAAAAATGAAACAGAAAGAAAATTTGTGTATTTTTGTATAATTATAATAGGTTTCAAAAAGTTAAACTTTTATTATTCAAAAAAGTTTTTTAATGCCCTATCAAATGATGAGTCATAAGTAGGCAAAGCTGTTTGTCTATTGCACTGTTATGGTTTACAAATTGAATGAGCCTATTAATTATTCAAAATGAATGCCGCTTTGGCATTCTGACAAAAAATATTCTGTTCAACAAGGTTTCAGTGGTCAATATTCATCATTGAGGTGTTTTTATTTCCCTCTTCCTTCAATAACTCTTTCCTAAATAAAGTGATAAGAGAGTAATTTATTGTTGACCCAATTTGACATTTTTCAGAGTCCAAATTTAATCAACAACCAATTATTTGATTTTTGATCATGGAGATAGAGCAGAAATTATTTTGTTGAATTTAGCTCTTGGAAGATTGCTATTTCTTTTCTAGTGCATTCGAGTTATTCAAAATTTGAAATTTTTTGAAAAATTTGAGTTGAATTTTTATTTCGTAACTTTTATAGGAAATTTGAATTTCAAACGAAATTCAGTTTTTTTAGCTGAACCAAATTTGAATACAGGAAATTGCATAATAAATGTATCACCTTTGTTAGGGAAATGAATTTAAAACTACACAAGAAAAAATAGATTTAGGAAAACTGTTGTAACTTTTCAAGACAATTTAGAAAATATGTTTTTTAAGTATGCCAACTTTGAAAGACATTAAGGTTAAAATAAGATACTATTCAGTGTGGAAATTATACCTTTGTTATTACAACTATTTCTTTAGAAATTTTAAAACAATCCTTTTTACAGTTATCAGTACTATTTGAATCTACTGCAACAAGGATTTGAAGTTGAGAACTAGTGTCTTTTAATAGGAAAAAATAAGTTTTACAAATATCTCTCTACATAATATAGTTTTTGGGTGTCATTAGCATGGGAAAGTTTTGATGTTTCATTTCCTACATTGTATAAATCTCATTTCATTGTTCACATTTTGGTCCTTGAATAGAATTCCATTCCATTATCATTAGGTACAAAATAATGAAGAACTTAAATAGTCTTTAAGCTAGTCTTTAGAATTCAATACATTCATACAAGTCACCAAAAAATACTTTCGCAGATATATATTAAATAATTGAGATTTTTTTCAATTAAAATATAATTTATTTAAAAACTATGTAAAATTTCACATTTTACAAATATAGAGTAATAGAGTAATATAAAAATATAAAAAATTATTTAACATGTGTTAAAATTGTTGGTAATATGCCATATATATTCCAAAAAATATAGTTGTAAAATATTTCACTTTCTTACTTAAACAGATTTTTATAATAATTTAGCTTTTTTTCACAAAAAAGAGCTCCTCCCTCAAGAGCCTATTTCTCTCTTTCCAATTCTTGGTTAAATGAGGGTAGTTTTCTGCTCTTGCATACGCTACCATATTTGTACTTTTATCCAAGAAAGGGCTTCTTCTATTTATGTTCAATAATCCAGCTATTATGATAAATAGTCCACCGATAACTTTGGTACAGAAATCTATGAGTTGTACAATGATAGGAGTAAGTGCCTGGATTAAATTTGACAATTCCCTAATTAATATTAACAGATAGCCACTAATAGATTTTACACCTGAAATTGCACCAAATGTCATTGTTGCTAATAAAACCAATATAAATCTCGCAACAGACATAAAATTTTTCATAGTTAAATAAGACTGAATATTAGGGGTTGATATTTGCATTTCATTTCTTGATGAATGGTTGTGTAAATTTGGTAGATGTAGAGTTGAACATTTCCTGAAAATTGAAAAATTTTAAGTTGCACTATATTCCATTTAATTAAAAAACCAACTAAAATAAATTACTTGAAAGTTTTCAGGTGACTGTTACAGAAGGTAATAGTCAATTTAACCCTTACCTGATACATTTAAGTTGTATTAGTACTTCATTCTCTATTAATCTAACATGTTTAATTTGGAACCAATAATTATTGAATGGTAGATTATTCAGGTTTACCCAAAAATAATATGTGTTGTATATGTCAAGTTTATCTGGACCAGTGATCCCTACCCATTTAAGATTATGTACATTTTCCCATTTTTTTTTAACTTTTTCTAAGTCTTTCTGTAATTCTATTTCATCATTGCTGACAAGTATGACATCACTAAAACAGAAAAATTTGAGTTGTAAGCATAAATATTGAAAATCCATTTTACTACTGATAATGTTTTAGTAGTTTAAGACAAATCATCCATTTCACAGGATTAATAATTTATTATTAATTAATAATAATAATAAATTATTAATCCTTTTATTAATAAATTATTAAGAATACAACTATAATAGTGCTGACATTGAGTAAATCAGATAAGAAATAGGAAAATCAGTGTATGGGTCCCACAAAAAGTTATGGAATTAAGAAGAAATAACTCACCGATATTGTCCTAACTCTTGAACATATCTTCTTTCCTTATAGCAACCGAGAAATAGTCGACCATGAAGAATTTCTTTTGTGTACATTAAGCATTCTTCTCTGAGTGTTACACCCATAGGTTTTTTAATAAATGTAGTAGGTGTCACGGAGTCCATTTTGCTATAAATTAATCCCTAAAGGCACCAACTGTCATTTAAAAAACAAGTTAAGGTTACTTTCAAAACCATGAGAAAGCCCACAGATCGATTTCTTAGTTGAAACCCGAATCACATCGAACGATACCTATTAATGACATGAGTAAACAATAAGTGAATTCTAAAAGTTTAGAAGCCATTGGAATAATTGTGAATATTAGATATTTGTATTGCGGAAACAAAATCATTTTTTCCAAAATAGGTTGGCTGCCTGCTTAGAGTACGTAATTTTTAAAATCATATTGAAAACAGTGCGGTTCTGATCATTTTCTAAGCGTTTCAATTTAGCTGGCTAAACCATGGCTTCGTAAGTATAATAACTCGATTAACTGGACCTGTTCACACCATTATTTTTATTATTGTTATTTAACAAATTTGCACAAACTATTGCTTCAGGTCGACAGTAAAACCAAAATCAGAAATGACGCCGGACGAATTGTCAAAGAGGGAGGAAGAAGAATTCAGCACCGGACCCTTGTCGGTATTGACGCAATCCGTGAAGAATAACACTCAAGTTCTAATAAATTGCCGAAATAATAGGAAATTATTAGGTCGAGTGAAGGCTTTCGACAGACATTGTAATATGGTGTTAGAAAATGTAAAAGAAATGTGGACCGAGTTGCCGCGTTCCGGGAAAGGTAAGAAGAAAGCAAAGTCAGTGAATAAGGACAGATTCATCTCAAAAATGTTTCTGCGGGGCGATTCGGTCATCCTAGTGCTTAGAAATCCATTGGCCACAGCATCAGGAAAATGAGACTGTAAAACTTCTTGAAAGTAAGTGTTGTGTTCCGAAGGCCGGTCAAACTTTCCTCTTAACCCAATGTTATAACCTTAATCAGTAATTAAATATGTATCAAAATAATAATTTTTGAAATAAACTTTTGTAACTTACCATTTATGTATATATTTTCATATCACTTATGTGATACCAATACTTTCCGTTTCGCCATGTTTAAAGCTTTTCGTTTCCAAGACAACCGTTAAATAAGGTGAACCTAATCATTTACTACTATACTATTATAACTATAAAAATGGACAACATGAAAGATAGAAGTATACATTACACAGCACAGAAAGTTTCTGAAGATATACAAAATATGACAACTTATAAAAATTTTTATTCAGACCTACAGGTAACTTTTTAATGTATTATTTTCAAATATCAGAAACACATATTTTACACAAACACATGTTTTGTTCTTATTCTAGAAATTAGTTTCATCTTCATCTGTTAAAAAGTCTGACTTTCGTAACACTTTGGTGGATGCCTTAAAAAAGTCAGGAATGGGAACAGAATTAAGAAATTCAATATTTCACTGGATAAGGTCACACAGTAATCAGTTACACAATCAAAATGCCAAAGAGCCTCTAGCATACTTACGAAAAGCACAGATGCAATGGGAAAAGAGAATACATAAGTCACTTAATTCAATGAGTAATGAGTTGGGAGTTCCATTAGCAAGATACAGATCAGCTTCTGATAAAGATGAATTAGAAGAAAAGTGGTCCGAGTTGTCCACATATGACATTGATCTTTCACAATATCGCCCAGTTTATGCTCCAAAAGATTTCTTGGATGTAATATTGGCAATTAGAAGTCCAAATTATAATTTGATAAAGTATGTTAAACGATTTTATATTTTCTGATATGTTACTGGATGAATTAATGAATGATAATTCATTTTTTTAATCATGTGTTATTCTGAGACTGACAAAACCACATAAAAGTGGTTTACCCATGGTAGTAGTACAAGGACTTATGTGATTAATATGACTTGTTCTTGCCAAAGCAAAGTATTAACAGTATAATTAAGTAATAGTAATTATGGTATTGGCACATGATTTTGAAGTACTTATTCTTGCTACCTGTAACTGGCAGATATTTATACAAAAAATGACAAACTTAAATTCTACACTAAATAAATTGAAGTTCCTAAATTGCACTTTAGAAATAAGGGTTTCTTAAAGATTATTTCTTTTGTGTATTTCACTGTATCACTATCTACATAAGGGAGGGATTTAATTCAATATTTGTGTATTGTTTAATTGTATCATTTGGTGTACATCAATACCTATTTCAGAAGTGGAGGAAATTGGGATTTCACTCAAATTCCTTTGAAAGTGAAGTCGCTTGCGGAATTGGTACGTATTTTATCAAACTTAAGCACGGTTTGATAAACTAGTGTACATCACATAATTTCTTACCCAGAGGTCATTATACAACGAAATATCAAGAGGTGAGCCTTTCCTTGGCTTGGAGGCAACAATAATGGCGGGAACATCTACCCTCAGCAATTTGGAAGCTGAGAGAATGGAATTAGGACAGAAAGGTAAGCAATCAATTTTCGCAAGGTCGTCTCATGTAAATGCTATCGTTGACGGATAAGTATCCGTATAATATAATAACATATATAAACAATTTTAAATATCAAAGTTCTTGCAAGCAAGCATGCTCCCACAGCTCAGGAATTTCTGAAGAAAGGTTGCCCAAGAAGCATAAGGGGAAGGATATGGTCGCAAGTTCTTGGATCAGAGCCCAAGGCACAACACGCCGAATATTTTTCGGAGTTGAAATCCCTGGTATTGTTGTACGATCTGATGGTTGATAAATTGATAATTAAAGATGTTCAGCTGACTGCATCCAACGACGACCAATATTTTGTCTTTGAGGATGTTCTGTATCAGGTACATACATATATTTTCACCCGTTTTTAGGTCAAAATAAGTTGTAAGATGCAAAATAAGTTGCAAATTTCCAGGTGATGCTTTGTTTCTCGCGAGATGCAGACGTTTTGTCAGTTGTTCATCACAGTTCTAGTAACCCAATCCATGCAATCCTCCGTGGAAAAGCGGTTTCCATTGAGAGTACCGTTGCTTATCCTCCAAGCGGGATCATACCCTTTCACGGTTTCACCATGTATGGTAAGACCTGCTATTCGGACCTAGAGATTCTCATACCGTTCATCAAAATAAAACTACTTTTTTCATAAATTTCAAGCTACTGCACTGTGTTACATTTATGATGATCCTGTAAATCTGTACCACACATTCAGAGCATTCTACATGAGGTATTGGTTCAGGTTACATGAAGTCTCGTCACATGAGCAGAGCATTCTGTCTCTTTGTCTCCTGTTTGAACGACTACTACAGAAGCAAGAACCTCAATTGTGGCTTCACTTAAAAACGATAAATGTTCAACCGTAGGTATCACTCTTCGAGCACTTCTTTTGGCATCACCTTAACTACCAGGAGGTCTCGAAGGATCACCACTACTTTTTTGTATTTTCGTAGGATTCGCATTGTATTCAAATGGATTATGCGAGCTTTCAGTGGACATTTGCCACCCGAACAACTACTTTATTTGTGGGATTTAATTCTTGCTTACGATTCACTAGAAATTCTGCCCCTGTTAGCAATGACAATTGTCTCATTTCGGAAGCACAATCTTCTCAAAGTCGACACGCTTCATAATATCGAGGTAGTTTTGTTAATTACTCGTAATTAAGTCATCAACCTTAATGTGTCTTTTGTTCGTTTACTGCCGACTTTTTGTCTGCCTTTAATTAAAAAATTAATTTTCTTTCGTCTGTCACACAATGGGGAACTTATCTACCGAAAATTAGAATAATATTTAAGCGCGCTTGCAATATTGTACCATCCCATGGATGGATCAGTATTATCACACATTGTTGGCCTCTTTGAAACAGTAAAGTTCCGTTCTGGTACTTTTAAAACACATTAATTTCATAAAGAATCGTTAATCTATTAATTAACGAATTTTCATTTGGTCTACGTAGGCCCAAACATTAATCGAAAATTTGTATTAAAAATTTATTACAATTAGTTAAGTGCAATTTATAAATATTTACTATTATCGTTCGTTGCCATTTTATAACTAATTGTAGAATAATATTCTGGAAAAAATATAGATTTTGCGTGAGAGAATGTGAGAGTGATATTAATGAAGTATTGTGTTTATTCATGTTTCCAGGAAGTATTGGCTGATTTATCTTCAATAAGGGTCATGTCTCTCATCCACTTGTGCATGCTGAAAGATATTTAGATGTAGTACACTTTTAAAGAAATTGTTTGGATTTAAAATTAAATGTTTGAGTTAATAGAAACATAAACTTTAGTTTTACAGAATAATGTTGTTTTACTCCTTACCTAGAGAATAACATTACTCCTTAGAACACTTTCGTTTGAAAATAAAAAGAATAAACTCTTCAATGTTTTCATTCGCTTATTTTGAGAAGTGGACATGTAATTTCGAAGCACAGAAGTATAATTTGAGGACCCCATCTTCATCTTTTATTATCCCAAGTTCCAACGGTTTCCCTGAAATTTGACGGTTATACTATTCACTAAAACAGTTTAGGTTCACAAGTTTCGAGCACCCGTTTGTGCTCGCCATTTTTTGTAAAATTATTTTATTTCGTAATGTAGCGAATTTTAACCTACAACCCTTCTTGATAAATACACCTCTTGTAATCATTTTGTAAAATGGATGCACAGATTTTACGGGAACTAGAGATAGCAGCTCAAATAATATTGGTACGTGCTGAGTAATTTTTCATACATTAAATTCATCTTCTGGTTTGACCAGAACATAACCTATAAAATTTATCCTATTTTATCTTACATATTTATATCTTTCTATTATTCCAGGCTCCTCCAAACATCGTTAATAATGAACAGCGCCAGGCCGCTGAAGAGGTGTTTATTAATTTCAATAAAACCAAGTCACCTTATGGATTGTGCAAATACATATTGGGTGTGTTTTTGTAGGAATTTTTTGTTTTTGTAGTCCTCATGAAGCCCAATTTTTCTTGGGTTTTATATTTCTTTATTGCAAAACACAAAAAATAGTATATAAAATTAGTTAATTTTTTGAATTTATATTTTGTTTTCAATTGGTATATGTGGTATTTTTTTATGTAGAAGTCACTAAAATGTTCTAATAAGGTGACTTGTATTTTTGTTCTAGAAACAAGTAAAGTTGACTATGTTCTGTTTGAAGTGGCAAGTTTGCTTAAGAGTGCCATTATTAGAGAATGGACATTACTGCAGGAGTCAGACATTGCTTCTTTAAGACAGTATTTACTACAATATGTTGGGGAAAGATCAGCATCCTTGCCTGTTTTTGTCAGAGAAAAAATTCTTCAAGCCATTGCAGTTATTGTTAAGCGAGGAAGTGTGTGTGACAATGCAGCACATAGGGGACAGCTAATTAGTGACATTGAAAATTTAATCATGAATGCAGATCATTCCAAGGTAAATTTATTACAAATGGGTACAATAATTATTGTATTCAAAATCAAATAATAATTTGATGGTACTGTAACTAAGTTATTGTACATAGTAATTAATACATAAAAATTTGTAAGACATGGAATTTTTTGAGATTTCTATAGAAAATTGGATTTTGATTTACAAGGTTGAAAGGTTGAATAAAGTTTAATTGACAATGACACAAGTTTTTAATATAAAATACTCATTCACAATGTTAAACTGATTTTGTATTTTATTTTTAGAAAATGTTAGGCTGCAGTCTTCTTGCTGCTCTTATTCAAGAATATGGCATCACTGACAAATCAACAGATATTGGTCTGACATGGAAAGCTAATATTATCACTAAGGCTGAATTTGAGACAACAGATCTGAAGAGAATATTCCAGTTCTGCTGCAGATCATTAAGCAGTGTGGCAAATGCAGAAAACACTTTTCCACAAGAAACACTCTCTCTAGTGAAACAGTTATTGGCAATATCAGAATCAATTCTATGTTGGAATTTTACAGACCCATTTTTTTTGAAAAAACCATTTGTAGACTCTTTGTATGAAATGAACCAAAATCCTGCACTAAGGCTAACAGCAACTTGGAGGGATGCTATCCTGGAAACACAAGTTGTCAATTTATTTTTTCTGGTAAGAGGTCAAATTGGCTCCAAAAAAAACAAGGGAAAATTGTTAAAACAAATTTTTATTAATTTTATTAATGAACTTTTCAGGTGTATTGGAAAATACGTTCATTTCCACAGTTATCACATCATGCTTTGACTTGCTTGGTTCAATTAGCAACAATTAAAGGCACAATTTTTGACAATAAAGAATCTCACGTACAATATTTAGGGCATTATATACAAGGATTTGTTAATTTTCTAACAAAGTAACTGGAAATTACATTATTGAAATTCACACATTAATTGGTTTGATTAATAGTCAGTAAAATATTCATTTATATTTCAGTGTAGAAATTCTAGATAGAGAAGCACTAGGACTGTCAAATATTGTCAGAAGGTTGCTGCCTATTTTCACATTTCACTTTGTAGAAGTTTTACCTTCTGATTTGATCGATTCATTTGTTCAACGACTGGTGATTTTAACATGTAATTTCGCAGAAGGAGCCGCAACTGAGGAGACAGTAAGCATCTTTTTCTCCTATTGTGAGAAGCGTGCAGTTGTGTGTCACAATGTGTTGACTACTTAATGAGTGTCCTAAACGTTCTTAACGAAGTGGCGCATGCCATAAGTGATGGATATCAAAAGATTTTGTATTGTAAAACAAAACGCAAATAGTCCATTACATTCCCAATTTACTTGACTACAATTAATTTGAAATTTCAGATGTGTGCAGATGACAGGCTTTACATGGAAGCATTTGACAATGTAATGATAGCTTGGATGAATGTATTAAGAGACATACCCAATTATTGGAAAGAGAAACATTTAGGTGCCTTAAAACAAGTATTTAATGAATATCTGAAATGCCACTTGGCACCGCCCATGGGTACCCGTGGTGAAGGTAGAGACCTGGAACAGGAAGAACTTGATGAATCGGAAGAAACGGACCGAGTCAAATTCAAAGACCAGTTGCTTGCGGTTGGAGAATTTGGCAGACTTTGCCCCCAACATTCTTTACCATTACTATCTCGCTTGATTGAAGAAAAAACCAAAGAACTTAGTAGTCGCTTTGAAAGGTTACGAAATCAACAGTCAGCCACAATTTCTGATTCAAGTTCCCTGGTTTTACTCTTCGAGGATTTGCATTGGTTGCTATTGATTGCGTGTTAGTAAAAAGAAGACATTTTTTACAGTGAACCCTGTAGTAGCAAAATTGTTTTATCAATTTGTGCCATATATTTTTTAGGTAATATGATTTCCGAAGATCCACTGGGGGAGTCTATATATTTACCATCGGAATTAAAATCGTATTCTATAAAACAGTCACTCAATACCAGCGTGGAAGTTACATTACAAGTGTTTGGGTCTCCCAATAGAAACTTCGATGAGATTCCAAACGCAGAAAACAAAGCCGATCATGTCGTTCGCCTTATATCATCTGTTTTACGTCTTAGTTTTCTATGTCAGAATTTTATCGAAGTTAAAATGGGTATACTTTTGTTTTATATTATTTATTACAGTGCATTCGTGCTTCTGTGTAAAATTAGTTATTCAATGGTAGTTTTCTGGGTGATGATAATTTGTTTTTAATTTCAGTTCAGTTCCTCAGTCCTGAAGTCATTTCATCAATGTTATGGTTTTTAAACCTTTGGGCAACCGTTTATATTCTTGAAGATAATTCTACTTCAGAGCAAGGAAGTGCCCATTTTAATTGCTCATTTGGTACCAATTCTGCCGGTGCAGTTTGGGCCCTTAACTACCTTTTAGAACAGGCTGTTAATTATTTGGTTCATCTAAATTCTGAACCGAGTGTTACCAGAGACGCTGTAAATTTATTTATATCTTTAGTTGGTGATAAAACAAAGTGAGTATTTGCAATGAAAAAATTAACCCGCTGTCAGAACGTATTCAATTAACTCCACTGATCTGAATCTTGTTTGCTATCATTTTTCAGGGTTGAATATATATTAAAAAGTGACAATTTAATGAAAGTTTTAATTGTTCAATCATCATTACCTCAGGGAGTAAAACGGGATGTAATCAGAGGTTTAACCCTAGCCGGAATGGCATTGAAGGACGAAAATCATCGGAGAGAATATATAGACCAAGTACTTAAACCATTACAAAATAGATTGTTAACTCTAGTTAGACAAGAAAATTTTTCTCGTATTTCTCACGAGGAAAGTGTTAAAGTTGAAATTCTCGATATTTTAGATTGTATGATAGGTAAGATATTTTCATTGGTATCTAAGTTTTCTCTCACCTAAAACAATTTAATTTTGTTCTGCACCAGTTAAATACTTCTTTTAGGTGCCTCCATGGGTTCGAACGCACAGGTTCGAAATTTAGTATTTCAGTGCCTCAGTCCAATGATCTCAGAATTACCCACTTTAATGAGAGTGTATCACAATTATCAGCAAATTGTGGAGTTGATATTGGCAACCCTTTGGGAATGTGTAAAGCATTTTCTTCCGTTGGAACCTCCAACGGAAAACACAAAAATCTACGAGGCGTGTTTAAATACAATACAAACGTATGCATCTTGGAATTCAGGTCGACTGTCTTTGGGTTCCGATTCAGAAGATGACAGTTTTGAGGATATTTTACTGTTCATGGAACTTCTGGGGGAACTTTTATTCAAAGACGCAATGGATTTAACGGGTGGGTTGACATTATTCGAATTCATTGATTCAGTAACATTATCACTATGTATTAGAGTTTAAATTTAAATATTTCTAGATCCGGAAGAAAATTCACAATGTCTGGCAGCAATCGACACCTGCTTGTATGGCCTTAATTTAATAATGCCCCTTATGACAGTAGAATTATTAAAATATCCGGCCTTGTGCCTTAAGTACTTTAATTTAATTAGAATCATCAGCGAGCTTCATGTTGACAAAATATTTAAATTACCTGAAAATCTTAGAAAAACATTGTTTACAACGGTAGAGCTGGGCCTGAATTCTTTCGGACAAGAAATAGTTCCGCTCTGTTGCTATTTTATTAGAGACTTGGCTTTTCACCTTCACGTGAAGGCAAACGAAGGAGAAACGCCACCAGATAGTCCAAAACCCTTTTTAAAGGTACGTAAAGTTAACGATAATTTATGACAATCAGTGCATCATGGTAGGCTGAAAATATACTAATACTTGCAGTTATTAATGAACATGGCTCTCTCGTATCGACTGAGTGCTGACTGCCTGCCTGGAACGAGTGGTGCCGTTTACACCCTCATGTGCTGCTACCAAGACGAATACAAAGCTTTTGTCGAAAGTGTTATTGCCGCCCAACCGGATCCCGTTTTAAAGGAAAAATTGACGAAGGCTTTTAATGAATTAACGAACAATATATCGCTGAAGTGTGACAAAAGAACAGAGCAGAAATTTTATCATAATTTTGAAAATTTTGTTATCAACGTTTTTGGAATCTTCACGTGAAAATTGGTGATTTAATTTCGTTTGCTGTTGGAAGTGTGACGGGTACCACGTTCATGTTCAATCAGTTTCAAGTGGACAAAATAATTAATACGCCGAATTTAATTTATCTGTTGCCACCTGTATGCACGGATGATGCAGATGTTTTTGAAGGTATGAAAGTTGACTGGAAGGTTAAGCAAAAAAAAAGGTTTTGCGGCTGAAGTGTAATTGTTAAATTTAACAATTCAGATCAATTTATATCAGATTTACCACGTCGGCCAATACACTCCTGTTTAAGAAAAATTCCTTATAAATCTCTGAGATGAGAGAGGAGATGAACAAGACAAGATGGCATTAATTAGGTTAATCGTTTCTTTCAATCAATCGTACCTTTTAGAAACATACATCTTACATATGTAATTTTATAATGACAAGAAATTGAATATTTTGGACACTCAGGGCAGTGGAACGAACGATGTATGAAGCCAAATTCATTTTATTCTCTAAAATATATTAAATTAATGAATGGAACAAATAAACGAAGCCGCATGTGTGCGACACACAAATAAATGTACCTTCAAGTGCCACCAAATAGTAATAGAAAGGAAATAACCGCATGACCCTTTTACTATTGGTTTATAAATCGTCTTGCCGTTAAAGTCTATTTATCTAGTCTTTTTTTTTATTACTACTAGAGAAATAGAAATTCGTATCTGTGAAAAATGATTTTTTTAACCTTCTGACTTTTTAATTGTGTTTATTTTCGACACTGAGAAAATAGTTTGTGTTTTAATCGAAAACTATAAGAGAAGCAAGTTTGACACGCCTTACCTTCTTGCTGGTTTTCGTGTTTTTTTTTTTTTTAACAGAAGTGTTGTAATTGAATATCCGATATTTGTTTTCATAGAAATTGTTTGCCTATTAAGTGCGAAATTGAGTTTTCTGTTTATCAAAAAAATTAGTTTTAGTGGCGATGAGCTTTGACCAAACGTTTTAATGTTTTTTTATTATAATTATTTTATTATTCTTATCTCCGGAAAGTGAATTGGACGTGTTTTACTAAATATGTGTTTTGCGTATTTGTTGGGTTTACTTATTGTTCTTTTCTGGATTTTTTAGAGTCAAATTAATCACCATTTTTGTCTTATTGTGGTAGTCGGAACAAAATCACGCCAAAATTGAAAACGAATGAAATGTTTATTTTTTAGATAAATGTAAGAATATTGATGACAAATATGTGGAATTGACGAATAATATGGAAAATAATAATTACTCACAATATGTGAAAACTGAGAAGGGAATGGTTGAATATTCGTTGATTGATTGACTGGTTGACAAAAATTGTTACTGCGTGTCAATATAGATTTTTTTTAACGGACGAATAATTTGCTTGCAATGTCTTTTTTACCTTTCCGTCGAGACAACCTACATGTTAACTGATCAGCCATGAGTTGGGTCATTTTTTTTTACAAATTTAAGTTAGTGATAATTGGATTTGGTATTAAAATTTTTTTTTGTGTAAGTGTTGACCCAAAATTTGGTCAGATTCATGTAAAAATCCGGTCCTTCGGGTTCGTAATCCAGATACGAGTAGTTTTGTATGGTTTTCCGCACAGCCGGTTCAATTTGAGTGCCCTCATGCCATTCGTTGAAAGAAGTTATGGAAATATGTTGAACGTCAGCGCTTAGGGCAGTTCTCCATCCGACTTCATAGTACTTCCCATGACGTCTGTGCCTGGTGTTTGCCGAGTTCCAGGGACGTATCCTGGTATCTACGTATCCCGGCCCGACCGAAGGCACGAAAATGAGGTCTTGCTGCCTGGCCATGGCAGCAAGGGTTTTCCAATTTTTCCAAGTGGAGCCGTAGGAAAATCCATTTGTTGCAAAATAAGTGTAGAAACCTGAAACGGCTAAACCTATTCAAACCTGGTTTAACGACTGAAGTGACAAAAAAATTATGAACTTACCATCGAATCGTGCTCGTTTAATTTCCACCTTGTGACTAGCATCTACCAAAAGTCCAAGGAAAATACCATCTTCCTCGGTACCTCTTACACTAATGTTACCATTCGTGGCGAGAAGTTCCTTCCATGCAAAAGCAGGAGTTCTGTACGAATCGTACACATAATAAACTATTAAGTTTCTATTCCTGCGTTTCATTCTATATAGAGCTGGATGACTTCCATAAGTTTCTGTAATAACAAATGAACGGCTTAGCCTTTCCTTAGCGAGCCTTTCCACGAAGAAGATTTTCTCTTGCTTTCGTACACTTACTCGTGAAATACTTTAAGTGCTGTAGGAAATTCAGCGGATTCCTACCGACGTAGGGTTCGACGTGAGGTGAAACTTTCAACTGAAACTTTTCGGCTGTGTCAAGTAGTTGTCGGAAAACCGTGTCGGACGATTTAGAAGGACCGTCTGACATTCCAGGCGGATACCAAGAGACAATAAGAACACCTTGAAACAAAAATTAACATACTCGACATTTTGATAGAATTCGGATAAATATACGACGATGAAAAAAGAGAAAAGATGAAAACCCTGAAAAAAGTCTATTAAACAACATTTATTGAGAATTAATTTAACGTGGTACTTGCAGTGCATAATATTAATATGCTTGAATTAAATGTGAAAACTAGAAATCGAAGTTCATTATACAGAAGCAGTTTTTTTAGTGAAATTGAATTGCTCCGGGCCAAAAGATAGCAATGGTGGATACTCATGGTTTTAAGTGAGTATGTTTAATTCATGACTGCACTAGCAATAGCACCTAAATTTGCTTCGGGAATGCTGATCAACTTTTAGTTCAGTAACAGTTAAGGTCACCTTCTCAGACCAGAGTTTCGTCCGAGTACATCTGGGGGTCTTGTCCTGCTTACTCTTAAATAAGAAAATATTACAAAATTTGCTGACCTACACCGACGTCTCTTATTTGTCTCATGTGTGTGTTCAACACATTCTGATCTCTAGAACTGTAGCACCCCAATTTCGGATAAAAGTTAGATCCAATGTCATCGGGAGGTTTGTGGCGACCCGTAGGATAAACTTTTTTGTCGTTTTGTCGCCAATTCTTCAGGTACTCGTGGTTCCAATGCTGCCAGGCCCCGTCGACGGCTTCGTTCTCGTACCAAGCGTAGTAAAAAATATGTATATTCTTGTTGACGGGCACGACTTCATTAACTTCCACGTGAACGACTTCGGGTTTGGGTACCATCCGGTTCAACCGTTCCACCTTTTCCCTCAGCCATTTCATTTTCATCTCCGTTGCGTTTTTCTTCGCGTTCAACTGATTGAGTTTTTTATTCAATACGACTCGTTTGAGTCTTTCCGGATTGAGCAGTATCGGAGTTCTCAATGTGGTAGTTTTCACTTTCACCCTTGTCACCACGGAATTTCCACCGGAGAAGAGGTCTCTCGTGTTCGCCAGTTTCCCAATGCCCGCCAGGATGAGAATACAAGACAATACAATTAAACTTTTGCTGCGGAAGTACCGCTTCAAGACCAACGTGCAGCATCTTACGGTGATCTTCATTCTACTTCATGCGACGAATAGCCGACTAAATTGCTTTTTCCTGTTCATTTTACTTGTCACCCCGTGATGAAATTGTTAAACTTTCAATGCCGATTTACAATCAATTAACCTGATCGGTTAATTTAATCTGTTTAACCTTGGTAATCAACACGATCTACCCGTTGGAAAACAGAAAATAATAAATGTCCACACTCGCAACCGTAGACTCTAGGGTAACTTAATATACACATCGACCTGCTCTTAGATTTCAGGTTCCTCTACAAGAAATCCCGTAGGTGTATCTCTGACAAGTGAGGAACCTGGATTTCGTCAGGATATTGTGGCGGGCAACAGTTAACGTGAAACGCAACCGTAACAGCAACCCGAACAATGAAAATATTGTTGGTGTGTGAAAGTAGCCAAGGACAAACGCGTTCCTATCATAAATCCTTACTTAAAGCTTTAGTTTGCGATCCGAGGAATAATTCGAACCGCGTTGTCCGGCAAGGAATCTGTGAATTTTTGCGAATTGCCAATAAAAAGAAAAGAGAGCGGGAGAGGAAACCTGACCTCATTCCGGGTCCTTTGCTACGGGCGGAAACGGCTCTACCGGTCCGTCTACGTGCTCTTCTTGTGGAAACCAACCTAACAGGTCGTTTTCATTGTAAGTTCGATATCGGATCGATCGACCCGTTACCGATTGATTTAAGCGATTCAAATTAATATTAAATCGAACGTTCGTCACTCTTACTCGCTACAATAAGAACTAGACAACAAACAAAAAAAAAGTAGAATATTTTTCCGAGACAGTCGCGGCGGTCAAGTGGTCTCCAAGTGGAAAGATTGACGGAACGAAAAAACTGTTAAGTCGCTTGCGGTCATTTGTAGTGTGAGGATTACAACCGTCACCATGAACGTCGACAAAGATTTGGAGGAATTAATGCGGCCGTTGGGTAAGTTCGTACCTGAAATTTACAAGAAAAAAAAATCATTGCGTGTATGCCTGTGTGGTGAGGGTCATGGTTCGTTTTCACGCGGTTCCCCCAAGTCTTTTTCCCTTAGGAAAGCTCACGGCACGTTTCTATTCAGTGACGTTTCTATTCAGCGGTTCCTAATTTTGCAATAGTTTTCTTATTCTTGTATTTTTTTTTTGTTAAAAAAAATTCCTTGACCTAAATCTCTGTTTCAACAGGCTGCGTTAGATTATCCGTTCGATTATAAAATTATTCATACTGATTTTCCTCAACGGTAAGACCACGTACGAAACTCACTTTACCGATGTGTTGGGACTATGCTTTTTCGCATTTTAAGCTCTCCGAATTCGTCAACTTATTCGCCGTATCGTTCAAATTGATAATGTCTGAGATTTCTGACAAAACAAATCCGTTTTCGTTTCTCCCTGGTAAGATTTCGATTTAGTTGGGAGTTATCGACCGAGTTCAACTTGATTTTCCACATATACCCGCTTAATGTCGTTTTCGTTCCAACATTAAAAATTAATTTACGCAATACAACCTTTAAAAATATATTCATGTTAATTGTATAAACGTCTTTTTAAGTGTTGCTTTTCTCATCCGCACCGTCCTTCCATTTCGTTTCACCTTGATATTCAAGATTTGAAAATAAAAGATGACCGTTTCAATTTAGAGTGATTCGAATATAACATAAATCAAGCGTGATCTTATGAATTTATTAAGGCATTGTGAGGATTGGAGAGTATTCTTTACCGTCTAAAGGGAGTGAAGAGACACAGCGAGTAGAAAACGAGAACTCGTCGACCGAAAAGAGGAGCCCATAAAACTCCAAAACTTAACCAGCAATTGCTACAAAGTTACAAGACAGTACTAGCAACGTTTACAGGTACTGATAAAGAAATAACATTGTTTTATAGGGTGACCGTGATAATAGCTTTAATAATAGCTAGTGACAATTTTAATAATACAAGTGAGACACCACAATACAAAAAAGACGACGAATTTTGGTCCTCGCTGAACCATATCCGAACGTACCAGATTGAAGTATATTCTTAAGCCACCGATCAAACATCTTCATTATTGACGTCAATCATAACCGAATGTGAAATGATCATTTGCACAAGAACTAAATCCCTGTAAGTCGAATTCTCTAAAGAATGGAACTGCTTAATTTACATGGATTATACATCGTGTTTATTTCAAGCTGGTCAAAGTGAAAACCGTATATGTGTTGAAGTAAATTACAAGCCTTAATCAACTCCCGATGACAATTATTTATTATTTTATGTCGATTTAGACCAAAATCAAGTAAACGTAAATCTAGTTTTGCCCTTGGGATGGTTCCCCAATTTGTATTTAACACCAGTTTAATTTAATGTTTATTCACGGGAACGGGTTTCGAGCAACTGTCATCCGCCACGAATGTGTATCATGGTAGAATGAAGGGAACTTGAACTGACCAAAGACATCAAGGACTCTCCCGGTACAACACATAAGCAATTGTCCACTAGTTTATTCAAAGCGTTGCAAAATTCTGAGTACACGGTGGAATTCACTGCTCTATTCACATTTTTACCAATGACCCTGCTTTATTTGTAAATTACAACTCAGAACCTGTTTGGGGCCAAAGCAACTTTTGCTGAACAACTTGAAACTTTGGATTCAAGCCCTCACAATGCTACGATAAAATTATTACGTCAATACACGTTTGACAACAACACCAACAGCCAATTTAATTCCAGTTGTTATTCTAATAATAATTATTATTATCAAGGAATCAACACTCAATTTTTTTGTAAAAGTAAATTCTCAAAAATGATTCTGATCGAATATACAAAATTAGAACAAATACTAAAAGGAAAATATTAAAGCTAGAGAGTACAAAACTTATTGCCTTCACTTTTTCATATTAACCATGTAGACAACAACAGCAAAGTTCAAGAGTTCGAACTAAAAATTCACTAGTTTTTATTGGCATTAATTGGGTGATTATTTGATTTGACAATCCGGACACTGTGACGCATTTTTAAAACACCCCAAAGTTCGGTCTTCTGCTGTTGGCGGGGCCGAACTTGCCATTCGACATGACCGAGGGAGATCGTCACTTGTGATGTTTATACATGCGTTTACGTTTTCTATAAAGTGTGGCAAAAACTTAATTTAGCATTTGCATCAGCTGCAGCTGTTTCCTTTCATAGAAGAGAGAGAAAGAGAAAGGGAGATTAGCACAAGAAAGTATTGTCGTAATCCGAACAACATCGTACAACATCTTTTGCCTTTTATCGGTCAGTGACTTATCCCTCAAGCCAGTATAAAGATCAAAGGTAACAACGGAACTGTGACACGCATTTGTCCCATGAATAGTCACCCACGGAAAAGAATAATATTTTTGATACCATAATAAATTAAGGGAATCCATGTAAGGGCCTTAAAACAATTGTTATTCTCAATGGGAATGTTATGACCCATTATTGTAAACCTATCGGACTAGTACTAGATTACCCTAGACAAGATTAGTCTGATTTAGAACGCGTCTCATTGTTTTGGTTAAAATTTTTATCTAAGTTATGCCTTCAAATTAAATTTTTCCTAAGATTGCTTTTCTTTGTAGTCAAACGTGGCTGAAAAGGATTTGATAATGTCTAGATTGCTGCAAGATATTTCCATCATTGTTCTAGTTTTTGTGGCGAAAAGGTCAAGAATGACAAACTATCAGTGGTGCTTAATTAATAAATCCATTTTTGTGAACAACTTTGAGAAACATATAAAAACAATAAATCACGTACTCATCATGAAACACAAGCAGGTGATTCTTCCGTACGATACTTCGTCCTCATTACTATTTGGAAAAAGGAATTTTTACGATTGGTTTGCTTCTGTTCCGATACCATGGAGACCTTGGAGTAAATCACTCATTACCCTTTTACTTTCTAAACTTTCCCGTTCACAACCTTTGCTTAATCATACCAATTGGTAGCCTTGATAAAGTTAAGTTACGAAAGTAATAATTTGCTTTCAGGGGAATTCGGACCCTATCAGAGAAGGCAGGTGATTCTCCTTCTGTTCGCAGCAGTCACGGCCGGTGTCCACATGCTTTCTCTTGTTACGGTTGCGGCTATTCCAGAACACAGGTAGATATGTCACACATGTGATCTCTCCTACTATTGGAAAAACACTCCTACACATTATCATAAATTATTGAATTAAAAAACTAGGTAAACAATAATTAGTTTAAAGTCCTCATGTAATATAATAACGTGTATATACAACACCAGTCTTAGACAACAAATCAATTACACAGACTAACGTTTATTAAACGAAAGCAACAGTAATAAATAAAAACAGAATGCAGAATGAATGAGTTAAAATAACGCTTCTTGTGTTACTCAATGAGGAAACTGTGAAGTAACAATATGTGAAGTGGGCGTCACACGGTCTGAACATGAGTAAACGAAAATAATTTATTACATTTAGGTGCTTACTCCCTAATGAAGACAGAGATGAACCACTGCTATGGAATTCTACCCAGGTACTATCTGCCATTCCTCAAGTTGATGAGAAATTGGATTCGTGTAAGTTATTCGACGAAAATGGAAACGGCACTATTGCGTGCACAGAATGGATCTTTGATAAAACTTACTATAAGTCTAGTAGAGCAATGGAGGTTGGTTTATAATGAACTACATATCGTACCGTAATACTCGTAACAGAATAACGAGTAAGGCACAACAACTTGAAATGTGGTTTTGCTTTTAGTGGAATTTTGTGTGCGACAGACGATGGATGGGAGCAGTCGCTCAGACAGCCTACATGTTCGGAGTTTTCACAGGGGCTGCTACCCTTGGGGGTTTGGCAGACAGGTATGTCTTACACGGTTTTATTTGCATTTTAAACTTTTACATACTACCTATGCTTGAGTCTATATTTAGAAGTTTTGCAAGTGTGTTGTTTTTCTTAGTTCCCACTGCTCGTATTTTCAATATATCATTTTAAAAGGTAAGAAAGGCTTATAAGGTCCTACTTTCTTGTGTACTGTAATCGTCTCTATTTTTAATAGAGTTAATATTCTGCAATTATATTATTCAATGTAATTGTAACAATTTAGAATTGGAAGAAAAAAAGTTTTCTACGCGTGCTCAGTACTACAACTTATTTTGGGTGTAGCTGTGGCTTTCGTGCCTGAATTTTACACATTCCTGATCGTGAGGTACCTTTATGGAATTGTTGGTTCTGCTGGAGCTTACATTACTGGTTTTGTATTGGGTGAGTTCGTAGTTCTTCGGATGGAGGGAGAATCATAAGTTTCAGTATATTTAAGGAGGTTATTTACCTTCCTTTTACTTTGTTTCAGCAATGGAACTAGTTGGGGCCTCTAAAAGAACAGCATCTGGATTGTCTTTCCAGGCGGCTTTTGCTGGTGGTTTGCTACTTGTTGCATTTTGGGGGTGGCTTTTGCCCCACGATAGAGTTCTGCTCCAAGTAGTTTACGGTCTCCACAGTCTCCTTCTCATCGGTCATTGGTGGCTTATTGACGAAAGTCCTGTTTGGCTTTGGACTCAGGGTAGGAAACAGGAAGCTGCCGCCATAGTTCGGAAAGCCTTAAAAGTCAATGGCACTTCACATATGCTGGACGAAGAAAAGTTCCTCAGCAAGAGACAACAGTCGGTTTCTAATGAAGAGCCGAGTGCAGGAGTTTTGGGATTGTTAAGAACCCCAAACCTCAGAAAGAAAACTTTAAATGTTTGCCTTAACTGGTAAAAAATCTTGTTAATAAGAGGCGGATGATAGTCGACCATCGGTTTTACATTTAATAATCTTATACAAATTTTCAGGTTCGCCAACAGTTTGGCTTATTATGGTTTATCTCTAAGTACAGGTGCACTGCCCGGTAATCCTTACGTCATGTTATTCGTAACGGGGTTGGTTGAGTTTCCCAGTTATATGCTAACGGTATTCCTGATGGATAGGATGGGAAGAAGAAGTCTTATCAGCTCACTCATGATAATAGGCGGAACGGCATGCATAATTGCAGCTTGTTTTCCCCAAGGTGATCAAATATTCTGTCTTAACTTATTATTGTAGTTTTGTGGCAAATTTTGATAAATTGCTTTTTTTCGTTTCTAATTTGATTTTTTAACACGCAGAAACCAGCGCTCAAAGTTCTGCTGTTATTACTATTGTAATGATAGGAAAATTTGCAATTGCTGGCTCCTTTGCTATTATTTACAATTACACGGCAGAATTGTTTCCGACTGTCGTTCGATCAACAGCTGTAGGAATTGGGGGTATGTGTGCACGTCTGAGTGGAGCCATCACCCCCTTATTAATTTTATTGGTGAGTTTTCATAATTTCACACCAAAACTGATCAATAATACGACATTTTACTTAACAAAACATCACCAATTATTTTTAATTTTAGGACTCCCTGGACAAAACTCTCCCCGTCATGATTTTTGCATCGATAGCTATCATTTCCGGATTCCTTTCACTCTTCCTCCCAGAAACACTTAATCAACCACTTCCCCAAACATTGGAAGACGGAGAAAATTTTGGTGTAGGTGATACGGCATTTAGCAGTTGCGTTTCGAAAAGAAATAAAAAGTACGACATACCGCTGTCGACCGTGGATTAACGGTTTCTAATTTTTAATACCTCGCCAATGGGTCGTTATTATTTTTAAAAGATTCAAATGAATTGAATTATCTATACTGATATTACAGAATGTAGTAGGTGAACAAAATGGTGAATGCAGCCAAGACCGATTAAAATCATTCAAACTATTATCTGTGATACTTTTAGGCAAAAAAGATGTTTAAAATTTTTTATAAATTTTTGAAAAGTATTTAAAATTTATAAAATATTTTGAACTTTTCTTATTGAAACATTTAAATTTTCTTACTAGAGAAATGTAACTTTTAGCATCAACTACTTTCAGAATATCTGGTGTTAACAATTTTTACTTTTCATGTAAATTACATTCACTAGGAGAATTTGTTTGATAAATAACAATAACCTATTTTTGTTACTGGTTATTTATTGAAGTTATTCAATTTCTGATCAACTTAGCAGGTTTAATTGTGGTCTGCCACAAAATATTTTTATTGAATGATGTGAACATAAACAAAAGCAGCATCCATTATATATAAATGTTTGATGATCCACCAATCATGCCAGGTTTTCCATAAATAGTTTTTTTGTTAAAATCTAGGTTTTCTTTTTTTATAATATCTTTGTTGACCTTTCTTAAAACTGAAATGTATGGTTCTGCAGTTATAGAATCAAGCTTCTCTTGGTCTGAATAGCAAATGAATGCTGAAGCATCTTTTTTAAAAATTTCACACCATGTAAAAACTGTAAAGAAATATTTTTTTTAAATAATAGTTTAATAATAATTTGTAATAATAAAAGTTACTGTATGATTACATCAACTAGAAATATTATGGTTTATAACATGAGGTGCTATGATTTATAAAACCCCAAAAAATAATTGATGAAAATTTTGTAGCTTACCTGCTGCTGGAATTCCAGTAATAAAATTAGGTGTTTCTATTGGTTCTGCTATGTGTGAGTGAGATCCATGACTTGTTTTCAATTCTTTTATAAATGCAGGAGGTAGATTTTGTAGGAAGTGAGTTTTGTAGTTGTAAACAGAATCATTTGTCAGAATAACAATTTTCTTTGAAAGCTTTAGTAATGGTGTAATCTGAATGAAATTAAGATTCTAGTATTAAACATATGCTGCATGCTGCTTTACTTTTATTAATTGATAGATGTGCAATGTTTTACATTTTGAAATTCAAATTTAAATGTGACACTCACTGTCTCTCCAACTAATTGGTAACCAAGAGTAGATGATAATGAAGGACTTATTAGACATATTACATTATGATTGTCTCTGTATATCCTACTTGGTGTTACTTTTTCTTTAGGATACTCAGGCACCCCCTCATTGTTATCCTCACTTTGGGTGACATTAATTTCTCCTATTTTGACACAAGTTTCATCAATGAGGCATATTTCTGCAAATGCTGAAATTAATAAAATAAACCTAAAGTAAAAATGTTAAAGTTTTTTTAAATAGTAAATATATGTACTATTATTACAAACTTGTAAAGAATTGTGTGTTGTAATTAAAATGTCTATAGATATAAATTCAACAAATCATTAGATTACAACACACCTTAAATTTTTATGACATAAATTAATTGTAAAGTATCAAATGCAATGGAAAGGTGTAATAAATATGGAGAGTAGTAAATCTCTATTGAAGTCTATTTAACATTATTGCTAATTGATCATACTTACTTTATATTTCAATATTGATAATATCTAAAACTTTCTTACCTAATGAAAGTCTCCCTTGAACAATGAAACACACTTCAATTATAGGAGGTAAATTTTTGTCACCTCCATTCCACGATACGTTCAACTGTCTGAAACACAAGTCACGAACCGGAATATTGATGCGCTTAGGTCTTAAACTTAAAATAATTGCATGGAGGTTTGGGGAATCCAACGATTACGCGTAAGCTTTCCGGCGGGGATTGAACCAAAAGATTATATTGTACAGTGACATTAATTTATGTTGGAGTATTACAACTTACCGTTCTACAGCATTTTCTTCCTCGTCGCTAAACTCATCAAAAATGGCTCTAGTTGAGGGTTCAACAATTTCACCAAAAAACAATGCCATGATGAAATAGCAGAAGTAAGAATATTTGTGTAATGTCTGATTCATCAGCCAATAGCATGGAAGTCCGCTCTTCGTTTCCGCTTGCAATTGGTCGCCACTAAAAAATCCGCATCGTCGACCAATCAACAGGTTGTTCAAGGTTATTTTTTTCAGTGTAGAGGACATTGCAGTCAATATAGACGCCATTCCAGTGTTAGGACGGAGCCGCCTGTCAATTTTGTTCAGTATTTTATCAATGAATTTCAATAACCATGAATCGTGGGTGAAGTATTTTTACGAACTACAGTTTCTGTATGAATAGATTATGCCGCTTGCTGGATTAGCCGATCCAATAGACCCATGGCGGCGTCAATTAAAAGAACTAGAGGTAAGAATTATTCAAAATACCAATCACCCCCACTTTATATTTACAAGTTGAACTACCCTTGTACGTAACATCGATGAAATTAAATGATTTTTTATAGGTAGAAAAATAGTTTGCCATTTCGGTAATCTAATCAGTTTGTTCTTTTCTCGTAACACTTTTTTCTTATTTTGACTAATTAATCGGCTGTGTGTATTTTGAAATAGTCATCATATGGAAAACAAAATTTTTCGTTAAAACAAAAGTTTAACCGTCGCGTTGTCAATTTCAGCACGAAAAGTAAAATAAAGGACAATTTTTAATTAAGGGCACTTTATGTATATCTTTTATTGTACACTTTTGTGCTGTTGTGATGCAATTCATAGTAATTATACACTTTTAAAATATTTTAAAAAGAAATTTTATCTCTAATTATTTCAGATTAGTTTAGTTTTTCATATAAAAATCACCACAGAAATATTGCTGTTTAACTTACTATTTAGTAGTATTGTATTTGATGGTTCATGAATGTATGGAATTTCATACATGTTTTCATATGGTACAATAAGTGATTACCACTTGCATATCTCATTTCGGTGGATTTTCATGAATTCTAATCAGCAAACATTGTAATCAGCTAAGGAATTTTATCTTTTATTTTACATTAAATTTACATATACAGTTTTCTGAACGTATCTAATGAATATTAGTTTATGATTTTATGGTTATGGTATGGGAGTAGTCATATTCCAAAGGGAAACAATGGAGACCAGACTGAGATAAGAGATTATTAATTAATACAGCCCTTCACTTGTTTAAAATTTTTGGCAATTAGAGTTCTTAAAATTGTAAATAGTAAACAAAATGAATGGGCTATAAAATTACAATTATAAAACTTGAAAACGGCTTTCATACATTTCATACATTCCAGTATGAATTTGTAATATTCAAAAACATAAAGGACAATAGACTGTCTCTATTTTAATGATAAAATCAATTCTTATGATGTAGGACTGAAAAGTATTCTCAAAATTTTGCACTTAACTATGCTACTTTATTTAGTAATCTTTATTGCAATTACTGTAATATGTCTTTCATAAAATTATAAATATTTTGTATCATTTCAAAACACATCACACAATGTTCTAAGGCCTGTAGATATCTTGTTTCAGTTGTAATAGGCATTCCTGATATACTATCGTTGTTGTTGTTGTTGTTTTTATTATTATTATTATTATTATTATTATTATTATTCCAACATTATTTATATTGTTACTTTAGATTAAATTTGTTCTTTATTTAAATTTACTAAGAATCTCTACAATCAGCTATCAGTAAAATTTAAGTCCATGGCATGAGACCCGTAAACCTATTACTTGGCGTGAAAATCATTATCCTTTACTCTCGTTTTACACTAGAGGTAAGAGAGTATTTTTATGAAGTAGATGACACTATTACGGCTCCATTAAATTAAACCTTTCGGCGAATAAAAAGCACTCTAATTCATTCTATTTCAAGAAAACATTAACTAATTCTTAGTGTTCATTGCGCGCTTTGAATTCTAATTTCTTTCGTGGGCATGGAGAAGGTGCAAAAACCTTCACACTCTGGTCGCCATGGTTTTTATTAATAAATCTATTATTGGAGGCCCATAATTGAAATCTCATTATTGCTTCTCACTCCTGTCTTCAAAGTCGATCCATACAATGTCTGTATGCTAATTTTCGATTTCCATTATTTGCGGTTGACTAGATTTCCCAAGATAAAACATTTTCCGTTTTCTCCAAAACCGATATAGTTTTGGAGACCGACGAAGTGATTTTTTTGTACTTCTATTTTACCAAAACCAAAGCCATAGATATAGAATCCTGTTCTGTGTTATATTTACTTTTACGTAAAAAACAGTGAGAGGAAAATCGAATTTCGCCATTTTGTTGCAGTTTCACTGAGTAAATAAAATTATCATATTTCTTATTAGATTTGGAATCTTTTATAAAATTATACACGTACTTCAACAATTTATTTTAATTTACAGTGAAGGACGTAGGCGCTTTTATTTTCTTCCGTCTTCTCCTCATCAGCAGTTAACTTTAGATCTCTTAGAAATATATTTTCTAGCATAAGAGTTCAATGAAACGACTGTTCCATTGGATGACCGTAAAATCGCATTAGAAACTGTTATTTGCTGCTGGAAGGTGATGCCTAGCCATTCATCAAACTGACCGATGATCTTATTATTCCAATAGTGACAGAGATTCGAGGGAGAGTTGAGTAAATAAATAGAAGTATAACTAAGTCATTGTAGGGATTGGGAGAAAACAGATTTGACATTCCTTATGTAAGTTTTCGATACCTTACCGAAACTTTGTTTCATTCTTTTATTCCGTTCGAAATCTTTCGCTCATTATTGTTTAATTGTTTAGGAATGCTGAACGGTATATGTAATAGAGAATTCGGGTAGTGACCTTTTCGTAGTCGTCTCTTCACTCTTGTTTATCTGGATTACCGTGCGGTCGAACCGCATTAAAATTTCATTAACAGTTCTGCTATAGATCGTTTTCTTTGTAACCAAGAAGTTATAAATTAAAAATGGAAGCTGATTAACGAGACGCTAATTCTAATTCCTTTCAAAAAATCAAATGCTGATTACTTATCAGAAGTTTGCGATGTTTTGACTAAATTCATTTAATGGCGTTTTATTGTTAATTCTCGTCTGTCCAATCAGGCAATACCGGCGGAAGTTTTTCCATTCGTGATTGAAGTTAACAAAAACTGTGAAAAAAATATTTACATAAGTAAATGAAGCTTTTTTTAGCGTTATATCCCTGCAATTATAAATTGAATATGTTTCAATTGTATTTATTATAATCTTAACGACATGTTAATTCGGCGCAAGGGTGGTCTGCATTGTGTCAGAATTTTTTCTTAGTTTATTTTTTTGTTTTATGAATACTGACTCTTTCCTAGAATTAAGAATTAAGGATTGTCACTTATTGAAATATGTAGTTTTAGTAATTTAATTCGTATTATAAATATTCGAAAACACCAATAAATTCACACTGCCTTAATAAAAATGTTGTGTAATTAATATCTCATTTTTAATAATTATTTTCAGCAAACGCGGTGTCAAAGTCCATATCTAGACTAAGGATAAGTCCTGTAGGTACTAATTAATTACAATGCACATGGTTCTAGTACTTGACTTTTCACTTTCCCCAAAACCCGAAATGAAGTAGTATAAGAGTAGCGTAGGAGTTGCAAATTTAAAAAATTTTTTATTAAATGAACTCACTGTGACTAACTTAAAAATTTTCGTAAGAAATATTAGATGCCTAGAAAGTACGCTACTGTTAACACGAGAGTAATCCTTATAAAGCGGTACACAGAATGTATTTTAGATGCTTAACTGGTTAAGAAGAGATAGGAACAAATTAATAATTGAAGTAAATGAAATCATAAATTTTTAGTTTTGCAGTTTGAGGCTGTGAGACAAATAATGAATGTCTGGGTGAGCGTACATTATGTTTTGATTATTTAGCCGGCAATTCACGTGATTAAACATTAAAATGAGTTTGCCGGTTCCAAGAATTAAATCATAATCCATTCCACTATTAAAAAAAACATTAATAAAAAGGGAAAATGACGTTCGGTCCGTTTTTGGTATAATAATAACGTTTTTCAGTCAAGTAGTACGGAAATTGTGACGAATGTAGTTATTTGTGTTAAGATTTGGAGTCGAGTTACGCTTAGTTTTGCATCCCAACTCAACATACAGGTACCATTGATTTCTAATATGTTAGGCGACTGTAAAATTTGACGTAATGCCGTTTTTTGGTGTGAATAAGTCTTATCTTGGGCCTATTTGCTTTATCTCAGAAATAGGTAATGCTTAGAATTGATTAGTTATCTTGGTAATTATCGTTTTCAATGATTCTTAGTACAAATTTAAATTTAATTTTACTGCTTTTTCAACAGGTTTATTTTGACGGTCATTATGTATTTGCAAAATGTCTATTTTCACAAATCCAGAATAATATTTTTTTAAGGATTCACCACATTCGGTAACTTCATTAGCAGTAATTGATTGGTTCTACATTGAGTGTTGCATTAGGGGTCCATTCGTAGTCGAGAAGAAAACACGTTTATTTGCATTAGTAATATGTTTTTTCTGTCGCTCTGAATTGGAGTTTTGCAGTAATTACAGTGCTTACTGTAATATTGTTCGTGCAGCACAGAACATAGGATTTCCAAATTGAGTATTGTATCCCATTAAAGTTTTTTCTTCAATTCGGCTCGGAGTAGTCTGAATTTATGGATTGTGTTTTTGTTTTCTGTTAAATTTTTCTAAGAATCCCATGCCGTTAAACTCCAGTATTTTGTAGGGATTTCTCGTTGAATCATATCTCAGCAGTTAGTTAACCTATTGTTCATTCCTGAAAGATTACTTTATTTTTCTGCGTTTTTTACTAAAATTTTTTATCCCTTTTGAAAGATGAATAACTACGGTGTCTCACACATTGCGGTTTTGAAATTATTTTGCTTCTAATTTCCTGTAATTTGCATTAGCTTATTTTGAGTGTTCTCTTGAACTTTTGTTTCTGTTGCTTTGTGGTAGCCCTTTTTATTATGCTGCAAAATAAAATAGATAATAGGCCATGTTAACAGTTGCCTAAAAGGAGGCCTGCACTTTCTAATGGTACATTAGGAAAGTTGAGTGAGAATCGCCACTTTGCTTTAGAAGTCAGCAACACATTGTTAATAGTAGATATAATAAAATAATACAATATTGTAGCCCTTTTTCTGTGTTTTTGTAACACTCCATACGAATTTTGCTGATCTTTCGTTATGTAAATTAAATTTTATGCTGAGGTTACTGAGCCGACTAAGATGAAGTTCATGGAGAAGTGAAATATGTTCTTCCCGTGCTCAAGCTTATGGTAAAACAATGGAATCTACTTTTTATGATTTGATCATTATTTTGCAGTTCGCAAATAGTGCCGCATACTTTAGTGAAGCTTTACTTTATAAAAAAACTAAATAGTTGTGATACAAGAAGTAGTTTTATAGTCAAGGTTAAATTATGGTTCTCTCTGTCTACTGCCACATAAGTAGAACCTCGAAAATATCATTAGGGAGACTGATAGGTTAATTGTATAGATTGAATGCGATATATTCAAAAATTACAATAGTATGTTTAGTGTAGTGTAGGTGTTCGCAGAGTCAATAGAGCTCATTTAGTACACTAGATTTTGTGTCTTAGGAGTAGGTACCAGTAATCCATTTTTACCGAACATTTAGCGTATTACCACCAAAATAGGTTGAATTCTACACAATACTTCGCAATGAAATATAAATGTATTATTAATAATACATGTAGCATCACATTTTAATCATTACATCAGACAACGACGGTGAATACTTTTTTTGCTATTTGCCATTTAAAAAATTACGCATATTTCCATTGCGAATCATTCCTTGAGAATGCCACATAAAAACCAGAAATAAGAAGTTAGTGGTCGGAAGTTGGCCTTAAACAGTGGTTAAGACAATGTTTAAAACAACAGTACCGATTGTAACCATAACCAAGAATAATTCTGAACTAAAATTTTCAGTCACTACATACGTACGAAATGCAAAATTGCATATCCCCTATTGTTTTCAACAGTGTACGTGGAAAAATGTTGCATAATCGTAACCTTGACAGAGAAAACATAAGTTTCTGGAATAGTATGAAAAGAACAAGAAACAGGATGGATAAGTTGGACTTGTTAATAAGGATAAGGCGACTTTCATTCAATTTTAAACGTGGCCAAATGAATTAATAGCAGTTACAAAAATGTTTACAGTGTAAATCAAATACGTGACGAAAGTTGTTTGAAGAGAAAAATTGTGAAAAGCAAAGAATCCGAATACAATTTGAGGATTTAATCTGTTTCCAAATTTTCTCAGAATAACAAAGGAGCCTTATGGCTCCTAAATCAAATGCTTTTATGAAGAGAAAGTTAGGGCTGTTCGGTTTCGGGAAAATGTGGTAATCCTGCATTAGTAGCAACATGTGGAGCATACATATTTTTGAACAGAAATTTTCAAATTAAACATACATAGTCTGATGAAAAAGCAGTTTTACACAGAATACGAGTAAAATGACAATAGAATAAATAATTGTAAGCTGTAAATGTATAAACTTTGGTGGCGCGTTGTGTTTAATAGTCACTAAGTAACTAAGGGTATGAGGTTTTATTGTATTTTTGAATATTTTTGGTTCTAAGAAATAATTCCCATTTTATTTATTAAGGTAAGGAGAAAGTGAAAAGTCATTAGATACCAGTCTTGCGCCTTGAGTAGAAAACTTAATTTTAGTTCTATTTTTCAGTATTGTTTTGCGATATCTATTTTACGTTGTATTCTGTTGACTGACTTTCAGGAATTCGGTTTTTTCTGGTAGTCGTTGTTCTCTATTTCTTTCTCTCACTGTCGCTTTTTTCTCTTAGCTTGGTTCTTTTGTGTTGAAGATGTAATTGACATTTTTTTTTAATTATATCAAAATTATGTAATGTCATGTTTTCTAATTGTTAGTTTATTTAATTTCAAGAGATTTGTTTTGGATATATTTTTTCCCGTTTTGGTGATCTCTATGAAAAATGTAGTACACAATAATGGCACCCCTTTCACTCTTCTGCACAGTTTCACCTAATAATTTAGTTGACTTGAGTCAGAAACTGATGAAGTTTGAATTTGATAATAGTTTCCATTACTCATTTTCAAACTAAAGAATTAAAAATTAACTTGATTCTTGAGAGTGCGTAAATTTCATATTCATTTGGAAATTAGAATTAGTGAAACAAATCAACAAAAAAACAAAGCAAATCTGAAATACATATGTTGATTAGGTTGGGAAGTCAAAAATCAACAAAACCTCTGGAGTGCATGACTTAATAGTGTAGTAGTAATAGTCGTAGCACCGGAAAAGCCAAAGTGGAAGACCTTGATCAACTCCCGCAAAATTGTACTACTAAAGAAAGAGCAAGATAGTGGCCTCTAGTAAAAAAGTAGTGTTAAAGGGTATTTTAGAGGTGGTACATTCCGTCATGTCTTGGATGCATTTCAAACGAAATAAAAAAGTTTTTACATTCAAAGTAGGCCTATTGTTTTACGTTAAATGGAGAATGGAAGAAAATCACGTTTCAAGGAGTGAAGTAACTTGGCTCTAATTTAGGAGCCTACATAGGAAACTCACTTTGTGGTTGTATGAGTCATTGTAGTCTACTTCTGTAGAGTTTATGCAGGCATTAAGTTCCCAAATGAGTAAGCCTGTAATCTATCGAATATTAAAAAAAATTGCTTCAAAAAACTATCGATTGTAGGATTTGTTATTTTGAATGCAATGAATGAATAATAAATTTCTGTTGGAGCTGTGGTGGTAGAGGTAGTGGTAGACTCGGAGACAGCTTTGAATTTTAGATTGGTTATTAAGTCAGCACGATCAGATGTGGGTTAAGTGAGTTAATTGTCAGGAATTTAAGACACTTTCGAAGTTTTGTACGAATACGAAGCGATTCCTAACGGATATATCGCTTTAACTTGCCAAAAACAAACTTAACAGTTTTGTTCCTCCTGTTTAATTAATTTTTCAGTTCTCTGATTTGGGACAATATTAAATTGACGCTATTTGGCACATCATTTTTTCAAGAGTTTTTGATTGACAGACTGATGAATGGGAAATTATTACAAGTAACTATTGAGTAATAAGAACTTGAAACTGATGCCCTTCATCAGTCTTATGAGTAATCTCTACAAATTTATATTGCGTTATGAGAATTTGCGATAAAATTATATTTTTATTAATAGAGCGGCAAAATCTCATAAAATTCGATCACTCGAAGGAAACCAATTGAATTTAATCTAATTACACATGTGCGGAAGGAAGCGTCGTTATGAGTCGAAATGATGTAATCCTAATGAGGTTGAAAGCATATTAATTAACCGACTTTCTGTAAAATTTGAGATTTTATGGATAAAATGTAAAATTGTATTATCTAAAGGAATAAAATGTTCCCAGGAGTTCAGATTGCCAAGAGCTTCTCAAATTCACCGCATAGAAGTGGAGAGCCAAATAGAACATTTCCATGAAAAATTGTCACGGTCGTTGCAGCAATGTGTGAACTTATTATCTATGTAATGTGAAGTTGAAACTTTTTTATCGAATGCGGGTCGACATATTATACGTTCAATTGACTTTTATGTATAGCACCTTTCGTTTAGGGAAATCTCACCGAATAAGCTGGTACAATAAATAACAATTTATCATGCCTGTTCGTTGTAACCGGAATTGTGTCCCACTTACCAAAACCGCTTGTGCTGATAAATTCCTACATAATTGTGGAATTCTTCTAAGCAATACTTGTGTAATTCAAAATGTTATTTTACCCCATTGATACAACACTAAAATTCTCATCAAATATTTCCATCAAGAATGTAAATATTCGACAGAAACTTAGGTGAGCATCGTAAGAAATTCGTGCTCGGTGACATTTCAACTTTGCTGCAGTACTAATTACGTTAGATTTAATTTTCCTTGGGGAATTGACAGAAAGCAGTCAATAGGTGTTACATTTCGGCAGAAGTTTATTTTATTGGTATTCATCAATATTCTTTTTTCTCTTCGTATTGCTTAAGGTAATGAAAGAGACATCAGAAGGATTACTGTTTTCAAAATTTTTCGAACAAGTAGTATTTTTACTGGTGACATTTAATTTGAACTTGTGTCTTATACCATAAGAATGTACGCAGAATATTAGAATGCCATCTCCTTCAATTGAGTGAGCGAGAACGTTATTGATCTGGCCTTGATGGCAACAAGAAGGTAGTGTGGTGTCTACCATCATTTGTTGTGCATGTCGCCTAAGGTTTTCAGGATGACCGAAGCTTTGCAGTCAGTTTCCCGGTAGAGGAGTCCCCTCTAGACACAATCAGTTGTACGTGTATTATTACATTATTTATTGATTTATTCTAAAATGTGGTGTGTTCATCGTTCCTTGAGTGTTCTATCTTTGTTAATTCCGTTCAGGTCTAACAGTCAAAGGCCTACTACGAAAGGTGTGGTATTTTTATAATTTGTGTTCGTTTTTTGTAATTTTTATCGAAGGCAACAATAGAGTCATATTTGGATTTTACTCACTGATTTGCAAAAGGAAAAAATATTCATTAGCTACTTTGCGGATACGATAAATTCCTCGTAATCGAGTTTTATTGAGGTTCACGGAAAATTACTGAAAAATTTGTTAACGAAGGTAATTGTAAGGATTGGAATGAATAGAAGGAAATGACAGGGTTTTTTTTATGTTTGCATTCATTCGTTTCTACAGAAGACCCTCTGGAGGATATGGAGGACGTGAACTTGAACGTGGTTTTATTTACATGAAAAAATTAAATGGGCCCAAAAAGGAGTTTTCCAGGGGAAGAAAGAAGTTTGTTAATTTCACCTTTTCTTTCTTTGTCCGCTTGATTCATTTCTATCTTGAATGGCTTCATATTTGCGTAGTACTTTTGACCCGTCAACGTTTTTCTAAAATATATTTTCTTCATTAGATTCGTTTTGGGGTTAATTTTTATTTCAGATTCTCCTTTCTGTGGAAAATTCATACCAATACATAACTGCAGCATTTTTACGCAAAAATGACTATTCTGTTTGAAAATTAAATAGTTTGTGTATGTGAAGAATTATTGGAGAATAGAAAATATTGGTTTGAATTTGTTTTTCAATGGAGTTCAAAGTCAAGAAAAGGTTTTTAAGGAGAAGCTATAGTAAATTAATACAAATTATTGATGTGTTTAATTCAGGGTAACATGTGGGCTTCAAATGTTAGATATATACGAATATGAGATATATTGTGAAACCAAAAGGTGTTCTCTGTGTCAGTGTAATGCACACAGGGTTCATGTGAGTCAGAAGAAGAGTATCTGTGTTTAAGCACGTTATACATATATTGAAGAACGTTAATATATCTGGAAGAAATCTGGACCAACAAATTAAGATAAATTGTAATAGCGGCAGCGATCTTATGAAGTAATCGATTTGTCGATAGCTGAGTAAAATAGTGTAAAAGAAGTACAATTGAGGCAATGATGTCATTGGAGATGAAGATTGAATTTACAGTACAGGCCGATCTCCTATCTTTAATAATAAGTTAGATGGAATCACAGGTGCATGATAAGAATTCATCTGTCATCAGAATCGATTTTGTCGGCTTATGTGGCAGTCGACATCCTTCAATGAGTTTAGAGTGGCACCAAATGGTTTTCTCATTTATTGAGACCTGTAACCGTTGTATTAAGGAATTAAAGGAGGCATTCGTACATATGCAGTGGGAATGGCGCTAAAAAAGAATGACACTGTTATGTATTTAAAATAATAATATGTTACCTAATCGTGGCCAAAAAATATTACAAAAGAAAAACATTACTACATACATATGAGTTCTTAAAAATTGTTTTAACAGTAACTTACACTCAAGCCAAGTAAATTTATCGAAGCTATGCGATTCTTGAAGGTGTGACTTCAAGGTCTGTTCACCTTGTACCCGGTTTAATTGGATTCAACACAAGTGATGATAAGGTAGTCGAAACAATTAAGTTGATTAGGAATTTTAAGGCGGTGTAATACCTTTCTGTATTATTACTGTATTAGTAAGCCACTTATATTCATGGAAGTGTTTGAATGTGATGCATAAGTTTCAATATCAAATTAAATTCATTAATTTTTATACCAGTTTTTGTAATTAAAAATATTCTTAATACCACCAAGTCTTAAGTTGGCTTGATGCTGTACTCGATAAGAAGTCTAAAGTCTATAAGAAGTATGATTTTCTCTTCGTTGAATTACCATACATTTCGTAATTCAATTAATATATGTGCTTTTTTTATTTAAAAATGGCATGATGTACATTAAATTACAAGTAAATGTGGATACAAAATTCGCGACCGTTTGATGCAAAAATTTCTCTGACTCTTCTACGTCTGCTTTGCACAGGCGGGCTGTGAAATTTTAATTCAAATGTAGGTACTGAAACACGAAGAGGTGCATTTTACTATTTCTATCTAAAACAGATTAGGAAGATGTTGCGTTGAATGCCGTTCAGGTTTTCGGGTTCCAGTGTGAAATTAATTAATTTTCAATTTAAAGGATCACAAGTTACGGAAATCGTATTCTCGAATTTGGCAATGAATTCATATTGATTCATTCGCTTGATTACATCAATAGTTTGTATTAGTATTCACATCGATTATTTGTTTATTTGAAAAAGAGAATTCGTAATTTATTCTTTACAGTCATCAGTTCGGCGTGACACTTTAACAATGTCGGTCTGATGTGCGGAGAAGTAGTTTTCGGTTGTGTAAAACTAATAATTGTGTGGCTATTGTTATGTGACCTTTTTATTCGTTTGCTAAACTATTGGTTCGTGGTTTGGTTCGGGGCAAAACTTGATAGTTCAGGTGCGACAAAGTTTTCAATCAGTTTTTTTTTCTTTTGCGACATGGGTTTGCAATACTACTAATATTTGGAATTTGGAATCGCTAATGATAACTCTCTACAGGTTACTAGTGAAGATGGTTTCGTAATAAATTGTAGTCAAATAAGTGTAAATGAATAACATACTAGTTTATTTCCGTATTGGAAGTCAATTTAAAAATGACAATACGGCAGGCGCAAGAAAAGGAAACAGTTCCATTTACTTCTGGTACGAAAATGGGGGAAAAACGAAAAAGGGAAGTACGAAAATGAAGCAATGTAAGGAACGAAACAAAAGGAGATGAAGCAATTGAAGAACTGAGAGGAAATAAAAACACAGATGAAGCAATAAAATTGTATAAATATAAAGTTTGAAACTTTGAATAGCAATTCCAGGAACAAAACAGAGGATGAGAACTAAAGCTAGCAGGAAGTGAAAAGAGACAAACCAGATAGTAGACCAAGTAAAAAAGCAGGAAATGAAAGAAAAACGTGTTGCATCGTTTCGTACCGAGAGAGACAACTTACTGTAAGGAAACAGGACCTTTTTTCTATTTTTTTGTCTTTCATGAGTTTGCCACCGGGCTAGGAACCGAATTGACCACGTTTAGAAGTGAAACAAAGAATTCAGAAGTGTCACCTAGAAGTGATAATTGCATTGGATAAAGTACCGGGACAAAGGAAAACGCCGGTGACATATCTCAAAACAGAGAAAGAGGAACTTATGAATAAGATGGTTCCAAAACAATCACAGGTAGATCTCGTCTGAAGCAGTGGTTTTCTGCGATTTATTTTGGGGAAGGCTTTTAGACATTATTTACGTACGGTGAATAATAACAGGCCGTATTAATTTTTTGAGTGGTCTAGCAGAACAGAACAGAATGAAAAAAGTTCATTCATGTTGTTTTGTTCTAGAGACGGTCAATAATACTTGGTTTCTTTTGTTAAACTCTAGTTAGTGTTAAAATCGAACTCATTTCGTATTTCTTGTGCTGCGATTGTGCTGTGAAATCTTTCTTGTTAATTTCATGAAGTCAACCCGAGCTGTGTTTCGCTTTCTCGGTCCTCTCCATTCATTTCCTCCTGGTTCTCGGTTCGAGTTCAGTTGTTGTTGGTTTTTTGAATCGATTTTTATTGACTTGATAGAATTCAATACTATTCTACCGTTGGAAAATTTTGGAGAAAGCCCTAGACCTTAAAAGCAAAAGGTGTGAAAACACAAAAGATAAGTAATGTTTTTTACCAATTGACCGTGTATGTTTCTTAAAAGGTTTTCCACTATTTCAGTACGAATACACTGAAAGTTTGAATACTCCATAAATATTGGAGTTTAAGTTGAATTCGTGGAACTCACTACTCTCCTTAAATTCAGTTTGTTTGTTTTGGGTTCGATATATTATTACCTGCAATTGCTGAGTTAAGCAAATAGAATTGTAGAGTTCTTATTTTCAATATTTTCTTATATGGAGCTCACCCTAAAATTCCCTTGGTCTTGGTGACGCTCTTAAATTTTCCACGGAACTTTAATTTGAAAAGTTTGTGGAGCATAACAATTGAAATAACAGTTTGAACAATCGGAGCCCGCTAAATGAAATTCCATTCATTAAAGACACTCCAGGTGAGGAGGAGAAAACTCCTCAGGTCGAAGTTCTACGAACGGGGAAATTTTAAAGTGTTGCATGCCATTTATTTTACCTAAACATGAATTTCGAGCAGTGTTTTCAGGCAAAGAAGTGTTGAGTTGCTATTTGAGTGCGACGAACACATGGAAATTCGCCTGCAGATAGTGGACGAAATCTTACTCTTACGTAAAAATGTGAAAGGAATTTAACTTTTCTAGGTTGAGACGTGAAAATCCCGAACCATCCCACAAATATCACTTTTTATGCAACGGTTTCGTTTAATTAATCACCTTTTCAATTATTCTCTTAGGTACCCTTTTCTAGGAATTGCCAATAACAACCCAGTACGTTCTGACAATAGCTTATTTCTAGCATTGAACGATGATTTGTTACTATTTGTATTGTTTATCATTTCCGTCGTAGTATTCTCGAGAAGATATGTAAACGACTTCCAAATTTAATTATCACGTGGTACATGTTGGATTGTTTAATTTTTTTTTTGAAATTTAATGTGTATTAGGTACGTGAAAAAGTCCGATCATAATGGTGCAAAAAATGAAAAATCGTGGAGTGCTATGGAACATCAAATTTTTCATTTCATTTCTCTTCGTTTAGAGATTTGATATATCATTTTTAAAACTCAACTAAATTTTTCGTGTAAGGCAAACCTATTTTTGAGTTAAGGGATTTTTACGGAAGCTATTTAAATGAACTTGGTGCTTCGTGGTTTTTGTAAAATTTTAAGAAATGATGTACATGTTGAAATCAGGAACGAAAATTCTAATTTAAACTTCAAACCCGAAGTTTCCTTGTTCGGCAACTTTGTACGGGTACTTCATACTTGATTTGCTTTAATTAACTTCGGTGGATGTAAAGCTTTTACAACCCGGGAGCACGACAGAACCACTGGCTTTCGTCGCGTAACGAGAAATGACTCACGTTTCCTCTTACTTTTAATCTTTTCTGCTCTCCTACACGTCTGGCGTGAGGGAAAGTCGTGCACACGCAAGACTTGAAATGATGCGCCCCCGACTATTCCGAGAGTCTGAATAATTCTTTGGGACTAGTGAGCTACAGCAGCAGCAGCAGCGGCAGCGGCAGCGGTGGCAGCAGTCGTGCATGAAGCTCTGCCGAGGCACTCCGAACTTTCTCAAAAGAATTTCACCGGGCTCCCCGTTTTCGTACCTTTTGTGGGTATCGCCGCAACAGTTTTCGACCGTACGAAACGCACGCGTTTTCCGATTCCTGGCACCGGCGTAGTGATCTCTCCTTCCGACCGCATTCGTGTTTCCGGTTTTCCAACAACGCGACTAAAATGAAATGAAAGTGATTAAAGCGTACAAAAAATTTTCAAAACTCTTCAATCGATTCGGCAACAAAGGAGTTAAAAATGCCAGCTATAATTTTGTGGTAGGTTTTGTCCGTACACTTTGGGAGTCTGACCCTGGTTTTATCAAGTAATAAATAATGGGGTAGTGATAATAGACGTAATAAAAAGGATAGCGAAAAAGTTTGAGACCTCGGTGAAATGTGCAGGTGACATATAAGTTTCTTAGTTGTCTTTATTTTTATTACACTTCAATGATTTGACTTGGATTTTGTATATAATAAAATTAAAATGAAAACTAGGAACCGTAGGTTTTTTGACTCCGTCGCTTGAATTTTCTTGATTTTATTATTTCATTGGAATCTCATGTCATTTCAATTCCCGTGGATGATTTCCATCTTCGAGTAACAATGGTCCACTCGAAAAAGTTGTTTTTGAGTGAAACAAGAGCCGAAGGAGTGTTGCAGACCCAAAGTCATTGTTCAATAGAAATGGAGTGTAGTTTTTGTTTTTCGTTGTAACGAAGGGACGGCGTTTTCTTAAAGGAAAAAATAAATTTGTTTTCTACGGTGGAAGTTTACAAATCACGATGGTTTTTGATCAACAGTGACGAGAGTATAAAAGTAAACATTGGATGAGAAAGTTTTCCCTTACATTTCAATTATGCTAATAGTCTTTGTTTGAAACGATTTTTTACGAAAGGAGCTTTTCTACGTTTTAAGGATCGCCAGAGAGCGAGGGATTATTCGTTTTATATTGAGGAAAAACTTCTGTCTGTGAAAAATTGATTGTTAGTGTAAAGAAGCGTAAGCGCGAAGCACTTCGTAGATACAGGATATTGGATCTAAATAGAAAGTAGAAATAGCCGGATATGGGGGCCGGGTGTCGAAGGCAATAAAAAGCAGATGATCGGAGAAGGAAATGAAAATTTGTTTCGAAGATGGTGTCTGAAGAAATGAGAAGACAATGCAATTAAGCCTAATTTGGGTAAAAGCTGTGTAATTTAGAGTTTAATTAATGCACGGGCCGAAAAATAGACGGGCGTTACCTGGTGTAGGTAATTGAGAAGGTAGCGGGGTTTCAAGGCTCAAGTTGAAAAATAAACAGGTCTTCCGGAGGTTGTAGAAGAACAAATTTAAAGGTCTCAGGAAAACATTTGCAACTGTCAGTTTTCCAATTCTGACTCTATCCAGTTCAGGTGAAATGTTAAAATCAAATTCCGTGAATTTGTAAAATGCCAAAAAGAAATGTACGTTGGACAGCACTTTGTAGTAACTTTTTTTCGTGCGAAACAGTGTCGAGATAAACTTCAGTAGCACATTGGCAGATGTTTGTCAACTCTCACCAAACTTGATGAAAATCAATTTGCGAACTCTAATGAGTGGACGCAAATGAGACATTGCTAATTTCGAATATAACACGGATACGTTTCCTTATTATTATAAGAAGTGGATATTGGGGGTAAACCTACAGCATTCCGTCGAAAACAAAACCAGTCGTAACAAAGAAAAGTACGAGAGTTTAAAATTCAGCCAACGTACAAAAAGATAAAAACGCACTTGACGAGTAGTTCGCACCTAAGAAGCTTCCCAGAATTGAATGTGAAATCATAGAAGAAAATGGATTTTCATTCTGTCTAAAATTTTATCTATCTACAGGAAATTCAGCGCAGAGTACGTTCTTTACGAAGAATGATTTTGTCGGTGAGAACGAGAGAAAAAAATATATAAAATCCTAAGTGGAAAACGATATCAACGTAATGGCCGAAACAGATTCATTATGATCCGTATCATCTCCACCATTTTCATGATTAAATTTAACACGATCGGGGACGGAGACGTTGTTTTTCCGATACATAAAACCAATTATTCCGTGATTCGGGGCAATGCGAACAAGGTGCAAGTTCGTCGAACTCAGGGAGAACATCGATACGCTAGAACAGGACAGCGATTCGGTTTGTCATTGAGGGAAAGAAGAAAAGAATCTCGTAAAAATCGTCGAAGGCTTTTACGAAATTAAAACAAATTGAACGGTTGAGTGAAAGACGTAAAATCTCGACTGTGTTACGATGTACCTCTCAAAAGTCTCTCTCAGGAAGCAAAGCAAACGTCAAGATAACAGAACATGTCGAAGCATTGTCTGTGCAATGCTGTAAGGGATTCGGAGTTGAACCACATCTCTTAAGATGACGGATAGATGATTATTTGAATCACTGCACCGGGATATTAGGTACATAACAAATTCGCATTTGTTACAAATCAAAGGTTTCTCAAGTTTGGGAAGTCGCAAAACAGAGTTAACGTCAATATCTGCCGGTCGCCAGGGAACTTGACGTTTTTTTCTATTGTCGCATTGCTCGGCGTCATGGAAACTTTTGAGTCATTCCAGGCGCGAAGAACAGGCTGTAGACAGTTATGGGTCTCCTGATGCAGTAAGGAAAATGCGAGTGCTGTGAAAATGAATAGTTTTAGTACTACAAAAATTTTAATGCCGACAAAACTAAGTAAAGACGATTACCTCGTCTAATGGTTGCTCCATTTTGCATTCTTCTATTTTGAAGTATTCGAATTTGGTAATGAAATTAAATGTATAGATGATGTGTACGGATTTTAGGAAGTTGGAGCATGAGGATGAAAATTCGAGAAAGGATTCAAAGGATTATTCAAAGGAATAGTGTCGTCTGTCAGGGTTCTTGGTTACGTGAATGAAGATCGCCATGGATACGTGAATAGTTCGGTCGTGAATAGTCGGTAACCGACAGAACTTTAATAAAATTCATCGTTTTGAGAAAGTCAGAAAGAAAATAAATATATTTTTGAAATATTTTGATGTGTAAGACACCGTCGTGTCTTCATAATGTGTAATAATCTACTTAACAACTGCTATTACTACTTCTCTAGAATTACTACTGTTAGAATTTCTGGTTTGTGAGTTTATAGGCTGCACCCCGGTTGTCGGTTTCTTTTGCATGATTCTGTGCTACTTTCCTTTCAGTAGGAGGAATGCTTGAAAGGAAATTTAAATGTTCTTTGAATGCTCCTATCTTGTATTTTATATTTATTAATATGCAAAATTGATTTGACTTTTTTAAATTCTGTTTCAGTCTACTAGTCAAGAGGATATGGTAGTAGATCAACCACTGACTGAGGTGAGTGATATTTTTCTTCTCCTCTTCTCTTACTTCGTTTTCTTTGGATACGCTCGCAGACGAATAAGTTCATCTGTGTAACTTTTATGTCTCTCTTGTGTATCGAACTTGCATTTACAAACTATCGCTAACTTTGGTACGTTTTAATGTGGATTTTCATTTCATTCTATCGATTCTCATCTTATGAAAGGAATTACGAGTAGTAGATTTGCGTTGAGTGATTGAGCCTCGGTTATTGCCGAACTCTCGCAATATAAATGACGGATTTAAATATATATTTCTTTACAAAATTTGTAAAATTGTTTAGGAAAATCCGAGTATCGAGAGAATGTGTTTCTTGGTTCTTGACGGGGTGACGAGTGAAAACCATCCACCAAGACTAAATTTATAGAATTAATTATTCTTTTTTATTTCAAATCGTGACAAAATTGAACATTATTCAAAGGAAACGATGGCGAGAAAGTGGTTTGAACTTTGTATTCAGAATAGTTAACCGGTATTGAGATAAACATCGAACAAAAATGACATTTTCCACTTCAAAGGTGCAGCACTACTTGTATATATGCGTCATAGGCTCATACTTTTCTGACGTTTTTGTTTGAATAAAGAGATTCTTATAAGCGGGTCAATGTACATAGTCAGGAAGAGACGTTGACTGTTCGAATGGGATAAATGGGAATTGAAATGAAACAATTGGATTCCTAGGAAAGAAGGAAAGTCTGAAAGATAAAACTATAAGAGACGACGAAAGATATCACAGGTTTCGTTTCATCTAATAAGACATAAAAATGTCACTGACACGAACCTTTGAAATTTTACTGTATTGGTTTTCATTTGATTTTCACCTCTGCATGTGCCCCCGCTTCACGGGTCATTGTCTGGCCTGTAGTTAATTTCCAAAAGTTTGGGTTCCGAAATGATACTGGTTTTACATTGATCCTGTCAGAAGATCGCCGGGTTTGCCCGACAAAATTTATGTGATGAATATAACACGGATGTAGGAGTGTGTGTTGTGGTGTGAGGACGAACGGGGAAACCAAGCATTGGATTTTCCAATTTTCCAATTAGACCCTTTAATGGAGGGAAATGTACGACTGTTATGTTCTACCCGCGTAAACCATTTAAAATTGTAAGTTTTGAAAACATACATATTTAGAAAAAGGAAAACATAACTTTCTGGGTTATGGTTAAATGGGACGAATGGTTTGAATCACCATGTAGTTGGGACTTAGCAGCCAATGGGGTAAAATTGATTTGAAACATTTTATGTTTCGGACCGTGATATTGAGAGGTTTGAGTAATGTAATCGTAATAGTGTATTGTAGTAGGAATATTAACGTATTTTCGGATATTTAATGTGTCTGCGTAACTGTTCTTAATGGTATAAATCCTAATTTTTAGTATATGAGGCAATGATGAGTTTACTTATATTGTTCTGGAAACACATCTCAGTGGTTGGTCATCCCAGTTTTTTTGTGTTTTGAACCCCGTTGCTGTGGTTTTGATTTCTGATATTACAACCTAAGCTTGTTAGCAGTTAAGTAAGGCGATTTCCGGGTTGCTTACCTTGAAATGTACGCTCAGTCAATGATAAAAGTCTAATGTAGACAAGTGATCATTGGACTTGACCCTGTCAAATGCGGTTAGCGAATACCTAAACCACCTTTAGGAATTCTACCTTTTGTGCGTGTATTATCTCTAAGTTCGGTTATTAATCACTATAACTTTTTCAAGGTCATGTTAGCTCCCGAAATCCCGAGTTTCATCTCTCATTCCTGAAAATTTAATTCGCCTACCTTCTACGCGAAAAGCAATTCTATTGATTTCTTTTGTGTCAAGCAACAGACACCCAAATTAAATCAGCACAGAGTTTTTATCCGGATGCTGTATCACATCTGAATTGTACGTTTCATCAACGGAACAAATCATAATCTTATTTATTATTGCTTTTTGACATTGTTCTACATCATAAAAATTGTTCTACTGCGATAAATACATATATTAAATAGTATTAAGTTCTGGTTAAATAAGTTTATATTTTTATATTTATATTATTTTATATATAAGTTAAATAAGTATAAATAAATTTATACAAAACTAAACTCGGATCTGATATATTGACAAAATGGATCAAAATAAATAATAGTTTGGTGTAATGTTTTTTAAATGGTTAAAAAGTTTAGTTTCTCATTTCGTAAGATTCATGGGTAACGAAATTGACATGTTCAACGCTCAACTTTGGTTTACCTTTTAATTAATAATAGCTGTATTTAATAAATGACATCCCCGACAGAGTTTTTTTATTACATAAAATCCCATAAATTTGAGTCTAGCATTAAATAATGGTATTACAGAGGCGGTCTTTTTATTATCGTCACCCTTGTAACCTTCTCTCGGGGTTGTAGTCGTGCTAAACAGAATGATTTGCTAACTCCATTAAGGCAATTCTCCAGAGATTGTAAGCAACCCTTCGAACCCTAGTGTTACTTTTCTATGTTTTATGGAATATTCCACTAGCTGATATGCAAATTTTGAATTTAAACGAAACAAAAGGAATGGTGTACCGAATTCAGTTACCAACTACCTTTACATGCTTTGCGTACGTAACGAAACGGCAAATATTATTGGAATTAGGGTTGTGATTCTTTGTCCATGATGATTCCTCGTATACTTGAGGATCTCCATTTTTGTACGACAAGTAAAACTGGTTAAGTTGCATTAGAGTCGAAAGGCAGTAATCAATGATACTTACTGCTTGATTTTTGTACTTTTGGTAAGGAGTAGAAATAGTTCTACAGCAGAGGATTGATAAATTGATTGACAATTTGAACTCGTGACCTCAGACGGTTAATTTGAGCGTTACCCTTTTTGGAATGATGGGAACCTGAGTTAAGGAAAATCGAAAGGTAGTTGTTCATATGTCAGTGTTAAAGCGTTAAAGAGATAAGATAACGTTAAGATGACATTATTTTTCTATTTTCTATTCAGCTTTGGTGCGTAGCAAGTAGTCAAGAAGTAAAATATTTTTCCGAGGAAAAAATTGTCCTTAATGGAACGTCTAAATGTAAAGAAAACAGTTTGGCATTAAAGAGCTTATTTTAAGCCTTTGAAATATTTCCAGTGTGAGAAGGAAATTTCTTTTAATATATAAAATATAAGTTGGCAGTCGCCTGCGGACGCTTTTATGATGAAAGTCACGTTTTGGAAGTTTTTCACGAAGATGACCCTGATCGAAATCATTTCCTTCTTCGTTTATTTCACTAGTTCCATACGAAGAATAGAGGAATTAAAGATCACCAAATAAAGTACGACCAGTCAGCTGGAGAATTTGATGGAATATTTCTGCATTGCTTGTTACCTTTATATGGTGACAATTAAAATAAGGCTGGAAATTCAAACCCGGTCTAATCAATTCGTATTGATTGCTTATTTAAGCCATGGAAATGATGGAATGATCGAACGAGGCAAATTCAAGCAAAGGGAAGTACAAGCAGTTAATTCATTGTCTTGTCAGGTTGTATTGAAGGGTTGCCCTGGCGAATTTCAAGTGCAGGGGATTTTAGTTTTCTATTATAGATAAATCTGAGAATGTTATTAATGTCCTTAAGCAAATTATCCCGAACTCATCAGGTAAGAATGCCACTCATCAATAAATGTTCCAAAATTAACGACCATTCGGCCCATGCTGATGTGTGCTGTGCGCATGCGCAAACCGATTTTGATCAAAATGGATCTTCTGTTCTCTCACTAAATTGATGTAGTCATCGTTGATTTTTACACTTTGCCTGACCTGGCCGAAGAACCTAATTTGTTCGCTTTTTCCGTTCCAATCATCCGCTCCGGAAAAAGCCTTCGAGTCCTTTTCTTCACAACGATCTTCCGATGAGATTACAAAAATGAGATAGCGCGGATCTAATAGTAGAGAGGAATAATTTCGGCTGCGGTTATTATGAAAATTCCAGAATTTTTCTACTGTTCTTGGAGTATTTTCCGACATATTTCTGATATCATTCGACCTGATGACAGAAACAAGAACCGTTTTACTGTGGTAAGTTAGTGTTTTTTTTTGTAACAAAGTAATCCGGAACGTCGTGAGGTTCGTTAATGGAACTCGTTTGGCGTGGTACTGGATGGTTTGGTGTGAACATCACAAGGGCACGAGAACGGAATTGCTCGTGACTCATTGAGATTCGATATTTCAGTGGAGAAGTGTATTTGCCTCAAACACCCACTTAAAACTACTTGGTTGGAATTTACATACTGACAGGAGTCAGACAGCTTTTCCCAAGGATTGCAGGTACGTCCCCTTGTTTTGGTACTCCACGAACGAAATGGAAGCTAAGAGAATAAGAGAATTAGAACTTCGTTCTCCTTGTTCCTTGATGAAGCTGCATTGTTTCAAACATTAAGGTTGCCGTAACAGGCTTCATGAATTTTTTTTTTGTCTTCTGATCGGTTTTTCTTGTTTTCCCAGACTACAATTCTCCTAGTTGGAAAATTTCGAAGCCGAAGTTGGTCGTCCGGTCTCCCTTTCTTCCCTGCGTGGGCCGAACTATGCGTGGGTGAACCAAAATGGAAAGCGGAATTTGCAGGGTTAAGGTTTCTGTTCATCCCCAGAATTTTCCTTTCTTTGGCGTTTCAAGTTGTAGACATCCATGCTTGAGTTTGATTTTTCCCCGTTTCAATCACTTCATTGATGAAAGAATTGTGTTTCTTTTGTGTCATTTAATTCCGTTTAACGGTGTCGATGGTGTTTGCATTTTATAAAAACTTTAAATTTTACATTTACTTTTATATTTTACCTTAATTTCTTTAGTTCTTTTTACAGCTTTGGTACAAAAATAAATTATTATCCCTTTTTTCACGTCGAAAAGTTTGTCACCATGGTGTTTTTTTAATTGTAAAAGCTTACTACAAAATACCTCGAGATCTTTCCTTAGACTTATATTGGAGCATTTCTAAAGTAGACATTTTTTACATTTTGACGGTTATATATAAATGGTAATATTATTGAAGAGTACCACGAATGAATTGGATCACTGTGTTTCTAGTAATAAGGCAACAATGTAATTGTAGTCGTGAATAATATTTATGGATTTAATATATGTATTTTGACATATGAATGACGTAAAATTATAATTACTCTACGATAACTGTAATGTAAGACACCATATACAGATTTCTTGTTTATATATAAACTCTATCCGATTTTAAATTGTTGTTGCTATTTTCGGATCTTTTTTACTATTTTAACTATTGTACACCTTAAACTAATACTGTTCTGACTCCAAATTCTACTAATAATAGATTGAAACCATTTGATTTAATTGTATTGAAAAAGAAGAATCGAACTACCTTGTTTTTGTATTTTTCACTTGTAAGAATGTACTAGGCGTTTTACGTATTTGTCAGTAATTTTGTCTGACAGTTAACGTCACACTCAATTCTATGGGTTTTTATGTTTTATGGAGTTTTGACTTTATGGACAATAAAAGGGGAAATATTTGAATCCGAGTATTCGAGAATGGTAAATAAATTTCGTTATCCGCTCCCCTTTTTGTTTTAAGGTGAAAATAAAATTTTTAGCATCAATCAATAACACATATTGTTTGTGTAAGTTGTTTCGGGTGCAGTCTTGCAGTCAATTTTCAATTCCTTGAAACCACTTTAATTTCATTTGATAATCAGAAAACTGAAAAAAGGTTAAGGATGTGAACCTTTCTTGCAATGATTTTCATTTTCCGAATATTGGAATATCGCAATTTAAGTATTAGTAATGATATTAATTGTGCTACACTGATCAAATTGTTCGAAAATTCCGGGAAGGTTTGCTGAATGTTTAATGAAAGCAGTAAATCTCCTTCTATTAAGGTTGAGACAAGAATTGTTCATTAGAATTGCCTTTAGTTGATTGAAGTATTAGCATGCATCATCATCCTAAAATTTTAGTTTTTGTTTCTGCGTTATAAATTGCTTAACACATGATTTTTGAGTTACATATGTCAGATAATGATTGATAATGATATGTATATATATCAGCGCTAGTTTCATTTTTTCCGATATGATTTTCTCTTACCCAACTAAATCATTTACCTCCCAGTTAAATATATTTTTCGTTTTAATCCTATTTAAGCTTATCTTGGGAGTGCCAGAAGTATTTTTCTAATATATTTGAACATTATTATTTTTTATGTACATCCGTACCCTCCCGTAGCCATGTTTGTCCTTTACTGCAAATCGTATGTCACTCTCAATTGTCTATCATGCTGTCTCTCTAAGGACTGGAGGGCTTTTTCGGTTTGTACACGAAACTGTTTGTAATTTGGCTTCTAAATATTTGAAATTGATTTTATGTTTACTCGAACGTTCCATCTCTGGATTCTTTTACCTAAGCTCCTTTGGATAGCGTCAGCCATTGATTATTTCCACTTAATCTCATCTAAAGGGATTTTTTAGAGATTTAGAAAACAGTTTTTAGGGTTTGATTCCGAACTGTTTGCTTTGGTTTCCTTTACTATTTTACTGCAGCTACTTTACTGCTTGTGTTTTATAGCAGTATCCATGAGTAGTCGTGTACCACTACTTTTCTTTTGTTTTCTACTTCGTGTCATTACGATCAATGCAATCGGGGCTTGTACTGCTACACATTCTATTCCTTTGTCTTAGTAGATACCGCTTTAACTTGTAAACGTGGGTGCTTGGGGTTTCTCAATCAACAAATTAAAGTTGCGGTATCACAGAGTATTGTAATTTACAGAGTATTGATTTCCTGACATTTAAATGAAATTTGACAGTCGAATCGTTAACGGTCGATCTAGAATTCGAGTTCATTCTAATCTATTACCGTGCGACGTGATCCGAGTATAATTTTAAATTATAAATTTAATTAGTATATCATACGAGAAGTATTAGTAAGAAAAATTTCTTCTGTGTAGACACAAACATAAAAAATCCACGTTCGGACTCATTGTAAGTATCCAGAAGCTACCTCGCAACAGGTTGCACCATTTCATTCTGATGTACAAAATATCAATGTGGTGCAATTATTTATTAATCTACTAAAGCGTATAAATTTCCTCCTGCTGTCTGCATTTAGTCAGGGCTCTGGCCGAAGATTTATCTATTTTCTATGAACTTACAAAATGTGAGTTGTTGGATACGGTCCAAAGCTTTCGTATCAAACTTTCCAATAATTCAGGAAATTTTTCTGGTTTAGTTTCACTTCTGGCTTTGATATTGAATCCAATAATTCAAAGAATTTGAAGAGTTCGACCTGACGGAGAGTGCACCACTCCCCATCGGTTCGATTTGAAGTCACCTTTCTTGGTTAGATCCATTTTTGTTTATTACAAAGTTTCTTCTTCCGATTTGAGATTGAAAACTAAAATCTGACTTGAAGCGACTTCAGTTTTCTTCTCTGTTTTCTGGTAAGTTTTGCGTTTCACGTTAACTCAAATTCTGAAGAATGAACTTACCGTTAATTTCGTTTCTCTAACATGTCTTTCTTTTCTTTTGTCTGCGAGTTACATTTATTTTTAGAACTGAAGGTTTGTTTGCGTTTTTTCTTCCTCCGTCTTTGGGATTATTTACTATTTGTTACATTTATAGACACCACTGTCGTACGCTGCCGACCAGCGTCCGTATGCACACGACCTTTTTAATTGTCCATTACTCGTATTGACATTGCTTGTTCGTTAAAATTCTACAGGGATTGTAAATAGTGTTTTCTGCTGCTGCAGTATTTGCGATATGGAAAACAATAAACATACTTCTTTATTTTCCGACGTTATTTTTGTGCGACAAATGAAAGTTTATTGTCGTTAACGAAAGAAGTTAACCTTCTGGGAAAAGACAATTGCCTAAAATTGTTCCCATTATCAACCTTACTCACTAAAAAAAATTGGTATTGGTATTGGTAAATTTCTGCTAAACATGAAGCTTGTTATGTGTTCCATGCTGTTCTTTCAGCGTACACTGCATGGTGATATTAATATTATTATGAAAGAAAGGTAGAGTTACGAATTATTTATTTTTTCTCATTTATTTCTTACGTATATTTATTTATTAACCTTTGTCGTGAACGTGTTTGATACAAAGTAAAATAGATATGTTCCACTTTCGATTCTCGATGCTGACATAAAAATGAAATGTATTGATGTATAATTCTCCTAGGCATGATTTTCGTCTGAATCGAGGAACCTTTTATTTATTTATTTATTTATTTAGAATCTTTTTATTTGTTTATCATAGATTACCTATATTTACTAATTTTTTTACCTTTTCTATGCAGCCAATGACCTGGAGCTTGTAAGAAAGTTCAAAGGTCTTTCGTAGTTCTTCTTTCGGTCAGTGCGCACCATTTTAGTCTCTGAATTGGCGAGTTTTACTGCTTTCCGAGGTCCGTGACCTGGTGAAAAAATTTTTCCTCGAATTTACGTACCCTGAAAGCCAGGAGTTGAACGTAGGCTTTTACATACATAAATTTGAGGCAAAACAATAAAATGGTTGAGCAGAAAAAAATGAAGATAAACTTGCGTCATACCTTTTAATATAATTTGCGGTATTCATTTGTATTTTGCATATTTTGTGGTCCTTTTGCTCGACCTCTTCGGTCTGATGCGAATGGAGTCAAATTGAAAAAGTTTTCCAATCATTCATTGCTTCATTTACTTTTCGATTTTCAATTTTCGCTACGATATCATTTCAACTATGCGGGGCGAACAATAAAAAAACAGAAAGCTCAAAATGAAGTTAAGAGAATATTTACATATATTTTTTCATTTTTGTTGCCTGCAAATCTGAATACAGCAAAATGCTGTAGATCAATTACAGTAAGGAATTTTCATTTGAGTATCGATATCAGGGGAAACTACCTACCGCTGAAATGTTTTGTTTATTAGTTTTAATTATGTATCAATTTTATAATGCGTGCCACTAGTTTACAAATACTTTTACTTTAAACTTTTAAAAATTTTTTTTACATAATTGAATACTATATATATAATTGAGTTGGTATTTGCCTGCGGTTCGGATTTTCTGCATGTCTCTTGTAATTTTACGGAGGTTTTAAAAGCAATATTTAATTCTCCTTCAAGTTCTTTTAATCTACCTTTGTATAGGTTATTTATGGAAATAATTTTGATAATCTGTTTGAGAGCTACGCCCAGAATGGGTGTCTTATATATAGTTTTACATAAACAAGATTTGAAAGGGATAAAACACAGAAGACATAAAAAATAGCCTGGATGATGGGACGTTAAATATTTTTAAAAATTTGCACTTTTGGAGGGTTAATTAAAAACCGAGTTAACAAGTAGGTATTCCGGTCGGAAGTCATTCTCGTGTACCCATTAAGAGTCTAATACAAGTCTAAAGTGATTTACAGGCGGTAGGAAGTCTTTGAAAGGCGCGAAACAAACTGAACGGCCATAAATCGATCCATCTCATGGATCCATCATCCAACATAACTTGGTATGTTGGAAAAATTTTAAGTTTTTTAAATTCTTGATACAATTTTCTTCTTCACATCTCAAATTCAATATGGTTTTTATTTGGTTGATTGATTGTTTTCGCAGTCAGGAAGTAAAGAAAGTAAAGTCAGACTTGTTCACTACGACCCTAATTTATTATTGTGCACTAGAACATAGCTGCACCTATAGGAAATTTTAAATAAATTAAAGATCAGAGATATTGTTTAGAAGAATTACGAATTTCGTAGGATGTACATCAGTTTACATTATTTACACGTTCCTAGAGTGAATGATCTGGTTAGAAGTAAGGAAGTACAGCTGTGTAGTATTGAATTATTCATAATTGTGGTTCAAGGTTGGGACCATTTTGTTTCGGTAGTTTGAGGAATATCGTAATACATTATTGGTATTGTATCGTGAGATTTCGATGTATGATTTGCATGATTAAAAGTGTGGCGGTCACAAAAAAAACACGAGGATTTGCACTCACGGCCAAGTTTTGGGTGTGTAACAAAATGTCATGGTATCAGAGGGAGTTGACTGTCCGGCAGAAGAAAAAAAATTAATTAATTTTATTATGTGACAGGAAACTCGAAATTTTGCTTATTTTTTTGCTCCCGATTCCGTTGTTGTTGTTGTTGTCGTTTCCTGCAGAATTGTAAGCGTTACTCAAAGTTTTCCATCGTAGTTTAACTTGTACAGAAGTTTTTGAACAAAGAAAAAAGGGAGAAGAATTAACTTCTGGAGTAGCCTAGATTCAAATCCGGAAAGACCGAGATGAATGAGGCTAAATCCGATTAGTTAAACTGTCTTGGTTAATCTGTGAGGTGGCGTGGTACACGTGGGAATTTGACGTTGAGAATAGCAGGGTAGATGTTTCGATGAGGGAAATGTTAGACGCAATACAAACAAATACAATTGTGATTATGCCTTTAGACTAAATCTTATAAATCTTTTTTATTACAGAATCACGATATTCACATAAAGCAAGGGAATGACGGCAAAGACAGAAAAAATAGTAGTTCGCATGAAATCGAACTGGTCGAGGTGACGAGAGAGGGACACGAACGGGCCGATCCCGGTCAGTTCGAACTCCTCAAAGTCCTCGGCCAGGGTTCGTTTGGAAAAGTCTTCCTAGTCCGAAAAGTAGTAGGTAAAGATAAGGGAACTCTCTACGCCATGAAGGTGAGTCTGAGATGAATAAGGAGTGAGTGTGTTCTCCTGATCGACACCTGTCCAACAAACCTTTCGCTCGTTCATTCAGGTTCTGAAAAAGGCGACGTTGAAAGTTCGCGATAGAGAAAGGACAAAAATGGAGAGAAACATTCTAGTCGACGTTCAACATCCATTCATAGTTCGCCTGCACTACGCCTTTCAGACGGATGGGAAACTGTACCTGATTCTAGACTTCCTGCGGGGAGGCGATCTCTTCACTCGTCTGTCAAAAGAAGTCATGTTCACGGAGGAAGATGTGAAATTTTACCTGGCAGAATTAGCGCTAGCCTTAGACCACATTCACTCTCTCGGAATCATATACAGGGATTTGAAGCCCGAAAAGTAAGTTTTAGTCTCGTACTTAACGTCACAAGTTTCATTGTGACACCTGTGAGTGTTACCGTACCGTTCTTATCGTGTTGCTGAACCATTCGACGGACACGAATTTACCGTATCGGTCATGCGAAACTGATATTTTCAAATGTCCTTTCCCCAAATGCCCTGTTGTAATCTGGTTGTTCTGCAGTGTTAGATTTCGGGAATGTAAATTTAAATTCCCGGGACGCTAATGGTATTTTACGAGGGATTCAAATTCTGTTTGTTCTTTTCTGGAGAGCAAACTTACAAATTTAATAATTGGAACCGATGAGCTTTTCAATGATTCAAAATATTAGTGTTAACGAACTTTCACTTCCTTTCACAACCTTACTGGGTTTTCATTCGTCCGCCGCGTGGCACCTTCTACGGCCTCGATCGAACTTATTGACGATTTTCCTGTTTATTTTTCTCCTCGCGTCGTATTAATCAAAAAAGATTTTCCCTTATCAACAACTTAGAATGACGTCAAACATTCATTTCACATGCATTGCCCCCGGGGGGGAAAAGATGATTTTCCTCTGATGTTAAACACTCGGAAAAAATTTCATTGATTCTGTCCGTTGCACCGGCATTGTCGTTCGTTTGCCATTGAATTCGCGGCGAGGCAAGTTAGTACACAGTTTTAAATTATTATAAAAATAATATATGGGTAACGAACGTGATGAATATTTTAATTCAAATATGGGGAAGGAATTAGACAGGAAATCGTAGACATTGTAGAACAATTTTTCGGCCCCAGAACAGTTTCGATTGTTACAGACTAAGAAAGGTTTTTCGTAAATATTTGGAGGAATTTTTTATGATTATTAATATCATTCAGGGAAAGACCTGGTACGGTAGAGGTTTAATTTATTTTAGAGTGAAAATAAGGAAAGCACGGTACCAATTAAAGATTTCAAAGAATTGAGAGGAAAAGTAAGCCTCCTTAACGTGGAGGAAGTCGAAGTGAATATGTCGAACATTGAGAGGGAAAAAAATCAGACATGTGGGTTTCAGACTAAATGACGAAATTTGGCAAATACATGAGGAATATTTGTGCTGTTGACTTGTCTATTTTAGAATTATCGAACAGGAGCAGTACACCGATTGTCTGATTTAACGTTGACTACGCCACCGTGCTTCATTTACCGACAGACATTTCTGATGGCCCTCGAAACGAAAACTCTTCGAATGAGAATTACTAAATGAATATGCTTGACTGTAGCAAAACGCTCGTTCGAAAAGCAAACAAACCTGTATTGATATTTAATCGTGGCTTCAATTAAATGTTGTCTGTTACACTTCCTCAACGGAGAGATAATACTTTTCTCTTAAGTGTGCGACACATGTCGCGGTATTTCACCGTCGATAACAGGGAACAACCGAATCATTTTCCGCTCCGCAGGTTTTTCCTTGTCGGCAGCAAAGAGGTTTTTTTTTACCTAATCGCCTAGAAGTGTTCGTTAACACCTTTGCTATTGTTTGTACTTCGAGGAAACTTTTCCTTTCCTTTCCTTTCCTTTCCTTTTACTGTCGCCCTGCCACCATTACGTCAGCTTTTTTTTGAGGTCTTGTATGAAAATTCTCTCGACATCTATCTCAATTTACCCTTTCACTAATGGCGTGCATTCGAGCTCGTGTGTACACACGAGGAACACACACTTCTATGTGTTGTTAGGCAGGGAGTGTTGTTTTTCTGCAAATTTTATCCCCTTGTAGTTTTACGCGGAGAAAAAAGATAATGTTCGTTATTTAGAAGCGACACACAAGGCACAAAAAAGAGTATTACATGAGAGGTTGTATTTAGACTAATGATAAGTGTCAGATGTTAAGGGTAGGGTGACTTTAATTAGGGGAGCGTGGGGGACAGAAGTGACGTCTGGTGCACGAGTGGTGAAGACTTTTCACCTGGAGGAATTGATACCCGCTTGCTGTTGTGGTTTATTTTTGGTTCTTTTGCTGAAGATTCTCAGCCTTTAATATTTTTTTTTAAATTTGGAAAATTGTCTCGCTCCTCCTTTTTTATGTCCTGTTTCCAACAGTCTCTTGACGCATCTCTCCCTTTCGCTTCTGTCAACTTGAAATTTAACACCGCAACGTGTTTTTTTTTCTCCAGCATTCTTCTGGATGCCGATGGCCATATTTCACTGACAGACTTTGGACTTAGTAAGCAACCCCTGGAAGAACCGACGCAGAAGACGTACTCGTTTTGTGGTACGGTCGAGTACATGGCACCCGAGGTTGTCAATAGGAAAGGACATTCATTCGCGGCAGACTGGTGGTCCTTTGGTGTTCTAATGGTAAGTCCAGGTTCCGGGAGCTGAGGTTGTGACCCTTCGAGTACCGATGGATTTTTTATTTCCAATTTCAGTTCGAAATGCTGACGGGGTCTTTGCCGTTTCAAGGCGCCAACCGAAAAGAGACCATGACAATGATTTTGAAAGCAAAACTCGGAATGCCGCATTTTCTCTCCCAAGAGGCGCAAAGTCTCCTCAGGGTGCTGTTCAAGAGAAATCCACTCAACAGGCTGGGAGCCGGTCCCGAGGGAGTAAAAGAAATAAAAAATCATTCATTTTTTGCCACCATCGACTGGGAGAAACTCTTCAACAGGGAGATTCAACCTCCTTTTAAGCCGGCTGTGTCGAGAGCTGACGACGCTTTCTATTTCGACAGCGAATTCACGTCGAAAACACCCAGAGGTTGGTACCAAGCCGACGTGTTCAGTTGGCGACATTTTTATTATTTTCCTTTTTGGTGTACTGTATTGTGAAATTGTAAAAAATTTACAAGTTTTCAATGTTCCCGTCAAATCCGCTTTTGCTTCGGGGAAACCTTTCCGAAATTGGCGCTGCGTGCCCCCCCAACTCCAAATATCCAGCCCTGAACAACAGGATTTCATGATGTGTTTAATTCCCTACCTTTTGATTCTTCTCTTTGGTATTTACTGTGTTAAATTTTTGTGGCCAATTCCTCTGGTTGCTGCTCTCATCTCCGCAATCATCTTCATTCCTTCCTTTCTCATCGTTTGCTTAAAAACCGCCAATTTTATCTTTTCTATCCCAATATTCCTACTCCTCGTTTTCATATGTCTGGCCAACTCCTGGTGCAGTTACTTTTCCTTCGACGAATTCTTTGCAATGTTCTTCTCCGTGAATTTCATTGTGTCCTCCATCGGTGTATTCAAGAATTTTCCCTGGTGACCCGAGATGAGTTGAACGCCAACCTGTGAGCTTTCCTTTTTGGGAGGCCGTAACACCTGGTATAGCCGCAAGTGTGACACAAAGTTACGTGGGGATTTGGTGTCGTGACAGTCGTCTAAATATTTACAGATTCTCCAGGAGTGCCTGCCAGTGCCAATGCCCACGAGTTGTTCAGAGGTTTTAGCTTTGTTGCACCTTGCCTACTAGATGACACTTCAATTCCCACAGTGCCCGAAAAAATCAGCGATTCACTCTCAAAGGTAGTCTCGTCACGCCTACAAATAACCGTGTTGCCGTTGACTTTTTCTGCAGTGATTGATAACTTGTTTTTTTTTCATTGTCATCTGCAGCAATTAGCGTTTGTTAAGTCAACTTCCATACAGGATGAATACGAACTGAGGGAAGAAATCGGTCGGGGGAGTTACTCAGTTTGCCGCAAGTGCCTACACCGAACAACCAAAATAGAATATGCGGTCAAAATGATTGACAAAAGTAAACGAGACTGCCAGGAAGAGATTGAGATACTATTGAGGTATGGCCACCATCCCAATATCATCACACTGCGAGACGTCTACGAGGACGAGAGATACGTTTACCTGGTGATGGTCCTCGTCCGAGGAGGCGAACTCTTGGAAAGGATACTTAAACTGAGGATGTTCTCCGAGAGGGAGGCTGCAAATGTGATGCATGTTATTGTCACTACCGTTCAGTATCTGCACCAGAATGGGGTGAGTCGAAGTGAGCAGGCGCGGAAGAGGATAACAGTTGGATGTATTTTATTTGTATTGTGTGCGTACTTTCTGGGTTAGGTAGTTCATCGGGACTTGAAACCGTCGAATCTTCTCTACGGATCGGAACAGGGAAATGCGGAAAGTCTTGTTCTCTGCGATTTCGGTTTTGCCAAACAACTGCGGGCGGAAAATGGTTTGCTTATGACACCATGTTACACGGCTAATTTCGTCGCTCCGGAAGTTCTCAAAAGGCAAGGCTACGATGCTGCATGCGATATATGGTCTCTTGGTGTCATACTGTTCACTCTTCTAGCTGGGTAAGAATTGTTGAAAGTGAATCCCCGCAGGTCGGAGAACGATGAGGTGTTACACAGGTGTCTCACGACTTTTCAGGCATGCTCCGTTTGCTGCCGGTCCGGCTGACACTCCCGCCGAAATACTCAAACGGATCAGCAACGGGAAACTCGACCTCGAGTCCGGCAACTGGAGTTGCGTATCTAACGAAGTGAAAGACCTCGTAATGAAAATGCTTCACGAGGATCCACACAGAAGGCCGACGGCCGCTCAAATCCTGCAGAATCCGTGGCTGACGCGACGTGCGTCTCTTCCCACCAGGAGACTTGTCTTACAAGATGCTTCCTCGCTGAAGGGAGCGGTTGCAGCCACATATCGTGCCATCAGTCAATCGCCCAGATCTCCCGACCTCGGTCCCGTCGTCATGTCCGAATTGGCGAGGAGACGGAAGAAATCGAGGCCGAAGTCCACGACAGAAGAGTGAAAATTTTGTATGTGAGTGTTTGATACAAACTTCTTCCGAAAATCCGTTTTTCGTTCGTTAGGTTTATAAATTTCCCATTTGCTTTTTTTTCAGATTGTTTTTAAGTTGTGACGAAATGAAGAATTTCAATTTAAAAAAATTGAAAAAACCCATTTAAATAATTTCTAAACGATTGATTGGATGGTTGTGTCCTGTACAAAGTCTACGTTATTGTTAATGTGTATATTTAGTCTAAATACAACTTTGATTATGTTTACCAGGGATAATTTTATTCCCCAACATATCCATCCGATTTTGAGTCAACATTTAACCTGTCATTTTCTCCTGTATCATTTGCTCTGCTTTATAAACTTTCCAACATACGAGATAATTTCGCGCCAGTCTAAATAACATGTAATAATTGGCGAATAAAAGAAGAGTAACCGAAAGGACCTGGTGCCATTCGGAAGCGCGGGCTAACGCTGCCAGCTGAAGAGCGACTAGAGAAGCTTGAAGACCCAAGAGAGCACACACGAGGACAGAGGGATCGTTGAACAAAGCCTGCAAGGGAAAAATGATTTTCTCACTCAATTTTTCTTTCTGTTACACAAAAACCCAACTGAACTTACGTAAAATCTTCCGTGAACGGAATTCCCAGGTTCCGCGGCCGTTGCGATGCCTTCTGCTTTGTACAGATCTTTCGAATGTCTTACAAGAGTACCCTGACTCCAGAGAGTGCTTTCATCCCATCTGAGGAAGTAATAGAGAGTTAAGCTACAGTAATTGTAAATAGGAACTTATAGTGCTACTGCCGGTGAACTCACATGTGTGTCGGGATGTGTTGATTCCTTCCATGAACTCGTACCCATCTCCCCAAATGAAGGGCGGCCCTGTGCAGAGTGTCACAGTAGGAGGGTGGGTAGCAGTAAGCACTGTGCATCGTGAAACAACCCAACCAAACGAGAGCTAAATGTTGCGTCGCCCAGTATGTGTCGAAATAGAGAGAAGACTGTAAACAATAAACCCATCAGAAAACCGAAAACAATGTTTTTTTGATAAAAACTACAAATGGCACAAGCTGATCAATTGTGAAATTATTACCTGAGCAAAACAACATGGTACAAAACCAGAATAATAAGCGCTGAGAACCGAACTGAAGAGAACCTGCTTCATTCTACAGTTGAAATCAGTTTTTAACATTTCCACTTCTTTTCTAATGAACTGTGGTGACACTGAGCAACTATGAATGGGTTTACCTAAATTAAAAGCACACACATTTATGAATAATTAAAGGTCTGGAAAAGAGATCTGAAACTTTTTTTTGGGACATCCTTAAATGAAATATTTGTTGTCTGCTCACCTATAAGGGGCTTATTTTTTTTGTTTTCCTTGCTGATTACAGGAAAGGATGTAATGTCAAAAAATGGTGCCACACTTAACCCAAACAAAATAAAATAAACAGAAATGCTGAAACAAAAAAACAACAAAAGTCAGCTAATGACAGATAAACAATGAGAGATGATACAAGAAGCTTTACTTACGGGTAACATAAATAAAAAATATTCACAATTGGATGATTTTTCATTATGTGAAAGGCGCAGTACATGAGTGAAGTCAATACAGTTATGAGTAGAATTAGAGTTATGATTTTTTGAAAAAGTGGCCAAAGGGATGTTGGAGTGCATCTGCAGACCAAGTGACTTAGAACTGAGTAAACCAGTCTTCTGCTGAGGATGGTGATGATGAATCCAACCAAATAAGGATCAATTAAATAAAAATTCTGTAATGACAGCAAAGCACAAAATATAAAATAAAACACTTGAGAAGTTATGCTCATTAGACATATTTTAGGAAAATAGTATGTACATTAAGCTACATAAATTTAAATTCCTGTCCTTGGCAAATTGTTCAACTCCCCATAATTAGTAATTGCAATTAAGAAGCTACTTTTGGGTCATATGTGATCAAGGCCCATGAATGTTCTCTTTACTCAGCTAGAGCTACATTTCAAAAAGTGATTGCAGGAAAATCTTACCATTGTATATCTAGTGTAGGACTGAGGAAGCCACCACACAGATCTGTATAAGTGTAGAAATTGCAAAAATGAAGCAACAGTTGTAAATATGAACATGTAGAGTTCAAAAATAATTGTACTTTCTTGGGGAATATGAGGGATTGGTATGTGCTTGGGAGTTACCACCTTGCACGAAAGCCGCTCATTCAAAGAATTCATGGGGCATCTAAAACGAACAAAAACGTTCCAAATTAAGTCAATATAAAATTGTAACAATCGAAAAAAAATTAACGTGACAACTCACTTCGATCTTAGAAATTCCTCTGACATTGAACTTCCACTGGTGGGAGACCTAGCCAATCCCGGTTTACCAATGTTACGCCTTCCACTCGGCATGATTTACCCTATTCACTATAAAAACGAAACGATAGTTACAAGATTTGAAAAAACCATACATAAGCGAAAGCTGATGACATTTTTACTTACAGAGTACTTAAGTCTAATTACAAAAATAAATTTTCACGGCAACTGCCATTGCAGTTCATGAAATCGTCTAACTATGTCAATTCATGAAAACCTTAATGAAATTGACAGCGGCTTTAAATTTTCTTATTAAAATAAGGACATCTGTTCCGACTGTCTCGTTTTATTTGTATTTGTAGTGTATGACGTCGTGGCTTTAGACAAACGGCGACAACTCGAGATTTGAAGGAGCCAATCGAACCGAACCGCGACAGTAAAAATGTCTGCGATTGACGACTCATTTGACCAGGTATTTTTAAAAAATTACAGTGTAATGGCTTTATTTAATAACGTTTTTCATAAATACAATGTTACTAAGAGAGCGGGGATTGTATCGGTACAATTTTGCTTCACTTCATTGTCTAGCCCTGTATAATTTCAGCTTGAAGATGGCGAAGAAAACACCGAAATCGAAGTTCATATGGGAACGACTGGAAGTGGGAGGAAGCGAATTTTCTCAAAGGAGCTTCGGTGTATGATGTATGGTTTCGGAGATGATCAAAACCCCTACACGGAGAGTGTGGACCTTTTGGAAGACCTTGTTATTGATTTCATCACACAAATGGTACGTTTCTGTTTTTGGGTACGAAATCTGTTCCAGCAGACCAAAATTTTATGGGTTGAATTTCGTCGATTTACAGACACACAAGGCGATGGAGATTGGAAGAACAGGAAGAGTTCAGGTTGAAGACATCATATTTCTAGTGAGGAAAGATGCCAGGAAATATGCAAGAGTTAAGGACCTACTGACAATGAATGAAGAGCTGAAGAAAGCCAGGAAAGCTTTTGATGAAGTGAAATTTGCAGTAGCTACGGACTAGCATTTACAGGTGGAACATCCTGATGGATTAAGAGAAGAGTCTCAATCTGATTTTCTCAATTAATTATTGATGAAACAATAAGACATTTAAATCAATTTGTGGAGCACAAAGTCATGTTTTTACAATCTCCTGAAAAAGATTTTTTTATTTTTTAGATGTGTACAGCTCAAACTGAAACAAAGTGCTGTCTGTTTTGTAATTTTACATATTTCCCCATGCAGAGACATTTTTTCCTTGGTCTTTTACTGTAATTCCAACTGATTTTAAATCATTTCTAAATGAATCAGAAGCTTTAAGCAGATTTTGTTTCACTGATGTATCATTACAAGAAAGTGCATTTGCTCTGACTTCATTTCGAAAATTTACAGCACTGTTAATTATGAATTCTTCTCTGGCATAGTCATTCTGTTGAGACTGAAAATGAAGAAATCAATAATAAAAATGTGTGATTTCTGTCAAATCGAATTAGGATATCCACTGTTAATTAGACCATATACAAATGTCTTTCATTTTATACTGTGAACTCAATTTTCTAGGAAACTCTTAGTGTAAGAATTTGTTACTAGTTTAAGTGATTATTCCTTGTAAATAAATATGAATACCAGGTTTTGTATAAGTAACTTTGTATATGTAATTTTGTATGAAAATAAAATTTTATAATTAATAAATTGTCAAATTACTTTCCTAATGCCAATGGGAGGCATATTTAAAATTTATTATTATGCAATTGTGTAATGAAATATTTTCAAACTTACAAATGAAGATCCCAATTGGAATCCAAAGGAATGTAATAATCCCTCCACATACTGTGAAACTGCAGCAATGGCCCCGGGTGACCTGATGTTTGTTAACCTTTGCTCATGCAGCATGTGCATTGCTAAGCTTACAAGTTCCATGATGTCACTGAAACAGGCCCCAGTGTCAAAATCATTTGCCAGATTTTTGCTCACATTTTTACTTGTTTTCTGTAATGCCTAGAAAGAGATTATTACAATGTCAAGTAGAACTTATGCATTGTTTGCAATCCCAAAATCAAATATACCAATTATAATGAATAATTGCTAACCTCTAAAAGTACAGGTTCTGAAATATTGCCTAAATTCCAGTTTCCATTTATGTATGATTTGGAATCTGCTAGAAATCTTAAAATTTTGTTGTATTCCCCAACAGCATGTTCCATTGATCCTGTTTTATATTGTAACTCTGGAAGTATATTTTTCAGTTATGTATTTTACATTAATTTAGTAGAAATATTTCTGATGTTTCTTACCAGTGTTATATTTAGAGATGAAACAAAACATTCTGAAATTATCAACTGTGTATGACTTCAATAAATCAGATATTGTTGTGAAATTTTTAAGAGACTTTGACATTTTTTCATCTTCAACATGAAGTAAACCTAATGAACAAAGTAATGGGAAAATTTAATAAAATGAAAGGTAATTTGTATTGGAGGAACTACATAAAAAATTAGCTGGGAATAATACCAGTATAAAACCAATAGTTGACCCATTGATCACATCCATGGTAACTACAACTCTGAGCTTCTTCATTCTCGTGATGTGGAAATAAAAGATCCAAACCACCACTGTGGAGATCCAGGGTTGACCCAAATACTTTACTGCTCATTGCTGAGCATTCAATGTGCCAACCAGGTCTTCCTTTCCCCCAAGGAGATTCCCAAAATGGTTCCCCAGGTTTACAGGCCTTCCATAACGCAAAGTCAAAAGAACTTTTTTTGTTGCCTTTAGGAGTAGTTAATGGATTAACCAGTTTAATTAGTTTTCCATAATTCTCTGATTTTTCAACATCAAAGTATACACTCCCTATAAGTACAAAAATAATAATTTAATAATTTCTGTGCAAAGGCATACTTCTGTTTGTGTTATTCAGTTAAAAAATTAGCAGAATGTTGGAAATATGTATAAATACTTACCATCATCAGTGGCATAGGCATGTTCTTTTTCTACAATCACTGATATAAAATTGATAATTTCTTCAATGTGATCTGTTACTCTGAGAACAAATGCTGGAGGCAAAACATTTAATTCTTTTAAGTTATCAAAAAATTCCAACTCATATTTTTTTGCCAATGATTTATAGTCAGTGTTTAATTCCTTTGATCTTTTAATGATTTTATCATCAACATCTGTAACTCCTATGGCAATGACTGGCTTTATATTAAAAAAATTTTCTAAAATTCTTCTTATTATATCAAACCTTACATAGCAACTGAAAAAAAAAATAAAAGTTGTAGAGCAAAATAAAAAATTATAGTTTCGTAATATTTAAATTGGTTATATTTCATTTTTTACTTTATCAATTGATCAACAGCAGTCTGAGCTTAATAAAACGTTTAATTTTTTCATCACTTTGGGTTTGTGAAGTGATTATCAGTCATAACAATATGAGTAATAAATTAAATAGTCAACCTTGCATGCCCAACGTGAGCGGAATCGTAGACAGTAGGTCCACAAATGTACCACTTAACAAAGTGTTTGTTCGACAATATCAAAGGTACTTTTTTCTCAACATTCCTATTATATATTTTAATTCCTGTATCGTAGCCCACGGGACATTTCCACTGATATTTCAAACGAATTTGACAGGAGCGTTGTGCCGCATACTTATGAAAACTTTTTGTAGAGTACAACCATGGTTTCGTGAACATGTCCGTTACTTGCAGACGACAAACGGGTTTTTAAATTGTGCGAATTTTCAAGAGTGCGACAATTCACAGGTTCAAACTGCAGTTAATAATATAGAAAATACCTTTAAAAAATGAGGTATTACGGTGACGAGCTGGTAGATAAATCTGCTTGTGGCCGATGGAGGGCCGACTTAAAAAAATGCTTATTAGAAAGTGACTGTTGCAAAAATGTAAGTTGCGTTTATTGCGTTGAAAAATAATATTCAACCCTTTATGAGGCCTCCTACGGGTTGTAAAATATCAAAAGAATTTAAAATTAATACTCTAATTTCTTGTTAGGTGAATCCTACCTAAACTCGGAAATTATTTTTTACTTTCAGTTGCGAAAGACTCCAAGACAGTGCTTGATAGACCCCGAAGGAATGGTTCCTGAAGATTGTTTTGCTTTGAAGAATTCATTTATCTCATGTAAAAGATCCTTGGTAAGTATTGCTGAAAAATCTAATGTGTCAAGGTATCTGAGTTGAAATAATGTACAATCTGTTTTAATTGCAGTTGGATATGAGGGTACGCTTCAGGGGCATACGACAGTAGGCATGTGTAATTAAATTTAATGCCAAGCAACTGGCAACAACATTTCCAAGACTTCTCAGTAGATTAGTGGTACTGCAAATGTTTTTAAAGGAATACAACCAGGATGTGGTACAAAATTACTTTGCTTATTGATAACAATTCAAAAACAAGACAATGTCTTTTCAAAACAACTTGTAATGAAAGTGATTTTTAAAAATAAAATGAAGAATGTTATCTTATATAACACAACTCACCTCGAGTACTTTACTTAGGAAGAAGAAACAATTTCTATTGTAAAAAATATTTATTGTTTCTTTAACTTGGCAAACAGTGCAATTTGAACAATATAGAAAAGGATGATTATGCAAACAGCACCAAAATTCAGGATCCGGTTTGTCACTCACAGAGTGAAATAAAATTTTCTTGTACAGAACTGTGTCATGTAATGAAAATTTCGTGAAATTAAAACAAATCACAATTATGGCATCTTTGTTCTGTTGTTCCACACCTCTGAATCAATCACAGTAACTTGATATTTATAAAATGTGTATGAGCTAATTGATTTAAGAAATTTATTTGTTCCTAAAAATATTAGATGAATGAATATATAAAAATTATGAAAGAGGTTGGCCTCATTTGTTACATGCAAAAAAGTAGCACTCATTACATGGCTACAGGCAATTAAAAGGTATATTTATGGTTATGTTGTTATGTTAGCACTGTTTGGGAAAAGATGTTGACCAATATATGGCCAGTGTAAAATTTACCCACATGAAAGTATTTTTTGCCTGATTATATTGTGCCTGAGAACAAAATAATTATTTGATTAATTTAATATTTATTTAATTTAATTTGCACATTGCCCGAGTTACGGTCATAATACAACTTTAATATAACTTGTTACTACTACCCCCGATTCCCATTCCGTCACCGCCATAGGGACACTTTTGGGTTGTAGGAGCAGTAGGAAATGTAATGTATTTTTCATAAAATTAATTTTTTTGGAATAATTTCGAAGTGGCTCGTAAAACTCGTTCAGAATGTCGCACTCGTCCTGTATAAGCCTGTGTAACCGCAGAGTCTTCCTCTCAGTGCAGGGACAAGCATTGCGGCTGCAGACATGTCCTCCAGAAAATGAGAACATTCGCAAAGAAGGAGGTAAATTTTGTCTCCACTTGACAGAGATTTGTGAAGTGTAATTCTCCTTAGGCCAACCGATGGCGGGAGATACCTGTACAGCATTCTAGCACCTGCAATGAACACATGAGCAAATGATAATGGATTAATCCATTGTTTGTTAGAGGAAAATTTAAAAGTTAACTTAAAGTCATAAGTCAAAATATATTCGATTCTATTTTGACATTAGCGTCAAAAAAAATGTGACGAACACCAACCTGTCCAATAAAGCCAATTCTTTTCGAATTTTTCACCGTCATCTCCCTCGAACACTTTGTACACAGAAATAATAAAGCCTGTTGTCTTCGTCTGAGGTCTTCTTGAACTCGCTTGAAGTGGGGGACGTGCGATTGTGGCCACTTCATTGAACAGATCGAGCGTATGATGGGCAATGTACCTCAAATTCTTGGGGTCGAATTTCTGCAGGGTCGACTGCCGAAGAGATCGAAAAAATTCGACGGGATCGTGTTGCGCCTTATTAACCACGTAGAATGATATGAATGGGAATTCGGCTGCAAAAAAAGAACATCGAGATATTTCTTTCGTTTCAATTAAATCAAATTCCAAAAATTACCCCATTGCGATCAAAATTACCGTTTTTTTCTATGTTGGACAAAAGCATTCCTTCCACGGCAGTTTTCGACTGTCCGATTTCTGCCAGAAGTTCGCTGGCTGCTCCCCTTTGCTTGGCGAAAGGTTTGGTCAAAGGAGACTCCAAAAGAGGTTCTATGGGTTCCATCGGAGTCATTAGATGGATCATGACGCACTGTTTTGGATCATCTACCTCCAACACGTTCAACTGCGGCAGTTCCATGTTTGAAAAAGGCATCTGTGAAGAAAAAATAATTTGAGTTATTTGAAAAGGGAGGAAACGTTGAGGTTTCCCAATGAGCAGTGCTCGACGTGAGAGGCCCTGTGGCGCAACGGATAACGCGTCTGACTACGGATCAGAAGATTCCAGGTTCGAATCCTGGTAGGGTCGAGGAATTTTTTTCTCCATATTCAAAATAGCTATCGGAATTCATTTTTTTATATTAAAAAAACTATATTGAAATATATTATTTGGGACACAATTTTTGTTACAACAGGAATGATTTCCAATCAGGAGAAAACAAAAAAAAGGCTGTAGTTGTCGCACCAGTGCCAACAACTAAATTACTTTAAGTTGATTTATATACATTTCTGAACATGTAATTTCACTGACTCCATGTTGATTTCGACCAGAAAGAAAACAGAAGTTCCTAACCGAAGTTTTGTCGGGTTATTGTATTGCATACAATTTTGGTGCAGAGCATTCGGAATAGGTTAGAACAAGTTAGAAGTGGTCGTTTAACTTCACTTACAGGTACACCGGCCGGCAGAAACCGTTCTAAATTTGCTACAGGAATGATGAAACAATCTCTGTCCAAAGTTGCCAGTGTTATCGGTTCCGATCGAACATGCCCATCTGTGAATGCGGCGTGCTTCTGTTGCAGCTGCTGCTGTTGCTGTTGATTTCCATTGTATCCTCCGTCATTTATCTGTCCTTTGTTAAAGCTTGACTGAAACGAAAACAGGAAAATTTCAATTGGTCTACACGAACCATTCAGTATTGGTTCTAAGGGATGAAACACAGTTTGAAAATTTATACGTCGAGAGTGACAGATGAGAAGCATCAAATCTATTTTTAGACGTTCTCCTGAGCATCGCTGAATTCGTCTAAAACCGTCCACGTGGAGTAAAACGAAATATTCTGGTACAGCGCACAATTACAATTTACAAAATAGCCAACTGCTCAACAATAAATATTCAAAAGTCAAATACGAATTGGAACTCGCGTAGTAAACCATAAACACAACTCTTTATTAGTATTTGGTTACAACGCTAAACTTCGATGAATCGACGTTATAAATTGTTACAACCGAATGTGACTCGAGTACTCTCAATAAACTTTCGAGAGCGATGTTTATCAAGGAGAATTATTAACTTAAGTTCGTAGAGACGAATTCGAGCTCTGACTTATTAATCACGGCAAGTAGTGGAAAATTACGGCCACGTTAAAAGCACACACCTGTGTTATTATTAATATTATTAAGCATGCACTCGAACTACAGATGTAAACTTAGTTTTTATTAAACGTCTTTTATTATCTGTCGTGATCATTCGCTGAATTATTTATTTATTTATTGCTTAAGAAGAAACAAAGTCAGCGGTTGAAGGAACAGTAAATAAACAGAGTTGATTGTCCAACGTGGGGACTGCCAAATTCGATTGTGGAGTGAAACCCTTCATCCCCGGTGGTAGCAAGTCCGTTTGACGCCCCTGGCTCGCGTCTTCCGTCCGAAGAAGGACGTTCCTTCGAGGAGACACCGCCACCCTTCTGCCTTGGTTAGCGAAAACCTGAGGGTGTTCCTCTGAACTCTCACGTAAAGGTCGTGTCTACGACCTAATTTCTCCTTCGTTTTGATAATAATTTTTGGCCGCGGTTCCACGTTCGAGGTGCCAGATAAATCTAATTATACTTCTTTCCGGTCCGTTCGGAGTTTCGTCTAACAAGCAGAAGACAATGAAATCAAAGCGATTCGCACGAAGATGCAGGGAGATGTGGAGAAGCATCGTGCCAAATATTACCGCGTTTCGTTTTATTTATTTATTTGTTTATTATTTTTATTTTATCTGTCTATCTATCTATCTATCATCTATTTATCTATTTCAGATTATTTACTTAAATTAGGATTCGGACTAACCTGCCGACTTGCTGTAGGCGGAGTATCAGGAATGCTGTCGCTTTGTCTACGGCGGATCCCCGTGCTGGTGCCCCCGACAGACCATTTCGTTGGGACAGGAAGAGGAGGAGATTTGTTCACCTGTGCTGCGGGTTCTCTCTCTGTTTCTCTCTCGTAGGGTCCCTGAATTTCGACAAAAGGTTTTTCAGTGACGTGTCTACTTCCGCGAAGTCAGAGGAGAAGGTACGACAGGAGGCAGGGTGTGTTTAGCTCGCTAGGTCCTTGTCAAATTGATCGACATGTTAGTGTGCTCTACGCAACAGAACTTAGTCTACGTGTTATATTAAACTTAATAAATAATTTGTGAATCTGTTTGTTTACTATTAAGACTGGCTAATGTTTTTGTTGCCTTTATGTACTTTTGTTTAACCACTTGACGCACCACATGGGTTCAATCCCATCGAGTTGCTACCCTGTGCGGAATTAGAAACTCACCTTTCATGTTATATTACTTTCTACTCTATAAAAAGTTTTCAATTGTTGGCCTCCACAACTATTTCTCTGCTAGTGATCATCAACTGACCTCTCCACGTATCCTTCACTTTGTTTACTTAGGGCACAAACACTTCCCTTCCTCTTTTAAATTTACAGCCTAAATAATCGTCACGTACAGGTGGAGCGTATCTCCACGTCTGTCTTCTACTTCCATTGTTTCCAATGTCAAGTTCGCTGTTTATTTTCGCCTGCAACATCGTTCTTCCTTGTTCTTCCATTTGTTCAAATAAATGTTCAGAGAGTCGTAAAACCGAGGTGGACTTCATTATTTGTTTACCTAGAGTCGAGGACTTTTATGCTCAGCACAGTGTCACTGGCAGAGATAGCCAAGTTGCTGAAATTCTATTGATATTTAGCTTTGTTCTTTCAGCTGGTAAATCCCTCGTTCTTTTCAGGGTGTATTTCGATAGCAACTCAACTGCCATCGTAAGTCACCCTTTTACCATATCTTTAAAATATCAGTCGTACAAATTATAACACCCGACATCCTTAATTGGGCTCTTACCCACCTCGATCCTCTGGTATAAGAACTAATCTCGAGGAGGTAGCGTCGCAGGGCGCAACTGACGCAACTTGAGTTAAGTAAAAGTAACAAGTAGAAAATGCCAAAGTATTTTCGTGTTGAGCGTAAATTAAACTTCTCGGATTCATACAATTTGTATAAAATTTAACGATATATGTCAGACCCTAACAATTCTTTGGAGAAGTGAGTTCGCCGTATGATTTCTAGAAATTCTACATTCTTAGAAAAAAAAGATTGCGGGAGAGAGGGTCGTCTTACACAATTTCTTTACGGTTTTTCTCTCCGCACCAGCCGAATGTGAATGGGAACACGGGGAAAGAAGAACAACAGCTCCAAATTAGCAAAAGAAAATAATAATAATAACAACGTTAATAACTCTAAAAAGAGAAAAATGATGCAACTTTGAAGGAGTCCACACTAAATTGGGGACCCCATCTTCGTAGATTTAAATTAAATTTGAGAATATACAATTATTCGTTTGTGTGTTGAGTTTAAGAAAGTGTGTGTACGTGTGTGTGTTTTTGTGAAAACTCAAAAATCTTACTAAACGGTGCTGTGAATGTTAACTCTCTTGAAAACGAGTGCCATTTAAAGCGTCATCCCAAAAGATGTTAGAAAGCGTATTACTGTGACCGTGGTGTTGCAAAAAAATCATGGCGGCCCTTGTCCGAGTGTCGAAATGAGATGCGAGACTCTTAAATCGGTTCCTACTGACCAAGTTTGACCCCTGTCAATATTGTCCGAAGGTGAAAACGATGAGACAGATGAAAATAAGAGGTTATTAAAGGAGGAGGGCTTTCGGAGGAGTTACTCGGGCCGGTAGGTAGCGTGTTGTACCTGTTGAAGGCAACTTCCTGTCGGACTGAGGAAGATGTGAGTCCTGTAGTGGTGTTCCTCCATGACCGAGTATCCCGCATCCCGATTTCTCTTTCCTCCTGCACTTTTTGAACTTCTCGACCGGCACACGGCCTTGCCGTAGCTTCTCTCCTTCTCGGCCGCGAAATTCTTACGAAACATAATATTCATTTTGTCTTGGTTTTGCCGTCGTTACTCCCCGAGTGAACAAACAACAACAGCACCGAGGAGCTATCGACTCGATTGTTTCGGAAATTTTTTTCCCAGTTTTTCAAATTTCATTTTGACTATTGGGAGAATCACTCGGCTTACACATCGACAGTACAAATAATTCTCTGTTTACTACTATAAATTGTGGTACATTATAATAAAGGTGGTTGTACGAACACAGCCGGCTGCAAAAGCATCTCCTCATTCCGCTCTCCATTAAGTTACATAAACAGACATATTATACAGTATTGTATACGAATATTATAATTTATATTAAGTTCTGTGCGTGGGAAAATAAAACCACGTATGTAAATTAGGCTCTGTAAATAAGTTATTGAAATTATTGAATTTGTACTACACTTATTTTATCAGTAATATATAATAGTACACAATAATAATCAAATAATAGTACACGACAGAAAAACTGAATATTGCATATCACTGGAAAAATTGTAGACACACGACCTCGCTTAAAGTAAGTTAAATATACGAAAAGGCATTACAAATGGACAACAAATGTGTGACATGTGTCCGAACAGAATTTGCAGATTTTCAGATTTGCAAGGCAAACCAGAAGAACAAAGCACCGCGTCAATTTTGACTTGGACACATCGGTGTCAGGTAGGAAAAAGACACAATCGAAATCTTAGCGCTTCATAAGCGAACCACGACAATCGCGTATTTAGCGAAATGAGGAACGAGTGCCTCGTAACGAACCGTTCAAAATAAAATAAAATAAAATAGTTTCAGTTAAATAACGTGACATGTTAGCTGTAGAATTTCCGACGGTGAACTGACCGAATTTAAAAATAAAACTTTTTGGGAGGAGACTCTTTGGCAGGAGATGTCCGATCTCATCCAAGTTACCGATCTCTGTCCAATCGATTTATTAACGGTCTATTAAGATCGTTTATTATCACCTATTTGACTCAGCCTATTTGCCTTGGCCTGTGCACCATTTATTGTCTAGTCCTGTAAAGCAGTAGAAGGGATGCGTAATATGTACAGAAGAAAAAAATATTTTACACTAGAATAAACAAAAGAATAGGAAACTACCCGACGAATAAGTCGGGTTTTTGCTTATGTGTTAATAAATAATTTGACGATTGTTAGAAAATGGTGGGAAACGAAACAAGTCAGGAGGGGAGAAGTTCACTTTGATTTGATTGTTGCAATGCTGTACACGTTATCACATATGCATAATTGTTACAACTAAAAAGTTATTGGTACAGGAATAGAGTAGTTGATAGTTGTAGTGCAGTCCTTCCGTTCTATACCCTCAAGACCTCCACATGATGTGACTGCTTCCTAAGGTTGAGTTGTCGGACAAATTAATTTTCCGGACAATCAGCCTTAATCCGAGATTCACAGGGAATATTCGAAAGTGAAAAATACATTTTCAAATATCCACAAATAAAACAGAAATTAATGTAAATAAAAAAAATCTTTGTGTTAAGTAAAATTTTTAGATCAGTTGGTGAAAACCCGCACTGGTTTTTTCACTGCTCAACGGCAATTGTCAGAACAAAGAGTTTGGTTTTTAATTTTGGTTGATTGAAAGGCCCGTGACATTCTGTGTGAGAATTAGAATGGGTCGCAGGGTCATTCTAGAACTTTTTATGACCTAAAACAAGTCAAAAATTAAAGAGCACGAATTTATATATAGACCGACACACAACAACCTTGGTACCTTTTAATTATTTCACCAACTTATTACGTGACCGCTGCAATTTAAGAATTCAGATTTAATTAAGGGGACGATTATTACAGGAGTGAAAGAGAATAGTTGCAAGTTCTCGTTTTTCTATTGGAGCCCCTGAAGGAACATTGGTAGAAAGTCCTTGCAGTTCTACCAAGTTTTTCAAGTTCAAGCTCACAGAAATTAGGGTCTCCTCGGATTATCAAATGCATCAGTTGATTCCACAGTCTGCACACGAGACGTTTCTGCGTGAAATTTGACTTCGGTCAGAGAGAGAGAGAGAGAGAGAAAGACAGACAGACACTTCACATGATGAGAACCAACGAAAAATCTGCAGGAAACCGTTCCAAATGCGACGCGTGAAATTTATTTTCAGACGGTTGGACTTCGCTCAAAATTATTTCGTTTGCACCAGCAGTAAATTGAACTTCCCGAAAACGTTGTCTTTCAAATTACCCCGCCAGGGGTTCGTCTGTTTACAACTGGGTTTCAACCGACGACAGACTTACAGCTATGGGAAAGAACGACTGAAGGCTGTGTATGCAACAGACGTACGAGTCGTACGGAACAGAACTCGTGACACCTCGCACACATGCCAGACAGCCAGACAGAGGTGGAACCAGGAGATTAAACACCCCGAATTACATAAATAATAAACAAAGAATAAAACAAATATTGAAAAAAATAGAATAGAAAAAAAACATAGGTAAACCAACGTCTACTCCGTGTATTATGACATGTATAAAATTTTGTACATCTTGCTGAAGATGTGTATTAGATGCTGTATTAGATCGAAATTGCTCTTGATTTGAACCGTGTCGAAAAAGTGTATACCTACATAATGTTATGTAAGTAGATAAATTATTGTAATTCTGACATAAGGCTTATGACCAACTGGACTTGTACATAATTTATAATAAATATTATTAAAAATATGCATATACTGTAAAAAATCATTTGCAAGTTCTTAGAAATGTACCACAGGCTCAATAATGAAACATAAACGTGTTTTCGTGGTGATGTTTAAACACCTGGCCATTTCGTCCTTTCTTCGGTAGCTGAGGGAACCTCAACATTTTATGTAACCGGAAAGTCTACGGTTGGCAAGAATCTTCAGACTCGGTAATTTGCAGAGATGTCCTGGCTTCGGGCCAGCACACAAACGACACAAAAAAAATACATCAGAGTCACTACAAAACACACGAGGCTTTCATGTCACGAATACGCAAAGGTGGATACTCACCGGAGCCATCGGAACCGCGTGGGATTTAAAAAAAAAATAAACGAATATAATTTTGGAAATGTTTAGGGTCGAGCCGATTTCGAACGACAGCTCAGTCGACAGCCAACTGACGGAAAGGACATCGGTTGAGCGTGAAGGGAACACGGACAGATTGATTGACATAAATTAAGGAACAGAACATAAGTTACAATGTCAATGAGTATTTATAGGAGACCAATAGAAAAGTCTTTGGAGAGCTCTCTGCAGAGGAGTACAGAAGTAAAACAGTCGCATGCACACGACAGATTCAGATACCGAAAACCGTATAATACCACTGTTACACAAGCTACCTTCTAGGTGCTTCTGCGAGGTATTTAAATAATAATTCGTTATACCTACTGAACTACATACCTTAAAAAATACATTACCATGTAAAAATGTGTAAAGTAATTCAATCTTTTACATGTTTAGAAGCCACTACAAATTGTACAACCAACGTGTGAAATGAGTTAATCGTCTACGTGTACAAATTTATATACGACAAAATGCGCTGAGAAACCAAAGTTTAAGTACCTTACAACTAACAGGAAGAACGGGAAGAAATCCAAAAGGAAGAGAATTACATAAGTAGCAACAGTCCGGACACTCCGGATCGAAATTACCACTCCTTGGCTGACCTGTATAACTCGGTGGTGGCACTCTGGAGGTCCACATTTTATCCTTAGAAGACACAACTTGTTACTGTTTAAGTGCCCGAAATTAAAATTCCTCTCCTTTCAAGCCTTTCTAGAGGGCGAGTGACTCCTTTTTCAGAGACGACGACGACGCCGGCACTCGCCGCATTGCAACTTTCTTACCTCAACAGTTCGGTCAAGTACGTCAGCAGTGCGCTGACAAATTTATTTTGTTTTTTAAACTTTGTGCTTTCAACTATCAGTTGAACTTGCCAAGTTTTCATCACACAATTCGTACACGAATATCTAGCCTCTTAAACTATTTACCCAAGCAGCTTTGATTTATTTTCTATAGCAAAAAAGTGGCGTGCTCGAGTGAACTTAATTATGTCGAGAATTTAACTAAAATAAAATTTAGTTCCAACTTTGGTTTCATTCGTAAAATTCCTCTATTCCTCCAGGCTACCACATTGTTTCTGCTTCTTATTATTAATTGTACGTGAATACAATAAATAAATAAAAATATCCCTAAAATTAAGAGTATAGACGGGCTTTAAACATTCTGCAACGGCGCACTGTCCTACACAGTTACACTGTATTGTGAGAATTAAATGTTTTATTACGTTCTTCCAGGAGTTTCATACTGTTTTTGTTATATAATATTATATTAATTTCGTATACTGAGGCATTGAAAAATAAAATAATCTTGCAGAATGGATACTTCATTTCTGAAACACCTAACTTAAAGCTTCCTGAACTTAAGTCCCTTAAAACTCAAAATACCTAAAATACGTTCCTGTCGCCCTTGAAGTTATGTCTCACTGAGAAAACAATAAATCTGTCACGTATGCCAAAATCAGGTGTTTGGTACAGTCGGAACCGGCACAAGGAAGGATACAAAATATTTTTGAAAAACAATAATTATAAATCCTATAATTGTAAGAGTACAAAATGAACATTGCGAAGCGGTAATGTTTCCCTGTACACATTTATTCGACGAATGTAACATTCAAAAAGGAAGAGAGAATAACGGAGAAAAACATTTGAGTCAAGTCAACGTTGTGTTCTGTACACTTCTTCTACCTTCGAACCGAATTTCTGAACCGAAAGGTGTTAGACCACCTGACTCAGTATCTTTCTCTACCGGTCGAAACCATCAAAAGTAACCTTTCTCTACGTCTCTTAAAAGAAAATCATGTTGTTCCGGCCAAATATAAAGTGAAATGTAAATTATTTTCAAGGAAACGATGGTGAGATCAATGTCTGCCTGGGGATGCTCAACCCCTCGAGAAACCAAGTTCCGACTTCATGAAAAACTCAGTCCGAAATAACCAAACTATCGAGAAATATTTATTTAACCGATAAATAAGACGGATCATCCATACACAGAGAAAGCTCTGACCGGAAATACTTTTCAAATGTTTCCGTCACCTTCCGTTTCCGGTTTTGCCAGGCATTAGCAAGATCCGAATTCTTTCATCCAGGCCTTGTACCTGGTGACGTCTGCGGGGGAAACGCTGGGTTTGCACTTGGTCAAAGCCTCCAAGAAATCGTCCATCGTCACGGGAAGATCAACATCTTCCTTTTTGATCTTTTTGATCTCTTCGGGACTCCGTCCGGTTATTTTTCTTCTCATCGACATTAAAGCGGCGTCTCTGAAAAACGAAAAATCATTTACGGACACCGATTCTCGATGAGTCCACTGCTTCCATTACGCATCACACCTGCAGAGACTCGTTATGTCTGATCCTGTGTACCCCTTAAGTTTATCTGCTACGACGTTTGTGTCCAAATTCGGGTCGACACTCACTCCTTTAAGGCAAAGGTTGATGAGTTCCGAACGAGCTTCGTCTGAAAAAAGTAAAATAGTAAGTACAGAAAACCTGAGATGTGGCGACAATTCCCGGGACACAGTTCGACCGGTGCTCACCATCGGGCATTGGTATGTACACCCTTTTTTCAAATCTTCTCCTGAATGCTTCGTCTATGTCCCAAGGATGATTCGTCGCACCTAAAACCATAATGACTTTTTCGTCGGGAACAACGTTCGAGTTGAGGCCGTCCATTTGAATCAAAAGCTCAGCTTTGAAACGTCTCGAAGCCTCGTGCTCCGAATCTGTTCCCCTCTGAGAACAGAGAGCGTCCAACTCGTCGATGAATATCGTGCTCGGAGAGTAAAATCGTGCCTGAAACAGCAAACAATAACTATAGTAAACGTTTTTATTATATCTAGAGTAGTCCTGGTATTCACATTTTCCCCAGCATTCACCCAGTACTGACCATTTCGAAGAGAAGTCTGACTAATTTCTCGGATTCGCCCCTGTACTTGGACGTGATTGTGGAAGAAGACACGTTAAAAAAAGTTGTTCCGCATTCTGTTGCCACGGCTTTTGCTAACATTGTCTTCCCGGTGCCCGGAGGCCCGACCATCAAAACTCCCTTCCAGGGCCTCCTTATTCCCTTGAAGAAGTCCGGCATGAGTACGGGAAGGACCATGGCCTCCTGAAGGAGAGCCTTCGCCTCTTGCAATCCCGCGACTCGACTCCACTGAACGTTTGGTTTTCGCAAAATTATGTCCTTTTCTAAAACGTCGACGAGGTGACTCTCGAAACCGTTCCCCGGAAACACTTTGTCTTCCTCCTGGGAATCTTCCGGCGTCGACAGATTGTTGTACTCCTGGAGTATTTTTTTGATGTTCCTTCCCAGTGTGTGACTCGCGTTACCGGGAAGACGAGCCTTTGGCGTTTTCATCAATCTCTCCACAGAGCGAGACTTCCGACTGGAAATGGCAGTTGACTGTGAACTTCTTCCTCTGCTTCCGATGGCGGGCAACGTTGGCTGAATTTCCGGATCTCGTCTTCTCAAAGACTGAATCCACCGATCGTTTGTCACGGAGTTCTTTTTGGCATCGGAGTCATCTGTCCTGTGCTGGTAGGGATATTCTGTTAATCGAAAACAGAGAGAGAGAGGTCAGAGCGTCTGCTACAACGAGAACCCAGCTACCTCCTCTTCTGCAACACTACCTTGAAAACTATTGTTTGTCGTGTTTACGTTACTGTTATTATGTTCGGCTTTCACCGGGGAAGGTTTTGGCGTTGCTTTGAGACCACTTCTCCTGTTGAGATTTGTCGCTTTCGTCGGCCTGTGTGTCGTTGTGATTTTCGTGAAGGCGAACGGCGAAAAAGGATCGATAACGAGAGAGTCCATCATTCTGGTCATTGGACTCATAGTTGTGTGTTGAGCCGACGTACTTGAAATAAATAAAATACAACTCGTTTAATTAGGTTAGTTTGTTGTTGTTGTTGTCGAATGAACTTACAAATAAACACGACAGATTTTCCTATACAGCCCGACCGTGATAAATTTCCTTCGTAAAAATGGGTTACTCACTTGAAAAAAGGATCATTGAAAAAGTCATTCACAAAACCACCGAAAAAATCCATCTCGTCTCATCCAATTTCCCTTAACAATTTAATACGTTTGGTCGTTGTTCTCTGAGTCAACGAGTTTGAGCAAAAAAATAACGAATTAAAAATCGGTTTGCTACAAAATTCAACGTGAAGTGAACAAGGATTTTAAATATTTTACAAACAATAACAAGTAAAAAAAGGTTTCGTGTACAACGGAGGTAGAAAAAGCAGAACGATTGACAGATCACAGATTAATGAAAATTCCTGTTGCCATGCGACGTGTCATATTTTAATGGCGGAAAATAACGAAACTTTACGAAAGAATATGTACATATTTCCTCTAGTTCATATATTGAATTTCATTTCGTTAGAAACAATTCCGCAAGCAATGAATAGCTTACATAAAGTATTTATTAACAGTAACAAGTTGCTTTAATGTTTTGTCGCCATAAGGAACAACTCTCGGTGGTCTGAACAAGTACAACACACAGGTAGTGGTTCTGCAATTTAACAGTTCCACCCCGGTATATCGAAACAGTACCGTACAATCTGCGACAAATTACCATACATTCAATAGAAAGCCGTGAACAGTAAGTTGAATAACAGTTATGTACAATACATAGCAATGTACATTCCTTCGGATCAATAAAACAGGGGAATATTTTTATTCTTAAAAAATAAATCTTTTATTAAGTAAATTCCTTGGAAATTGAGATAATATCAATATTTCATTAGAATCGAATGGTGTAGTAAAAACATGTTAACGTTATGTATCACAATACAATTTTAAATATCTCTTAACGACTTGTGGTCATAATTTATGAGAGTTAATAAATTTCTTCGTGCGCATTATGAATTGTTTTAATTCACATGAAAATAGGATGTAGCTGTCAAATACCTTTACCACTGTAAAAAGTCTCTAGACAAGTAAAATCTAAGGGTAGGCTCCTGATGGTCTCGACTATCAGTGTCAAATAAAACTTGCTAAAATTTGGTTTCAGTTGAACCAACTGAAAAGACCTCTCTGCTCGACAAAGCCCCCCTCTTTTGTTAACATGACACCGCTGGAGGACACGACCTTAACCGAATGCCCATGTTAATCATGATAATGAGCATTCATTAAGCAAAAATACTGTCCTTTTTGAATGTCAGAACCCGTACAAATGACCATTGTCAAGCAACACGCTTATGAAGGAGGTAATTACCAAAAGTACAACTACGCATACGTATATATTTCCACGTGTGATTAAACATTTTTGAGTCAGTCGGGTGGACCCCCCCCACACGGGAATTTATTTAGAAGGGAAGATATCATCAGGTGAGTTTTGGGTAAAACAGAAAAAATTCGTAGCCGGACCAGACTGTCAATTTAAGCATTTTCCTTACCTGCATTACCTGCGTGAACCACAAAATAGAAAGTAATTATACAGAAACATATCAAAACACAAGCTACATTGAAAGAAAAACGAATACAAACTACAGCAATGAGAAACAAAACTGAAACGTCGAACCAGAAACTTCGAAAGTGTGAAAAGTGTCAGAAGGAAAATGGCCGACCAAGAAAATCGTCTTTTTCTCTATGAGAACTAGCCGAAGCTATGAGGTGAGTCGAGGTCATTTCCCTACCCACCCCATGCAACCTTGAAATTCAGTTACTTATTCCTGGGGTAGATGATAAACGAGCCTAGAAACCTTACCAAAATGGCGACGACGAACCCAACAGAATCGGAGGATGAAAACCTCTCAGGTACGACCCGATGGGCAACGTCTGTGTCACTTCGAACTCGACTTCTACGTCCTTGTCACCAACACCTTCATGAGGAGGAGGAGGAGGAGGAGGTTGCGGTGGAGAATTTCTTTCGTTCATCCCTGTACGTCCCGTCGAAAACACTCCCGAATTATACACCATTTGTAGCGATTTCAGGTGTTTCAGGTAGACAGGTACCAAACTTCAAGACCGACATGCGCGTTAGGTCAACTCGTTAACGACCGGCCGCTGCTTGCCTCGTACTAAAGACAGAGGACCATGTCGATATCGAGTTTCTGACCAGTGGAGAATGCAGGGGAAGGAGATTTGTTTTGGTTACAGGTCCTCACTCTGTTGGAGGAGCTTTTTGGTGGGCGCGTTTGTAGTGGACTACTCAGAGACTGCACATGGCGTAGGTGCACTACGCTCGCGTTTCGTGGGGAATATCACCTCGCTGAATAAAAAGATATTCTCCATCTGTGTTCTAAATTTCTGAGTTCCGATAGCTGCAGGGTAGTTCTTCGATATTCACAAATACCAGCACAAGCTTTAGTTTATAATATAAATTAAACATAATACTCTTTAAAGAATTTTTTTCTCACCTTTTGAGATATGTTAAGTATATCAGAACCCCAAGAACTTTACAAACATTCATTGCATACAACACGGTGAGTACTCAGGAGTAAAAATAGTATCCTTAGGACGTTCTCCCTAGGACAGGGAAATTTGTGAATCGTTACATTATACCAGCTGCTTTATGGTATGAATCAGTTCTTATCATTTATGAGTCATACATAAAGTAAAACTCCAACTTTACATTACATACAAAATAATCATGTAGCCATACTTCATTATATGTTCAACTCCTTTAAGATGAGGGTAATTCAGGCGAACGTAAACGGCATCTTAAATTTACATATTTTAACAAATTTCATATTTAACAACTGATTTTAGTGTCACAAAATAACCACATAAGCATTTATTCACTTCATTCAGATTGTAAAATTAAGATCTAACATCAGTTGAACCCAACGGTTTCTTTTTAAACTGTTGGAGTCTAAGTAGACTTTAACCCGATGTCGGAATTAGTAACTCATAGTTAAAGTCAAATTATTTCCTAAATACAAAACAAATGTACTCCCCCTGACCTTTGCGTATTCGCCAAGCGATAACAACCGGACACATTTCGCCGTGGTATAGGTGAGCACCAATTAGTGTGACAGGTAAGAAATGAAGGAATCAAACTCACCTGATGAGAGGCAGAAAAGGTGTTCTGATGATGTACTGCTCATGGGTGTGGAAAGTAGTTTCGTCGGCCCTCATCTTGTCTTCTGACCTGAACGTTACGAGTGCGCTTTCTTTATTGCAATTCGACTCTCTGAAACAAGTCGAAAAACATCAATTGAAACTGTTGTTCATTTCAGTTATAAAAAATAAATTACTTGGAAAGCTGTTGTTTTTAATTAACAGTAGACAAGTAGGAAATGTTTTGGAGCAATAAAAGAACTAAGGATCTTTACCTTTTCATCACCAGTGAAATTTAATGAACATTATTTAAATTCCAGAGATGAACGTTAGGAACCCATAGACCGAATCACACAGAAAAAACGCTCGGAAACTTTTCTCATTAACCATTAATGAAGTCCGAGTCTCAGTGTTTACATATATAATTCTAAAAAGAAGTCCTCACAAAAGTAAGAATTATTTACCAACCCAGCACTACTCAAACATTATTTGTTCGAGTGTACTTGAGGATTTTCCCCTAGACCTAAAAAAATTATTTACCAGTACCGAGTTTATAACTTTTCAAATTAAAGAACTCCAAGCACTACTTCGGTTAGAAAAAATTTCTTTCAAATGCTGAGAAATTAAACTGAATTATATATGAGTTGCAGTGTCGTCGGCAATTAGTAATGCAACATAAATATTATATATCAGTGACGTCAGAGTACTCAAATAACCAAAGGTAAAAGCAGCAATTTATTCGTCAAATGTGAACAAAATCATCGTTCAACCTAAGAGCCTTGTGACAACATGAAGTCTCAATAATAAAACTGACACAAATTTCCACCCATAGCGACAGGAAACTACTCACCCCTGCAACGCCTGCAACCCGGTTTTTCTTCAGAAAACACGAAAAACGTGGCAGCTACTCGATCGCGGCGACCAGCACACGCCCAACCGAAGACCAACGCTCAATTGAGTCCATCCGTGGAGGAAAAGGATGACCTCCAAGTGTTTGGTCTTGCGCCCGAACCGAACCGAAACCCGAAATGACTCAGAGAATTTGGGTCGGTAGTGTTAAACCCCCAAAGTTAAGAAAAGTAGGCTAAAGAGGTAAGATGGGTGTACAGGTGACCGTGTGGGGGCTGTCGCTCAACAACGTCAAATGGTACGTTCTTCCGGAAGAATGGCCATACACCCGGAAGTTTGTTCTTCGGCATGTCCGATGATTGCGTTGTCCACCGCGGGGCTCGCCAATCAAGCTCACCCCAATTTTTAAAAACTACCTTTCATCCCTCGATTGAATGTGCCGACATAAATGGGTCACTTTCGTAGAAAAGAAAACAATTTTCATATCGTTACCGGAAGACATATTCTAACCCGCGTGGACGAGGGTGAGCACGCGAAGACCAAACGGCAAAACAGACATTGAGGAATTACGCCAATCGCTCACAAAGACAAATATGAAGAGGACCGCGCAATTTTTATAATGTCCTAATGACTAAAAACGAAAAAATTAAAAAACTACTGATATATTGTACTGACATACTGAACTATGATTAGAAACCAAACTATTTTTTAATTAATTTTATACGCTCAACTAGTACATAAAAGGCAACATGTCCAAATCCAGTGTAGCATGTAAACATCATTGTACGAATTCCTAAGGGCCATGTGCCTAACTATTAACTCCCTTAACATCGACCACAGAAAACTAGTTATGTTTTTATCTATTCGCACTACCATCACCACAGACAGAATCTTACCCTGATAATCAATTGATAAGAATAAATAAGTTTGTCCGCGGCCTTGATCGACTAACATTTGGTTCATCCCTTCAGTTTTTAATCACTTCCTACGACTTCCGACAAACGCATTTTCCACATTGTATTCTCCTACGAATTGGGTCAATAGTCCTCGTCAGCACTGAATTTTCTTTTCTTCCACCCGACCCGAATCCATAAGAAATTATTTTCCTTTAATATTCATTACGTGGAAACGGTCACGGTGTCGTGCCCGGAATCAGACCAAAGTGGGCGGCCCGCTAAATACCGGTGCTAAAGTCGGCGGAATTCTAAAAATTTCCCAACAACTTGAAGAATTTTCCAAACTGCCAATCACAAATTATAAAATTGTTTAAGTAAATTTAAGTCAACCGAATCAAAAACACTAACAATAAACTTTTCGCACTGTGCTAAATGAGCATTCATTTAATTTTTCGCATTAAGTTTTACTTATAAAGTTATTTTATAAGTTGACTTGACTTTAATTCAATCCTATCTGTTTTCACAAATCATAAAACTTAATAATGTTAGTAAAACCGTCTTGTTTGTTCAGGATTTCAATATAAATCCATCATACTATTAGTGTACACCTAAAGCCTGCCTTACCCTCCGCGTATTGCAAAAATATTGCTTGATTTTTATGTATTCACTCAAAACATAAAACATAACACGGAATACGTGTTAATTGTCACATACTTTGGGTTAAAGCATACCAACTACTAATTATTAGCACTAATATCGATATTTATCTTTGTAATTAATAATTATCAAAGTTGTCCTTACCAACCAAAGTGGAAATTGAACAACGCGCCCGAGTACTCCTTTCTAAATCCGTGTCTGTACGAGTTCGAACCACAACTGAATTCATCCAAACCGTTTCAAATTTACAATTCGATTCCCCTGAAGAATCCAGATGTAATGACAATGTCTGACCCAAAATCAGAAGAACGTGAAAATCGTTTATCTGGAACCCGAGCGAATTTACTTTCTTCAGTGGATTTTCACTTTTGTCGGACCGTTGCTAAATCAAACGAAGGAGCCATTTTTCTAGACAAAAGTGAACGTCAAATCGTTCGACCGTTCATCTACGCTTAATTGACACTTGTTACCCGCCACTCGTGCATTTTTTCAATATTTCACAATCTTCAAAAAACTCAAAGAAACCGTCAGAGAAAATTTTACACCACAGAAGTGAAGTAAAATCACAATTGTAATTCAGCGAGAGTGTCAATGTAACGTAACGTAAAAACCTATATTTAAATATATATTCAACCAAAAGATTTTGCGGACACGCAATCTGATCTGATTATTCCACATTAAATAATTGGAACAAAATAATAATTTGTAATTATGTGTAGCAATAGTTGTTTTGCAATTGAAGTTAAGTTAAATAAATAAGAAAAAAAGAAGAATTTCTACTTCCGAAGAACAGAAAAAAAAATGGGTTGCGAAACAAAATAATTCTACTTCGATGATATTGACTTAAATTCTTTTTCCTAGAGTTGATACAAAATCCAGGAAAAATAAAAAAAAATGGGTCACCAGCCGTAGAAAACAATTATTTAGTAGAGGAAATTTATAGTACAGTTTTTAAAAGAAGATTTAACGCGTGATCTGTGATGTACGATAATATGTTAATATGTAACATTATTCTATTATGTTGACTGTAGGGAAATACAAATAGTTCAGGTAGAGGGTAGTTCGGCAACCCTCTCGTTCGCATTTTGATTAGACAAGTGAACTAGTACAATGACAAAAAGACTCGTTTGTTCTAAAAATAAAATAAATTGAACTTCCGCGTTAGACGAAGTCAATCACCTTGTTGTAATCAAGCATACGAATCTTCCCTTTCCTACTTGCATGTACAGTCTATTAAGAGACGTTGTTATCGATCATCGATCACAGATTATCGATCAGGTGCTGCTGACCACTTTGATAGCAGTCGGCACAGAGAATCCGAATCGCTGAATTGACTTTCTTAAAATTACTTCCTCCATTAGTTCAGTTCAAACATTTGGTTCACCGTTTCTGTTGAACTATTTGGGACGTCTTCCTGGTTCAAATAATTTATAACTGTTGAAATTAACAAAACATTATGTGGGAAGAGTACGTTCCAATTGGGGACTTGGTTTAAGTGACCGAAAACCGAGACCTGTCTCAATTACGAATGATAAAGTAAACGGACTACAAAAGTTCGTAGGAAATAGTTAACCATTGTTGTACACCAAAAGATTTTTTAATAAACCGTGGTTTACTACTGAGATGCAGAAATCAACCCAACATCATCATTAAGTTTTATTAAATTTTCACAATTTAAAAGAAGGGGCCGAAGAATACCAAAATACTTGTAAACTAAGAACGAATTGCAGAAACGAAACTACAATCGTGCTCCTTACAAAACAGTATAGAATAACTACTGTGAGTAAGATTTTACACGCATAGGTATAGAGGTGAACAATGATAATAAAAAAATATTCGGGAAGAAGCGTAGTAACAGCACAGCAATAAAAGCTGGTCTTATTGTTGTCTTGCCAGAACTAAGCAGTTAAAGGCCTTCATTGCTCTTACCACTTCTTACTCACCTGACACATCACATTCGAGGACGATGATACGCACAATAAAAGTCGTGAATTACCAGAATAATAACGTATGTGGGTTAAGGTATGACATGGTCAGAATGCAGAAAGCAGTGTAACAATGGAAGAAAGGAAAATGCAAAAGGGCAGAAATGGTTTTGGGGTTGAGGGTTCAAACAAATTCAAAGCCCATTGAACCAGTTTTGTGACTTCCGGATCGCTTTAATCAACAGGTTATTGGGTTACCATTAAGACGAGGAGCGAAGTAGAAATACGTATTGGCAGCTCCAGCAGAACTATTTCAGTGCAAGTTTAATTAAAAACAAATAATGAATTAAGTACTACATGAACTTCCTTCTAGAGTTTCACTAGTTCAATGTACCAGTTCAAACCGTTTAGCTTAAGTAAACACAAAACTACCAAAGTCTATCCATTTACAGACAATTTTTTTGCAAATACCACACATCTTTACATCACCCACATTTTTTCAAATCATTCCAAATAGTTCACACGTGACTAATAAATTAAATCAAATGCAGCGAAAATGAATTGGAAAGTGTTAAATCTATTTTTATTGTCAAGTTCACACCGGTCAAGACGTTCCGACTACAACGACACTCTTGAATAATAAACAGGCGGTAATTACAATGAAGGAAAACTTTTCCGACCAATAGTAATTACCACCTGTAGAATACCACCTCTGTCGCCAACTAAACTAACACACATAACTACAAAGTAAACTACAACTCGGCGAATTAATTATTAATTGAAGTGATTGACAACTGACCGTGACGTTTCATTTTCACGTTCGAAACTTCTTCTTCCACCGGCACCCATTTCTCTTGTTCAACCAACAGACTCTCATATAAAACTGTCGCTCTGCTGTTACATCAACGTCAACGAAAGTTCAGCAACAACAGCAAGGAACGCTCTGGCAAAAGCCTCTCCCGCGAATGAAAAATGAAACCAGAACAAATAGCACGACTCATTGTGCCAGAAAAATAATTTTCTTTCTCGCAAGAAAAAGATTGAGTGCTTGAGCTAAAAGGGAAAGCTCAAATTACTTCCTGTGGAGAAATAATTTCGAAAACCGATCGCCTTACAACGTGTTCAGTACTTGACCGCCACCTAGTACGATTCAACTACTTCTGATAGTTACATCAACCAGTTGTTTGATTTAAGCGCTAGGTGTCTTTAACCGATGCACGAAAATGATTCAAGTAGAGAAATTCCATTTCACGTTAACGCATGAAAGGTAAAGGGTAGTTTTTCTCAAGCATGAAAACTCAAACCACTCCGTACGAACAATTCTAAGGCAAAACCAAAAGTGTAACGCTACCGGCATTACACCTATGCTAATTTGTTGTCCTACTAATTCTCCAATTACCATAATTAATTGCATGTTACGATTTAGGTAGGTACCTTACGATTTATAAAGTGACGACCTAAAAACTGAAGTCACCGGGATTAAGGGAGGTAATTTCATTATACTCAGCTGCAATCCATCAGCTGCTGATGTAAGTGGCACGACTTGGCCATGTTAAACGACAGGACTACCCAGCGAACCTTTTTTTAAAGGATTAAACATTAAGCGTGCGACTGTATGGTCCCATACGTCTGAGCATACACCCGAGCAAAATGAATGGCAATCCATCGGAATTGGATAGACAAGACCCTCAGAGACCATCCTCAGTTAGAAATCCAAAAATATCCTCGAAACCGAGTCTAATTCCACTGACTTCCATCACGTCAATGATTCCAACAGCAGTGAGAGTTTCACTGCGCTGCAACGAGCAAACAAACAAACAGAAACGCCAGTGTGAGGTCCTAAACGAACCCGGAGAGAAACAATTTTGTACTTTTTGACTGGAGAACGCCGGGTGACGGCGGCGGCGGTGGTGGTGGCGGTGCGTGTGCGCATTATAGTTTCTAACAAAACTAAAAATTCATTTTTAATTTCGGCGACAAGACATCACGACATCCGAAGAGAAAAGTTGAGATTTCGTCGTGTAATCGATAGATCAGTGCCAGACGAAATGCCTGACGGGTTGGGATGGTAGTTTTAAGTTCTGGAAGTTCTAGTGCCACACTATCATTGAGTGTTCAACAGGACGTTTCCTCAGCGGACCACACAATGGACTGTCGCTGCTATAAAACCGGCATGTGAATAAAACTGGACATGTGAAATTACTCGAGTGAGTCTTTGACTTCTTAATTTCTTTCTAGAAAAACGTGACTTCCGTCACTTCCGGCACTGCCTATTACCTACGATAAATTTATTACCCGATACGTGTCGGATCCATTCCTGTTTTGTTTTTTTTTTGTTTAACCTAGGAACGGCACAAACAGATCGTTGAGTTATTTGTTTTAACGGTGAAATAATTAATGAATTTCAATGGCGGGGGTCGCCATGTGAATGTGTTTGGACAAATCCCAAAGCTTTTCTATGATCGAACAGTGTCGGACCACCAAGTTGACTAGTTTTCTCAACTACAATAAATCAATCAGAAGAGCTTTCGTTTAAGTAAAAATACATAAATCATAGAATGATGTAATTCTTTACAGAACTTCAAGGAAATCATTCTGATTGTCTACTTCTCGCTTCGTGAAATTGTACAGGTAATAGAAACACCAACGATGTAGCTATGGACAAGAGAGTAATTGTAAAACGTGGTAAAAGTGCTCAAGTTCTTAGTCCAGCTACACACAAAATAGCCTCCACCTTTACTTTGTGTTTCTTGATTTAACAAAAAGAGCAATTAAATACAAGTAAGTGAGAATAACATTCTCGCCAGTTGACTCTCTTAAATGGAATTTAAAATATAGTTTTTAATTGCATAAAAAAGAGACAAATTAGTGAACATGAAAAGTAATTAAGAAACTAACACTCATTAAAAACTGGGGGTGTGTCCGAAACAATAAGACTCACAGAATAAAACAGTGCAAAGTTCAGACGAGTTTAAATTCTGTTTTAAATCAAGTTTTACGGTCGTGTCACGTCTAAATTGCCCTTTTCTCGCCTCGAAAATCCCCAGCTTCCATATTTAGGAAATCGTTTGGTTCCTGCCAAATTTGAAAAGCTGCAACAGAATGTGAAATTTGAGTGTTTCAGTCGGGAAGTGAACAGTTCGACTTCTCGAAAAGCTATCAACGGGTCCAGTTAAATTAAATTCCTTTGCTTTCAATCAGTTAAAAGTTCACGGGAGGTCACCAAGAAAGGCAAAAGTCCCGGCACCAGTTGGCACAAGAAATCGGATGGTAAAGAACATCGGCAAGTTCGGATGTGTCTTTTGCTTCCGGTTCTAGCCTCCCATTCTCTAGGATCTCCCCAACGCTCCCTACCATTTCGTAATGTCATTGCGACTCTATTTTTTTCCACTCTGAGTTGCTGTTGTAAGGAAACTACCACTGTTGCACTTCCTATAACTTAACTTTAGATTATTAGTTAGTACAGTGTTGTGCTAAACTAATGTACGATTCTTTGAGATAATGTTTCTATTAATTTATTTATTTCTTTATTTCCAGGTCATGGTTAATTTTTTAAACCCTCAGTAGATTTTTGTTCTTAGTAGAGTAGCATAAATTTAAAATCATGTTCATGTCCTGAATTTCGTTTCAAAAACTGTTGGTACTTGATGCGGTGTAGTGTACTTGCAAAAAGTTTTCAAAAGGGCATTTCCGTCTATTTCTCTTCATTAATGTTATCACTTAATATCATTCAAAACATTATCTACGATTGTTTCGATAAATTACACTTAATGTTTTGAGGTTTGCGGGAAAGGCAACGGTGTAGTATTCGTGTACACAGCACATATTGTCGCCACATCGATTTTTTACTTTTACGAACAAAGGAAATTTTTTCTTGCTCAGTCATCCCACCAAATGTCTTTGGTCATATTCTTTTACAATTAACTATACGGCACCTAAAGTTGTGTGGTGCATTATCTACGGACCTTGCTCTTACTTCCTCATCTTGTCTCCACGAGGTACAATTCAATGAATTCATTGTACGATTAATTCTAAAATGATAAGAAATATTATTGAGATCTGGCAAAAGCCCTTGAAGGTACATAAATTTGGCGCCGCAAATGTGAAGTAGATTTATCTGCTTGCTCAGACTTAATCTCAGCCTAAGAAAGAGTTGTTGTCTTCTGCTGCCCTAGTGCTGTAGCAATTCTGCTTGATTGTGCTTTCACCGTTACCGCCATCACCCACAAGAAACAATATAAAAAGCGAACGTTTTTTGCAGAGTTATCAGACGGCCAGAATGATCCAATGACATGGGCCTTCAACTAAACTTCTTCCATGAATCGAAGGAAGAATGAACTCGCACACAAGTGATGAGGAAAGAAGGGTAGGTGCATACGTTAAGGTGACCACATCTTATGTTAATCGTAATGAAAAGGCAACTTACCCGTCTTTTCCCTACTTATAGAAAACGTATTTTCAATCGGAGCCTCTTTGTTTGTTTTGCTTTCCCGATGAGATTTCACTTGATCCACCTGGAAAGAGAACTTACGTTAACGCACAGCCAAAAAGGCAAGCACCGTTGTTCTCATCAAGAAAAAGACGCATCAAAGATGACTGCTACCAGGTATCGAGAGAGAGCAAATGTAAAGGAAAAGAAGATACTTCGCCGAAAAAACGAACAGAAGCCAGAATAATAAGAAGAAAAATGAGAGAGCCCATTAAGCACCTGAAAAGTTATCTTTTCGCCTCAGGTATGAAATTTATAGTACTCTGGAAGTGCGAGATAATACCGTATTTCCGACGCACGTGGCAAAGGGATGTTGATTTTTAATAAAAGACAGTCATTTGTTCTTCTTTTATCGATACGAAAAGACAATCTCAAAAATAGTGTTCTGTTGTTTCACCATTCCCATTAATTGCGTAGGAAGGGAAGAGTGGAGAAGCTTAGTGTTAGGATTAAACTGGCAATTGCAAAAGAGGCAGTCCTCTACCTGGTCCAAGAATTGAGCTGGACAGTCAAATGAAGTACTCCGTCCCATAACTGCACCACAAACTCAATTGCAAACAAAGTTTTCCCGTTGTCAGTCCCTCCTCTTTGGCTCCCCAGGCCCTATCACATCGAAACCAATAACCTCACACACTCCCACGCACAATTTCGCTGGTTATCCTTCCACCACCACAAACCACAACATGGGTCGGTTGAACTTAAGTCGAGCACCAGTCGAGTCGGAGGATCTAAAAAATCTCAAGAGAGTCTGAAAATCTGGCAGGACGGTTCATTTATGAGAGAAGTCGTCAACCGCCTTTCCGGCTCATCGAATTCGAAACAAAAACAAACAGCCCACGAGATTTCTTTCAATGAAACCATAACGGAATTTCAATTGACTCCGACGAGTTTTGTTCTTTCGCTCTCAGTTTGAAGGTTCGCAGTCCTCGTCTCTAGCCATGCCGTGAAAACAGCGTTTCAGAATAAGAAATTAACTATCGATTGGTAATTTTCGCACGGAACCACATGCAAACGTAAACCCAATTTCAGTGTCTGGGTGCTTTGCCGACCAAGACAACGGCCGACCACTCATTTCGACCAGTTTTTATTTTTCGGATTAACCAGAGGTACCTCCGGCCGGAACTTAAGGGCTGGGGTACCTGGCGCCGCGGCCTTTATCCGGTTGATACCTACACGATCCGTTTTAATTTTTTGCCGTTTCAGTGAATTACGAAAAAGTGCCAGAAAAAAAAGTTCTTCCATCTCTGTTCGAAGTTCTTGAGACGGTAAAGGATGCATGGCCGCCGCCGCCACCGCCGCCGCCGCCACCGCCGCCGCTCAGAAGGAACTTTTCCCTCTACAGGTACGTCCGATGAAACTACTGCACAAATACTCATTTTTAAATTAACCGGATATTTTCGGTTCTTTTCATTATTATTTGAAATCGTTCCGGGAGATACTAATTATTACAAAATTATGTTTTTTCAAATGCTGGGCAAGAAAGTGATGAAAACGATGTGATTTTCGGAAAAGGTACTGGCAAGCAACAAAAGTACTTTGTGAAGTGAATTATTTGAGTGTTCATGAGCATTCCTGCCCCTCCTGCTGTGAAAATATTAAAAGAGTGAGACATGTGAAGTATAGTTATGAAAGTTTAGTTGGTTTAACATTCGCTTCTGTAGCAATGAAGTTGTTCTTTACATATATGTGTAACAGTCCAAAATTCTGGTACACCAAACAAGTTACCAGTTTATTAAGGTAACACAAATTTCATTCAGGTAGAGCGTTACTGATGTCATACATAAGTTAGTACCGTACAAACATGCAGATGTAGAGCATTAAACAACAGCAATAGCATGGTTAGATTTGATTTAGTGAAAATTCTTAACCCTTGGCGAAAAGTATATTAATTTTATTCGTCAGTACTCCACTGGGATCGCTTATAACGATCGTGATTTCACGTTTTTCTCTGTCCTTCTGGTTTCGACTGGAGTCGGTCATCACGCAAACTTTCCAGAGGCCCACCAAATAACCCCTGACACTCTCGAAAGAGTCCATTGGCCCTTTTGACCGGATTTTATCCTCGGCATTACCGAATTTTTCATTGTTTTTCACAACAGTCCAAAATAATGCGTGCCATTGTTCATCCGGTTAAAACGATTCCCTTATTCGAGCGTGGTCATTTGGCAAAAGGGTTAAACTTTTACCCGATATTATCGATCGCCCAAAATTAAAAATAGAAAATTCACTTTTGAGTAGAGAATGATTAACCATTTTGGAGACGAAAAAACGAAGTTGTAATTATGATAAGGTGTGTGCAGAATTTGAAAACAATTAAGCCTGGTAGGAAATTAAAATTGAACAAAAATTACAGCGGAGTTTTGTAAAATAAGCTTGGGTTCTTAACCTAGTTTGTCTTGATTACGGGTTGATTATTCTACGGATAAACTAACACGTGATACCTGTATGCGCAACCGAGTTCTTCTATTTTTCTATCTGCTTAACTATGTTTCGCCAGCTGTATAAAGTTGTAAACTCCATACCGACCATACGTAGAATTTTTAAGATTCTAAGGACATCCTCAATGTAACTTCTAAAGCTAAACGTTTCTGTTGTGCCACATTAACACTACATTAACCCATCTAACATCTGATGTAACCTCTTCAGCAGGAATCACCAAAGAAGGTTCGAGGTTCAATACCTTAAAAGGATAAAAGAAATTGAGATGGGGTGATAATATGCCTAAAGGTGATATGTTATAACTGTGCTTAACAGAAGTCTAATTATTGATGTTATTGTTAATTATTGAACATCTTCAGAAAGACTTTTAATACTTTTATAATATTTTGAAAGTTACGACAACTGCAACGGTTACTACACCCTTAATTCAGCAGCTAAAAATTTATTTTTTAGGATTAATAACTGAATATAAAGCGATTCACCTCTAAACGAGGATGTATGTTAACATTCTCTAGAGTCATCCATGTCTTTAAATTTAATACAAGAAAATGAACAGACTGGTACGAAAGAATATTATTATTATCATCACCGAGTTACAAAGCTGCTCTAACTTCCTGCCTGTTTTATCGTGCTTTAATAATGCCAAACTAAACAGGAGTGGCGAGTTTCTTTCCTGAAACTTTCCTCGAAATGGTACAGAGTCACGTCACATTCTATAAGAACACAGCAAAATATATTCTTCAATAAGTCAAGAATAACAAGTTGATACCACACGCTTCCTCTTTATTTTAATGAAACTAAACCTATTGATTCCATTTTAGTTAAACGATTCCCCTTTGATTACAGGGAAGAAGACGCGATTTTTCCTGTTGGAAACAAACAGCTTCTGCCCAGAAGTAAAATGAAGGAAGAAATGTACCTTCAATTTCCATCTCCACTAATCAACCGTAGATTTTCAATGCCAGAAGTGTTAATGAGAAAGTATTTCATTACGAAAGAAAAAACATCGGAGGAAAGTGAAACAGTCAAGACAATGGACGAAATCACACCAACGACAGGCTCCACTCTCGAAGATACAACGAGGACATCTGTGAGAGTGAAAAGCACAATGGAAATCCCAGAATCTCCCATTGGATGCAAGGCGAGCGGAACTCAAAATGAAAGAATGGTGGATGCAACTCAACAAACTAATGAATCGGAGCTGTCGAAACCCAATACCGTTTCTCAGGTAGACTATTATAATCAAGGAGGAAACATTATTGTAGTTAAGAATAAATGTGTAACCTCAGAGTGTACTTGTACGTGCAACTGTGCAAAAGCAAACCGTGCCGAAGAACAAGAAAACGGCACATGTGCGACACCAAAGTCGGAACCCTCATCTCCCGTTCAACTGCTCAAACCAGAAACGTCCTCTGGTACAGTGTCCTCAGAGTCAGAATCGGGGCAAAATACCCACAGAGATGAGCTCACGAGCTCAAAGGAAACCAGTACAGATGTTTACCATTCTGGAAAGTCAACGCTTAGTCAAACGGTCAGCGACAAAAGTTTCTCCACACAAGACAGCACCGTGAGTGTTAAATCGGTTTCAACGGGAGGTAGTCAAGTTACCGACAACTCAAATGCGACAACTCCGGACATTGAAAAAACAAGTGCCAAAGAATCGATAACATCCAACTGCTCCTCGAGATCACCGACGACTAATTCAAGTAGAAAGAATCGAAAAAGAGACAAATACAGTAACGAGCACAAGAAATGTTTTAGGTATCACGATGTTAAACATTCCATTCCACATTCGAAGCAGTGTTTGGTGCATTCCAAGCGGTTGGATGATTCTGAGGAAGAAGGAAGTAAAACTCGTGCCATTAATAGCGACTACAATAATGAAGAATCATTCAGACAAGCAAATAATAACGTGTTGCTAGGAGGAGAAGAAGAAGAAGAAGAAATAAGAGTAATTGAGCCACCACCGGAGCAGAGGCAGCCAATAAGTAATGTGTACACCTGGACCAAACTAAGTAAGGAAGAACTCTACATGATGCAACAGTTGCGTCATCAAAAGCTCCTTGAAAGCAAATATTCTGAAGAGGTTGAATGTGAGGAAGAAAAAGGAGACATGTCACTCGAGTACGTAGATGTTGAAAACCAAGATCAGAGTATCATGATACCACGTTACTCCGCTCTTCCGCGATCTCTTTCGATGTTAGTCAACACATCTTCCGCCGAAAATAGTTTTCATAATTCCGATTCGGACAATCAAAGTCTAGCCGACAGTTTGGAAGATCAACCGGTCACCCGCGTATGTAAATCCTACTACGATACAAAAAAAGAATCCAAGCCTGTCAGAGGGGATGTTCCGTCGATAAGCAAAAAAGTAGAAAGACCGAGAGCGCCGAAAGGACAAGCTTTCTTTGTCGACATGGAAGACCCACTTGGAGAGAGCAAAAAGTTGGAAGATGTAGAAAAACTACCTGAACCCCCGGACAAAATAAAAAATCAAATTTCAGAAAGGCATAAAAACGTGACCGCCAACCATAAGAACTTGCACGAGTTTTGTAAGGAAGAAAAAGCACAACAAAGGAGAAAAAAGTCAAAGACTGTTAAGAACGGTGGAAGTGAAGCATCGGCAAGGACGAAAGCGATGAACAGGAAGGAACAAAAAGAACAAGTCAATAAGAAGATCAGTCACAGAGATGTAACCAAGAAAGAAGAAGGAAGCGAACATGTGGAAAAGAAGAAACCGCAGAGAAGCGAAGAAGAAGGAAGGCAAAAGAAAAAGACGAACGCCATCGAATTCACTAGCGATCTCAAAAACAGTGTAAAAAGGAAAAAGGAAGTCAAACAGAACAACACCGCCTACAAGTCAAAAATACCAATATTGGTGAGTTGTCGGTCAACGACATCCTCTGATGGAGACGGCCCACACGAGGGACAATCAGGTAACTCACAAGTAGTTGAAAAGACTGAAATACTAGAAATAACACAATCAGGACAAGGGATAACACTACAAAAACCCCAGGAAATTTCGTACACACTTCCACCCACTAATATGGTAGACAAAAACCACTTAGTGGTACCTCCCATGTCGCACACGCTGCGAACGCAGCCGGTTCCTGACTACAGCCAGATTATTAGCAGGGCCCAATTCCTCGGTCAGATGAGGAGGTCACCGATTTTAAAATACCGTCAGAGATTCGAGGTGATTCCTGAGGAAAAAAGCAGTTCACTGTCTTCGGCAGAAGAAAAACCCGCAGAGGAAACAAAATTTAGGGGAAAAACGACGAGCTCGACGGTTTCGACAAAAGTAGAAAATCCAGAAAACATTAAATTTGAGAGTTACAACCTAAGTGACTTGTCCAACATTGTAGTGGCTCAAGTAGGAGAAGACCAACAGCTTAAAACACTTCCGGCGATGATTCCAAAGGGAGCTGACGAGCAAAAAATAATTTTATTTTCGTCAAAATCGCAAAATTCTAATTCTAGCAAAGGAAGAGATGCTCTGATCGCAATGAACCGGGAAGATTTCAATCGACTCGCTAAGGGTTGGATGAATTTCTATATGCTGAGGGAGTTCAACGAAACTCCGGAAATTGATAGCAAAAGAAAAAGTGGCAGAGAAGACGGAAAGAACACTTCTAACAGAGTAACAAGCAGCGATGACAAGAAATCTAGTGCTGTACCTGATTGCGGTGGGAAATCAATATACGAAGGTGAAACAAAACGTAATGACAGTAGTACGGATTTAAAGGAAAATGGCATCGAAAAAAAAAGAGAAAAGACCGTCATGATGCCTGAAACTGGGATGAAGAATAAGAAGAAACTAGAAGCGTGTGACGATATTCGGTATCATTCAAGTAACACAACCATGCGAAGGGTAAAACCAATGTCACCAAGCAATTCGACAAGGGCAACGGGAAGAAAAAAATCATACCTTCCAGAACTAAACCTGACGCAGGAGAAAGTAAGCGAAGGACATCGCTCGACGTCCACAGGGAACCTGACTCTTCCACAGGTCGTCAAGCATGTGACGGACAGCGACGAAGACTCGGATTCGGACAGCACGGACTACCTGGAACCACCCAGTCCTCGGGTACCACCACTGCTTCTGGAAGGTAACCGCAGACCCGTCTTGTGTTCCTCCAAAACCAATACCACTCATCTTGACAGGTGGTTTATTTCACAGATTGCCCCTCTGACGCAACATTATCATCAAGCGACAGCGAAATTGGTGAGCTGCGGCATCAGGTATCGCACCTGAAGAAACATTCAGATACCAACAGACCCAGATTGAAACGAGATTTCTTCGAGACTTCTGACAGTGGGAAAAAAAGTAAGTTCGATTTTCCGGAGGTCGCTCGCCTACGTGAAGGACCAAAGTCAACCATTGTGTATGTCATTTTTGGTTGTAGAGAACCCCGGGTGGAGTGTCACGGTTGCTGGGACGGTGGAACTATCAAAATCTGCTCCGGACTTGGAAATGCGTTTGTCTTTTCCAAAAAATGCAGGTGCACCATTGGCCTGTCAATCGGACACGAGTTGTCTCAGTACCGAGTTTTCCAGTTGCTCCAAATTCAATGGATCCATGCAGGATCTGAATGTTTCCTCATCACGGAATGACTCTTTGCTGTCATCTGATAAATACAAACAAAATTGGACCGTTGAAAATCAAAATCGAGGTAGGTAACCAAACAAAAATGCTGACCATTTTTTGTCGCAATATCTACTTTCCAAGAATCATCACACCTAAACAAATTTCTACAAGTAAATCATTAAAGACCTAAGTATGCCACAGTAGTTTCCAGTAGACTTTAAACTACTTTATTACGATGATATTAACATTCATTTTCAAACCAACAGGTGTTCAAAATCGGACCAAACCGCAACTGTCAAAGAACCAGAACCAGCATTTACCAAATTTGGATTCGCCGCACAACAGAAATTCGAAGAAAGTGCTCAAGGTACTGAAAAATGAAAGGATCATTTATAAATAGAAAAATATTCAAAAAAAATAGGTACAGTTGTTTTTTTTTGTATCCTAAAGCACTTTTGTCAAGCCTTCCTACCATCCTGGCCGTTCCGGAAGTTTGTGTGACCCCTCAAAAAGGAAACATGGCACTCGGCGGATAAAATGTCTAACCGAATCCTCTTAAATCTGTTAAATCAACTTATGAATTTTCTCGCCTTACAGAGGACCGAACCATCACTGTCTGTAAGGAGACTAGTCAAAAAGAAACTGTACAACATTTGGCCGGCTCTGCAAAACTTAATACAGAAGGAATTTCTAAACGATGGGTAATGAACGTTTGGCGTGACATTGTTTCCGTTTCCTGTGGTTCCAACTTCAAAGTATATTGTCTGCATTTTTGACAGGTTTATAACTGATCTACCCGACGATATTTGTAACTGCTGTTTGCTCTCCGTAAGAGGAACCGCGATCTCGCTGGAGAAGAAGGAGAAACCCCTCACAATGACGGAGAGAGACATAACCAGGCGAAGCACATCACGAATTTGATCTGTCACAGAATTTGTTAAATTGGTACAATGAGGAAAGGAAAAGCCACCAAATATTGGTCACTAAATATTGACTTTTTACCTGTGTATTTCAATTCCCATAACTTCCCTCCAAGCTTCCCTGCACCCATTGAACAGTACAAGCAGAACATGTTAAATTGGCAAAGAGTAAGAGAACAACATACTTGCCTTAACATTGAAATATATTACTTTAGTTTTTAAAAAAAATTAAAAAAATACTCAAGCATTGAAGCGGAGAAGCGTTTGGACGGAGTTGTTAATTCCAACAATAAAACTTTCACTAAATCACCACGCCCGCCACCACAAATTAAAGAAATTTAACTGACTTGACGTTCAATTTGACGGCAAAACCTCCCAGAGATCCTGCATTGTAAAACCTTCCTTCAGTTCTTCAACGGCCAAACCGAGATCCGAACAGTAAACAGGAGGCCTCGCTGCAGGGTTGATGTCATCGTCAGCGATGTAAACGTTAACAGTCCGAGATATAACAGATGAGGTCACATCCAAGTCTTTCTCGACTTCAGGCACGGTTGGTGGATCCTCGGAGAGTATCGGCTGTAAGGTAAGAAATTGTTAACAATTATTGTAAATATTGGTAATTGTCTAGAAGTAGTGCTGACTATCATTTTTTTTATGTTACCTCATTACCAACAGTATATTCCACTCCTAAAATTGGACATTTTGAATAAACTGTGTGGAGTGAGAGAATCTCCCTGTGAATTGCCTTTAGTCTCTCCTGTGGATCAATTTTAAATCCCATCACATATCCACCGCTTGATTCCACACTTTCAATAACCAGAGCCACTCCAAATTTGGATTCTCTTATCTTCACCTGCAAGTTCAAAAAATTCTAAACAATGCAGGTGACTGAGTGTGATGGTTTGAGATTGAGAATCACCCACTAGTGAAATTTGAAGGTATGGAAGGGATACATTAAAGTGTTCATTCATCTCAGCAAACCACACAACCCTGACATTTGTTATGATGAAAGAGCCCAGGTTTCCCTGGTCACTTGACAAATTCCAAACTCCATTTTCAGTTGTAACAATTTGTTCAAGTGGAAGCAGTTGCAGTTGTTTGTTCTTCATTATGGCTCCTCTCAGTTTCAACTCTCTGTACATTTTAGAAGAGACATAAGCTCTGGAACAGGTCAAACACAAAAACAGAACATTTTTTTTAATCTGAAAAGATTTAATAGGATTTGCAAGATGAACAAACCTGTGCACTCCAGTAACTGATGTGAACAGTCTGGTGGTTCCTGGCATGAGATTTGTGAATATGAATTCATATTTATTGTTGGCTGTTTTTGTCAGGAGGTATAAAGCCTCAACTGGTCCCCTTAATTTCTAAATAAGAAAATTTGACTAAGATTAAAATGTCAAACTTGTGCACAGTATAAATAACCAAGTGAAAAGAAATTGTGCCAAAACATCTATTCTGTTTGCATGGGCCATGACCAAAAAACAAATGAATAATTGTTCAAATTTAAAGAAGAATTAAATTATTATAATCAGCTGTGACTGGAAATTGAGGATCCATGCTTAGTGTGCAGAATACACTGTGAATTGTTTGAAGTTGCAACTCAGGGAAAAATTGGTGATATAAAAACAAGACAAACTGCAATATTGTGTAGGTTCTTAACTGTTTTCAAGTGCTTTAGAAAATGGTAAAGAAAACCTTTGAAAGCTTCTGACACATTAACCTTACAGACTTACGGAAATAACGTTCTTTGTAGTCGCACTAATAATTGTATTCAAACCAATAGCTGCATTAGTAGTTTAACTTAATTACTACACCACTTAAAGAATGATTTTATTTCAAAACTAAAAGTAACAAACATCTTACATAGGCTGACTCTGGGCGATGACAAAGAATGCCACAATATCCGTAGATTCGTTACGACCAACCTGCCTTTATCACCTCCGTTTCCTTTCGTGTCCTCCACGGAGTCCAATTTATCAATCAGTTTTTCCCCCGATCGAAGTTTCATTTGCCTGAGAAGTTTTCAAAAAAAAAAATTACCCAACCCGTAAAAATTAGCTACACGGTAATGGTTAATACTTGCGAGAATGGAATGTCAAAGCGAATTTCGCTGTCTTCCCAAAACGGCATCGTGGCGTACAAACTCGGATTTGGAGCGGTCGGAATGACCACCGCCATTAAAACGGTTTCCATCCTCAGCAACGGTAAACAAATGATGGCGTACGACCTCCGGAAGTAGAAATTGTTGTCAGGGAAAATTCAACTGTTTGGGGGTAACAAATGTGTAGTGATCGATTCACCACTCATTCAAAAAAAGTACTCTGATTTTCTAATTACAAATTTAATTTCCATTATTTGACCTTATTGATGTACAATGTCTGACGTTTGTGTATTTCAATCATTCAAATGATCTGAAAGAGGAAAATTTTGGAATTCTCCATTGGTGGGAGCGAAAAATTTTCCTAACGGATTTTCGTTTCAGAAACAGAACTAAAGATTTTTCATTCTTAAGAAAATCTACATTAACATTCACCAATTTATAAAATTTATCAACTTTTAATGTTTAGAGGTTAAATAACTAAGTAAAGGGGGTTATCCACAGCAGTTCCTTCTCGGTCGTCAATTGAAAACAACAGAATTTGTAGAGTATGTTTGAAATATAATTATAGTTAAAGCATGCAAACTAACCCGTGTACGACCCTAATAATCGGTTAAATATTTCTACCTAAATAATAATAACAAATCCTTTAAGTACTAATTCCACTTCAAAGGGTTGAAAAGTTGACCTTCAAGCTCTTTCGAAAGACATTTCTGGAATTTATTTACATGTTTGTTATATTACTAACCCAGTTGTTTTTGGCAGTTTTATCAATTATATAGCAACCGACTTAAAATTAAAGGCACTGTCGATTGCGTGGAAGCCGTCTCTCTCGAATATAATAGCAATAAAATACCCAGAAAACAAAAGGACCAAGTATGACAGGATATAAAAAAGAAAACAGTTTTAAAATTATTTTGTCAATTTTGTTATAATCGATTCTCAAAAGTTATTACCTACATTTATACATTTCTTAATGGGAGGGGGAAAGAGGATTGGGGTTTTTTTTTACAACATTTTCAGTGGCAACCTGGGTGCATGACATGGGAAATTTTAAACGGACGTATGCGCATCACCAAAGGTACCATTCAAACAGTAGAAAAAAGGAATGTGCTCACTGGGGTGACTGCCCGAATAATCGCGGACACACAGCACAGCGGGAAAAGATTCTCAAGCTTAAGAAAAACCGAGCAAGGACACGAAAGCAAACAAACTTCTCGACAAAGGCAGGCAAACGCACGGTGGAACTCGTTGAATGCGCGAACGTCAGCAAGCACATGATGGCTGTCGTCATTTCCCATGCACGCCACAATTTAAACAAAATAATTCGCGTCTTTTTAGTTCCGTTAGTAACATCATTCCGTCGGGACAAAATGTCGAACACGTTACCGTTGCTGATCATCCGGACATAGAAAATTCACTCCACCGTTTTGCAAAATGTACAATCCGAGGACGAAGCTGTGCACAATTAGAGAGGAAAACTTCATTTTTCAGAAGATTACATATGTTGATATGTGCGTACCCCGTTCGAACAAGTTTACAGTTACCCCCGAGTACAATTCGAAAGCTGATTTTCGCTTAGAACAAGCAAAATAATAAAACAAAGAGTAATGTTCACGGAAAAGTTGTAATGGCTCTGAACAAACGCAAAAATCGACAGCGATTCTTTACGCTTCTGGTCTCACCGTGGCGGAGAAATGACTAGATTTGCGTTTGCCATAAGACCGACTCTAGACACTGATAGACAAGCATAAATGTAACTTCAGGAGTGTGAAACTGAGTTCGAATTTCCCATTTACTTTGGGGTGGACTAGCTAAGGCCAAAATGTGAGAGGGTTGAAGCGTATTATCGGCAAAACAATACCTGTCACTCCTCTAAAAACCCGATTTGAGTTTCTTCCCAAATGGGGATGTGCTCCTCTGCTCCGTTGGTGACATTACGCGAATAATTTGTCAGACTACCAGAACCCCTACCATCCTGGCTCCTAGACAGAGAAGTCTGCCAAATGGTAGTGAGAAAAAACCATGTCCCGAGCGTAATTTCACACATTTCAACAGACATCTACCAGATGACTAAACACTCAAAAGGCAGTCCGGTAAACTGAATAACTACTGAACCAGCCCATCACGACCAACGGGGAATGTACCACAATAACAACGACTGGAATGACAGAAATAAAAATTTTTTCATCGCGAGAAAGACGCAAACCTTTAAGCAAACACTCAAAGGATATTTTTGTTTCAACTAATTTAAGTATGTCAAAAGTAAAAAAAAAAAAAAACTAAATCAAAAAACAAATTACAATATTAAAAAAATCACTTTGTACTACCAAATAAAAAAAATGACTACAACATTGGTGTGTGTGTGTGTTTTGTGTGGCAGCAGGTGTTTTGTGCGCAGTAAAAGGCAGTGAATCCTTCGGAAAGTCAGGTGGAAACCGTCAGACCCGCAACCATCAAAACTAAGAAAAGGGTTCGCAATTCTACAATCCCGGTACAACAACTATAACTTTATCCAAAATAAATTATCATTCAAAATGACTGCCGGTTGGCAAAATATCTAGGAGACGAAAACTAAACATCTAAACGACCGAGTGGTGCTCAACGACAAACTAATTTCAAAAAACTAAACTCTGCTTTCTCAACCTCTCGCATTTCCCAAGGTATCAACCTGCCTTTTTCCTATTGTTCCGCGTATCCCTCAAATTGCAACGCCAAAACGTTTAATTAACAAATTTAAAAATTTTCTTCTCATATAATTCATTCCGTGTGCGGTTAATAATACTTACTAACATAAAATAAAAATAATTTACGTGTCTCTCTCGTCCGTGCCACGAATTTCAAACCGGAACCGATGAAACCAAAAGAAAAGAAAATGATCGGAAATCGTACTAATTTTAAACGTTCACCCATGGGTAATCAATGAGAAAAACAAAAAAAAATTTTTGGTTTACAGCAAAATATTAAATTAAAAATCAATTAATTAGTACATAATTTTTACGTAATTAATTCGACATACAAAAAAATCGTTTGATATACATATATATATATATATATCGCAGAAAAGAAACATAACTTTGTTGTTCTCTGACTGGACCTAATTTTTTATTTCACACTCGTCAGGCTGCTCATCGTGCGACTCTCCAAGTTTCCACTCGGCGCGAGTGCTGCTACCCATTGTACCTGGTCATCGGATTTGACTTCTTCCTGACGACATTGAGGACGGTTTCGACGGAGAGACACTCGGTCGAAAGGTTTGAAATGTTCCTTTTAACTGGCCTCTCGTAAACCTTCTTCGCCTATCTCTGATTGATAACAACAGGCAGAACCTTTCATTACGTAAACAAATTATATACAAAAATAGCTCCCCTTGAGTTTTCCATCGGCTTTTCTCTTCCTTTTGAGCGTTGGCTTCCGACCTCCTCGTTTACCGACCAGTTTCCATTTTATATTATTATAATTATTATTATTCGTAAGGCATTTTTTCGGTTCCTGCACTCTAAATCCCGTCAGCGAAACCGTTCCCAATGTCCAAATACAATAAGTTCAATTAAGGGCGTACCAGGTAAATCAAATCCGACTGATCAACGTCAAAATAAATAGTGTTCTCTTCTCTTTTGGCCCGTCAAAGCACTGAGACTTACTAATTAAATAAAATGAAAACGAGAATACGTTGGGTTTCTGGGGGGGGGGGTTTAGTTCACACCTTCCAGATTCCTTGAGACACACCTTTGTGTTCAAACAGAAAGATGCACCCACGTGAAGAACCGGAGTTTGTCTGTAACTTGCTCCCGTTCGTTTCCCAAACACAAGATGAACGACACGTTCAACTATTTCCATAGTGCAGACGTAGTTTTGTTACACGGGAGCATCACTCACCAGGTTATGTTCGAACCGAACGTGCCGGGAATGACACTCTCTGGTCCCCCACGACTGAATCAACAACAGAAACCGACAAAACATTCCCGAACCGGAAGTACAAAAAAGAAGTACAATTTTATGTATATATATGTATATATGTATATGCATACTCATACGCACACGTACTTAGGTGTGAGTTAGAAGTTTTATTTCTCATAAATCATTCTTTCGGATTCCTTGGGCGGATATTCACCTAACTACATAAGCTTGACTTCGGATACATAACAAAATTTCCAATTAGTTCTATGTACAATAAGTCATTGGCGAGTGCGCCCCGCGATTTACAAAATGAGGAGAAAATCTGTACAAATTCGGCTTTATTTTGTTTTGTTTTCTTTTCGTTCTCATCATTGTTAAAACCGTCCTACGTGACACATTTATTATTACTTACGTTATGTATAGATATATATATATATTTATACACGTATGTATACATATATAATTAGCATATGAGCCTGGTGTACGCAATAGATAATTACGTTTTTTTGTTTGCTTTGTTAGTTTGAAACGATCCCTTGAGGACATTTCAATTAAAAAAATCGGTCAATTTGATCCCGGAGGTTCTGACCCGGCAAGCACCACCAGCGGGTACTCAACTACCCCTCAATTTATAACTTTTTAAATTAAGGCGAAAAATTTAATTTATGTATTGCCTGACGGTGTTTAAAAAGATTTCCCGTTTTCACTGCAACAAATGTCTGTAACGCTCACATACGTTTAACTACTCGGACGAGTACTCGCGACCAAAAAAAATGACAAAAAATTTAACAATTAACAATTCGCGGCTTCGGGGTTTAATTATATTTAACACTTATTATTTAGTAATTTCAAAACACGTTTTTTTCTTGTCGGAAGATGGAACGGGGTATTCATCTAACCCAAACATCTGTTCTTTTGCATTTCGATATAGAGAAACATAAAAAAACTTTTCCCCCTGAGTGAGGGCGACAACAGCAGTCGATTTTTCAGTGGGACACATAGACCGTCATTTTTAATATAATAAAATAAACTTTGAAAAGTTATTTTTATATTGAAAAATGGCGACTTCTAGTGTTGAAAAGGATTACCAAGATTTATTGGTGTTGATTAATAGCTCATTAACAAGCACTGAGAGGATGTAGACATCTGTTTCTCTCCAACTGATGTGGCCTACTTGGGATTCGACTTAGAGCACTTCATAAAGACGATGAGCAAGAGAGGCAGGAAAACAGGAAGAGAAGTAAGAAACATCAGAAGAGAAGGTGCTTCTTTAGCTCTGATGGGAGCTATTAGAGGCAATAATCTGGAAAATATAAAAGGAAGAGTCACAATGACATTGTGGTCTTCTTGAACAAGATGACTCCAGTTTATGGGCTGATGAATAGTCTAGTTGACAAGGGCTCAGCAACTCCGTCACGTTTTGCCATAGCATATCCTGCAGACGTGATTAAGTTAATATTCAGATATGACCCCTGAATTCGAGAGCAGCGGAGGACAAATTCCGAGTACCGGCTATGTCCCCCCGATTACCTCCGAACTGATACTTCGTAACCGAAAATATTTTCTAGACCGTCTCTAACAGATATTTCCATTTGAAGTGAGTTACAAAAATGAAACAAAAAGAAAGAAAAAAAGAGAAAACTATCGGATAACATACAAATACCAACAAGCTCTGATTTTCTCATTCACAAATATTACAAGTTCTCTTTGCCTAGAACACAGTTATTTTTACTTTTTTTCTCACTCCTGCATAACTTGCCGAAATTACTTTTTTTATTATCGTCATCGTCACTATTATTATTATTATTATTATTATTATTATTATTATTATTATTATTATTATTATTATTTAGAAATATTTTTTTACAAGTGTAAACTCTATTTAAAGCAGATGTTTTTGGTATACGATCCGAGTAATTATTAACATTATTATTTTTCTTTACAAAGGTATATGTATTACTGTTTGACTACTTGTCTTTTCGATTTATTGTTGCAACAGCATTACAATATTGAACAAGTCACTTTGTGTTAATTCAACTTTCGCTGTAGAGTAAGTTCTATATAGAAATGAGCTCGGAAACGAATGGTTGGCAACCTGCAATTGTCAATAGAACTGTTGGAAAGTCAAAAAAAAAATCTAGGAAATTGGTTGCCTTATCCAGAGTGTTTCCGAAAAGAAAATTACAAATTTCAAACAGTGCACCTAGGGCAGGCGCTTCACCGCACGGTGGTGCACGCCACCTTTGGGGATTTCACCTGACGTGTCCGTAGTGTGTTCAAACAGACCATACGGACAGAAAACAATTGAAACGGCAGGCGACATGTAGGTACGTATGAAAAAGATGAAATGTCTCTATCTTCGACTAGGAACCTTTCCTGTTAAGAAAAAGTACAGGGAAAACAATCCATATTACTCCTGCAGTTCGCCAAAACAACAGGTCGACTGACAATTACAAATTTTTGAGCCTTAAAGATCAAGAACATCAGAGAATGTGGCCGGAATGAAACCGATCCGACCGGTCGAAACTGAAAAACAAAATCAACGGTCTAACTGTTTTCGTCGCAAACAAAACTATTAACCTGAAAAAGGGAGAATGAATTCCGCGTTCATTCCCTCATTGTACACAACATTCAGTCCAGTTCGAAAGTTAATTCTTGTTTATGATTACAGGCATTGGGCCTAAGTTTCATCTGATTTCTTCAATCAAGACTAGTCTCTTCCCAGGACCGAGTCCCGGGAGGCTGACCCTATGCATGAGGGTGCCTCGTTACATAATATCAGGATTTTGTCCCGTCAGCTTCGATTCTTCGGTCTGATGCTACCGCTAAAAGATTGTTGAACTCCATGTCTAACATTTGACGAGCCTGAAAGAAGGAGACACTCGTTAGCCACCGAACAAAAACTCCATCCGTCAGTTCAAAGCCAGGCACACGTACCTGAGTATTTTGGTTGGGTATTTGCAATGCGAGGGCCAACGCATTGTGGTCGAAGCTTTCATCTAATGCAATAAGAGCCCCGTGAACGCCCGACTCTACTAAATTGTTAGCATATTCTTTGAGGCCTATGGAGGACACCCATCGAATAATCTGCTCGTTCGACCAAACCATGACATCCACTAAACTGTTCTCTGCTACTTTTCTCCTATCCTCTAACTGTTTTCTGTCGTAATTTAATCTCTTAAGACATGATATGCCGCACTGAAGACTTGACCTGTTGAAAAAATCTTAGCCTCACAACGAGTACCAATAACATTGCTACCGTTTAAGTTGTGACAAGTAACTCGTCTTTACCTGTGAAAGCTATCCACCATTTTTAATTGCCCTCTTAGATCTTTCTTGGTTAGATGATCCAACATCCTGGCATCGACCAGACATTCCATGAATGTTGTTCTGTACTGAGGTAGTCCCAGACTAGGTAACCAATAATTTCCGATCCACTCATGGTTCATGTCCCCAAAAGCAAGGGTTGTTCTTGACGTTTTCGGTGCTGACGGACTCGTCAATGATACCATTTCTTGAATTGCCAGTCGAAGTTTCAGCCTGTGCAATGGATTGCTGATTCCGATTTCCCGTTGGATTTCTGTGTCGCTGAGAGCCGACATAATGGCACCGGATTTTACATTTGCTCGACAGGCTGCCACGTACCAGGCCGGCATTCCCACCCAGAGTTCCAGCCAAGCGACTATGGTGGGTCCATTCCAGAGAGCGAATGGAGTTCCGGCCTTCATCGCTTCTGCAAGGAGTTCGTGCCTAAAGGTGGAATAATCACTGAAAGAAATAAAAAAATAGTATCAAACACCGTACGCAGACAATATCCATACAAACAACATTTTCTGAAAACCTACTTCTTCTTTTTCCGCCGGTCGAAATCGCTCTTGGAACCCAACGAGCCTGTCATACCAATGGACTCCATTCCGCTGCTGTCTCCTTCGATGTATGACGACGACATAGCAGGGTTGATTTCCATGACACTACCTTGACCGACATTCGTCATTTGTTCCTTTCCCTTCCCCTGAAACAGTGAAAAAGTTAAGAAAATAACTCTTAGCCGAAAGCACAATCACTTTTACCGTGCACGAACCTTTTCCTTTTTGCTGAAAAATCTTCCCAGAGACGACTTGATCCCCTTTTTCTTTTGCGCGGCGGCTGCGGCAGATGACGTCTCCGAAGCGACACCAGGAACTGGACCACTTTGAATCACGTGCTTGTGTAGGGAATCTTGACTGCTGTGACGAAAAGACAGAGAGGATGATAAATTTTTATATGAATAACAATAACAACTCTTTCCAAACTACAGCACTGCTACAGCAATTCGGTTGTAAAGGAAGTATTATGATATCTACATTTGTCACACTTAACACTATTCGTAGGGTAAATGTATTCGTCATCATAACATTTTTGGTCATCAAATAATTTGGTGACTTAGTTTTCTATTTTATTACGACTGTTTAATGACTAGGTGACACTTCGGTAATTTTTACCAGGAAGTTTTGACTTTTGGTGGAACATAAAAATATTTTTTCAGAAAAAAACATGCAATTCAACCTTCCATGCATTATTATGTTGATACCTACTGATTAGTAATTTATTACAAAAAATTCACTGATGAAAACCATTGACTACATGCACAATATATTCTATTCTAATATCGACAATATATGTTTTAACTAAAGTTACCAAACTGGTCAAAAGTTGGGCTGTAACTCTTTCAAAACTTTTGTTGGATACTATTGCTTAGTAACTTCGAAACTTCTAAAGCTTTATCAGTTTTCAATACACTTGGTAAATGGTGGAAAATACACTTATAACTACATCACATTCCGTATATTAACATACTATAAAGCATTAACAACCTTATTGGTCCGATATGCTGAACAGGACAGACGGGTGTCAGACAGTTCGCTGTGGCACCTGTACGCCTGTTGAAGCAAAAATTTCAAAGCGGATGTTAGATAATTAGTACATATAATATTAATTTTAGTTTTATGTTTATGTAATTAAATGAAACGCCAATACTACTACTTTAAACTTTAAGAATTCCATTAAAAATAAGCAAACGCCTCTCCTTCAGGACGGAATCTATAATTTTATTTTGTACAATATGTTGTATTTTTATAGAAATCATAGAGCACCTTTTGCGAAGAGCAATGAGCACCAGTATGACAGAATAGAAAAATACTTGTGCCTGTCAAAGTATCAGAATGAAAATTTGGAATTCTTGCAGTTAAGTTCGGCTTGATTGCATTGTATTAAGCGTACATTAGTATACTACTAAAAATAATTTTTTAAATATTAACTTATAAAAATGTCCTGTCATATTCGCTTACCTTCTCAGCTCCTCTTGACTTTGCGCCAAAGCTTGGGCTACTCGCTCCAATTTGAGAGATCTGGCAGTTAGAGGACTTGGACCACCCGAACTGTCACCAGGGAGAACGGAATGTAATTCTTCTTTTGACAAATCAGTCGACATGGGAGTCAACTGCAGCTGCAAAAAATTTAAAAATAATCACATTTTCCTTATTTGTTTGTGTTTTTATCATGAAAAATTTTCTTCACAAAATAACCCAAAAATAAGTGACTTGACAAAAGCATGAAACAAAAATATGTGTAAAATTATTCACTTCATTCAACAACTGCTAAAAACGAAAAGCAGAGGGAGGAAATGTCGATTCCTGCCTCATTACTGTTGTTTACTAACTGTAAAAAAATGTACAAAAGCTTTCAAAACTACAACAAACCACAAGACGAGATCTCATTTAAATTGCTGTAAAAAAAATCATACACAGCAAGTTAACCTGCCAAAGCCCATATCCTTCTTAGTAGTACAGTTGAACTCAAGATGTTTAAAAATTCAAATCCGGAGTCATCTTGAAACCCTTGCTGTTGATCACTGCCGCTGGATTTGCAAGGATTTGAGGTAAGGAGTTTGAAGAAACAGTTTATTGGCAGTGAGAATAGCAAGCAAACAAAATGGAGTCTGTCGTTCGTCAAATAAAAGTAGGCCTGAAAGCTCACGACATCGGTGGGCCTAAATAATGACGTCTCGTTTTACCAAAAAGCTGTCACATTACTATCAAGCTGGCACTACGACTCTGTGCTGCTGCTTAAGCCACTATTACAACGCGTTTAACGCAATTTTGCAGAGGAAAAATAAAACCTAATAGCCAAACGACGTCAACAACTCCTCGATGCAGGATTTAATCACGAACCTGACTGCTGGGAAGCGATTCCGACAGCTGACCAGGGCTTAAAGCCAGGGTGTATTGGTGTAGGTGCGCCGGAGACATCGATGCCGGCGCCTAAAAAATTACAATTTCCTTAAACCAAGGTGGTTTGAACAACATTTTTCAATAGCATGAGGTCTCTCAGGTACACGAACATTGAAAAGAAAACACCTCCTCTGCGATGAGTTCTTAAAATTTTGAAAAGGAGAAGCAGTTTGATTGGTACGTACCGTGTGGTATTTGTGCAGATAGTCTCTGCTCGGGGAGTGATGTGACTTAGGCGTTGAACGACCAGATAATGGAGGAGACGATCTTTCGAAACTTCGTCCTCTGACTAGAAGGTTCATGTGTTCCCGACTACCTACTCGGGACTCCAACTCCTCAGCTCTAGCTTCAGTATTTTGTTTTTCCTCTTGTATCAGTCTGCGAATTTATAAGGGAATGTCCTCAAATTATTCAAATCATTGTTCTTCACAACAATTGTACCGTTAGGTCGAGACAAGTACCTAATCTCATTATTAATAGCGTCCAATTGTTCTTGCAACATTAGAGCAAGCGTTTGGGCATCTGTGTGTCCTGATGGCGAGAGAATGTCAGCAGCACTGAAAATGCTCTCGTTATCGTCGCCCTCGGCATCACTCGACGCATCAAACGCCTGCTGAACATTCGCCAGTACGTGCGCCTGCTGTATTTTCTCCCATTCTTGTTCGCCCAGTGCTCTCATCTGCGCAAGAGAATGATTCATTTAAACTTTTAGTCAACCAATTTCCCTCAGAATCATTATCGGAAGCAGGGTTGCACTTGTACCTTGGCAGGATCGGCTTCCAGTACCCCATGTCTTCCTTTCTGAGACCGCCGGAGAGAATGAGACTCGAAGCTCGTGTGACTAGAGCTCCTGACGAAGTTTGGATCATTCGCACTCGGCGACAGACTTCGTGTCAGAGCATCTGTTTGCTGAATGTTGTAAGCAATTTCTTGCTGCAACATTTGCCTCTTAACGTTGTCTATTTCCAATCTGGCTTTGCTAAGTTCCTTGCATATTTCACCCTAAAAGACGAACAAAAGACAAAACTTACAGAACCGAGTACCCGTGCGTCTTTCAACTTCCATTATTTGTTGTACGTAACAAATGAAAACGAACAATCAAATGTGACTAACCTTTTCGCTTTGTAAATCTTCTAGTCTTTTCCTAGTTTTATCTAATTCCTGAGCGAGAGAGTTCTTCTCTTCTAGTGCGTGCATCCTTTCCTTTAGGTGGACCTGCAGCCTTTCGTTCGATTCTGACAGGAGTTTATCAACAGTAGCAGATAACCGTGTATTGTGCTCTTCGTTCATTTTTAACCTCTGGTTTAGCCGCAACAATTCCGCATTCTTCTCCTCGAGTTGAGCTTCTAGCCTTTGGATTCGATCTTCGGCAGAACCGTGTCTTTCCTGTGCCTAAAATTTTGCGATTATTTTCGTCGATATTTTCGAGGGATACGGACGTGCAGGACTCAAACAGGATAGGAATAGGTTTCTATAAATCATTGCCCTACGAAACGAAACACACAAAATATTTAACGGTTTGATGTACAATGAGGCAAGAGTATTTGCTACATAGAATTCAAACATTTACTGATATTGTAGGATTAATGGTTTATAATTCATTGTAACTGTTAAACCGAAATTTTGAAAACCTCGTTGCAACTCAAACTTTTTAAAGTTGCATAATTATTTATATTTCGTAATCAGGCTCTACACATTCAGTATGTAAGAAAATGAGCCCGCATACCTGGTCTCTCACCTGGGTCAGCGCTTCCATCCTTTGTTTTAACTCTTCTTCCATGTCTGGTAACTTCAAAAATTGTTCCAATTTTTGCTCGGAAAGTTCCAACTTCTCTTGTATGGCCCTGATTTTGTCTTCTTGTAACTATTAATGGTACCAGAAAGTTAGACAAATTTTCCCAATTTTCCGCATCCATCGTATTAGATGCACAGTTTCCCTTTACCTTCAATTGAGCTTCCTTGTGCTGCAACTCTTGCTCCAATTTCTCGTTCAGATCATGCAAAGATGTTGACTCCCTCTGGGCGTTCAAGTACCTCTTCTCCAACGTGGCTATTCTTTCCTCTTGGTCTTCTTTCTGTGCCACATTTTCCCTCAGATCCCTCTGCAGCTTCGAACATGAATCCTGAGATTTGAGAAGTTCTTTCTGCGCCTTCGACAGCGTCTCCTCCAGTTCTGATATCCGCGAAGTCAGTTCGGTTACTCTACGTTGCCAGCTGCTGATCTCGGGTCCCTGAAATCAAATCACAGTGGCTGCAGAACTCATTCTTAGACATATAACACTGAGTCAAGCCAAATTGATGACAAAAAGAAGCAGCCGGATAAGAATAGACAAATAGGTAAATGGTTTACAAACCGAATTTTCCTGTTTATCAATGGAGGACTGAAGATCATTAACCTTTGAAACTTCTGAATCTGGATCTATGGTTCCATTGGACATTCCCTGCTGTTAAACCATCAAAACAACAATCATTCCACTACTTTGTACAAGACATTTAAAAAAAACAATTAAATAAATAAAATAACAATGATATGAATAACTAAAAAAAATGAAATTCAAACACTGAAAGTCAACGTTGATCCAATTTATCCAAAAGTTCTGATTTTTGTGAAACGACAGAAAAGTGATAGTAAAATAAAATAAATACATACTCAAGGAGTAATCAGTGAAATAAATTGATTTTACGATTAGGAATTCAGCATTTCATTTCAAAGGCGTGCACTTTGGTACCCCAAATTATCGGTAATATAAGAATCGACAAAATATTTCCAGAAAATGATGAACTTAAATATATTCATGTCAAATCTTCTTTTTCTAGAAGAGACTTTCTGAACCCATTAAAACGTGGCCGTTTAGAAAATATGAAAACGCTTTTAGAGAGATTCTTTCATCTTAATAAAATTCGGACAAGTAATTCATAGAAAATTAGGAAACTTTTAGAAACTAAACGTATGAATAATTATAAAGAAAGAGCATTCAGTCAAAATTAGTTGGAGGTAAGATAAAACTCAACTACCGAACTCCCGGTGTATAACATAAGAATCTTATTGCAATCGGATATTCAAGTCTTCTCCATTCAATTCATCTTGAAAGTTTAATGACTGAAGAACATGAACAGGCGAAATGAAAAGGAAATTGCAGGAAGTAAAAGCAACGGATGTTGAATGGAAAGCCATTCCTAAAATATTCTTGGAAAAAAAAGTTCGACGGACGATCCCTTTACTTTCTGAAATTCTGTTTGGATATATTAAATAATCCACAGGTAGAAGCAGCAGGTCGATTTACAAAACCTTTCCCTCCTGGTTTTTTGCTTTCACTGCAAATTCTATTCTCTCTATTGAAAGCAATTGAATCAATAAGAGAGTTGATGCTAAGCAATATGCAAATTCGTCGAGAATTCGTGAAGAGTCACAGGGTATTCAATTGATATTTCATCGAATAATTACTTATTAGAAATCAACAAGGTTATTTAAAAATTGTCCGAAACACGGCGTGCGAAAGCACACTAATAAAATTTTACCGGTTCCCTTCAACCTTGTTTGGATCTTAAAAATTTGAATGTGGTATTGGTGATGATGGTAAATATATTATTTGTAAAAATATCCACCTTGATATCGACATACGAAACACATAGCGTCAATATTGTATTTGGTAAATTAAAAAACCAAAAACCGAATATTGACGAAAAGAAAACCTGGACCTTAATGAGAAATATTTTCGGAGAAGAAAAGCTACAATATATATTACTTTGTTACTTCATTTTAGGAGTAGTTGATGTCGCATTTATCCCTACACTATTTTGCTTACATCCAATTAAAGGGCTCCAACAATTTGTCTTTTACAAAACCTTAACATTATTCGGGGCTCTAAAACATCACGGTACAGTGTATATTTCATATTAATTTGTTATCCGTCACGTGCAAAAATTTATAAAATAAACATTACTACTACCAAAATGGAAAAACAATGACGCAGGAGAAGGACACAGCTGATACTAACTAATAGAGTAGCAATCATGATTTTTCAAAAAAGCATGTAATGTAACTTGAGATTACAACAGTGAGTCAATAGTACCGGTAGTAAGTGGACGTGCAGGGAGAACGACAAGTTGAAAATTAAGAACATCAGCGAAGAAGAAGAAAAGCCAAATAGAAGGAGGACTTAATGGTGATCTTTCTCACGTCACAAAATACTAATCAAATTTTCACATACATCACAAAATATATACTTATGTAATGAGTTAATGAGGACAACAATCCCTCCGGATCATGAATAGTCACTACCGTCGACGAATGATGTACTTACTTTATTCAAGGTAACATGGGACGTGTTCGTTTCCATAGGTTTGTGGTCGTCCCCATACGCTTCAAGCTGTCCATTTTCTTTGGGTTTTTCATCGTCCATATGGCCCGACCGTCCCATAATATATTGTTGAAGCTGTAATATAAACAAATTCAATGCAATCAATTTTGCAAACGCATTCTATTCAATCCAACCGATTTTATGTTTGAGAATATCAAAATAGGTAACGAACACCTAAAATAAAACGGTTTTTAAAACTTGGAACTGGTAGTAAATCAAGTCAAGAGAGTCTCTTAAAAGGAGACAACCTTCGAGCTTTAGTAATACTTCTCGGGTTAACAACCACAGATAACTGACTATCAAAACGTATACGTCACAAGAAAGGTAGGATCTGGGGGCATAGGAAAAGAAAACTTCAATCTCAGACTTGCAGCATTGTCATTGACTTAAATTTCCTGTAAGAAAAGGGTCCGATCCAGGGGGTTTGACTAGAAAAAAAAGTAAAATCGTAGCGAAGAAAAGAAGAATGTTTTCAGGGAAGTAAAAATGAAATGGAAGGGTCGTGAAGACAATGGCAAAACTATTCTACAAAGAATGACTTGAATTCTTCGCCAGTGAATACACCATTTAAAATCAAAACCGGAATTTCCTCCTTAAGGCCTTCTTCACCTCCGACAGATTCGTGACGTTCTCTGATTTTGAGAAGTCGAAAATTCTCACCGAGAATCTATAAATACTACTTACCTCATCTTTGGTAGCATTTAATTCCTCTTCTAATGTTTTATTCCTTTCTAGTGCGACTCTAAGCCTTTCCCGGACCTGGAAATGAAGAAAACATAGCCTGAATTTTTAATGAACGAAAATAACGTGAAAAATCGTGTAATTTCTGTTAACTAACAAGAAAATAAAAATCAACACCTTTGAGAGTACCGGAAACGTATTTCATCTTACTGTTTTGAAATACTTCAACCTCCCTTAATATTTAGTGATAAAGCTTTAATTTTTAGAAGTTATCGTGTTCCCTCATTCGTTTCGATCTAGGCTTTAGTCGTTTTAATTTAAATACGTAGATATGTTTGAAATAGTTTCAAACATTTTTACTTTTGCTGGGGGTTACGAAAGCCCTTAACGATCAACTTGGGACAAAAAATGGAAGAAAAGTTTGTGATTTTTATGACATCACTAAAAATCGAAACTGTGGTAACCTGCCACGAATAAAATAGAAAAGCAACTGTCAGTCTGGGAGTCGTAGTTCGGGGAGGTGTTAGGAGAAAGAGGAAACACGAGTCTTCTCGACCAAGACCGTACATTTGGAAACAATTTACACGAATCGAAACTTCACTGTTGATAAACGGGAAAATGGCGGTTTCACCTTCTGTGGACGTCTAATCCCCAAAGAGGAAAAGGTAAAATTTGACTAAGGGAAACCAGAAAAGAAAAATGGAAAATTTATGAATTGTCACTTGGTCCCTAGGCGCGATACTTCCTGACTCTGCCTGTAGAAACCCGGCAAGCAAGAAATTTCATTTAAATGCGGCCTCGAGAGTTGGGAGGGCGACAGCAACATGGCAATTTCCAGAACAATATCTTCCAATTGTAGTTGTCTATAAATCTAATTTAAGCATAAGTTCAAACAGTGGGGAGAAAAAATAAAGGGAGTCCAAGTGAAAAGATGAATGAGCCTGGTTAGACCGAACCGTCTGCTGCCTTCAACTTGTGCCATCGAATTCATATTTTTCTTCATCTCAGTCATCCTCGCCTTTAAGTTTTTTTAAAGTAACAAAATTCATCTGTCTCTTGTTCTCTGTATTTCAAAAACTGTTATTTTTTACAATGAAAGCTTCTTCCTACATTTTGATTCAATGTGATGTTAATAAGAGTAAGCAGCCTTTAGGACATTGTGAAATCTTATATGCATTGAATTAACCCGAATTATGGCGGTCTTAAAAAGTTTTAGTAACTAACAATAAATATATTTAACGATTACGTAAACAACCATTAGAGTAAAAATCAGCAAGAGATCGTGAAAAAAAATTTAAGATAGAATATGATTCTCAATATATAGTAATTTACTTTACAAGAACAATAAAATACTATTATTTAATTATTATTAAACACAACTGTTTAACCAACTTAAAATTTATTTGTATTTTTGTAAGTTTAACACGTACAGTACGGCATCAGTGTCATCATAATTGAAGTATAAATTCCAGGAAATAAATACCTTTTCGTCCAAAGCCTTGTGATGTTCGAACAGACTTTTCAAAGCTTTCAGAACTTCCACCTCGCTGGAAACCCCCGACTGCGCTGCGGCCTGCCGCTTCACCACAGTCATTCTGAGTGATCTCTCGTGACGAGACACGAGGCTCTCTAAATGTTCCAACAGTAACTGAAACGAAAAACAATTTTTTTGTCAAAGAAAATATTTATTTTTATATCCTTTATTATTAAATATTCTTAACGTTCTATTTAACATCAAACATGCTCGCAACTCCTAAAAACATTAACTAAATTATTTGGCAATTAATGGAGCCCGAAGGGGACTAATCCAATCGGCGCATTAATGTGAACAATACAAATACTTAATTATTTCAAAAGTTTCACCCGCTAACAACATTTTATTTGTAGTTTTTCTCTCGTCATCAATTTTCATTGTCTCAACCGTACCTTTCTTCAAACAACATCTCAACGCACATCCTTTTGCTAGTCTACCAGAGCAGAGAAGTATTAAAAATTCAGCTCTCTCAAAATCTCACGGATAACAATAAACCCGCTTTGCTGTGCTGGTTTGAAAGAACGGAAAAAACTTTAATTTTTAAATTATTGTACAAACCAGACGGGAAATGAAAAATTTCTGTCTTTCCTGGTCACTTTATCATTCCAAGAATTTCGGCGAGGGAAAATGTCTACCCAAAAAGTTATAAGAAAAGCGACAATTGGAAAGTTATTGAAGTTTTGAAAAATGTTTCAATGTCAACATATATTTAAAATTCGTGGCGATGAATTCCCTTGAATATTTGACGTGTAAAATTACGTTTTTAAACGATAACGAACCGCACAATATGGAAATAAAATGGAACGTGAAAAGACCTTATGGAAACTGATAAACTACCTGTAATCAGACAAATGGAGGGAAAAGTAAAAGGCAAAAACAAAATGGCAGACTAGAAAGAAACGTGACAAAGTAAATAGAGTCAAGGAAAAAATACTGAAATATTTTCATTTTGTAGAGTAGGTGCGATTTACAACTACTATTTAGTATGCGATACAATATACAATACTGCATTCTATTGTGTTTATAACTATATAGTGTACTCACCCTGGTATTATTTCTTTCAGCCTTTAATTCGACTATTTCCTCTTCTCGTTCTATGAGGTTCTCTCTCGCTTGGTTTAGTTCTTTCGTCAGAGTGGCAAATTCCTACAAAAGAAAAATTTCGTACTTAAAATTTCACTTCACATAAATAAACTATACATCAGTTAAACTTAAAATAGGTGTACAATTTAACACTGTTACGTGTTCTTATAAATTACTTGTGGGTGAAAATCAGGAACTTCAGGAACAGGTTGAATTTTTAAATTTTTAATTTTTCCTTCCATGTCGAAGTTAGCTGTGAACAGTTTCTTTTTCTCGATCCTCGAAATGACCGTTTTCCGATACATTACGAGTCCCACGTGGCACAGTTAGAAAGCCTCACACCGACAAATTACTTTACAGAAATAGATTCAAATAAAATCAGTACAAAGGAATAATAAGACGGTTTTCCTAGAGAAAACCTTGCCCATTTTCAGCACATATAACAGATTTTACATTTCCATCCAATAATTTTAGTCTTGCGGCTTGACACGTGTCCGTGCTTCCACAAACGTGAAGAGAATATTACTTCAATATTCTTATGATACATTTAAATGATTTGCCATATTAATCTAAAATCAAATATCCAACAAGCATGTGAGGGCGCCCTTTGCCTGTTCACCGTTAATTAAAGGTGATCACTTGTTCTGACCAACTCCTTCATTATGTTACCATAGAGTGGGGCACAAACGCGTTTGTCACGCACCCGTCTACTAAAACAGACAAATTCTGAATTTCTTACCTGTAGTAGGATGAGGTGAACAATGCAAGGACATTTTACACCATTTCGAGAATTGAGTGATCCTATTAAAGCCGTCGATGGCAACAGATTTAGTTGCTTCAGAGACTTTTCAATCAAGGTATTCGTCGTCGCAACGCCCATAATTCCGTTATTTGAATTTGTGCCGCAAATCGTTTGCAATACATTTATTAGATTTTGGTTGTTTATGTTCTCTCCTACTGCCCTATTACCATTCCCATCATCGTTCATTAAATTTGAACTCTTACAATCTTTCATGTCTCCAAGTTATGCAACTCATTTACTTCTGAGTTAAAAAAATTTACGCACGTCGTCATTACTTAATTTGATTCTGTCTGTACTCCGTAACAAATCACAAAGATTTCGAAAAAAAAGCCCTGAAAGCCACCGGTTCCTCCCGTTAGAACAATAACAAAAGTTCTGTTTTTTTCTCTGCTCCAGCATAATGAAAGCCAATGGCACTCATTAACCGAAAGTTGGCAAAGACTCCGTTCAAAAGGACTGCATCAATTAAAACTGAATGAATAAAAAACTTATGACATGGAACGCTTTAAAAAGATTGGACCATTGCATTCCCTCCTTAATGAATGAAGGTATGTTATTGTTACGTTTAAGACTTCACTTCATGCTATAATTCTAGCAATTATACCTCGATACCCTTATAATTGAAATATGAATTCGTGTAGCGATATTACGAAAATGGGGTAAAATGAACAAAGCTACAAATGTAGAAGAAAAAAAATCCCGAATCCCAAAGCAATTCTCGCACCATAAAGCTATAAAACTTCGGTCCTCGACCCCTCATCAACCCTTCTGACCAAATTTGAAAGTTTGACTCCCTACACGTAATTACAACTATTCTTTCTCTCTTCCTCAGCTACTGCCGCTGTAAGTAAAATCCGAACCAATTACTCTTAAGTAAAAAATTACCACTAAACAAATGCGAAATATTTCAGTTTAATATTTTCAACATCCACCTCTTCAATAACTGGACAAAGGAATTAATGAGCTTCTGTGTAAGAATTAACTGCAAACTAATGTACATGACAGCTGCCACTGCACATCCTGAAATCTAACACTGAAACAACGGCAACGTAATATTCCTCCAGCTGAACCGAGTTTTTCTTTCCCTTCTTGAGTTTGCCAGCCCTCACCGTACTTTGCCTCCCACAACCGGAGGTTAATCTCACGCGCGTGTCATTTAGAAACCCCATAAACATTAATTTTTACGTTGGAGAATTGCCGGCGAATATTCAGCGAATTAACTATGTTGAAAAGGTAAATTTTCCGCACTTCTCTCCATTAAATTATTAACTATAAAAAATTATTAAACGGCTAAAATAAGCAATTCTGCTTCTACCCTTGCATTTAGAAACCCTCCTTATAGCCTGCAATAAAAACCTTTCAAAAATAGTTTCTAACCATGTTCGCGCTGTTACTTAAGTTGGTTTTTCATTTTTTGTTGAAATACATTTGGGAACCATACAAACCGCACAAATACAATGAAAGTAGATGAATGTGCAGATACTAGATTTTGGGAGTCAAATTTAAGGTTACAAAAAATAAAAACACCCTACCAGGCAAATAACAAAAAAATGGTTACCGAGAAAAAAAGGCGAAAATATATAAAAATATCCGCCTGTAGAGTTGCCCCATCGACAATATTGAAATAATGCCAAAATAATTCATGTCAGCATTCGTATTGTGAAAAAAATTCATAGAAAACAGGCATTATTGCACAGTTCTCGGTTGCCGTGAAGTTCACGACGCCATGAAGACCTTTGCCGACTACAACTGTACAGATATATTCCTCTTCCTGTCAATAGTATTCTGCAATGGGCCTAAACATAACAAATTAACCTTCTTTTGAGACCAAATATAATAGTGAAAAAGAATTTCCAAGAATATAAAAAAGTTTTACGGTTAAAGAGCAGCACGAACCAAAAATATTGTTTTTTTTGCAAATTGTCGTGACACTTCAATCACATAAACACAATATTGTTCAATATGAATATCCGACCGGTTCAAGTACCTTACCATAATAGTACTGAACACTATTAAGGGATAATGACAACTTCAACGATAAATCGAACCATCGCACAAGTATTGTGCAAGACCTGGGTGTAGATTTATAGAGACAAATATACGTCTCGAATATTAATCAATTAAGTGATCTAAAATCAGGTATTCTGGTTAAAAAAAAAGCACAAAAACAAAAGTTAGAAGTAACGCGTATATCACCCTTCGTTATTTATCAAGTAACCATTGCGCTGCAACACTACAAAAACTGAATATATTAAGTCACTTGTATTTTAACTATGTGAGATATTTTTAGAATAAGTCAGGCTTTTAGAGAAAAACAATGTTATGCACTGAAGGGCCACGAGGGCGGTTAAAGCAACTTTCTACAGAACCGTAGGTTCCATGATATTGGGATTTCCGGAAGCGCGCATGCCGACAACAGAACCAGCCTGGCTCCAATCACCATCTCAGGATAAATAGCTAAGCATCTACGGATTCCTACAGATTGATAAATTAATCCGAGTCACTTGCACTACATTAATTTTGTCTGTATATGTTCAGACATGTGTTGAAACACAAGATGACCACATCACGTGGGAGAAGGCCAACACAGGCCCATAACACAGATAATTCAATTAAAGTAGAAGGTACCATCATGTAATGAAGACACACCTTCATAAGAACTCCTTCATACGAGAAAAACATTTGTTACGGCCAAGTGAAATCACCCACGAGTTCCACATCGATTTGTGTTTCAAAAAGAATAGTAACGATTTACACAAGGTCAATTATTTACTTATTCACATGTTCCTTTAAACTAATTCTCATATATTAACAGGTACTTCGTAACTTTTACTATGTTTTTATTGATTTATAAATAACGTGGGACCACGCAGCTTGAGTTACTGCATCCTTTTGCTTCTGGCGACCTTTTCCTACGAGACGAATGTTGTGGGAGAAAAAAAAATAATATGAATAAGTTCGATTACCACCAGCCTGAAAGTCTTAATATGTAAACCAATCAACTCCCAAACAGCCAAAATCCATTAGCAAATGCTGGGAGTGCGTCGGGAGCGACACAAAGAAGTCCAGAATCCCAACCCATCCTCCATTTTCATTTGTGACGTATTCAACCTTAACGGTCACGGTAGACGCCTCACTCTTTTATTATGCGAACCTATTTTTTTCATAACGGGGTACAAAAAAGGTTCCAATATAAAATTATTAATTTTCTCCGGATACTTGAGAAATGCCTATGTGGCCGGAAAGAGTTTCAGAAAGAAAAGTTTCTGGTTTTATCCGGCAGCACTGCTTCGTATAAGAAAATTCTCGGAAGCTGCTGAGGACATCTCTCGACCGTTTGCATGTTTCGTATTCTTTCTTAAAGTGTAAGTCTTCACTACTCGGAGAAATCGATGAGCCTCGGACACTTTAAGATATATAAATCCGAGACATCTTAGGCAGGACCTTCATCTTTAGGCAGTCAAAAATTCCTAAACAATAATTGTCGTACCAAGACGGTTGAAAACTATTCGCAGTGTACATAAACTATTATTCTGTAATAGTGTAAAAAATAAAAACAATATTTAACAGTTTCAGTGTTTCACCCCCAGAATGGTTGGTTTACATATTTAAATACTTAAATAAGGTACCTGGAGAATTTATTATTATATTTTATAAATAACTTTAAAATTTAATATTGTCATTAACTATTTCTGTTGGTGAATTTAAAAAGCAGCTCACAAAATGCCTGCACAAGGTATCCTTTCATCACACATTCAAAGAAGCAAATGAGTGGACTTCGCGACCCAAACATAAAAGTCTTTCAGAGTTTCTCAAAAGTTTACTTTGGTTTTCCCACTAGAAATGAAAACCAACGAATTCTAGGTGCAAATACTTAGAAAATCGGTGCTTTTTCCTCTTAAAAATGAGACCTTAAATTTTCTCAAAAAGAGAAGCCTTACTGTAACATTTGGTTTCTTTTTGGAACACGTCCCTTAACAAATCATTTCGTGGAAATTGAAATTGGGATAAGCACATCAGTTTTCTTGAATTATTGTCAATAGCTTACTTTGTTAATAATAATATTTTGAACGGAACTACGTTTTAATTACGTTTTACGCGTCATCATTTTCTGCAATTCTATAAATACAAAGATGCACTAATTTATGATTCGAAACAAAACCAGTGGGAGAAAATTTATAAAGTATCAAAATTAACAGAGAAGCATATCACACCAATATAAGTAAAGCAGCATTCCAACATTAATTCTTATGGATTACAAAATTCATTCCTGAACTAATTTATTTCATCTTCTTTCTTTCAACTAACTCATAAATTTCCTCCTTTCACTTTCTTTCTCTCTCTCTCCTTAATTGGATCCCAATGAAATCAAGAAAATTGGTACGTGATATTGGTAGAAGCAAGAGGCGATGGTAAATCCGAGAATCGATAACCACACGTTGGAGCAAAATAATTGAACCGAACGAATTAAACGACAAAACATGATCGAAAAGAGAGGTCTCGCAACGTGCGAGTACATCATTTCAAAACCCCGGTTTTAACCAAATAAATATAAACGGAAACGTGGAAACATTAGAATTTTTTCGGGTGTTCAATCAGATCACTCTGAACACACGCCGCTTCAATCCAACATTTCTTTTCTTAAGCCCTTTCATTTCTTATTCTATTGCTGTGTTCGATTTTCCTTCCTCCTGACCATTTTGAAATTCCTTCCCCCACGATGGAAATTACACTTTCCAACTTTTCACCCGCAAAGTTGCGCTCGACAACATGGCTTCCTAATGTTGTTCTATTTAATTAAAATATGCCCAGGTTTCTCTGTAGTCCTGCATTTTAGGAACCGTGTCTCAATGTGACGAGGTAGATTGAGAATTTAGTCTTTGACAGTATGCTGGTGTGAGTTTCTCAACTGTGAAACAGAATTCCATAATCAGACGAACTTAAGTAACACCTCACGATAATATTATTATAAGTTATGTAACTTTATAACTGTTTATTTCTAGATAATCAACTCTAATAATTCGTAAATTAAATACACGAAGATTCATTTTTCGGAATTATTACCTTCTAAGTAGACATGTTTATTTATAACTCGTGAACAATATGCTTCAACATGATCAAAATATAAACTAAATTTATCTTATAAATTTTTCTGTACGAGAAACTTTCCGCTTTGACGAATACACAATGGTAAAGATTCGTTTAGTTAACCCTGATCGGAATACCTCCGTCCTCAATTTTCTGAAGTTTCCCATCCTAACTCAATTTACATTCTTGTCAGTATCTTCGTTCAAAAAAATCCTGGGAGACTTATATCAGCAATTTATAATAAGAGAATGAAGGTTACACCGTGTACTTGGGCTAAATCAAAGCTAAAAACTTTGTTGCAGACGGTAATCTATGACCTTAAGTTTCGGTAACATTAAATATTTGAAGTACGAAAAATTTTCTATAGTGAAAATCCTCAATAGCTCTGAAATTTGCTTTAAAAAATTCTTCAAAATAGAATGAAAATCTTATCTATCGAAGCAATTTTTCTTGTACCCGTAGTATCTAATCCAAGATGTAGATTATTTTTAATACGTGTGCTTGGGAATGGTGCATTAATGATCTTTTTATGCATGACAGTGCAGTAGAAAGTACTCTCTTAGAGTTTCTCTTCATTTGACAATTGAACAACTCTAAGTTAATTAGCAATAAATTTATAACTTCTGGGAATAAACTTCTGTAAAGGGTCAGAGAAGACGATTTCAGTTGCATGAGGGTAAATAAATTTATCCGGAAAAAAGCCAAAGGGAGCCTTTTAATTTCTATCGTTGCCTTCTTTAAGATTTATGAATGGTAATGACTTGCCTGCTTTTTCCGGTGAGACAAGGACACGAGACACAAGGAATCAGCGGGATAGTTGAAACGTCTAAAATAAGATGAGGAGTTTAATTGCAATAAAAAGGTGTAGGAAATTAATACAACTATTCAATATTAACAGTAAGGTGCTGAAATTGTACGTTTCGCAATAGTATTTGCATTATTGTATTAATGTTGAGAATAAGGCTCGACACTAAGGATTTTGTATATTTTTCATAAAAACTCCAAAAAAGGGAAATAATGAGAAATTCGTACCACTTCAATACGCGTGGAGAAAATTCGAAAATTTAAATTTAAAAACTTAATGTCAAAGTTTTAAACTTAATTACCAAATAATTTGTGAAAATACAAACCCAGAAAACCATAAAACTGAACATATTTTTTGCGCCAATTGATATACAAACAACATTTCATTCTTTTTAAACGATCGAAATATAAGTTAAAAGTGTATATGATATCACCGCCGTTTTCATTCAACATCTAATAAAATTTATCAGGCAATCAGGCAAGATCAAAATCAAAACATTCCCAATTTCAAGACCCACATAGTTACAACAAGTGACACGGAAACGAAAACATACATGATCGTTGGAACCGAAGACTAATTGCCCGAAAAACTTCTTACAAGTTACATGTCTTCTCCGAGGAGTAATCTTGTAAAAATGGCCGTATTCTTATGCGAAACTATGGTTTTTGAAATATTTTGCACTAAAAGCCCGACAATATCAGAATTTCAAATTCAGAAAACGATCACAATTTTAATTTAATCCGAACCACTTGGCTTGTTTGTTCCAAATTAATATTGCGTTCCTTTTCTCGCTCACCTGTACAAACTGTTTAATCGACTCGCTCCCGTGTTGTCTGAGGAGCTGCTGAAGGTTTGCCATACCCTCCGCCGACAGCAACTTATATCCATTAAAGCCAGTATTTCTGCCGGTGGTGCAGGTACGACTGATGCCATTATTATTGCAATTAAGGTAGGAATTACTACTTTCATCGACATTATTATTGTTACTACGATCCTCCCTGGAGGAATTAAATTCCTTCTGGTTAAACATTAGTTTTCCCGACACTGCGATATTTCACACATCTCCTTCGACAACCACTTGGTCACGTACTTTCCGTTGCCAACATGCTTTGGCAAAACATTATTCCTTTAAACGATTGCGTTTTCTAGAAGTCAACCAAGCACGAATAAATTATTTTTTCCAAATTTAATAAAGATATATCTTTACTCCGCAATGCTTGCGAATGAAAGATCATTCCTTGTTTCTTGAGTGACGTAGTTAGAAGATTAAGAGTGCTTCATTGGTAATATTATAATTTACACAGTCTCTGAAAGTTTCATACAACGGCTTACGTACGAATACGGAGATGTATTCGGACGGTTAATAATCAAGTTGAAGTAATAATCATTTCTAGTTTACATGACTGAATTTCTCTGAATAAAATTTAATAAATTTATACATATTACGCTTCATTAAGTCGTTCTCAAATAAACACGTAATGATCCGACTAATTCTATGTAGTCTTTTTCTCAATTACTGCAAAGTGTTAGTTAATTTCACACTTTTATTGCACAAAATCCTAGCTAACAACAGAAGCGTTTTTAGACGCTACATTAAATTAATTTGAATTTATGGAAAAGTAACCCGGACAACAGAGGGAATGAGAATTTGCTAAAAGGATTTCTACTTTTCAGAATGATCAAACAGGCAACTATTATCAGCTAAAGATTCATTTTGAAAAGTAATAAAACTACAAAACAAAATTTCCCCAGGGTGCACTACCAACTAAATTACGGTATGCAAAAAGACTGACTCCATCGGACAGAAATGTGTTTTCCCAATTTACTGATTCAAGCATACCGTACGTATGCACATTGCCATAGGATCTAAACCGTTTGTTTGAGTAACGATCGGTGAAATAAATGAAAGAAGCTTAAATTACGTTGCCTTATCAAACACAATAATTGTTGAACAATATTTTAATTACGTTCAAAGCTTATTAGCAAACCACACACACGAAGAAAGAATTCTTTTAAAATCAATACTATGTCTTTAAAGGTTAATTTCAAACGAAATAAATGTGTACAATATGTCATCACACTTCTTTCTCCATTTTCTTTAAATATTCAACTCATGTGACATAATAATATTTCTCAAAATCGAATCATAAAAATGTTTTTTAACTGCCTGTGGTAAACGAAATCCTGTCATTAATTTCGCTTCCCTCAAAATTACAAAAACAATCTTTCAAGAAATTTAATCACATGAACCAGCGGAAACAGTTGAGGAAATAATAAGAGTTCTTCCTCCTACTTCCAACCCGAGTCTCATATTATTCTTCGAATACTTCGCGCCTTGAACTTTCTGAGGAAGAAGCGACTTCCTTCCGAATGTTGAAAATGGTTATTTTGACACGTAACACAAACATCAAATCACTCAGTAACCCCCGTCGATGGAATAAAATAAATTGATGTATGCCGAGAGTGAGAAAATCTTCTTCCCGGATTAGAGGTTTTCCTTGTTGACAGGAATAAAAGTCACTTTCCTTCGTCTGAACGCGATTTATATTGGAAACAAAATATTCGCACGACAAAACTATACGTTTTTCCTTTCGAGAGGTAAACGAGGTTAACTCGGTAACCAGTACTCGTGGAAAAAAAAAGAAAACTGCGAATGTATTCCCAATGCAAAACGATTAAAATTTGAGAAACTTGCGAATGAAACTTGAGGCAGCGTGAATTGGAAAACGCGAGGTGGAGAAGATGAAGACGAGAAGAAAAAAGACGGAAAACTCAACGCAACGTTTCACGAGGACTGAGAAGCGCGTGGCCAAAGGGATGCTGGGGCTCCGCTACATCTCCGCCCTTCATCCCGGCAAAAAGGATACCCAAAATGGTTTTCTTCCGTTCGATCATATTGTTTTACTTTCCTGATCAATTACTTCCCTGTCCCTGTTCCCCTTTTTTCTAACACTCTCGTGGACGGGCAAGCGCAAACGTCAACAACACGTGGAAAATATTTTTGGCATTTAACAACAAAGATGAGTCTGTGAATTATATCTTTTCGTGGTTGCTTTACTTAGTTAAAAAAAAAAAAACTAAATAAACAAAATTTTTACTGCTCGGTCTCGAATCTTCCCTTTAAAAAAATAGTCTGTATTTCGAAAAACAAAGTTTTTCATTTTGGGTCTATTGAATTGTCCGTTCATGCAAATGAAAATTAATTTTTTGTATTAAGTGTATTGCAAGTGAAAGAAGAAAAAGACACCTACAACTTAGTTTCCTTCCTATTGCAGGCCATTTAAGGTAATCTTTAACGTCATCGTTTGTCACTTACCTGAAAAAAATATAGTAAATATTAGTCGATTATATTTATAATATTATTCTATCAACTTACTTAATTTGTTTAATTGAAAATTTTAGAATAACTCTTACAGTTTACACGTATTTCATAATCTACCGTATATCTCAATATCATCAAATTGTGTAACTCAATTCCATTCATTATTCTATATTCACTATAAATTTTTTTGCAGCTCATCCATTCACATTTTCAATTTACCAGTCTCCGAATACATAAAAAGCGAAGTTAAATCATTAATACCGTAACATTTTTTTATAGATTTCCCACCCGCAACTACCGCAACAGACCTAAAAGAACGTCCATGGGAATGTTGGTAACAGATAAATTCGACCGATCAACATTTCGTAACAAGATATCCACCTAGACAAGTTGCGTATCGAAAGCTTCGGGAAAGTCTTTTACGTAATGAGCTTCCCTCTAAGTGCATCACTACGGGTTTCTCTGTGAATACAAAATTTACGGTTGTTTTACGATCGTTTCCAAATGTTTACATTCAATTTGTTTTTTTTAGGAGGATATTTGAAAAATAAATAGTCAGATACTCGGAATGATGAAAGGGTCATGCCAAATTTCCAACAATAAGACCGGTTACGGCAAGTTATCATTGTTCAGGTGTATTCATCAGCAAATTTTCGACTTAGTTTTCAAAAAGTACCTTTTCTGAAAAGTACCAATATGAATGGTGGCAGGGTCAGTCTCCTCAATCTTACATCTACCAACATCCTTTGTTAAACACCTCGGCAAGTGTCAGTGACGATACCTTCTTTTGGCATTACCACAACAACATTAACAACATTTATTGCTCAGGAAAACCCCACATTATTTGGTATTGTTAGATCTCTTTCTGAACCCTGAAAGTAACCCACTACAAAACAGTTCATTAAGGGGTCGACGCTAGGCAGATAAAAGTGAGACATCTACCAGAAAGCTAGAAAACTCAGAGCTTTCAGATTAATGTACTGATGTTTTGTCCAGTATACACTGAATTAATTTTGTTCTACTTTTTTATCGATTCTGATCAGTAGTAATTTTAGAGGCTACGTGACGGTCCTCTAAATCAGGTATTATATTATTCTTCAATTCACCTTATTCATTAAACCCTTTTGCAATGTACTTATTTCTGTGATTAATTTGTAATTCAGTACCATTTAAAAAATTCCGAATTTTCACTTCTGCGGTTGAAGTTAACATAAGGAATTATTTCTATAATTTGAGAGGCATCCCGCCACAAAATTGCATTCTTCATTGAATACAGCCACTAAAGGAAAATGAGTAATCCATGAAAGTGATTCTGAATTCTGAATTTACTCCACATGCCAAAAATCTGGATCGGTACGGTAGCTCTATAGTGTTGTTCACAGGAGCATAGCGACCTACGCAAAAAAAGGTAGGGCAAAATGTTGTGCTCTTTATTTAATAAATACCAATCCTCAAATGACATAAGAAATAAAAAAACAAAACCCTCATCATTAGAAGATCCAAATGATTTAAAAATAAAATACATATTCAATTTCCTTTGTCACAGGATGTTATTATTTATATTTAAAAAAAGTTTGTAAGAGTTTCTTAGGAGTTTTCAAAGACTTTCGAATAAACACATAACATACAATAATATTTTATTGTATTGAACGAGAACTTTTGGAAAGCCTTTTCTTGTTTCTTCTTGCTCACGACAAAATTTAAATGGCTCCACTTGAAAATTCAGCAACGTATATCCAATTCATCAAAATTTTATCCGTTTTTTGCATTTCAAATATTACACAAGGAGGAAAAGAAGAGGAGATAAAAGTTCTCTTACCAAATGTCATACGTATCGAAATTGACGCATGTTGCCGAACTAAAAAATTATTAGAATAATGATTGCAACAATTTTATTCTACACCTGGCTGATAGGTAACGTTAGCTCATAGTTTTCGTTTTATACCCACTATTACACCGGTAAAAAATTATAATAAAATGTTAAACACACTTGTATGCAAAGAATTAAAGTACACAAATCGTGACCTAAAGAAAGGCTCTCATATTCTTTCGTGTGCTACATGAAAATATACTCAGTGCCTCGTGTCTCAAACTGAAATTTGACGTAATTCATCATACAATTTAGTAAAATGACAATGGCACAATAATTTGAAAAATTCTAATTTTCGTAATAGAGATGTTCATGCTGTCTTTAACTAATTCAATAATCGTAAAATAAAGGAAATGATTTTGGAACTGAACACTGAATTAATTTACAATTTATTATATTGTATCTGTGCAATGGTTGTGTGCTGGGTCCTCATATTTAGAATTTATAATTTTCGTGCCCCCATTGCTATGTTTTTATTTACACGAATATTCATTTTCAATATTTTTTGTTATCTTCGAAATTCAAGTCCTACAACATATTTTATTAAAAGTAACTTTTAGCTGAAGGAATATGTCAGGTGCGGAAAGATGTCCAAGAGTCTCGAAAAACGCAGCACAACAAATCATTTTAAAAAAGACATTGTTAATGTAAAACTTGGATTTTGACCTCTACAAATTATATGTAGGAGTACGGGGAAAACAATAAGACAGACGACGAAAAAGTGGAATTCTACAAATAAAAAATTTTGAATAATATTTCGAACAATAAAAATATTCTAAACAAGAAAGTTTGCCCTTGGGCAAACCTATACATTATCATGATTAACGGTTTTATGAAATGTGACCAACATTTAGCATTCTAAACATCAGGATTTTTCTGAACAGGAACCTGTTCATCGAAATGTAACATATTTAACAGGTTCGGTTTTTGATCTTTAGTATCAGACAAGAATATGACGGCTTCGGTCCTGACATAAAAAATGTATACATCTCTCAAAATGCCTAACAGATTTATTCAAGTTATTCAAACTCAAAAGATACAAGAAGACGGATGCACTTTAAGGTAGTTCGTCTAAAATGTAAAATTCACAATTGGTAACTATTTTTCGTATCCAGATCTTATTACCATTTACCTATCACTACGTTTAAAACATTTGATAACTCAGTTCTCAAGCAATTTAATAGAACTCACTTTCTTCTAATCATTGCACAAGAAAATAATTATTTTTGTTATTACTTTTTTTAAATATCATGTGTATCTTTACATTTCTCTTTATTCCAATCCGTGAGGTTTATGGTGTTCACTAAAACTTAAATAAATCATTTCATTGAAGTACTATAACTTTCTCATGAATGGCAACACAATGCTGTCTAAACGTGTAATACGTTTATTAGTCGAACTGTAAACTATAAAATATTAATATCATCAACTACGAATATTGCATTTTCTTCTTCGAGTTATTGCTACTGTAAAATATTGTTGGACTAGGGTAATTGACCAAGAAGTCTGCACCTGGTGGCGGACGACCAAGCGTGATTTACAATACTAAGAAACGACAGATGTTGACGGCACTTGGCCACTACTGGACAAAGTTTCCTGACTTGTGTATAAGTAAATAAAATCTTAAAAAATTACGAATGGAACTGCAGCGTAAATTTGTTCTTGCTTTAAATTTGTTGCATTCATATCGTTGCAGATGTAGTTCAAATCAATCGTATTTATTTGGTGGCAAGGATTATTTAAAAACAACCACAATGAATTTTAAGTATCCGGTCTCTTCGTAAGGAACACAAAATGCAGTATTATAGAAAACTCAGGCACACAAAATTTGACCCTTTCTAGCAGAATGACACCCTTCGTTAAAATTCATTACATTATACAAAGTCTTTGGTGTGTAAAAGGCATTGAGCGGTAAGCGTTAAGCCAACACGCCTATCCAAATGGCGACTTAGAAAATAACGGAGACGTATCTTCTGATTTACAATACAATTTTTTACTTTAAGTATTTTCAAGAACCTCCTCTCCTAAAATGTCAGACAAGCTTTGCAACATTTTCAAACATTCTAAAACAAGCATTTTCCACATTTGGAGAAAAACAAGTCTGTAATCCAAACAGTTTCCACCTGTCCAACAGTCCAAAGAATTAACAGTTCTTTCCTTTCCGACCGCCGATATAGGTAACTACTCCAGGCGATCCATAAAGTTTTAAAAGTTTCAAAAAAATAGAAATTTTACGAAATGTAAGTGGAACTATATTTAACCTTAAAACTTTAATCTCCGTTTTCGTTAATTGTTCCCGACATTTGAACTCTGAAAATGTCTAATTATTATGGCTAATGCTGATATTAAGTTTAAAATTTAAAGTCTCACATCTTTCGCAAGGCCAGACTTATTATTACACATAATACCGAAAAACGTGGTTGAGTTATCCAATTCTTAATTGATGAATTGTAAAATTCTATGAATGAATGAAAACGAATTGCCGTAATGTTTTGGAAGCTACCAAATTCTTCCATTTAGAACGTTTGATACACAGCACGAAGCCTCAATAATAAGTTTCTGAATAATAAATCGAAACATTACGTTTCCGGGATATGCTGCAAAATACTTAATCCACATTTAACAACGGGGATTAACTTTGAAAAACAAATTGTTCGTCGGTACCGATTTGAAGTCTAAATCTATGTCAGAAGACTAAATTTGGACATGTGAAAGGGTTTCAAGATTTTTAAGCGAACGGAAAAGTCGTGTTTTAGTTAAAAAAAATTGAAGCTTAAAACTTCACGAATTCCTAATAAAAAAATCAAGGAAATAGACCTTCCTTCGTCCCTGAGTTTCACATACGACCCTGACGTGCACACCTGGTTCAAAGGCTGCGCCCTATTCTTTGTTTACGGCGAGTTTATAAACATGTGTCCAACTTAACTACACATCAAGTACGAGGCAAGCTGAAAACAGATTTAAAGGGAATTCCAAATACAGAAAACATCGACGGCTATTTTAACTCTTTTCATTTCACCTAATATTCTTCACCGTTTTTTTCATTTTGCTGTCACAATTAATTTACGTTTAAAGAACTTATAACAACGAAAATAATCAAGGCATTAGGTTTTAAATTAATGGGCCATTGTTTGATCAGTAAGTATGAATGCACTCCCGTTTGATTTGCAACAATCTGTCAAAATAGCTCGTGCTAGTACTCAGAGATTAAATTTAATATGTCGAACCTCAGAGTCAATACAATTACTCAACACATCCTTCCACCGTTCACGCAATCATGTTGCTGCAGAATAATTACAGTTTTTTATAAAACAAATATAAAGTTACATTATCAACACTATGAGATTGTAAAAATATTCTCATTAGTTAAAATTTAAAAGATTTATTTCGACACAACTGCAAAGGCCAATCTTCCTGTTACCTAATCATGAATTTCCACTTCAAGAGTTAAAAGTTTCGGAAGGTGCTTTGGTTGAATTTCCTCTGTTGCTACCCGCAAAACGATATAATTTTTTACATACAAAATATAGCAACACACTGTCTTCAAACTATTCGAGTGGAACATACACAATCAAGTACAGCAATTTTATCTGTGCACCTAAGATGTACAACATAGCGTGGTAGTAAATTATTAACGTTTTAAGACCTTCATATCGAAGTAAAAAACAATAAACTTTAGTAATTATAACACTAAATAAGGCGCAACTTAGAATGAATCTTTTCTACAAATAGCTGTTACGCCAGAAAGAACCGTTAGAAGAAAGCTTAAGTACTAATTAAAAATAATTCATTGGCATTAATGTCAATATTAGTAATGCATTATTAGGCATTAGTAATGCATTTTGCATTTTTCTGGGTATTAACACACCCCGAATCACGTCAAATTATTTTCTCTTACAGGTCCTTGTGCTGCATACGAAATAGTTCGCTTTAAACAGGTAGGTATTGCCCTTGGAAAAATTTTTGTCGAGTAAATAATTCTAATTTGCATAAAAGTTGCACACCGCAACTTGTATAGTTTTATGTAAAAAGAAAGCAATGTCAAAGAAGAAGGGTGCAACTTGTATTTATCCCACACCCGTAAATATTTTTATTTGTATTGTACAAAAACAAGTCTTCACTTACTCTGTTTCTTAGAAATATTAAAAATGTGAGGGCTTAACCGCATAAGTACCTACCTTATATCATTTTTATTCTTAGTAAACTCAAATTTAAGACAAATTTCTGTACCTTAACATTACATTGGAAAAATCTTTAAACGGAAAATTCAATAATTATCGACAGCCGCTGCAACAAGCTGTTTAAGTCTAGACTTTACAATTGGTAAATCGTAAAATGATTTGTCGCGTGTGATACTACGTTAACAAGAACTTAGTTCACTACACTTCTTACTCCAATTGAAGCAATATATGTAATATCGTTATATTATTTCATTAATAACGTCAACAAAAATAATAATATTTAAATAATAAATCTAATAGTCACTATGGGCACGAGACTGTACCTAAGTTTTTTCTCTTTAATCCACTTCATACGGTACATTAGTAGAATAATTATTGAAAGAATAAATAAAACCGTTGTTTCGTTTCTGACGCAATCCAACAAAATTAATTAATTAAACAAAATTACAAAACAGCCAATCAAACAAAATTAATGTGAATTCTTGTCCAATTCAAAACTCAATTACTTCTATTATTCTTCCGCAATAATCTATATTGTTCAATAATAATCGAAATTGTTCGGGTACAGTTCTTTGCTTAATTCCACTTTCTAAAAATATATCATTAAGCAAATATTATTAGTTCACGTTGCTGAAGAGTGCCAATAAAATTTTGATGTATTGCCTTCCTAAATTTTCGCTTATTTCGTATACCACATGTGAAACGGTTAACCGGATGAATATTGTGGTTCACAATAGCATTCGGATCATTTTCAAAACCTAATGCGGTGTTCATAAATAATTAATCACACACTTTCGTATCCGATATTGCGCGAGATTGCTGGCAACTTACACACTCAACGAGAGAAGTTTCTAAGGTTTTATTAAGACTTTTTACTTCCATTACACGGAGCCGACTGTTGTGCGGCCTGGGGTTTTTAACTCATCCATCCAGGAGTAACACATTGGGTGTAACAGTTCAATTAGGTGGCACTTAACGACAGCACTTTGAAGTTTTTTTTTAAATGGGTGCTGTTAGAAGTCTGAAATTCAATTTAAGACCCGTGAATTCCAAACTTTTCTGGAATCAATCCAAAGGTTTTCATCAATTCCTTGGTTTGAAAGTTTTAATCAAGGCTTTTAATGGCACCGGGAAGTTTTCGTCTAACAGAACCGAATAACTGTTTGTACAATTCGATATTGACCGCTTGAAAAGGTCTCTTTTCAAAAACCAGAATTCTAATAACAATGACTAATTAAACTTCTGTCATATTAACTCATTAATTCTGCATCGCTCTCGCATTTATGAATTATAATAAACTTCTCTTTCATTCCAAGTAATGAGTAAACGAAATGAAGCACAATACTTTGGAAACGTCTTCAGAGAACTGGCTCAGAATTAAATTTAATTTGCAAAATTTAAATGCGACCATTTCAATTGTATAAAATCTGACAATAAAAAGTCCAAATGCGAGTCACAAAGTGGTGTCCATCCACTTCTAGAATGCCGTAAAAGTATAACATCGCAGTCTTCAGTACGCACCTCGATGACATCCAAAGTGTCAGTCGCTTATTTCTGTTAAGATTTTTTTGAGAGTCAAATATTCCCTTAAAATTGTCCCAAGAGGATTTCGAAATTCACTTGAGTGATTTTTACTTGTCACGGTAATAAATTCTGGTTTGAGGTTCTAGCCCTAAGCAATTAAACAAAGTTTGTGCCCGGCAGTAAATGAGTAATACATCGTTAATACATCGTTACTTATATTGAAAAACTACAATTTGATCATTCCCTTATACTGTCCTTCCTATGATAATAACAATAATCGAGCGGTATACAATTAAAAATCGATGCTAAAAATATTACTAATATAATACTAATATAAACTAATCATAGTTTCTTTGTTTTCTACAGAGACGTGTAAATTTCATTTATCAGTACAAGGTTGAACGACCTGAATGTATAAATTAGTCTTTCCCTGTTTTTAGTTCTGCTTGTCAAGCATTACTAATCACTTCTAATTTATTTTGATTTAGTTCCAATCAAACTGACTACGTCAAGAGGAGACACATGGTTCTGTCCAATTTTCAAAATTGAAACATTCGAAACATTGAATTATTGTAATATTATTTATCGTAAACAAATAATTACGATGAGTTAAAGTTGCTCTTATAAATATTGACTATGTTGACTCTACCTCCAGAAAACTTAAAAACTGCACAGTGATGAGGAAAAAAAACGAAGAATCAAGAACAAGTAGGAACAAAATTAACTGGGAAGAAAACTCTACATGGCACTATTTAAAGGTTACAAGGAAAAAACGAGCAAGAAACTTTTTTATAAACTTTGCGTACAGAAATTATTTTTGGCTTTCGTACAATATATTATCAATGTTTAACTTTGGAATGATTCATTATAATTTTTTTTAAAATTGACTGACGACCAGCAACAGGAGTAAAAATATCAAGCAACACTTTGTGAGTGTGTGACAAATTGTAGTGAACTTTCACATGTTATCCAATTTTTGTGTTTTATTGTTACGATCGTTATTAGTTTTCTTTCATCAATTCCGACGACTACTTGAGTCCTGCTGAATCTTCTTCGAATCAGAACTGGGGTCTCTGGATGAACTACGGTCACAATATGGGTTTCGCCTACATGGAACAACAGGACGCCTCTCCTTCTACCTCAATCTCGCTGACGTTAGAGAGCGTGGCTTAGTGGATTTACAATGGAAATCGCTTTCGTTCTTATCAACTCTTGTGATAACTCATTCTGACTCGGAGTACCATTTTATTTTGGCAGGTAAATCACACCCACATCCGGTTTTGGATTAATTAATCGGCATTGCAATATGAGTATGAATGTGCCGTACCATTCCTCATGAAAAATAAGATTGGCAATTATGGTACTAATAATACGAGGCATTTCTAGGCCAAAACCAGGGACTATAAATTAATTAAATATTATTATTGGGTAAAAACTATGTTCCACCGAACCATTTATAGAATCCCACTATTTAATTCAATGTAGGAGTGTTATGACTACAACTTTTCTCGCTTCGATGAATGTTAAATGCAGCAGGAGGACAAATAGAAAAATCAATTGGAATGAACATAGTAATTCGTTACAGTTAGCCTGAACTACAGAAAAACTGAATTGAACCACTTATTCGGTTATGCTCAAACCCAATTAAAAAAATATAATTAATATTAGTATTAATTAAAATCATTAATTAAAACCAAAATGCGGTCGTAACTCCAGGAGAAGGATTAGAAGTTTATGAAAACTTATGTTAAACCCTAAACCGGGCGAAAGTTTAAAGATTTGAATACAAATCTTAGAGAGTTTAAAGAACGCAGATTGTATTCAACATTTTAAAAAAATTATGATCGACAAACAAATTGTAATTGTCATTACAGACAAAAATAGTTAAAAGTTGCTGTGTGTTAAAGACCAACACAACAATAAGAGTATTAGTTTTGAACATCGTAAGCAATTACTTATCATTTACTGTGCTGAGACTTAGGATTCGAAATTATTTTGCATTTTTCTGTTAACATAAAAGTAAATCATACAAAAGATTTACGAGAGTTATTAATTCCTCCGCGTTTATTTATTTGAGTACCTGTCGTTTAAAGATAAACTGACAGGTAACCTAGGTATTTTAGACCCACGAGTTGACTACTAAAATATGAAATTAAAGTTTAATTGATTGAATTATACTAATTAACACTACCATTCGCATTTTTTACTCTTTATTTATGTAAAATAGTATTAAATTGAATATTAACATTAAAAATTACGTAATGGTTGTGATGATCGCGGCCATGAAAACTCTTATTGACCTTCCTAACAAATCACCATTTATTTATTTAGAATTTTTCCGCAATTATTCCAAGTATTTGAAGTAATAACTAACATTATCGTTATACATTATCATTATACCTAACATTGGTTAGGTTGGCTGACTTAACAAGCACGTTACGTTAAAGATAAAAATAGACTCAAAAAATAAGTTATTTAAAGTGCAATAAAAATTTATCCTGCATACCTTATTCAATCAAAACATCTTAGAAAAAATTTGCAATATATTATATCTATATAAAAGGTATAATGGTAGTTTCAAGTAAAAAAACGGTTTTGCAATTTCATTCAAATGTATAGTAAATATCAATTCTGCTTTAAAATGACACACATGTATAAATATGACAAGTATTTATATATAACAGTTATTTGTGTCACGTTTCATTTACAAAAACTCATTTTAAGAGAGGCACATGAAGGGGGAAACAACTATTATTGAAGTTTTTCCTAGTAATCCAGGTATATTATTTTTGTAACTCACATTAAGGCTAGATGAAACTTCAATTGCAAAAATTTCAATTTCAATGTTAGTGTTATCCTCATGTTCAATAATTGTAGTTTTTTCCGGAGTTAATGCGCAGTCCAAATCATGTTCCTAATTTTAATTTTAATAATTTCTGTATCACCTGGTAATCTATTAAACGGCAAATGCTTATTGTGCACAAAATGGATTATGTTCTTCCTTAACTGAATAACTTCGACGAACCGTCAGAAGATTCAGGTTTGCTACAAATTAAGAACCCTACCAACACTTATCAGTCGCAAAAAAGTTTCATTTTATGATGATCCACTGTAGGCCTAACGTTATCAGTACCATTTCTTTTCATGGACCGCGTCCTTTAAAATGTAACATTCATGTTGACTCTTCTTCCCAAGTTCATATGTGTAATATTTCTTAACTGTGCCATCACAATTCTGCACAACCTATAGAAGTTAACCAAGAACTCAAAGAGCTACACACTCCCTAGAGGACAATTATGTTCATCTGTCATTTGTACTATTCAATCTCCTTGGGTATACAACAAATTCGGATAAGATTAATTACATGTTATTACAACTGAGAAAGGTGAATGGTGAACATTCATTGCATTAAGGTAAAAATATCTTTTGGTTTAACTTAGATTTTGATTAAACTAAAAATTATATGTGACATAAGTTATTTTCTAATCTTGAAATATTGTTTATACATTGAGCATAAGTAGAAATTACTTTAAATATCACTTTCTTTAAATCCAACAGCATTAGTAAATTTAGTAAAGTTCACAGAAGCCATTCTGAAGCTGGACAATTATTACGAATACTTACTATGGCTTTTTATGAAACAATATCATTCAAGAGGAGCCCAAATTTACCAGAAACTCTTGCAAAACAAAAAAAAGTGGATTGCAGTATTTTTATTAAATTAATTCGAATTTATCCCAATTTGATATTGCCATACTAACCACTGCCTTTAAAATAAATGATTAACTTAACAATAGTTAAAAATTATAATAATGAAATTCGTAAACCAATTTCAAATCAAATAATAAATTAATTTAAAACACATGGTAGTCAGTTGGTCCCTTCAATCACAAGTTTTTCTTATTCTTGGTTCTACTTCTAAGTAAATGTGTTTCAAACTTGGTCATAGCAGAAATTGTAATTCATTTTACATTTTTAATGATACTTATTATTATTATTTATATACCACATAAATTAAATTATTAAAGTGAAAATGGCGAATTCGGTACTCATGATTTAATGTGATGAATCAATAGAGCTTGCAATGAACGCTCACAGTCGGTTACTATTCTAAGTAAATGCAATGAAAATAACATACCTGCGGTAAATTGGCAGAGATTTGTCTCTGAAGGGAGTCTCGTTCCTTTTCTACTTCCTGAAGTTTAGCTTCTGATTCCCCTAACCGCTCTTGTGTTTCCCTAAGGCTTTCCATGAGCTTATCCCGCTCATCTAACATGGAAATCATGAGCTGTTCGAAGTTCGCATCCTCCCCCGAAAATTGCGAACTTCTCTGGGTTATACTATCCTCAGATATTGTGGGCATTACGTCGCACATCATGTTCCACATTTTAGTAAACTATTATCAGTAATTATCACTAAAAAGGGAGAATGAGCCCGCGGCAAAATTTAATGGACACTCATTTCGATTTTCTGAATACTCAATTATTACCTGAAACGTGCAATTATTTCGACTATGGATTTTTTGCTATAAAACATAAAAATATTAAATATTAAAATACATTTTTTTGACATAATTGCCACATTTTCGGAAAAATGACACACCTAAAAACACGCATTAAAACCATCTTCAGCCAATAGTTCCCGAACCGATCGGCCATTTTAGGCAATGACGTCAGAGAGCAGCTACTCTCAGTGTCAGTTCCACTATTTAGGTTGGTCTCATTAACTTGAAGTTCAACAGTTCATTAAGGCATCAGCCCACAATTAAGTAAACTTTCCAGGAATTCTGGAATAATTGTAAAGGACTTACACTCTACAATTGTAAACTAAAAATACTAGATTAAAAAAAATTTGTACTTGACAGAGCGCAGCACTTAACAGACCTTTTTCAGTCCCACCTATACTTAACCAACGTCAGGCTAGGGTACGCCATATTGGCGATAAGTTTCGAGTGAAAAATCTAATGTCTGCCTTTCATGTTTATTATTTTCAAAGAATACGTTTTAATTTTGAAAGAGGAAGAGATGATAACTTCTTACTTAAATTTAGATTAAAAGGGTATGTTTTAATAATATCAAGCAAAATTAAAGTTTCGTGCTTGAAATTATTCGATTGAGTATGTTACCCAGTATTAGTCTAATGTTTTATGGAAATTAAGCAATTTCACTAGCCATAAACGAGTTGTTCTTTTCAAGAGATCGTATTTATCGCATATCCCTCACTAACCCAATTACTTGATTGTAGTGTTGCGTTACAGGTAGACTAGTAGAAAAAATGGGACCATCAAGAAGAAAAGGATCTGTTCGACGGCCGGTTTTAGATCTAAACACAAAGGAGGGTTCTCCTTCAAGACCGACATGGCAAAGTAGGTTTTATTTCTTCGAATTTACATTCATATTGTCAGTTTAATTTCTTACTTTTAAGATACAAACTAAATCCTTTAGGTTTTATGTATCGTCAAAGTACGTGGTACACATGTATCACTGATTAGTTATTCTCTATTACAGATAAATATCAACACGCTCTTCCGCTAGATAATATTCAAGAAAATGGAAATGCTCAAACACCATCACCTCAGATGAATAATCCCTTGTCAGGGTTATTGGGGAATTACAATTCTGATAGTGACAATGAAGAACAAGCTCCAAAATCAAGTAAAAGCTTGGATGCCAAAGTGGAAGACTTTTTAAAAGAAATTCATCCTTTAACAACCTCTGAAACATCAAATAATACAAAAGCAGCCTCAGCAACACAACAAGGTACAGGTGTGCCTACAGAAGCATTGTACCCAGCTTCTATAACAGCTTGGCAACAATGTTATGATCCCAACTCAGGTTATCCATATTACTGGAACACAGAAACAAATGAGGTAACATGGGAAATGCCAGCAGATTTAAAAGCAGCACTAACCAATGTAGCAATAAAGCAACAGCAAGAACAGCAACAAAAACCAAAACCAGAAACCCAACAACCAAAGCCAGTAGCAGAAGCTAAGATAAAAGTGTGTAAATACCCTTGGCAAACAGAAAGTGACTCAGAAGATGAAAAAATAGAAATGATAACTTCATTTGGACCACAATCAGGGGAAGAATCTGAGGAAGAGGAGGAAAAGAAAAATAAAAATGTAAAAACAACAAAAAATAAAAGTGAAATAAATTCCAAGCAGCCTATTGGTCCAACAGCACCATCCATGGACCCTGTCAAAATAAAGAGTGACTGTGTAAGCCTTGCACTTGATGATACAGAAGGGTTAAATGAAAGTTCATATGGTACATCAAGCCTATTGACACATACTGTTCAAGATACAGGGCCACCTGGTGATGAAGATTCAATTCCTGTAAATAAATCTAATATTTCCAATAAGAGAAATTTGTTAACTTCTCATCAGCCTGTAAATGACATTGCCACCAAAACAGCAAGCGAGTCATTAAAACATAGTGTGAAAGGAATTAGTTTAACAATTGAAAGTAGTAAAAGTAATAATGAAAGTAAAAAAGAAACAGAACAAATTGGAGAGAAATTAGCCATGAAGACTTGTACAGTTGCTGATGATGTTATTGCTCAAATTGAAATGGAAACTCCTCCTGATTACAAAGCTCTAGAACAAAAACAGTCAAAAGAGGTCACAGATGTAGTTCCTAATTTATTAAGTTCTCCTACAATTAAGCAGTCTGGCATTGCTTTAATAGCAAATTATGGAGATGATTCAGAGTCTGAGGATATTAGTTCTTGTGATAAAAGTAAGAACTCACCTGTTGTAAAAAATTCTGCAAATAGTCTGTTCCCCATATCAATTCCACAAGAAAAGGAAGAAAAACCAAAACCATTGTTTCCATGTGTAAATACTGAGGTGCCTGTATTCAGCACTGATATTCGTTCAAAGGAATGCTTGCAGGAAGAAGCAGATCCTCCTACTAACATTTATAATTGTAACATTGACCAGAGTGAGTCAGTGACACATAAAGCATTCAAGAGGAAAAAGAGACTAGAATTTGTAACAAAAGTTTGTGCTCCAAGTACCAGTCGCGCAAATGAAATGAAATCAAGCAGTCCAGAGCCCGTAGTTTCTGCTCCCAGTACACAGTATAACATGGATCCCACTCTGAATGAGCACCGAGGATTCGGCTTCAATTCAGTTGGCTACAAAAATGAACTTGGGTCACAAAGAAAAACATACAAAAATTCAGGCGGCATACAATTCATTAAAGCAGAAACCATGCATCCAAACCAAGCTGAACCAAAGGAGAAAGAGGAGAATAAAATAATTAGTATTAGTAAGTTTAACAAGGTTTTAGTTTTTTAGTTTTAAATGTAAAATTATATGCTTAATTGTGTTCTAATCATCAGGTACACAAGTTGACAGTACAATGGCAGAACCAGTTTTAGATGAGCAAATTGAAGATTCAGCATCACTTCTTAAAGAGAAAGTGACATTTTTAACTGGAGGAATAAAAGAAATTTCTCCAATTCAGTGCATGGCCATTGAATTAGAGGTATGTGTTATATTTTTTGCATTTGTTAGCAACTCTTAACAAAATGGGTACCTATACATCCAGTAGAGATACAGTTTTACATCCAGTTGCAATACGTACTGTAGTTTTTATAGAAAAAGCAATCAGGAAAATCCTGATTCACGAAATAATTAGTTATTTAAATTTGTCACCATATGATATTATTTATTTTTCAGACACTAGTATTGGCTTGGCAGCAAGGCGCACTGACTCCATCATACCTGTTGCGATGGCTAAATGAAAAATGTGCGGACATAACATCTCATGAAAAGACGGCGGCTCCGTCTGGATGGACCTGTTTATGGGATAGGTACGGTACTCTTTTTAATACCAACCTATCTCCTATTAATTCACGCAACTATTTCCTTCAAGTTGGGATCACTTAATGTTATCTTCCTCCCGTCAATTATTAGAGAAAAATTATTTGTTTCGAAAAAAAAAACATGAAGGCAACTCGAAGAGTGGAAGACATTCGGATATGGTTTTTGGCTTTGTTTCTACTTAATTTGGACGAAGAGTGGAAAAACTGAATGCGAAATATGGTCTTTGGAAAATGTCGTCCGAGTCCAGTTGTCCACCCTTTTGGTAAGATTATTTCAACTGGTAATCATAAATGATACTTAAAAATTTTAGCAAAAAAATTTTATTGTTACGACCAAATTTAGGGATATGAAAAATAGTTATTGAATATTTAAAATCCTCCCCCCCAAAAAAAAACGAGGCAAAAATATCGTAATCCCTAGAAGGTAACAAAACTTAATAGATTGTTACAGTCTGACTGTTGTTTTGGGAAATGATATCCCTAAGTTTTAGAATTTGAACCTCAGACAATTAAACTCATATTCTACTCTAGATGCAATTTACCAAATTTGCCGGGTATTTTGCACGAGTATCAATTAATTGAATTATTGTATTTAATATTATTCATACGGTTGTTTGGGGTTCAATCAATTAAGAGAAAAAGGAAACAATTTTTCGTGATTTATGCTTTGATCGAACCTGTTTCAGGTACCCAGTGTCAACAGCCTTTCAACAGCCTTCTCAATTGAAAATATTCGACAGCGGAAGGCGCTCGAGATGCCATCAACATTTTCAAAATCCTATCTTTTTCTTACTGTTTCTCACAATATTTGATACCTTAACTACCTATTTAATTTTTTAATTGATTCCAAAATTCAAACAATTGCCATACCTTTAATAATATTTTATTTAGTGCGCCGTTTAATTCTTATTTATTAATTTTGCAGTGTTAATTATTATCAAAATAGAATGACAATTTATCTTGTGACTCATAGAATTGAAATGTCAATTACATGAGTTCTAATCTAAGATAGAAAGCAAACCATATGATCCTCTTGAAATTATTTTTATTTTACCTAATTTTACGGAGATATTGAAATTTCGGCCTTTTATTTAAAAAGTGCGAAGAATCTTTCGGAAGTTTTGATATTTGCAATAAAAAATCGTGTAGTATAATCTTTGTTTTTCTTTTCTTTTGGGAGGACAGGAAGAACAAGAGGTATTATTATCGGAACTCGTCGACCAAAGCCATACAGTGGGAATATCCTAATGTAGAAGAAATGGTTAAGCCCAAGGAGGGAGAAGCTGGGGGCAGCGGTGATGAAATGGACATATGTGACACTCCGCCGCACGAGTCACCTGTCGGCCCGGAGCAGGCGATAGGTACTAAATTAAACACAAGTAGTTGTAAGTAATATATTCCAACATTATTTATTACAACGTACATATTTCAGGTGGGAATCCTTCCACTCCGCCTCCTCCAGTTATAACAGAAGTCACTGAAATTAGAGAAACAAGCAGTCCATTACGACCCGCTCCGTCACCACCGCAATATTCGTTTGGTTCCGATGTCGACAAGACTACAAGTAAACCACCAAGAAAAAAAAAGCGAATAGCCAACGAAATTAATGAAAGCAACAAAGGTATTAAGGACATACCGTGTAGTATGTATGTAGCACAGATTAAGAGTCTTTGATTTGTACTTATAAAATTTTCTTTCCTTAGAAAAGCGTGAAGAGCAGACCAGTTTAACGCAGCACGAACAAGTTTTTGAAACTGTGGAACCTGCTCCTCCTTTGCCGCCTATGCCTCCGCCACCGCCGCCCCCACCTGATGAACCCCCTCCACCATTAATAGAATCACCTCCTCCACTTCCCATCGTCGATCCAGACCAACCTTTACCACCCGGCGTCGATGAACCCGAATATGTCCCTTACCGCAGAATATCTCCTAAACATTCGTACAAAAAAGTAGATTCTGGTTATTCGACCGAGATGATGATGGCCTATGGATACGCATTACCCGTGCAGCAGGTTGTCTCCTCAGCCACCCAACCAATTACAATGCCAATGCAACCCCTCGAGTACCACACCTACATGCACGAAGCCGTATCAAATGCCTACTTAGTCCAACCTGCAACTACCTCTCACGTCATTCAGTGCTCCGCAAAGAAACCCAAGGTCTCGTTAAATTCCGAATTAATGTCGTTCTACTCCGACTTAGCAATGCTGGAAACTTCGGAGGCAAGTAGTAACTCCGAACCTCAAGCGAAAACCCCACCACCCCCTCAGGAAGTCGACATCGCACCACCTTCCACCACTGCCTCTTTACCTTCAAATCCCGTACCAACCGTTACTTCAGTTGCTCCCTCCGTAAACAACGTAAAAGCACCTGAAACTACAACATCTAATGGAGTGACCACAAAAAAAAAGAAAAAGGTGAGTTCATCAAAGTCATATTGGAAAATATTGTCATCTTAACTTTGAATTGAATGAAAACTTGTGCTCTGTGGTTGTGTTTAATCCTTTTATAAAAATTACGTAATTAGAGATGTAGTGATTTCAACAGAAGCGTATTCCTCATAATTATTATGATCATTGTATGATTTTTCATGAAATTTTTGGCCTCTAAAAGCATGCAGATGAATTACTTATTTTTTTTACAGGGTAAAGCTACTTCTGGACTGGCTATGAAAAAGAAAGGTGTGTCTACTTTGGTTGCTAAATGGCAACAAGTTCAACAGGAAGTTAGGAGAGATTTCAGTGATGATGATGATGATATTACATTAACAAAATAACTTTTAAAAATTGTTACAGATTGTTTCTTGAATGAAATGTGAACAATTATACCTTTTGTTTATTCTTACAAAATGTGTACAATAAATTTTTTTAAGATTAAAATAAGTTGCTTTACTGTGTGCATTGTGTAACAGAAAAATGGTTGGGTAGTTATATTTGAACACATATAAAACTGAGTCATTTACAATATCTATCAGCCTTCATTTTACTTCTCCTATCCAGTAAGGCTTCATGAAAATTGCCATCTTTCTTTGCTTTTTTCAACTCATGTTTGTCCTCTTTATATATTTTAATCTTCTTATCTTGGAACTTTTGGAATTTCCTAACAAAATTTTCCTCCACTTGTGACAGATTTCCCCTTTCTTCTACAGGCACCTCAGAGTCTGGATCTACTTCTGTGATATTAGAAGTCCTAATTTTTAAAAATTCATTTTCACCTGCTCTTTTATTTGTTGCAACAATATTGTCATCGGAAAGATCAGCTGACATGAAACAATCATTACTGCCCAACAGTGCTAATTTACCATCCTGAAATTAATTATTGAATATTTAGCCAACAATGTAATAATTAATAACAATTTAATTCAAGTAATAAATTTGTATCACCATACCTGGAACACTGGTTCCCACTGTTCTAAATGCCCAACTGCATCTGACCTTCCAATCACTGCATCATTTTTATCTACCCTTAAATACTTTCCATAGCCTGATTTGAATGAAATCTTTCTTTCATTTATTACAAAAGCTGTGAGAATCTCCTCTGGAGCTGGGCCTTCACCTATTGAATGATAACTTGACATGAGATTCCATACAGATCCCAAAACACAGATTTCAAAAATTGGGGAAATTAACCTTCTGAATGAGGGGCACCTAGGGTGAAGAGTCCATTGTCTAATGCTTTCACATACGTTTGATTTCCAAATTCAATACAAACGGGTCCTGTGATTTCTTCCAAATGCTTCACTGCCCACCATCCTCCGTGCTTAATAGCATCTTCATCTTTTTCCTTAATTTCCGTCACCGTTTGTTTCTTGTGTGACTTGTGTTTTCGTTTTCTACTGGAACTGTGTATAAAACTCAAATTGATTATAAGAACTTTACTAAAAAATTCTTATCGTAATATTTACGCACCTGGTTTTCTCTCCTTTAAAAACTAATTTACCACGTTTGACAATGTCGTACTCAGCCATTTCGAATAAACCGTTCGATACATAAATAAAACCTCACAAACAGTCAGTAGTAAACATTCGATGTACTTTCTTGTTATTGCCAACTGTTGAAATAAGTTTTTTTTCAGATTGAAATTGTAACAAGTAGTAGTTTATCTATTTACCTAAAAAAATGTTGGGGAACTTTGAATGTCACCCCATCCGTCCTAATATAAATATTAAAGAGATCAATAGATCAACGGACCATCCATACAATTTCTTTTTTTATACGTGATTATAATAAATTTTCGTAATGGAGAGGATTGAAAACTGTGCAACTTTCATTTCCGGTTATTAGCTTGAACGCCAAACCAAATTTTCGTAAGACAATGCCGGTTGTGACTCCGATTTCGTTTCCTCGGTGACAATATTTCAAATGACAATAATATTACCTATGCTCTGCATAAATATACTTCCACCGATGAAATCAGTTCTTTAGAAAGCAATCGTTTCATCTGACAATTCCTTTGGTTCAATATTAAATTGACGATTTATTTAAAAGTTATTTCCTCTGATATTTTATTTGTTTAGTAGGTGTTTAATTGCTGTCGGTTGCAACATCGAGATTTTAACATTTACATTAAAATAAAATAAGAGAACTTGTTCGTCAGTAAATCAAGAAGAATCTCTTTATATTTTTTCGACGAGACGTGACCTAAGATGTTAGACCATAGATAAACACTGCCGGGACGTCATCTCTCAACTTACATTTCTCGCGTAAGGAATTGTGTAAATGTAGTTCCTGTTGAATTAACAGCGGTACCGGCTTCTTCTTACACGTCAAAACGTCCTGACGTCACGTTGCCATTTCTGTGGAGTGAAAACTACAACATAGTGTTTCGTGAATACAGAAGATTTCGTATCGAATGTAGTGTTTTCAAACATGAATAATAAGAAAGCGAAACCCAAAAAGCGGAAATTAAGTAATCTCGAAGAAGGTTCCGGACCAGACTCAAGCGATGAAGACGGAGAATTGCTGTCAAATTCGGACGTGAGTGAACAATTACGATGCTAACATTAAGTATACTTTATGAGGTTTACCATTTTCACGGGGAGCCTGGTGTCGATATTTACTCTGAGCATTTTATTTAGATGTAATCAGAATTTTGCAGTCGAAATCTCGGTTAATCCGTTCAATAGAAAAGAATTTAGAATCGAATCGGAAGCATTCGATTCGATTTAATTCAAGGGAGAGTAGATCAATATGCAGGTTACAAAGATTAGTTTTTTGACACTTTGTGGTTAAATTTTTGGCTAAGGTACTTCCGTAGCGAACGGTTCAGTCAAGTTTTATTTTCAATATGAGGCCACTCGGTGTTTTGCAGACCATTAAATTTGGCCTTTCTTTCAAAAAATTGTACCCTAATATTTTCTCAGAGCTACGGAGTAAACACTGATATTTTCGTACTACTTTTCAGCGGCGTATGATACCGCCATTATGTTTACATCACAGTTTAAAGCCTTTTAATATTTGTTTCACGTGTCATGCATTTCTTTTTCTTCTAATGACATTTTATTCGGTACAGTGATTTAAATCGTTACGCTTTATTACCCAATGCCTATATATTGGTCAAGCTAGTTCAGCTTAATTTGAGAAAAAGGAACTGGTCTAAGATGTCAGTTGAATGTAAAAAAGTTAAGCATGCTTTATGAGGTATGTGTGATTCTACAAATCAATTTTTAAATTTAATGTAAACATAAAGTATCATTTGTATCTACAGAGAAATCAGGTTGTACTATTATGCTAATTTGGTGTGATGTAATTCATCAATTTTCAGTCACAGTAATAGTGCCCGGGTACATTGTACTTTCTATTCATATCAAGGAGTAAATGTATGCTTGAAACAATTTATTATTGAAATTCGGTCAATATAATATATGCATCAAAATTGGGAGTCTGAAGCAATGTAAAGTGTGTATACTTTAAAATAACAACTAAACAATTCTAAAGAAATTTTAGGTGTCATGTAACTTTTACCATGTTTGTGTAAAGTTAATGTTTGCCATTTCCATGTTAAAATAACTTGATTGCCAGTTGAAACGATTTCCAGTAGTATTTTGTAATTTGTCAGTACTTCCATGCTTTTACAGTAAAGAAACTTGTTACACTTGTATGACTTAATAACACACTTGTTTCAGGGGGAAAGTGAGGGAGGATCAGAGACAGATGACAGCTCTTCCACTGCCTCTCAGTCTTCAAGTGGTTCAAATGTCAATTCAGTGAGGCGACCGAACGTTTCCAGGTTAACCGATTTATTGTCTGACTCATCGGAAAGTGGAGACGAAAACTCTGAAAAATGTGCAATTTGCCTTCGATGTATAGTCAATCAAGAAGTTGGAAATCCAGAAGTTTGCGATCACATGTTTTGTTCCGTGTGCATCATTGAATGGTCTAAGAAAAGCAATGTCTGCCCTCTGGACCGTCAACAATTTTCAATCATTCTTGTTCGAGAAAACAAAGATGGCAGTGTGGTTAAGAAGGTACCTGTGGAAGAGCCACAAGTATCTCGAATGGAAAATATCGAATTGGAAGCCATGAATGATACCGTCTGTGAGGTGTGTGGCTCAGGCGACAGAGAAGATATTCTTCTGTTATGTGACAATTGTGATAGAGGTTTCCATACAATTTGCTTGACGCCTCCTTTGGAAAATATACCTGACGAAAATGAATGGTTTTGCCCTGACTGTGAATTGAGGGAACCCACTGGGGTGAGTTCATTATAAATGCCCTCCCGTGGGAATCATGACATTCATTACATACAATTTATAACCATTTATTTTTAATTTAACAGGCAGAAGCACTTGTTGCCACTGGACTGGATGATTTCTTGGACAATGTTTCTACTAGATTTAGAACTTTAAGACCAAGAGTTCAAATGGTTCGAACTCGTTTGTTAGAACGTATTCGTGTAACAGTCAATAGAATAGTTGAAAACTATGTGCTTAGACACAGTGATGATCCTTCAGATAGTGAATATTTTTCTGATGAGGTGAGTCCGAACTTGCTGTGGTAGCAATAAATTGCAAATTAAACTTTTTAAATAATTTACGTTGATTGTTTTTAGTCGGAAGATTCTACTTACTCACTGGAATCTGATTTGGATTTCGCGCTCAATGAGCCCAGTACAAGCGGGCTTCAGGCCACAAGATCGAACGAGAAAAAGGCCGAGCAAAAGACAAAAAAGAAAGCCCAAACCCCAAAAAAGACGCGGAAAACAACCAAGAGAAAGACTGGAACAAAGAAAAAGAAAAAAGTAACTAAACGGAAAGCCACGACTTCAGGGAAGAGAAAGGCGACAAAAAGGAAAGTAAAAGTGAGGACGACTCGAACCAAGAAAGTAAAGGTCGAAAATGCGGACGGTACTGTCACAGAAAAAATTGTTAAAACCAGGACCTACAAAAGAAGGCAAAAAAAGAGAAGGAAAAAAGTGAAAGTACGCGTCGTTTAAATAAAAAATTATGGATTGTTATGGAATATGGTAAAGATTGGCAGTTAAAATGACGTTTATTTTGTAGCGAGTCGGAGTCGGTAGAAGAGGGTTAAGAGTCAAATCAATAGCAACTCCCAAAACCGTGAAAGGACGATTAGCTTTGATGTTGGGTATGGTGCCGCCGAAAAATCCAAGACAACTTCTACCCGATGTCAAAATTAGATCGAGTAACACTATAAGTTCAATAGATTTAAATCATTCTAGAGCTGGGATACCAAAGCTTCACATTTTCGGACCCAGGGACGAACTACAGTATTATTCATCTGAGTAAGCTTGAATGCCCTTCCGAAATTCGTGGCATCACATTAACCATTTGTGTTCATTTCCTTACGATTTAATTCTTTTTCAGGTCAGATCACGATGATTTAGTTGTCGGCGGCAGTGGAGGCGTTGCTACCGTTACGCAGCAAAGATCAAATATTACAAGATTACGAGACCGGAAGAAGGCTGCCCTTATTTTTCAATCGAAACCATCGTCTAGTGCACCAAAACCAAAGCCCCTGATTGAGACTCCTAGTACAGAATGCGTTGATATTTTAGGAAGTATCTTAGACAGTCAGGCAATTTGGCATTCCAAGGATACGAATTCAAATGTTAAAATCAATTCCGATGGAAGCATTGAAGTTATAAAAAACAAGGAATCCAACGTCCCAAAGCCTGAGAATAATAAAAACATCGATGTTCGCGAAGGCACGTCGGACGAATTGACAACCCAAGCTCCGTTGCAACCAGGCTCAGGAAATAGGGCAGGAGGATTCCGTCCCTACAATAGGAACTACGGAGACGCTAGAAGTAACCAAGACAATGTGTTTTCGCCAAGAAATGGTCAAAGTTCAACGGGTGTGAATTTTAATCGGTTTGGTGGTCCGGCTCGAAACGATCGCGAAGGTTACACAAATTATTTGAATAATATGCCTCAGGGTCCGACTCCTTTCTGTAGAGGAGGCCCTCCTCTACGCTTTCGAATGCCTCCGCGTCAACAACTTAGAAGAATTCCATTTCCACCCAGAAATCGTCCTGCTTGGCAAGCGGAGGAAGACAGTGAAAATGGAAACGAGAAAGAAGATGAAGCGAAGAATGAGGAAGGTGATAAAACACAGACGAAGACAGAGGAAGATGATATTGACTTATATAGTGATATTGAAACTAATGTAGAGAAAAATGACAATTCAGGATGTGAGGAAGCAGGAACAGCAGGCTATCCGGCTCTGGGGCCCCCGCCTGAACCCTCACCATTTCTCTTAGGGTTGGATGAAAACGGTATGTTTGGAGTGACTGAAAACAAAGATAAAAGCGATGTTTATGATCCGGCCGAACCGTGTGACAGCGACGAGGAAATGGTAATTGACGAAAACCAAGAAAGGGCTTCCACTCCTGAAAAGAAAGAACCTGAACAAGAAAAAAGGCCCGAATCAACTTTAGATAAGATCCCCGTCTCAACACAACAAGAGAATGAGACAAACGAAAAAACGGTTTCCCATAAAGCCTCCGACGATGACGATGACGAGGACTGTCCAATTTTTAGCATTTATTCATCTGCAAGCAGGGAGTTTTCACAAAAAGAAGAAGAAGAGAGAAAACGTGAAATTGCCGAAGATAGAAAAAAGTTGGAAGCAATGAAACTTCAAGACGTAAAAAGTAAAACTCCTTCCGCAACTGCAGACCAATTACGTAAGGAAACAGACACTGACACAGAGACAAATGACCCAGGAGTACGAACCGCAGAACTTAAGGACGTCAATTCTAATGCAGGGAAATGTGAAAATAATACAGAATATACTGAGGTTCGATTGTCCGACGAGACCTCTACTAACGAGTCATTAGTTGAGGGTAAGAATTCAAATCAAAGCAAAAGTAATATTGATTATAGTACTAAATATGTAAGAGAAAGTCGAAGTCGGTCAAACAGTGAAGGGAGCCACGGTAAAGGAGAAGTCAGTCACTCATCTGAGTCTGACAATGCTCGGGCGTCAAAGAGCCCAAGTAACCGGGGTAGAAGCTCTTCTCCCGAAACTGTGACGGAGAATTACAAACGGTCACATAGAACTTGTAAAAAATTTGACTCCGATTCGGACGACGAAGGCACCGTAGAGGGTACTCGTAGAGGAATTGATGAAGAAAATGAAATAATCGAGTTAGAAGATACAAACAAAGAGAATTTGGAACGAGAAAGAGAGTCAGGGAGTGAGACAATTTCACAGAAAGTAGCCACCGGCTTGGAGGGATTAGATGTCGAAGAAGTTTCCTCCGATAATGGCGAAGGCTTTGCTGACAAGCGGAGTATCAGTAGTTTATCTTTATCAGATATGTCGCAGAGAAGTAAAACGTCTCCTCTCCCATCCAAAAAACGAACTAGAAGTAAAAGGAGGAGAATCGGGCGGTCCCAGAAGAGCAAAAATTATGAAGAAGGTGAAATAGATGACAGTGAAAAGGATAACAGGTTAGACGATTCCAAAAATGAAAACGACGACGTTGGAAACGAGAATGGTTCCAAAAGTGGAGAGAAACGAAGGTCTCGCAAGTCTTCGTCTTCAGACAGGCAAATATTGGGTAGTAAAGAAAACAAGAAGTCCGATAAAGAAAAAAGTAAAGATAAAGACTTGTCGTGGAAAAAACCCTCCAAAAAGGAAAAGAATTATCGGGAGGGAAAGAAACGTTCAAATGACAGAACTAGAAGTAAGAGTAACGATAGAAGGAAAAGTAAGAGTCCGTCTCCCAAAAAGGATAAAAAGAAAAATAAAGATAGGAAAAAGAAAACCGAGAAGAAAAAGGATATTGAAAGGTACGACGTTAGAAAAATTGTGAAAAACAAAGAAATAAGGAAAACTGATGCTTTTGGAAGGGACATAATATCAAAGTCTAGGTCCCTGAGCAGGACACGTAGCCGAACACCCGTTCGTGATAGAACTAGGAATATGCTTCGTAGAGATTCTAGGTCCTTTTCGAGATCTCGTTCGAGAAGTTTCCGAAGAGGTCGTTCACCGGTGCGACGACGATATGCTCGATCAAGGACCAGGAGCCGGAGTAAATCGATTCGAAGGTCATATTCGAGGTCCAGGAGTCGATCCAGGAGCCGAAAAACCAGAAAGAAACTTAAAACTAAAGATAGATTGAAAGTCAGAAGTCGATCAAGGGGCAGAAAATCACGATCATTGAGTCGCGGAAGACGAAGATCACTGAGCAGATCGAGAAGCCGCAGTCCGATAGCTAGGATTGTGAGAAGCAAGAAAGCAACCGGAAAGTCGAGAAAGTCGTGGTCACATTATGCTTCCAGGTCCCCGTCATTTTCTTCCAGAAGAAGTCGATCCATCACCAGAAGTCCAGTACGAATGAGGAGGTCGTCTTATTCCAGGTCCGTGTCATCGTCGTGGTCCAGAGGAAGAAGTCCCCTTCCGAGAACTTCTTCGTTGGAAAAATTAACCGTAGTGCTTACAACAAAGGAGAAAAAGAAGTGGAAGAAGAAGAAAGAAGGAAAGAAAGCGAGGAAAGATGAGAAGAGAAGGAAGAAGACTGGCAATTCTAAAGAGGTGTTCGCTTCTGGAGACAATGTGTTAGTTAGTGTAAATTTTAGAAACAATAGTAATACGGTCGGAAGTAACAGTACCAGCATTATTAATACCGATAGCAGAAATACTCGTTTGAACTCACCTACTTCGGTTCCCGGTGCCGAGACGTCCCGCAAGAAGAAGAGAAGTTCGGACTACGAAACCGACAAAGTGACAAAAAAATTAAAGAAGTCTAATCCGATTTCTAAAAAAGTTGTGGATGTTGCTTTATCTAATACGTCTTCTAAGCGGACCAAAAAATTGACTCGATTAAGTGAAAAAGATGCAGAAGTGATTCTTAGCAGAAAACCGGTTGCGGTTATCGATCTTGACATGTCACCGTACAGGGAACAAACGCCATCACCTGTGAATGTGGTCGTCGTCAGCGACAGTGGAAGTGGAGACGAGGGTAAAGATCGTACACCTCAAAGGCAGATAGCAAGAGGAACTCCAATGGTTGAAGTAGAAAAAGTAGAAGAAGTGGCAGGAAGTCAGTCAGCTTCGGTCTCTGCACCCAGCAGTCCTGTTGAGAATGGATACGTTGTCACTTCTGGTCCAAAGACTCCACCAGAACCACAAATTAAGTTTTCCATTAACAAGCCACAGCAACTGAGGCAAATAGCAAATCCGTTGGGAGACGATGATGACGACGATGAAGTGGAGGAAGAAGAAAACGAACAAAGGGTAGAGTCTCTAGATAGGCGAATCGAGAAGGAATTAGACAACAGAACCGAGGTGCCGCATAAAGGACCAAATACGCCACCAGCTCCTAGGGGACCATCAACCCCGAAGACTCCTCCATCACCGCAGACGTCTCCGGATGCGTACGATCCTTTCGAGCCGACAAAATCTCGGTCACCGTCTCCTAGTCAAGCGGATAAGGAGAATCGTCCTAGTCCCAAACTGGACGGTAAAGACGACCAGACGCCCGGAAATACACAAGGTGAAGGTTTGGCTGTGGCTGCTGCGGACAGCGTCGACAGAATAAATGATGTTAGTGTTGAGAACCACGATGAAAAAATTGACAATGTTGATAAATCAGAAGCAATACCCGCGGTGGACGGTTCCTCCAATATTGTGATTCCTTGTCAATCCTCCAGTGGCTCTGTGACGGACATTACTGCGAACGAGTCACCGGAGAAGAAAATAGCAGTTGTCATAACTACTCCGCAGAACAAACCACAAGCTCAAACGGTACAAAAAGCATACACACCCGTCCTAAAGCAGCTCCCCATAGTGGCGGGGGCCAGCGTTGTTCCTCTCACATCAGCCAATTTGACCGTATCGACGGATATTTTCCCAATACCATCACCAACGAAGGCAAGCAGATCAACGACAGCAACGACCCAGAGCTTGCAAGTTACCGGTATACAAAGGCTGCAGCATCGTTTGGGATCTCCGGTCAATCGAGCACCCACCATGGTGAAGTCAACTCCGGAAAAGCGTTCGACACCCCGAACGGACACCACCCAGTTGTTTTCATCTGGTAATTACATGATAAGAAATGCAAGCAAAAGAAATGGAGAACCAGCAAAACAGCCTCGGCCACTACAAGACGCGACGAATGAAACCATTGACATTACGGCGGAAATGGAGGAATCGCCATATTCTCCGGCGTCAAGTGAAGGTGACGATTTGTTCGATCCTCCCATGGAGACATCGAAGCCGTCGCAGTCGAACTCAAAACCGGCATCCACATACAAAGGTGTACCTAAAGTCCCAGGGAAGTCCCCTGCGAAACAACTCAGTAAGTTTGACCTCCTGTTTGGGCCGACTTTGTCGCCAATAAAATCGGCGAACAAAAAAACAAATGCCAAGATGACTGGGAAGCCACCAGCGACAGCCAAAGTTCTTCCACCAAAACAACAAAAGAAAGGTGAGTTATTACGTGGGTAGCGGGGCCTACTTCAAAGATTCGATTTATAAAATCTTTTTGTTTAACTCAGGTAACACGAAGAAATCTCTGATTCACAAAATGGATGAAGATCAATTAAGGATATTGGACGATTTACCAAGTTCGGCGGTAGAATTACAAGTTAAAGATAAGGTGCGTATACCGTAGGGTTCTGTCGGACACAAATGACTTTGGCTTTATTAAACGTTTTAATTTTGTTATTGCAGTTCCTTAAGAAACTTAACAGGCAGGAGAGAGTCGTTGACGAAGTGAAAACAGTGCTCAAACCACACTATGCCAGGAAGCACATAACCAAGGAGGAGTATAAGGACATATTAAGGAGATCTGTGCCCAAGGTTAGCCAGAGTTTTTTTGATCCTCTTGACTTTGAAGTTGTCCACTTGGAAGTTGTATCGATCATCTTGAATTTTATATTAAGTAATATATAATTTTATTGTTTGATTTCCAGATATGTCATAGCAGAAGCGGAGAAATAAATCCAAGCAAAATTCAATCCCTCATCGAAGCCTATGTAAAAAAATTTAGGCATGCTAAGAAGAAAGGAATGAATGCCACTGCCGTAAAGCCAAAAGTAAAGTAAGTAAGAAGAGGTGCTAGAGAGGGACCAACGAATTTGAGGATTTATGTTGCTCCTACTTGAGCCACTGTGCCGTAGTGGATGACTTGACATATGTTTTTTCTTTTTTCTTTTTAGGAAAACAATGTTCAGTTGATGGTATTAGAACGTGCTCAGTTCGTGTTCGTATTACTCTAATCGGTGTTGTACAGTTTCGCACAATAATTAGACGCAGGTTTACAGATGGAACCTTTGGTACTCGACACATGTTTTGCATTTGTCAGTCTTTTATATATTGTCCACGAAGTCAGTAGTCTCTCTGCACCTTGCGGTGCTCGATATCAAATCCAGGCATTCTTTGCGGACCGTCTTTCACATTTGTCCTCAGTTTTCAGACATTTATTTTTTTTTATTACATTTATCAAAACCTCCTGAAGTGGTATTTGCACAGGAAATGGTTCCGCTTAATCAGGTGTGCGAACGTTATCCATCGTGTGCATCATGGTATAAGTTCTGACGAACTTGACAAATCGTGTAGTAGATCGTTCGCATTGGGAGTCGTCGTTTCATTGCGCCTTCTTTCTAACTCCAACTTTGCGACAAAACCAATGCGACGGGAAGACCTACACTTAACCTAGCTTCCGCGCAAGTTTTCTCGATATCACTGATCGCACTATTAAGGTATTATTTATTTTCTATCATTGCATGGTGCCCTGCAGCTTGTCTGCCATTTATTCACATTATCGGTCTAGTTCTTGTCTTCGCTCCCGTCCTTTTCCTCGACCCCCACGAAACGTGGGTGCGTGACAGGAATCTGTTGTCCCAGGTAGTGGTATATTGGTGGGAGCGTTAGCCGGATTTGACAAGCTCCATTGTAGTTATCAAACTGTTAAAGAAAGAAATCAAATTATTTTTAGATCTTGTAGCCTATACGAACAATATAGAAAAGTAAGCTGAGCTATTGAAATTTTGCTTAATCTAAAATTGCAGGCAATCTTGCCGCAAATTTGGACCCTGTAGAATGCCTGGACCCATTCATCCCTCTCTCTCTTTCTGTCTTATGAAGAGCAGATTGAGTCAGCCGCACACAAATATACATACCACTTAATTTACAACCTCGGGAATAATATTTGGTAGTCGACCAAGCCTTACTTACCTTGAAAATCAAGTTTTTACATGTTTACGTGTTCGAATTATCTTCCCGAGTTTAGGGAAGGTTCAAATATTGTCAAGCTTGACGCTGCCAAATATTATTAATTATGTAATGTAAGTAGGTGATACAAAGTAAATAATTCAGTTTACTAAATGTCAGAAATGAAAAACCGAGCGTGATCCAATGTATATCAGTGAAAATATTTAAAACAGTCATTTGTAAATTTACTGAAGAGATAATCAATCGTATGTGCAACTACCAAAAATGATAATTTTTCTGGCCAAATTGAAGTTCTTTGAAAAAGTGAAATGTAAGATTGATTTCGATTGATTTCCGCGTACAATAAACGGTGATGAGCTAACGGTGAGATATTTATGCAATAATCCGGGCAGTAATAGAAAGTCAATGTGTAATCAAATTATGCAAAATTGGTTTGCTATTGTTGCTGTCCTTTGCACGGTGCGTCGCCGAAATTATGGAAAACAGTAAATTTGAGTGTACACAAAAATTGCTGATAATTTAGGTTTAATTATTTAATTAAAATTTTTAGTCATTAAATAAAAAAAAATATACAATAGATATCTCTGTGTTTTTATGTTCATATTATAAACTTAATTGGAAAAATTGAACTTTTGTATTATTCTTGACGCGTTATTGTATTATTTTTACCTTTTCTCGTCCCTAAAGTGCTACTTAAATCCAAACATGTTATACCCTTTTTCGCTATATCTCGGCTGAAGTTGTTATCCTATCATTGAGTTCAGTCCTCTTTTTTTTTTTTTTTTTTGGTTAGCGTGAAAGTGAAATGTTCTCTGGGGATCTTTGTAATGAAGCAACATATAACGGTAGTAGAGTCGGTTGTAATATGTAGACTGCAGACCACAATTCTGTTACTTTAAATAGGACTAATTCTTAATTTTTGAAGCTTTTCAAAATGTAGAATGTAGAATAAGTTTTTGTCACCAGTTGTCAAAATAGATTCATACCAATATTCCCGTCCAATCTGGGTACTATCCACTGATGAAAAATTGTTTCCGTAGGTAAGCATCAGTTAGAAATGCAGCCTTATTTACAGCATTTTTCTTACTGTAAATATTGTTCAATGAATTGATTACAATGGAAATGTGGAATGAGTGTATACTTAACAATTATTTATTACTATGATAATGTGAATAATTCACTTTTAGTATGATTTTATAGCAATATAATTACAGTTTAAGTTATCGTCCTGTTAATAAGTTAATTAAAACTGCTTTTTCCTTTTCTTTCTTCTTTACATTATCCATACTTCTTGCTTTCCATGTTGATTTCCTGAGTTTTATTGGCCTACTACCTACATACCTCCCTGCAACCAATCATTAACAATTGTTCAATTATATGAAGTTACTAGCCTAGACATGTGCTGAAAGAGTGGTAAGCAACATACCATTCATTTCTTTCATGGCTTTTATGAAGTCTTGGGGATCCTTAAAGCTAACAAAGCCAAAGCCCTTTGTTTTATTTGTACGTTTATCTCTAACTACTTTGGCTTTTAAAAATGAGGTGTATTTATTAAAGGCTCTTGTCAGAACTTCATCTGTAACATCATTACCTAAATCTCCACAGAATATTCTGAAATCATCTAAAAAAAATTGCATTGAAATATTACAATTTAACCAAATATGAAATGTCACTGACAATGAAAAATGACAAATTACCATCTTCCCATTCGCCTAGAGAGGGATCTTCCCAAGTTTGTCCCCCAGCCATTCGAATCAACTTTTTATTTTTTTTATCTTTCTTAGCCTTTCCATCTTGTGCAGCAATTACTGGATGAAATGATACTGTTGTGGAAGCCTTAACAGAATCTGCCATAACTTTGGCACCACTTTTTAACCTCTTATTTCTCTCCATTTCTTCCTCCTCTTGTTTTATTTCACTTAAGAAATTGTTTAATTCTTCATCTATATTCTTATTTACTTCACTTTTAGAGTACTTTGTGGGAGCTGCTGATACTACAACTGGTTGTGCTGGTCTAACAATTATGGGTCTGGGCCTGAAGTTGAAATTCCCTACTATAGTAGGGGGAGGCGGAGGTACTCTTGTAACTGCAGGTACTGGAGCTGTAATAATAAACAGCATTGATAAATAATTGAAAATAAAACTAAAGTAACAAAAATTATGAACCACACAAACCTTTTGCTGCCCTAACATGGTGTGGAATCATAAACGATGGAGGAGGAGGAGGTGGTGGGATTCCTGCAAAAGCTGACATTGGAGGGATTATACCAGAAAAATTAGGTGGAATAGAACCAACAGGAGGAGGTGGGGGTGGTGGTACATTCATCTGCATTCCCATCCCATCTTGGGACACCACCAGGGGATCAACCAAGGTTCCATCCATTTTGGCCTTCTCAACGTTTTCTAATTTTTTTTGCATCATGTCAAATGTATTCGCTCCAATAATGTGTCTGGACTGGGGTACTACACCCAACGAAGGTGAGCTAGTGGCAATTTCGGCTTCAAACCTTCAATAATAAGAAATGAAATTGACAGGATCAGGTTAATTATTACTTTCAACCGTTTCTGATTTCAAGAGTTTCACCATACCTCGACATTTCTTCCATTAGTTTAATCGCATCGTCCTCCATATAGGTCCCCATTTTGAATTTAATATTTAAAAAGTAGAATTTGTGTTCAACAGAAACCGATTATACGAAACACTCAAATCTACTTACACCGTATTCGTTACTCTCGGTATTGTCATGAAACGAAATGCATCAATATAATAAAAGAAGTCATAGAGAATGAAACCGCCTTTTTACTCATCTCCAAACTTGAATCCGACACTATCCGCTGTAAAGTAGGAAATATTTAAAAAATAACCCTATTTAACAAAAAAAAGAACGTTCGCACAACAGTGACATCCTTGAAGAGTAATTAATGTGACAGAATCTTACAAAGTGACATTCAATTAAACCAAAACAAGTTATAGGTTAAGAATAAGGCATTTTTATTTCATTTGAACCGAATTTACTAGGTATTATTGTAAATAGTAAACTCCGCCAGGAATAGAAATGAATTAGACTGAATTAATAATCCCATTAACGACGAATAATCCAATATCTTTAAGCTCTAAATGAAGTCCAATGTAATATAATGTTTACATTTATAACGGAAACCATTCACGGCGTAAAAATCCACAACTGATACAGTAGTACTAACGATGTTGCGCAGAAAGTCAAGTACATCCAGAAACGTAGATACACGCACATACAGGTGTATATTTATTAATGATGAATTAGTAAAGTAGGACTCAATAAATGAAAATTCAAACATTATATTTTAATATATTGCATTGTATTTTTCTCTTAGTAATATACCAAACAGACTCATTTTTGTTCTTCCCGTGAAGAAAAATTGCTATGTTTAATGAATAAGAGAGGGGTTATTTTTATCAGCAACATGAGCCAATGAATTTAGAAGGAATCAAATTTGGCATTTGAATATTTTTAAAGTCAACTTATAAGAAAATGAATCCCACATAAATCACAATGTAAACTTTTAGAGTTTCGCTAAGATTCAAACAAGAAGACACTGTTTTAGGAATGAGTTAAAAGAACGGGAGCATCATTTACTGACTGAGTGACAAATTGTACGTACAAAGAACGTTAACAGGGCAATGATATAAAAATAATAAAACAAGATATGCCACTGATATTCCGGAAAAAAACAGAGGCACACTGATGTGGTTAAGAGTTATGGATAAATTTTGAATGCTTCTGAACATTCAAATTCTATTGAAACAGTGAAACAGCAAAACAAAAACTTAATTGACTACCCGAGGAAAACAATTTTCGGTCAGGCACTTTATTATTGTTCCAAGGATTTTAAACTTTTCTTGTAATTGTTCGGCCGCCTTGGAGAGAGTAAACCTGATTCATAGCTGTTTCCTCAGGTAAGAATTGATCTTATACCTTGCGACTAGCCGGCTAAAAAATTGAAAAATTATACTACCTATATTTGTCTAGATACCGCTGCCTACAAGACAACTTGTCAGTAATTCTTCCTCGAGGATGTCTTACCCGAACTTCCGTGTTTCCCACTGGAACTCACGGAGGAACTCCTTCTCTTTCTAGAACTTCTATGATGAGACCTCGATCGGGATCTCCTGCTTCTATGGGATCGATCCCTATGCCTTCTCGACCTATGACGACTTCCACTCCTAGACCTACTTCTGTAGTCATCAGTCCGCCTACGAGAATACCTATCTTTGTCCTTGTATTTTTTGCCCTTTTTACTGTCGTAACTACTTTCCTTATATCGTCTGCTATCACGGTGATGACCACGCCTGTCCGACTCCTGACTCTCTCTGCGTCTCGTTGTGCTACCAGAAGGTTCGTCGTCCGAACTATTGTTCTTATAGGCCCTATCTCGACTTTGTGATCTACTCGCCCGCGTCGTGTCCCTTCGTTTGTCATCACTCACGTCACTTTCGTCGCTTACATTGTCTTTTTCTCTCCTGCCTTGCTTCCTTCTACTTCCACTACTCTCACTGCTACTTCGATCGCTGTATTTCCTATGCCTCCTGCTTCCTTTTCTTGAAGATTGCTCGTTCTCTCTGCTGCTGCTTCTCCCCTCCCTTTTACGACTTCTCTTGCTCTTACTAGTGTGGGCATTGCTTGATCGCAGGCTCCCGTCAGAGTCAGAGTCGTTTTCGTTCCCACCGCGTTTCCTTTTCTTATGATTTCCTCGTTCGCTGCGTTTTCTGTCTCCATCTGAATCGTACGATCCTGAGTTTTTCCTACCTTTTTGAGGATCAGTCTTAGACTTCGATGACTTTTGACGTGGTTCGTCCGGTTCTTCGACAAACCTTCGCTTCTTCTGTCTACTGTCACCACTGTCCCCTTGTCCTTGGTTACGTGATTCCTGTCTCCCTGTTTCGAGCACACAAAAAAAATCAGATACTCCACTAAAGTAGTCATCTTAGAAGAAAAGTTAGTTCGGTAAGAAAAACAAATGAGTGTACGATCACCGAGGAGGGGTTTCCCTGGTTTGAACCTGAAAAAAATCTCATAGATGACGGTAATTCCTTTTAATTAATGGCTTACCATGAGTTTCCGGTTTGATTTTTGATTTTTCATCCTCGTTCTGTACTTGCCCTTGCTCGTCGTTATCAGATGAATCCTCAACGTCTGAATTCCGCCTTTCGTTCTCCATTTCTTCAGCTAATTTTGTTTCTATTTCTAATGCAGTCTTCTTAAAATTCTCTTTCCTCCTCTGTATCTGAACCTGTAAGTGAAACCACAGTGATCAGATATATTCTCATTCATACGCCTGTTCCCAAGTGGCCGGCCGTGTTCGTACCTGAAGCTCCGCGTCCGAATCGCTGTCTGACCTCGGGGAAGCTTTCGACTCACGTTCGCTGTTCTCCGACTCGCTGTCACCGCTGCCGTATATTCCCAGACCGAGACCTGTTTAAATGTACTCATACATTATGTATTTCTAAGCACTAGGGGGGACGGGACAAAGCAAGGCCAGGATTGATTTCATTAGAAATACTGTCCAAATCAGTTTTATGTCACCAGACCTAAGTCATTGACCTTTATTTAGTCTTTTCATCAACAACGGAATTTGTTACTTAAGTGAATATAAAAAGTGTGGAAAAAACTTACCAGATCGTCCGGCAATCGATGTTAAAGCCTGGGTCTTCCGAAGACGCATGGCTGGAGCTTTATCGCAAATATAAAATATTTAGTAAACGACAGATATAAAGTGAAAATACAAGGTTGGAAAGAAATCAAAGAGAACAGATTTCCTATTCTGCTGGTGTCCCTCTTCAATCGTTCTCCAACTTCCTGAATTCAAAAAACACTTTACATACATTTACAAAATGAAATTTATCTTTCTTTCATGTTGATGTTATTTTACATCTGATAGTATGTAAAAGTTAAAACTAAAGAGTTCGCAGAGAGTCCATACTGACTTCGTTTACGACGCGTTTCTTTTCAAACCGTTTTCTAAAAATGGCGTCCCTATCTTTCTGTGTCTTTCATTTACTCGCAGAATCACATCAGTACGAAAATGTTTTCGTTTCTAATTTTAAAAACATAAAAAATCCCAATCCCGTCCTGAAATGTGTTTGGTAAAAGTCGCTCGAGAGATCCGAATGCTTTTGCACGGTTCATATCGAACGGAGGCGATTCGAACAGGCATAGGTAGTTTATACAAACCAACTGCAACAAGAATCGGTTCGATTACCAATTCTACAATTGTATAAAAACTTGTACCTTTCGCCCGAGCTCTTTGATAAACTTCACGTGCTATTCCGGTCATTTCTTCGGTGGTTACTTCCAGCAGTATTTGAGTTAATGTTCTACGAACTTTCAACATCTGAAACCAAATGAGAGCAAATTTGCAAAATGTGTAATCTTTGGTATTTGAGGAAGTTGTCGGTCCAGCAAAAGTAAATAAATATAGTTTGACTTTATTTGTCCAATACTTACAACTTCCTCTATTAATTCTTCTCTTGATTTTGGAGGCTGTGGTGCAGGGCTGGGTTCCTTTTCAACATTCACTTTAACTGGACAATTTTCTGGGCTCTCTGTGTTCTGAAACCTTGACTTTCTCTGTTTAACAATGTTTCTCTCCATTTGCTTCTTTAATTCTTCAGATTCTGCTTCCAATTTGATTTTGTTGATAGTGATAATTTTATTTGCTTCACTTTTATCCATGCTATTTAAGATATTTTCTTCCTCTCTTTTCTTTTGCAAGTATTCCTCTCTTTCTTTCTTTTGTCTCTCTTTGTCCATTTTTTTTTGTTTCTCTTGTTCCATTTTTTCTAATCCTTCTCTTATCCAAGCTGGAAGTTGTTTCCTTTTGGCAGCATCTGTTTGTAAATAGTTGTTTTAGTATAAAATGCCAATCAAAAATCCAAGCACAAGGTTTCCTTCATATTTTGCACACCTAATGTTTCAACAATTTCATCTTCCTCAGATTTAATATCATTTACTCTATTTCTGTCTCTGTCTTTGTCTCTACCACTTTCCCTCTCTATTCTCCTCCAAGAGTACTTAGTATTTCTTATGAAAGGCTTTTGAAGATGTCCTTCCTTTTGCAAAGATTCATTAGGTATTTCACTTGATCCAGAAGGCCAAAATGGAACAGACTGAAATAAATAAAAATACATTGTACGATTGTCTTATAAGTGAGTTGAAAACTGTGCTGAAACTTTTACAAACATTTTCTGGTACATCAGATGGAACATTTCCATGGTTGTAATCTATAGTTGCAGCTACAGCAGGATCAATGAAACTTGTATAACCATATCCATCTTTGCAATGTGTGCTTGCAGCTCCAGCTGCATCAGGGGCAGGGGGAGGTCCAGCTGTAGCAGCAGGAGCAGTATTTGGAGGCATACCACTCCAATTCCATCCCCATTGTTGCCAGTTATTCCACATTCCCCAAGTGGCTTCTATGTAAATACACACATTATTATTTTGAAACTTAATGTGATGTCAATATTGTAGTTTCTGAATCCAAACTTCTATTGCTACCTGGTTCTTTTTCATCATTTTCCACTTCCATAGGAGCTTCACCTTTTTCTTTTGTCCTGCAATCAGACTTCAAGTCTGGCATGGGTGGCGTAGGTGCTGCCGTTGGAGGTGGTACGTTTGTAGGTATGGACTCTTTCATTTGTATCCATTGTGCAGCTAGTGCAGCCCAATCAACTGAAAGTTGAAACAATTAAGTGTTGTCAGTAATAAAAACAATTACAGTCATTAACAAATTTTGCACACTCAAACCCGAATAAATGGATTTGGAAAAAATGGTTGAAAATATTTACAGAGACCTCGAAAAATATGTCATTATTGCTGTTTTCTTTTGCTATTTCTATACTTACCGTCTTCGTGTGATACGTTTTTGTAAGCAGAAGGGTTCAAAGCCCACTCGGTGGAGAATTGTTGTCCGGACCACATGATTTGATGTATTTCCTTAATTCGAACGAAACAATTCTACAGTTGTCACAGCGGTCATTTCTATCTAAATTACGCACATAAATATGTAAACACGCGGGGGATACAAAAATAAGCACAAACATATCAAAGAATAAACCGGATATCGACCAAGAATGCGTTTGTATGTCGGAGGGCCCCGAAGATTTTAGTTCATTTTATTTCCGTTACAAATAATAATTAGTTTGACGCAGATGTCGCATTCATCGATGTTCCGTTTTATTCTACTTCGTTGGGCCCTCATTTTCATTCTGCAGTAAATTGGCTGGCTGTGTGCGTGGGGTTCCGTTTTTGAATTAAAACCGATTACAGACGGAATAATTAAAATACTATAACCAAACGAAGTCGACTGCTCAAGACAAAAGAATTTGCACTCGTTTCAAAGAAAACCCGCCAGTTGGAAAATGAACATCTCAAAGATCAGAATAAGCGCCAGAAGCATCCTCTGTTTGAAGAACTTCATTCGAAACAGGTAACATGATATTTCTCATAATACTTCATTTATTGAACTATATTTCATTAGAATTGAACTAAAAAGAACCATTTATTCGTCGGATCATCTCCGTTCCATTTCTCAAGGTTTATTTATTAACTCCCCCATGCTATGTCCAGACGTTATGGAAAAGGAATTCTGTTTTAGGTGTTAAAATTCAATACCGGGCAAGACATGCGCTTCGATTTCTTTTTTCTAAATAACCAATTCTGAATGTTCTCGTTTACCATAAACCAAGAAACCTTTCGTTGAATTTCTTTTGCGAAGCCGTTATCTGTTTGACTGACCTAAAATTTTTGTGTTAACTGGTACTCTGCTAATAGCGTACCTTATGGTTTCTTTCTCGTCTTCCATCACTCTCTCGAACAGTGCTGATTTGTTCCCACCCTACTCATACTTTCGGGAAAACCTTTCCGTTACCAGAAGTTATATACTATTAACAATATACTACTGGTACTTGTAAGTTTAAATAAACACATTTAATATTATGCAATTTCAATTTAAACTGTGCAACCAATGGTTGAAACTATTTGTCATAATATGAAATTTTACTCTTATGATATTGAATTTACTTCTATTCAGATCAAAAAATTTCTTTAATATATTCACAATATTAATATTAATATAGCTTATTTATTTACCTGTTATTTTACTAATTGCCCATTATTATTAGCTCATTGCTTTAATTGTCACTAACAAAAATGATGCATGAGTTTTAGTGAAAGTTAATTTGGGAAAGGTTGTGAAGTAGACTCATTAGTTAAGTAATGGTAAAGTCATAAGTTAGTAGTATTACATGTGGTGTTGAATTTTTAGTTCACAAATCATTAATTTACTTTTATGATTGCATAAACTGTTGCAGTTAAAGTTAAAAGATTTTTTGCAATGCTGTTTTAATTACAATGTTGTGTTTTTATTTAGTGCAACAGCACTTATAAGGTGTTTCATTATTTGTCTTCAGTACTGAGTTAAATGCAGCTTTTTCTTCATGATTTTTATTAATGTAAAATTTGTGTTAAATTTATTTTTAATTCCTTAGAATTACACTTTATTCAATGTATTTTCAATCAGTTTTATTTTTAGTATGAATAGATTCTTTGTAACAATAAATAAAAATTTCATGGCACAATATCCTGACTGAAATGGTTAATTAGGCTTCAACCTTTTAGATTGGTTGTTCATGCCTTGACAAATGAAATCTAACACAACAAAACTGAAATATTGAAATTGGAAGTTCCTGTTATTCATCCATGAAGGGATTTTGTTGTTTTTTTTGCCCCATTGAGCGTTCAATAAATTGCATAAGGTCCGCGCCGTAACATTTGTTTGAGTTGAGTTTTGCATGACTTGTTGAATTGTTAATGAACCGAAATGGCATCTCTGGGTTTTACGGGTTGACGCAATTCATGCCTACAATTGAGTGTATATTTTAATTTTTAATTTTATATGAAAACCGTTTCGAAATTATTTGTTTACAAAGTGGGACAGATTTATTAATCTGGTAGTGATAGCAATACTCTGGTACATTTTAATTAGAAACGTCGCGTAATAACTAAGCGGCGGTTAGTAGGCCAAATAAAATATTTTCCTCTATCCAGAATTCTTTTATTGGTTACAGATCCACGACAACCATTTTAGAAGCAGAAACGACCAAACTAAGCACTCTAGACGACAAAGAAGTAACAAAACATGTTAGCATAGCTGAGGGTTGGTGGGATGAACACGGTGATCTCAAGGCTTTGCATTCCATGAATAAACTGAGAATTCAACTGGTCCGCGATGGACTGTTGTACACTAAGACTGGTGACATAGAAAATCCAAACGGACCCCGGCCTCTGAACGGAGTTAAAATTCTTGATGTCGGATGCGGTGGAGGGATATTGAGCGAACCGCTGGCTCGTATAGGTGCCGAGGTAACCGGCATCGATCCCGGGCAAAAGTTAATTGAAATAGCCAGGAGCCATGCAGCAGAAGATCCAACAGTGTCCGGGAAGATCAAATACCTCTGCGAGAGCGTTGAAGACCACGCGAACACCAACAAGGAGAAGTACGACGCTGTCGTGGCCTCAGAAGTGATCGAACACGTGACATCGAAGGAATTGTTTCTGGAGTCCTGCTCGAACGTGCTGAAGGTAGGGAATTTAATTTATTTCTTTTGAGGGTTCTATTCAGTCACTGGATGATAAATGGTAAATCGGATGAGACACTGTCAGACTTGGTATTGCGAGAAGAATATAATTTCGCTTTCTCTTTTTTCTCTCGCTTTCAAAAGTCATTAGAGAAGCTAATAGTTACGTATCAGCCGGTTGTGATTGGAGAAATAAAAGCGATTGCTGAATTTTCAAAGAGTCACGCCCGGGAGTAGAAACCGTTTCCGAGCATCCCCACCCAAGTGCCGTACCTGAAGAGAAGTACCATGAGGTGCTCATCCGGAATAAAGATTGTTCCTTCTCGCTCGGGGGATGGTTTTTGCTCCGTCCAGTCGATTCTTTTGATGTACCCAAGTACCACGTAGAAAATGTCGAGTTTTACTTGATCTAATCCTTGAGCAAGTAAATTCTCCGTGAGGGTTGCGTTTTGTCGTTTTAAATAAGCGACTTGTGACAACCACTACCACTATGATTTGTCAGAATGAATCACCCCTCTTCTGTAGAAACATGCATAATCGAGTGAGTCTGGGTGTTCGTGATTATTTCCGTTTTAATAACCTTAACGTGGTAGTTACCGAGTAGCAAGTAATTAGTTTTCACATACTTCCCCGAAATCAGGAGGTGTAGTGAAAAATGCATTTGAATCGTGCTCTGTTTAAACTCTTTTGAAAGCTGTTAACTATTGGAAATTGATATGTCAATGATAAGAAAATGGATGTTTGTTAGTCAGAAATATTCTTGTTATGGCAACGGCAAAAGAGGAAAAGTATCCACCTAAGCGTATATTTAAATTTATCAGGGGTTTGCTTGCCGCAATTGCAAGAGAATGAAATAGTTGCCTGCTTTACCAAACATTCCACGTTGGCATTTAAATTTTCAAATGCTGTCGGATGTCAAGTTAACCTACTTGATAATTCTAATCGTTTCTTGTACAGTAAAGTGTAGAAGTCGGCGAATGTGACGGCATTTTTACATTTACATATATTTTAAAATGAATTCCCGTAAAAGTTTAGCAACGCTTTTCTTTCAAATTGTTCAGCGATGGCCCTGTTCTTCAGGTCCGCCGTGTCAGATGCAAATTTTTGCATTCACCCTACCATTCACTAGGAGTCAATTAATATACAATCATATTTTTGTGAGTCAAAATCACGTTGACGGATCACTAAGCCCAAAATACACTTGAATATCGGAATGGTGTTGGAAGGTCATTGAGACAAATTTACTACGGCTGAGTGGCGTTTAAGTATCCCTTTGCTTTGCAACAGGTATCTTAAATCAGCTACTGTGAAGTGAGTCATAACGACTAAATATACATTTCGGAAGAGATTGAATTTTTAAAAGAACCTAAATTCAAAATTTTTGCCTTTTGTATTGTTGCTTGCAGTCTGTGTGCGGCATCATGTGTTTTCAAGGTTGGATACCTTATTGGATGTTATTGAGGCCTTCGGTAGCAGGATCAATAAAAAATCTTTTTTTTTCATTAATGGATCGTTAATGCATTTGCTTAAATTATGTAAGACGATTTGCTTCAGTTGCTTTAAGTCTCACTCCATGGATGATTTGACTGATCACTGCCATTTTCCAACTCCATTCCGATCTTTCTGTTACTTACTGAAAAATGACACGGTGGATCAGATCAATTGACTCATCCCAATCAACAACCACGGCTTTGCTTTCACTGTTTTACTCAGCCTTCACCCTACCTCGGCGCATTGCATATGGTCATATGCAATTTGCCGGTCCTAATGTTTCCTATTTTCCCTCAAAATAGTCGGTATTTTAAGTTTGAGGAGGCGTTTTCAATCACGTGACGTCGGTCTTCACTATGCGAAAAGTAGTCAACGTAGAATGCGAGTGAAGCCGCCTCCTCCGAATGCCACCGATGCCACTAAGAACGTAAGGAAGCGACGGTCAAGCCCAGCAGCAGGACCACAGGGCGACACCGACCAAAATCAACGGCTTCTTCAGCATCTTCAGCATCGACATGATGGTCATCATCCCCCAACGGGAGTGGATGAAGGCACTTTAAGACGAAGATGAAGCAGAAGGGCAAACACGCTTGTTTCATCTTATAGACGGAGACACGGGTCTTCCGGAATTGTCTTAGTGTCGGAGGTCGCAAAATATTCGCTCCTTATCATTTTGTAAGGTAGCTAATTCAACCATTTTAATTGCGACGATCGACCATACCTAATGATTTAAACCCGAGTTGTTTCTTTTTTTTTATATTTATTTATTTAAGTTTCGGTTTACAGACATCTTACAGTGGTGCATAGTTTTCGTCAGGTTTTTATGTAAAGAGGAAGGCGAATTTTTGTCAGTCTCTATGAAACTTCGAGAAAAATTTAAGTAAGGTAGAAAAGGAAAACCACGTGATGGTGCTCGATAGGCGGTTGTTAAAATTCGAAAGAATAACTGTGACAGAATTCAAACTATTCGCAAATGAGTTCGAATTACGTTTATTGCTCACCCGTTTAAACACTCGCCTTCCACTTATTTTAATTGGTTTTATTTGTAATGCAAAAATGCTTGCTTCCGGTAGCTTTTAATTGGTTATAATAACATTGGACAAGCAAGATATTTTTATTGAGAATTATTGTTTGTACCGTAAGTAAAATGCGAGCTATCTGGCAGTCGGTTTGTGGAACTAGTCAATATGCTTTGCTTACTCTTTGAAGGGAAATTTGGTGTGTACCTGATACCAAAAAGTGGAACCAGGACACCAGTTCGTTCTAATATTGTAACCAAGTACGTCCCGTAGAGTAATAACTATTTTTGGAGCGAGAAAGTCGAATTTGAAATTTGTACCCCAGCAAATTTTGTGGTTTTTTTCGAAACACTAAAAATAGTCAGCCATGATTTAGTTATCAGTGACTTTTGTTGTTTTTAATGTCATTTTATGGAGCAGGAAAAAAGCATTCCCAGAAAGTTCGAATTGACACAAATGACGGTGATGGTTGGGAATAATATTATTGATTAAGAAGAAAATAGTTTCGTACGATATAAATATATAATCAAGACATGCAAAGTTTTTTTGGTGCTGCCCCTGCGTGAAATTTCTGTTTCGTTATAATTTGTGTGGTACCAGTTATAGTTACCCATAGAAATTTGGTTTGAAATTTGTAGAGTCCACCAAAAAACCTGAAAAATATCTTGCTTTTCTCTTTGGTTTGATTTTGTGAATTGTAATTAGGGAGACAGGGATTCAGTGCTAGGGATCGAACATATAGGTCTTTGTAATCAGTGTGAATTTGTCAGAAATTGTTTACGTGTGTTACACGTACGTTCAAATTTGATACTTCTATATTATATTTTGGGTTCGTCGTTATAAAATTATATTTATATATTTGTGTGTGTGGCAGTTGAACCCGATATGAATTTAGTACGTCAGAAAATATTTTATTTTACTTTTATTTCTTTTATTTTACACTAAAGTCATAATTTTCATGAGTCCAGGTCGAGAAACCTTTTCTAACACGGGTACATGTTTTTGTCATTTCAGCCAGGGGGTTCCATTTTTATTACCACCATTAACCGCACAACGCAAGCGTGGATCGCCGGCGTAATAACTGCAGAATATCTTCTTCACTTGGTCCCGAAGGAAACGCACGATTGGGAAAAGTTTATAACACCTCATGAACTTCAATTTATGTGTGAAAAATGTAAGTGTTGAAGGAAGCGTTACTCCCAAGTCAAAATAATATGTATTCGAAGAATGCGAATACTATATTTATCTGGGAAAGTATTGGACATAACAAATTGATCACGTGTTGTTTGGGGTTCCCCGCGCTGCAAGAACGTGGAATTTCTAAATTTCACATTTAATTATTTGGCAGTGCAAAGGCCTAATTGAGAATTGGTATCTGCGACGTGACATTGAAATTCATCCATAACTCGTACCCGTCCTCCAGACAATGGATGGAATAATAATTACTAGAAAATTATGTACTACAAAAATTGTGAAAAGTATGAAAATTATTTAAAACGTTTTGACCGTCTACGAAGCCCAACGATTTCCTTTAATGATGCGTTTCACATAAACTAGTTACTGAAAATTATTCTCTTTTGGTGTGGCAGAAAATTAGTTTGGTCTGATTGTCTAGACACATCTTTTTAATAATATTTTCAAGACATTGCGGATTGAAGGGCAAGGAATGAAAAAGAAAAAATGTACGGGGTTCATTTTATTATAACACGGAGTCCTATTACAAATGTTGTTTTTTAGCAGTCAAAACAACGTCAATGGCAACTAATGAAATAATTATAATTTGTTTGTCAACTTCACTTTTATATAGAGTGTAGTTGATTGCAACTATAGATTGCGGGTTGCAAATTTTCAAGTCGCTGTCTCAGTTATTTGAAATTGAATGACTGCTTTGGACTGAAAGAAATGTCTAAATTTGTTCAGTAATTTGAGGTGTCGCATTTCTGTCACACCTACCCGTCTCTACATTTATTATGTAGCACTTTGGTCGCCGAAATGTTTTATTTTTTATGCAAGACCCGAAAGCATTCAGTATTAATTAAAGAAGTGATATTTTTTTTCAGACGATTGCTTTACCAAACTCGTTCACGGCATGTTCTACAACTTTCTGTGCAACGAATGGTACTGGGTTCAAAACGCCGCAGTAAATTACGCATTACATGCGGTGAAGAAAAAATAATGTTCATTTTTAAAAAACTAAAGCTGAATCAAAAAAGAAAACGAGACGAAGGATGAGAAGAGGAGATTGATAAAGGTATAACCAGGCTCCAGAACGAAGAATGGTAAAACGAAGGTATATCATTGACGTAAATACAAACAGAGACACCACCGTTATACGTACGCACAACCGAACTCAGAGAAACATCAGGAGAACGTCTTTCATTCCATAGAGAAAATGACTTGTCTGGTTTTGAATCGTTCGTCTTTACCGATTCTGGAGGAGCTTTCTTTGGAAGGATACCTGTGACTGACATTGGAGTCGAGTGGAGGCCGAAAAGAGACGGAGTTGTTGGTCCGAACGTTGCGCTCAGCTTCCGTCTCGTCGGTGGAAGGACAGAAGAACCTTGCCTGACTGTTCGCCAGGTCGCGTCAGAAGAAGACGGAAAGAAAGAAAAAGGGTTTTCCCAATCACGTCGCGTCATCAAAGTCTGATATTTAAATTATTAATATTAATTATTTGTTTAGCGATTAGGTTTCACAATTAAGTCGAAAATGATTCCTGTTTATAGTTTTTAGTTTCGCGAGTAAGATTGTTCCCTCCTACTTATCCATATCACTCCTTCCAAGTACCCCAGAAATCCTTAACTTCCACCCCCGCAGCTTTTTTCCTCCTCGTCAATATATTTTAATAGGTGGAAAACTTGAAGTACTTTTTTTTATTATTTTGTGTTTTCCACACGAAACACGCAGTTCTCCTTGATTTATGACTAGTTTAATTTTATTTGGAAATATTTTGTTTGTTCCATTGGTTTTACGAAATCAAATTTTAACGATTGAGATATTTACTTTATGTTTTTTTTAAATACTGTAACTAAAAATTAAATGTGGGAAAACTGATTTTAGAACAGGCAAATATATACAGTACAGAATTTAAGTGTTGTTAATTTGTTTTTTTTTCGCCTCTCCATTACTCACGGATTAGACGTAGAGTTGACATAACAAGCCAACAGTTTGGAAAGAAAGTAATGTAACGGTAGCCGATGTAACAAAATGCGACGAAAATAAGTTTGCCATGTTGCCCTGACGATGCAAAATTTAGTGGAGCAGTCGGAGTCTGTTTACGAAATTGAGAAACTTGAAACTTTAAAAAATTACATAAGTTTTGTATAAGAAAAAAAAAATTAGCGCGAACGTCTGACGCTCAAGGTAACAAGACTTTCATATTCGATGTGAAGGCGTTGGTTTTTAGGTACCACAGAGTACGCAAACATGGTCAAAGGACTGGGGAAGAAGGAAAAGTTTGTTTACAAACTTCATTAGAACGAGTTTTTATGCGAGATGTCCGGTTATGAGATGAAGACATCACAATTGCAAAAAAAGTATCGTTTTTAACAAACTAATAGCTTTAATTTCATTTTTTGATATATAAAAATACCCTCTGGGAGGGTCTACACCTGAACAGACACCACAATGTTTAAACGTTTGAAACTCTGCTGCTACGAAATGGCTGTGAACAACCCGCGTTTCCTGTTGTTGACCGCAACCTGTTTAGAAAGGATCATAATGCAACCCGCTGTTGTACTTGAACCTTCTCTTTGCGAAATTTTTCTGTCTCTCTTCGTTTTGCTCAAGTAATACTTTAACGCTCGGTCGCTCTGGGGCAGGCAGCATGTCCTCCCAAATGGTGCATTCCGGTTTCGGTTGCTCATCCAGGTCTCCTCCGGGAGTCAGGTGTTCCACATGACTCGTCGACCTGAGAACGTCCATGTCTCTTCTGCACTTATCCAAGATTTCAGAGTTTTCTGTTATTCCGGCATCGTAGTGCAGAAGGAAGTAGTGCGCGTTATTTTCACGGGGCTGACCCGCGATTTTGACGGCGAAGGGAGTTCTTTGAAATCCGAGGTTTTCCATTCGTCGTAGGGTACCTCCCGATTCTAAAATGTACTTGGCGTTACGAGTCAGAACTGATTTCAAACCAGCCTGATTCATCTTCTTAAGCAGCAACACCATCTCGTAGGTGGGCATCTTAACTGAAAGGATAAAAAACACGAAACATTAAAAAAAAACAGTATGGAAACAAGACAGAGGGTTAGTATAATATAGTAAACAGTTACAAAATTATTCTACGAGTTCAAGTACACACGTACGGGTAAAATACAAAATAAAAGCTCAGCAATACACAAACATCCTATTATAAGAAGTACGAAAATAAGAAAGATTGAGGATGTGCCTCGAGTTCCCTGTGTGACAGTAGGAAAAATTTTACACAAACAAACGGCACGGTAACCCAGGTATCTTTTCTCTTCATCAAAAATAAAACACACCTTTTCTGACAGTGAAAAGTTCAGTTAGCGAGTTTAGTTCGCCGGCATGCCGCGGGTCGCTGCCAGATCTGTCCACGTGACCAGTCCGATCAGAAGACGGAAAATCGATCAGATCAAAATTACGCGACAAATCGGTTTCGGTTTTATAGGAAAAATCATTTCGTCGCACTACTGACAGTCCTCTGAACTCGTCAGATCATTTCCGGTAGAGGTTCTTTAATCCGCGAGTGAATTATTTGACCGAAAACGAACTATTTTTCCTTCGGCCATTTCCCTGTGATCATCAAACGTCTTCTTCGTCTGGGAAACTACTACTTTAGTAACGAGAGATACACGAGAAAACCGTTGGGTGAGTTATCAAGTTGTCTCGAACAAGTTATTGACTCATTACGAATAATATTAACACCCGTGTTGTTTTATAATATCGTTCAAACGTCCAAAACAAGCGTTAACATAGTTTTAATTAAAAAAAAACTATTTTCATTTGGTTTCGGTGAGGGAAACTTTTACTGCGTTCTGTGAACAAACTTTATTTTGCCTTTATGTACTAACTATTTTGTCTCTATTAAATATTACGGATTTTCTTGTACACTTTATCAAACTTATTTTCGGTCCCCGCTGTACTTTTAAAATGTCGTTGCGTTCATTTAAAATTTGATTTGACCCACCGCGTACGGGTCAAATTCCGCCAAATTTCTACCGAAGCTTCGGTAATGTTGCGAACTTAACTTTCACCTTCTCAAACAAATAAAGTTCGGATGTGGAATACTTGAAGTCAAATACTTTCTCTTCTTCCCGGTTCTCTAAAACCCGTTACTCAGTTTTCTCTGCCCATTGACACCCTTGTTGAAGAGGTACCTCTCCTCTCGTGCGAAACGAACACATACTTGATGTTCATCATCGTCAACCGTGTCCGACGTAATAATATAAATGATCTCCGTGTTCGTCCACATGGTTATATTATTAAATCGCAGGAGGAGAAACGGTTAACTTTATCCAGGTTAAGGGCCGTTTACTAGACCATTCCCTTCACTGTTTGCATGATAACAACATCCTTGTTTTATTTTCCGGTTTTAGTTTCGGGCTTTCGTCATACTAGGAATTCAGAATTACAAAACAAAACGGTTGCAATAACATTGATCTTTATCGAACTTAGATTAGTTATACACTTTTACGTATTGTATGAGCAAAAAAAAATAAAATCAGAGATTTAGATGTCTATCAGAGCCGATCGCGGGAAATAGTTTGTTCTAAGCTTAAACCCTGATAATTGGGCCTTCTTATGTATAAATATAAAGATTGAATCTTTTGAACTTAAATTTCAGACAGAGGAACCAACTTCCGTCGAATAAATGTCAAATTTGAGGTAAAACTATTTAAAGTAAGAACGAACCCAGAGACATCTTGGCAAAATGATGGACTTTGACCAGGCTCTGGAGGAGCTGGGAGAATTTGGCAGATTTCAAATATTCAACTACCTTTTGTTCTGTCTACCTGTCTTCTTCAGTGCGGGCAACAGTCTCACCTATGTGTTCACGGCAGGAGTGCCCAACTACCGGTACGTCAACGGATTGAACTTTTACCAGTTTGAACAAGAACTTTACGGATTTACCCGAACAGATGTCTGGTGCCAGAGTGCGAAGACGAAGGAGCCACAAAGTTTTCCGAACCCTGGCTGGAGGCTGCAATTCCTCCCGCTTCCAATGCCACGGCCAGGTACATTCCGGACCAGTGCCTGAGGTACAAGCCCAGGAATATCAGCAGGTTTCAGTGCGTCGAGTCGGATTTCGAGACGGAAACCATGACTTGCGATTCTTGGGTTTTCGAAGATGACGAGTGGACAATTGTGGGAGAGGTGAGAAGAAATCCTCCATCCTCATAGATTCCACAGATGCATCTCCATCACAAGTAGTACTGATTCATGCTTTTCAATCCGTTCGTTGCAGTGGAAAATAACATGTCTGGAAAATCAGTGGATGCTCTCTCTCGTCGGAACCGTTCACTTCGTCGGCATCCTCGTTGGCACCATGGGCTTCGGATACCTCGCTGACAGGTGCTAATGAAATTTATGTAGTGCTTCAAGCGCGACCGATTAAATTTGACATTGAAATAGTCCTCTTATCGTCTATTTAATTGTTTTCCTGATTCCAGGTACGGACGGAAGATAATATTTGTATTTTGCATTCTTCTCATGTCTACTACTGGTATAGCACAAGCTGTAGCTCCAGATTACATTTTCTTCCAAGTTTTCGTCTTTCTGAACGCACTAGGCACATCCGGGGTCTATCCGTTGGCTTTCATATTAGGTAAAACTTTAGATAACCAAAAAAACAATTTCCCATAGATAATATTGTTTATAATACATGCATTGCACATGTATAATATCAAAAACCATTAATAGAACGGAAGGTAAGTTAATGATTTTAAACTAATAGAAACTCCAGTGATAACAGTTCTGCTTCGTGTGTATACTCTATACTATAAATACCCGATCAGGAGCAACAGGGTTAATTTGGAATTACTGAATGTTCAGTGTCCAGATCCAAATTACGACCACATCGTTTTATATTACATTTTACAGGTGTTGAATTGGTTGGTCGAAAAAAAAGAGAAATGAGCGGTGTAGTACTGAACTATTTTTATGCTGTCGGCGAAGCATTCATCGGTCTCGTGGCGGCCCTGTCGAAAAACTGGGTTGTCATACAACTTGCTGTATCGGTGCCTCCCATACTCTTTGTTTTCTATTACTGGTAAGTACATTACCCCACACACATATCCCCTCGTGTCCGAGTTAATGAAAAACAAGCACGATAACCCAGACGCTTCAAGAAAATGTTGACGTCAGTAATGTTGCACACATTAATTTATCACTATTGATTTAAATAAACTCTTTATCAGGTTGATACCCGAGTCAGTCAGATGGTTACTAGCAAATAAAGAAAATAAAAAAGCTAGTACAATCATTAAGAAAGCAGCAAAAGTTAATCACGTCAAATTATCCAACGAGCTTTTGAGATCTATGGACAATGTAAGAATCTCTGTGGCTCTTATCACCACATCAGGTGTCTTCTTATGTATTTTCTCGTACGCTCACATGTTTATTTTATTATATACGTTATTTAAATAGAAAGATGCAGAGGACAACGACAGTGAGACGGACAACGAAACGAGTACTCAAATCTGGGAAGCTATTAAACAACTTCTAAGGTCCAAAGGCCTATTCTTTCGATCCATACTTCTGGGCTATATATGGTAAACCTTTCGACTCCTATGTAAGTCACCGTATTTACTTAAGTGGTATCTACAAGTGTTTTTTTAAAAACAAATTGCAGGATCGCAAACGCTCTCGTTTACTACGGCCTGTCCGTAAATTCCACCAGCTTGGGTGGGAACAAGTACCTGAATTTTGCTCTAGTGTGCCTCATTGAAATACCGGGCTACACCTTGTCGTGGTGGGCCATGAATAAACTCGGTAGAAGATGGTCTTTGAGCCTTTCCCTTTTACTTTGCGCGTCAACGTGTCTGGGAGCGGCATTCATTCCTGAAGGTAACATATCGAAGAGGGGTGCACAGCCCTTCCAACCAACAGTTCGGTGATACCGTGATGTTCTTTTCAGAAATCAATACCCTGGTGGTTACTTTCTTCCTGCTGGGAAAGTTAGGAATAACGTCATCCTTTGGAATCGCTTACGTTTATACTGCCGAACTGTACCCAACAACACTCCGAAGTATAGGAGTGGGCGCGTGTTCGACAATGGCACGACTGGGTGCTGTCATCGCTCCATTTGCTCCTCTCTTGGTGAGTACTCGTCTCGGAACGAAAAGAGATGCCACTTATATGCAATCCGACATAATTGTTCAACGAATACACGACCAAAACGAAATTTACTCACAGATGCTAGCTCATTCCAACAAACAATTGGCAATGGCCAGGAATTATCCTTCTCACAAATTTGTTGTCGAACAATTTGTTGTGAAATGCGACCTTGTATCTATGTCAGAACTTTTTCTCCACTCCTAGGCGCTCACTATTGTCATTATTAGGCACCAGATAAGATTCAATGATACATGGCAGTCTGGGAGTCTGATAAAACAGAAATTTGGACACGAGAACGGTACCGTATTCAAAAAGCATGACCTACCCGGTTTTATTTAAATTTTTCATTGTCTTTTTTGGCGCTCACTACAAATTAACCATGTTGAATTAGAAATAAATCTATCAAAGCGAGAAAATTATTACGTAACCCGTAAAACTCCTCGTTTTCGAGTAATGTGAAACTCTCTAATTATCGTAATAGGAATACATTTTGAGAAAATAAGTTACAACGCTGCAAGTTGTACATCTTCTCATACATACAACTTATGTACTAATGAAATATATACATGTCACATCCCACCGAACATTTCACTCTTTCATTCCAAACAACCGACCGAAGAAATCAAAACGAGTCGGCTCAAAGTATTTAATTGATTGTAATTGTTTGAACGATACAAAACTAAATGCAAATGAACATTTGAGCAATTAATTCTGGCCATGAAAGTTAAACAATGAAGAGAAACAGACTGACAAAATGTACATCCTTCATTATGGTCAGAAGTTTGTTTCCTCACCTTACCAGGAACTCCATTGTTACTTTTGAGAGAAGTTTAAATTATACATTTATGAGAAACACTTGAAGTTATTCTAAGAGTTGGAATTTCACGAAGCCACCGTGCATTAAATGGTGGAACTAAGTATTTATCTGCGGGAAAAAAGCTAGTTATAATCGTTAATATTTGAGCATTACCTTTTGATGAAAAGCAGACTTTAACTTAGGTAGTGAGAGTTCAACGTTACTTGTTGTCACCGCTAAATTACTCAGTTGTGAATTACAATGTTCGATTCCGGGCCGAAGTAACAGAAAACTTTAACATTTATTTGAAGGCTAACTTAAAAATTTAGTAACAATTTTGCAGATGTCTTAAGGTCAAACAATAGTACAATTTTCTTAAATTTAATAAAAAATTGTGGTTGATGATAGCATCTTGAGTACAACGTGTACAACAGTCTCGCTCAACACTTAATCTCTTTCTTTTTCAGGCGACATACAATTTCCAGGCCTTGCCATTAATTGTGTTCAGCGCGGTTTCATTATTTGCCAGTATATTAAGTCTCTTCTTGCCCGAGACTCTGGGAACCATTCTACCAAACACAGTGGAAGAAGCCAAGAAGCTTCGTCACGGACGCGCATCGATTTGACCGATGTTGAACGGTTAAACAAATCAAACCGATATTTAAACAAAATACAATTTATTTTTTTACTTAAAATTAAATAAATCATGTACAAATACAGAGTCGCGTGAAAACTTTCCCGCGGAGTGTCCGCCCGGTGTCTTTCCTTTCTCAACAGCGAACATTGTACCACCAGTCGCATACGTGGAAATTTTCATTAAACATAGTTCCATTCGGGCAAAGCATCGCTGTTGTGGGACCATCACCCGTACACACGTAAAATACCTGCAAGGTAAGATAATACAATGAAAAAAAAACACTCAGGACGGCGGACAGTTCGACACAAACGAATACTACCAACCTGACAACGAGTTTCTTTATCCGCCATCATCAAAGGTTTTGCACCTTTAAATTTGGGACATTTAAATTTGGTCGGAGGGGGAAAACTATGAATAGGATAGTCAACGTACGGTTTCCCCGGAATTACTCCTGGCGCCTCTAGAAAATTAACCGTTCGTTAGGTGTACACTACTAAATTATTTCTCAATTAGTAGTAATTCTAACAAGTAAACTGAACAATTGCTCAAACTTAAACTTAAGTTTGAAATAATACTACAACAAAGAAAAGTACGCCACTTACCTGGATGCTGACCTATAAATGTTAAACTCGGAAAGCGTCCCTTTCTGTAATAAGAACTCTCTTCTGCTGCTAATTTTAATAAATTTCTATTATTTCTATCTTCTTCGCCGTCGTCACTATTATTTTTATTGTTATACCTAAGCTTTTCTGTCGTCAGGTATTTACTTCCCTGGTATTTAATCGTGCCCCTGTTTCGCGTCACTCTATACTTTATGCGAGGTTCGGAGCTTGCCGTCGTTATGTATATATCGTCAACGTTGTAGGGTTTTGGGGTAACAATTTCCATTGCTGTTGTGGCTCTCGTCAGGTCATCCTCGTTTTTCATTTTCTCTTTCTCGTCCGAAACCTCCGCTGTCCTGTTGAGCGCAACATATTTCCACATGTTCGCCAAAATTTTATCTTTATTTTTCTCGTTGAACATATCCTGTACTTTTTCCAAGCGCTTTTGTAGTTGCTTCTCCAGAAACTTCGCCGAACTTTTCGTCTCGTTTTTCTTCTTCAGAATGACTTCCTCACGAAACTTCATTCTCAGTTCTTTGTTTTCGTCGTACGGGGACTGCAGTTTCTTCGGCTTTTCACCGGTTATATTCAAGAGAATGTCAGAAAAAGTTTTCACAGATACGTTGCCGATGCTGTCTTTCAGATTCGAAGAGGCTAGATATTTGCTTAGGGATTGTTCTAGAAATTTATCGACAAAGTCAGCTCTGCTGATTTTATTCCCATACTCGTAGATGTTTGGATTTCCGTTCTGCTGGTAGTCTTTCAAAACCATTTTACCTATCCCTGGCCGCTGGATTTTGTCGTTTGTTGCATTGTTGTCACGTCCGAGAAATTCAGAAGACGACGGTCTCCCGTGGTAGGGCTTCGGTCTGTATTTATGACTACTTTTTAGTTTCTCATACGTTTCAGAAGACCAAACAGCTGTCGGGTACCTATACGTGGTGGCTTCAATGGCAGTGTAGTGAAATTTTTTGGGTCCTCGTCCTGCAGTATCCTGATCGTATCCCGAAGTGTTTGGCATATCCGCAATGATTTCGCTTTCATTCTTCAAAGTACTAAAATTTGACGCTGGACTTAATCCCAACATTTCCAAATTTTTGTAAATCTTATCAGGAACATCCGAAATCGATTTTTTCGTTCGATTACTCTCACTGGACCCCGGATTTTTAAAATACACACTTAAGAGCTCTTCCTGCGACGGTGGCTGGTACTCAGGAATCGTCACCCCTTTCACTTCGGCCCGGATAAGCACTAAACAACAAATTAACAAAAACATTTTTGTGACCACCCTGAAATGACTTTGCATCCAAACTGACGGATGCCATCCTGCAAAACCGAAAAGATTCATTGTTTTCTCCCTTCCGAAACGAGTTTGGCGGAAACTTTCCGAAGGATCCGGTGGACTGACTCCAGTCAATCGACTACGTTACCTCCTCATGCTCAGGGAAAAACACTTTTTCACTTTATTGTAATAAAAACCCTTTTAGAATTCACTGAGTATCCCGTGTTTATCTGTGATTGCCGTGAATCGGGGTGAAGGACACGGTGAGATCTCCATAGGTGTTACTGACAAAAGATGAATGGGGAATAATTTATAATTGCAGGGGTCAAATGCTTACATCTGCATAATTCTATTAGATGGACTCCGCGGTGCAAAACAAAAAGAAAAACGTGTGAAGTGAACAGATAATAGACCCATCAAAAACTCTCACAATCAATATGAAATACCATTCTAGATTTAAATTAAATAGAAATGAAATAAATTGAAAAATTGGCAACCTGGTTTTAATTACCATACTTTTCAGTTTGTTTGTGTCCTAACAAACAATTTTTCACTTCTAAACATAATGTAGGTGTTAACAGAAATGCATGTTAATGTTGCATATTTATTTTACAGATATATTTTGGGAAATTAGAGGAAAAAGATTATTGATTAACTGAAGCATGGTCATATGCAATAATGTATAATCAGTAGTAGCACAGTTTTATATAATTCTGAATTTCAGTTATGTGTATAAATTGAAAACTCAATAACTTGCATCTCACAATGCATTGCAACTTTTTAAAATTAATTGTTTTCAAATTGTGGAGTACCTTCTCACATGGATACTTTTTCTGTTAAATGAATTCATATAAGCATTTGTTGAAATGCTAATCACTTGCATTTCTGTACTGTTATCACATATGCATTAAAAATTCATGAATGAACATTATCGGTTGTTATGTAAAAAGTGAAGTTATTAGCAGACACTTTTTCATTATGTTGATAATTTTGATGGGACAGCAAATAAGAATGGATACTTTTACATTTGAAAAGGACATGTGGAACTTTGAATGCTTTCCAATGTTCAATAAATACTGTTGGTGTATTGTGTGTCATTGCATATCAGTCATGGTACTGCATAGAAATTTTTTCTAATTAAAGTGCTATGTGTAATATCAAAAATAAAAATAATTGGTACCCTGACAAGTTCTAAAAGAAAAATTATTTGTCTCATTCATGTTACTTGGTACTTTCCAGTATAATTTCAACCGATGATTGTTTGAATGTTTGCAAATCCAACAGTATTTAACACAAAGCTTTAAGAAATTGTTGTCACTACTAAAGAAATAAAATGACAAGTAAAAAATAGAGGACAGCAAAGAAAGAAATTAAAATAAAGCATGGAGATTTTGGGTTGGGGCATACTACATGGTTACCACTGTGAGAGAAGCTTATTTTTACTAAACTGAAATGTTTTCTAGGTTGTAACAGTAAAATATATAAAGCATGTACTCACCAGTAGCACCATGCGCAAGTTTAACTGAAAAAGAGAAATCCTTACGAGGTGTTACTTAATCTTTATTAACATTTATAGGAACCGCACTTAGCAGAACATTATCAAAATTGTTGATTCCACGACCACACCTTGGGCCACGAACTTATATTTTAACAAATTAAATTATTAGTTATGGGAAACTTTTATTTGCAAAGAGAATACCTGAATCTAATCAAAGTTAAGTACTGGCTTCGTAAAATAAGCCGTACCGTTTCATTCAATATTTTACAAAAATATTACTCTGTTTTTTCCTGAAATTCGTTAGAGTTCTAGTTCTACAGTCACGATAAAGTATTCCAATATTTAACTTATAGGAAAGATAAAATTGCGAAAGTGGAGCGCAAGTTAATATTTCGTTTAACAACAAACCGGTAGTGGAAGTCGTTTTTGCGGGTAAAAAATGAGTCGACGTAAAAAGCAAAAGGTGAAAAGCTTAAGAAATGTATAGCTTTGCTTTTCGTAGCCATAACAATACACAACATGAGTTTTTAGTTTAGCTTTTCCTTGAATATTATAAACCTTCAATTCCTTAACTATCACCTGTCAAAGTGAACTTCTCAGCAAAGTAATTTTTTTTCAGATTGACTTGGAGGAAAAAGCAGAAGAAATAAGTGAAACAAAAAAGCAAGAACCTGCAACAAGTGAATCCTCTGTTACACAAATCCCCTCTGGGCCTACACAGAATTCCCCAGGAACTACAAAAATTGAGAAAGATGATGATAATGATCAAATGGATTCTGAAGCAAATGAACCTACGGGTCCTGAAGGAGCTGCCTTTGCCAGCAGACTGCCCTTTGATAAGATGACAGCCAATGAAGCAGCTTGCTTTCCTGATGTAGCCCAAGGACCACCACAGACACAAAAAGTTTTTTTACACATTCGCAACAGATTGTTGCAATTGTGGTTTGAAAACCCAAAGCAACAGTTAATTTATGAAAATGCTTTGCCACAAGTTGAACCACCCTACAATTCTGATGCTCCTCTTGTTATGAGAATTCATGCTTTTTTAGAAAGACAAGGCTACATCAATTTTGGTATTTTTAAAAGATTAAAAACCCCACCATCAAAAAAGCTTGGTAAAGTGATTGTGATAGGGGCAGGTATAGCAGGTTTGACAGCAGCTCAACAGCTTCAGCAATTTGGGATGGAAGTTATTGTGCTAGAAGCCAGAGACAGAGTGGGTGGAAGAATTGCCACATTTAGAAAAAATAATTACATTGCGGATCTTGGTGCCATGGTTGTTACTGGATTAGGTGGAAATCCAATGTCTGTTTTGTCAAAACAAATTAATATGGATTTACGTAAAATTAGACAAAAGTGTCCACTGTATGAGTCAAATGGAAATACAGTACCCAAAGTTAAGGATGAGATGGTGGAATTGGAATTCAATCGATTATTAGAAGCAACAAGTTACCTATCTCATCACTTAGATTTCAATTATATTAAAGAAACACCAGTGTCTCTGGGACAGGCTTTAGAGTGGGTTATAAGGTAAATGAATTGTACCCAGTTGTTCATTAACTGTATCTCAAAAAGAAATAATTGATTAATGTGTGGTTCAAATTCATTAGCTACTGTAATTTGGTCCACTGAGTTGGTACCTTGCATTTTATATTTTGTTTTTTGTGAGTCCCATTCTTCCATGCCAAATATTTATTAAATTTAAAATTTCAGGTTACAGGAAAAGAATGTTAAAGACAAACAAATACAACATTGGAAAAATGTAGTTACCCTACAGGAGAAAATAAAGTCAACACTTTTGAAAATGACAACAATGAGGGAGCAAATGAAAACCCTTAGTAATGAGATCAATGAACTTAAGGAAGCAATTGATAAAAAGAATTCAAGAGATGTTAATGAACTTTTTGCATTGAAATCAAAAACTTATGATTTGAACGAGTATTGTAAAACATGGGATTCACTTTTAAAGAGACAAGAAGAAACAGAGAAAAAACTTCAGGATTTGGAAGCTTTTCCTCCAAGGTATATATGCAAATACAGGTAGAGGCGTAGTTGCTGTGTTATTGAAAGTCAAAAGTGTAAAGTGGCACAGCCTAAATTAGTGTATGCAATATTAGAAGTTATTTTTCAGCTTTCTTCCACTTTAATACATGTATTATTATACATATTAAGTCCCAGTATTATTTTAAAAGTCATTGAATTAAACTTAGATTTTAATGTTCACAGTAACTTGAAATAATAGATAAATTGAATTATCTGTAACTGCACACAATGAAATATGTAACTTATAGTTCAGGTTAGAAAAGTATCAATAGGACTTCAGCTACGCTTTTTCGGGGGTTGTACAAAAGGAATATCTCTTTCACCAAAGTGATACTATTTTAGAAAAGGTTTTACCTTATCAAAAGTAGCAGTAATAAGCAAATGTTAATTCATTTTTGAGAGTTCAATTTTTAGGTAGTTAATAGATTATAATATATATATATATAATAGAAGTATATTGAATTTTTTACTTAAACATAATTATAAAAATTAATTTTTGTATTGTTTATGATTTAGTTCGGACGTTTTTTACAACTATAAAAATTTATTTTTTTTATAGTGATGTTTACCTTTCGTCTCGCGATCGTCAAATTCTCGACTGGCATTTCGCGAATTTGGAGTTCGCAAATGCTACACCACTAAACAATTTATCATTGAAACATTGGGACCAGGACGACGACTTTGAATTTTCTGGAAATCATCTAACAGGTGAGTAGCATTCTTCAATTATTATTTGTCGTATAGGAAATCGAAGGATCTCTGTAAGCAATGTTTTGACTGGGAGAGGCATCGTAGTGGTTCGAATGTCTCTATTCTTGATTTTTATAAGTTACACAATTTTTAGTGATATTTTTGGAAAAGGAAAGGCTGCCAAATTTGTGTCTGTGGAGTTTGTCTGCAAAATAGCATTTTTCATGAAAACCATGGTGATGGATTACCTAAACAAATACCTTTATTAACGTTAACTAAGTTTTCATAACGCCCAAACAAATTTCATACAAAAGTAAAACCATTGACACCCTAGTTATACGGAGGTTCAATTTTGATGGGGTTTTTTAAAGTTTTGACAACGTGTACCGTAACAACACGAAAATGTATACTGTCATTAAAGATACAACAGCACATTAAAGCTTTGTGGTCGACTTTGTAACTTCCAAAGGTCTGGTCCAGGGAATTCGGGAAGGTGTAGACCAAGAAAGTCGTCGTGGATGTTTTACACGTACCCGATTACATAAAACTGACTTATTACCATTTTTGGTTCAGTCAAGTAGGAATTCATCACCTCGTTTACTCAAATAGACACAGGAGTTAACCCTGAGGCCGAGTGACTAATAGCGAATTTACTAACTACCGATTAAATTATTTTTTAAAAATAATTGTATGTTGTGAGACATTTATGTGTGGATAAGTGTTAATGGTCGAGCAATTATACGCGAAGTGCTCGACTCTCGGTGAAGCAGAATGGTAACTACCAAGTATTTCAGAGTGAACAGATCCACAAAGGATAACCTCATTCTGTTGGTTTCATTTTTTCATTTTCCCGTTCTAGTTAATTTTTCGTAGGCAAACAAAGGAAACGAAAACAAAGTGCAAGATGTATGAATATTCATATTTTATTGCTCCTCTTAATTATATGTTTGCTTAATGTAAGAAGTGGATTTATTCTCGTTTTTTTGTTGTTCTCGTAAACTTTTCAGTTGACAAAGTGAACAGGAATCCGATCAAAAGCCCGGTACAAACTAATTGTTCAGGTCTGAACCGAATTTAAATAAAATACCGTAATGACAGGCTTGTTTGTTTTGCTTTCAGTTTTTCTTAGCCCCCTGCACCCGGACGCTGGTCTTTTGTACATAATTACTCATGACCTTCGCTGTAATTATAGCCTATGATTTTTTACTGGTCTCTGTTTCTGAGAGAATGACGGGTTGTCTTCTTATACAGTTTACTCAACTTCTATATAAGTACCCACGACCGAATGTTTGATTTATTTTTAATCAGTCATTTTCAACAGGATTTAACTTCTGAAATGAGTCGGATTTCGCGGATATTTCAGTTCAATTTTTGCTTTGATGAAAGAATACTTACAATTTTGAAATGATAATAATGAAATTGGATTGGCGTAGTATAAATCTTGTTGTAATTATGGGGATTACACTCGTTCTCAAGTTCTTCTGTGACTTTTGCCTTCGCATTGGATTTTATTGACGTTGATTTTTTTCCAGCAGAAATTGTATGAACTGATAGACAGAGCTAAAAGGATCAAAGGAATTTATGGTATTTTGTGATCCAATGATGCCCTAAGCTATCGAGGAGTTCTATTTCGTTACTCTGAAGTTTATGTTTTGGGAATTTTTGGGGAATCAACAGCCAAGAATAGCAGAGATGCAAGGTCTCTGGAAAACATTCTTGACTCGTGAATGTGGGATTTGTAGGAAATTGGACCGGGTTTTAGGATGAAGTCTGACTACTGAGAAACTCTGGTTTATGGGGGAAAAAGATTTTAATTTTGTTTATATGGAGGACAGTGGACAGAAGGCTTAATAAGTTCCAGTTATATTCGTAATAATAACAAAAATAAGTTACGTTCATCAATAAATGATGAAATTGTGTCGCATTTAGTCTCTTGTTTCTCTTAATATACATGAATAGATTTCGTAATGATCGAATTTAAATTTTCACGGCAAACATTATTTTTGTATGTATACTTATAGTTACTTTTTGTCGAATAACACTCATAAGGAAATATTTACGACAAGAACACAACTTAAGAAGTATGAATTGAGTTGTCCTTTTTCTCAACCGTTTATCCTAAACCAAATATTTTGTAATCCAAAGGGGGGGGGAACCCCCGTCACCAAATGAGGACACGGTGTTATTCGACAAAAAATAACTATAAGTATACATACAAAGATTTAGTATTCACCGAACCGTTTCCAGAATATGCCCTGGCGCAAGATATATAGCAGAAGTTGAATTAATAATATTAGGTACGATGAGGAGGTTGCGAAGGCGTAAAGTGTCAAACTGCAATATTATTAAAAACAAAGCCGCGAAATTTTAAGTAATTCCATTTTGAAATGAATTATGTGTTTTTAAATACTCATCCCTTTATTATAAATGTGTACTAAATGCTTTTGGGTACTGTAGGTGTATGTTTTACATATTTATGTAAATAAGACCACCTCAAAAGTAATTTTCCATCAATGTTGAACAATGCTTCATAGTGGTACTTTTTTGGTTATGTTGTAAACGACATTACGTGAATTTTGAATATCCACTTTCAATTTATTTTTAATTGCATTGATACACTCTCTCCACAGCCAAATCTTTCAAATGGCTACAAATTTGTAGGATAGCAAGTTTCGCAGATCGTATTTTAGGGTGCCTATGTAAAAGAAGAATATTGAATTAATTGCAGACTTTGAAGTGTTTTAGAACCTTATGCTTTGAGAACTGTGAATTGAGAATCAGAATTTCTTTCTTTGAAGATTGAGTATTTCTTTTAATATTTCCCTCTGATTAAAATGTTGATCGTTGGAACCATTACGGTTGTCACTCATCATATCTTCCGCATGCAGATTTATTTCATGACTTTCATAATTGATTACTTCTTAGGATGCAATGCAGGAAAGTACTTTTGATCTGTGGAAACAGAGTTAAGTAAATGAATATGTGCATTCTTTATTGATACTGAATAATGAAAAGACATTCTAATCTGTGTGGTGTAATTAGCCTTAATGCATTTCTAGCCCAAATTCTGGAATAGAGATTTATTCTACAGTAACCCTTCGTATTGCATACAATCCTAGATGTAGAATTCGGTAGCGGGAATATTATTTTGTGGAGCTTTTATTAGCGATATTTTATGTATTTGTCATGTTACACCACAAATAGGTTGTGTGTATGTATGTTGGTTTTTTCAACTAATGGTGTTTTATTTGCGTATATGAATGCTGGTTTTATCAATATATTTAATAAAAATGTCTATCTTCATATTACCAGATGAAATTAGATTATTTGATCGTGACTAAAAGGATTCGTTTCGTTAGTTACCCGATTCTTCTAGGTCAGAAGACAATTAGTCCTTTGCTCGAATGGTAACATTTTGTCCAAGATCTAACTATCGTTACCTCTGGTTCTAAAATTAACTTACGCCTTAAACGATGTCTGGGATTTTTGCATCACTGCTCGTGTCTGTGTCTACAAATGATTTAAGGTACCTTGTGTACATAACCTGGAAATCTTGCACCGAATGTTTACGAAAAAGAAACTCATTGTCTTTTAAGATTATCGTATGCCACAAGTTTTCATAGCCGTTGGGAAATTTGCTTCGTCTAATATGGTCATTCAGGTCATAAGCGTAAAAATCGTATATTTAAACTCTTGAAGCAGCAAAGGTATCAGAACAAAACTATGTTAATTATGGTCGTAAAATTGTACTTCGTCTTGACTGCCATCCGTCAGAAACATCATTTAAATTATGAGCATAACAAATCACAACATTAAATATGTTTGCGTCCTGAATTTTCTCAATTCGAAGACTCCGTTCCGTGTAATTCTCATCTTCGATTAATTGATCACCTAAATAACTAGCACCTGTAATTTTATCAGGTTGGATTCATTTTTCTTGACCGGTTAGAGGACACGTAATAACAGATTTTCTTGTATCACTTACCGATGTGGTTATTCACCAAAAGATTTACCTGCGAGCGAGGGAGCAATCGGTTGACTGACTGACTGATTGATTGAATGTCGATCGCCGCCCGTACAAAATCCCATGATAAAGAGTAATAATTATTGTTTGTACAGTTTAACTTTTTAAGAAGCCACATTCCTCGGATAGTTATTGACAGCTAATTAATTAAATGAAATTGCACTACTCGGTATTATCACACGAGTTTGTAGAAGACTAGAAGACTTAGAATTTCGCTCCTTATGAGTTGAATTGTCAGTATAAATGTATGAGAATATAGTTAAGATATTTGTTAATAATTGAACACACTTAGAATTCCTGGAACACAGAGTTTTAGCTAAAAAGTACCAAAACACCATACATTTAGGTTAGGCGTTTGTACAAAACTTAGATACCCCGTAAGAAAACAAGTGTTTTGTCGTTCACGTACAAATGTTCATTTTTTGCTTTCCTTTTTTCCAGCTACGTAGCATGATATTTTTACTTCTGGTTGTGGTGAGAATAACACTTGTAGACACTTGCCCGTAGATGCCTCGGTCAATAGCAGGGTATAAATAGAACATTAACATAATTTACAAACTGCATAAGGTTTTTGACGCGTTCTTATTAATTAGGTTTCGAACTTGAGTTTTATCTCTCATCACTGTTTCAATTGGTGAAATTAAATGTCATTAAAAATAATAGGTGACACATGAGTGTAATAAAAATTCCGCCTCAGGTAGTAAGTGAAATTCATTAGCCTTTGGGGCTTTGACTGTGAAAGGGTTCTGGCTGAGGGTAGGAAAGGTGAGAGGAAGAATACCGAGAGAACTTGAATATATTAGTTACGTTCTTTGAGCACTCTAATCGCACCTCCTACCATTTGATTTATTTTACTGCACGGTTATGAGACATAAAAAATTTATCGCAAAAGCCACGTTTCTGTAATTACTCGATTTAGAACGAGACAAAAAAAGAGCAGGGTTGCTAATCGAGAGACTATGGAATAGTTTGTACGAAAGCAAATGAATAAAGTTCTATGGACGTAAACGAGGAGAGCACTTTACGTGGTTGCCAGATAGTTTTTAATCCTGGTCTGGTTTTCAGAACAACTGAAAGCCATAATCTTGGATTAGACTGGGATTATAGAGTTAGATATTATTCTAAATTAAATCTCACAGGAGGTTCTTCTACCTTTTCTTTTGTGTCTTCGTCATACGGAATTGAATCCTTAAAAATTGTGCGATTCTTTGATGGAAAATTACTCTTCCTATTGACTTCCCAGTGTGACGTTTACTTCCTTCATACATTTTTTGTAATTCTCTACTTAACTGGTTATGGCTTTCTTCGGTATCATTCGTGGTGTTCCGAAGAGAAATTTGTACATTATGTATTTTGATATACTTGACGTGTATAATGCCTCTAAGCTATGTATCTTAAATAACTAAATTTGAAAACTATCAATTGGTACCCTGCCAGGTCTATTATACTTCTGGGTAACTTTTGAAATTGGTAGTATTGATTAGTTTGACGCTTACCAACTTATTCAGTGAGAATTGAATTACGTATTGGTCAGTGCATGAGTAGGATATTCTAATATTGTCACTTCTGCTACAAATATAATTTATTAAATTAATTTCTGCGCTATACGCTATTGGGGAAGAAATTAAGTACATGACGTGTGGGATTTTATAAATAGTTGTTTGATGGAGTTGTTAGAGAGTGGAGTTATAAATCTTAGTATTTGCTTTCTTTCTTTGTATTTACATCCTTCGTTTTCTTTTGATTAATACTTCTGTATACATATATCATTGGATATATTATGACTTATACTTTTGTGTATCCCAATCAGGATGTGCTATTTGAGATTTGCTACTTCATTAATATTTAAGAAATTCATGGTTTGATTGATCCCAATCAATTCGTTGACGGGTTGATAATCTGTTTTTTTCCTTTCTCATTTATCTTGGCGTGTCCAATTCAAGTAGTTCAATGCTCCTGATCTTTTGAGTACTCTTCCTCTGGACCATTACAATTGTAAGTGATGTTACATTATTCTTTAGAGGCCACAAGACCAGAGGGTTAAGGTTCTCGAGTAATTTCTCAATCTGTTTCCTTCACTCACGCCATCATTCCAAACCGAGTAATAATAATGTATTTATTCGAATATTTAAATCAAGTTTCACTCGTGCTCTAAATTAAACACGTAGAAAACTCTCAGCCGAACAAAACAAAGAAAACAAACAACTGCATGTCGAACTCATTTACTCCTGGCTCAGAAAAGTAGAAGCTAACAGGTTCTTAACCTTTCATTCCACCGCGGGTGATTTTATTCATATTTTTAAAGTCCTATTTGAGCAGCCGTTAACGCCCCTAAAAATTACCTCTCAGGGCTCTTGCTGCATTCACGCATGAATATTTTCAATATTTCTTAAATGTTTTAATTAAAATGTTTCAGTGAAACCTATGTTTTGCCACTTTGTCCTTGTACACGGTTGCTCTTATGAACTCACGAAGGCAAAGAGGACATATTATAATGTAAAGTTCATATTTCAGTTCCAACCTGAGGGATTTATGAGTAGGTCTCTGCGGTATGTACTATTCAGTATCATCACAAGCATCAACACTGTCTTTTTGCAGAGTTACTTAACGCTGTTTGGAAAGCTACACATCATATTATTTCTTTTATAGTCGACTATCATGCAGGGATTTTTTATTCTTCCTTCGTTTAACGATTCTTTATTTTTTCTGCAATCTATTCAGATATAAGCACCTAATTATTTTGTTGATAAGTTGCCGTATTGTAAGAACTTAAACGCGAATGTATCAAGTTCGGCATAGACGGCCTGACTTAAATCGAACCGATAAATTTGGTTTGCCGTCAAAGGCATTAAAATTAAGAGGGTTGATAAACTTCTGTTTCATTAAGATTTTCTCTTTGATACTTTGTTTCTTTGTAACTTCTCATCCAGTAGTAAAGTGTAAGTTCTCATCTAGGCTCTACTCCTTCTATGTGTCTATCGCATTTTGTCTTAGAAAAAATATGTGGGTACATGCTTGTTATTAAAGTTGAAAGTGTTTTACTTGAGGGTTTGGTGAAATTTATTGTTTGAATACTCGTGGTTGGTAGGCTAGTTTATCATTTTAAAGTGGCTCATGTTTTTCATCGCCTAGTAACAGGAATGTCATCCATTAATTTTATACGAAATATTAATTAATAGTTATTTTAATAGTATTGTTTTCGTCAATAGTAAATTTCATTGTGTTTGTAAACTCGTAACGTGTTATTGCTGGTACATTATTTTAGACCTTTCTGTACCGAAATATTGGCCTGTTTTTTTTTTTTGATACATGAAGTGCTGTGGAAAAATCATTGTATTAAGTTGGAAGTGCATTTGACTTTACAGTAATTTTTGTGTAAAAATATATGAGGATTCCTATTGTTAAGATTGGTTGGCACTTTTCGTTCCCTGGAAATGTTACATGCAGATCTTTAGTTGCCGTCTTATCCCTTCTTTGAGAGTTAAATGATCTCGCGTTATCTTCCCATACCACCTTTTATAGAGGAACCTCTGCTTCTGATATACAAATCGTCCTTTAATGAAGGTCGTTATGCAGATTTGTGTGAGATTCATTTTCATTCCACTTTGGTATTATGTGTTCCCTAAGGTGGTAATGATGACTTCTCTTTATTATAAGGTTGTTTATATTTTCCAGTATTTGTTGTTCATAACAATTAAAAGTGCAGAGTCGGGTTTTATTACGGGTACTCGTAACCTGCGAAAAGAAAAGGAAAGAATGTTTTTATCACAGGTCGGTGAAAATTGAATGGAAATCTTTAAGTGGTTTTCAATGTTTCAAACAAGTATTTGGTGGTAATAGTGAAAGACATGGACTAGAGCTGTGGCATTGATTTTCTATGATATTAAAAAGGAACCTTTTGTTACAATTCTATTGTAGTGTATACGGAAACGGAATAGGGAATATTGTGGAAGCGATAACTGCTTCGATAACCTGATATCAAAAGCGCAAGTGTTGGAGCATTTAAAATTTTCAATGGTACGAATTTTCAATGGATAAACATGATTAGCATTCCTGAACAATAAATAAAGGCCGGAACAGAATGGAAAGAGATAAAAAGGAAAGAGGATCACTGTCAATTAAATTGCTAAAAAGGAATCCTTAATGAAAGTTAGCAAAAAATCAGATTAAAGGTCCGACTTGGAAGTCTGACTTAGATGAGAGAAGATTAAAGAAAATAGGAAGAGACCAAGAATCTGGCAAAAGGGAAAAAGTAAAAAGGCTTCTTTTATGAAACCTAAAAAGGATTTGTTGTTCTTCTCTTGGGAAAAGTGTTCGACTGCCTGGAAATCTCGGCCGCCCAGATTCTAGAAAGTTGTAGGAACTTTGAGTTTCTTTCGGATTACCTTTGTACATTGGGTGGTACACACTTTTTTACTACTTGCACACAATCCAGTCTTTACATTCCGCTAAAATGACAACGGTAGAGCTATTAGAAAATAATTATAGATTTAGGGGAACTAGTAAACCTAGACTTCTCATAGCCCTGCAATAAAATAATAATTTGGAATATTATGATGTTGAAATCATTGTCAGGCCTTTGAATTCAAAATAAAAGAATCGCTGAACTTCCCTAGCCCTGGCCTTGATTTGTAGAGGTGGAACTACGAACGGAACGAGAAAGTGTATGGTATCTTGGTGTGAAGCAATAATTATATAATATTTATGATTGTAAAAATTACTAATTATGCAATATTAATAATATAATTCAAGGTTCGTGCTGATGCTCCATGTGAAATTTCGGTTTCCTACCTACAAATGCGGTTCAGTAATTAAGACATTCGACTGCTACCTACAAGCACGCAATGCCATTAATTATTGTTTCCAATGTTGCATTACACCAGTGTTAGTGTTCTTGTAATAATACAAATAACATTTATGTCATAAGCATTTTTCCCGCATGATTTATACGTTGAAAATCTATATTGCAAAGGAAATGTGTCAATCCCAAGTATTTTCCGACTATCATCTTCTCCGTATCATCATCTTTTTTCTTTCCAAATTATGTTAATGTTTCCCATGGCTTTGAGTCGTCGTCGATATTAATTTTTTAAAGTGCGTGAAAGCTTTCTCTTCTTTCTTCGGTATTACAGATATTTTTTTCTCTATTTTCATTCCCGTAGGGGACGTAGACAAAGTATCGTGCAAACTGCCGGTGCATTTAATTTCATAGTCAAATTTTAAAAGTCAATTCGATGGAACCACCTCTGTATAAATCAAAATTTTGTTCATTGTTTGTGTATAAATGACAGATGCCTCACAAGATATTACGAAGTCACGTGCAGATATATATTAACCTAAGTTTCATAAATTTGGCATCACTATTTACTGTATTTACTGTAGGTTTCTCGCAGATGGTTACAAGAGGTTTGGTGCATGGGGCTACCAATAGTCACAGTTCATCTTTAAGTAGAGTCAGACCTCTGCAAAATTGTTTCCCTCATTTCCAACAGGTGGAGAAATAACTCATTGACCCACTTTTTGTGGTTGTTTATTTAATGTCTGGCAGTTAAACTGCCACCGGAAAGGCTAACAGGCTTCCAACTAGTGCCCGAACGCTTCGTTTATTAAATGCTTAAACATTTCCACATCGCCGTTCTTATTAAACTTTGTCTTTACCCTTTGTCCATTAGTACCCGTTTCTACATTGGTATAATTACAACGGATATTAACTTTGCATAATTTAGGTAAATTGTAACTAATCTTTCAAACTCGAAATCGATTTTGAAGTCACGTAGAGGTCCATTGCTGGTAGCTGAAATCGGTGTTGAGAGTGACTGATTATTTTCTACCTTTTAATTTTCTTGTTTAGGAAGTAAATTATTTATTGTATGGCTGAGTGAGGAACAAGGTTAATGACGGACAACGACTATAAAGAGTTTAACGGTATTTAGTTCTGGCATGCAAATTTTGTATGGATGTTACTGTAATATGCTCGAAAATGACTACCTTGGGAAAGTGCTCTGGAAGTTTTTGCTGTTGCCTCCCGTAAAGTAAATTATGTTGTCATATTAAAGGCGAAAGACATAACTACAAAATTGTTAGAAATGTACCCATTCCAGGTTTTGATCGTGGTCGTAAGACTAGTTAATGTATATGTAAAAGTACACATAAAAAATGCAGATATGTCGCGCTCGAACTACAAGACACCGCATAGAAAAAGAATAGTTGAGTGTTTCCCTACTATTTTGATTATTTACCACAGTTAACACACGTAAAATTAACATTTATTTTTAATAATGAGTTATTACTGAACTTTCCTTTGACTTTTGACGCTTTAAGCCAGTGTTTAAAATCTCAATATTAAATTAAAAAACTTTATTAATTATTTAACCTTTGTGTCGAGGGTATTAAATAGACCTTAATGAAATTTCATATTCTCTCTGTCTCTATACAATCAGACTCTGTTATTTAATCAAGGAGTTTCTTATGAAATATTTTAATTGCTGTCGGACAGTGATGAAAAAGCTTCTATGATTAGTAACACCAGACGGCGAACAAACCGAAGAGTTTTTCACAGTAACAAGAAAAGACATAAATCGGATGAATAATTGAAACGAACATAAAACAAACTGTAATCATTCTTCGACTCGTAGACGTTTTCTCCTATTTTATGCGCTGAATTTTATATTTCCTAGTAGAAATTCATTTTCATCGTTCTTTTTGACCGTTTCATTTGAAACTTACGTCTCGTCCAAATTTTTCTAAAAGCTTTCGACCATCTGAAGACCCATCACATGAAATGTATTCAGCGTGTTTCTTCAGTTTGTGAAGCTTTTTTTTCTTAAACCTCTTGCTTCATTGAGTGATCTTCGTACTCGCTGTTTCAACTTTGCGTGAATTAACTATATTGGTTTTCGTGTTTGGTTTTTTAAACTACCAGTTCACTTATTGGTCGATGTGCCGTTCTTTGTTCATCCAGCAACTTCTTAAAAGCTTTCGCTCTCTGTTTCCGAATATCGCATACCGTTTCTTCTGCTTTCTGTTTTTATATACCGGTAATGAAATAGTTTTAAGCGTTCTGAATTGGTGTTGGTATTATAAAATGAAATCAGACTTATGTAAAAAGCTATTACTCCGCGTTTATAGTACACATGTAGTAAAATGGGGCGCAGAAAACCGGACGACAGTTTCTTAACATACGTAATACTCTGGTAGATTTTTACGTGGGAGATACTGAGCTTAGTGTTTTACGTGTGTAAGCTACTACATTTTTAAACGACGTGAAAAGAGTAGTTACTGCAAATAAAAACGGTGTTCAATGTGCTGTTTATGGTTGAACGAGACAGCTGAGTACTTAAAGCGGTATTACAAGGACTTGACTGCGATACAACTTATGTTTAATAAGTTTGGCTTGTACATAGTGTGGCATCATACGAGTAAGCAGGGAAAGACTTCATTAAGAAACGTCAAAAGGTTTCCAGAATATGATTTGTTGCTCAGAAGCCTTTTAGTGAACTGTTCTTGTTATTCGAACATTGATTTGAAACTTGCGAATTTATCGGTAGTGTTTTCCTCTCCTCTCACTTAATTGGGTACTCGTTTTCGGCTACGAAAAGCCGGGGCGTCCCACCATAAGTGAATGGTCTGTGGAAATAAGAGTTATGAACATGAATTATTTAATATTTTTTGCTGGGTGACTCTTAAAGCGTTTTCGGACGATGAAAAATAAGACGATGACGGGGAAAAACCAATCGAAGACGGGAAGGTATGCCGCACAGCTACCGAGACCTATCATTAGCAAGTTTGCAAGTTTTAAAGTGAAAATTTGTCGGCGCCCGAACAGCAAAAGACGTTTGTTTTATAATTTTACATCAAATTCAACATATTTATTTAAAAGAGTCCGCCTCGTGGCCGTAACCGTAACCGTTGCTTAATTTTCCTTTGAGATGTTTGCTTGTCGTGAAGCCATTTTCACGACCGCGCCGAAGGTACGTGAATCTCTCCCCGGAGTATCCAATCAATATTATTGGATCTGTCCAATTTCGAACGGGGGCACCCGTGGGCCTTAAACCATTGTAGAACAGAAAAAATTAGAGAATCAGTCGATTTATATATTTAAAAGAAAGAAGAATTTGGTTACAGGCGCGTTGTCCTCGTGTCTCTGCCACTCCCACTCGGGTATGTCGGGTACCCGGGTGTAGAAAATGGCTGTTGAAAAGAACAAGGTGGTTAGCGTTCGAGGACTTTTTATTATTCACTCTGTTAGGTACTGTTATGTGCGCTGCCTCGTGAGCACGGTCTAGGATTCCTTACTTAAAATGATAATCCTAAATGGTTAATTACATTTACATCTTTATTCCGCGTGTAAATATTGTTGAATTATGCAATTTAAATAAATAACGTATTCAAATGTTTCGTATGTTCAATTGGAGTATGATGAGGAGGACGAAAGGTTTCAGACGTCTCGGTGGGCGTCACGAATACTTTCACAATTAGCTTTAACAGAATTTCAATTGTGTTGAAATCTAAGTACGAGGTCACGTTATTAGAAAGGTCAACCGTCCGAGGCTGACACACACAAAGCGTAGATTATGTGAATTCGAACTCATAGAATTGTGATCGCTGACATAATTTCTCATCTTTAGGGAGAGTCGGAGAGTCGTATCATTGGTCGAGTCGTCAATTATTGATTTTGAAATTCGTGAAAAATTGAGGTATAACCGAGGAATTATGGATCGGAGGAAGGCGAAAGAATGAATAGAAACGGGACAAATTGAATGTGCACTGGCTTTTAGTACGGTTCGTAATGTAAATAAATAGTAAAATTTTGAAATGCCACACCATTGTTTATAACCGTTGTTTATGATCAGGTATTTATTTTGTTCCAATCGATGAGATCCATCGGCTGAGGCATAGACGCGCCTAAAAAATAAAGGCGGCGAGCCCATGTTCGGGGCCTCCGATTTAAGAAAATTTCGGAATGTTCAATTATGGTTCGAATCGTTTTCTAAATTATGGTTGCGACGGACGTTATACTCGAAACAAGTTATCGTGAATATTAACGAGGAAGGTTGATGGCGGCGATCCAAATATCCTCAAGAACCTAAACAATTTTTTGTGAGAGAAGTGGGGTTAGGATGTGCCAGCTTATATATTGAAAGGCCTATTCTGTTTATTTATTCTTCAATTAGTAAGGTTGAGATGGTAAATTAACAAGTATTGAAGAACAAACATTCGGATGGAGACATTCTTTAGGGATTTTATCTCTTGTACGGTCTATACCAGTCGATGTAAATCGAAGGGAAGGTTAATGGCCTGGGGGTATATCGGAGTATGTAGTATTTTTTCAATCCATAAACATGGACAATTTTGAAAACAATTATAAAAATGTTCACCAACATAGTTTCTTGAGTTCAAGATCCGGAGCGAAGCAAACGAACTCTATAAAAACAATTAAATGATGTATTCTCGGAAAATATGGACTGATGTTACGATTGCAATACTCAAATATTATTAATAGACAATTTCGTACTTCCGAAATTTAGTTATTTACTTTGTTTAAGTAGTATGTCGTTATCGTAACATGACACAACGATAACCGTTAAAATGAGTGACACATTTTAGTGCAATGTCGAGATCCTGAAGCCTTCAACATCCATCGAATATATAAATCATAAGAGCCATTGAGGAAATGAATAAATAAGAGCTACTTAGCCACGGATACATAAATAGAAAAGGATGGAATAAATATAAGTTAAATGAATACGATCAACGGGTGAATTACGACACTTAAATGTAGAGACTTTCGTTTCTAGTCACCTATAATAATGAACATTCTTGCTGATGCTGTTATCCAGTGTTGAGAGAACCAAAAATCTGGTTCTTGGTATATCCTCGGGTAATCAATTGTGTATTAATTGCTGCAAGAAACGTTTGGAAGATTTATATTTCCATAAATTTAACATTATTTTCACTTATTAATAAGAAGTTGTTAGGTGTCCTGATTCGGCCGGATCAGAAGTTGTCGGTGATAAAGTCTAGGTAGAACCTTTTGCAAGAATTGTTTATTTCTTGTCTCACCACAGAGAGGTAGTACTTTGTTTATTATTATTCTTTCGGTTTATTCAAGGAGTTAGTTTTTTAATTTACATTGAAATTTATACATTGATTTTGTGATGAACTACTTATAAACTATTTTAAAAAATTAAAACTACCGGGTGAATGAGAAACTTCATACATATTTTACACCTCAAACATAACATGAACGGTTATAAACATATTTTTTTATTTTTAAATCAAAATTATTATCACTCTTTATAATAATTTGAAATGTAATGTCAGGTTTTTAATAACTGCCGCTTAGGTACATCACTGTGTAAGACAAAACGGCTTCTCTCTTTTTTTAAATAACAGGGGGCCTAGAAATTTTTTTCCTCTTTGCGTTAATTAATACTTTATTAAGCGTTTCCGGTAAGAACATTCAATTTACGGAACGTTAGGTGATGATGACAGGGAGGAGAAACTCATTCCAGGCTTGTTTACAACACAAGATACGTACAGGTATTTTTGACAGTAACATATTGTTAGACTAACTTCTGCTTTAATTTCGGAGACAATTGAAAACCACATGAATAATTTTACTTGACCTTATCGTAACTCAAGGTATTTAGGGAATTTCAGTGAAGAAAACCTACTTAGAGTGTTACTGGTTTTGCAATTATGAACAAGTTACAAAGTTAGGGGTAATGTATGTGCGACTGCGTCTGAACGAGACGGTGACGAATTGCTGGAAACGTTTTTTTTGCTAATCTAAGCTGTGGGTCTTAATGGCTCTACGTGCTTGACTTTTGCTATTTATTGGTTACAGTACTTAAGATACACAACCAATAAGATACACAAACGATAGATGTTTAAATATCTTACTTTAAAACGTTTTTTGGTCTGGTCCGAAATTGTTCACAGCTAGCGAAGTTCCAAACATGGATTTGATATGGTTGCTCGTGAGTGCATTCTTAGATGTCATGCGGGGTAATCAAACAAATATCTCATGGTGTGAGGTAAGGAATGGATTGAAAAATTTCTTTGATCAAAATATGACGAAGAATAATCAGATTCATGCTGTTACACCCTTGCGTTATTGTTCGCTGCGACCTTTCCTGGTATTACACGCCTGTATCTTCTATGTTCAATGACGATGTTTTTTGGTTTAGTTCGGTGGGTTGAACCTGTACTTTTAAACGTTGGTACTGTTTACCATGGAGTGAAACTTAGAAACTTGGTTTACAGGGACTCAGCCACTTATAATAGAACCTGTAAGGTGAAAGAAATAAGAGTAAAAGCTACCGCCAATTTTTTACATTAGATTTTTTTCTTTCTTGTTCGCTCGTTGTCCTGCCACAAACTCTTCTTATTCGAGAGATTGATTACCGGTTTGATTGATCTTCTTTAGTGAGATAATGTATTGCGGCTCAATCAGTATCTGGGTTTAATCCATATAATCTGATATATTCGCTTGTCTTTTGCATTTTCTATTTTTGATTGACCTTCCACCTCTGTCTTTCTCTTTACGATTTCATCAATCACAGTCAGTCAAATGGTACTGATTGGTGGTTTCTCCAGTTTATTCTTTATTCCCGAACATAGTTCAGCCCATTTCAAATGTGTTCCGCATGAACGTCCAGAATATAATTTCGCTTAGTTCATCATCGGTACAAAAGTGTCTTATTTGTTTCTCCCGTCAACGTTAGAAGCACTGTTTCTGTATCTGCTTACACGAACAGGTATCTCTGATGTTGTTGTTGTCTGCCGAGTGAATCTTATGAATAATGTGTACATGACATTAATATCACTCCTCAATATTTCATTTGAAGATATCGAAACTCATCTTGGAAATTAAATTGAAATGGCAGTTACTAAATTACAAGTTACGTTCATTTAAATTAAAAGTTGCACTAAAATTTGTGCAAATTGCCACTTGCGCCAGGTCACTCAAAACTCCTTGAGGAAGAAATTATTCTGCATCTTCTGTTGGGGACTATTATAACTGCACCCCGACATACTACAACTTACATGTGTAAAACGAAGCGTGTGGATGATACAAGTAGAAAAAAATAAAAAGATAAGTGTGATGGTGGTTATTTCTTCTTGGGCAGGAGTACAAGCCGAAGTGCACATACATTTGAGTACTTCACATCTAATAAAGTTGTTCGAATCAAAGGTAGATGGCACTGAGGTGAGGTTTGCACCTGGCACCATACCAGTTTTTAGTGTGTACAGGTTTTTGGGTTGTTCGGTTTTCGACCGTGCAAGAATGACTAGAATTACTAGTAACCAACCAACCAGGTCTTTTCCAATCTACTCATTTCAAAAACGAGTCGAGAAGTTTTTGCGTAAATAGCCTTAGCAATTCTAATTTTAATCTATTCACACACCTGTCACACCTGATCTTCGTTCTTTCGAGCTCACCTATTAAGTAAATCGTTACGACGACCGGAATGATGTTTTATTGGGAAACGCGTTGCTGTTTTTCGTATGAACTTAATCGGAGTTGCCGAAAAATGATAGGAACACCCAAGAATCAGATGGGTTGCATCAGAACCTGTCAAAGAACTGAAAAAGGAAGAATTAAAATTTCTGGAGACGGAGAGGTTCCATCGCTTGGGTGCTGCACTAATCCACCATAACCGGGCAAGAAGATCCAAAGGTGTGAAAGAATGTTTACTTTTCAATGGAAGCTTATTAAAGAATAGCTGCGAGAAAACCAATTAAAAAGGGATTATAAAGTGCAGGTTGAATGAAGAATGAAACACCATGAATGATGAGGCAACTTGTGTTCACCCGGAAAGTGTTCTTTGAATTACTGAAGTAATATAGGTCTTGAGCAACGTAACAAGACATATTTAGTTTTTTATTTAAAAATAATTAATAAAGGATAATTGAAACGTTGGCTGTCAGCTTGTGACGTCCATCAGACTGAGGAAAATGCATTCCTGACAGATCGTAGAACTGGGAAAGAAAATTAGAAAGTATTGTATCAAGCAGTATGAAATGAGGAATTGGAAGAAGTATAAGAGAGTTACGTGAAAGTCACTGTGGATGTTAGTGAAGGGTAGTAGTAGTGAACCAACCTCTCGTTAGGGGCAACGCCACACAAAATTCACAAGGAAAGAAAGATGCGTAACTTAGATCAGAAGTAAATTCACTTATTTAGAGGAACAGTCAGAGCAATGCTTTTCATTGATTGATCGATCGAACGAGAGCGATCGTTGATTGATTGACTCGGGCCTTTTAGTAGATTTACGTGGCCAGCTGCTTTGTTAATGCTCAATTTTACGCAAGATCACAAAAAGACCTACTAAAGAGAAGTACTGAAGAAAACAACCGTGAAGAGAAATAATTTTCACGAAAGTGTTCAGCTCTCCTTGTAAAATTGTAAAACCCCTCGTTATAGCCGCCATTAGCCCTCGGCGGATCATCTATCCATCCCCCACAAACCATTCGATGAGTAGTTACGAAACGAAATATAAATCATGTTAAAAGAGTAGAAAAAGCACACTAATGTAATAATCGTGAATCATAATGAAAACTATAGAGTGTATCAAAATAATTATATATAATTTCCTGCGTGGAGAGTTTCTCTCCACTTCACTCTTCTACCATCCTCCGTGAGTCCTTGCCTTCTCTTGTCTACCCATTTTCTTCTACTTCTCTAAACAATTGCAACGTCTAGAGAAAAAGGTCTAACTTTGTGAGTGTCTGAAATTGCTGTAGAAAGAAGTGTCAAGTCCGAATTTTTCAGGGCCCAAGGCCTCCGTTTCGGGTAACTTCTGGCAAATGTTCTTTGAGTTGGCATCCAATTAAAGCACAACGTTTGGAAGAGGACCGAAACTATTTGTTATTGTTTTTGTGGGTGTTTTTTTTATACTTAATGAGACGATTTACTTTTTGCTGGTTGACAATAATGTTTTTGGTTTTGGAATGGAATTGTTTGTTCTAGTTGTCTTGTGGAGTACAGTTGTGTACTCCAACTGTGTACAGTTGTGGAGTACTTGTGAATTTTTCTGGTCTCGTGTACTATTTCTCATTTTTGGCCCTTGAGTTATTTAGCCATGTGACACGGTCTTCTTTAATGGTAATGCCTGATTTATTGAACAACGTGAACTTTCCCAAGTTTTATTTGGTGAACCCGTGGTGGTTTATCATCACAATTACAGGCATGACCAGAAGTTTCAACAAGGTTTGAATTGTGGTTTGCTTCCGACTTAATTCATCATTCGTTATGGTTGTCTACTTTCCCGTTGAACAGGTCACCGGAGAACAATAGTTTAAGTATTGTTTACAAAAAATTTCAATTTTTATAGAGATTGCCCAAGGAATTTTTATCTTTAAGAATTTAAACTTTTGTTACATGACGGCATGCGTGTGTTTCACTTATTGGGTGGCTTGCTGGGGAAGATGGGAAGCTTAGGTCTCAGAGCCGTGAGGGGTTGTACAATAGTAGCAGTTGAAGTAGAGAATACCATCGTGGGCTGTTTAGTCTCATGTCTAGCGTGATTTAACATCCGAAACATATAAAATAAAATATCCGTGTGATTGTTTTTTAATGGCCACCGGGTACATAGGTGTCAGGAATCCGTTTTTTCTTTTTGCCGTGCATTCCACCAAGTACCGCTCAGAGTCAATACGACCTCGGTTTATTGCGAGGTCGAGTGAATATACGACTGTTTTCAATTAATATGCATAACACATAGCCAACAATCGGAGGTCCGAAAGATTTTTTATTGCCCAAATTTTTGACACAATCGTAAAAGTTGGGAGACCAAGCGAAGTAACTTGAGGGCCGGAGGAAGTGTAATGTGTTGTGCCGTAGCTCATTTTGCACCTTGCACTTTGCTAATTGGCGTTGCAGCATGTCAATAGCCTGCTGGGAAGAGGTGAAACTCAAGTTGACTTGACTTGGGTGAATGCTCCCGTGTGTTTGGCACAGCAAATACACATTTAGGGAACTCACCTTTGTTCGAGAGCAATCCGATGAAGTGTTTCTCTTTTACCCGTAATATCACGACTTAAAATAGACTTTGAAGTTTTCACACAAAGGTTGATAATTTGAATTCTGACGGCCAAAATTTTGATTAATTTGATTTTGGGGAAGTTGTTATCCGGTTTTCTCTCTTTCCACACTTGACTTATTTTAAATATACTTTTAAAGTTATATTACCAAGGCAAAATTTATTAAAACTTATACAGCTCTCCTAGGACGTTAAAGGTGTAATAGGGAGAAGATGAAGGTTTAATTACTTTTCAGAAAAATATTAACGTTTGTTAATATTGAAATATAAAATATTATTAAAAATGGAAATGAATTCTTCTGTAACCGAGTTGTCGTTTGCATGAGACCGTACGGTTTTCGAACTGGTTCCTCTGGAACTTTTATAGCATTTTTTCACCTGCTTTGCTATATTTAATTTTTTTTCTGGCTTCTCTTCACAATAGAATACTCTATTATGATATTTTATCGCCGGACTTAATTACTTTCATTTGCATTATCAGCAGCGGTCGATACTACATTTTCCAGTATATTAAGTTTTCTGATATGAAACGATATTAAGGTATCGGTCGTTTATTCTTATACCCCTGGGTTGATTTGTCAAACGATTATATTAATTGTAATTTACGGATTATTGATATTTGCTTTGTTGGTTCCTGAGTTCGGCAGTCGCACCGGTGGCTTTTTGACTCGCGTGGTGTACCTTGCCGTGCCTTAAGATGTAAGCTTACGAAGTTAAATGGAATGTAGATTTTTTCATGAAATCTTCTTTTGGTCAAACAAACTGTAAATCATCATCGATGCAGGTTAAAATCGGGTTACTCAGACTATAATATAGGAAATCGAATCGTTCGAGTACTTCTCATGGAAGAGGTTGTCGCTCTCAAAGAGTTGCAGTTTATTAATGCCGGCATTGCGGAAAGGTCACGAAAGTAAATTTTTTTTTCCATGAGACTTAACCGTACCTACATAGATGGGAACCACGTACCTAATGCCTTAAAAAAGGATTAAAAATAATTACTTGCCTGACGGGCGGGATTGTCTCGTAAATTTCGACCCGACGAACTTTTCTGAATCGTTTATACGGGAAATGCGTATGGTCGCACAGAAAAAACAAGGCATAAATTAATGAAATAACGTTCGAGGGAGGAATTGACATCGCCATCGCCATGCGGTTTAATAACACAATCCACGGTTTATATTAACATAAAGCATTGAGTGCATAGGGAAATTTAATTATTTTTTTATTATGTTAAACACTACATTTTATAGAAACTGCATTTAGTACGACGTGTTCTGGTTTGATTAAGGAGTTTACTCCCTTTCATACAGTCGCAAAATCTATCGTGGTAAGGGATTTTTGGAAAGTGTAAAGGTTGGGAGTCTTGAGTTAGGGTAATCACGCTGCTGGTCAGTTCATCGACAGGCAAACGCAAATGAAATTCCCGTGTAGGTCTCTAATTCGGCATGAATTAGAGACGTCTCCTGGATGCGTTCCCAATGACCCAGGTGTACTCCGATGTTTCCTGGAAATATTCATGTCGATAAGTTATTTTAAAATGATTCGTTAGTAAGTGAACCGTTTTGTGGGGGAATCCATGAGCGGTGTTTGTGTTTGAGTGATGATAAGTTAGGCTGGATTTGTTCAAAGGATGTCAAAGAAATACAGCCCGCGAGTAGAATACGTCAAAATTGATTTGTATTTGAGAATTATGACTCCATTAAATTTGAGGGCAGGTAAACGTTGTTTGAAGCAAATAAAGCAAACGAGACGGTATAAAGATGTAAATAAATATAAGTCGGGTGCGAGAACGACTTTACATGAGTTAGAGCCGAATAAAAATATGAAATGATGATGTGTGAATCTCACGCGCGACACTAGAATTTTATATCAGTTTTATTTGTAGTTTCATATGAATTTCATGTATGTTTTTATACAGGCCTGGAACCCCTGCTCTGCTCTCTGCCATGTGGTACCCCTAGACTAATGTCATTCTCATTTCGAAATGGCTTGAGGTTTGCCTGACGGTTCGTACCTGACCTCGCACCTGTTCTCTGGTCATTCGGGTCGTTTTAAATTAGACATTCGTGATGGCGGAACAAAATACCGGGTTTTTATCGACAATGGATGTCATTTCTCTGAGATATTTTATATATGACCGACTACCGTTCACGTCGAGTATTCCCTGCAAAGACTCTATTAAACTGTATCACGTTACAGTATGGTCGACCCAGCAGGTGGACGTTTTATTTTAGTTTAAAAACTTGAACTGGAGTTGTTTCATCATTAAAAGTTTTAGCATTTGCGTGTAAGTGATGCACCGTAAAACGGTAATGGTGTCATGAGAGTTGAGAAATGGAACTGAGCACGTTGAAATTAGATATTCCACCCTGTAATGTTCGGGTTGTACGCTTTTTACTTTTGAAAATAATTGAAATTCAATTAGAATTGCATTGGAAGTTGATTGTGAACGTTCATATTATTCTTGATGAATTACCGGCGAATATTAGTACTGATTATAATTTATTGGAACAAGGCACTGGTTTTTCAGATCTGAATGACAGTACGGGAGGTAAAGAACTACCGTTTTACTCTAATCTGCAACAACACCTAGTTATTCCCTTTTTATTGGGCATCTCCTTTTGCAGAAATTTATTTTCTTGTCCACCATTGTATTTGTGTCAGTTACAGGTTCAGGTTTTATAGAGTTCTCATCTTCATTGTTTTGTAAGACCTTTAAATTATGCGGAGGTGTCAGGCAAATGCATCGTCGTCCCGAGTACCAAACAAACGCTGCATGCACTTCATTGTTTTCCCCACCGTACCTGTGACTTTAACTATTCCATAATTTTGGGAGTTTCACAGTTTCATTTGAATACAAAAGACTTAGGTTGATGAAGAAGATTAATGTTTTCAACTATTTTTCATGCTCTTTGTTTTTGTCCGTTGATGTCTCCGTTAGAGACTTTCCACCGACTCAATCACCTTGACATTTGTAAGTCCGTAGTTTTATTAAGGTGTTACGAGAGACGGAGTTCATTGTGCAGTTATTTCCTACCAATTAAAAAAAAAGTTTCCAATTTTTTGGAATTCGGTTAGGCATACAAGGTTTCGTATAATAGAAACGGTAACAACGTAGTTACGAGAGAAGGGCGACCGTCCTCTGTTATAGGAATATCTTTGCAGTCGTTTAAAGCTTGGTTTACGACTTGAAGTCTAGAAATTGATTTTTCATACAAAACTTTTCAACAAACGATTGAATCTTCACAAAAAAAATGTGTAGTCTAGAAGAAAAAAAAAACAGGTTTTTCTTTGGAAGAAGATTCAAATTCCAATCGAAGAAGAATTCTAGTTTTGTTAACTGATCCCTTCAATATATACATACCGTGTGGGAGAAATGGATCTATTTACCTAAAATAACCCTTTTTTTTACTAGGAATTGATCAGATATTTGTGCACGCCACGACGGAAAAAAAACTCATTGATTTCTATGCGGACGTCACATTTCGTTTTATTTTAGGAAGAATTATGATGTAATTCTTGAAAATGTGAACGTATGTGCAGAATAGTTATAGACAAGGAGTTTCACCTGGAATTTGAATGATATTTATTACAAAACATTATACCTTCCATTCATCTTGTTTCCTTGCACGAAAATACAATTTGTTCCCGTTTTCGTTGGCTGCTTGAAAACGAAAGAATCATATGTTGCGAAGAAATGTAGTAAGAAATGAAGAAATGAGAACCTATTCGACTTGTTCATAATCAACTTAATAACTTTTAAGTTGGTACTTCTCTTCTAAACAAATAAGATTCCTTTAAAGGCAGTGATGCTTTCTGAATAATAAAACCGCAAGTTAGAATTATGGGTGGGTAGTCGTAGATATCAGATGTGAGTTTTATGAAAAATTTAAATGGAATGTACCCTTATATAGAATTTGTAATGTTCACACCGCAGCAATTCCATACAGCAAAGTATTTGTCTAAGTAGTTTGTATGCAAGGGAAACGGTGTTCGTCGTTGTTATTGTCGTGGTCTATAGCTATTTATTAATAACTCTTCAGAAATAGACGCCTGAGCCATTCTAAACGTAGAAAAATATTAATTAAAAATAACTAATTACTTAGATTCTCAAATATTGACAATAAGTTACGCTTTTTAATGACAGAATTTTTAATGCTCACTTTTAAAACAATAGCGCTTATGTGTCGGTTACATTAATTGCCCATTTCATTTTTGCATTTGCATGGGTGGAATATGTAAACAATAAAAATAGGGATTTCCACCCAACAATGGAATTGAAAATAAAGTTTACTTTTATACTTCACCATGCGTACCTCACGGGTTGGACGAATAAAACCCGACAAGGAAACTGGGAGAGTACATGTACGACACATAAATAATTCTCAATGGTTGCGTGACTCATTGGTTTCGGCATGTGTGGCAGGTGCAAAATAACTAAATAAATAGTTTTATGTATTTTATTAATATTAGCATTCACCTATATTTGGGAACGTTTAATCGACAGTTTGTTCGAATTAATCGTAATATCACACAGTTGGTCTCAATTCTTGGGTATGAAAATGACTTACATTAAATGTGAAAATGACCAAAAAAGGAAGTACACGTGGGATTAAAATTTAGAAGTTTCTATATATACATATACATTTTTTGCACCTTTATATATTCTTTTGCCCTTCAAGGTTTTTAAAATATATACGATAAATAATCTGTTACCCCTCCGTTAAATGTTTTCTACACTTCCGAGAAATAATCAAGGATAACAAGGCATCGAAAGTTTGAAGTCACGGTATTAAGTCAACATTACAATTTTACAAACGTCCGGAAGGGAGCTGAGTGCCTCCGGAAATGTCGAGAAACCCCAACTGAATTTGTCGACGAAGAACGTAATGCAATGAAAGACTTGTAACAAATTTCGAGACACACATGGACTTGCGGTTAGAAGGCTGTGGAATTTCATTTTCGGTTAAAATTCTGTCCTGGCTTTTCGATTCTTTTTTAAAAGTCGGTTCTAAAGATTCTCACTGCTTTTGGGCGCGTTAAACCTTTCCCTAGACACATTATTTTCCTACACAAAGACCAATAAAATCTGGCAGTTAATAAGTCTGATGATCGTAAAAAAGTTTGCTACCAGACAGAGTGGACCCTTTATGTACTCGAGGACAAAACTTTACATTGTCTTCGCGGGCATTGACCAGAAGAATAACACAGATGCACTGTGTTACCCTACTTAGGACGTTTCGTAGTTTCACCGGTACCTCGGGTACTTTCTTAGTTGACCCTTTTGAATGCTCCATTCATTCAAAATGACGTCAAATCCATTGATTCCCATGAAGATTGTGGGAAGGTTATGTATGGTCCCGGGAATTGGCAGTCACGTTGGAAACAACGAAGATGACAGTTGACCTATTTTGGATTCTTCAGACAGTTAATGTGAAATCAATAACTTCTTTAATAGGTCGAGCAACTCGAAGGAATAGATTTTCATAACTATCTCCAGTGATGTGTTGGTGATGTACACGTATCGTATACTTTCTCATCTCCTTTTACTTTCAAATTTGTGTTATTTGAATTGGTCTGAAGAAAAAAAGGAAAAAGCTTATGGTGGGGTATGGAATTATGTCATGAATTCGTGAGTCTCCTTTCCACTATTTTAGGAAGTATGTCCTACAGAAGTGGCTATACAGTGCTTCTTCGGGACCTGAACTGAACCTGAAAGAGGAAAGAATAGCTTTGCGTAGACCCCGGGAGGAGAAATAGAAAAATTTTCGGGTGTTCCAACCGGTTTTTCTGAATTTTGTTTTAGGTGTCTGAAAGGAATTACACCGTATTTTAAATTTATTGCTTCGCACTGCTTCTCCGGCTAAAGTTTTCCAACAGTCATTCGTTTTATTAACTCTGGTCTAAATGAAGAGAAAACTCAGACCAATTTCCACGAGTAACAGCAGCCACCTTCAGCTCTATGTCTTTCCCTTCTTGCTTTAACGGCCGTTAAATCATAAACTTCTGCAGGTTCAAATCATAAACATTTCGTCTTTCTGATATTTTTCTTTCGTCGCTGTCTCTTACTATTTTTCCTTCGTTACTAGTTTTTCTTTTTCGTTTATTTTCCCTCGTTCTGCCGGGGTTTTCATGACCATTTCAAATTTTACGCGAGTTTCTAAATTAATTCTTTTCACCAGTGTTCCACCTTCTAATTTGCAAACGCTGAAATATAAAAGAATTTTGAATGGAAATTTTACTATTTTCTGGAGGTATTGAACTTATTTTTAACAATTCGGTATTTGATTGAATATTTCACCGCTTACTCATTGTCCTTCAAGTTTTCGTTTACGTATTTTCTTGTAATAAACAAGAGAATACAACAATTTGAGCATTACACTACCTAGCTCTCCCCCCTGTTACCGCTTTGTTAGTCGTAGAAATTGTTCCGGAACCACAATGATGCACTAAGTTAATGTGCGTCTTTTATATACCGCCACAGGCTTCATTCAGTTACACAGAGTGAGAAGAACCACAGATGACTTACAATAAGGTCAGAATTCAATTGTAGTAACGGTTAGGTGCAAAAAAAAGGAATTGGATGTCAACAAACGGGCGTCCACCGTCCAATCAATTAATTATTTTAGCAGAAACAACCTTGTGTATAAGTGTGTAAAACTTTACGGTCGACTAATTTATTAGACAATTTAAAAAGATGGCGATAGGAAGTATGCTTGAGTATACATTCGTGTGAATAATGCTTTACGATTCAGTCCGATCCGTTCTCGTTCTCGAGTCAAATCCTATATTTTCATCGGATAATAAATATTAAAATAATTTATACAAAAGAGCAGGGCCGAGTGTCAACCTGGCCGGATGAGTTTTTACATACATGGAACATTAATCGTTTATCGTAGGCGTAATAAGGAAATATCATATAAAATCTTCATTCGTTGAATCAGATAGGTCGAGTTGGGAGAAGCGCAGAGGGAGATGTCTCGTTTTATGTATATTTATTCGATCCACCATTCGAACGTGTAGGATTTTCTATATAATTTATCGTGTCGTGTGGGTTCTGGTACTCCGGGTGCTTGAGTTTGACTTGTGCCGCATGTGTGAAATTCAAATATTTTGCTTGGCTTCGGGGTGCCGTTTCCGGCAAGAAGAAAATTCGTAAGGTGACAATGGTGGGACCGCATCCCTTTCACCCCTTTCGATGACCTCAACCACGTCTGAGCAACATTAAAAAAAAATCTTGGCGTTCGCTTTCTGAAATGAATAAATTTTCTTTTATTGCGTCCCCTGACATTTTGTCTTTTGTAAAAGCCTTTCTCAATGTTTAATGGTTTCCCTGAAAGAATTACTTTCGGTTTAATGTTTAATTCCCTGGCCGATAACTTATTGGTTTTAATATGAGACTCAGTTTAATTAAATATTTAATAATAATTCAATAAGGTTTGATAAATTTATTTTTGTCTGCGGTCATTCATCATAATAAATTATCTAAGGAAGGTAGATTTTCTCTGCCTGGCCACTACCTTTATTTATATATGTACTTAAAAATAAGCATTTATTCAATTCATTGACTCACTTTTGTCGTTTTCTTTTGACTTTAATTCAAATTGGATTTTCTTGTTGTCAAGTAATGATTAATACAGAGATGTAGAAATTTGTTTAAGGCCAGATTTTTATGTCTACTTGGTCGTTAGGTGGTATGCAGCCACAAGCGGGGAAGAAAAAGAACGGAGAGTTTTCTGTTTGATGAAATAATGTCACAGAGTCCTGTCTCCAAAACTTTAATTACTCATGTTATTGAAAAAATAAACGCAATGTAAACGCCAGGAATATAGGGTTTTGTGTTCTTGAGCACGACCAATTATTTGTCAGGCTTATCCAAGCCCCTTGTTTGAGTTGAACAGAAAAACTATAGACACAAAGAAGAAGAGCAAAGGAGAAATGTGTCGCGGGTGCGAGCTCAGTCGGCCAGGTTTGAAATGTTAATTCGAGTTAAATAAAATGTAAATAGAATCCTTTTCGACTTATAAATCTTTGTTTGGGTGAACCACAGACAAAGACACTTTGTCGGGCATTCTTGAATGGCGATCGCCTCAGCGGCTGAGATTTTTTGGCTTTAGGTCGTACCTGGGACTCCACCCGCAGATGAGGCACTCAATTCAACAACCGGAAAATTCAGGCAACAAATCCAAATCACCAGGGGAAGTCTTTTTATGCGACAGTTTGGAATCCATTGGGCAGAGCCGTAATAATTTGCATTAAATTTATTGCCGCGGAATTTATTGATTTGAAATTTTTTGTTTTCAAACTGAAACAGGCTATGCAAATTTTCAAACGAATCTTGGTAAACAATATAATAAAAAAAATATTTTGTTGTTTGTTATTGTATCAATATTTGTGGTAGTTAGAGTACATAGGTCGTCTTGAGGCGGGTTGATTTTGCCGAAGGGGGATGAATCCTAGAAAGCCACGTGTTGAGTGCTCGCTTTTGAGCTGAGTGATTGCGAAAAATTCACATGGCTTTCAGGTGACACTAAATAGTGCAACAAGTAGGACTCTCGCTTGTTTTCCCGGGGGTGTGAATTCATTCTTTTTCGATGTATTTTCCCGTAGGACAAAAATAATGTGACTTATGAAAAATTGTGCCAGCCATTTTGTATTTCTTGTTGTGAGAATCATAAATCTTTTGATTTATCACATGCGTTTCAGTCTGAAGTGAAACGCTTAATAATTGTTATCTCTCTTACGTGCTATTCTTGACATTTTATTAAATGAAATTGAAAAAGTAAGACTATCGGTGTAAGTGGAGTTAGAGCTGGTGTTGTCACTTGGTGGAATAAAGAAAAACTGTTTTAAGTTGTTGGTTTTTAGTTCTGGAACCCCAAATTGCTCGCGATGATTCGGCCGAAATTCTGTTTTCTACTCACTGGAACTGACTTACCTTATCGCCAGTGCCTCACACCGTGCTCCACAGTCGAAGCTCTGCCACACGGAAAAGCTAGAAGCAAATTGCTCTTCTTATTCTTTTAATAGCTCGTATCTGTGAAAAACCAAACGAAAACTCATCACTCTCTTTTAACTCGTTGAAAAAATTGAATTGATAATTAATGGAATTAAAACCATTTAGGTGCATTAGTCCAAAAAAAATAAAACAAAACAAACAAAAAGTTATTTCTTTCGGTAATAGCTTAAGCTAAAGTGGAAGGTGCCCAGAAAGAAAATTGTATGTTATTACAACAGAGGTGTGTAAGTTGGTATTAAAGGTAATTAGCTTGAGATTCCTTTTCCCCAGGACCCGGTAATTATGAATCCATTTTAGAACAAAAGGATTAACAAACGGTCAAAATAGTCAGACCCAATAACAATACCTGGAAATTGTTAACATTCATAACTTGGTTTATTCGCTTAAATTGAAACGCCTACATTAAATATTATCAATCGCTTATTTTTCAATTAATAGGAACTTATTTGTCATTGAAATAATAAGAATGCACTCGTCAATCTTTGTGTTTAAATACTTAGCTCATTTTTGTTATTTTAAATATTGGAATTTACTTTCTTAGCACCGGTACATATATTTGGGAACATATTTGGTATCGTTTTTTAAGTCTTAAGTCTCTGTCCGATCCCTCGGGAATATGTGAAACAAGATAGTTTGTATAAGAGAATAACAAAATACAACAAGTTATTATCGTCATCATTATTACTAAATTTTATGTTTGTTCAGAGAATAAACAAAGTAGTTTCAATTATGGTATCGGGGAATTAATATTTTGTGTTCATTTCTATGTTGACAAATTTATTACGTCTTGCCTTATGATAATAGTCCCTTTATAATTTTTTCCAGTTTGTTCGGTCTCTTCTGAATCGATTGGAATTTAATTTATTGTGTAAACTCGATTTATATTTATTTACTACCCGGCATGCACGTTATGTTGAAGGAGAATCTCATGCGCATTGAAATACCAGAGTTTAAAATATTCTACCAGTTTCGTGAAAAACACGAGAAAACTAAGTTTTGCGTAATATACTCCGCTTCTTATTTTACTCATAAAAATTTAAAAATCAACTTTGCTTGACAGGATAAATATTCGGAATATTTCTTTTGTATAAATACACAAGAAATTGCAAGTGCCGCAACCCTGCACATAATATGTATACAATCTAATTCTGCACGTTGTTGCAGGAGAGTACGAGAGATCCTTGCAGTTAATAATCGATATCGTCTGGAATCAGTTGTAGTATAAGAATTAGTGTACGAATCAGAATTATACTCGAGACTATTCTGTTGTGAGGTTTTATTGAAATTTTAATTAGTTCACGCTTAATGTCCGCTCAACTTTGAGCTTTCACCCGAGGCGTGATAATGAAAATCCGTTCCAGGCAGACAAGCACATCTGGATTCCATCTTTGAACTCACACATGAATACTTAAGTAAACACACATGTCATTTATATTTATATGTATATGTCCTCGTGGTGGAAGCAGTTTAATTCATTCACAAGTTTGATTAAATCGTTGACTTGTTAACGGTGCCCTGCTTTTGTAAAACTTTAAAGAAAAAAGAAATTTAATAATATGAATAACCGCGTTTTCGATTTAGGTTTGACTCGTCGTGTACTCCTTCGGCATTATGATTAATATATATATTGTGAGTTAAGTTCGAGGTTTTACGTTACTAATTACCAGAGAAATCAGTTTTTTATAATTTGATCACAGAAATGATTAATGGGGTTCTAGGCAGACGTTTTGGACTTGCGCAGACAATTTAACCATTTGAGTTTAACATTGTTGGTTGACTAACCTACTTCACTGGGGAGAATGCTTTTTTGTACCTTTTTCTCGATCCGAATATATTGGATTACTCACCTCTTAAATAAGGATCGCGCCCCGGTTAATTGATTGCTCAAAATTATTGTACGGCCCCGATATTGTTATTCATTTTCTGAGCCAGGGTTCTGACTAATACAAATAGTATAATGTGTGCGTTTTATAGACCCAATAAACAACGAGTCGGGTAATTTTCTAGTTATTTCTAATTGGGAAATCATTATTCAAAATCACGTCACGGACGATCCCGTCTGCGCCTCTTTCACCGTGAGCCAAATAATAAAATGCCAGGGAACCATCGTGGACAATTATGTTGTCAAGAGCATTGGCTGTCTTCTTCTTTGACCACCCACACCTTGATTGGTAGACATTCTCAAGAGGAAACTCTGCCTCTCGTCACTCGAGAAAACTATCCCACTCGATTAGATACTCCGTGGTGGTGACTTGTTTGCAAGTTATTTTCATGGTTGTGTAATTATAGTCGTGGCTAATTCGTCTCTGCCTGGACTTTGACCGACAGCAAAATTACACATGTGTCCGAGTTAATGAAACAACGAGGTTCATCCACGTTACTGAATTATTTAAAAGTTAACTAATAGAAACGATTAATTAAAATGATGGGAAATAAAAAGGTTGTAATGAGTTACTGGTTACATTAGTGAAGGGACCGGAAATTGTGCTTTAATTCCGCATCGGATGGCTAGGTCACGGATGTAGGTAATAAGCGAACCCATTTTGTATTTTTTTTGAAGTGTGAAGTGCACCAGTTCGAATTATGTATTAATAAAGCTCAGATTTGAATACGATAACATTGTGTGGGATGTAAATATGCGTACAAAACTTTCATTTATAAAATAACATAGGTAGGGGTGTAACTCAGTTGTACAGTCGTTCAATTCAAATGTAATGTACCTCAATGTAATACATGCAATACATATATACATATATTATTAAATTAATTAAATTCGTATATAATTTGAAATGGTACAAGCTAAAGTGAGTATTGAATTTTTCAGTATGAAGCAGTAATATTTGCTTACTTGAGTACCGTGCCAGAGGTGGTGTAGTTTATTTTGTAAAAGTAAGAAACTCGTTGAAGAAGTATGATTGATATAAAGGTCTTACATGTGTCTAATTCCGTCAGCATCTTCAAATTGAAATTGAATTACAAATAGGTCAACGCCTAACGTCACCTACATGACGATCATCATCATCATCATCATCATCACAAATCTTCAACATCACATTCAATACGTAGCTTCGATACCTACCGGATGTCGTTATGAGAGGTCCTCAAACAAATTTTTCGGGGCCACAGGGCGAAATGTCCTACTGTGAACGGAGGAGTTCGGGAATGGTCCACCGATTCTATAAATCATTTGTCGTTACCTCAGCAGACAAAGGATACCTGCGTAGAAAAGGCCATAGGTAAAATAAGAAATCAATGATGAAAAGGTAGATGGGTCGAAGAGGTCGATTAATTTGCACGTGGAATGAACACCATCAGCCTAAGATTTACTGCCGAGTTAAGAAAAAGAAAAAAACTGAGACATTGTATGTTTGTTTATGGAGAACAAACGAGAAAAGTCGAGATTCTTGTTGTTGTTGTTGGTTCAAAGTGAAATGCCAGCCCTTTAAGAAACCCATTTAAACGATAAACGATTACATCCTCAGGTTGTATGTAAAGTTCCTTTTCTTTTTTTAACATCCAAAGGAGCATTGCGGAGGCGTTCTTTTACTCTAAAACCTTAAACTTCTTACCTCCTTCCATGTCAGATGCCCTCGGCAAGGATTTGGGAATCGGCAAGTGAATTCAATGTAGGTAGGTGATTTAATTGTCAAGAAGCTCTAGGTCGAACTCCCTAAGTATTAACAGTGCCGAGATAAAGGTATGGAAAATTGTGATTTTTGCTTGACTGGTAGCAAAAGAAACCAACGACGAAACCGATCGAATTGTTTTCCCTTTCTCGTGCTAACTTCCCACACCGCAATCATTCATCGTCTGGAAATTAAATTTTTTTGTTCTTCGAGTCGTTCTCGAAAAAGCGGAAATTGTAAACCACAAAATCAATGAATTCAGTTTAAGTTCCTTCTGTTCTTTGATCATTCCCTACAAACCGAAAGACCGTTTTTTCTTATTGAAATAAAACTTTTCCCCTGTTTCTTGTTTGTTCCAGGGAAACTCTTTCTGAGTTTCTGTTTCCGTTTTTCTATGAAATCGTAGAACCGCAATCGTGAACCTGGCGTTTGGATGATGCGTTTGAGATTTGATTAAATTTTGCCTTGAGAAGTAATAACAAAGACAAGGCCAAAGCCAAACGCAAAATAGTTGTGAGAATCCAATGTGTTGTGCCTATAAATACCTCGTTTTTTGAAAAACAATTACTACCCAAGTAGGATGATGTGGTCAAATGTAGTTCACAATGCGTAATATAAAATAGGAAATTTAAGAGAGACACGAGAATTTAATTTTAAAATTTAAAACTTTGGAAGGACTCAAATTTAAGTAGAATGTAAATCCACATATGGTTCCTGTTGTGCTGGAGCCCTGGGTATCAAATGAATAGAAATAACCGAAAGAAAGGGCCTGACCCGCCTGACATGCCTGACAACCGAAGGGGACAAGACATGGGAGTGAGGAAGTAGAAAAATGTCGAAGGTCGTGGATGTGCAGAAGGCGTTAACAAATACACAGTGAAATCATGTGTGGAATGACACAACTCCGTCTTGGATTTTTGGAGCAGCCATCTTGTCTCGTTCAGGTTACCCTCAGCCTCGATACCATCTCGATCAACCTCAGATGTGCCATGTGATTGTCTCGGGCCTGCGAATGCCAGTAAAGTGTAAATAAATACAATATATCAGTCGGAGGTGGGTAGAGTCACGAACCACCTTTTGCCTCCACTCACCGTACAATCTCGGAAGTCTCGATTTTCCATGGGTCCACACTCTGATTGCCGTCCTCAACCGAATTCAACTTTTCAACATGTCGAGTTTCCCATCATTAAATCCGGCCCGGCTTCATAACTAATGTTTGGCGAAGACCGTGCAATTATCATAACTCTGGTGTTATTACTCCCTAAACATTTACCCCAAGCTCACCAAATATTGCTATACCGTCAGTTTCATGAATTCTTCAGATATTGGAAAGGTTTTGCCGTATCATCTCGATTTTGTCTACTTCCATTAACCGTTTATATTATTTGATTTATTTTCCTGTAGAGCGGCAGTTTTTCCTTTGTTCCATCGTACACTTCTCAACCTTACGAAACGATGAATGACGTTTCCTGTCAGGTTTCGCATACGTAAATCGTATTTCCTTTCTCCATTAGTTGCAACTCTTCTTCAAAATGAAACGCCAACGCTCGTGTAATGGTTGAATTTCATTTTGAACTTCTTAGTTCATCCATCTGGAATTCTCTCTTTTGATGTTTTACTATTTCACCCTTATTAATATTTCGTTGGGTTCGTAACGTACTCAGATCGGGGTTTGCTTTTATTTAAAATCGAACCTAACAAATATTATTCATCTATATTTTTGTTGAAAAGTTGAACGATTTCAAACTTTTCTGAAGGTTCAATTAAATAATTTTTGTGAATTTAACATAATTTTGTGGTACACTATTGTACTAAATTATTTTAATTAGCATCCGTACGGTTGCAAATTGTGCCATGTTTCCTGCAACATCTTGTAGAGCTTAATAATTTACTTCCTCCTGATGTATAAATGGAGTGCTCGCATTTGTTTATTGTAAATGTGGATGGCTCTTTATATTGTCACTATTTTTTCCATAATATTTCCAACACCATTGCTAAACCGAAATTGAGGTTTGTGTTGCTCCACTATCTGTCTTATTTGAGTGATTTAATAATGATAATTAATAGTTGTTGAACACCGAATAGGGTTGGATTTTGCAGGGGAATCCTAGAAAGAATCCCAAATAGTTACGCATACGATTCTATTTCAAAGGACATAAACGTTGTGTTCTGTTGTTTACGGAGCTTTTTTACGGTTGCCTTTGTTTCTTAGGATGGTTCCTTCTATTTAGAATTACGAGTCTTTGGAGCTTAAAATTTTTATGAAAGAAACTGATCAGGAAAATCTATTCATTCCGGCGACCGGACAGACTTTTATACGACCGCAACCCTTCACACCGAAAATTAAAGCGAGTTTAACGAGGAAACAAATCAAAAATCCAAGACTTCGAAAACGAGATAATTTTGGTAACGAAGGACCAGCCGAACAAATAAATAGGACATATTCAAAACGGAGCTAGGAAACTGGCGAACCCATTAAAATTATTACGTTTTTTAATATTCTGACTTTTATTATTGGTTTTAATACATCATTTACTGCTTCTGTCTTATTCTTTGTCTGCGGTTGACAGGTTCGGGTAAAGGGATGGCCATTAATAATAAGCGGGATCAAGGCATTCTCCGAAAAATACGTTGCATTGTTCCGTGATGGACCACCTACACAGAGGAAGATGCTGTGTGTCTGCCACAGATGATGTGCCCATGTTTTGCATGTCTTTCAATGGCAACAAACATTGTAATTTATGAATGTAACGTAAAAATAATATTTGCAACATAAGATTAGTGTAGATAAGAGGGTATTGTCAAGTTCGCAATAAAAAATCATTTCCACTTATTAAGTTAATAATAAAGAAGTCTAATAACTGTCAATACCAGTATTATTTTGCATTCGACGTTCCGTTATGTTGTTGGCACAGGCACGTTAGTCAGGGTAAACATGTCGACTGTTTCCAGCTGACACGACAAGGTCGACATTTGGACGTGTACTTAATGTATCAACTCATGCAATTGCTGGACACCGTACTTCCTTGTATTTTCTGTATGTTCTCATTTTCTACTCGAACTTTAAAGAATGTTGAACGTAGTGCTTGGACGTCAGATCATTAACTAACTAATTCTTATTTTTGGAAAATTTTCTGGCGTTTTGAGTGAAGGAGAAGTTAGTCTTTGCCTGTGTAGTTTTTATGTTTAAATGAAAAATTTGAAGTCATCTCTCTTAAATATTTGTTTTGGAATCGTGACGCCATACCACGGTTGTAATAGCTCACGACTTGATCTCGTCATCGTCGTACCGATCGGATCGTTTTCGTTAAACCTCTCTTTTTGAAAAAAAAAAGTTTTCCCCGAGTTAACAATGCGACTGTTATTACACTAATCAGACATTGCAATAATTAGACCGGCCATGTAGAATGCAGCTAATCTTCAGCAATATCTTCGGGTATTTTACGTAGACCTCTACACGTGGAAACTATCGCTTTTTTAGTTGACTTTTACCAATTGATAGCATCGCCATGAGAATGAATTCGGAGTCGACGGCTAACAGTCCGTCATTACATGAAATCATTAATCTGACCATTGCAGACTGACTGAGACCTCACAACTAATGAGGTTTCACAAATTAAATTGGTAGGATACGACTTATATATTTTTCTTAGTGGAATGCGAAAGTTAAAATTTTGTCGCGTCGAAAGAATAGTGTCTTGCTTAAATAATGAAATTTCCCTTTTTATTAACGCTCTTGGATTTGTTTAATATAGCGGGCTGTTGAGAGCGTGTTTGAATGCAAATATTGTGTTTACTTTCCTGTGGTGTAGCAATTATATGATGCAAGCATATATACAATGACAGATCGTAGCTGGCAGACCTAATTATTAAAATATGTACGGAACGAGAATCAAAACTTTTTCAGCAGTTGGTATATGAGTGATCTCAGTCTTGACGTTGACAGACAATTTGCAGAGGAAGTAGGCAGAAGTAGTTCATTTTTAAAGTTGGTAAAATTATATATACAATACGGTTTGCATTTACGAATTGCTGGGGGCCCGTTTCGACGTCCGTCCCGGGGGCCAGATTTATTTATTCTTACGAATTTCTGGTCTTTTGTGGGTTCCTTGAACCCCCTTGACAAGTTTTATGTCATGTGGAACTCCATAATTTATGAGTCCGGTAAATAAAACGTTTAACCGCTTCTCGAATAATGGAAGATTTTGCCCAAGAGTCAACCGTCCGCGCGGAACAAAGCCCCGGGAACTATAATTTTCCATTTATTTTGGTTCCCACTCTATTCAGGACAGCTGACATTGCCTTCTTGCCCGAAAATGTCCACAATGCCATCCTTGTTCGGGCGGCTGCCATTAACAGGAGTGCGAGCACAATGAATTTCGCCATAGAAAAATTTCTTCCTAATTTACAGGGATCAATGGAATGTGTACGAATGGTCCAGAATTCAAATTCCTTAAAAATAAATTAATTGGATTAATAAAATAAAATCAACTCTACGGACATTCTCGTTAATGCAATTACTTTTCCTGCAAATAGATTTTTAATTAAAGTCCGTAATAGTTGTATTGTTTGATGATCGATAACCGGTTGATTGAAAACGATTATACTGATGAAACTAAATTATTTGAAAACGGTCGAATAATTAAACTAGACAGTATCGCGCGGTTGTCCTATCGATGGGGGCAGTAGAAACTTGATATATGGGTTCTTGTTTAATGAAATATTTTTAGACTGGCTTCTGACTACTTATCATCCACATCTAGTGAAGTGGACACAATAGCACGTAACGAATAAGTAAATCTTACAACGTTCTCAGGTACTTAGGAGAGAGTTTAAATTAAATGTTCAGGTGCAAATTTCTCCAAGGAGTGAACTTGGAAAACTTTCAAGGAAAACTTTCAACAGGGAAAAATTTCTGGAATAAATGTGCACCATTAAATTCTTTAATTCCTGGAAAGGTACTTTTGATTAAATGTAATTTACCTTTACTTTTTCTAACAATGGTGGTAGAACGCTCGATCCAAATTTCGACTATTTATTTTACGGGTAGACGTAATGGGTCTTTTTAGAGGATACCGTTAACAGAACTTTTACCAAGTTTTCATCGGGTTTCTAGTACCTAAGGTCGATAAAAAGCACCCCCATATTAAGCCGCTCTTTATTTAGGGTTTGTGCTGTCATTAAAGACTAAAAATACCACCTTCGTCAGGTCCATTTGTATTTAGGAAGAAATTACAATGTTCCAAATTCTAAATTCAATCACCATATGCTGGTAGGTTCTGGAACAGGTGGCCCCGAACCTCCGACCTCATTCCTTGCGGTTCGGAAAAGGCGATGACCATAATAACTGCTGCTGGAGAGATCGACTCGTTGGTTCTGCCTCAGGTGAGGATCATCTCCGTCTATCTATAATTATCTACTCAGAATCTAGTTAACATCCATTTGAGTCCATCTGGCAGTCCCGATAGCCACTCTTTCTGTCACCTCTATTTTTTTCCCTTGGGGTTTTTTAATTTATCACATTCTTGTCGTTTTTGGATCGTAGGAATGTCCTGGAAATCATTATTTTTTTTGTCGTATTTTTCGTACCGCGGTCCTGCCTGACCCATTAGGATTCTCTGTCAGCGGAAACGGAATGGAACGGGCAACATTTATTCCGAACGTGTCGAGTGTTTCACATCTTTTGGATGATTCTATTAAGTTATCTAGCGGTAGTAACGGCAGGGATTTATGTATGTTTGATGTTAAATTTTGTTGCAGTGGCAGGAAGTAGTTCACTCAACGCTTTAACTAGATTACCCGAGTGATGACATTTGTTAAACACTAGGAGATGCAGTAAATAATAAAATTCGGTGTATTAGATGTGACGTAATGTAAGTTACTGCAGAGGTGTAACACCTGCCCTCGGATACATTTAAGTTGTCTTTAACGGTACATACGCTTCCGACATTCTGTCAGCTACCACATTTTCCACCCCGTTTAAGTTGTCGATTTTTCAAAGTCATTTTAGGTGGCATATGTCGTCAAAGGCGATAATTACGTAAACCATCAGCTTGAAACGCGTTAACGTAACCAAAAATTGTTTTTGTATGTTTTCAAAATAATACTACCGGCGGAATTTGACTTGAAAAAACGCGGTCTTCGTACCGCAGACGAAACATAAACAGGAGAGTTAACAAAGCGTGGCGAAATCGCATGTCCCCATGACATTAAAGCCGCACTCCACGCTTAGTAATAATAACGGCAAGGAACAATTCATTACTCCATATTCATAGAGTGTATAATTTATTTTATTAACTGCCGTGCTATCCCAAGGGTGGCCATCTTTTAAATTTTAATTTACTCGAAATCATGATTGACCATTCGTGGTAGGCAAAGAAAATACGCGTTCCAAATTCGAGTGGGGGTATTACCTGTCTACTACCAAAATTAAACTTTGAAAAAGTTACACCGGATTAGAGACTCATTGAATTGTACCCGAATTGAACTGAATGAGAAAGAAGGTAGAAATTTCTTCTTACCAACAAGAAATGTGAACCAGATTTTAAAAAGAAAATAAATTTTTGTGTTTACATACACAAGCGCGTATATACGTATACATAGGCTGGTCAGATACGATTGTCTGTATTTGAAAGGAGGAGGAAATGATGGGTAGTCGTAGAAGGTGGTAAAGAATTTTTCATTATTCTGGGGTTCCAGCATTTAAATGTAAAATGATACCTGATTATAATAATAGGAAAACATGTGACCGTTATCGAGCAAAACGGTTGTAATTTGTGGCTCCGGCTGCCACCCGCCGAGACAAATTATATCGCGTGAAACTTCACTCCTCCTATTAATATTTCATTTATTTATCTTTCCTATTTATTTAATTTTTCCCAGGTATGACTTGACGTTCCTTATTTTTTTCCAAGTCCCTTTACACACACACACACACACCTATATATACATATAAACTGAATAAAATAAAATCATAGATGCACTTTGTAATGAATCATTTTAGTAATTCGAAGACAATTCCCAACAACATTGGACCCATCAATGTGGCAGTTAAAAATACATTTAAGGTATTCTAACCGGGCTCATTTCAGGTTCGGTGCCTCGTCCTCTGTTGTATTGGCTAAATGAGGCATTTGCTTGGTACGAGTGGTATGCTTAAGTGGCTTCTTTGAAGGTGGACCTGGTGGAATAGGAAGCGTTTCATGGGGGCAGATGGGTACTCAGCCATTTATCCTTGTTAAGCAATCACAATAATATTTTCCACGTTTAAACTCATGCCTTATAATTCGGCCTCAAGTTCGGTTACATGTCTTGGACTTGTTTTGCCTTCTTACTTTATATAATTAAAACGTTAAGTCGGTTTATTTTAATGCCTATTAATCTTGAAAGACAAACCTATTTTGATAATTCGTTACATGTTAAATGCAATTTTAAGTATCGTTAGAGAATAATAAGGTTACAATGATAACATTCTGTAACAAATATTACACATTTAATGTTGCAGTTGTTTATGCGATGCACGCCTATCAACAGTCCATCAACTGCTCTTTTCTCACAACTCGTTCGAACATGTTTGCGTGATGAATTTTATGTAATTTTACATGGAATGTAGTTCCGGTTCTATGATACGTACAATACTCCCAGAGCTCAGTGGTTTTACAATAGTTTCTTAGGATCGAATACATTTCTTCGGCATTTGGGGGGGGGAAGGGCAGTTGGTGCAACTTTTTGTACTTTCTACTCATTGTCTCGACTAAGTAAATAAATCAGGTTGTGCTTAAGTTGCGAGGTGCTGTGTATTTTATCGCCGGATATACAAGAATCGGAAGTGATGGATCCGAAATGGGAAATTAATGGTGAAAAAGGCGGAAGGAGTTACGGCCATCTTATGCTAATTTAGAATTCACAACTCTTCTTTATTTATATTATTATTTATTGTTCTACTCTGTTCTTCCTTTTTAATATTGTTACGAGTTTTTCCGTTTTAATTATACAGTTCGAAATAATTGTAATTAAAACAAAATTAATTAAATTTCACTTGTCTACTTCTCTAGCTCTCTAAATCGCAAATAACAAGTATTTATTACTTTATATTAGGCTTTAATTGTTATATTAATATTTTTTTAAATCTCATTTCCCGAAAGCAAATTTAATTTATGTCACTCTCGTGTTTTATGTTCTCGAGCTTTGTTTTTCTCTTAGTTTTCTTAAAACGTTGTATCCTGCAGTCTTTTTTTTCGTTTGCCCAAAGCCATTATTTTCGTGTTATAGTTATGGCCTTTTATCACCTCATTCCTTCCCCAGAAATATTTCATCATTCTCATGCACTTTAGCCTTACATTTTTGGGTTTGCTGCTTTTGTTTTCAGCATGGGTTTTTTCCCAGAGGTTTTCACCCAGGTTTTGTCGACACATCATCAATTTCAGATTTTTCCAAATGATGATTTTGATTTTTATATTTAAAATGAGTTCCTCCTTTAGAAACTTGCCTGGTTACACAGACAATTTCTATATTCTTTGTTTATACGTGGAGTGTTCTTTTTTATATATTAATTACTTTCCACATCATATATTTTTTCTACTGGGTCTACTTTACATAACATACAGATAAATTTTAATTTTTCCGTCCTTTGTATCAATTAATGATGAAACATTTCACTATTATTTGAGTGTATACTTAATGGACTCATTTAACGTAAAAATTTTTATACGAGAAGACAGGTAATGAGACCACTCTCCCGGATATCTAAAATATTTTTCACGTAATAATTTTGAGTCATTTACTGTAAGATTAATTAATTATCTCACATGCTTTGATGCGTACATAACTTCACGTTTTTTGTATGTATTTATTTATATAATAATTTGCTCGTCGTTGGGGAGCTATAAGGGTGTTACTTTAAATACATAAACGAGATACACAACGTTTAGAATGTCAATCGCAGCATTTTATGCGTGTATCGTGTATGTTTATACCTGATTCTTTGTTTATTAACTTTAGGTCTGCTGAGTCGTCGTATCGATGGGATCCTAAAGAGGGACAATCAATTTTCATCGGATTTTCATTTGTTCGTTGCGATGGCTTAGGAATTATTTCGATTTTTACGATCGGTTTGAACTTTCTAGACAATTGGAATGCGCTTTTACGTGTAAGCAATTATGTGATCGTAATCCGGCTTTTACGATCGGTATCATCTTTACTCATACGTCGTACGTCAGCGTTCCTTATGTAGAAAAAGGATCCGCTCGGGCAACCATGACACTTCTTCCTACCTTTTCCGATGCTTTTCCGATTGCTGGCCATGGGACAGACTCTCTCACAAAGGCTGTTTTAAGAGGTGATCGACAGGAGTGTTTATTTTGTAATGTTTGCGCCATACACGGAAGAAGCAGGGTACTGTCAAATTGATTTGAATTTCTGCTAATTTTTAATAATGAAGTTCATAATCTAGGCTGGCACTTGTCTAGCCTTTTCAAGAGAACGAAACAGTTCATTTCAAAGAGCTTGGAGATTGTGACAAGTGTTGAGTTCCTTCAGAAATTTGGTTACGTACTTCGTTTTTGTTGGGGTTATTTGAGTTGGGGTTAGCCTTTGATTTTCGAGGTTTAATTGATTTTGTTCCTTGTCAAGTTTTAATTTTTAAGGGCTGGCTTTTCTGATTTAACGTTTTACTCGAAAGAAGAATTAAATGGAATGGCTCTAGGCTTTGGAGTGAGGTGAGCACTCTCAGACAAGCAAAATCTCAACTTTTTTTCTTAGGAATGAAAGTTTCCAACTCATCGTAAAGGAAAATCGGGTTTCATGTGTTGTGCTTTTGACAAATTTAAATTATTTAGAAAAGTTTGATTTCGGGGGCGTCAGAATGGATTTTGAGCTTTCAGAGCTTTCATCGTAACTTTAATTTGTCTTGTAAAAACAAGTTTAATTTTCAATGGAAATCGCCCGAATTTAATTTGTCGGATGAAAATTTCGGCGAGGTGTGCTTCATGTTCCACAAAGAAAACAGCAGTTGTTCGTTACAAAGTCGGTTTTGAGTTTGTAATTGCGAGCCTGTGTTGTATTGTTGAAAACGTATGCAGTTTATAATACTTCATTTAGGGAGTTTATAATTTTCTCTTTAAGTGTACGTCAGTGAACTTGAAAATGAGGGTTTTGCTGAAATGAAAACTTTTCTCTTTCGTGACAATTTTTCATAAATTTTTGGATGTGAATTCCACCCTATTGTTTTATGTTCCTTTTGTCTGCGGTGTTTGTGATAAAGCATCTGTGTGGTTTTGATATTTATTTCAGGGAACAATCTGATCCCAATTCGAGAAGTATATTTACATGAGGAACGTAACCGAAGTGTCTGTGGATATTGTTGAGATGATATAGTCACATTGGTTGTACCCGAAGAAATGAATTTAGTCAACACACATTTGTGGTGCACTACGTTATTACATCGGCAAAGTCGGTTATATTGGTTATGTTCAGAAATTTTTTTTCTTAAATAATCGGTAGTTCTGTTTGTACTTTGAGTTTTCACATAAGACGTTGATATTCATGTATATTGATGTTGAAGTTTATTCATGAACAACTTCCATTACACCAAAATTGCACCCTGATACCGAGAAGATTGAATTTTCTTCATCGTAAACCTTTACTTGAGTTTTTGCATATACTTAGCATTACCGTTAAAGCGCCTCTTGAGTGAAAGTTTAAAATACTGATACTAGCCTTAGTGTCGGTAACCTTAATAAATACTTGATGGGTATATATACATATGAAATTGTAGTGGAAGAACACCATTCTTAGATTGACTATTTAGGCTTCAGGAGATTCCGTGTCTACTGTTTGAATTAATTCACAAAGTTCTATTATGAATTGGAAATAAAAGTGAAATTGCACCGTTGTTTCGCAGTCTCACTGTGTTTGGTGCCAACACGAAATTTGACAGGTCTCGCCACCGTCTTCACTGACCTTTACATCCACCAGGTTGTGGGCATCACCACCGGTTAGTTTCTCCTCAAATTAGCCTCAGGTTTTCGTAACAACGTGCCGAACCACCGCGGTTCATAATCTCGTGTTTATTCAAGTCACGTCAACACATTTCGCGTTCGTAGAAAATCATCTTAAAATTGGTCGTTTAATTTTCTTGTCTTGAGAATTTCATTTGTTTCAATCAGTTTGACACTTGGAGGTTTTTTCTCATAAGACTTTCGACAATGATTTACGATTTGCCGTCGTTTCTCTGTGTGAACTTTTTATGGGAGCTGACGCTTCGTATGAGGTACTGGTGCACTCTCAAAGAGTCACACGTTGCACTCCTCACAAGGAATGGCGTCAAACTGAATTTGTTTTGTTTTACTATTTTCCAACCATAAATCTTTGCATGTTGTGGTTGTTATTGTTGTTGTTGTTGTTGTTCTTGTTTCTGTGTCTCCCATTTCGGTTTCGGTTACAATAAATCAGCGTGTTACAATCTCGGGATATATGTTGAAGTCAAGAATTCTTTTTACACAATCAATGTGTTTACTTATCGCTATACTGACCTTAAGAATCTAGAAAATCTAGTAATCTGTTCTAGTCTTATTGATTCTTCCTAAATTTTCTCGAGCGGAATTTATGTCTGGAAAAAGGACTTGCTATCTGATTCTTACAATTTCTTCGTTTCCACTGATCTTTTTGTCTGATTCTACTGGCATATCCCAAACATGCTGACAAGCGAATTTTATAGGTATTTTATGTGTGTAGAATAAAATGTTGGACTTACCTCGAATTGATTAAGTTTACTTTTACGAAATCTGGTATCTCTCTGTAATTTTGGTTTGTCTACCAACGCTTAATGTTCTCCCATTTTCTGCGTGTGATTTTCCAAACGTCTTTGTGGGCTTGTGGTTGCACATGCCTGCATTTTTACTTCCTCAGGTTTACCTGTGGAATTGCTTTCGTAGCACGATTGTGAAAAGTTTTACGATAAAGCTGTGGGCACAACTCGTCGGATCTTCATAAGAATTTTTTCTTTTATTAAGTTGCTGTTAAATGGTTTTTCGTCTCTCTTTCCCCCATTCTTTCTTCCTACTGATTGATGACTCCAAATTGTTTCTCATCCATCTTTATGACCTTTTGTTTCTCCATCTTTCCTAGCAGGGAGTTATGTTATAAAATTTTGGGAGTTTTACTCTCTCCGGTGTGCGTTTGGGTGCCAAATATTAATACTCGTCGACAATGTCAGATTCTGAAAAGGTGGCACTGAACTAATGATTTAGTATAAGACACAAACGTATAAATGGTGCGATAAAAAATTTCTAAGGATGTGGCTTGGAATGAGAAATTACACGATAAAAAATAGTACTAGGTTTTCGAAAGCCTCCCCCAAAAATGTTTAATATGATTACTCATGTTTGCAGAGTTTAAAAATAAAACTAATATTTGTAGTGAACACGGGTTATAGTAACCTTGATAGTACTCGATAAAAACGTAATATTTCTTATAGATTTATTGACGTGTTTATCGGGGAAAAAAGTTGCAACAAATCATAAATAATAAGAAAATTATATAATACATTTGAAAGTATCATTAACAATGTACAGGCATTTTCCATATTCTTCTGTAATTTATAGTACAATTATGCGCGTGGTTTTTTTTTTGAGGAATGAGGTAAAGAATAAACGGAATTCATTAGTGCGAAAAAAATCAAATGCTAATAAATATTGTAATAAATAGCACAACGTCATTCTCGAATTAAATTTACAAAATAATTCTCACGGTGTGTGACAGCAAATATGAGGTTCTGTCCTATTGAATAAAGATATTACAGCCCATTAGTCGGACAGAATTGGGTTAACTAATATTTTGCTTGAAGTCCTTACATTAAGCCATTAACACCAAAAGTTATAAATTGTTTAGATTACCTATGGATATACCTCAAAAATCTACTACATTGTAGTAAATACACATATTATTTCTGTTAGTTCCGTTTCATTTGATTTTCACGGGCATTTGTACCGGGAAACCGTGCGAAAGAAATAATATTGAGTGAACAAAGAAGCAATACACATCCATTAATCATAATTAAAACAAAATAATGTAAAACGTGGATGAAGTGATTTCATCCAAAACTTATTGCAGACAATCTTGGTTAAAAGTTTTCTCTATTTGGTACGTCAATAAAAATTGATAGCCAAGGTGAAGAAATGTTTTACCTCATTTTAACTTGATGTGTAGTCCAATGTTGCAGTGGTGTGTGTAGTGGTGTAGTCTTCAAAAGTATGCATGCAAAATAGGGGTCAGAAATAAATAAATAATTTCCCATGAAGAGGAGTAATATATAGATAGACTTAGAATATTATTCTTGGCAAAATGAGGATAGAATTCCTGCAACATGAATTTTAAGAAATTTAAATTGATTTTTTATTAAAGAGGAATAATGAATTATCTTCACACATTCTGAAACTAAGAAGTCTCAGGTACCCGTACCGAACTATGTACATGTAGAATACATATTTAATTGCTCGATACTAATCAATGGATGAGCCACTACGCAACGAGTCGAAAGAAAATTTATTTTTTGAAAACTGGTTGTTACAGTTTTTGCTCTTCATGTTCTGTCAGTGTTGTCTTGTATCAGGTTATTCGTGCGTAATCGTTTTGACAGTTGACCAGTCGTGAGAAGATGGTTTCATTAAATTTACCTTGCATAATTACCAAGTGCATTATGAACCGTATTTATTCTGAAGGGTGCATTCCAGGAAATTTTACCTGAAATTAGGAAGGTGTTTGGGGCCCTGTGCAGCTCTCCTACAAAGAAATCGAAAGGGAAAAAGCATTCAAGCCGAACGGAATATTACATTAGGGCTGGGTGGATACAAAATCACGGGAAGACAAGGAAAAAGCGACGCGAATCACTTATGCAATGCAACGGAATTGGTTCAACATGCTTCACTACCCTCGTTACACCCTCGGGCACCACTCAGATTTCCCTAAAAAGTGTAGCAAGACAGAGAGAATTTCCCTCCAGGAAAAGAACCCGAACGTCAATTTTCTACAATCTGATCACGATCGCTCTACACCTTCACGATTAAGTTTTCACTTTCCAAAAGCCCTCGTTCAAGGTGCTCACCTGAACTGATTTCTAATTATTTCCTGATATCACAAGTTCCCGAAAGGGCGGTACCCGTGAACCTGAAACCGTAGCTATTGTGGTCATCGCGCCTCCTTTCATTTCATCTTCTGGGAAAAGCTTCATCCACCTTAGTTTCCCTCCATCGAGCTCGTACATAAAATTCGTTTTTAATTATCGTGAAATATAGAGGTTCTTATCGGACGAAACAAAAGTTGCAACGTGGAAGAGATAATTATTTATGTATTTTAATTAACAAGTCTGACGTTGGAGCTGAGAAATAGTGCGGGTACCGGTGCAAACGTGGCCGGAGTCAAGGGCGACAATTAACGCCATAACCGTTACTGTCACTCGATAAATTTATTCTGTATTTCTATTAATTAATTCCAACCGTATTTTTATATAAGAAATATGGAACCTGGACGGAATTGGTCATTTTTTTCACTCTTATTAACACCTGACACGATGTGTTCAAAACCGGTTCGAATGTAAGCGACACACGTGTGTTTTTCCCTTGACTTCCCACAGTCGTTTGACAGACGAGTGAAATTGTCTTCCAAAGTCTGCGGTCTGGCGGTCTCGAGGAGGAAGAAAATGCTCTGAACCTGAGGTCACAACGTATTTCACCGAGCCTCGGATTATCGCAGTGTTGTTGCATGGTTAAGGAATCCATTGTGCAATTGCATGATAGATGACCTTCGAATTCTACCTCAGACTGAATTTACAAAACCGACAGGTACCCGCGCACTCACTTGTTGAAAGGAAAACAGACTTCGTTAACCTCTGACTGGGAGGTGGAGAGAGGAGATATGTCTTTAGGAGGTCATGCACGGTCTCTTCCTTCATTTTCTCACTTGCCGTGATTTCTTTCTCTTTCTGGCTCTTGCTTCATCATTAGGACGATAGGAAAATAATTTCTCATTGATTTCTGTTTACACAAGCCGGCATTTGTCGGTTTATTTACATAACAATGGTTTGCCAGGTCAGAATTGAATGACACCCGGTACCGAGTGCCCTTTTCCAATCTAATTTTCGTATTGACTTTTCACCGATTGATTTCATCATTTTTCAACTCGAACTAATCGACGTGAATGTTTATTTATTTATTTATTTTTTTTTTGGAATTCGAGAACTTGATTTGAGTTAAAGACCTAAAATTTGTCACGTTAGAACGTAATGGCCAGGTGTATTTCGTGTAGGTGTCCGTAGTGTTTCATATTGTTCTTCCTCACCTCAGGAAACAAGTACTCGTGATGACCAGGTAACCTGTTAAACCCTACCGACTAATCACAGCGTTATTATTAATTAAATGATCCAGTAACGCCACACAAAGAAATTAACATGATTTGAGTGGTTGTGGTGAATGTATGAAATTCATTCAATGGAAACTCAAAAAGGTCTGTTTTGGTTGAATATTTTGTTGAATCGATTTTCTGAAGATCTGTTTATGGTTTTGGTCCGTTTCTAGTGAGTAAATCCCAAACATCTGATGTTGGCGGTGATGTGAGGGTGACCAGGAAACGTCTTCGGTCGACTTAAAAGTCAGACAATGAAGAAACAGTAGGACTTTGGACATTTGTCTCGCAGCATCAAATGGTAGCTGACACGGTGATTCTATCACGTCTGGCCCAAAACTCGTCAAAACGACTTCCCAAGGAGACGCATGCAGTGTCAATGGACAGTCCCATTTAATTACGAGCCCTGTTTCATTCATCAAAGATTTCTTTTATTGATTGGCTTCATCCACGAAAGCAATTACCATTATTCATTGTTCTTCGCGTTCATTAATCAGGTGTCGAAAACAGGTAGACCCTGTCCCAAATGCAAAACCGTGTCCAAATCCTGTACGACGGTGCTTTGGGGGGTTAGAAATTTGTTCTCTTCTCTCAAGAAGGCAGTGATCACAGGCCAGACCGCAGTAAAAAGGACCACAAAAATTTTTTGGTTATTTCCCGATTTCCCTCCCGAACCTGAAAACATTTATCATTTTCCCGTCTTCTTCTTCTTCTTCTTCTTCTTCCACGTCACCTTTCCATTTTAATTGCCACTTGTCAGCATAAGCTCGTTTTAAATTCTGAAATGCCAATTTTTTTTTCTATGTCATTTCTCTCAACTCGTCAATTTAAATTTTTTTCCTTCATCCTCTGCTATGGCACATTTAATCTTCTATTTCACGCCTACTACGTTTTCTTTCTCTCCACCATTGTCCCTCTGTATTTGCTAATCATTGAGTTAATATCCGTACCTAGTGTATCAGTAATTGCCATAATGCCGTCCGTTCGCCCCCCCTCCCCTCCCAACCTCCTGTACCCTTAAGAATAGAGCATGGCGTAATAAATTACAATAATTGCCTGACTAATTACCTTCTTTTCTATTTCGTAGTTTTTATATCCTGTGCATCCCTTTTCGCTTCTCAGATTCTGTCATCAATTATCGTGCCGTATTCGTTTCTTCAAGCCCCCTGTGTTATAACGCGTTTACGTCTGCTATTAATTTTCCATTTTTTTTTTTAATTTTCACTTGTACCTTTTAAACCTTTTAATTCGTCTACCTGATTTTTCTTTGGTGCTCAATCTCCGTTCTTCTCCGGTAGCAACTTTTTTTCATTCGTCTACCGAAGTCCGATGGTCGCTGATAAACTTGAAAAAGCGCTTAACAGTCGGCGAACACGTTTCCACCATATCTTTTCTCTCCGTGTGTCTGTCCAGCATTCCTGCCCACCGCTCGCCACCATCTTCTGGATTTTTGAACACCTACATGTCTCTCCTAGATTTTTATCAGGACCAGTTCTTTCTGGTCTTCTCCATCATTTCAAAGTTTTTTTTTTATTTGCTCACGGGTATCCCTCGACACAGACCATTCGTAACATTCTCCACTCTTCGGTTCCCGTTGGGTGGTATGACATGTCTGCAATGAATTGCTCCCTATTTGATCAAAGGGTGTGTTTGATAGCGATCGTATCGTCCGAGATTGAAACGCGTGAATCGCTCGATCGCTTGAATTATGCATGTATACATTGGTGGAGCGACAAAATCACCGACAATAAAGGCACCGTTGAAGTACTCCATATGACACCTGGTGATGTCTCGGGATCAAAAGGGACGTCACTCGATCGATTCATGTTATATATACCTGTTTGCATCAAGTGATTTCTGTCTGAATGGGTCAGAAGATGATTCGCGACATTCTCGAGTTCCTAAACTAATAGGGTTGTATTTGCGTCAGAAGTTGGTGTAAAACGTCAGAAGTTTTGACTCATGGAATTCACAAAGAACCGCCTTCATCCCTTCCACGGGTGGATGCAATTATGTAACGGATGAAATTTTTTTTAATAAATCAAACGGCGTGACAGGCATTCCGTTGAGGTGCTCAAACGTTACAGGCCGGGCAGACACCCTGTATGTAGTTAGCAAGTCTGATGTCTCTCGAGGTAGCAGCCCACGTCTAAGTGTCACATCTCAAGTGCGAGACATTTCTTGCGATTAATGATGATCGATCGCATCGGACGAGAGATTTCCGTTTCCCTTGAGATTCCAAAGAGATCGGAATGCAAGTTGTCAGTCGACTGGGTAATGGGGTCGAACTAGTCTTTGTGCGTGTGTAGAAAAGCGCCCGGGAAGACAGTAACCCGTGGCAGGAGTGATCCATTCTATCAAATTATCTAATCCGTTGTAATCACTTTCTTGGGTAATTTGAGATTAACGAGAGAACACAGCTCACTCAAGGACCTACCCGTTTTGAACTTAACATTCATACTGAAATGCAATGAATACTTTTTTTTCTTCGAATCGGGGTACTTTGTTGTTCTCTTTCCAATTAATGTTATCTTTGCTTTGGTGGAATTCAAAATCATCAGATATATCCCCTCTCCTCCCAAGATGTAATGGATTAATGATACTTTCATCATTTTCCAGTTTTTGAAGAAAAAATCTGATTGTCATAGATTAATATTGAGCGGAAATTTTGACAGTAACAAGGGCAGATTACGTCAAGTGAAATAGATGACTAATGGAAAACAACGATTTGAAATGAATGAGGTCTATCATTAGAAAAGGTAGCGGTGATGTAAGGCCCACCACGTGCACACTGCATGTTTGAACACAGTTTAGGATCTCTACAGAAGAATAAGGTGGCTAGGGACACATTCAATTTCACGATTTTCTTTTTTCGTACGTAAAATGGCTAACAGTAAACCATTGAGATATATTATTGATAAAACTCCCCTAAACTATTACATTACACTACTAATAATACACGGGAAAGTTTCGTGAATCTTGCAGAACAAAATCTTTACTGCTTTCCTATTTTAGGGTAGCCTTCTTTGTTTTTAGATATTCTCTTAAGTCCTTGCAAACAGTCTTGGGAAAAAGATTTCAAATTCATTTTCTGCTTATCCGGTTTACCTGTGAGAGCCAAAGAATCGTTTTTTTTTAATAAGTATTATCACTGCAGCACTCGTCATCAGGAATTTAATTAACAGGTGGAGAAAGAAGGGAAGAATCGAGTCGATACTGTTGTCGTAGTGCATTAAGAGCGACATAACGAAAGGGAAGAATTGTTATTGGAAAGTGATAAAGACCAAAGAACTTAAGAGGGACATTAAACAGTTCCTCAGAGTCTCAATGTTGAGGCAATAACAAGGCTTTCTCGTAGAGAACTTTCTTGCCGGAATGCCTGACGGAAACTGTTACAGTTTCGGCAATGGATGCATCTTCCCTCCCGTTTTAATGACACCGTCGCACTACTTGCTTTTCCAGGGTGATAATACTTAATGAACCCTGGCTAATAGTTCTAGTTATCGTCAGCATTTTGCCCGACCTTATCACGGTTGGGGGGGGTTTATTTTTTACGGTACGACTTCCCGAACGAAACTCATGACCATTTGGTTAGAATGTAAGTACCGAAACCAGGCAGAATGACCGAAGATATCATTGTCACATGAATTATTAATGTTTCGGGTTATGACCGGTGAAGGAAAGGGCAAGGGTGCTTCACAGTTCCTATCACTTAGAGCGTTCCCATAAGTTGTCTTCTCACACTTTAAGATTTTAATTAAGCAAGTTTTACTTTTTGACACTTTACCAAGGAAAATTACACGTTACAAAAAGTGTTTAAGAATTACATAAGTATAACTTGTGAGTTCTATCATCGGTTTGTGGGCGTCAACTAAAATTATCAAAATTATAATCTCACTCAATGGGATTTTAAGGATTTGCTCCTTTGCAAACGTCGTTCGTATATATCGAGAACTGGACTTGCAGCAATTTTTTTTCTCATTGGTTATATTTACTCAGAGCCCAAGGCTATGTCTAGTTAAATAATTTAAAGAAGTAGAGATACATATTAATTATATTAATAAATAAAAAAATGGTAATATATACGGCTGCTGCATTATTGCTCGGAAGGGTTCCAACATTAAAAGACATCGCTCGACTATATAAGACGATTACACGTAAACGGTAATCTGACAATAAAGGTAGTACGTGTGTTACACAATTGGCAAACTAGTCTTTGGCTTAATGATTTATCGATCGTTTTGCAGCTGCAGAGTCTTCGTCGAGAGAAGTGCAACCAGAGACATTTGTTATTGACGAGGTATCATCGACACCGGGTACCGGGTCCGTACCGGGTCCTCCGAGTTGACATCGGTGGCTTGACTTTCCAGGCATCGCATGTTCACAGATTATAATCCGTCATTAAGTTTTAATTAGGTTTGCCAAACCTTTAATTGTTGACTGAGTGTCTGGGCAGTTCCGGTTCTTGCGTTTTTGTCGGGTACCATCGCGTGTCCTTTAAAAATTGCTCAATGGTAATTGGTTATTCGGTTTCTGAGTTCGAATCCACACGTCTTTCTTCGTGCTTCTTTTCACGGGACGGAGCAACAAAATGAATGATGACTTTGCATTGCAATTCCCGGTTTAATTACGTAGGCATGGTATTTTTAATATGTTTAACGATCGCTGATTATTCTCGTTCGTGTTGGTATAGTGCCAGAGAGAATGTGTACCCGCATACCTCATGCCTCCGGTCATTTATTAAAATTATTTTAGAATTTAACTTTGCTTACGTTGTGCACCTCGTGTTAGGACAAAGTACTCAGCATCACAGGAAGAATGTCGTAAATTTTATTTGCCTTTGGATAACAGTAGTTTTGCTTCGGATCGACCGGATGCTTATTGAGAAACCGCTTTTCAATATTATATTTAATATTTTAGCTTATTGCGAGATGTGGTATTTAATTAGGTAGAAAATCAATTCTGGTGGATTGTTATATTTCCGGTAGTCTGGCCAATACAAAACTTCAGCTTTGGTCAGTAACGAACAGTTTTTATTAATTTTTATTAAAAGAAGAAAGCACGGATTTTAAATGTTAAGTGTAAGTGGAGAAACGCTTCACCTAGTCCTGCATGGCGAGTCAGTCAAGGGACAAGCAGTAGTTTCCGGGTTGCTTGAGGTTTTAGAAGGCCCGAAGTGGATTATTAAATCCCTCAGTCTTAGAAGATACAGACATTTTGTCTGATTTCGTGTTGAAGGTACGAAGCAAAGCTCGGCAGTTACATTGTGGGTTTCGATTCAAGTGCTACTCTTCTTCAATATAGCATCATCATCCTCGTATAACCAAACAATTCACACGAATCCCTTCCTACCGCAAAAGCAAGCGGTTAAAACTCTTGTCAATATTTGCCCTCTCTTCAATAATATTATACGGTACATAATAAGTGACCAAACACCTAATTCCTTATGTACATATAATGACCCAAATGCAAATTCATAAAGTGTAATTTAAAAATATTTGTGCAATACATCGTAGGGCATAATTATATGTGTGCTCCACGACAATTATATTGTTTACAAGCGAGTATTATGTTTGCCGAACAAATGTTTATAATGGTGAAAGATTAAACGTCGGGTGTGGTTGCAACTAGTAATTCTGACCCTGAGAAAATTTACTAAATGCATGTTAAAACTTTAAAACAAATGTCTGATCGTAGGTGAGTGAGGGAGGGGGAGATTCCTTTCAGACAGTCGGTCATATAAATTTGTCTAGTGTTTGCTCTGACTTGTAACTATCATCCTTGAAAGTTGTACGACAATGAGCGTGCTTCCTCATGACAGTGGCGCGTGTACAACGCCAATTATACACATTAGTTTACGACTTCAATTTGAATATCTTTATACAGTCCTGGATGCCGGGACATATGTTTAATGTCCCGTCCGTCCCTGCAGTACATTTCAAACTTTTAATGAAATCCAAATCACGAGTCCTCGAATTTCGACCGTGATCCTGCATACAAATCGAGTACTAGTAATAATCTCAACTGAAGTAACAAACTAAAAAAAGATGCACTTTCTTTCATTACGGAATCCCCTAATCATCCAATTCAGGTTGGAGAAAAGGAGTTGTCTTTAATGTCTTCACTCGGAGTCGGTTTCAACGTTAAATGCAAATATATGCAGAAAGGAGTGTTTTTTCCCAGTGTTTTCTTATTCGATTCGGCAATATAAAAAGAGACGACACGAATTTAAGCTTCACGAATTGCTCACGTTCATTAATTAGCCGTGTCGGGTCGTGGAACTTGAGTCTGACTTTCCTCAACAGGGAAAGAAGTTGAAGAGAGCATGGCCAATCAAATGTGAATCTGTTCGTGGTATGAAATGTGTTTGAACTCCCATGGGGAATACCGGGAAAAGAACAGCTTCGTATGTCTCTTTTTCTTCCATAAATATAACGCTACACACACAAACACACGCACACACATATATTTATAGAGAAATTGAAAAGGATTAGTTACTTAAGGTTAAAAATTAAAACGTAGACCGCTTTTAGTTCAAGGCTGTATGTAACCCTAGCAAAATATGTAACGTGTAAAATCTCATTTTCCTCTCTTCGAATCTTCAATGTGCTCATTTCTCTTTTCTCTTTTGCTCTTGCACATTTAAAATTTATTTGATGGGTTCTTAGATGTCTTTCCACGTCTAGTCGGTCTATCCGAATCACCACAACTGGCGGCGCCGCCACCACCGTTTCTTTTCTGCTTCCCTTCCTTCTTCGAGAAGAAGTTATTCTTTCAGACAGAATTTTGAATGAGACATCATTACGGGAAGAAATTGCCGGAGGAAATGCGGATGAGAGTCGATCTATTTCTCGACTGAGACTCTCAGGAAGCGATGGGAAACCGATGAAGTCTTTGAAAAATGGTTGCAAAAAGATGATGAGATAGATTTAAATCAGAGTAGATAAGAGAAGTAGGAAATAGATATTAGGGAAAATTGAAAGCTGGTGATAGGGAAAAGGCTCGGGGAAAGTGTAGGATAAAGGATAGGATCGGGTCGAGAGGCGATGAGATGATGAAGAAGGTGCATAAAGCTGATGAGCGATGCGATTTTTCTGCAGTGCCTTCTTAGATCAAATCAAAAGAATCTCCTCGGGTACAACCCCCTGGATAATTTAACTGTACTTGTGCAGTGTCAGAGCATTCTGTACCTAACTGCTTCACTAATAGTAATTCCCTATGTATAAGTGTCTTAATAGCATTACAAATTCATACTTTTGTTCGAGTGCTATGTTTGCTCTAAGAATTCACCCACGATTAGAATACTATATATTAAATTTTATATTGCCACTCATCGTGCTTAATTTGGTTTTTGTAGTTCTTTACTTTTCGTCTGTTAATACCTCACGACTTGTAATTATTGTCTTCAATTACTCCTTATTTACTTACATTTCTTTTGTTTCTTTTCGAATATATAACCGTTCGTTTAACCATTCTTGTAGGCAGTTGTGGTATATTCCTTTGTCACGATCACTTCATCCAACACATCATTACCAACATGAAGCAGATTAATCATTAGCCTTTTCAACAAGTTCGCTTAACAAATGAAGGAAAGTTCATTTTCTTAAATTGCATTGAACGATGCCTTTGGTATCGTCGGCTCGCGTTTTGGTTTTTTTTAGTTGTCCATCACCGTCACGGATACATATTTTTAAAATCATCCCCGTGGTCTTTTACTTGTTTACTACCATCAGGTCTGAGCCTGATATTTTCCCGCTATTTTCTAAAAATTTCACTACCGACGGATGAGTTGCATTCATTCAAATATAAATAAAACAATGAAAAGGTTTCTGTTTCATAATTTATATTATATTGTATCAGCAAGTTTCCAGTCATGGTCTAAACCTTTGAACACATTGCAAAGCCAAGTATGTCTGAAGTAAACCACAGACGAAATTCTTAAGTCAAAACAAGGAAAAAAATCCTCTTTTTCGTTCCGTTACTTATACGATCGAATATTCTCCGAAATAATATTTTTTTTCTAGGAAAAATCAAAAATTTGTTAGCTTTTCCGGCTTTTGTGAAACGATAATGGGATTTATATATATTACGAGAAATAATACAAGGGCTGAACCTTTTCCTTCGTTTTGAGATGAGAATTTTCCGTCTGTGTGTTTCACATATTTCTTAAATACTCCCGCACTATTCCGGGGCTTTACTCTCCGAGAAATATTTTTATTACATCACATTATACTTGTTTCTCGAGCCGGGGATGAATATTACAATGTAGATTATATACATATATTTATATGTGTGTACATTGGCCACGACTCTCTCAATTCACTTCTTTTGTGAGATAGAAAAGTATTCTCCATTTTTAGATAAGTGGATTTTCGATTTACGACATTGGGTGATTCGCCCTTGAATCGACCTATCCGACGAATCTATCTAGGAAAAATTTATTTCCTATTTTGGGGAACCGGATGAGATTTTTTTAGCATTTGTTCTTCGCTGTTAGTTTTGATAAAAAGCCAGAGTGAACGTCTCGTTTTGAATTGTAATTTCCCTTAAAGTTTTCCCGTCTTTAGTCACTTACAATTAATCGCTTTTGGTTTGTTCTGTGGGAAGTGTACCTCTGACACTTATTACTTCAGTACTGTTGCATTGTGGTTTTCCTTTGATTTAACCCAGTCTTCGTCTATGTTGTTTGTTGTTCCGCAGGTTGTATAAATAGATTTTTCTATTTCATCACAAGCAGTAGTTTCGTGCAGGATGTGATTTGGAAGAACAAAATGGTTTGAAGTTATCAAAAGAGGTTCAATTCTACTTTGTTACATATATTTACAGGCTGTGTTATGTTTTTTTAATGATTCATAATTTTTCTTAAACTGTATAAGGAAATTCAAAGTGTGCCATATTTTCTAAATTATTATCTTAAACTGAAGATGGGTCCTGCAATAAAATAAGTTTCTTACGTAGTAATGAGTGTTATACCGACCTTAGCAGTAGAGCAGACACGATTCTGATCGACTTTTTCGACTCTTCTAGGACCGCGATTGGTGTTTGCTAGACATTTCTGACCAAATTGTTAGGTATTTTGCAGTATAATTCAAGGCTACCTTGTGTGTAACGCTGCAAAATTAAATAAACGAGAAAGAAAAAATTCATAGAAGTGGAAAATTACTTTTTTGTAAGGTACAAGGTTACCAATAACATATATTTAAAAATTTATTAATGCGATCGTATATAATACGGGTAAAAAGGGAAAATTATTATAATTAATAGAAGAAGAAAAATTTTTCTCACCACCGCATACGTCGTAACATTACTTAGCGCAAAGTTATTCAAAATAACACGGTGGAAGGGAGGTAACCCGAAGAGAAATCAATTTGTTTTCTCATGTAAAACAATATGTATGGTATCGTCTACAACTTAAGGTATGGCATGTCAAACTCACGGGTACTTTGTCAAGAACATTTTAGTTCTACATTCACGAGAGTTCCGTGATTGACTTTAAAACGTAATTAAATCAATCATCAAATCTCAAATGATGACGAGATTTGTTTTCGAATGAGTCAAGAAATCGTTTCCAGGGAAAAAATTAATGAAGCCTTGTTGGTATTTTGTCGTTTCATTACTATTTCCTGTGTGTATGAGCAAACTAGACGTAGCTGCACGAACGGAAACTACCACTCCACTTCCAATTTATTATTTTGAAAAGGTTGTTTTACTTTTATTGATGTTGGCTTATGTAATAATACACAATAATAACATAGGGACCGGTGCTCTCGTTGATTTTTTCAGTCTTAGGATAAATACAATAGGTTGATGGTTATGAAGCAATTCAGTAGTTCGTTTCAAATAGTAAAATTTGAGTCACGAGTTTCCGAATAGGAAAAAGGTCGAATTAAAAGCACGAAGCGATTCCAGTTGTTGTGGTTGGTTGCAGGCCGTCAGCTGCAAAAGACGGACTTTCACATGTCGGTCTGCGTGTCTTGAAGGAATTCTAATATAAATCGGTCTGCTCTGGACATCAATACTATTTTTACTATTCCAGAGAATGGTTTTCCGACTGTAACGTTTCTACTCCATTCTTTATTTAAAATAAAAGCAACTGGCTCGGATCGACTCTGGTGATTAAGGTTTTAGTCATTTGTTAACGCAACTAGGACGCAGCGATCTGGGAACTTTACAAAATCCTTAGGGCCTGTGTGGGATAGGACTACGGTATTTTGAATTAATTAGTGCTATATGCACTAAATCAACTTGATATTGTGCATGAGAGTGAGCGTTACGTTGAATAACCAAATTTTGATTAAATTTAATTGGTTCCAACGACACACACATGCGCGAGCGCGAGCGAAGAGATTCTTGTTAACAGATGATGCACATTGAACGGTTCGAGGAGAACGGAGCTTCAAAGTAGGACGGTCAAATATAAGTGGGCAATCAAAATGAAGCCTCCCCCGAAAATTAAAAAAATAGTTTGGTACACCACAGGCGAAAATGATATAACACGTATCCCCACCCGATAGTTAGATGGAAATCTAACGGCTAAAAATAGTAGTGAAGGAGATTATAGTTAGAGAGGTTACGAGATGGCCGAATTTAAGTGCAATTTTTTTGCACCTCCCACTTCGCCTCGAGCCTATCGGGGAAAAATAGTTTCTAGCATTAGTTGTAGACGAGTTTCGTTTCGCGATGCATACAAGTTGGAATCCATTTAACCTGCTCTCGATTCACCAGCGTTTCCATCAATTGAATAACAGTCCGGTGTCAATCGATCGATAATGATTTTTCAATTGATCAAACCCTATTAAATATTTTGAAACACGAACCATAAATAAAAAGTTAAGAAAGTTGACACTTAATTATATATAAATTATTTGATTTCTCATATCCTTAAACGGGCACGCGTGACTTTCGAAACCTGAAAAATCTCCTCGGGGTTGTGAGGGTGGGAGAAGAAAAAACGATTTTGTCTTTCTTTCCGATCGGGCAGAAACACGCGAGTTACTCGGGTACTTACCTTAAGGTACTCATCTTTCATTCATTCGCAGACGTTGACGGGTACCTGGGTCTTAACAAAAAATTGATGCATCTCCCCCTGTCTCTAATTAACAGTGAAAGGGCATTCTACTCATTTAATCCACGTGTGAAATATTTTGTTTTCTAAGACCCGTGATCGGTTGAACTTAAACTTAATTAAATTCGATCTTTACGGGGTGAAGTGAAAATTGCACATGCAATGGTTTCGTGTTCGTAACTTGGCATTTATTGAAAACACACAGAATCAATAACTAGCCGTGGTGATTAATACTAATCACCATCTGCTTTTTTTTCTCTTTCTCTTTACTTAGGAAATTATATAAGTTTTTATAAGTACTGTTTTTCCGTGTGTGATTAAATAAAGTTAGTGCGTAACGTTTCACATTTTTAAATCGTAGTTAAACGGAAAATCTAATTGATTTCTTCTGTTTAATGTTTTCATAACTACAATCATACGGAGTTTAATTGGTGTTTGGTCGACCTCATTATTAACGTCTAATAGTTCGACTTAACGGCTAGCACAGGTTTATTATGTTCTAGAATGACTCGAATTTTAATTGGGGGAAGACTTCAGTTAGGCGTAATCGTAAGAAGTTTAATATTGGTTTAAAGAATGAGTTCCTGCTTGACAATAAGGAAATTAGAAAAAATGTTTTCGTGATTCTGTCCCAATCTTATGTAGTGTACAATCACGAGAGATATTTTCTCGATAGTCGAGAATACGCAAGGGGAACAGAAATAGAATTCTCGCACCACCACACCTATGTATTATGCAATACCTGACTCAGAGTTTATTAAAAATCAGGGATGTTTGAGATAATAGAGAAAAACACGATTCCATAAAAGATTGCAAATAAGTCCGTGCCGTAATTTTAAATAACCGGTTTTGAAATTGACAACACTGATCTTTTCAAACGCATAATTCCTTCCTAACCCCCCGTGGATCATCGTGCATAATTCAAGTGTCAATTCTCTAGGTTGTACGTTACGTTTGCGGAAGGTTTCCAATCGTTTCGTCTGTGAGTTGAGTAAAAGGTGAAAAAAAAAGGAAATGTCTTTTCTGACCAGGTCAATGGCGCTGATCGGAATCCTACACAATGCGGCAGTAGTAAGCTGAACTACCGCTTAACGAAAGTGGGTTTTACAGAATAATGGGTAATTAATAAGTGATTAATATCTCCTAAAAGTGGAAACGTTTTTTTTTCTAAATGGGCACGGGGTAACAGCAATGCGTGGGTGCATAAATTTGTTCTTCAGGTGAATTTCCACCTAAGAGAAAATGTGGGATGACGGAAGTTGTGCATGTAGGAAGTCAAAATACTCCGTCGACTGGATTTCTTATTAGGCTAATGATGTAAATTGTTCAAATAGAATTCACCCCGTTTACCCGATAAATCAATCAATTAAATTAACGGTTTCTTTTGTTTGTTTGTCTTCTGGTATTCCACGTTGAAGAACGAGAACGTATCTGTCAGGGTAAGAGTGAGAGGACATGCCTGCAGTTGTCTCTTGCACCTGGCAACTACTTAGGTTATTAGTTTGCGGCAAATCGGATACCAAATTTCCGGTCTTTTACCATGGCGTAGACCACAAAGATTTTACTATTGTTTTGATTCGTCTGGGTGGATGAGTCACAGTAAACGAAACGTCTGATTCCACAAACATGTCAATGGTTTGAAGTCTGTTATCATAAAACTTAGGTGATAATGTAGGTGAATTTCATCCCTTAATCTCCGCATGCTAATTCGGTAACGTAGGAGAATTTCAATGATTTTATGTTAATTATTTAGGCTAGACGAGTGCCTCTATAAATTATAATGTAGGGAAACGAGGAGTGTCGGTGCGTTCACTAGGCCAGGGATTTTACTATTTTTCAAACTAGATTTTCTAGGAAAACGGCTAACCATAATTATAATTCGTGTCTGATTTTCGTATAATTAAAACTATGCCAACTCTACTCCTCCCTGTACACTTGTCGAACACCTTGAGTGTGTTAAAATCCAGCCCTCTTGTCTGACTCGTTTGGTACGAATTTGTGTATTTACTGCTTAGAGACTAACTAATAATAATGTTTGATTTTTTACAGGTAAGCTTCACGTCACACGACACTTAGTCTAATTCATAAGAGGTGATGGATTGGTATTCTTTTGGTGAGTTACCTACGATCACGAGGGGTTAATATCAAATTTGAGTTTAATACCAAAGGTTCTCGTCATGTTTAAACCAATTTGACTGTACATGACCCAAAGGTTAATCGTCGCATCCATAATCACTCGGGTTGTAAAATCCTGTCGAACTTCGTGACAAGAATAGATGCGATGGGTCCTTGTATTTTTTTCTACCTCAGGAGATAGTAACTGTTACATCACACGGTGTGTGATTGTTGGGTATTAAATTTTTGATGGAGGAAAAGCGATGGAAGTCGAAAATGGTTTCATTTTGAGGAGCGCTATACATAAAAGATGAAATCGAAAAACAATTTCGTCTTTTTAGTATGTTAATAAAACTTTTGTAGTTTTCTAGTAAAGACACATTTTGTTTTTGTAATGACTTGGATTTGTGGGTCAGGCAATTTTACTATCCGTCAGGTTACTCAAACAACGAGAACGATCATTCACATGTTTTTATCGAAACGAAAACCATATGAAAATCCTAGAAACCAATTTAATTTTTCGTTGGTAATCAAGTAAGTAAGTTGTTGAATATGTTTCAACTCACATTACCGAACGTCATTGTTTTAAATTGAGGAAGTTTTGTGTAACCCTTTATTAAGAAGTTAATAGGGAATTGAATTTTTACATTGAATGATTAAGTGGCCGGATAATTTGGGAGACGTGATAATTAGATGGTGGTAGTGACAGTACAAATGGAAACAAAGGTGAAGGAAAAGCATAAGGAACCATTAGTACAATGTGGCCGTGTTAGGGTATCCCACGTCATCGAGATTGTCACATAGAATGCCATGGGTAGGAATCTGTAAACGAACGCATTGCACTGACTTAAGTAATGCATGATTGCTCATTGTCTTTAGCGAGTGGTACATACGTAAAACGTCTTGCATAACTCAGTTATTATTTTCAAATTCAAGCATGTTCACAGAATTACACTTTGATTTGAATTATTACGTTCGAATAACCATGCAAAACCAAACACTCATTTGGAAAAATGATACATCTGATTTATGTTGACCAGAAAGGTCAGTCATCGAAAATGCCAGAGGTTAACGAAGGGAAAGCGAAGTAAAACCCAATTGTCTAAGTCGATAATTTCTGTATAAGGTAAACTGTCTGGTGGAAGTTGTCGTAATTTCAATTGTCTACTCCAGCCAACTAATTTAAGCGGATGGCTTCACATAAGCGTTTCCCCTAGAAACAGAAATTGAATTTTTATAGAACTCCCATTAAGTGTTAATAATAATAATAATACTTGTGATAATAAGGACGCATGCATAAATATGGAAATTTGTCATATTTAAAAATTAAAAATGCTTTTGACGAGATGGAAAACGTTGATTTTGGAAAATTCAACGAATTTAACACGAAATGCCGTGGGTGTGAAAATTGTATTTCTCATTCATATGCTTCGTATCGTGTGCTGATATCGAAACACCGGAAGCTAATTTTTACCGGAAATGTTTGCTTTGATGAAAGAGTTGAAAATTAATTTTTATCACATTGTTACGCCGGAGTTTTTGATGTTTTATTCATTCGGTTGCATTCATTAGTTAATAATTTCAGAATTCCTTTTCAAACTCCGGTAAAGTTTAATGTATATTGTTTTATATATTAAAATTAATATTTACGGAGAAAGGGTGTTTGATGCCCTTAAATTTTAGTAGGAAACTTAATAACAGGAAATGTATTATTTTTAAAAGAGTGCATGCATTTTTCCCCGACATTGTTGTGTAACTTCTCAAATAATAACTGCAAAGCGAGTTAACTGTTAGCGCTGTTAGTAGGACTATTAATAAGTTAACGGTTTTTACGAAATTTTAAAGCAGATTAAAGTATTTTATAGTTCTCACTGAGTTTTCGAAGCTATGGTTGCGATTCATTACGTCCGGTGAGACAGAAAACCATAAAGCAGTTCTGAGATTCCTAATCGGCTACCAATACTTTGATTAGGTGAATTTATTTGACGGCTGCCATTTGAAGAAAGATCAGACTCATCTCTCATTAATTTGAGCACGAAAGAAAAAGGCAGGAAAGTGGTTTTTTATTAAATATACGGTTTCGAAGTTAAATGATATATTATATCACGAATAACGAGAACCGCTTGACGAACGAACGGCTCCAAAAGCCGTGAACGAACACCTCGTTTCACCAAGGATGAAACACCCAGCAGCGTTAGAATTGCTCTTGGACAACCGCACGTGTTTCTACTTCAATCTTGACTTTAGTGTTGTGTCTCAATTTGTATTGGAAGACAAGACTATCAAAACGAAGTTAAATTTTTAAGGGTGGTAGGAGACCAACTTGGCAAAAAATAAAACAGTGAGTTATATGAAATGAAGAAATGGTTTTGGAAATATTCCCAATAAATGTTCGTAGAAAATAAAGTCGCATACTTAGAAACAAAATTTCCAATAAATTTCACCCCCGTTAGGGCTAATGTCTAAAACGAAGTTGACGTCACCACCCTGTAGCATAATATATTTTTCATATATATACGTTGTATATATATTTTTGCTAGGTACTATTTCTTGCGTACCGTTTCATAAATGTCTCGAGTAGGTGTAACATTAATAGTAAAATCATGAGTAGACTCTCATGGAAAGGGATTTGATTGTACAGGGGCGACCAACTGACAGAATGAAAAATCAAAAGCAAGCTGGACGTTGGGCAGGGGCAGAGTTAGGTGATGAAAAGTAGAGATTCCTCGAGGATGAAAAAAAGTAGGTGGTTCAAGGAGGTACCCGTGGGTACTCGTTGGAAGAACGGAGGGAAGCACAGGAAAGAAAGTGTTTAATTAAAAGGTAGAATGACCATTTACGAGAGGCCAGAAGGTAGTTTTGTAGGAGTTTGAGATTGAAAGATCTCCACCGGAATGTTGAGAGGACGCGTCGGAGCCAGTTGTTTATCCTGGCGGAAGGAAACACAGGGCAGAGCAATGAGAAGAGCAAACACGCGATTCAATAATAAGTTACCAGCGGCCAACGAATTAATTACAGAGCTCGTTAACGTGATTTTTCGCTATTTCCACAAGCCAGAACTGCGGAGGAGGCGGTGACTGGAAAATGGTGGAAGGCCCTCCAACTATGAATTTCATGGGCGAAGGCGATGACAGTGGAAAAATATTACGTCAAAATGGAAAATGGTGTTGTTCGTATGGAAACTGTAGGTTCGTCCTCCCGTCCTTTAACTTGACGTGGTTCTTCTGGTGTCCGCGGAATGGTGCAACCTCACAGATTAGCAAACTAGAAAGAAGTTTCATTCAAATTAAAAGACTCGCTCAACGGTAGTAATTAATTAGATCGCACATGAGTTGATTGATAAGTTAATCGAATGCTCTGCTATAGAATACTCGCGGAGGTTTCAGAAAAATTATGGTGACCTGAAACGGGCCGAAAACTTCTGTGGTTCGAGCGTAAAGTAAAATTGTTAGTTTGTTGTGTTTATTTATAAATATACATGTACGCGTACATGTGCAGAAGCTCTACAGTCGTACAAATTTAATAAAATAGCAGGTAGCTAACTGCAACTTTGTTGTGACAGTTTGACAGGAAAATAGTTTATTTAGTACTTCAATAAATATCAGCCACAGGTGAAAACTATTGCCGGATTATTATTTGCTGGCTTAAATTATGTGTCAGGATTTCACCTGTCTTTGTACGTTCTGCAGACATTGAAGAGGGACGCATGGAATAGCGGCGAGTAAGGACCACTGTCCCGAAGAACCAAAATCCATGAAACTTTTTTAGGAGCTTAACGAAGTGTAATTAAGCATTTTCACTTGCTTGTCAGTTGCGACTATTTCCGTTAGAATCTGGCGGGTAACATCACCGACTTGCCGTAATAGCCAATGTCTCCCTCTGTGTCCAACTTCCGCCACGATTGATTGAAATATTTTCACTTCAAAACAAAGTAGTAATTAAAACCCCATTAAACGGTTCGATAGTTGCTGGTTAATAACAGCTCTCAGTTAGTTTTTTTTGTATGTCTGGAAACGATAATTTCTACTACGCTCCTTGTGCTTTTATGGAAAACTTTAATCGTATCATTATTTTATCATGGCATGACTCGACAGGGAATTTAGTTAAATCAGGAGAGAACTATTAAATCTGTTTGACACCGAAGTTGAGTAGCGTTTTTAGTGAGGGATATGTGTCCGAAGATGGTTTCGGTAACTTCGCTTCTTGTTTTCATGATCGCACATATATTAGAGTCGAAGACTTTTTGAAGTGTTTGACCCTTTTGACAACGTGTTTGCGCAACGGATAGTGTGTTTTGTGCACAACATGTACAAACATAAAGAGGTGGTGGTCCGGTTCCACCGAGTAACCTTCTTGTGCAAGAAAACTTTACAATAATAAATACGGGAAATATTTATAAAACTTATCTAATAAAATAAACATAAAATAATTTAATATAATAAAAACTTTCATCTCTGTGTAAGGTAACCTCGATATCTTTTGCTATTTTCTGAAGTAGTAGAAAGGTAGTTTTAAGTATCCAATTCCCAACCGTACCCTATATATATTCCTCTTGATTTTTTTTGTTGGTATTTTATGAGTCGTTATGATGATAAAAATTTCATAAAGATAAATTTTTATGTTCATATTTGATCATTTAATTTAAACTGTTCCACGACATATTAATAATTGCATAAATAAAGTTCGCTCTTACTCAAACCGAAGTAAAATATTGAAAGCAGTGACGTTGGTTAATCGTCTAGTAAAGTAATTCAATAAAAAGAAACGGCAATGTTTGAACATGAAACGGTTTTTTCACAAGTAGCAGGTACCCCTTGAAAGAGACAGATGTTGTCAGATGGAGCTTGAAAATCCGCAGCTTATACGGTTATTTAAATAGTATTTATGTTCCGGAGACCATGTTATAGTCAACCGAGTAATGATTAAAAGAATCGTCGGAAGCATTTTATTGCTTTAACGGCTCGAATACACCCTTTAGACCCCAAGCATAAACACTGGAAAAGAATAGTTTTTTATGAGTCGTAGACTCTTGGGTTTTATTTGGCAATTAGCCCCGATCTTTTCTGACCACTTCAATAACCAACGATCCCGTCTATAAAAAGTGAACAAACACAACATGGTAAGAATAAAAATTAAAGCTGAGAACGCCACAGTACGGAGATTAAATGCTCGTGTGCTCGTCAACGCCCGTTGCACCTAGGCGCCCTAGGAGACTGATCTAGTTGAGGTCGGTAGGAAGGCACATCCTGATGAGCAGGGCGAGATAACGAGGGAAAGAAATCGGGTGGAATTTTCAATTAGAGTGAAATTAATAATTGCAATGTCTTAAAGATCTGGTGACGATATCTGGAGAAGGGATCAGATCACGAACACCTCGGCTCCGACCCGTTTCTAACCACCGAAATTAACTTTTCATTAAATCGTTCGTAAATCTTAAAAACCAATTCACCTTTATTGGCCATCTCGGTGGAAACTTGACGGTTGTTAAAACGACTCGGACCAACAATGGGATCAGAAAACTCTTTATTAACTGTATAAATACTACTTTATTTTTTTTTATTTTTATTTAGAAAAACATTACTATCGTATACGAATCAAGATACTTTATCACATTAAACATTATCAGGATTCTTGCCCTCATTGGTCCTCTCTCACTATTCTCTGTTTTAAAAGACGGATTCCAAGGTTCCTGTTAAAATTGTGTTTCTTTCGAAAGGAATTTTTTAGTTAATTGTTATTAATAGAAGGGAATTTATTCGTTTGATAAAATTCGAACGTTTTCTGATTTCGATTTCTTTAGGTGGAATAGCTCGCCGCCATTATTTCTGAGTTTTTGAACCGTTCTTTATAAAATTATTAGTTATCTGCCTTGTTGAAATAGGTTCACAGTCAGAGGGAAGATTTCAAAGTTATGTTTTCCTCACGTACGGTTTTGTGCTGTTTACTTCTGGTCGCATGGTGTTAACTGACTTATATCCTGGTGAATTAATTAAGTCATAGAAATGGTCAATACCGTTTTTGTTTACCCCGTAATTTTTATTAGAATGAGGAAAATGCCCTGGTCCTATTTTGTAATGTTGTAGGAGTCTCGTGATATTTATTTAATCGGTATTGTTTTTACATAAACACACACACACACGGTGAATGGCACATCCAAAATTTCGCAAGTTGTGGTTCCAACTGAACAAATTTGGTCAGAAAGGTTAATGTTTCGCTTGCCCTTCGGTTACTCGTGTCACTTCCAGTGAGGTAAAGCGATACCTTTTAAACCGATTTATTGCAATGAATGAAAATTAGCAGAGTCATGGCCAATCGAGTGTAAAAGTTTTCTTAACACGTGAACTCTGACTTGTACCTGTTCAGATGTACGAAATATTAATCGTGAACACTTAGGTTCCAGTTGAGAAAATTTAAGCTTACTCGTCCACGTGGGCCGAGATTGAAGCAATACCACGCTCACTTTAGGTGTCTTACACGACAAAATGCTGGGATATCAGTGAACTTCTTTAGAAATAGTTATGTACTTGTAATTACATATGAAACGTTTCAAGTAATCTGATTATTTGCTGCTAGAAAGTAGGTGACTCTGTGATTATTCTGTTTCAATATACTTTCTGTTACTTAGGAAAGACGAATGAGATGTTGTTTTAAGTAATCAACAGCTATTATTAACTTAAAATAATTAAGTTTTATTTATGTAACTAAATTGCCCAACGACGGCTCTAACCTATTAACTGCGCATTACTTTAGTTTCTTAACTAATGTTTATGTCACATTTGTTTCTTATTTTATTTATTCATATTTTACTACGTAATATTATTTATTATTAACCCGTACGGGTTCGTTCTGTGAAATTTGCATACAGGCATTTATTTATTTTTTTTCATTCCGAAGAGGACAATTAGAATGACTACAAATTCTCTGGCAGTGTTGTTTTACATAATTTGTATTCCCACTGTCACGCTTCTCAACATTTCTAAAATTGCCAACACTTTTGGCGTAACCCGATTATCCTTTGGCTTGACACATAAATTGTTCGCACTTTCACTTGCCATTTTGTTAAAAATAATATATGAAATTAAGAACTGATAAAAAAGTCGTAACGCAAAACGTAACCAAGCAATACAATTCGATGGGTGCAATCTAGAAATAATAATTTGGACAATCAAACCAACCAATACGAATAAGAATAATTGCAGAATTTCATTTATTACAAAATGAAAGAACCTAAATTTAGTTTTATTTTGTGTATTTAAATATTAGGAGCTACCTTCAGGTAACAAGCTCAAAATTCACCGAAGAATGTTTATGAATTTTACAAGAATAATATTATTTTAATATAAAAATTACAGAAAATTATGTACAACAAAATTGAGCGTTGGTAAATTGGATTTGAAAGGTGTTTGTGTAGTGGTTTCAATGTCGAGTCACTCTAACACTTCGGGTATATACAGAATACCAACCCCCAAGGCTCATCCTTTCGGTTCTTTACCCGACTCTTTCCATCCGGTATTTTGTAACTACCTTGTTGTTGCTTTTCCCAACGAGATAAACCCAAAATAGTTATTCACTCTAAATGAAAACGCGTCGAAGATTTCAACGGTAGATATGTGAGTCAATAAGAATTCTAAAAGAGTAAATACAATGATTACAGATAATAAAATTAAAACATAAAACATAAGAGCCAGGGGAATTAAATAAATAGTGATGAACGAGGAAGAGGTTGGACTAACAACGAAAACCGCACCGGTCAAGCCGAAGGACAGGAGAAATTAAATTGATTTCGGTTCAGTTGTTGATTCCACAATAAAAATATAAAAAATAATTTTATAAACCTTAATTATAGGCTGGGTGAGAAGGAAAATTTGCCTGTTACCGTCCGAAGGTTGGGGGGGTTTCGTAATGGCCGCGAAGCGACCCAGAAAAAGTGAAACCTGAATTGTAATAAATTTCAGAAGACACCATCTATCACGAGGAGTGTTATCGGCGTTGAAGGAACAACAAGAACTGAAGCCAAGTTTCACAGGGAAATTCTAAAGGTTAACGGTTCGCTTGGAAATGTCTCCTGTGTTTCTTCCGGGAACCAGGGTACTTGTGGTCGGATAAATAAAAATGATACAAACTTCAGGGTGTGCGTGCAAAACTACAACAAGTTGTTGTCGTACTTGACAACTGCATTTGCATCTCATCGATTCATCATTAATCAAAATATACCGCGAATTGCATAATAAAAAAGTCAAAGTTTAATACATTAATTTATATATGTAGAGGAGGGTGTATAAAAAAAAGGTGTGAGGAACAAACGGTGTTTGAATTATTCTCGATTCTAATTTTAACCGTTTCGACTTGGAATCTCAGTCTTGTCGTCTAACCTTTAATAACTACGACTCATTAATAATTCAACAAAACACGGCATCATCAAGTAATATTAGCGCGGGTAATGTGGTAGAGAACACGCAGTAACGTCGTCAACACATAATCCTTCTTATATGTTTGTATACGAGACACTGGACAGTGAAAAAATACTTTACGTGACACTAATGAGCATAATATAATATAATATAATGGTAACAACTGGTGGTAGCATGCAACTGCTGTGCAGTACATGCAATATAATGGTAAATAGATTATCAGATAAGTCACTCATTGTACAAATTTGTGCAATTATATATATATATATATACATGTATCGTGAGATTTTCACAAATAAGTATAAGATGATGGGTTGTTGCAATATTCACATAGCTGGTTGTGTCTCTCCTGGTACTTAATACGGAAAAAAGTTCATTTATCTTATTTGATGTAAATCGTGATTCTGGAATGCAAGCAGGGCCTTCAAGTGACGCCTCCTAACAAGCAGAGATCCGACTTTAGGATAACTGCTCTTAGCCTCACTTAATTTTCAAGGTCAATATCAAACCTAACTTATAATCACTGTTGAAGCGTTATATGCTCTCCTATCTTTCTATCTGTCTGTCTGCCCGGTTAACTAGATGGTTTTTCATCCTTTGTTGCCTTTTATCCAGGCATGAAGTCTCGAGTCCGAGAGATCCCCACCGCCTTGTCTTGGTAAACCTGCTTTAATTTATTTAATGTATTATATTTGGTGTCTATGTTCGATCTGCCTATTTAACCCTTGCGAAGAGTCTCTTATTTACTTCCATCGTTTTCTGCGGTTATGAATTAGTAGTGTGTTTATAATTTTTTTGGTTGGTTTGCACAATGACTTCTTTCCCTATTTGGAGAAAACGTATCGTGGGTAATTAATTTTCTTGTTATTGATGAACCCATGACCCAAATTTATATAAAAATATATTGTGTGTACGCTGTTTTCGAGGTGTTAAAATAAAAACCGAACACAAGTTGTTTCATCGGGGTTAATTAGTAAGGCCAGAAGGCATTTTCACGCTCAAGGCAGGTAGATGTTGCAGTAGCGATGCCTCCGTGATGCAACAAGGGTGGAGGTGATGAATTATTCGCATACAGACAGAGAGAGTAACACGAATGTTAAGGAGGCAGTAGCACCTCTCGGGTCGTCGACAGGTGGAAGCCTTTTTCCCTTAAAGGTGGCTAATTAACTACTTCCATTTTCTCACCTGATTGATAAAATTGATTGGGTTATGTAGGGAAGCTAAAGGGCAGTGGTCGCATCCTTTGATTTTCTTTTTTTGCCGTCCCTCTGTGCCCTCGTCAATTATAATCTGAAAAGTTTCGACCACCTGACTCATTCCTCTTCCACGAAAAACGAAGTACTTACATGATGCTTTCAATATAGTGAATTCCTCTAGAGTTTGAAAAGCACGATAGAAATGACATCCTTTTTTTACCGTACCTCAATCACCTTTTCTAGTTTTCAAGATGTTCTGAAAGCTGTATGCCATTCCAATGACTCACGTCATAAATGGAATTTTGTAATTTTAAGACACTTAAAAATTGAAGGCTTAACCACTATATCAAAAATTTAAGTATCTAAATAATATTATTTCTTGGAAAGGTACTGGACCAGGTTCGCATGCATTAAATAACAATTAGTAGTTGTTTTTCTCTATTTGGACAACTCCTGACGGCGCTGTGCATGAAGGACAAACTACAGTTCTTGAACCATTCAACTTCTCGTGTGTGTTTAGTGCTACGTTCACCTGTGGCGCACACCTCAACCTAATATTTCAATTCCTAAAACTATTCTTGTGTGGTATTTTGCATGAATGGATAGCAGATATTTGCAATAAAGTTAAATGTTATGACATCGGTGCACCTTTTGACTTGTTGCGAAGACACGAAAGTTTGCCATTTGATCGGGAGTCCTCGGCTTAGACCTGCTCCTTCTTTCGATTCTATTTCTGAGAAGTGGCTCATCTATCAAAATTTTATGGTTTCCGATAGCGTGTGAGTCATGGAGCAAGTCTCTTGACATGTCACATATGATGTACACACATTTCGACGTAATAAATTACAAATTCCTCATTCGGAAATTCGGTTACGCTTTTTACCTGAATTTCGCTTGAGGTTGCAAAGGCAGACAAGCCCAGAAACACCTCAAAGGTACTCATTGTGGCCGTGTCCAACCAACCAACCCTTCGCCATTTTCTTTAAGTGAACCATTTCCTAATTTACATTTTGGTTGCTTAGGCGGATGGATCTACGACCTTGTCAGAAGAATATTTCATTTATAGTTTGTAGACCTCCCTGCTTTCCGAGAACACTCATATACAATTCCAATGTGGTCTCCGACATTAATCGATGTAAATAGATGAGATCACACAGCGGAACTTAAACGAATAAATAGGAGGATTTAACCACGTCGAGGCGTCATCCACGTACGTAGATGTACATTGGCAGAAAATGTTTGCTACAGATCTGGTTATTGAACTGGTAATGGTTATTTCCTTTTATGAAACAAGCACATCGGTAAATAAAGAGTGAGCTGCAGTCTTACTTGTTCCATTGAGTAAATCGATAAGTTGTTTTTGCTATTGTTCCTGAGTGCGAGTGAAAAATTCAGTGTTACACTGGTGAAGCTGTCGATACCAGGTAGATGGGAACAACACAACTGAGAGATTTTATCTCAAGTATCCGAAGCGGAAGTTGGAATGATTGTACGTGAACGGGAACGGATGTAAATTTCTCTAGTTCCTGGATAAACACGGGATGCAGGGATAATGTGTGCAGGCAATGGGTACGCGGTCATGCACGGCAGGTGAGATGTGCAAAATCGGCGACGAAAACAAATGAAACAGAGGCAGGAGGAAGGATGCTGTGTAGTGAGGCAAAATAAAGTAACTATTAAAGCGTACACGGTTAATCTAGTTTTGAAGACTAGAAATAATTTCATTTTCTTTATTCGTCCATTGGTGCCATTGCGAAGTAAAATAGGAGAAATAACAGAAAGGCAAAACGTGCTCGGCATTTCTTCCTCGACTTCTATTATCCGACTCGCCATTACCGTGTAGGTGATGTTCCCTCCTTCACTTCACGGCAAGAAAAACAACAATTTCGTTTTCTTTTCGTTTCCCGAAATATTTTTCCAATTCCATCACTCCATCTCGGTCCATTTTCTCGTGTGTCAGTCCTTTCACTTCGCACACAAAAGAATTTCGCTTCATTTCCAGTCGGTACTTGTGAAGTGAGTGATCGCCGTGACATGTCCGAAAATCCTTTTAATGGGCTTTTTACTCCTTCGGTTGTTCGGTCGCTGCATTTGTGCACCCGGTGCACTGTCCTGCATCCAACACCGTTCAATCCAATTTGCAATTTCCCAAGAGGAAACAACCTGGTCGTGTGAATGAATGTGAATCTTCCTTTCGGTTCAATCATCTTCATTCGCGTTCCTCTTCACAATTCACATTCGAACAACTTCAACTGCGGTACTTCTTGTTTGAGTTTCGATATCAGAATGGGATGTTTTTAAATGCGCTAAAATTGTTGTTTGAGATCTCCCAGGTGAGATTCGAGAAAAGGTTGATAAACCGTTTGAAGAGATTGAATGAAAGATATGTGGTATCTCATGGCGATGAGAAACGGGATAAGCCAATTTTTTGTACAGTAAATGTCAGGTACCGCACACTCAACTGAAGAGGATGTACACCGAGTAGTTGTATTGTGGCAGCATCGATGAATGAAGTCAGTTAATTCGAATTTGGGTAAGATCCGAGGGAACTTCTATTCAGTGACTCTCGGGTACCACGAGAAGAGTACGCCATTTTAATGAAGGACATTCTGAGGACCGAGTTCTTTGACTGATTCGGTTCGGCTCCGGATAGTCGTCAGGATTAAGTGCAGAGGATTTTACACCTAAAACTTTGTTATTACACATTTCCTTGTTAATTCCGCGGTAAAACAGAGGAAACGGTTGGCATCCACCGAAACCAGTTTGGCCAGTGTGATTTATGAAAATGGACTGAGTCGTTTATCGTGACATACTCTTCGTCCTCATGGGAAAAAAATTTCGCCGGAAACTCCGAAGACGGCCCGTTTGGATGAAGACAATAGCCCTTGGACGAGGTGTCGGCGTGACGGTGTCATCATATTGTCACACACAACCTGTTACAAGATCAGAGAATTCCCCATTTTATCTTATTTTATTTCATATTAATAGACATAACCTGCCTTAATGATACGACTATTCGTCTGGTGTGCCATGAGTCATAAGTGACGCGAGATGTCTTTGGCCGGCGTTTTAGTACCTGGTGAACGGTATCAACTCCATCCGATGCCGTGGTACCCGCCGTTTGATGTGCACATTTGTGTAAGTCACACGAGTCAGGGAAACGAAATGATTTCCATAGAACTTGAGTTTGATGACCACACAACAAGATAACTTCTTGACTGTCATTTGGAGTTCATCTTTTTGTTCAACGTCAGCACACTCACTTGATTTCCATTAAGGTTTCCTTCATGATTTATAATAACTGTATTTGTTCTCGTGGGAGTATATTGACAGTCATCAAACGTAGATTAATTAAATCAAATCGCGTGTAATCCTGTGAGTCGCGGACACGATAATTGACTCTTAACTTCCACATCGTTAGCCTCTTATCAGTCCTAACGTAAATGGCCGAAGGTAGTGTAAGGGCGAGGTTTCGTACCTGTAGAAACCCAAAAAATCCACGCATATATTGTGGAAGAAAATTGGAAGTTTTGTAATCCTTCAATAGCATGAGTCAAATTTAACCATTCAAATTTTATTACACTAAATTGCATGATTTTAATTCTCCTTCAAGGAAATTTGCGTTGCACTTGAGGCAAACTCAAACTCCACGCCAGGGAGAGAGTAAAAGAAACGACCGAGTTGGACTTTTCAATTCCGTAATTTCATCACGAGAAAAACCTTTCACCGATGGGTTATCCTCTCGGGTATCCCCGGTTATTTGGTTACGTTTGTTGTACTCAATAAAAACGAATTAATAGGAATTAAGTTCGATAATCACCATAGGCCATCACCGAAGAGAATACACAAGTCGAGTTGAGTAGAACACTCTCGGTATCCGGGCCAATTTCCGGGCTGAGTTTCTTTCCCGACTCTGTAAACTTCCTGTGACGTTTTCATTCCCTTCTTCTCGGGGAAAAGTTGCTTTCAAAAATGGGAGTTGTAAGGACCGGGGCTGGGGGTAAACTCCGTTCCCGGAATTTCCCGTTCGAACTCATTTAAAACAAAGTAAAAAAGTCGCGAGGACGTCAGAAAGATTGGTACACATCTACTACTAGACGATTTAATTTTTCCACGTTAATGAATTTCCATGTAAATCTCTTTTGATTTCACTTGGGAAACAACTTTTTAGCAAGAGAAAGAAGGCACAAACTGTTGCCGGTGCGCGTAATAAATCAAGTTCCAGGAGTTAATTAATTGTAAACAAATAAATGAGTGGAAAAGAAAAAGGCGGTGACAAGCGTTTTTGGGATGGAACGGAAGCAGGAAAGATCGGTAGTGAGATGGAGAGAGAGAATGTCACACTCGAAACTTGATGAAAGATTATTAATGTATATTTTGTATTGGTAGTTAGAAGTAACTATGACAGAAGTGTAGTGGTTAGTTTGTGAGCCGTTGAACGAAAGGAAAATTGATGAATAGTTTCTTGCTGGGTTAGTTTCTCCCTGTGACATGTTCGTACTTCTTACTTTGATGTATGTCTCAGACTAAACTCGTAGTAGTGCCCGGTCCGCCGTCCTTATTATCATATTCAAATAACATTTCTACTTTCCGTACCAAATGTGACGCCTACGTCGACTTACAATAGTGTCGGACTACATCGGACTACATACAATACAAGTCGGTCTATTTTCGCCCGATACGAATTATTTTTTTGCGGTTTTAAAATCAATTTGTCATACATCGACATCGACATTCTTAATCCTGTTCGATTTATTGGGGCAATGTAGGAGCAATTAGGTAACTATTAGGTGCAGTGTTCGATTTCGATTAGGAGAGAGAGAGAGAGAGAGAGAGACCATAACGGTTCCCATGCATGGAAATACCTTTTGTGTGGACCTTATCTGATCGCTTTACCAAATCTATCAATCACCAATGACTAGGGAATGATTTATTGCAAATCAGTGGATTGGGAGTAACCAATATTTTCCTTTTCATTTGAAAAAAAACGAGAATATCTTTTTATCGGTTCATGTGTTATCGACTCGGGGAAGTAGCAATTGAATCGGATATTCAATTTTGATTTTTTTCAGGGGGTTGATAACCCGAGGCGAATTTTAATGTGTTCCTACGATTTTTGTATTCTACAGGAAGTACATTCTTATTCTTCTTCTTCACTGGACTTTACCTAAAGTTTTTTTAAATATTTTTTACTTACTATTTTGGTCTAGTGTTGCCTTAAAAAGAAGAATAATTTTAGGGGTTTTTTTTTATTCAGTGGTCATATTTTTAGCACGAAAATATGCCCTCCACTTTGCTTGTCCTTTCGTAGAGCCGTCGTGCCCGAATTTCGAATGTTTTGGAGTAAGTGATGGAATAAGTTCGTATTTTAGCCTTTGTACATATACACAAAATAACAATTTTAGTCGTTTAGGCAGGTTGCAAAATGAGCACTCATTGTAGTTGAATTTGGTAATAAGCGTTTACCGTGGGATAAAGTCAACCTTAAAAGATTGTTTTATTAAGGGGCGTTTTCAAAATTTTTGCTTCGATTCAACAGGTTCACACCACCGATTATTTACCCTTTTCCCCGTGATTTATTCATTGTTATTTCTTAATGTTTCGTAATTGCCACTTTGTCTTGTGTATGATTTCCTTCCGCAAATTCAACCAGCAACAGGACCGAGTCTTAATGGATTACGTAACAAGTACAAATTTATTCGTTATCTAAGAGTGTTCATGTTTTTATGTCAACTTATTAAGAAACGATTTCACATGGTCATTAATATCTTCCTCTCGGCTGAGTTGTCCGGCTTTCCTCCCAAGCATTTTCTTAATTGACCAGATACACGGTTTCCATTTCCATAATTTTATTTAACCTACTTGTCGTTGTGTATGCTCGGAATGCCTTAAACGTATGCACTTGGTGTATGCCTGCGACAGGTGCGTAACATTGACCAGTTCGCTTCACCTAAGTGGTAATTCGGGTACTCGAGTACGCGTTTCTCAACTCTACTTTGTTTTACTCGACCTCTTCGTTCGAGTTACATAAAACCGTGTTTTCGTTTTTTTTTTCAAACTTCTCTCGTGGTTCTCTTTCTCTCACTCTCCGAGTTCCTCTTCTCTTAATTTAGGTTTTTACCATCTTTTAAGTTTTTATCAGGTATTCCGGTCACGATTTAATTCGGAAAATTTGTTAAATTACCCCGCTTTTAGCTGATTAATTTTATTAGTTTAACAAGGAAGAAAATTGCTCTTGTGTCTTTCTCCTTTGTCTTCGCCTTATTATTTTTCCCGTAGATTGTAGTCCCGGTTTCCATCCAGTCATCCCCCTCATGCAGGCTCCTTACCGTGGAAGATTGAGAAAACTTGCTTAAACACTGGCTCGTCATTAGTATTCAACTAAGCAAAACTTCTTTCAGCTTTTATTGGATTGAGTTAACCAATTTCTAGATTTTTTCTCATCTTTCCAGTCTCATTCCTTCCATAATCTTGCTTTTCGTCTTCTGTTTTGCCTTCCGTCTCACGGAGGTTTTCGTCTGTTTTTCTCCTCTCTCGTCGGCTCTTCTTCCGGCGCAATTGAGAAATTACATTCTGAACCGCCGTCGCAGTTTCCCGGAGAATTGGATTAAAAGAAAAACACGTATATTCCACGTCTATCCCGTCTCATCCCTCTTAAAACTTTTATTTCCCGGCAAGTTTTTCACCCCGTTGTATGCACGTTTCCCCGCTGCCTGTAATTAATGAAAGAAGTTAAAAGCTTTTAAATCGTCTTTTTTTAACCTTTGCTTTTGCTGTCGCACAAAATTAAGTATATTACTACACTAGGCAGCACTTAGCCAACGGAAAGACATAATCTCATGAGAGAGCCGGGATGTGGCGTAATGCTGGTCGGCCCTACAGAAGAAAAATGGATTCTGAAGGATTAATGGGTATCAGGATTGTGGATGCAGGAAATGAGAGAACTAGTGCTGATATTCAGAAACAAGTACTCTACTACACGTAAAAGAAGAAAACTTTGTTTCTTGTATACATGATGTTGCCTTCGTCGGGTTCTAACTTCCAACGGACATGTTCGCGGAATGTTTTCAATTACAAGTAATGTACAATTTTCTGGGTTTTAATGGGAATAAAAACTGCAAACAATAATTATGTCTGATTCGGTTTTATGCGTGATTTAGTGTGAGCAATTATTTATATATAATTGAAAGTGATTTTTTATTTCAATTTAAAGACGGCGAAAGAAGAATTTTTTTTTCGGTTGTGATGCGTTAATTCAATCCGCCACAGGTATTTCTTGTTCCCACTTATATTCTCCAGATGCACTTCCATGTAATAATTATCTTTTTAACATTAATAGGAAGTTAGAAAAATAAAAATCAGCTACCAATCTTTTTTTGTTCTGTCTCATTTACGAAATTGTTTTAGAGTCTTTGGTTACTTGAACCTGCTCCTTTTTTTTGGTATAGGATTTGTAGCAGACATCCCTTTATTTCTTAAATGGTTAGAGTGAGTTGAAAAATTGAGGTAGGGTAATGTCAGGTAGAGGCTCAGGAGTCCTATCTTCGAGTGATGTACAGATGATAATGTCGTATCCAAAAGGGTACTTTCTGTCGCAGAGATTTTAACCGGCTTTGTCTTTCTTGTGAAGGTATTCAATGCTTCTCCAGGCTTATTTTTTTTCTTAATTCTTTACTCCAGAACTGTTACACATAACACCTCCATCAGAGGTTGCACGGCCTCAATCATTACTGTCTCGTTTATATTCTTTTATTGAAAGTTATACTTTCATTATACTTTACGTTACTCGTAAAGCTTTCCAACCAGCAGAATTTGTTTCCCACTCATGGATTGCTTAATGCAAAAGAAGCACAAGAAGTAAAATTTCTCCCGTGGGGGATTATTTCATGAGAATGTAATTTACTGGTGCTTCTACTGGTACATCACAATGTAATAAGGACGCGATGAAGAAGGCAAAAACACCTAAAATGAATTTTGAATTTCCCTATTCTAGTTATGTTGTGGAAAGGCTTTGATCGGGAAAAACAAATTCCTGCTGGAATAGGAAAATTACAGATGGAAGACGGTAGTCACATCGAGACTTCTAGCCACCAGAAATGAGTTTGACAAATACCGGGAAGGTTTTATGTCGAAAGTTGTATTATTCTGTTTACCTGTTGTCTCACCTCACATCTCTCTTAAAAGGTTTCCGACAAGAGTTGGGATTCCGTGTTTCATGCGCCGGATAAACCTGTAATAATAGAGTTCAATCTCCTGATTGAGCCTTTCTTTCCTTTCGAACTTTACCGTACATTGGTTTCACATATCTTAGTACAAATAGCCTGGGATTTGATTATTTCCTGCCGAATTGTGTTGTTTTCATGTGCCATTCAGTTTTACTACATCTGTTTTTCTGGTTTTTGAGCGCAGTTTTCGGTTCCTGCATTACTTTCCTTATCCGATGGATAAAGCACGGAGATTTTTATCGCATTTAATTTAAGCCGAAAGTGTGGCAGTGTTTGTGCCAGTACCGGTTTCTCCGAGTAGTTTGTTTACAAACAAACAATTCAGGAAAATAATCGGTCCTGCAGATTTGTGGTTAGCACTGATCCGTCAGATCAGAAAGAGCAAACGATAAACTATTAATGGTAGCTTAATAGTTTCTTCATTTTTTTTAAATTTGCCTCTACTGACGGTCTTCCTACAAATGATTTGGACGTTTCTTGAAGGAGTACGTTCAATAAAATCCAAGAATTACATGTGTTGTTGGCCTGGTCTTTGTGATGGTTTCCCTCGTCTGCCTCCTGAGGAGCCTTGTTAAATTAACAAGCTCAACGGTTACGTACCCCTGCATAAATTAAGTAGTTCCCAACAAAACGTGCCATGATTTTTGAATTATAAAAGACCGTTTGTTAATTGGTATCCGATAGGAAAGACCAACAACTGTTCCTTGTTCCTATGCCTCTCGTTCGAAATTTCGATTCGGAACTCAAAGACATTCGAAATTAATTTTTTGGAACTCCCGCTGAAGAAACTAATAAAGATTCTCTTCGGAATTTTTGTTTGCGTAAATGAGCTCGGGCTGGTTAAATTCGAATTCGAAGAGTCGTAGAAAAGTCTCACCGGTACCTCCATCCGTACCTGAGCTCAGGTGTCTTCGTACCTGTAACATTGTTCTTCTACTTTGCTCAAGGGAAAGACTTGTCGAGACATTATTTTTATGATGTTTGGATGGAAACGAGCTTTTGCTTATTTAATGTTTGTTCTTGTTCGATTTTTGAAAAATCGAATTGAATTTTTTTTCGTTTTTTTCTGTCATTTTTCTGTCTTTGCAAACCGTAGAAACTATTCTTAGTAATAATCCTTTGACTGTTGGAAATGTTGGTGAAGCAATTGGTACCTAAAATTGTTTGCCGACCATAGGGTTTCTTCTTTCTCGTGTTTGAAGGTACCGGACACCCCTCCTTTTGTTATATAATTTCTACATGGCAGTAACCCCAGCAGCAGGGGGTACATTCATGTTGGTAACGAGTTTGACCTCTTTACCAGACTCTGATTAGTGTCAACCATCGAATGGTACTATTTGTTTGGGTTTTCTATCTAGTATTACTCGGTCCTACTTCTATCCCTTTCAAAGAGTTTCACATATTCTTCTATTTCGTCTAAAGGAAACGGAGTTGTCGATGAGACCGGATGAAAGAATCATTTCGTCTGAAGATGATGATGATGATGGTCATTGATTCGGTATTTTCTGCCTTGACCTTGGAGTTACTTTTCATTGATTGAACAATTGATCAATCATTCCTCGGTTATTAATTTTCTCTGTAATTTTCACTTTAGCGTAGGCTAGCCGGCTAACAAAGAAGAAGGCAATGAATCTTGTGCACATCCACGACAAAGCCGGTCGGAGGCTCATTTTAATTATTTTACACGAGTCTTAGAATTTCACAAAGCCGACCGTAGAAACTACTTCCTTTGCAAACACACACACACACACGGCCATTTGAATTTTTTTACCAATATCAATTTCAATTAATCCGTTCTGTTTAATCAATTAATTATGTCTCTCTCTCTCTTTCACATTTACACACAAACAGGACGTTTTTACCATGTTACCCGTTTTATAAATCATTGTAACGGTTTGTTTAACTTTTTCTATTTTGCCAGATGTTACAACACACGGAATTTATTTACGTTCGTTTTTGGCCTGTCCGGTTGTTTTTGTAACGCCTTGAGTGAGTTAACTTTTAACAAACCTTATTTCGAGCAATCATCGTCATTCTTTGGCACATTTAACCTCATTAATCGTCGTACAATCTCTTTCACCTGAAGGAATTTATCGTCGTCGATGGGTTTCTACTTCACTCCCGTGCGCGATTCCACGTCAATACCTGAGATATTCTAAACAAGCAATTAAATGAAATTCCAAAGGGAAAAACTGGAGGCACCAGCCGTTCGACTCGGATGTGTTAATTTATCAGCGTTTTGGATGTTGAGGTTGCCACAGGTACGAACATACCAACGAGGATTTACAAACGAGTATGACTTTCCATGTCGGTGGTATAACTTTTATACCCTTGCTTTTACCTTTTTGGTATTCGGACCCGATTATGTTGTCGTTACTCCACATTTCTGTGGAACAAGAGTGACATCAGATTGAATGAAGAAAACCTGAAACCGTAGGAGCCACGTTTGATTTCTCAACTTTGGTTTTACAAATGAGAGAGTTAAAGTGACACGAACATCAGTAGCTAATGTGATGGATTTATTTCTTGTTGTTATTTGTTCCTGGTTTTGAGCCAGTGTGGTTCAAAAGTAAGAATACAAATAGTTTTACTAGTTTTATAAGTAAAACTATATTTTCCCACAAGTTTTACATGTTATCCAGACAGTAGTCAATTTTGGATTTTGCAGCGGTTATCGTTTACGTGGCGTTTATATTTAACATAAAGACTGAATTTTCAGTCGTAATGTTGCCGTGTTGGGTTTTTTCGAATCATACCAAATTAACTTGAAGAATGTTTAATGAGGTGTTAAGCTGTCATTTTTAGATTAATGTACAGCCGCATTTCTACTATTCAAATCAGTCTACCCTGGCTGCTTTCATATGTTGAATTTCACTTAACAGTCTTACTCGTCGGTAATTACATAACTCCTTTTCCGAATTCAAGGGAATCTTACCTGCACCGCCCATGTCGTCCTGTCTGGGCAAGGAGACAGACATAATAAATCGAATCGAATTCATACATTATCACTTCCTCACTAGAATGAGTTGATCTCCAACGGGGATCCTTTATTATGGTCCAGTCATTGTGATATGTTACCAACGTGCCGGTTTTGACAAGGGTACACAAATAATTACGTCGTTGATGTTATTTTTTAATTTAACGTAATCAATATTGAAGTGAGGTGAAGAAGTTGATGTTGGAAATGAAATCTCTTGTAGTCGTCTGGTGCTTTCAAGTCTTCTTCAATTTGGTATCTCCTTTGTCTCCACGCTGGGCGTCGCGTGCCTTGCCAAGGAGGCCCCGACGAATTAATCGCTTGCGTTTTGATAATTCGGGAGTCTGGAAGAACAATTTTGTGACGGGTGCTCGCGGTCCTGGTCAGAGCTGTTTACTTCTCACTTCTTCTACTTCTACTAGTACTAGTACAACACTCCCCCGTCGTCGTCGGATTCTTCTGAGAAGATTTCTCTCCATTTAATGACCCGGGGGTCGTGGGTGTTTTATGTGTTTTATCTCGTCTGATAAATTTGAAACACCTTTCTCATTCAGGGATTTGCCCAAAACGTTCGTGTGCGAGTAAGACGACAGCGTGAAAACGAGTTTTTTGTATTAGGGTAATGGGTGTATTCGATTCGGGAAACATTTCACAGAGAAATTGAAAATTATTATCGGAAGACCTAGTCCTGTTCGTTAATACCGGACGGACAAGAATTTTTTCCCAAGGCGCACGAGGCCTCAAGTTATTGCTGCCCACCGGCAACAAATATGTGTTGTAGTTTTTTTTAGGAGCGGTTGTGAAATAATTTCAGGTGTATGTTTGAACTGAAGACACACGACATATTTATTAGATTTCGAAGTAGTCAGCAACCCATTTTTGAGATTTTAAATTACACTTGTGTTTGTGTTTGAACACGGCTAAAAAGTGAGAACGGCAGGTATCTACACATCTAAACAATCAAGTGATTATCTGGTTCCCAGTTAGATGAACTTAAAGGTCGTTCGTTCCCTTCAGCCCTTATCGGGGTACTGATAATACCCTACTCAAGCTTTTAATCGTCCCGACAATGGAACTCCTCCTGTTATTAAGTCAGAAAAAGGAAATCGTGTATGCACTAATGGGATCGTCCTTGGTATTCGCAATGACCTAATTACAAGGGTTTGGTAGGCAACACTCCTGCAGAACCCTGCTGGGAAGGTGTGGTGATCTTTTACCTTGATGTCAACATCTCTGCCGAAACCGGTAACCGCAGGTAACCTCACTCCTACCCCTCTATCCCCTTTGAACGTTACTTTCTATCCGATGATTGCTCATTGATTAATTCAAGTTTATTACTATCAAATTTCTGAGTGATCTTCTCTTTTTCCTTATTGAATTGTTAGATATGATCGGCACTTGAATTTTGTGACCCTTCCATATGTCCTTTGTAAATTAATTATTAATCAATAACCCGGTTAATGGTTGTTATTGGTTATTTCTATAGTAACAAATTTTAAGTCTTCAGCTGTCTCGGATTATGCATATGAAATGGATGATCTACCGACATTTTAGCCTGGGAATGATAATTAAAAGTTAAGATTCTTAGTAATGATATTATAAAATGAATTAGGCAAACCAAAAGGTGTGGCATTGATTATCGGTTCTTCTGACAGACTATCGGAAAATGACTAATTTATCTCCAAGTATAAGTCCAAAACAATGCACTTAATTAAATAATGCGATTTTATTTAAGAATAACAAGGGATAAATAACATTGCTATTTCATTTCAAAAATAGTGATCTTGTTTTATGCGCTATTGTTTGCTTGTCGGTTTGGTTCATACATACTTCTCAGATATTCTTCGCTGAACTATTATTCACTTCTTGAACGGTTCTACGTTGTACTTTGAACGTTTTTTCTATTTAATGGAATTTGGAATGGGCTCATCTTTACATCATTCATGTGCCGATTGAATATATGGTTTTCGCGTTCAGACAGTTCTGCTGTATAACCATATATAGATAACCACAATATACCGTCCGTAATGTGATACATGTAGTTTGCATATAGTTTACTACGATAATATCGACGTGTGGCATCTTCGGAATTTCTTCCTGGGAATTATTCACGCATTTGCACCCAAGTGATCATGTCGGTAGCATCACATTCTGCATGTTGGAGTAAAATTACTTATCAGGTCCGCGCGTTGCATGTCTTACTGAAACACATGAAAATGTGATAATGCGCAATGTAACCGTAACGATTAAGTTGAGTAAACAGGCCTTGACTCCGGAAGCCGAGTCGAAAACCTCAAAATTTCAGTTGGCCACATTGTAAAACCGGGTCTTCGCACACCTGTCCTATCGTGGCCTCATCGATGACTACTATTTATAACAAGGTACGAATTGCCAAAAATTGGAAATTTATTGACTGAATTCTGGACTCCCATAAAAATTCTTATTAAATTAAAGAAATATCAATTTTTTGTTGTTAGGGTTACGGCTCTATGGGAAAGCAACCGTCTTGTTCTATCGGTAATCTATCGATAAATATCTGGCGTAATTACTAGAATTGGCGTAACTATTTCTATCTTTAATTACGGTCTGTCTTTCTCCCTCACAGATTTAGAGGTAGAAAGACGACATGAGAGCGAGAGAATAGGGGAAGGAGTCCGGACGGTGAAACACCTGAAATACCTGGAAACCCGAGCGATGATTCGGTGTTCCGGTATTTCCCCCCAACAGGTTTCATTCATATTTTATTTTTTTTTACCACTCGGATCAGACGAATGGAGCACTGTCATCCTTTTCCCATTCCCAAGCACCGTTACCCAAAAAAGGTCAAGTTGTATAGGTAATAATCACTCGCAAGGAGTCATAACAGCCAGGAGAAAAACCTGTCTTAATCAGATTTTAATCACGGAGGAGTTTGAGTGTGATCACTATTATTATCATTACGACTGTTATTATCGAAAAAAACAACAAAAACCACAACAACAACAACCAGGACCAGAAACAGACCCAAGGTGAAGAAATTGGTATGGTAAGGCGAGGGCAAGACGATTAATCGAAGGCTTTTGGAAGCCAAGAGGAGAGAAATAAAGCAGTTGAGGGAGAATAGTTTTGTTTTACGTAGACGGATAGGAGCCTCTTCTGGCGTTGCACACCCAACGAAACAAAGCGATATAAAACTAATAGAAAAAAAGCTCGCTCATCGCATGCGAACAGTTGTCTAACGGGGGAGGTGAGTTGTAGAATTGAAAATGGTAAATTGAAAACGAATGGGAAGTCGCAGAGTAAAAAAAAGTGATTTGAATTTCGTAAAAGACAGAGAAACGCGTTCGTTTCTACTTACAGTCAGAATACTAAGTCAGAGGGAATCCAGAAAGCATTCACTTCCTTTAAAGGCAGCTGTAAGAGCCTTGAACGTCGGAGTCGATTACAGTGATAGTGGAAAAAAGTAAGGAATTAAAAACTAGACGAGACACTGTTGAAGCTGAGAAATGTCGAAGGAAAGGAGGAACTCTGTGTTGTTTCATTTTTTTTTTTCGAAGTCCCCTTGGGTGGTCATATTATAAATGTCGCATTATTATAATGAACGAGTTCTGATTTTGCGACGGTACCTGGGTAGCCGAGTATTTCAAGTGATATGAGACCCGGGGCAACCCTGTGACCGGCTCTTTAAATCGCTATCTAGATTACTATCTATTATGGAGAGTTGCCTTGTTACCAGTTCTTTATTTCCATTTCTTCCAAGATTTATTCACTTTTTTCCCCCGTGTGTTTGTTTCCATTGGTTTCGTCGCTTTTTCACTTGCTACCTCAGCGTAGCCAGTCCTCTGTTGCCTCATTTCAATTCAGACCTTCGTACCCCTTGTCCGTTTCATCGGCCGAGTTCACAGTTTGCCTCATTTCATTGCCGCCCTCTCGGTCCTCGGGTTTCAAGGAATTGTCACGAGTGTCGTCTTTGATTCATTTCCATCGTGACGAGCTCGCGCATTTTGCGGTTTTTCACATATTTTTGTCGTGGCTCTTCGAACCTCCGACGCAGTCACGAAGGAATTCAACAAAGTTATGAAGTCTGGGCCTTTGTAACTTTGTCGTGTGACGCGAGCTATTTTTCATCTCGTCCCTGGGGTTTGCCACAGAAACACCATAAAAAAGATCTGGAGGAATGGTTGGAAAGGTTGAGTTGACATTTCGAGATTCCAAGTGACGACCCTGTAATTGTAGGGTAAACATGACGCAGGAATTTATAATTATGTGAAGTACTTTGAACTTACGTTTAATTTGCCGAAGCACCTGAAGATGTGCTGTTTGTGAATTGAGACCTCCGCTCAGCAAATTTAGTGGTTGTAGTCACAAGAAAGTACTTGAGATCTCAAAGGAGGACTCCTAAATAAGGTACTCGAGGTCGATCGGAGACACGGGTCTTGGTGTGTGAAAACTCAAGGAAATTATTTGTACATTTTAATACCCGTCGAGAACTACAAACAAAAAAGCCTATAAAGTTTTACTAGTTAAAGAAATAATTTGAAATTTTTCGGGTCCTGAAAAAGAAATAATCCGCCCATCGTTAACGAAACACGGCGTGTCTTTTCACCAGGCATTCCCTCAAGCTCATCCACATGAGAATTCATCGACCAAAACCGTTTTATTTATTTATTTAACAGTTGTCTCAACTACACTTAAGGACACGACTGCTTCGATTTTTAAGTTAAAATTTTTACTACCTGTGTTCGGGAGGTTTAACCCTTTAAGAGCGTAACAAAGCGTCGCAAATGAATTTCCACGCATTCGTATTTAGAAGGCTCGTGTATTCGTTTTTAAACTTATGTACGAATTATGAATTTGATGGAAAGGGGGCAGGACCTAGAAAAAGAATTCTTTCTTCAGGTCTTATCAAAATAGAATGCGTGAGGCGTCTGCCAAAAGTGTGGATGTCTTCATTTGTTTGTGATGTTTGTGATTTGATGTTTCGCAACGGGAAAAGTTTTAGGCAGGGATCTGTGAACCTTTAGGTTTAGGAGGTTCGGTGGAAAGTGAAACTCTTCTGGCCCACGTCTTCGGTTGTGGTCACCGCGATAAACGGTACTACAACAGAGACTCCTTTCAGGACCGGAGTCAGTCGTCCAAGGAGCCGAAAACTTACGTGACCAGACGTGGCTTATTTGCCCTCGAGAAATCATCGAAGGAACCAGAAAAATTTGATGATTGCATTTCACCTTGAGAGGAACACGGCGTGATTGAAATGGTTCAAACTTAACCCGATTATTTGTCTGACCAATGATTAAACCGAAGCCTTCGGCCTATCGGAAAATACTTTACCTCATTCTAATCCGAACTATTCCAGTTTCCTCTAGGGAAATGCAACACCGAACCCCGTTTATTTCATACAAAATAGTTGAAACTAATTTTTCCACGTGTTATTTTCTGCTGCTACGAACTGACAAAATGAGTCGTGAACCTAACAGCCTTTAAGCATTTCAGTCGGAAGGAAAACGTGACAGAGTTTAATAGTTTTTAATATTTAGCTGAAGGAGAATCATGATGCAATCCCGGGAGAGAACGTGAACGTTCCCGATATCAATAAGATCAATGAGTCGGACAGAGGGATGGAAGTACATAAATGGGAAAACAGACAGACAGAGAGAGAGAGAGGATTTACCGTTGTTTGTGTAAAAATTAGAAAAAGATCGGGAAAATCTTTTGCTTGTGCAGAAGTTTGCCCAAGTTTTAAAATATGAAATTACATTACTTGGCAACATCCGGCAAGTTTTACGTTTATCTTTGCCTTATGTAAAGTCATTAAATCCAAATTAATTCAATGATATCCAGGTCTGTCAACCCGGCTTAGGGCTTTCCGAAGGGAACGGGCGGAAAAAGATAAGCTTAGCTCAGACGGATTATCTTCTCCATAAATCAAATCCGACCGTTTGAGGATTGACGTTTCCCGTTCTATTATTTTCATTAATTAGTTGTCCTAGAAGTGGAAGTAGAGAAAAAGGAGAATAGTCGCCCGGTTTAAGGATCAACTCAAAACCTTCTGTACCTTTTGCAATCCCGCGAAGGAGTATCCACAGAGCTGTTATTCTTTAATTAAAATTGTGTCGCGCAGGTGTGATCGATTGATCTCATTGAAAGGCTCCCCTCCCCGTACTCTCCTGCGAGTGTCTCAGTCGATACCTTTGGGTACCTGCAAAAAGGTTGTCGATTAATTTTTCTAGAGAATTATGCAGTCGACTAAAAATTTACATAAATTGATCAAATTATGCGGAAATTGTTTTTTCTTAACCGAGTCATAACTTCCTAGCGAGGAAGAATTTATTAAAGGGTAAATAACATTAATTATATTAAAACGTGACGCGAGGCATGTAGCTGGTTTGAATGTATTGATGTTGAGTTTATTAATTGAACGTTAAATAAATAAAAGTGTTGACTAGGGTAGAGTGCATCGTGTGCATCTCAACGCGCCGATTTCTACTCTTTGTAGACATGCAACCGTTACTTAGAACTTGAACGTTATTAAGTACAGGCAACGAAATGAAAAATGCATTGGTTGTGGTGGAAGTAAAGAATTGTTCGGTGGATTCGGCGCATCAGAACTATACTCACTTGAAACGGAGAGTTAATACACATAGCTGATTAAATAAGGCAGTTAAAATAACAGGTTAATAAATTTTATAGGCACCCTATAAACGAGTTATCTTGCCTTCACTTCATTACTAAAAAATTAACTATTCACTCGAATGAAATTCCTTTATCTTAATTGACGGATTGTCTTGAGACCAGAAGTCACAGGACTTTCCTCCGGACCCAACTGCCGTCACTTAATAGTTGTTTTAGGTTCTTTCTACTTCACTAAACCTATTAAGTTTTCGACTGTTTCTCCGGCCGTCACGACTTCTTCCAACTTTGTCGCGGACGCTTCCCATTCTTTCCGCCATTATCTCCGGGACATAAGCGAAGCTCTTTGTCCGACAAACAACTTGTTTGTCTTCGGTCGTCCGTCGTGAATTCTTTTATTGGTTTCGACCGAAAGAAGCAGTTTACTTTCAACTTTGTTTTTCTGTTAAGTTCAGGGGATTACGTAATTTACCGGTGGTTTCTTCACCACCGTAGCTTTTTCCCGAAGTAGAAAGTCAAACGGTGCAACCGGAATAGTTCTAAGTTCTGATTCTGCTCAGCACGGTTTTGATGTTCTTTGGTGCGTTTTCACGTCACTACTTTTGTCGTCCAACGAAGGGTCGTTGTTTTTCCCGCATGACGAAGTCAAACTATTTGGATTATTTCAGAGAGAAACCCTCCGAGAAATTGTCAGAATTCATCGAGTGTGAAGTTAACGATTTTGTTGTTAATTTTTTTACACGGTTTCTCCCAAAAATTCTTTCTATGTTTTATTAGACGCCCTGAGCATCCTTAAAACTATTTTACGAATTCTCCTGTTTCTTGAATGTGGAAGTTGAATGCACAAATTCGAGGACTAACGAAATTTTTGAAATTTCATTCTCGTTCGTCTGCTGGATTCTTCTTTCCTACCGAAACCACGATGTTTTCCCATTCAATTATCTTCAAGCTTTTGCTACGGTTAATAATTGAGCCGGACATATTCGAATCTTTCTCTTGGCACCGTCAAGTTACACGGAAAAACAACCGTCGAATGAATAGATTCTGATCTGATCCATGGGAGCAAGACAATTTGTGAAGGTTTTAAAATGGAAGAATTCGGATTGGGAATTCGAAAAACACGAATTTCTTCACCGGACTTATTTCGAAAGGAAGACGAAACCGTAAAGGTGTTATTAACCAGTCAGTCCTGTCTGCTCTCAACAGGTGAAACCCCGTAGAGTTGAGCGGCAATTTGATCGTTTTGGAAACAAAACGAAGAAACAGTCGGACAAGAAGTAAAACAACAACAACAACAACAACTAGAAAACAACCAAGGTGATAATTATAATGGAAATTAAATTAAGAGAACAAACTGTAAAATTGTGATGGGCTGACGTGTACAGGCGGACAACAAAACGATTCGATTGAGTTTTGAGGATTCTCCTCATCTGACGTGCTTGTAATTCGAGATTCTCACTTGAACTTTACCTTTTCTTTGCCTTTCATTGTTTTCAATGGTAATTTTGTGTAAACAGAGTTTTCGTTTCCTTTCATGCGAGCAAGGAACACAGCCCGAGGGTCGTTAGGAATCCATCAGGAATGGTTCCGGCGTACTTGTTCTTCTTTCTGCAATGTTACGCGTTCACTTTTCAATTTAAATAAGATAAATTGTGTTTTTGTTCGGTCGAACGTGTTCATTTGACTTGACAGTTTGGTCGGTACGAGTGCGTAGCTCGTTTCGTCCGCCCTTCGTTTCCGACATACGCGGACGTTTCTCTCCCGGACGACCGAATCTCTTAATTTTTACACGTATTTATAAAAACACGTAGCCGGTTCCGATGCTAATTATTTCCGTGGGTTGTATACGCCTACAGCATCTCCAGAAACAAGAAAAGGAGTACGGAAAGGATAAGACAAATCGTAAAAAGAATAAAATTTTATTGCTCGCGTCGTATACCCATAGAACACGGTCCTACAAATTTTATACTATATAAAATATTTTGTAGAGCTCTCTGCTTGTGGTCCTCCTTAGCATTTTTTTTTGCTTCCGTTCCGATCTCTCTTACTGCTTTCGACTCTGTCTTCCTTTTTAACAAGGTTTTTATTTCTTTTGCCATGACTAATTTGACATTTTCAAAAGCGGGCGACAGATGAATAGACAAACCAACGTGAGTACCGTAGTGAGTAAGTGAGTACTCCTCGTCCATTACGAAAACTTGCCTTTTCTTTTAATGTGCGGTCGTATTTTTTTTATGGCATTTGTCGAGGTGTTTGCCGGGTCTTCGGAAGGTATCCGTATCCGACGGTTGCAATGTGGCTCTTGTTTAATCCAAGCGTCAGATTTACTTTAGAGACTCAACCTAGAACAATAATATATGGCATTCTTGTTTATTCATGCGAGTGTGACGGGGGTTATTGCACCTATCGTATACGACCCGTACAGGCGGTCGTTGTCTGCTCGTCTGCCGAGGCACCACCACCACCACCGAGGAAAGTATGTATGCAAACAGGGAGGTCACGAATGATGTGAGCAGACATAAAGACAACAATTAATCCGTAATGGAGGATGACCCAATGCTCCGGCAGTAATGGCTGTTTGTTTTTAATGCCGACTATTTCACCTTATTGACGTGAAGTGCAGTAGCATGCGTTTGCATCGATTATATATGTTTTCAAACGTTTCAGAAAAGCAAACAGAATGATCTCCTGTGTGTAAACACCACGCGGAGAGCTCACTCAGAAAACTAGTTAACTCCGTTGTATTGTTAGTTATTGGCGCTAAATAAATAATATTATTTTAATTAGGATATTATTAATATCTTCCGCGACACGCTAAGGGTGTCCCATAGATGGGTGGAACGAGATGTTGCAAGTTTGTTGTGTTTGTCCGGGCCATTAATATTGTTAAATTTACGACGAGTGCGGTGGCCCCGACTGACTCCGTGGGCCGTTCGCTCATTATTTCCTATTTTCGTCTTTAACTTATGCCAAGTTTTGGCCCTGTTTACCCAATTGATTGCCCAATCGGTCGGTAACGGTTGCTTACACGTTTCATGTTGGCAGTAATGCAGTGGTACGAGTGACTCAAATAAGAAGAGAGCACGAGAGATTTATCGCGGAGCATTTATTTCTTGTTAAACGTTTCGTTTGAAGACGGCCAAGTCCTGGCGGAAACCGTTTTCTCTTTCACTTCAACAAAAGAAATGAATATGTTTGGTAGACGATGAGACAGCAACGGAAGATCTGAAATAACAAAAATGGTGGACACGAGTCTGGAGGCAGAGAATGGGAGAACTCTAGTTTGACCTTTCTACACCGAGCACCCATGTGTTCAAGTGTTACTTGCCCAGACGAAAGCCCAATAAAAAGTTACTCTTTCGATTGACTACTAAAAAAGCTGTGGCACGGGATGAGCGAATTAAAATCCAGAAGGTAGCACTAACAAGATGGCATTAAAAAAGGAGTAAAATACCTTATTATAAATACAAATTATACCTTAGTAAAATACATACGTGTTTAATAAGGTCTGAGAAGCGTACAGGACATGGCCGTGGATTTAATTACCGCTAAAATAATTAGTAAAATATTATTTTATACTTTGAGAAAAGAAGTTTGAAAGACTTACAACAATAGTAGAAGACAAGGAAATTATTTTTTTTAAACTTAGGTAAATACAAGTAGCTGAAAAAATTTATTAAATTGTTTGACTAAGTTACTACCTAGAGATTACAACATGTTTTCATTCGCATATTAAGTTTTTGTTCGCACAAATTTTTCTACATTGTTTAATGTTTTTGCAAAATGCATGTACGAATAAAATATGTTATGGACTGTGAGAGTCATATTTTATTAGTTCATACAGGAATATATTTTATACTCTTGTTTAACATATTCACCTAAAAGAGTCTACCGGTTTAAATTAAATAATTCTTAAATTGATACCACGCACATGAGATCTCTGTGTATCGTCTCGTTGTGTCTAACAACTATGGCCTGTAACTTAAATTATTTTCAAAAATACACTCGTGAACTGTTTCTGATCTTACAAACAAGTACTTGAAGGAGAAGTCAAAGAAGTATGGTAGGAGTTCATGACACTTTGAGGTACAACTGATAGTGGTACTTCTTTATTATATTTTATGTGAGCTTAGAAAAGGTGCAAACAAGTGCTTAATGGTTTTAGTACAAGAACTTTGGATTCGGCTGCCAAGTACTACAAATTATAAGTATTACGTTTCCAATTTGTATGTTTATATTTGTACACGACCACACAAACCTACAGTTGTACAAATAATGTGTGTACCATATATCATGTAGTAAATGTAAGTGCTTGAGAAGGACCCACGAATTCAAATGTTCGCAGTCGTAACACGGATGGGGTAGAAGTCTTAAGCAATTGCAGGAGAACAAATCATAACTTTACAGTAGACCACAATTAATACTCTCCGAAATGTAATAAAAGACACACATAAACAATAATTACAGAATATACAAAAAAGGAAATTTCGTTTGAAAGGATTTGGGTTTAATTCAAAGAAACTAAAGCGATTGTACGGGACTTTTACACCTGAAGGTTCTGCTCAAACGTCTCTCTCTCCTGCGACGATAAGCAAGTTAATCAAACCGAAGGACAATAAAATCGAGAGCAACACAAAAGACCAGTAAAAGACGGCAGCACCGTGTGATTCAGATGATTGACTTCCTCAACACTGTAGGTGTCTCCCAGCGATTAAAAACCAACCAAAGCTTTTACGGGAGTTTTTCTTTTTACGATTTATTATTCTTCTGTTTCTAGTCATAAATCTGCTAATCAGTCTCTATTTAATTTCACTTTACGGCTCTTTGTAGTTTCAGACGATCGGTTGCATTTACACGCATTCAATTTGTACCTACCTGCTGAGAACTATTTTTTTTTCTTCTCCGGAACGCCGGAACTAACAACTATTTTCTGCATTCCGCGCTGACGAGATACATACGTAACACGTGTTGTTTTCACCTATTCGTATTGATTATCGGAATTTCACTGGATTCATGTGTTTCATTGAAAAGTTGCCTGACGTAAAATGCAGATTATTTAATAGGAACGTTTTATGGTTTTTGACCATTCTCCGAAACTATGTGAACCGATTTTTTTGGCATTGTTTATGAATTCTCTCTTTCCATATATGTATGTATGCGTGTATGTATTTAAAAAAAAACACCATGGAAGGAAACGGTTAAGTACATTATTCACGGTTTCATATTTTTACGCTTTGGTATTTTGTACGGGTTTAGAAAAAAAAATTAATTTCCTAGTTTATGTAAATACAAATAACCGATGTAGAAATGTTGATGACTGAGACACAATGCAGAGATTACAACACCTGCTCCTTGTTTCCCTTTAACTAGAAAAATTAATTTAAATTCAGAAGAGAATTAACACTAATACGGTGTAATGATGGTTCCTTTATTGTTATTCAATGCTTTTAATGTAAATTTTTGCCTGAATTTGAAATTGTTACGGTTTGACCTAAAATGTTCCGTGTGTCTCTTTGGCCTTTGTACACCTTCGACCAGGTGAACTCGCACTATTTACAACTAGACGTTTCGCGTTTGGACCGTGGTTTTTTGTCTTATTTTTATGTATTGGTATTTTAGTATTTCGTGTACGGGGAAGTTGTTCGGATACACCTCATGCACTACTACCCGTACTGCCGGCCAGTTTACTGCTCGTCTGTATAATTTCATTATCGTTATTCATAGCCCTTAACTTATTTACGTACTTACCCAGGTTCTCATAGACATAATGGTGTATTTTCTGCCTCAGCGATTAGGCGAATTAAAAAGGCGAGAAGACTCTTTAAAAAACATGTCTGAAATCGCGCCTGCGCAATCTAAATTATTATTTTTTTTCCTATCCAGTTAATTCCCTTCCAAATTAATGAAAAAAAAATATGATTAGCTCAATGACGGGTGAACACAAGGGCCTGTTTATCTCGTGGCCGCACGTCTCTACTCCATAACAAATTATCGCATTAATTACCCCCTTAAGTTACAAGACGAGTCTTCTAAATCATCCAATATATGTAAATAGTAATTTTCAAGTACCGTAGCACACAACCTGCAATGGAGGCGGTTGGGTTTCTAGGAGCGCATGTGTCAGGCTCTGACAGAAAGTGTTTTCTCAGATGCTAGACAAAAAAGCCAGGGAATTGGGGTGGGTGTGGGCCAGGTTTCAGAAGACCCGAGTGTACGAACGAAAACCCGCCAAGAGTTTGATCGAGTCACCCGATACCATAGATTTTTTCCTGTCATTTTATTTTTAAAACTTGGGAGAACTTCTAACGGTGTTAAGTGACTAGTTTCTTTCTTGCGCCATCTCACCCTAACAGTTTCTCCCTAGCAGCTTTTGTTCGAAAGAGTTGACTAAGTGAGTAACAAGAAACTGTTGTGCATTGTGTCGTGCTCTTAACTTGACGTACACCTTACTATATATGGTCCTTAATGGTTTGTTGGTTTACCGTATGCCGTCGAGCGGTGTTACGTTTACGATCCGTTCACGATCTACAGTTTCAAAAGTATGAGAGAGTCCTGCGCATATTATGTGGAACGTAGTATTTTTTTATTTATGTGTCACACAGAGGATATGTAAAATGAATGTGGTGAAGTAAGAAACCTCCAATTCAACGTGATGTTCACCGCGTAACACAGAGAGATATGTCCCATCGGCTTGTGTCCGGGCAATTATTTACGTGGGCAAGGCCTCCGCGATACCTCCGTGTCTCGCGTCTTACGCAAGAAAGCTACCGAAACCAAATTAAAGTCAAAATCTCGTCCCGAGTATCAACCGAGAGGATCGCCATTTTAAGAGTGAGTTTTACGCGTAGACAATTGCCTCGTTATGCATTTTTATCAGATGACTCTAATAAATTTAACCCTTTTAAATGGTTTAATACCTGGTGTCTGACGAGCTCGCAGGTACTCAACGAGTTTTTGATAAGGGTTGCTCTTTATGTTAATAACCCTTTGTTGAGGTAATAAATAGTTTGTATCGTCACAGCTGGCTTTGCATTCGTTTTCGGTGAATTCTTAGTTAACAGGACTGACTTGCTACCGTTGCCATCTCAGATGGTTTCTCAGGCTTTTAGACGAGAGTCTTGGTGTGTCTGTTCGAGAGTTTCATTTTCTTACCCGGCGTTGTGTTTCCTGATGCCAACTAATTGCCACATCTTTGATTGATGCCGATGGAACTTTCACATGAGTCGCGTCAAAATAATAATTCATCAATTTCCCCATGAGGTAAGAGACGTTCAAGGACCCGGCGTACGAGACCTCCGGAGTAAAATATTTTCTTAGGGCACAACCTCTACGGGTGAGGAAAGTAGAGGCGTTAATTATGGTTCAAAACAATTAGAGTTAAAGTCAAAGAGTGCGAAAAAGGCGTTTCAACAAGGCGCAACGACTCTGTCGACCTCGGGTTCAAAAGATCCTTTTCGGGAATCAACAATGAGCAATCAATGAATCGAATGTTCGGTTATTGGCACATGTGATTTACACCCAAATGAACGTCGGATAATATATTAAACATCGTGGAATTTAATTACATTTGATGGATACCTTCAAGAATGCTAAATTTTCCTTCTTAATTAGTCTTTATTACACTGGGTTCGACCAAATCCGATTTGCCCCTCGTTTTGACCAAAGAAATACATATATATCGTTCTTCTACAGGTCTATAATTTGGAATATTATTTTTTATTAAAATAATTGGACCCCTTCGTATTCCAACTGGTCGTGAGCCTCGTGTCGATTTCATAAAATATTGGACATAAGTGAAAAAAGTGCGAATTTTATTGGAATATATGTTTATTATGAGGAGTTGGGAAAAGTCTGAAGATGAACTCTGTTTCAGATTTGGTGTTTTTAATTTTGAAGTGTATATTTTTGTGTGGATGACACGATCAGCTACTTCATCCCGGTAAACACCGCCAGTGGTCAATTATTGACCTATTAGATTTTGAACAATAAATAGATCGCTGTAATCTCATCCTTGAATTGGAGCAGATGTCAAGCACTTCAAGAAATACTTCGTGTGGAATTTAACTAAGCACGAAAATAGAATGTCGCACGGAAACAATTTGTGGGCTTGATCGTATTACCTGAACCCCATGGATAATGACGGGGCAGAATTTGTGTGCTTCGTGGGACAGATTCACTGACACGAATCTTCATAAATCAGATGTCGTCTCGAGACGAGGGAGAGGGAGAATGTGGTGCCAAAATACGTCAAGAAAAACCGACTTCATCCTTCTTACGGACGAGACGAGATGAAGAGTTCGGATAGAAAGAGCGGGCGTTTTTCTGGCAGCGTGGACATCATTTGCGACCTTTTCACTTCACGGCCAGATGAAATCGAAGATAATCGAAGGATCGTCCTGCCTAGTCACTGTGAATGACAGTTCCAGAGAGTCAAATCAAAGGAATCAATAGGTGTTTTCGGCACAGCGTCGACATTACAGGGATTCTTCTTGTAAGGTTGAGGCTCTTAGCGGAGGATTAAACCGGGGAGACCGTGAAAGGGTTCTTGTCAAGAAACACAAGATAGTTGATTAGTAACGACATTATTATTTAACATTGAGTACGTCAGAGTCAACCATAACTCACCCACATCAGGGAGTACTAACTGACACGGGATGAAATTTTATGAAAAAATATGGATACTCTGGGACCAACCATACTGCCCATCTGTCATTTCCTAATTTTTGAATATACATAAACTACAAAATAATATAGTTGAATATTCAAGTTTACTTAAGCAAACAACCGGTCAAGAACGTCCAGAATTCTCTTTACGGTTAAGTTAAATACAAAAGATGTGCTGCAATTTAGTGTATACACAACTAATACTGTAATTGTATGTAAGTAATAATCTCTTACATTGTCTCCAAACTTATTAAATTAGTGTACCGAATAACAGTATAAAGGAGCCGTATCGTCGTGTGAAGCTCACGTCCGTAGAAATTCTACACATAAATAGCTCCACACATAATGACGACGCACATCTCATTTGAATGAATAAGTAACAAGTTGATTTCCCAATTAATTTTTCTTCTCTTCTTGACCGTAATATAATGAATGCAATAAACGCATTAGAGACACATTACGTGATGAATATTACATATAAATTTTTTCTGTTGAGAAAAGTACTTTAAACGAACGATTAATTAAAATGGAAAGAAGACATAGTCTTGTTAATTAATTTCGCATTATTTGCCGTGGAACGAAGAAACCGGAACCTCAATTAGAGAAACAGTTTTATGTCCGTACAATTAGTTGTCTCTCTTTTTCTTTTACGTTATTGTGATTGATCGAACGTAAAACTAAGTATTCCACCCGGTCGTTTAACATATTTAGGGGACAAATGTATTAATTTTAATGAGTAACACTCGTTTCATTGTCCGTCAAATGCCGTGTACCGAGACCCAGAGGAACGTATTTATTGTAGGACGTGGCCTGGTGGTACCGGGCTGTCGGGAGAGAACCACTTTAATTTTTATTACCTGTTTAATTATTATGAAAGTTTATGTTCGGGCTATTGTATGGTTGTTGCCAGGTCTCGGCTCGACGAGTAGATTTTTATTTTCTGATAAGAAGGGATGAATTAGAAAGATGGCGTACCGACTGTTTATTGAATAATAATAATAACATGTATCGTGCGACGATGGAGAGCTGTTGGAATGTCAGAAAAAGTTAAATCAAAAGGCAAGACATCAGAAGGGAAAGATTGAGGTATCTCAGTGAGTTGTAAATAAAAACATGTCTGTCACGTGGTTCCAGCGACAATTTCGGGACCGTTAGTTGTGTTTTATTTCAGGAGAGTGAAGAGAAAAAAAGACAACAATGAAATAAACTCAGGAGAAGTGGGAAACCAACGTGAGGAAAATGTTAGAAAGTAAGCATTGACAGAGTTCGCTACAACGTCAGAGAATCAGGAGCCACGGGAGAAGTTTGAATGAAAGTAAAATGTCGGAAGGGAACTGTCTTCAGACAACAAATAAATAAATTAGGCTTGAAGTCCCCGGAATTAAAAATGTTACAAGGACAAAGAATAAGAGGAGTAAATGAAGGAGAAAAGAAGATGTGACTGAAATAGAATAAAATGAGGGAAATTAATAATAAGATTTACTAATTAAGTTATTCCGAGTATCAAATAACGTGAAAGCAAATTCTACCACAGGGAAAGGACAAAATGACTGAATACGGTGGCTGGGCTCGGGACGAGAAGAAAAAGTGTCAAAAGACAACCTCACCGTGAATAAAATGGCGTATTTACGAGAGGAATTTAATTTCATATAGAAACATTCATTCGTTTTTCCTCATTATTTATAATCAGGTTTCGGGTTAAACCTAAGTATTTGAAATGGTTCCCAAACGAGATGGCTCCTTTCTTTGGGTTCTCTACTCCTACATCCATAACCCTTCCTAGTTCCCCGGCTTAGTGTACGGTTAGTTTTTCATACCCCTCAAGTTCTTGTACGTCTACGCGATGTGAAAGGGCGTGGTGACTGTTGCGTACCCCTTTTGCTTTATTTCTGTCAAGGGCAGAGCCAAAAAAAAAGAGTTCCCTCAACTTGTTTTTAACCGTTAGGATGAAAAAAAATTTGACGTTTCGCCGTTCCTTCGTGGAATCCTCCACGCATCTCAAGAATTCGTGGTATTATTGTGGGAATTATTAAAGTTGAGAAAAAATATGTATGAAGTAGAACACATGCACGTATTCTCGACAGAGACAGAAGTCAAACAGAGGCGAAAGACAAAAGAAACTGATTAGTTATAGAGTCACGAGTGGAAACGTGTCTGTCAACTCATCACGACAAGGAAAACCACACTGCCAGACGACCGGAACTCATCAAGGAACACGCGACGTTGACGTTGTTGGTGAATCATTGTGATGATCGAGTTCTCTCCCAACAGGGTCTGGATGAGTTCCTCGAAAGGACCCGCGCGAAGGATGTGTTTCTGTGTGTGTAGAGAAATGGAGGCATCGATGGCAGGCGTGACAGCCCGATCGAAGGAGGATTTTCGTGACATCAAAAAGTTGGGTTCCCAAGTGTCGTGAGACGGAGAGTCGTGACCCGTGAATGGTTTTGCCCCAGTTTGAATTTATTTTTGTCGGCATCTAAACCAGAAGAAGCTTCTGGTGTATATTAATTAACTATAATCGGCGCAAGTAAATTATCTTGCTAACCGAGCACATCACTACGTCGTTCGCTCTACGTCACTACGTTTTTAATTTGACGTTGCCCGCAACGTGACGTTTGACAATTCAACAAGGACAAGTACAACTTCATCTCAGTCAGGTAACTGGGTATTACACCTGAGGAATGTCTGCTCTCGGCATTTTGCGCTCCCGCTCACTAACTCTCGTTTTTCATACATATACAATACGCTTTTTCCAAGTGAGATACCATCGGCGGAGGGTAACTCGAGACATTCATCATCCATCATACCCCACTCGATTCCCCAGGTACGTCAGATTCCTAATGCGATGGGCAGTGCAGGTGAACGGATGAACCGGGGGTTGATGTGACCGATTTCTATGGTTCAAACATTAATTACATTGTTGGCATGTCGGAAATGAACTTTGCTTCTCGAAAGCTTCTTCGGTTTTGTTAACAAGCATCTGCCATTCCTACTTCTGCCATTACGGGCCCCTTCCGGCAAATTAGAGCGTGGGCAAATGAGCGCGTCTGCTTGCCTTTTATTTTATTTATTTGTCAAATGAATTTGACTCGAGCCGCCCTTTGAGGAAGACCCTCGTTAACACCTGTACCTGTACGGAAAAGAGCTGGCGGGGAAAGGGAGATGGAACGATTCGCGCATTACACTGCTTTCGTGTTCGCTTTTCATTTCGAGTCAGCCATTTTGTTTTTTCTGTCGTACATAAAATTCGCCGTCTCATTTCGGTAGACTTAAGAAGAGCGTGTCGTGAATTGTTCTGGAACTTGTGACGGTAATCGTCCTGCCGATACGAACAGGAACGAGTCAATCATCCATGTGAATAATTGCGTCACGCAACTTGTTACCACAATGCCGAAATTCTCCATTTAAAATTTAAATTTTGGGAGTATTCAGGTAACCAGAAATTGAAATCGGGTCTTAGGAGTCGAACCGACAAATTGTACTTAACCGGAGAGTTCCTTTTCGAATTGTTGTGCATTTCAACCTGGAAACGCGCAACACTCGAAGAATTAACTTTTCATTTCTTTCCTTCCATTTTTCTTTGTTTTCTTTTGTTGGATTGGCGACAAATTGGCCAAGAGTTACGAGACGTTTCACGTCAACCGGAGTTCCTCAAGGGAACTTTGTTCTCGTGAAACGGTTCAACGATGGTGTCACATGGTGGTCGCATTCGAGTTTGTTTCTCACAACGCAACCAACACATTTTCCCCCGTACATTGGTACACTTGCCCCGAGCAGTTAACCTCCCGGCGAAGCAGAAAGATGAGAACCTTCCGTTTCATACTTTCAACTGAAATAAAAAACCATAACCTTTGACCACAGGTAGTAACTACAAATTCAACAGAAACTATGCAACTATTGGTGAAATGATTTTATTAATGCGCATTGACAGTGCGTCCGGTCCGAGATCTTTAAATCAATTTAAGTTAACTTTCACTCGAATTATAATCATCACCTCTTTACATTTATGTGCACATAACGGCAACGTAACTTGAATGAGTACTCGACAATTAGGATCACACCAATTGAAAACATTTTAGATCCTATCTCACAGATTTAATATACAAACTTTTAAGTTTAAGTTAGGAAATCAAGATTTAAATCGTCGGAGAGGAACAGTAGGAAACAAGCAGAAAGTTTTACATGTCTACAAATTGTAGTCGACCGAAGTAGCGCTGGAGAAAAAGCAAATCTACCGATGAGAGTTTTTTTCATAAATCAATGATGAAGTCTTTGGAAAACTCTTTGTCGTTCTTATTTTGGACATTCCAGAGGTTCTCGCAAATTAACCAGACAGAATGCGTTCTAATAACTTAGCTGCCCATTACCGAGAGTCTATGTAATTGAAGGGAACTGAGAAAGGGATACCTGAATACCGGGGCAGCCATTGATTCATTTTTGAGTTTCATGTCGTTTCTTTTTACGACCAAGTGCCGAGACACAAAAAACAAACTTTTGCCTTGTTTGATGATTCACATCGAGGTGGTATGCGACTCACAGATAAACTAGAAAAGATTCCAGGGAAAATTTAATTAGAGAAGATTTAAAGGTGTTTAACGAAGCCTTGCGAAATTTAACAAAGGACGAACTAATACACTTCACAACACACCGCGTGGATGGTGCAGACGAAGTTATGTAATGCGAAACTGTTTATTATTATACGAACTTATATTCGTGTAATTAACCGCGCAGTGATCATTTTTTTGCTCGATCGCAACAACAGGACACGAATTAGGGCTCCGAGAAGTAAGTTGGAGAGTGAGCAACCCGGGTAGTACTCGTTTTCCCCGGGTATTTGGTGACGACAAAACAAAAACAGAATTAATGAGAATCAGATGAGATGAAAATTGATGGATTCAGGAAGAGTCGAATGACAAACACAATTTATTATTCCCTTTTTCTCGTGCAGGTGTAATTACACATCTCCCGAAGTGAAGCTTTAAGGGAAAAGAAAAAAAAGTTGGTAACACAATTTTCGGAGTTGTGTCACGAATTCCCAAACAACCAACTCAAGTAAATCGATATAAAATTATGAAACGAGCAGCTTTTTCTACTGCCATATTAAAAATTTGAATTTAATGATGGTCTAATGGGTCACGTGTCTCGTTTACGTACCTGAATTATTCCATCGGCGGGGTACCGAGCCGTTTGTTTGTCTTGTCGAATTCCCACGTGACAAACTCTCAGAGTTATGAAAGTGATTAATTGTCGGGAAACGGTGTACTCCCTCGCGGGTTGGCTACCGTCTCGTACCTGGACACTTCAGGTTCTGTCCCATTTTTATTTGGGCAAAATCAACTCGAACGTAATGATGGGGCCATTAGTTTTTTTTAACGGTTTGTTCCCAGGTAGAATTCGACGCAACTTTGGACTGGACAATTAGCCCTGTTTGTTTTAAAGGTTAGCTTTTGGTTAATTTTCGTAAAAAGTCGGAGGATGATTTGGTAGAATGATTTCTCGGGAGATTCTCCACCTGTTGATTGGAAAGAATAAGAAGAAAGAAACCTGCGGCTAATTGTAGTTCTCCTCTCGTTGGGTGAACTGTGTGAACAGGACAGAAAAGTCAAAGTTGTGAACGTTTTGAACTTATCGTTATAAACGGTTTCACCGGATGACGGTAACTTTGAACTTCTTCCTTCTGTGGATAAAGGGTGAATCGTAAACTATCAGAGACACATATGTGCCAGCTTACGCGTTGCATACGAAATCGTGTGTGTGTGTGTGTGTGTGTGTGTGTGTGTGTGTGTGATGAAAAGTTTATTTTAGCACAATTGTTTTGCTTCACAATTTGATAATCGTGAGATGTTCACATCACCCGTCAATGTTTGACTCATTTCATTGTTGTTTATCCCACTTATTGTTTTCATAACTCTTGTTTCCCTTTAAACGTTCTCCTATTTGGTCATGTTTTTTCCTGTCTGTTAGTATGTAAATGCGTAACGGTCATTTGGACTTACGTGTCAATGCGGTCTTGGCTATTTAAAAGTTGTATTTGTTAACTTATTTTGTTACGTGTGATTTTTGTAGGGTTTGTCCATTTAGAAGTTTCATTGCATTTTGTGCTGCCACTTTACCTAAACTACAATTGTGGTGCTGCAAACAAGAAAATAATTTAAAGTCAGAGAATGAGAAAATGTTTGTGTTGTTATGTTTTTTGGAAACAAATCTTGTAAGGAATATTTTCAACGACTATTAGCGACCGTTACAAATAATTTTTTAAAAATGTAATGTATGTTTATGGCTGCTTCTGGTAAACATATCGTCACGTAAGGGCGAATAAGAAAGTCAAAGGCTGAAAATACAAGGGAACATGTCTTGAAGAAGACGTTAATAATTATTCTATCATTATTAACGTCATAATTATCTACTCTTGCAAACTGTTATAAACTTTTTAAGTTGTTGATTTTAATTCCGGCAGAACTTCCAGAAAGTTAATGAGAGATTTCAACGTTGTTAGGATGGGATTTTCATTTTGTGGGGCACTCGGGCGGGGAGCAAATTTTCATTCGGTGAAATTAAGCCAGAAATTTATTTTTGCTCCGTGTTTGTTTTGCTACCGAAAACTAATGGAATTTGTTTAGGGAAAACAAAAATGGAGTCGGACACGATTAATGGCGTCCCGGAAAGAACTCCTTTGGGACATTTAAATATGGGAAAGTGTGCCAACGGTCCAGTTTTTTTCTGCTGCCGGTGCGATGCAACGTTTTGGGATCTGGAGAAAGAAGAGTAACAAGTGAGAAAGTTTCGGGCGGACGACGGAGGATGAAACTCCATTAAGAGCTGCATTAATAATATACATAAAAAATTGGAACTCTTTATTGTGGGTAATCAAACAGAAAGTGCTAAAATCCAAAATTACCGAGTGTAACATGGACGGATAAGAATAGAAACTTTTGTTTTGGACGATTCTAACACCAGAAACGTGGGATTTATTATGCAGTGCAATGCGAATGCAGTCATTACCACGCACAACGCTACAATCAATTAACATCGATTGATCGGAACGCCCTTCGCTCGAGCAAAGTTTCTTCTCGACATTTTCAACTGAGGTCACAGAAGGTTGTAATGAAAAGCCTAGTAGACAGTGTTCACCTATCCTAAGTGAGTTTAGCATGTTGGTAGTATACTTCCAGGTGCGATACCTGCAAAAGAATTGTATCGGCGTCGCTGATACTTTGAGAAGTACAAACTAGCTAATAGGATCAGGCGAAACTTAAAAGTTTGTGCTTGTGTTTAGAGTAGAGGTGACGTCTCTTGAGACTTTACCTATTTGAAGGGAGAATGTAACAGATTTCAGTTTGCTAAAGTATTGGTTTCCACCTGTCAAGATTACACGACTCCAGGGAGGTTGCATGTTGCAAGCAAACGAAGTGTACGGTCTGCAGACGCCGAGAGTGGATTAGCTGTGGAAGAGGAAGAACGGAGTTTATTCATATTAAATATTTAAGTGCATTAAAGCACGGGTTATGTTGACGTAGATTGTTTAGACGTGGACTTCTTAGCCAGGATTATTCCCGTCTTGAGGTTAGTGGAGGATGTTGGGTCAGTGGAAGATTTTGCTGATGTGAACTGCTGCTAAGAGTTTAATGATTCTAGTTTCTAGATTGTAGAGATTCACAGCGTCTGATAACTTCAATCAACGAGAATTACGTGTTTAGGTGTCTACCGTAGGAACAGTACCTAAAGATATTGATGATCACTCGGGCTCACTGACTGATTTCCAGTACATTACCATACGTTCAACAGAATTGTATCTGAACCTTCACAGTTGTGTTTGACTGTTTGTTAGTTGAATATTCAATGCAGTTATTGAGTAATGAAAAACTGAAAACTAAAAAACTGAGCTTTCGAACTGGAGAGTTTACGGCAGAGATTACCGAAGAATTTAATTCGTTCTTACAAGTAACGGAACTTTAGTTGCACTTGACTAATTTGCAACGGCTCTGGTTTATCCACACAATTACATGCATACCAAAGTGCTCTTTAAGTGCGCTTTGTTGTCCGTTAATAACTCTCGTTAATGAAAATTAATACGAGAGAGAGAGAGAGAGATTGTGTACGTAAGAAACGAAAAATGTTTACTCTCAGGATAAACGTCGGTTTTAACTAATTTCATAAAGCGTTCCTGCATGGCCGGAAACGAGTGCTCCATGTGCTCACGTGCTGCCAAAGAAATCTCTATTAGTAATAACGGACACAAATGACTAGTTGAGGGTTTTTAAAACGCCCATCGGGTACCTACTGAAAAAAGTACAATGGAGTTTTTGCCTTTGTGTTCGTTGAGAGAGAGAGAGAGAAAACAATGTGGAACCGTGAGATTTGGGTTTTGGGGCACGCACGAGAGAAAAACTCATGGACGGGTACCAGGAAATATGTAGAAAGTTCATATACAAAAAATGTGGTGGTTATAACAACTCAATGAGGTGGTACGCTGGACATGTTGGAAATGACGAATCTTGCGAGATTGACAGGCGGGAAAAAGTTATTAAAAAGAGCCGAAGATGTGGAAAAGGATGGTGATGGCGACGGCGACGGCGGTGCCGATGAAGCCTTCGGCATAGGAAACTCCAAGTTTTCAACAAGACCGGTGTTTTTTCAGCCATTTGCCGAAAAACCAATTCCTTGCACTTGACTGAATAATTACAACTTAATTTAGTTTTCGGTGAGTTCATTTCCTTTGGGTCGAACACCTCTGGATGGACGCGACCCTGGTCCAGACCTTCTGAAACCGTCCTCCGGCTATCCGGAGGAACCGGAAAGCATTCCAGTTTCGCACCTCGGTTCATCGCTTGATATCCAGACACTTGTCACCGTTTGATAGTTAAATCCGAACAAGTCCGAAGGCCCGAGGACTGGTACCTGTGGTACTTACCGTCTACCCTTCGCCCGAAACAGGTGCGATTGAACACACCTTCGCAACGAACATATTCCCACTGATGTGGTCAGGTACCCGTTCACTCTTTGTTCGGTTGTCTGATAATTGATTTAGATAATCTGCTGAGGGAAGGTCGGGATCGATCGCAAATGCGCCGATTGCTCACCCACCAGACATTCCTTTGAGGTTTTCGCAGTTTTCCATTGACTTTAATTGTTTCAGCACACATTTCTTTTATTTGGTGTCGAGGTCAGAGAGATAGCCATCAAATTACGCGGTTGAGGTGTTTCAATGTTAATTTTTTTGTTTCCCTTTCCTATAGGAAAGGTGACTCCAATGTATAACACTCACCTTCGAGTCATTTTTCAGACAAACACTTGAATCGAACGGCCTAATTCGTAACTTCGGTGGTGTAACAACGAGAGCAGGTAGTTCAGTCAAAGTCAGACAGATACTTTTCGAGCGTCATGTGTGATGTTAATCAGGTTACGCTGTGAAGTTCAATTTTCGAGTAGGATAAATTGGAAGTTGTGATAGAATGAGTCGGCATCTTTATTTTTTCTGACTCGTTTGGATTGTTTTTAAAATTTTAAGAATAAATCCACCTTGCCTATACAGTGTTTTAGGGAGTTTTGGAAACTGTTATTTACAAGTTACTTACCTGTATCACGAAATCGTTGCTTCTGTTTTATCTAGTTGTGTTCCTAATAGTTCAAATCTTCCTGCAATATAATTGTTGCGTTCGTTTCGTCGTCCTTCGCCTTTCAAATCTTTACATCTATCACTCAACCTCTCATGCCTTCTGAAGTTTGACCGTTTCTCAAAGGTTATCGACCAAAATGGCCGAATTATCATACTCAAATCTCGATTTCGTAACTCGAGAAAAAAAAAGATCTGGGAAAAAGAAAGACCTGTTAATTACTCCTGAATGTAATTGCTACAAAGAGGTTCGGAGTGAAGAACACGGTTAGAGGTACGGGATGTAACGAGTTGATGGAGAATGAATAGCAGAGTTGAAAAAAAATCCTATTTTGGAAAACGGTATTTTCTGTAACACGAAGATGCCAGTGTGTTTATTACAAAAATGACTCGAGGCTTCCAACTATCAAATGTATTTTGCTCATTTTATGATTAAAATGTTAAAAATGCTCATCATGGACTAAAATAAATGATTTGACAGACGGTTGGATTCCCTCGGGGAATTTCACACTGACCACGAAACCTTCTCGGGTTTTCTAGAAACGTTTTTGGCAGCTCGTACACACGTACACATATTCACACAGTCCTAGTGTCTCCGCCCGGACGGATGAACCTCTAGAAAATTTTGCATGACGACCCAAGCTGTCTAACACTATTTTCTCACCTCGGTTTGCCGCTTTTGATGTTTTCAGCGGTGTCCATCAGGTGATGCAATCGATTCGGTCGTTGCCACTGTCTCAGTTGTCCATTTGGCGCCCTCCAGACCTTGTCTAATTACCATATTTCATACCCGTTTCAAACAAACGGAAGGAGTAAGTTGTAATTGCACACGCAAACTGTGGGACAAGCACTCCCGTCTCAGGTTGTTGCGAATTCGTGCAGCGTTCACTGAGAGTTGAAGGAAAGGAACACGATGTGCAGCAGGAGAAGATTTTTTTTCATTTCCCACAGCAGCACGATTGAAAGCGCGGGATTTAAACCTGTAGGAGTCAAAACCCGAAGGAACGGACACATATATATAAGTTAGGAGGAGAGTGTTGTCCGTTTCGGACGGTTGTAATTCGCGGTAAAACGTCCAAGAAGTAATGAAGATGAGTTAGATGGGAACAGATGGAAAAATAATAAAAGGCAGGTCACGACTCGTGTGACACAAAACACATCTCATGACGTTGTTTACTTTTATTGCGCGTTTTTGTTGTTGTTTTTGTAGTTGTTCATACTCTGCCTTCTGAGTTATGTAAGTGTCCTACATAGATTAAAAGTCCTCACTTCTACTTTTTAATGATTTCATCTCTCTTTTTTCATCCAAGTAAGAGACGCGTTAATGAAGAGCATTCAGTTAAGAATTTCAGAGTGTCAGGCGGAGAGCCGCACCTCAGTTAACGACTTGTCACAAGACTCACTTAGTTAGTTTTTATAATTTTATGTTGACGTTGAGCCCTTCAAAATCTGCCATCTCGTCACGCGCCACAAATCTTTCATCCGTCCTGGAAAGTGTCCCCGTTGAGTAACTCGAACGGGTCCGAGTCTACAAGTAGACCCGCATTGTCTGTGGTTAGGAACTTTGTCTTGATTTTGATGTCCGATGAAGCATCGTAGGGTTGTTTAGTCCTTTTGATTTTGTTGTGAGTACCTGAATGTCTAAGTAGCCCATGTGACGTAGGAGGCGTACGTCAAATGCAAGAGGACTGGAAAACAGTACAAGGAGAATAGGATAAAGGGATAGAAACAACAGAATATAAATAAATTATTAATATGACGAGGAGAATTAGGTCAGTCAGCGTGAATCAGATGTCATTGAATAGTATTTATTGCTAGACATGGAATATCACAACAATCGGAGGTATTTGGTGGTTAGGTACTGGAGTTATTGCAAAGAACAAGTTGAACAAGTTAAACAATTTATGATTGAAGAACCGAAATAAGTCTAGAGGTAACTATAGATGAGATTGCCAATGCTAAATTTAATAAAAGGACAAAAACAGTACTTGCTGAAGTGACGACTCGGGAGGATTTAAAAAAAGGGTGCCCAAACGCACGCATAATCACAGAGACATGCTAAAATCTAACCCCTTCGGGGCAAGTAGAGAAACCCCTTTTATTCTTAATTGCGATTGCTTCAGATGTAACAAAAAGAATTAAAAAAAAAACTCGAGGTAGAAAAAAGCTTTTTGTGTTTACAGAACTCACCGTGATAATTGGAAGACAACAAACGTATGATGTTTGCTTGGGGAAGTAACAGAAAAGAAGAAACTACTTAATTGTGCGAAACTTTTGAAATGCATTACATGTGATACACCTGATTACCTGTTTGTTTTAATAGAACCACTTTGGGGAATTACATGCTATTTCTGGACTTCGTAGGGGGAAAAGTGTGGGACATTTTTTTTGTTAGAGAATGCGACGTGGAATGTGTTCAGGTTATGTCCTGAGAAACTTGTACGCCGTAATTTTGAGAATTATTTCTGTTATTGAATGGATACTTGTATGTACAACTCTGCGAGGATTGTGTTGTTACTGCAGGTTAAGATTTTATACGAAAAATTTGTTTACTAAAAAACACTTCTTCTTTCCCGGGTTGTGGTTCGCCACCTTCCATCCTAGACAGGTTCGCTTCTCCTCTTCTTAACCGCTCTAGTTGGGCCCTGTCGTTTTATATCAGCCAAGGATTGCTAGAGTTGTAGACACTGGAGTGGTCACACTGGTTCTTCCAGAGTGTTCTAAACCTGATTACCCGAATGGTAAAGTCAGCTTAACCACTATCTTTTACATACAATTGGTTCAGAGAAGGAGCACCTGGCGCAGAAATAGTTGAGAAGTTAAAAAATTAGTCGTAATTATTAATAGTCGTTTCCTTTATTCAAACATATTTAATTTTTAATATCCGCGTTGAACCGAGTTGAGTTTAATAAAATTTTATTTATTAGACGAGTTGTAATAATTACGGTTCGTCATAAATATATTTCTCAACTTAATTTTCGTTCAAGACATTTAGGTGTTATTTCATTCGGGGCATCCTTTTCTTTCAAGTTCTAATTTACTGCGAATAGTTTAGATTGTTAGCTTTATTAATAAGAGAACCATGAGTTAGTGGTCCGCCCCGGAAAAAGAGGAAGAATAGTTTCGGGTAACCTTTCGTTTTTCCGTTTTGCGAGTTCAGTTCTAATTAGGGAAGAGTCGTCGATGCGTAGCTACGGTTAATTATTATTAATATTAAACCATGTTAATTGCAATCTGTTGCATTTCTCCACAGCAATCATTCATACTTGTCATTTGGAGCAGTCAAGTTAGTGGGACAGGAAACAAACACATCTGTGAGCCTTCCCTTTCCAGATCACGTTATTCATTTACATATATTTTTCATTTTTTTTTAAACTAGACGAACCCATTTCGACGTATCAATTTCAATTAAATAGTTAAACGGGTGGGGATGTGAACATCCGAAAACAGCCTTGAGGAAATAGTACATCTCCGAACTGCTCGTTTGTTCCGTTCTACATTTCAAAACGGACATCAACTAACCAGTGGTACTGCCTCCTTATAGTTTATATATAAATCTCAGCCAAGGTCGGAGAGAAACATTAAGAAGTCAATTAAATAAAAATACATAAGTTGATGTTCACAGCATATGACTCTATTACCTGGAGGCTCGTTGATAATTAAATATCAGTCGCTCTCCGCTCAGTGTTACTGCTTCGATTCGACCACCGACTTGAATGGAAAGCAAAGTCGGTGCAGGGTGTGGTAACTGCAAAGAAAGTTTGGCGATTAATAAAATAGTTCGGTATCGCTTTGACGGAATCGATGAATTGGTAATGGAATACGAAAAATTTGTGGCGCGGTCATCGGCCATTAGCTAAATAGGCGGGAAATAATAAAAGTGAAAACAGGAAGAGCAGGATTTGGCCGGACCTGAAAAGAACCGCATCTAAGCAGCACTGCCGAAACAAATACCGTTAGGTAGATGAGATGATAAGAGATAGATAGAGGAGAAAAAAGGTCGAGAACTGAAAATAGTTTCACGAGTCGAACTTGTAATAGACTCGATCGAATCCAAGTATACTCTCCAGGTATCGGGTCTGGAAGGTGCAGTGACGGTGGTGGAACACACAGTCGGAAGGAATGAGGGAACGGATTGTTCTGGAAACTATGAACCGACTACATGTGAACTTATTTCGGGATTCCTGAGACTTTTTTAGGTGCCATTGACCTAATTTTCTGTCACTCGTATTCCACCGGTGTACAGACAATAAAAGTACAAGGTGAAATATCAAAGAGAAATCAAGATTGTGCGGATACGGACATCTGAACTCGTCTATTTTCATTTGTATTCTCGACGTGATGTAAAACTAAAAAACTACTCAACTATAACGTCGGGTCAAAATTTGGTTTTTGTGAAACTTAACGGGAAACTAACGAAGGGGTTCTTAATATTCAATACGCGTACGCCCGAGTTTTAATGCGAGCTCTTCAATTATCACTTTCACTGGGATTAATAATTTATATTTATACATAAGTTTATGAATATTAAGGTAGGAAATAAGGTAAATCCAGGCTAATGAGGGGTTACTACATCGGGGTTACTGTTCTTCCACTCGAGAGGAATTATTTGTCCGCGGGTTTGGGTTGCGTTCGGGTACGCATGGCCGGTACGCGTGAGAAACGTCATTTTCAATTAATTTAACCAAACTCTAAAACTGGCGAATTTTATTAAGGCCGAAAGCGAGAGACTTAGAAAAGGACCCGGGGGAAACGTCGTGATAGGTGAGCGCACTCGCAAGTAAAGACTAGTTTTCAGATAATGAAATGTCTTTCGAGGTCTACCGAAAAGCAAACCCATTAACACCTTGATTTTTTTCTTAACTTGGAACGAAAGAATTGGACTGTCGGCTCAAATGTCATAAAAACAAATGCTATACACTCGATAGTATTGTGTGATAGAATTGCCTATTTTTCTTGTCAATGACATTCCAAATTAGTACAAGAAACCTTCTATGTGGCTCATGTAGGTCTCGATCTCGTGCCACCCCTAAGAAGTTTAATGTGAAATGAAAGTCGGCTCGTAATTTGTGATTTGACCACCACACAATGGCGAGACGTTTGGGTTCACCAAAGTTTGCCGGACGGACATCCTGTCTACCAAATTCAGGTATGCGAGGTCAAAAAGTAATGAATCACAAGGCATTGGCCACTGCAGTGGCATGTCACACACCACACCACTAATATCCGGTCATGATATTGTCAGGGAAATTCGATTGTCTGGAAACCACAGGTCAAAAAGGCTGACTTACTACAAGAGTATAATCGCAGGGTAGACAGACGGTTAAGGAAAACGCTCTTCTATTCAATATATGCGAACCAGAATTTTGTAGTCAGATTGTGGGATTGCGGAGCAACTTAACCGCAACATTAGACTTATACTAATAAAAGAACTAGTCGAATTAGGTCTCGGTAGACAATCGTAGTGTGTTATGAGAACAAATGGAGGATATCCAAGAAAGCAAAAGTGAAATTTCGGAAGTTGAACGGGGTCCCGACCTGAAATCTTTTCTCGAATGCACCGCGTTTCGCAAGGATCGTGCCTGATATATAAAGTACCTGATTCACAGAAAAACAGTTCATCTCAACCAAAGAAACAGACAATGAGATATTGTTGTCCTTACATGTCGACTTCATGGTGTGCACGCAGAGATGATGTAAGTCCTCTGGCACTCCCACAGACACAGAAAGCTGTGCACTGAATTTTAGTGTGAGGTCGACTCGTAACGAAGATGAATGTTTACAGACAGAAATTGGATGAAATGGAGACATTTTTTTTCTCAGTAATAAAACAGTTGTTGTGTTCTGTAAGGTGTAACATAATTACACGTTACATTATATTGTTAAGTGTGATTTCAGGAGAGTTAAATGCTATTCGTGATGTTGGAGCTTACATAAATTAAACATAAAGAGCTAATTATCCATCCATCCGTGCTTTTTTTCTGAATTCATTTGAGAAAGTGTGTTGTGTAAGTTAAGACGGAATATGTTGCCCCTGAGTGATGTGTCCGTCTCAGGTATCTGTAGCATAAAGTCCGATCAAGCTGTTAAAACCGAAACTGATCAAATTAATGAGGCCGTTAGTTAAAACGTTTCGTGTTCAGGTATCCAGAAGAAGATGAAGAAGTGGTAGTACTCCCCGTCGACGGCATGCAAAGCACCGAACGAGAGCAAGACAAATTATATATTGTAAGAGACACAAAAAAAACAACAACAAAAACAACAACACGGGTCTGCGGTCGGAGGTGAGTTAGGGAAATCAGGTAGCAAATGGCAAAATTGAAAAGCTTTCAGGTAATGAGCGGAACATGAGACCGTGAATTCGTGAGACATGCGCCGTGTCCACCGTACCTGAGTCTTAAGGTCACTTAACACCAAGCCCGAAATTAAAAGCCTAGTCGTTTTGCTATGCACAACCGCTGCGGTCGAAATGACTCGTGTTTGTCTTTGTCTCACGGCTAGAAACTGCTGACCGATCTAATGGTTTTTGCTAGAGTAGGTTCAATGCCAAGGATGTGAACCTGTGGGACATGAAGTCTCGGGGTAATGGATATCCCTTGTTAATCAGAAAGCTATTTTCTCATACCCGTTTGAAATTTATGATAATTTCAACATGCGCAGATGAATCATACAGTAATTGAGTAATACAAGTCGGTTATTTAAGTGAAATCACGAGTGTACTGTGCTCACAAGTGACAATCAATTAAAGAAGGAAATATTAAAGATAATAAAAACAGGATTTTACGGTATATTAAATACGGTAAGCGATAACAGGGGCTTCAGGAAACGTATGTAATTTGTGGTGCAACTTGTCTGACAGGTAGCAGAGGAATGCGACGGGCGAAGTCAGCATCTTTGACTGTACCGGGACTTTCCGTCCTGGCAGACAGTTGTAAAAATAAGTTTCGGTGACGAACCGAATGGAAGTGAGAAAAGTGAACTTGATGAGCTGCGTCGAGTCACTAAATGTCCACCCTTTGAGACGATCTGACAACAATGAAGGAAACCCAGTTAATTGATTTCCTGTAAGTCCGTACCTGTTAAGAACCTGAACGAATTATTCGCTGGCCCTTCCCCATTGTTTGCCTATCAGGGTTTGCCACCTGTCGCATGTTCACCTCGTGTTCATGTCAACCAGAACATCCGAAACTCTTTTGCATATCCTCCTTGTTTATTTTTGATTTTTATTTTGCTTAAGTGTAATTGCTGTATTATGTGCCACTCACAAAGGAAGGTACCTTTTCACTGAGTTATTAGTTTTGGGCATTGTCGCCTTAAATCGTTTCACGAGCTCCATTTTTTTTTCTTTTACCGGAATCCCTATTTAACACACACACGTAATCTTTGATTGAACGTATTTATGAATCTTTTTTTTGTTGTCAATGTCACGTTCAGTTTTTTGACCGTGAATGAGAAGAATTATTCGTTGCATAGCGAGTTACTTAACTGTAGTCATGTATGTTCTTCTAAATCTTACTGTTTGTGTGGGCATTTCATTGATTTTACTAAACAACATTCGTCGATTTTCTTCTTCGTTACCATAGAGTTAATTCTCATTGGACAACAAACGCTTTATATAAAACAATGTGTAGAGCTAAGTATAGTGTAGTACAACTGTAAGTAGGCTATTTTAACTCTTGAGTATTGATTTTTATATATAGTGTATTTGTGTAAATGTTGTACAAATAGTATATTTCTACAACTCATATGTGGAAATAAGGATTGGTACCGTTCCAATCGTACAGGTACGGATCAATATGAGGTACCAAACTAAACAGTTTATTTAACGGAGCTTGAGTTTCACTTCAACGATTCACATCAGATTGCTGCTCACGTTTTTGTTTTCATAAACTAAATACGCGATTTATACATTAAAAACATTGTGTAATGTATAAATAACAAATGTAACTCTTCAAATATTCAAAACACGGAGTCGCGTCGAGTCGTAATGAGTGGTACCTGAGGCCCGGTACCGACGAGGTGGTGACTCGCTACGTCACCCGTGTAAATCATCCGAAAACCTTTGGACTCGGAGTTTGGGAGTAATTTTGTACGTACAAAGTACGTACGAAAGACAAAATTTAACGATGCACACGCCGCGGAAACTTGTCATACATAAAGTATAATAATTGTCAGTCGAGGGAAACCGGAAGTGCCTTGCACTTGCTCCTGAAGAATTCAGCAATTCATCTGACGGTTGTCGCCATCAATAATTCATTTCAACAACTTTGAACGCGGAGTTAATATCTGTTATATTGTAATAAAAGTCATTTGAATTTTTAATTAGGAAAACATCGCCATATTTATTGCGGGACGACAATTTTTTTATACGTCGACGACCATGTCGCCAAATGATCATTCGATACGTTGAATGTTACGAAGAGTTGTGAAATGATTCATAATTTTGACGTGCGACAGCAGAGTTCGATGGTCGCTGCCCACCTGTACCTGGAGACACTCACTTTCTTCCCATGCTAATTAAAAACTTTTCATCGCGTTACACTTTGATTGATTATCTGCCAAACACTTGCTAGAGGCTTGCAAATTTAATTTTCAATGATAATATATGGATGAAAATGTAGTTGGGAATATTTATTCATTATTTATTTGTGTAAGGATATTATTTTGACGAGAACGAAGTCTTTGTCTGTTGTCTTTTTCTGTCTGCAATAATATTTGGTTCTTTGAGTTTTTGTTTAGTGTACATTTCACGTGTTTACTATCTTGCTTTGTAACTGAGATATCATTTGTAGAAAATGGTTGTTGTTGTTTTGCCAATAGCTTTAGAATAATGTGATTTTATTCTAATCTGGGAGTGTCTAATCAACCGCCACGGGTCAGTACTAATGACCTCTCTGTCTGTCTCTGTCACTCTCTACCAGTTGGACCAGGCGTTTCAATACTGCTATTAAAATTAATGTCATTGAAGTTTTTGTATTAAAAACTATTTACTATGGAAAGTGTAATGACTAGGAAAAAAATATTTTTGGCGCTTTTAGGAACACATCAAAACTTTCATTTTCTTTCTTTGTGCGAGTGAAAAGTACAAAATAAAATTAGGCATCTCTGGAAAATGGCCGGGGCTCCCACCATTACACTGGAATTTGCAAAATAAATTCCTACCCCCAGGTGTGGCCCCAAGGAGGTTTTACGTCCTCGTAAAGAAACTTTTTTATTGCTAACTCGTTAACGGACGAAGGAAACTTGACGAGTCCGAATGCTTTCGGCTTTCAAAACAAACTCAAGTTGCTGCTGACCGGAGAGTCGAGGATTCGATGGGAGAGCTGGAAGGTACAGCGATTTTGCCAACTCGTTCTTCGATCGGCAATCGATCGGCCATTATCACCTGAAAGTAGCAATCAGACAGCATGACCAGTCTGCTTTCTAACCGTCTCATTGTTTCATAACTAATCCGCGACTCTGTCATTGATCATATCTCCTGATATTCAGAATTTCTTTTCATAGGAAAGTACTCCATCGTGATAGATGTTTACCATAGATTTTTCTATTTTACCGTGTTCTAGGAATCAATTTGTCGACGTACATAACTACCACACTTTTTTTTAAGTTACTTAAGAATTCCCACGAAGTATTATTTACTCTCCGGTGTGACGGTATGGCGGAAAAATGTTCAACCAGTAAATATTTTCTGCTTCGTACCTAAAAAATTTACAATTTGGTACTTTTCATCAATCGCGAGCGTTTCCCCACGTGAAAAATGTTTCAGAAACTTTCAAGATTGAAGATATAAATTGATTAGGTGAATGGCGATGACATTAATTGGGAGAATTCAACAAGTCGATTTCTCCCGGCGTGGTCCGGCGATGAACCGGCGATAAATGAACGCTTTGATATCTCTAAAAGGTCATCGGAAAGTAAACGAAGAAAGAAGTACAATGGAGTACGGGTAAAAAAGAAAAATCCATCGGAGGAATTTCGTTTATGTCAATGCACACGAGGATGCGCAACGTCTGGGGAGGATTCGTCGTCGGACGTTAAAAAGCCCGAGAAACCCGGCGGAAAGTCTGCAGGGCCGTCTACACAACGCGGTTAACTCCTAGTAATTAACAGCCATTCGATGAAGCAGGGAAAAAATTGGCCAAAAGCAAAAAAAAAGGAGGCAAATTACAAAGTAGAAAAACATTCCAGCAACTTTGAACAAGAACTCGGTGGTACCTCCAGCCGGGGATGAGTACTCGGGAGTCTGGACCGAAAATAAAAATTTCCTATCTGCTAAAATTTGATAAAAACCATTTTTAGCGTAATGTAAACCTGTAATTGGGTTGAAATCGATTCGAATTCGATTCATCGAAGAGGTTTTTTTTGTGTGAGTGTGCGTATGTGTCAGACTCGGGGCAACCGATTCTTCGAGTTCTTCAGGTCCGTGGTAAATGGTAAACGACTCTCGGACTGACCTCAGAGCCGGCTGGCAAAGCTCGTCTGTTTCTTTCCCTTTTTCCGGTTTCTACGGGCCCATATCTTCAATCGGTCCATTCGTGAACGGGGCATGTACCGGGTACCTCCTCATCAACCTCCGGAGAGGTACTCATTCAACTGTGACGAATTTATTGTGCGTGGCCCATTTCTCGAATTTTAATTAAATTCCCATTTGAAAGACTCGAAGTTTTATACGCGAAAATCTCTCCGCCTACTTGCTCTGGCGCACACCTAGACGAAAACTATTTCCTCTGCACCTTGTAAAAATCTATTAATCAATTTTCTTTGCTATTTGCTGGTCCGGATTGATGGTACTCGTCGACTCCGAACCACGGGCTCCCTGCCCTGTCTGCCACTTCCACCTCCTTTCATTTTTTTCTTCTTCTTTTTCTCGACTCGTTTGCTAAGTTGCCCGGGTTGCTAACGTTTCGTCCCTCGCTATTTTCATAACTTCATAACTCCGTAACTCTCTCACTTACGCGTCAGTCCCGCGAACAACATCATTTATATTTGATTAGAGAATAATGTGACCTTTGACCTCTTGAATCTTTTCGAGTCGACCCCACGGCGTTGTCTTCATCACCAAACAAATCATTTCGTAATGAATTTGACCCAACTGATTGCGATGATTGGGGATGTGTAATTTTAGCATTTCAACCCCGGAGGATATCTGTTTCGTGGTCAAACAAACAAAATCGAGGTAATCTTTGGACTTTGCAATCTTTCGACAACATTTTCTTTCCTCCCCGAAAATCTCCGTGCCATCACCGCGCACGGTTTCTGGGTCGAGGGCAAATTTAACAAATCATCGTTCGTGTCAAACCGCAAAACGCGGGGTCAGCTCTCGTTATCCGATCGATCGAACGAATCGAACAAAATCGATTTTGATTTCTTTTTATTTTTTCGCGAAAAGGAAAGAATATTAATCTCGGTACCGATAACGGCAGGCGGGCAAGTAGGTAGGTAGGTAGATAGGTAGACGGACCAAGTGAAATTGCTCTCACGTTGGACGAGTCAGGCAAAAGTAAAACCAAATCTGGCATGTCTCAAGAGAGAAAGAAAAAAAAACTGTCTGTCATACGTCAGATCTTAAATCCGACTAGTTAATTTCTTTGCCTCTCGTTTCGTAGATTCGGAAAGAGCAATAACCTTTCGTCGAATTTGTTAACTTAAAAAATTATGCCTTTCAGGGCATGCAGAGAAAACCGGACTCTGATGACTCGACAACCGATTCTCCAATTCTTAGGGTGTACTCCCGGGATTCTAAGTAGTTTTTAGCGTGACAGAATCCTTAATAACTTGTCATTTTCCCAACGTACCTTCTTTATTTTTTTATTTTTCGAAAATTAACCGGTCGTTACAGGCCACGAGTACGAGGCTCCGTGTTTATTGTGCGACGATTTCGAGAAATTAATGGGGCGTGAGGGAAGAAAGGCGAAAATTAAGAGGAAACAGAGTGCAGTGGCAAGAAGCTGTCGAGTTACACACTTGAAAGGTTGCACTTGAGAATTTCTCCTAGGAGATGTGAGCAACCGAGTCGGAAGTTGAATTGTTTTGCACTCGGGTAATCGCAAGTAAAGACAAAAGGCTTTCATAACTTGAGTAATCTGTAAGTAACAAGTTAATCGCCGGTCATGGGGCTTTTAAGTAGACGTTAAGTAGTCTTTGCGACTGCCAAATCGGTTCGTTGCTCGTTTCCAAACGTTTATCAATTGATTTTGTCATGCCAGAAAGGTTTTAAGCGTCTCTTTATCCGATGCAGTCTTTTCACGAATGTGTCACACCGACCGCGTTCGTCTTCTGCCACTTTTCTATATATGTAAATAGGGGGCCGGTGATACGTGAGAGGAGGAGTCGACAACCGTACAAATAACAGGGCTGTGAAATAAAGGGAAGAGTCAGATGATTTTTCCTTAAACACCTTCGATTCTTCCAAAAAACCGCCCACGGGCGAGAAGGTCCAAATCAAAATGATTTGAATCCAAAATTAAACTGTAATGATGGGCGTTCATCACGATTTGTATCGGAAACTGCTTCCACAGTGGCCCTCCATATTCAATTTACTCTGATTAACCGGTTTACACGGTTCACGTATGTTCCTCTCCATAAGAAGTGTATGGTTGTAACAGTTGTCGGATAAATCGTTCCGGGTATTTTTGTCACAGGCATAGACACACAAACACACATCACATCCAGAACGTGGCCCTGAAAAATTACACCAATCCGTTTCAGGTACAATAAGGTAACGAAAAATTACCGCACTGCACCGTTCACCTGACCTCGACACCCACGAACGACCATTTTACAAGAGATACGAAATTAATTTCACACAATAAAAGTAATGAGTTATTATGAGTGCCCGAAGAAGTGGAGGTGGAATTAATTGGAAAGGTCTAGCGTGGCACTAGACGTACGTCGGTCTCAAATAGCTTCCTTTTATTTCGGGTAATGGCAAATTCACAACTTGGCCTTCTTTTGATTCCGACACGGTAGCATCCACAAGCATTCGCGCCATTCGCTACTGTAGTTTTGACATTTTTAACGATGGGTGTAAGGGTGAGGGTCGTGTGACCATACATAGAAGAGTGGCAGAAGGTGAAAGAAACACTGCTGCCGAGTGAATACTTTGGCATTTTTGGTAAGGCATTCGGGTACGGAAGGGCGTCTGTTGCCCTCATACAAAGTAGCTCTCAACTCTGCCACGATTGAATCTCAAGTAACTGTTGTTGAGGAACACGGTTGTGCCGTTAAAATTCGCGGTAGCCTTTTAAGGAGGATTTCGTTGGGTTAGGAGAGGTGAAAATTCCGTTGAATACGGTCGTCAATCAAAATTTGAAATGCTACCGGCAGCCGCTTTCATTTCGCGGGACTTGATTGTGTTTTACACCTGTGCGGTTCGGTCCAGGTAGCAAAGGACTTTTCATGCGAATCTGACACGTACCCGAGATGTTCTTCCCAGAAGTTCCTCTAATAAGCTTTTAAGACTTCACATTCTTTCAAAAATGATTTTCTCTTTGGTAAACACAAGCTCCGATTCCGGGGAAGTTAATGTGTAAAAATGGCGTCCGAATTTTAAACCGAAACGGCGTTAATTTTGCAAGAAGTTCACGTAACAAATTACCGTCATTAATTAATTATTTTGATTTATTAATTTTCATTTCCCCAATTAACGTTTTCATAACTTAAAAATAATTATTAACTGTCTGATTATTACTATTATTATTATTGTTGTTGTTGCACTTGTACTTGTTGTTTTTGTAATTCGTAAAAAAGGGTTTATGTTTGAAATTTTAAAAAGAATTGTTAATGGGACTTTCCGTAGGTTGGAGGAAAGGGGCAAAACGTCGCTAATTACTATAATTAACATAACTTTTAAAGTGCACCGCTATAGTTTCACAAATGTTTTCCTTTTTATTTTTTATAATTATCGTTATTGTTTTTGCTCGTTTTTCTATTAACATTAATATTGTTGTATTCTTCGAGTCCTTCTTCGTCTTCTTCTTCTAGTTGTTCTGCCATGCTCGTGTTGTTGTTGCGCATATTTTTTGCTTTCCTCCACTCTAGACGTCATGGTCGTTGAATTCGATTCGGTTGGTTTAACGACCGAAAACGAAGGAAAAAAAAATACAAGCAAACTATGCTTTTCCGACTCGACTCCCTTTGTGTTCGCCCATTTTCTCCGAGTGGTCACCCGAATGTTCCAGTGGGTCCTCAAGAATCGGTGAAAAGTACTCTCGCTGTGTCCTTCACCTCTCATCCAGCCTTATTAACAACCAATAAGAATTTAGATAAGAATTTATTTGCAAGTGATTGGAAACTACTTATATGGAAACTGTGGTCTGAATTTTAATCTTGGTAAATTAACATAGTTACGTGTGGAAACGACTGGTCAACTAAGGATTATTACGAAGTTTACACATAATTATTGAATAATATTGGCTTGAAGCTTTAAAGGTGAAAAAAAATAGTTAACAGCAACTTTAGTACTTTCGTCATTGATAGTTTTGTAATATTGACGTTTTTTATACAGCCACCGTGTAGGTTTTTTGAATTTTGGCGGGAAGGCTTTACATCACGTGACCGTTACACACCCCGATTTACTGTATCCCTCTCTAAATTACCTCTCCCCAATTTTTCTTTCCTTCGATGCAAGATTACCTTTTCTGAAACACATAAACAAATGATTGATACATAAAATAATAAATATATATGAGTCCATACAATTAGACAAGAAATCTCATTCCATACAAGTCCAAGTCCGTTCCACATTCTTTAGGCATGCGAGAGAGAGAGAGGGAAAGCTCGAATCGAACAGCTTGTCGTAATCGATAGATTCGATCGGTCCATACCTAGGCCAATTTAGGTTCTAAATCTTCTCCTCGTTTTGGCCCAACAATAAAATATAAGGCAAGGAGTGTAATCCGCCGACAGGTCACAATATAGCGATCCCGGAGCTCGTTAAAAGTAAATACTTTAGAGTTAGTGTTTAGCCAGTCGTAGCTCGGGGGAATTCATCGTGAGTCAGGTACATTAGGCATGCATCAGATACCTCAACGAGGTTTCCTATATAATCACTGAAATTAAAGGTTTTGTAAGGATGTTTGTTTGATATTGCCAAAGATGGCGTCTGCACCTATCGTTCAATCTTCCCACCCAATTTGAATATTTTTGTATTTTTTGGTATTTTTGAGATCTCCGCGGACAGCCTTCGTGCCGTCATTCCTCTTCCTCGTTTCTCTTCCTCACCTGTGCCTGAATTTTGTCTCTGCATTTTCAAACTGTTGCGGTTCCTTTCGGTACCTGGGACTTTTGGACTTGTCTCTTTAACTATCTTTGACAGCCCTTGTCTAACCCTCTGAAAACTTGTTAGGGCCTTTTTGTCCCTTCTATTTAGTCTAAGAGACTTTCTTGGACTTCTGTTTCAGTTTTTTCTGAACTATAAATTTTTCAAACCATTTTTGTAATAGTTGCAAAGTAATAGTTTCACTGAATAAACGAAAGGAACCGTCACGAACGTGACGATTTTAGGTGCCAGAGAGAAAAAGTTAATTCAACCTCTGGGCTGGAAACAAATGATACCGACCTGCTTCTACCTGACACGGCTGTAATGAACTTCTAAATTAATTCTTATCGTTGTAGAGCTCGCCTGAAGAGATTTAGAAATAGAAAAAGGACAGATGATACAATGGAATTGGAAAAGCAGATGCTAATGGCCGGCAATGAAAGAGAATTGCCACGGACTGTGCCAGGGATAAGATGGGTAAATTAAGACGAACACTTGGAGTCAAACGCTCCACGAAAATCTTAGCGTTTAAAGATCATCACCAGATCACCGGGTATGATCTGGCGAATAATCTGGAGAGTAAGGAATTAACACCAACCGCACACCGAAGGTACATCCCCGTGTAATAATTGTTTTTCTTCGCACACGTTGATAAATAAGGTTGTGTGTCAAAATGTGATGAGTGTTGATTGAATATGGTTAAACGGTCGAAGAACTTAAAGTACAACATTCCAATACTTTTGAGTACTTTCCCTGGGTGATTAGTCATATGTTGCCGAATTTAATTATATCTCTAACTGGTACCTATTTCACATATACAAATTCGCATTCCACCTTCACACACACACACACACACATACACACAAACACACACGCAAGCACGCACGCACGAAATAGTTAAGACAATGGCCTCGAAGAAGTAGGAGGATAAAAGGCGAAGTGCAACTTCCCAGCATAAATCACGAGTGTTGGTGTTCGTCTCGGTTCGATTGGAAGTCGTGCAGAGGGACGGGCTCAACGCAAGTTTCCTGACCGTCACGTTCTCAGACTTTACTTCGATTTACTAACGACATATTGATATTAAGAAGAACATTATAAAGATAGATCTCTCTCTCTCTCTCTCTCTCTCTCTCTCGGTTTTCGATCATTTCCCAAGCATCGCTGTCTCCTGTGAAATTACACGGGAATCAGGTTTACTGCGACCGGGATCCCCGACCGTTTGGCAGACGTTTGACAGACAACCTGCAACTCCATGTAGAGTGTGACAGTTTTCGCACTACTGAAACGCATTAAATAGGCCTCGCGATTCTCGAGGTGACACCCGTGACCGATCGATTGATTTGATTTATCGGCTTGATTAAGGAAATGTGCACGGATGTACGTCCGAAGGAAAATTCTCTGGTGCCGGCCGCCGATGTTCAATCCAATAGACTGTTTTGTTCGTATCAACCCTTCGTACTCACTGCCAACATCTGTTCTCAGGTCGAAGGATTTGTTGTTCTCGAATTTGTTTACAAAAACGCAGAAAGGGCCAGCGGAAAAAGTAATTCGAGCAGGGTTTAACTAGTTGTCATTGTGTCTCCGCCCGCACGTTACCATTGTCTTCTAGTTTGCCAGAGTTTTCTATTGAAGTCTGCAGTTCGGATCAAGATAAATTTGTACTTTTGTCCGAGTTCTTTTTTAATTACCTTTTTGTGCCCAGTCATCCCAATTTGAGTGTACGTTTGAAAATTGAAAAATTGGTCAGTGAAGACTTCCCAGCGTGGAAATCTCCCAAGCAGAACGCAGGAATTAGACGGGCACATGAATTAACATCTAATATTGAACTTGTTCAAATTAGTAATGAATTTGTTACCCAAATCGTGAAAAGGTTTGATTAAGTGTTGATCGCAGGTTCCGAGTAAAACCTGCAATTTGTACCGTACAATTTTCTAAATTGTTTTCTTCCACAAAAGACAAAGGAACTGTTTCCGGTTTCCGGTGTGTAATTGACGACCACGCAGTCCGTTAATTTCAGCTCGGACTCATCGGAGAAAAGCAACGAAGACAATTTTATATCGTGGTGGATGTGTAACACACTCCTCCAACCGTACGTTACATTATGTTGTAACTGTACAATAGGTAAAACCACATTGTAGTTTGTAATTACTTAAATTAAAACTTAATGGCCTGGAGTTGTGTAGTCACATCGAAGGAGTAACAACGTGGTAACGTACACGTAGGCATATGTGTACTGTTCCTCCAAAACGTTTACTTTCATCACTGAATGTTTGACCTTAACATTTGTCCCGGCAATCATCTCAAAATAGTTTGGAAACCAATTTTAGTCCTAACTCAATTGCACGTTACTTTCTATTTCTATGATTCTCCATTGAAGACAATGGCAAACTGAAAAGGATTCTTGTGTAAAATTTAATTGCACGTTACCATCACTCGTTTGAGAAATGTGACTGAATCTAATTTGTTTCTTTTTTCTTTTTTTTTTTACAGGTAAAATCTTCTAATTAACCTCATGTTATATGTCAGGAGTTCAGGTGTCAACGCGGTCCGGGTCTTGCGTATAATTAAGAAAGTGAGTTTTTTTTTTTTTCGAAGTACTGCTTTCTTCTACTGCTCCTAACTTATGGAGCACGTATTTCTTCGCATGTATTCTTGTTGCTTTGTCGTGGTGCACCGAGTAATTTCACTTTTGGTGGTGTCACCAGAATCCTTTTTGCCTCTTCGGTGTTTAAGGTTTAAGAGCCTGTGCTACCGTTGACGCCTTGCTCGATTGGGAGTGGGAGCACTCGCGAAAATCGTGTAAAATTCATGAATGGACCCGTCGTGTCCCGAACGGTGAACATTAACAAAGATATTCGGAAAGTGAAACCCGAGAAATGGTGACGGGAAATTATTAAATTTACGGTTATTGACAGATAATCCAGGTATTTTATGTGGGCATCAAATGAGTTTACGAGTGAGAGACGGAACGTGAATAAACAAAAAGAGAATTCAACGGATTGAATTCGAGCGGGGAGATGAGACACCACGGGCACCATCGAGTTGGTTCTGCTGCGTTCGAAGGTTAATTAGGATGAGACTTTTTTTTTCGCTTTTACGACCGCGAACAGGTTGCCATTTAGTTAAAATTCAATCAGAACAAGTCAAACAAAGAAACAGTTAAAAGGGAGTGAATCGGACACGGTGACCATTGGCGTCGACTGAGAGCATTAAAGAAAAAATAAGAACCCGTGAGGCCGCCATTGGTGGTGAAAAAGTAAACTTCTTTTCTCTCTCTCTCTTTTACGTATGGTCGTTTCGTGAGTACCCGTCCGACTAACTCAGATACTCGCTTACGTATTTCAACAATTTACTTTCGAACCAAATTATCCGGGATGATTACTGTGATTCAGACACATTTACATGCTGCAAAATGTTTTTTTCTTCTTCTTCTCTTTCTTCGTTGATGATGTCGTGATTACCCTAAATGACGGTGCTTAATACCCTGGTACCTTTGTCAAATTCACGGGTACCAACCTTCTCTGTCGTAGTCTGTGCCCCCCTGGCACCCGCCCCCCGCCGCTTCCCTGTCTCTCTCTCTCTCTCTCTCTCTCTCGCCAGTGTTGCGGCTCCCGACCATATTAATTGGAGTGTACTGTGTACGTCCCCACGTTGTACGGGTTCTCCGCAACTGACCGCTTCGTATTTATTTTTTTCCCATTCGTAGCGTTCATTGATTTCGTACCGGTTGACTGCTTTTGCCGTGAAACTTAAAACCGAAATAGTCCAAATTGTTCACTTGGATTATGGAAAAACAGAACGAATTTGCGGTGAGATGATTTTTTTGGATGGTTGATCGGTGATGAAATTCCAGAAAGTGCTTAATTTTCGTTTATAGTTTACACTTCGACCCCCACTGCACTCCTTCTCGCGATTCTATTATTTTTAGACGGGATCTATTTTGTTTGCCAGGAGTTTTGCACGTTAGAGCGCCGCCTACATAAATTCGAATGACTTCGCCTATTGAGAGGTACCCGTTAGTCGTCGATGTATATAATTTTCTTACTTTTACTGTTTTCGTGTTGCTGTGAGTCTCGTTAAAATTAAAATATCAGGAGCGGGCAGACGAAGTTTTAAACGAATTTTTATGAATCCACTTACTGCACCATTCCCTCTCTATCAGTTTCTTATATGCACACAAGCAGGTACGCAGGCATGCAAGGCACTTTTTGTGAACGCAGACGGAGGTTCCCAGCTCTTAGGGCAGACCTTCAAATTGTATTAGCCACATGGTACCGAAATAAAATTGAGGGCGTTGCCATACATTGACATAAGTTTTATTCCTGAAAAGAAAGGAATCTCTGGAAGTGGAAGGGCGTATTTTGTTCGGCGTCAATTCTCCCTGACAGGTTGGTTTGCTTCTAACAAGGTAAGAATGCAAGAGAGAAGTTCCCAATTTAGAGGCACACCCCTGAAGAAGTACCGAATGCTTCGGGTTGAGTCGCGTTTGCTACTCGTTACTCTTTGATTGTCACATTGAGCAAACAATGGCACGGGTTTCGTATAATTAGAATGCCAGGAGTACCCGTAAGTGGTGTTACGCAGGCGTAGGGAGACACGCAATTCTGACGTTCACGATCTCGTTGACATTCTCGAGTTTTATTGTTTCTCATAGATTTATTGGTTGATTAGTGTTCGATTACCTCGGATTACACAACGACTCGGGAGATAATTCAATAAGAGAAGCATAATGTTGTTACATTAGACGGGAAATCTATCGGATGTCTTCATGGTTGTTAAACCGTCGAGGAGAGGTCCGCAACTATTTGTCCTTGCCCACAAGAAAGTTATTTTTCGTAAACAGAAATCCGTTAGCTGGAAGGCTACGGGGAGCGGAACAAAAACGTTAATAAATAAAAAATTGATTCTGATTACGCAACGGGTACTCGAGTGAGTATTTATGATCCGTGGAATTTCTCGAGGAAGATGGTGGAAAGGACGCGTAGCGAGACGACCGTTGTTAAGGAGAGGAAGAAGAAGAAGAAGGAGAGTCAGAAGTGAAAGATGATGATGAAGAGAAGATGAGGTTTGGGCATCCACCCACCTATCTACCCTCGAGGATCGCTCTCTCATATTTCCCTTGCTTTTGGAGGCGGCCCACATGGAGTCTTCCATGGGTACCGACTAATGAGGTACCGATCCGAACGTTTTCTCACCTGCGAAGCCAACAAAACACTCTTGAAGAAATAAGATTTTTTTTAACCTTTTCATCGGCGGGGTCACTAGGCGCGATGCCCAGACCTTGAAAGGCTCTTCCTAACACTTCCTGTTGATTTAAGAGCCGATGATCCAGTCGCCGGCCGGGTAGGACTCACGTACCTGCGTGGTTCTACCTTTGCCTCCTTTCCTTCCTTTCTTCCTTGCTGGATGCCCTGCCCGACGATATTTTTTATTATTTATACTTTGGCGTCTTTATACGGGCAACAATATTTGTGCCTTTAATTGTTTACGCCCATTTTTTTGTAATAAATCGACTCGTTCCAGTACAAAAAAATTGTAGATATGATTCGTAAAATAATTTGAATGTTTTCCACATATGCTTTGTTGCGTTCTTGCTGGTCACGAGAAATTAAGGGAGTTTGAGAATTTGCATTCGGCGTACATGTGATTTTGACTGTTTCAAAAACCCATTTAAAAGATTGTAAATCGTACTATTGAAACGTTTTCGTTCGTTATGGTGTTTTGTTGTCAAGGATTTGGATTAACCCCAAGACCCACGCTATTTTATTCCATCGTCCATTGGCGGGTACCTTTGGATGTGGAACACGAAGAATCCTATTCAATGAGCCATGTTCTTTGTAAACTCCAGAGTGTTACTTACTTACCGTGTGTGTTGTGTTACGTCGGTAGCAAAATTCCTCATTTCTTTAGCTTTTTAATTCGGATACCTGAAGGTATCGAATCCTAGTTAGCGTCTTGTGTTTATATTTTGCTTGTTTTCTGTCTGTCAACATAATCAAAAAGTCAGTTTCCACGTAAGTCGAGAATCGTCGAATTCCAATCAGGTTCATCTAAATGAGATGGGTTGAGTTCCTCTGTCGGTTCGTTCATTAGCGTTTCACGGATTAAATGGGTTACGTACGACGAATTATGCGCGATGAAGAAAATGAGTTTCCCCCCGTCGATAAATAACGAAATTAATAAATTTTTACGATTAGGAATTTTCGTTCGGAAAAAGAGCAACGCGGGGTCGTTGCTTTAATAAAACTGCCGCGCGCGGAATCGGACGGAGTCGAAAAACCGAAGAATAAAGGAGAATAAGAAAAAAAGTCAAGATCTGTTATGGAGATCGTGTGTTCATCGAGAAAGATGAACGATATGAGAGTACCAGTTAATAATAAAAGCTCTCGGAGTGGAAGGTAGACACAAAAAAACCACCGAGCACGATTCCACAACCGAGGAGAAGAAACTGAGAACGTGGTGTGATAGAAACGCATTGGATATTGGTAAGAGAAAGAAGAAGGTACGGTCAGTATAAAAGATGGACCAACCGATTTCAAGGTTGATGCCGGATACAAACAATGAGTGTAAGATAGTTAATGAGAGAATGATGTCGTGGACTAACCTGTAATTTAACGTTTGATTTTATACCTAGATCCAAACGGGCCAGGTACACTTTGCCCATCCCTGCCTTGTTAACAAGCTCGAGGCGAGTGACCCCAGCCTGATTTCACTTTTTCTCACTTGAAGCTACGACTTACCAATCGACTCGAACAAGAATGCTTTTCATCCATTGCTGAACGATTTTATTTCTTTTAAACTTGAATTTCCTGTGCGTGTAGTCCAGAGCCGGGTACTCAAGTTGAATTTTTTACGACCGAAAGAAAAGGACGGACAGGTACCAGGGGGAAAAGAACAGTAACACGGGGACGAAAACGCGGTTTCATCGTTCGTCCGAACCTTAGTCTCATGCCAATCGAACCATTATTTTAAATTAATACCTGAAATTTTTAATTTTAGCATTGATCGATCAAGCGAGAAGGGATCAGGCACAGGAGTGTGTTTTTTGTTGTTGTCGGTCGGACTCGAATGCCGGTGTAATTGCATGTGAAGTGACCTGAATGGAAGTTTTCTTCCAGGAAAGCAGCCAAGGTATTTGCAGACAAGGTCGGTGTAGTGCAGTAGGCGTTTGCCAACCAGGTATCAGGTGCGACACAGGCCGCAAATCCCCCGAGCACCCTGTGAAATTGTCCAGGTATCATTAGTATCATTGTGAGAAAGAGTGTGCGGTGTGGTACCTGCTGGATTAACCTCGGTTCGGAGTCCTGAGAGAGTTGCACAGTTTCAGGTCCTGGGAACGATTTTGTACTACTTAAATATGAATATCTTTAAAACTTAAATTGCGCAGATCATTTCTTTTAATATTTTTGCGTACCTGTAACATTTGTATAATCGCTTTACAGTTGTAATTCCTTAAGTCCTCATCTGTGTGTGTGTGTGTGTGTGTGTGTGAACTTGGAGAAAATTATTTCGTACATTTAGTCAGTCTGCATCGTTACATCATTAGGAATTTATTTTTGTCGGGTAACTGGAATATTCCAGGTTCACGGTTTCACGTTTTCGCAAAAGTTGAAAACCCAGGGACCGTCAATTCAGTTGCGGCAAATGCCCGGAAATGGCGAACACAGGAAACATATCGACTGCAATCAATTCCGCTAATAATTTTTTATCCGGTTGATTTTTCGTGGAAAGTAAGGTCAGCCGGAGAAAAAAAAAAGAAAGATGTAACGTAAAGAAAATTGGTTGCATTCACGGTTCATCTGCGAGGCTAAGAAAGAGAAGTTTCGTCCTAATATAAACAGGATGTGTCGAGTAAAAACCGGCACGATCGGAGGAAAGTACTTTTCCCGGTCGATCTCACGGAACCGGTAACGGTTTTAAAGTTAATTTTGCTTAATTCCACCGGAAAAACTTAATATCGGGTATTAAGTAGGAACGTGCTTGCGATGGCACAACTTCATTTACGCGGGGGAAGCCAAAGAATGAGAAAAGAAGGAAACGGTAGTTGGCAGGATTCGCATTGTTTAATCCTTTTGCCCGTTCGCAACGGTTGCTTCGTAAAGATTCGTCACGTTGATACCCGTCGGTACCCGTGCGGTGCGCCGGTACCTCGACATGTCGACTCGGTACCGGGGGTACCGAACATGAGCCGATCGGAAACGAGGGCCCAGAGGAATGGGAGGGCCACTTCGATACCGGTGAGGTCAGCAAGAAATCGGTGAGAAATCGTTATATCTCGCGATAAATCGATTGCATGCAGTAGACGACAACGATAGCTCGAAATGCATTTCGATCGCTTTGCGCATGCGTACCTGCTACCCTATCATTATGATTAAATTAACCGCAGACTGTCTTCGAACTGGAAAATCATGTTTTCTATATAAACTGTTCCCCGTGTGTTGTTTCCTCCGTGTTCTCTTTTTTTTTTCGATCTCAACGTGGTCTGTCCAAATTTCATGTTTGGACCTGCTCTCTCGTGCATATTAGGAAGGTAACAGAACCCTACGAGAGACCGCATGTGCGGATGTGTTACGTTGTGAACTACTTGCGGCCTCCAAACTAGTAAGGTAAACGGGCGAAAGACGAACGCGGATAACTAGACGTTAACATGGAGACGACCCAAACAAAATGTACCTGGGATTTTTTGGGGGTCATGCATCCCCGTGCATCGGGGCCCGTGTGAAAGGAGAGCGAAATGTCGATGGTTAAGGAAATTTTATGAGAGTTTGTATATGAAGAAAGTCAATCAGACACAGAGAAACGATGATTTGAGACGTGACGTGACGTGAAAAGGGTAGAAGGCAAGTGGTACTCGAGTAGGTAAAAATTATGGGTTTACAGGCAGAAAACCAAGTCGATTACTTGAGAAATGGGCCTAAAAAGCGTGGAAACGGGTTGACGTCACGACCTTGAAGGGTGTAAATATCTTCTTTGGGTCGATTCACTGGGATTTAGGTCGTTAACAAACACCTTTTCATATTATTTCATTACCTTTCGAGCCGGCATAATTCGGCGGGTTGTGTTAAAACTATGGTTTAATACTAAACCAGTTTGAACAAAGTCAGGAATGGCGATCAGGATGGTCGTCCCGGCCATTGTCTGACCACCGATTGTCTGTGTGTGCCGTCTCCTCATTGTTCGTCTTCTGCCGGAAGAATTAAGAATAGTTAATTTAACATGGCCGGTGTGAAGGGGTCACTATTTCCTGGGGGCAGCGTTCCTAGTTCTGGTTCCTAGATAAGCCAAGGTGGTTAGGACCGGTGACGACCACGCCGGCGGTCACCTTCCTCACGTTTCCGTCTGTCGACGCCGTTCTAGTTGACCGGTCCATCTGCAGGACCGGTCTTTTCGAATCAGATCGATGGATGACCCAGTTGGATGTGACAAAGTGGTGCTCATCTTTCTTGGACGAAACGCCTCGCATTACTGATTTTCGGTCTTCCTCCATTGTTTTTCTATTTATTAAATCTTATCTACGGGTCTGTGGTGGTGGTGCGCCTACCTTTGATTGCCTCCGTCTTTCATCCGTTGATTAATCGTGGTGATGTTCTTCCTCTGGTATTCGTCCCAGTCCATTTTTCACTCCTTTTGCTCTAGGAATCTGGTTATTTTGTTTCTTTCGTTCGGTTTGACCGCTTAACCTTTCGTTGGAAGTTTAGCTGAATGTTGTCTCGAAACTACTTTTTACGTTATTGTATCCTTCATAGCGGGAACGAATTGTACGTGGAACGAAACATGATATCGATTGCTTGAAAGTTAATAAGTACAGCCTATGGAAAAAATCCATTGTGAAGGGAAATTCGTTACGCTGCTAAAATTTGCAACTATTTATTCCTTACAGAACGTTAATTTGGTCTAACAATGTAACGCAGACAAAATAATTTTACTTTTGAGTGTCTTGACTTGGAGCAGGTCAAAGTATCGCCAGAGCTAAGATAAACCTCCTGCCTCGAACGTAAAAACTTGCAGGTACGTTCAAATCTAACCTCGAAATCAGTCAACATTAATCCGTGTCTCATTTACGGAACCGATAAGGGAAATTATTCACCCTCTTCGTCATTTTTAAAATGTACTTGTGTATAGGGAAAACGAACAGGAAGAAAAGCCATCTCTCAGACCGTTAATCACCCAGCAGGAACGTGCAATTAAACATAAATAACAATACAGGTAAGGACGTAGGAAAGGAAAGGAAAGGCACGGAGGGTGGCTATTAAAATTTGACCAATGAAAACACCTTGTAATTACAATTAATTAAATTGAAAACTGGACCTTTTATGGATGAGTCTTAACCCGACAATATTTAAATGTAAAGGTGAAGATGGGCTCGTCTGAGCCGTGATGATACCCGTAAGATGTTTTCGTGACCCATCTCTCCGTAAAGGAGTCGTGTACCCCTTTTTATGTTTCCACGTTTGAGAGGTTGACGGGTTCCTAGTTAGACAAAATGTGAATATAAGACGTTTCGAGAGACTTTATAGTTAGTTAAGATTTACTTGTAAGTCAAAAAAACTTACCTCGGTCGATGTTGCAGCGCTTTCGATGTTGTTCAACGAGTTTTGTATACATATTTATGTTACCCACACATTTATACATAGTTAGGGGGACGAACGATTCTTGTTATACGAGTGGTGGTTTGGTGTGTTCACAAGGAGCCTACAACCCGGTCGTTTCTCTCTTTTTCATGTCTCAGGTTCGGGTGCCTCAAATTCGAGGAATTGAGAAGCAGAAACCCTGGTTAGTAGTGAGACGTTCCCACCCTATGGCCGGAAACGAAAAATTCATTGTGACTGTTAAATATTAATTTTGGCGATTCATTCATAACGGGAAGAGCTTTCACGATTGAGCGATCAATTTGACATGCGGTGAACTCCGATCGAGATATCCCCTCTCGCTCTCTCTCTCTCTTTCTTAACTCGGGATCCTGCCATTGGAAATGACTGTGCACAAAAGAAAAAAGTTTATAATTAAGAAATACAAAAATTGGAATATGATTAAGTGGCATTTGAGCGTGGGATTGGTAGTTGGAAGGACATTAATCTCAGTCGAACGGGAGACAAATGAAATGTACATAGTGTACCAGGAATGAAGTGATGTTTCCATTGTGGACGGGAGTAAAGTTGTGAGGTGGGTTTTAGAAACCGGAAACCGCAGAAAGAATAATTGTTACGGCGAAATTTATGGTTTTGCTAACTGTACTATCAAAACTAAAAGGAGTTGGTATTTGAAGAAGCCAAGAAGCACAGGACATGCTGAAGGAGGCTGAGGGACCGGGGCTTCGGACAAATACCGAAATTTCAATGACCTTCTCAACCTTTTTACGGTAAACATGTGCAAAAGCACGGTCAGACACGTGAAGAAGACAAAGGAGAACCTCCCGAGCCTCAAGAAATAAAATAAAAGAAAGAAGGAGGCACTTCCTATTTGAATTGGAAATTAAATGAATTTTTAAGGGCCGCCATATTTAATTCGTAGCAGTACTCGATTTACTCGATAAAATTTAAGAAAGGAAAAGCATACAGGTACGAGTACCGAAGATCAAGTGACGATTTCTTACACTGCCATAATTTATTCCGGATTTGAACCGTTTTCGATAGATCGATACGCCGATAACTTCGAGTTGGGAAGAGGGCCCCGACGACCGGAGACCTTCGGGGCCCTCACCGAAATATTTCTCTTCCTTCACTTTTGGACGTTTCGTGGCCACTGAAGACGAACAAATAGCCGAATTTGAAAACAAACATATCTTCGACGTTCTCCGTGTTAGCAGTGGAGAGCGAGGGCCCTCTGAGTGGGTACCCCCTGGTAGTCCACGCACGAATATTCCTCATCCATTTCAAGTTCCCTTTATTCTTCAGATGCTCTCTCTCTCTCTCCCTTCTGAACTATATGTTTAATCAAGTAAGATAACATCAGCAGATGGGATGCGTACAGCATTGATATAAGCTTTTGCGATCTCTCTTCTTTTTTTGACTGGCAGTTAGTCTTTTACAAGTTTTGTTACCGAAAATAGTTAGGGGAGATATAACAGTGGAAACGTTTAATCCAAAGTATAATCTAGAAATACAAATATCGGGCGCATTCGACAATAAGTTACGTTTACTGTAAATTCGTTTGCTTTTGGACTTTGAATGGCCATTGACATATTTACCGCTTGGAAATTACGAAGGGGTCATTTTTACCATGTGTGTCATGCTACCTCAAATATTTGGAAGAACCGGTTACTTATTCGGGTAGAGTTGTGCCACAGAAAAACTGCAATTTTCTATTAAAGTTTACATTGAAATTTTCAAGATGGCGTAACATTGTCTGTGTATATCATTTTTTACTGTAAGAATGACACTTTTACTATTCTCGTCACTCATCTGGAAAAGGCTCGTTTCTTGATTTCTTTTCCATTGAAGTTTGTCTGTTGTAAGAAATAGAAACTAACAATAGTTCGCGTGAACCGATTAGAAATTTAAAAGCACTTAATCATCGTTATTGTAAATAACTTGCACCCAAGTCAATCATCACGGTTATTTAAACGAAATTCGTTTCGTTCTGTCTTCTTTTCGTTCTCACTCAGAAGACGTACATTTTGTTAGAAGGCTCGAGTTGTACCCGTGAAATCCTCTGCTGCCAATTTGAAACAGATGCAACACCTAGAGGCTCTCGTTTTTTCGGCTAAGAAGCAACTTGCTTACGTTCTCGAAAATTAGGGTTGGTGACCGATGGTGGCGTGATGGGAACAGGAACGGGCGAGGAAAGATACGGTTGGCTACCCGTGAGTACCCGATGAAGCCGGGGATTGCTGGGGTCCCGTTCTGAAGGTTGAATTAGAAAGGAAATGATTGGCTGTTACCGAAAACCTGTTTTAAACAATGGAAGGACAGTAGGACACGGCGTGGATGAACATCATTTGCCCAAACAAAGAAAATAGCATTTGATTTAAGCAAATTAACGATATACATACCCTATTAATGGTACTAGACTAAGTGCAATTTCCTTGAGTTTTATTGACCAGGATAGATTCCGACAAATACCGCCGGCATGTGAAATAAATACTAGTGTGAGAAATACTAGGAAAGGTTGATGCATCACTGAGAACTGTTTGATTGTAGTATTTCGCTGTGTATGTACGTATAACTCTGGTAGGTAAGGGTTCTTATACTGCCACGAAGCGCAATTATTTAAACTTTACTAGGTAAAAGGGAAATTTTGCTGATTTTTTTTGTTATAAATTTTCCTCACTCGCCAAATGGTTCATTCTTCCAATTTATAGTAATGTAGTATGTAATACTTACATAAGTGAACGAGTAGTTTCTTACCGCTTTCATTCCTATCACTTTCATAACGCTAAAAAGACTCAGAAACCATTTCTATGTGTGTCACATCTGTCGGTGTTCTCAGTTCGTCTCCTCCTATTTTTCCTATTTTCGATGACATGTCAATCGCCGTTTTTCTTCTGCAGTCATCAAACACACCCCTCCCTCACGGAAAACAATTCGTTTCACTTTCGTTTAATGGACTTCCATTTCCTTCGACGATCATTTGAGCCGTTTTCTTTGGCCCTCCGATTTGTCACCGTTTCCATTGATCGCAATCATCGCATTCCGCCGCTCAAGATGGCGGTCATGGGTGAAAAAAAAGATGACCGGATCGCTCGGAAAAAGATCCAAAGACAAATTTCCTTTTGCAACTTTGAAATGAGAAGGCGGACAATAAAAATTTTGGCAATAAAAATATCCCTCCGAAGTGGCAATCCAATCCTTTTTTTATGTCCCGCGTCGTTTATTTCGCAACTTTGGCTTATGTATTTCTATTATTAATAATTTATTACTTAATTATTTAATTCGGAGAGTGACAGGGTGAGAGAGAGAGAGAGAAGACGAGCTATGCTTCCAAACTAAACAGCGACGTCATCGTCCCTGTGTAAACAAAAATGCGACTGCTGTTATCTTAATAACCGGACCTTCCTCTTGTTATTCTTATTAATATTATTATTATATATTATACTATTTGTCGTTAAAATTGTTTGCCGTTCATGAAGTGCTTGCCGTTTTCTTGTCGCATTTGACGCCTGAATGTTTCCATAAAATCAACTACATTATTAACTCTTATCAAATTAATAGCTGGGTCGTTTACTTTTTTTTTAATAACTGTTTATCACCGAAACGGTCGTAATCCTCTCCGAGATGTCGTCCTCTTTAATACTGGAATGTTTTCTCATTGGCAAATTTGTTTCCAATTTGACCAAACTTCAAGATACAAGTAGAAATCGTAAAAGGAATCCTTTCCACATGGTCTTTTTCTATTGTAGCTATTCATCATATTTTAAACGTCCGTCTCCGTATACCGATACCAGTTGACTGACCAGTTGTTTGTTCTGGACGTTTCTATTTGTTTCGTTTTTTTTTTTTTTGCTTATCCAACTCGTTGTTCAATTCCCTTTAATAAGCCACGGCTCGTTTCATTTAAGTAGATTCGTGTTACCTCATTATTATTGCATTGAAGTTTTACATTTATTACCTGACTCGCTCCATGTGTTATTTTATTAATAATATTTTATTTATAATATTTAGATTTTCCATTCGTGATTCGATTTAAATAAAAATTATTCAGAGTCCACTCGGTGTTCAGAATACCAACGGTTTGGTGTTCGGAAACGGTTTAAACAATTTCGCACTGTACACGAAACTGGCTGGCGAGTCCTGTTTATGTAATATAAATATATATATATTTTTTTACGCGAATGTAACTATCCGTGGTGCAATTAGTTAAGTCGTTATTTCACCTCCGCTAATAATTGTATTGTAACCAGGTTTTACTTCTCACCTGACACACCTAAATCAATAAATTTTACGCGAGTACTCATTTGGATTCTCACAGGTAGATAATAATTTTCAGCTTTTAATATTTGCTCGACTGGTTCTATAAAACACGGGTCCGAGACGCAAGAAATATTTAGTTGACACAACGATTTAAGTTCCTCCTTTAACGACGAACTCCTTTAAACAAAGTCCATTATTCATTCCTCCGAATTATACACTTTTTCAATTGTTCAATTTGTACTCAAAGTGTTGGGTTAATTTCCATATTGTGAATTTATACTGTGCTCACTATCTTTTTTCATTTCCTCCTACTGCTCCTCCTCATCGCCTTGTTCTTCTTCTTGTACATGTACAAGGCAGGAGAGATATAAATTTTAGGAGTCTCTCCGTAACACCTAAGTGTCCGATCATTTACATTTTCTTAAGCTCTCTCGGTAATTAGGTGTATCAGATCTGTGTGTGAGTGTGTGTAATTACAATATCTGTTCTCTGACGGTATTTACCCTCTCGCTTCTTTTACATCTCACACTTTCTTTATGGCAAAAGGCTTTGTTGTAAGAATGAGTTCTTTTATTTACAATTCTCTGTGTGTTTCCAGCCGGGGATAATTAAAAATTATATTTTGCATCCCACTTTTACCTGCGTCTTAATGAGTTTTTTGGGGAGAGGGGGTTCATTTAATATTACCTACCGATAGAATAAATTATCCATTTTGAATGCTCATTGAAAAAAAATTTACATTCTAATATATGACGTGTGAACAATAGGTAATGATGTTCTAACCGGTGCGCGCCTTAATTATAAATAGGCTAATTATTAAAGTAACGCGTAGGAAATATAAATGAAAATTTGTTTAACCGTTCTGTTTAGTCTCTCTTTCGGTTATCTGAGGTATTTCTCTCTGTTCGTACCTGCGTTTTCAGGTACGTTATCCTTTTGTTTCCCGTCTCCAGAAGTTCCCCGTCGAGCGGGAGAAAGTAAGAGTAAATAGGTTTGAGAGTTGGTTCAGGTCCGTGTGACACACGAGGTTGTTATACCCGGTGTTTATTCTCTGGTTTTCCGTTCCTGTTCTTTCTAGACCCGTAGCAGAGTCGGCTTAGTCAGCTAGAATTTCGCAGTAGTTACAAATCAGATTAAATTTTCTAGATGGCTTTGCGTTGAAAGTTTTCGTTTCCACAGCCTTTTTTGTCGTCCGGTCGAAGAAGTAGAGAATTTCATTTCAAGACTTACACCTGTTGTAACGAGTTTGTGTCCTGCTACACTTAAAATTTGGCAACTTGTTAAATAGTTTTGACTAGTTTCCGAGAGAGAGGTGGGTACTTCGGATAGCCTGTAAGTGTTCCGAATCCCAAGTGTAAGTTTATCTAAAAATTAACATTTTCTTAAGAGTTTTCGATTTATTATTTATTTCATCGCAGGGTTAATTTATTTTTATTTTTTACTTGTTTCCGATTTGTTAACTGGCAATAAACTTGGTTGGTAAGAAACCAGTGTACCTACATAACCCGAGAGTCTGGTTTTGAGTTGCTCACGCCCAAACGAGATTGAAATCAAAAAAGGAAACGACGCTCTTAACCTTAGCAATTAGACATGGGTTACCATTGAACATGGGTAATTTGAACGAGTCGAGTCCTGTGGGTAACAATCAATAATCGATCATTAGGTACCGAATTTTACGGAGGAGCCAACGGGTGTCACGGTACCCGAAATTTTGTCGTCACAACCGAACATTTCGTTCGCGGTACCCGGCCTGTTTCAAATTTTCTGGTTCCTGATATTAAATAATGGATGATTAGCATTTTTCTCACTTGGTAGTTTCTGGGAGGTGAGAAAGTTTTTCTGTTCCACTCAAACTATTTTTTAGTTTTCCATCTTCGTTTCATTGCTAATACGCGAAATCAATTTTTGTTTGACCCATTCCTCGTGATTGTTATTCTTTTATAGGTGTTTTTATAGGTGTGAGAAGCGTTTTATGACTGCCGATTCATTTTCTGCCATGTTATCCATACATCTGACCATTTGTAGTGTTTTAATGAGTGATTATTCAAAATGGTGCAGCCGGAGTAGTTGGTGCTGGGTAGAGTTGATGTCTGACGGAAATTGTTGTGCGCAGGGAAATTACTTTAAGGTCTCCATCATTCCACACCCGTGGTTGTATTGTATAAACACTCAACTCTGAGTGATCTTCCCTAAACATCGATCTGTCCTCGATCTCCGTTGGAATGTTCTCTTTCTTCTAATCTTCAAAATGCCGCTCCTCCGCGTTCGCGTTCCGTCAACAGCACTGTCAAATTTTAATTCGACAGATTCGTCCATCGATGGATTGTCAGAGATGACAAATTAGAATTTAATTCGTCGGGAAAAAGACCGTTTAGTTGGGAAGTAGTAAAAAGGCTTTCATTTTGTGTTTCTCGACGAGTTTCGTCTCATTCCACTCAGGTGACACGGCGAGGGAAAACCCTTCAAATTGACAAAAAGAAGTCTGTGGTGCTGAGGAAAATTAGAAACGTCACTCAACTTGACGAGTTTGATTGGGTTGTAACAAAATCATTCTTATTTCCGTTTCCTTCTTCTCAGTGTCGATGCCTGAGAGTACGCGGGTTGCTGTGTCGGTAGTCCTCAGCAGACCTGCACGTTGAAACCAAAGTAAAAGGTGCGCGTGTCATCGGTGCAAACAAAATGACCAATGTTATTACGTATACATTATTATTAAATTATGTATAAATTTTTGTAGATACGTTTTCATGGATCGTTTTTTAGCGAACGTATGAATTGCGTAACAACTGTGCTATTAGAAACCTGAGTTGAACTCGAGGGAAAGTCGACAATCAAATGTTTCATACGTAATTACAGATAAACTGTGAAAGTTATGAAAATTAGGAAGGAACATAAACTATGGCGTAACCGTTTCTACGGCATTTTCACATAAATTAAATTTACGTAAAATAAATCAGAGAAGAAATGACTGGGGACTGTTCCGTTAAGGTAATAGCGAGTGTGCGATTGCTAAAATCTAATAATAAGCAGATGAGTCGTCTAGGTAATTTATTACTATTTGTCTATTGAACGATTTCTCCGAATGTTCATGCCAGCCACCTTCACCTACATAACGAGTTTCCTTTGGTACGCACTTTAATTTTAACATGGTCGTAATTAAGTACCTTGATATGTAGGGGCTTGACCATTGTAATGCAAGACAGAACGTTGAATAAAATTCCAGATACCTTAATCAACCCTCGTTTCATTTCTTAGTAAACAATAGGTAGGCGTGGCTAATCGTTCACCTGTTTCATTCTACCTGTGTGCTACCTGAGGACACTTCCCATATGGAAGCCGAATTACCGAGACAACGTTTCTAGTTCGGTTATACATCTGACCAGATTGGGTGGTATAAAGTCGGCATGTCAAACGCACTGGCTGTGGAAGCAGGCTGTTGGAAATGAGAGTTCCTTCTCGGAGGACCGTGTCAACTTGGCGTCCAAATGTAGGGAAAGCCTCACTGAAACCTGTTGAACGTTTCTCTCCGATGGGAAGTAAACGTCTTTATGTGCGGAGTTCTCGGCCGGCACAAAGTCAAACCTACGGCATACCTGAGAACCGCACAACTCGACACAAAACGCTTAGTCACTCACCCAGTCCCTCTCGCACCAATTTATTTTGGTTCTGGTCGAAGGTGGTCGTTCGAACCTTAAAAAAAAGGTACCACGAAACCACGACGGAATCATCAAGGGAATCGGAAATGTTTTCCAGGTAGTGATTTCTTATGTGAAGCGAACCTTGAGAAATTCAACGTGCAAATCCCGGGAAGAAGTTGACCGCCGTCGCCGCCGCCGCCGCCATTTTGTCGTCAATTAGAACTCGTCTTCGAAATGGCGGCGGAGGAGGAACCGGAAAGAAATTCACTTTTGCCGGCCTTTTTAGTTTTCCACCCGGTTTTATTTCCGCTTTTCCACCTTATTCTCCTGCCGTAATAATAATAATAATAATATTTCTCACATTTGAGTTTTCCACTCGAATTCCTCCCAACGAATTCCACTCGTGATGGCTTTAATGAAAAATCCTCTGACTGACTTTCGCCTTTTATTAATCGTCTGCTGAAACCGGGGAAAAAATCCCCACGTTTAACCTTTCAACATGTTCAATTTGCTGGGATTCCTACGCTCTGAATGCATCAAAACAATACCATTATTTAGTTGATTTGTTCTTTCCGTTTTTCACCAATGTCCTTTTCCCGGCCTCTAGACGGTGCCGCGTACCTCCGGTGAAAGTTTTCCTCCCCGCAAGAACTTATTAAACCTTATTAAACGCCTAAAATCCGCTTAAAAGAGGCTCGAGGATATTTATTTCCAGGTGAAGTGCACCGAAAACGGGAAAATTTCACCGTTTTAAGAATTATTCATATCGAATATTATGTGAAATGAAATGTAATTACACGGTCGGATCGTAAATATTTGCGAATCTCCTTGCGGTTTTCGTTTTGTTTCTTCTCTCTCCCCCTTAAAAAACCAGATTTTCTTTGTTTGTCCAAGGTTCTCGTGTGTTGTTTAGAAATTGTTTTAACTATTTGCCAATTTGTTTCTCCGTCTTCATTTCTGTCTCCTCTGTAGAAATTGTTGTAACGTCCAGTGTTCAATAGAATATCCAGGTTGGGTTATAATGAGTTACATAGAACTTGAAGGAAACATAATATGAATTCGTGTCGCAAATAAAATTACAAAATGGCTGGCCAAATTGAAAACTTGCCAACATTCACGTCCTAAACGAGTAGTATCTTTACCAAATAAGTCAGCCGCAGTGATTGTTCTTCTTCTCGTGCGGTATCGAACAATAGCCGAAAAACATGGTGTCTGCTCCCTGGCACATGGTCACACTAACCAAATAAACGTGGATAATGTAATGTAAGTGATTAACAATGGCAACTACAATTTCGATGGCTACCACCACTCAGGCCACATTTTCACTTTGCAGTACTTAAATAAGAAGAACTCATTAATAATCCGACCAGTGGGACCACTTAGGACCGCACTTAACCGTTGAATATTTATTCATAGAAAAATGGCTGCCGAAGGCGGCATCTCCGCTCAATGACCATGTACTTCACCTTTAATTACATTAGTAGTAACTCACGCGGTTAATTCACTTCCATCCCCCAAATCGGACCCGTGTGAAGTACATTGGTACCGATTAAAATAGACAGAGTCGACTCGGATGTCGGAAAGAGCTGAGGTGGAAACTCAGAAATTGCCATAAAATCAATCTTATAACCTGGTGTAATAGTTTTGGTATTGGAGTCGATCATTAGCCAGATGAATTACTCCGAGCTATTGTAAATGAGGGCCAAAGGTGCCTTCTTGGGAAATTTGGCGCGATTTAAGGGAGAAAAGCGCAGGCAGGTTGAAATAGGTTCGACAAACGGTTCCCTTTGAAGACTCCGTTGTTTTTCCTCCATGTTTTCATTCAAAATGATCTCGTAGAACAGAAATCAATGGGTCGATCTGTGCTGATCTAATTTTAACTTGCGAATCCCAACACTAACGGAATGATCGATTATTGTGAAATAATAATAATAAACTGCAGTGTTTTTTTTATAAAAGATGATTCAGTATATTTAAATACAGAAAAACAATTGGAATTTTTGTCGGTTACAAAAATAATAAAAATCAAAAGACTAGATAATTCCGTTAAATTAACTCGATTCGATAGTTTTAAGTCCATTTTTCTCTTACAATTCACAAAGAGAACAAAGTAACATTCTAGCGTCGACGCTCTTCTTTTGTGGAAATACTCCAAAGTACAAAAAGGGATGCAGAGGTGTACCTCGGCAGGGTGTCACACCCTTCACGAACGTGAGCACTCGCACTACAGGTAGTCGTCTTTGTGCGGGTACTCATGTTCGGGTACTTTATTTTTTAGCACAACGTTCTCGTTAAATTCGAATCAAGAAGGGGATTTTTCACTTCATCATCACAGCCTTTTTTCAAATTGTTTCGTTTAAGCGGGAAAGTTTAAATTTGGCGCCTTTCACGAGAGAGGGAGATTTAAAAGAAAACAAGAAACGGACGGGAAACCGAAAAAAGCCGTGAATTAATCCCATTAACTATCGTTCTGGTTTGTAAATACACTAAAAACTACTCTTTTCCCTTTGAGAAATTAATTCAAACGTTACGATCCCTAAAAAAGAACATATCTTATCGATTCTTGCGTAGACGTTTAAGTAAAAATTGAGGCCAACAAAAGTTATAGAAATAAGTGTACTTGTGGCGTGTCTGTGTGTGTTTTTTGTATGTGTGCGCCGTTCGAATGATTCGAAAGTCATTAGGTACGAGAAACCAAAGTCCTGAAACGTACCTGGGTAAATCAGTTTTGTTCGTAAATGGGATTTCTGTTACAAAAATTAATTGCAAATAAATGTGTGGTGTAGAACGGTGAAGTTAGCCGCGAAGGAATTATTAATTAACGAGAAGACCATAACTTACGAATTGGCCATTAAACAGAGACGGGTCAGGTAGGAGAGTGAGAGAGAGTCCTCCCGTCTGCACACACACACACACACACACACACACACACACACACACACACACACACACACACACACAAACACACATAAGTATTAAAGGAATATTATATCCGCCCTAAAAATTATTAAGAAAAATTACAAAGAAATTCGCGTTATATAGGAAATTCTTCGTGTCGAGAGGTGAGACGGGCACAGAGAGGCATGTGGAGGTTTATGATAAATTAAATCGGCTCGAAATTTAATAAATCCATTGAAAAAAAAATCGATCTCTTTTACAGAGTCAAGATGCTATCGGGGTTAATAATTGCCTAGGAAGAAAATGGAAAATTTTTTCGCTATGAATTATTAGGTGAGAAAGTCATTTCTTTTGTGAGGTTCTGGAAAAGAATACCTTGGTGTGTGTATGTGTGTTTGTCGGGTCTTAAGTAAATTCACATCCAGAAATTGCTTTCCTATTTCTATTTATTACTACCACAGTTGAGAGGTCGTAAATGTTACACGAAGTTTCCTCGTGTTGTGTTCATAGGACTTGCACGTGTTGGGTGGTATGCTGACAAAAAGCGCCAAATTTTAAACTGAATTTTGTTTATTGCCACACTTGGGTACCTGATTTCTGCATCCCTGAGTACTTTCAACAAAACTAGAAGCGCGACCTGACTAAAAAGTTCAAAACGTTTTGCGTTTTGGGAGGGGCTGGCTAGAAATCGCACAGAACATCACACATTTGTACTTGGCCCTATCACAATTGTCTGACATTGCCGTGTGATTTTTTTTTTACTGACAATTTACTATTATTCTATATATGTATATAAATATATAGATACACTGTACACTCCTAAATGATGTGTTTACACTCACGGTTTACTCTTGTGCTCCTGCTAAATGTGTATGGCGACCGATCTGACCGTGTTGACCGGCGTCAGGTTGCTGTGGTTGTTGTGCCTGTGAATGTGGTGCATCATGTGATGATGGTTTAGGTTTGAGTTCCTAATGCTGCTCCTCGATCTCTGGTTGTTGGGTACGTCCGGCAGGGCGAACCTGAGCTTCTCCCAAAAGAGTTTATCGCCCCATTGCAAGTACGTGTTGGTTTTTAGGTACAGTCTAATGTCCGGATCCAAGTCCTTTTGAGGAACTTCCCCCAGGAGTACGACGATCAGCCTTTTTCTCCTGTCACGAAGCACTTGGTGATGCGCGGATTTAAATTCAAACCGACACCACTCGGACTTTATGAAATTTTCCGAGAGAACCATTATCGTTCTACGCGAACTCTCCACCGCTTGCACTATAGTATCCGCTATATAGGCGTTCACGGGAAAATCCCTGTAGTGGAGACAAAGCTTGTAGCTGGGGTCTCCGTGCTCCAACATGGGGGCCAGTTCCTCCGCGACCCAGGCCTCGTCTTTCGAACTATAACTAACGAACGCGTCAAATAGTTTGTCCCGATCGTCTCGGTCCAATTCGGTGCTCTTGTAGAAGAGTCTGACACCGAACCGGCTGTGAAACCACACTCTCATCTCTTGTCTGTACAGGAATATCACTAGAATCACAACTATAATTGTCAGGAAGGCGGCCATCGTAGCCACCAGCAAAGGTAGATAGTCTTGAATGTCTTGTCTTTGGACAATTGTATTTTGCTTTTGACGATGCGTCATGTTGATCGTGTTTTCGATCACCGGTTCCACTTCGCACGAGGTCGAATTGTCGTTCACCATGTGGAACCCGACCTCATAGACGTCCGTCCGATTCGTCGGTTTCATGCACCGTACGGCCGACAGATCGGTGATTGTGTGTCTCGCCGTTTCTATCCACTCGCGAAACCGATCGGTGTACTCGCACTCGCACGACCACAAATTGTTTGAGAGACTGATGGACGTCAAAGATGGCGACAAATGCCAAATGGCGAAATATTTAATTTTGTTATTGTCCAACCGTAGCACTCTGAGGTGTCGAAGGGGCAGAAACGTGCCATTGTTTATACTCACTATTTTATTGTTTTGCAAATACAACTGTTGCAAGTTCTCGAGTCCCTCAAATTCTTGACCGTTCAATTCCTGCAGCTTGTTGCTGTCCAAACGAAGGAGTTCCAACTCTTTCAAACCGTTGAACGTACGATTGTGGATAATTTCAATGTTGGACGAATTCAAGTAGAGTATTTTCAATTTTTTACGACCTATGAAAGCGTGGCTGCCGATCGCCTGCAAATCGTTTCCGTCGAGGTACAACTGAGTCGCGTCCATGGGTATCCTCTCGGGCAGAGCGTTCACGTAGCCCGTCGAAGTACAATCGACGACGTTCGCGGACCACGACTGATCGTGGTAGCAGGTGCAGTTGTTCGGACACGTCATTTTGCAGTCGCAGGCGTCGAAATCGCAGCAGTGACACAGGGCGAAACAGTGGAATTCGTACTGGCAGAGAAACCTGCTGGACTCAACTTCGACCAGAGGAATGTACGACCTGCCCCTGTTATACATGAGTTTGCAGTAAATACTTTCCAGATCCATTAGTTTGGGCTGGTTTCTCGCACGGTTTTCGTGGTTCGACTTCTGCAGCCACTCCATCGTGCAGTCGCACTCGTACGGATTTCCTCCTATGTAAAATTCCGGCAGAGGTTTGTCGGCCGGCACTGCAGAAATCCTGAGAGAATTCGGATTCAGACTGGTTATTTTGTTCCCGTACAAGTCGACCCGGGTCAGATTGGGCTTTTTGAAGAAGGTGTACGACTGAACTTTCGAAATGAGGTTGTCGTTCAAAAACAGGAGTTCGACGCTGTCGGGAATTGCACTTCCGGTGATTTCTGTCAGTTTATTGGCACTCGCATCGAAGGTGCTCAGGTGTAGGTTGCTTTCGATTTCGAAGTAGTTCCCCAGTTCGGTGATGCGGTTCGCGTGGATGTCCAACCATTGAAGACCCGTCGGTATCATGGCGTAGTCGAACCACTCGAGCTTATTGTCCGATATATTCAACCAAATTAAATTGGGTAACTTTGCGAAGAGACCACCGATATCCGACAGGTAGTTTCCGTCCAAGCGGATGGCTTGCAGTTTGACGTTGTTGTCAAATGCGCCCGGTTCGACTCTTTGAATTTTATTCCTAGACAAGTTTAAAATTTTCAAAGAGGACATTTTGTCGAAAACGCCCTTGCTTATGTTGCCTATGTTGTTCTCGGTCAGTCTTAGTCCGTACATGTGCTGCATTTGACCGAAAGTCGAGTTGGCGATGTTGGTGATGTGATTCTCGCCGAGGTCCAGGGTTTTCAGGAGGGGAACGTCCGACAGGACCATCGGAACTTCCAACAATTTATTTCCGTTCAAATGCAAGTCTTGTAAACTGGAAGAATTTTTCAATGCTTGCGGATCGATTTTTTCTATGTCGTTATTGTCTAGGGAGAGGACGTTGAGGACGTAGAGACCGCTGAAGGTGTAGCTTTCGATGACGGAAAGACGGTTGTTGGACAGAATCAAGGTGTGGAGGTTGTACAAGGAGGAGAACGTGTTCTCCGGAATCGTTTCTATTATATTTCCCTCCAGTCGGAGGATTTGCAATCGGTACAGGTCACGGAACAGAGAAGGTTCTAGTTTAGAAATTCTATTGTCGGAAATGTCCAGAACGACGAGGTGAAGCAATCCGGTAAAGGTGGCGGAGTTTACCCATTCGGAGGTTAACTCGTTCTGGGATAAGTCGAGGACGAAGAGCTGGGAGAGCTCGTTGAAGAGACCCGGAGCCAACACGTTGATGGAATTATTCTGCAGGTACAGTTCTTTGAGGTCCTTCTTATCGGAGAACAACTCTGGTGGTAAATTGACTAATTTATTATTGTTTAACCTGAGAGTGGTTAGTGATATGAGTCCTTCCAGGGCTCTGTCGGCCAGCAAAGACATGACGTTTCCACTGAGATCGAGTTTTCTCAGTCGGGTGAGACCGGAGAAGGCCTCCGGTGGCAGCACGTCGATGCTGTTGTTGGACAAATCCAAAACAATCAAATTTCCACCGCATTTTTGTCCGCCTTCGGAAGCACCCCCGAACCTCAACCCGGTGACATTTCTAATGCGATTCATCGTCAAATTTAAATACTCCAAATTGTGCAGTGGACAGAAAACGCCTTCTGCTAAAGACCAAATGTTGTTTTCTCCTAAATCCAGTCTTTGTAGTAAGTCTAAATTCTCTGCGAACGCGTCCGGCTGTATGAGAAGCGTCATGGCCGCCCAATCCGTGTTGTGCGTTCTCAACGTCAAGTTCCTGAGTTCTTTTAACCCCTTGAAAGCGCCGCCGGTTAAGTTACCAATCTTGCAGTACTCGATGGAAAGATCTTTCAATTCTACCAGAGACCTGAAACTGCCCGCGTTCAAGGAACTTTGAAAGAACAACGTGTTGTTGCACTCGAGCCGCAGACGTACGGTGTGCTGCGGTTGAATCACACTGAAATTCGTGTCTTCCACTTCGCTGTTGATGGTGCCCAGGCGGCAGACGAGAGCCACGTCTTCGTCATCCGAAACGAGCTCGTCTTCCTCGTCCGAATTCGCGGACAACCACTTGCATTCGTCCGGGGCCTGGTAGCGAAGAGCTTTGCTGAGGGACGCAGACAAAACGCTGAAAGTTGCGCCGAAAAGAATTGCGAAAGTAATTAAATGCATTTTCCCGTGTTTTTCTTATATATAATAAAGTTATCCGAAACAGGAAGTTTCGACAGGATCATCTCTTGTCCAAGTTCAGCTTCATTCTACAGCCTTTCGCTTGAGGTGGGAGACATTTCTGTAAGCATTCGTTGTGCTTGACGATCCGATGTGTTTGTTTTCCATTTTCCGTTAAAGACTTTCTCTCTTTTTCTAAAACGCTGTCGGATGTGAGTTTACCGATGCGACCAACTCCACCGACTATTATCTCTCCTTTTCACAACTAACACTCGCAAATTCTCGCTCATTTTCATACATTTCAACGCACCACCAACACTCATTCACAATAATCCGAAAATGCGTATCCATAATGCGTAATCCAGTATTTTACATCCTCGTCGGCTGGTGTCCACTCCGGAAGGTTTGCTTTCCACTTCGCGGAAAAGAATTTTGACCGGGGAAAAAAGACAGGTAAAACTTTAACGTCAATTAAGAGCGTTAGAGTTTAGTGATGGGAGGAGCGCACGATTTGTCGGACGTGGAATTGGACAGACGAAATAAAAAATACTCGACGCCCGAACTGCATGCCGTTCTCTCTCTGACTGATGAAACTTGGCGTAGTTGCATTAGAGGAAAAATAATGGCCGTGGCCTTGTGGAGCGACCAGCCGGCACAAGAACCAGATCCCCCTCTTCAACACACATCGGAAGACTTTAAGAAGACTTCTTCGGTGGTTACCAGAGCGTGGTACGACCTGGTGTTCGAGCATGGAGCCTCCCGGTTGAGTTTACAATGGTTGTCTGGCCATGGGTGAATGCCTCTCTGGGTTCGGTCTTTTACCGGTGTCCGCGCAGGTTTTCTTTCTTTTTTTACATCCTTTTTTCCAATTTAGCATTTGGTGTACCCGACACCAGAGGGCACTATTCGACAGACCATCCGGTTAGGTTTAGTCGTGCTCGAGTGGTGCAGTAGTTTCTTCCTATTCTCTTGCTCTCTTGGGTTGTGTTCGAGGCTGAATTGTATTAAATTCAAACGGAATTCTTCGTAACTTCTCCTTTCTGCGAATTCCTTTTATGGCGGGTCGTTTTTCCTTTCTGGTACCTGAGCAAGCCCAGTTTTGAAATTGTATTTCGGGTGCATTTGAATTTCTAGTGGAGAAATCTATGAATCATCTGTAGTGTAATGGCTATCGATCGTTTTTAAATCACAGTTAATTTAATAATGTCGTATTGGGCACCAAACTAAGTGAAGCCTTTTGATGTATCATCCACCCGTCCGTTTCCGTGTAGCATCCTCACCAGAAAACCATAACGCTTTTAAACTGACAGGTCGAACAGTCCAACCCGGGATGTGTCGTGTCTGACGTCAAATCGAAAGGAAGTAGAAGAGGTAGAGACCTGGTCATGAGACACACAGACAGGTTTCTAAAACAAATAAAATTAAAAAGAAGACGAAACTTTATTTGTTCATTGTTTCAGGTATATAAAAATTCGAATTCCGTTGAATTACCTTTGTCTTCCTGTCTCTCGAGTGGAAGTACTCGTCGGGTACCATGTTGGCTCTTGTTTTTCGACAAGAACCGGGACACCCCCGTTTTCATTGTCATTCCTGAAATTTTTCGAAATCGATTCTTTTGTCTTGTCCGACATTTAATCATCTCAATAATGAAAAGTCATTTGTCATGAACGTCGTCGCACTGCTTTCCTTTTATTTCTCTCTCTCTCTCTCTCTCTCTCTCCACCACAGGTTGACGTATTCAACGAATTTGCTAGTCACGCCAGTCATCTGGTAGAGTTCGACCGTCTCTCATCGGTGTCGTCCATCCTCCCGTGAGAGATTCCTATTAAAATTAATTTAGCCTCTTAAATATCCTTCAATATATCTTTCGGGTGGTGTCCCCCCAATTCTCTGTTTTCCTTTTCCGTTTTGTCATTTCCTTTTTTGTAAACAAAACATTCTCCTTTCGACACGAAAGTCGTCCGAGTCATGCAACTCGGATGGAAGTGTTCGGTTACGGTGCTTTGTCTAACACCGTAGACGTTGTCAAACACATCTTATTGCTTTAATTTTTCTATTATTTTCGAGCGTTGTCGTTGTATTTTATGAACTTCGTAGTTGGATGTATGCAGGATGGAAACCAAGAGCAGTCTACATAATTTGTCGAAGTTGAACTATTTAAAATCAGTATTTGTATCGGATGATTCGCATTTTGTGTATATTTTTCCGAAAATCCGTATCGATACGGTCATATTTTATTCTATTGAACTCGTCAGAGGTTTAAGGTGAACAACAACACTCTAATAATAGAATAGAGCAACGGTCATTAGATAAGATGGCGTTTTTACACAGCGATGATGATCCTTTGTTTTACCACCTACTGCGACCCTCGACTTGTCCTTCGGCCCTTGTTCGTGTTTCGACTGGATGACTAAGCCAACAGTCGAATGACTTCGTTCCCAGATGTACCAGAAATCAATTAATCGTTGGGTGTTTTTTTTTTAATTTCAGGTAAGATGACTTTGAATAACTAAAAATAAATGAGAAAATTGGAAACTGAGAGTGGTGAGTACGAAAACTATAAAATAGTGATGTGGCAGATTAATCCGGTATCATGTTGGGGTTCGTGCTTGGTCATGACTTTCATTCAGCTGCCTCCTATCCGTTACTGTACGTCTCACTGACTGTACAGGAGTAAGAATGTGTATTATCTATGTAGTAATCACGTGTTCATATTCACCTTAAGTTGAGACAACTTCATTTACCTGTTAAATATCTATTAATCATAGTTCTATTTATGTTCGGTGGTCATCTTGTAGTGCTACGAGAGTGGTCTGATAGTGCCAGAGAACAATCGTCCACGTCCATTTTAATAAGTCGTAGCAAGGTCTGAGGGTCTGTCTGCTCCTGTGGTTTACTGGATTACATTTTTTTAGTATCTGTTAGTTTTCCCGAATAGAGTAAAAATAATTTGAATTAATCGTGAGAGATGGTGAGGAATAAGTAAAATCGGTTACCGGGAAGGGGTACCTCGGGTCTTTCACGCCATTACTCATCGACATTATTAGAGGAACATCATTTTACGGCGTATCGGACACCCGTTGGAATTGATGTGTCCCACTGAGCTTCGGGTTGTATATTTAGATTCTGTCACGAGGTTAGACAGTCACACGGGGCCCCGTGTCTCATTCATCATGGGGTACCATCTTTTACTATCCACTCGGACTTCTCCTCATTCCTACCGTGCGTGTTAACTCCACCAAGAGATGTGAAGTTTCCAATCGACCTTTTTCCATCTCTTGCTGCTCTTAGCGAGCCTCGATCAGGTTTGGTAAGTTGGCGTGGCGTTCGTAGGGGGTGAAAGGTCAACCTGGATTTTCAAGTGTTGCATACGGGTATTAATAGTTGGCTTCTGCCTTAATGGTTTCTATTTTATTTATTACGTTTTCACGTCTGGACTGCCTCGCCGGTTAATTTCCTCTATCGATCCTCCTCCTCCTCCTCCTACTTCCCTGTGCCTTTGTTTCCGCTTTGCTTGTTTCAATTCTCTGTGATCTCTTGTTGTTTTCCTCAGGAACGGTCGTGTCCCGTCATCTGATCTTCGATCTAATTATTTTTCACATTGACACTTCTCGATTTTTCGTTTTCTCCCGTCTCCCCGCGCAGTATCCTTGGGTGCAAACAATCATTATTTACGACACTATAAATGTCTTCGTAATTCTTTTTCCATCGTTTTTCTTTTCTGCCCAATGATTAATAAATTCAATGTAAAGCAATAATGATCGGAGATTTATTGTTTAATAACAAACAAACTCCCTCACGCATTAACTGTTCGTTCACTTGTGCCTTTTCGTGTTTTCTGATTGCTGGAAATCACTAGAAATTAGAATAGAGTTGCTTCGGTTAGTATTCCTTTGTATTACCATCACCGCACACCGTGTAGTGATTCAGCAGTTTCTCCCTACACTTTTTGCAGGCATAAGTAGACTGGGGTGGAAGGAAGCCCAAAGTGACTGTGACACGACAGGTAATCATGTTCAAATTTTATGAAGATAAAAATTTCTCATGCAAGCAGTGCAACAAGAGAACGAAAAAACGAAAATAGTTTTACATATATATACTACGTATACTTAAGTTTCTCAGAGTTCCTTGGTCTTGGTCGATATTATATACAGTTTTCTGTAGCAATGCGTCGATACCACACCGAATTATGAGCGGTTAATTAGTTGTTGATTCTAACTGTGAGTTACCACTTTACTGGGAGAATATCAGAACGTATTCCTGACTTTTCATATATATACATAAATTCAACTAATAGGACATCATCAACGTCTGTGGCATTGGTGAACTTGTAAAATATCCGAGTGCGACTATTAAAAGTCAAGTCCTGTAAAATCAATTACACAGTTCATCTGTGCATATATATATATATATATTCATTTGAATTTTGAATTGTACGGCCATGTTCTGACTTGTAGCGCCTGTCAGGTCGTTTCTCCTAAAAGCTACCTGTAGGGAAGAGGAAAAGTTTGGTGAATTCGTCAATTGATGACAACCTCACTTTGAGGTTTCACATCCGTCAACTTAATTACTCTCCATTTGGTCTCAATGTTGTCTGAATGCCGGTCCGGTTACGTCCCTGCACTGCACCGAACGCTGTCAAACGGTTGTTTACTTAGACTTCCACGGCAATGTAACAAGACACTGAAGAGGATTTCAGATCGGCAACAATGGGATTTAGCCGGGATCTTCGAGTCATTCGATGACCGACACGTTAAACTTTCCATTTTTCTTTTGTTTAAGTAGTAGAAATTTCTATCGCATCATTGTTTACACAAAGTTTCCGCTAGAGTTTCACGATCCTCTTGTATTCATCTATTTTCGTCGGCGAGTCACCGTAGTTTACTTTCCTTTTTAAACGGATTTGTAGACTCGAAACCGCTCGCGTGTACTCCGAAGGTACCTTTTTGACTAGAGGCGAATCTTGTCCACCGCTCATTTCGAACTTATCACCTGAATGTACGCCACCCTTACTCCATGCGAGTGATCAAAACTGGATCACTCAAGAGTATCAAATTTTTCAAAGATATTAGCCGAGATACCCACGACCGATGCCACTTAAACGACAACACGGGCTGTCCCGGTCGTCCGTGGAAAAAAAAAATTAGACGGTGCACCAGGTTTATCTCGGAAATAATGAAAGATGTATTTATCTTTATTATGTCTGAAATAATAACATGAGGAAAGGAAAAGGTCCGCTTTCAACGAACTCGTCATGTTAGAAATGATGCATTATAGGGTTTTATCAAAACACCTTGACTACGGTGTTCCTCGCACGTAATAAAAAGATCGTCATCGTCTTTATCGCCATTCTCAAATTAATTGATTTCCAGTTCGAATTAATTAAATTTATGTTAAGTGATTTCCATAGACTTTATCCACGTAGAAAAATGAGTGGAATTCCGTTCGGGTTCTTCCAGTCCATCGGACATACATTCATTCATTCATTCATTCTTGCATCGTTGGAAGATCGTTTTGCTTCCTCCTCCTCCTCTTCGTTCAACTCCGCACCCAAATGGCAATTAATCACTACGCCTTTTGCCTCTTTTTCTTACAAATTTTCTTTATTATTTTGAGGTCATTTTAATAATAATTACAACGAAAATTTATAGTTCATGCATTAAACCTGCGAATCACGTAGCTGGACCGAGACACGCAATGGGAAACACTCGGTTTCAACCCGGCCGGGCCGACCAGGTTCGGGATCGGTTATCGTTACATGGTTTCTTTCGGGACCGTTCACTTGTACGCATCCGAAGACACATGGGTGCAAATCCATCTATTCGGTTCAATAGTGGAACTTTGTTTACGAAATTCTAAAGTAAAGTGTTCACCTGCTTACCTTTCGATTTTTATCACCTCTGATGGCTTAGGAGGGAGAAGAAGTCGTGGTTGTAATCAAAACCTGAGGCACTCACAGTCTCGGAGAACTGAATACTATTCGACAATACGAAACTAACAGTTAAATATGTGATTCTGGCAAATTCCGGATGTGAAACTTATAATAAAAATTAATAGGAGCAGCGGAGTACTCAACCCCAGGAAAGTGGTCGTGGAACCTTTAACCCTTTCCTTTCAAGTGTGAAGAGGTCTGTGATTTCCTCATTCACCCGCATTTCAACGTTCCGATTAAAAAGTCAGAAATTTTTTGGTGGGTTAATTTGGTAATAACATTGATTATTTCAACATCCACACAAGTGGAGATGAGAGGTGAAGCAATTCGGTTCTGGACAGCAATCCCGAGCGGAAGAATGAACAAGTTGAAAAAGAATTTCTTTAGACGTAACCTGGCCGTGAGGAAGAACATGAACATGACGAAGAAGAAGAAATGTTGAATTTAATAGCGGAATCGGTCAAGTATTCCGTGATGGCTCCCATTGTTTCTCGTAACGTTTGCCCCGTTTCACACTCGTTTTAACTCTCATGGCTTGTCCATCAAATTAAGGACTTTATTAAGCCTGCCGTCTTAACCTTTCGCCCGAAGGTTTGCCCCGATCTGTCCTTCCACCCACCACGACTGACTCGTTTCGTGGTGTCCGACCGCTTTTCCGAATTACTTTTCTTCTGGTGTTCACCGGTCCGGACGACGTCCGAGATCCATGTGAACGTGGCGTTTCCCAACTCGAGATGGGTCCCGTTGATGTTGATTCGTTTCGAAATGAAAGGTCGATTGGTGTTAATGAATATCATCGGGGTAGGACAAGCGGAAAATAAAATTAGAATATGGGTTACGATTTGGACAAACGTGAAATGTACACACAAAATCTGATGCGTAGAAAAGGAGATAATCCTCCGTCGTACTTTATTTTTTTATATTGAAATGTCGAAAACATAAAACTCGAATGCACAAAAATACCATTGACTATGAAAAAATACAGCGAAAAGATATTCTTCACTCGTTCTTATACTTTAATTTCAGGTTTACTTCTGTCAATCTTTATAAAGTCGGGGGAAACCATCAGGTGAAGGTGTAGGCCAATGTTCTTTCATCTTCACTTCTTTTACTCCATCTCGGGTGGTTGTCAAACTATCCATAAACGGTTTTTTCCACAGAAAGTAACTTCTATCGGGCGGTATTATGAGTACATGGCATTAGCAGTGCATAGGAAGGAGAAGGAGGAGGCAGATTTGTGTGGTGCATGGTTAGTGGTGGTACTTAGAAGGTGCAGTCTATGTGTAAATTATTAAGATTGCCATGAAAGGCGTACGGCTGTCAGGCACATCGATAATTCACAATTATTGGCCGGTTCGGGAGACGGGTGGTATTCGTCGCACGTGTACTTGCAACCACCCAAGGAACCCCTGACCCTGAGGACACTAACAGAGTCGTAATCATCGATGATTTATTCGTGGAAGTGAGTGACCTTGTCGGTCAGTGACCATCCCCCGACGCCAAGGACTTTTCCTTGGACGCCATAAATTTCAACCTTTTTCACTTTCCTTCACGCATTTGAACACACGGTCGGAGGTTAAACCTTGAATAAATTCGTAGAAAACATATAAAGAGAAGTTGAATTGAAATGTTAGGAAAAGAAGAAGAAGAAGAATTGGTACGTTTGGTGTGGTGTCAAGTAAAACGAAGATGACTCGGCTCACCGGGTGGTTCCTACTCACTTATGTGAGTATCACTCTTTCTATTTAATAAATTCATTGACTCTGTGACAATACACCGGTCGTCGGACCGAAAAACCTTACGGGTCTTTTGTTCTCCACGTTTTTTTTTCCCGAGGATTTTTCTCTCCGCATCCCGAGAGCTGTAACAAGTCGTAAAGCATATTTCCTTTTTGTGTGAATTGTGAAACTAACGACTTAACTTTCGATCGAATTCCCCCTTGCACACCGGTACGTGTTCATAAAAACTTTCGGGCCCGCCATTTGTTTTTGTCAAACGAGGTGTCTTACTCAGGAGAGAACCTACTCGGTGGTATCGGTGAACCTACTGTTTCCAACTCTATTGATTTCGTGTGGTACTCAGTTGTGGGCTCTTCTTTCGATTGCGTTCACAATGGCCTCGATATATGGTTCTTTAAATGTTAACCAACAACATTTTATACATTTATAACACGAGTGTCTTTTATGAATTTAAATGATTCATTATGGTGTGAAGTGCGCAGTTGGTGTGGTTATGAGGAAATGGGACGAAGAACCGAAAACCGTGGGCAAATCAGAGTGCCGGACCCGTGACTCGAGGGCTGACAAAAGAGCCACGAATGGCCTCTACCCTAAAAAGGGTAGAGAAGGCCTCAAAAGGATGTTCAACCAGGGTGTTAGGATTAGGATAGGAGGAGTTCCCTGAAAGAAGTTGCTGGCCCATCTGTGCGAAGTAAGAAAATCGGATTTTGAACGTTCAGAAAAAACATGTGGACGAAGTTGTCCAGAGCTGTCGTTGTATGTTCCCACAGGGACCAGATTTATCTCAACGTGTTAAATCTCACCTGTGAAATAGAAAAATAAGAACTTCCCTAGAGCATTAAAAAACGTGGGAGAGTTGAGGTGGAGGTTGCCGCTTAGGAAATTTGAAGATGCCAGGCAGTTTTGTGATTTTGATACATAAAATGTATTCATCCCTTTGAGGAATCATCCCTCGTCTGTTACCAACGAGTCAGTCTTGACATGCGTAGGAAAGACCATCAGACCATCAACCCGGTCAGAAGGGCAAATAACATTCCCCCCGGGAGACGCTTATTGAATATGAAACTAAACCTGGACATTCTCACGTCAAAGCAGACGTCTAATGAGAGGACTCCAGGCGAGACCTCCGAGGTCTCAGATCTCAAATTGATGGGCAGCCACAGTGGGAAGGGATTGGACAACAATTCCTCCTTCCGAAGGTTGTGTAAGTCCTCCGAAGGAGACCTTCGTGCTCAGTCCGGATGATGTCCATTTCACCTAATAGTTGGGCGTTTTCCATCCTAATGATGTATGAAAGGTGAGGTGTCGATTAATACCGACACCGAAGTATCTAATGAAGGGTTGAAATGTGTGAGGGAGTGAAGATGAGTCAGATGATTGGCTGGCAATAGCTCCTGATCTACACGTCTAGCAGTGTTTCCTGGTTTCGACAGGTACCTGGATGAAGCACGAGATAATTTAAGTGGGTAGCATTGCATGGGCGCCATGACAGTACCCAAAAAGTGCACTCCAGAACAAAGTGAGTACCAAATCATCGCAGGGGTTGTTACGGTTCTTCATTTCTTCGTCCGGGTCCATTGGTTTAGGTAACGTGAGACTCTAGGAAACTATTGTGGACTAGTCTACTGCACGTAATTACTCCCATTTGAATCCCCAAAGATATTTTATTCTTTTGCTCTTGTCTCTCTTTCTCTTGTTACCTTTCTAAAAAAAAATACATCTACCTTCCTGTTAGAAACCGTTACTAGAACGAAATACATTCTCTATGCTTTCATCCGCCGATGGTATTTCATTATATTAAATATGTAACTATGCATGGACTATTTTATATCTAGTCTCGTCTATTGGTATATCTGTCTCATTCACATCTCATCAATTACCGTTCTTCATTTCTTGTCAAAACTCGTCGTCTTGCCACTTTTTCATTGACCGTGATGGAAAATTCGTTTTGGTGAATTTTGTTACTCATCTATTTTTCTCATGTCTATTCTCCTGTCAACTAAAATAGAATTAAAAGTAATTCGGACGTCTCTCTCTCTCTAGCTGTCTCTCTCTCTCTTTAAATTACTGTTAGTCGTCTTTTGACGTTCCAGAGGTGCTCGTACTCAAGTTTAAATGCTTGTCTGACTTTAATAATTTCATTATATTTATTTTTTTTTATAATGCTCACTTCTTCGTGATAAAAATTATTAATTAATTGGCGGACTAATGAGTTGTTTGACGTGTTAATGAGAACGGAGATGAAGATGAAGATGAGATACTTAAGAGGCTACGGGTGGTTCTGGCGCCACGTGAGTTCTCCGGGCAGACTCTCGGGAATAAAAAATTTCATTTCGCAGAAGAGTCCGGGTGACACGGAGAATTTTCAACTTGACCAGGTTGACTCTCCTGGTCGAACTCGGTAATAAAAGTCACGGGTGAGTCCGGTGGATGAGCGAGTTCGCCGGATTCTTCGGGGGAAGGAAAAGCCATCTTGGTTTGTTTGACAGAAACAGCTTCTTTTACTCGTTTCACTTGGCATGTGGTTTTTTTCTCTCTGCTCGTCAAATGCACGACATTCACGCCCTTTTGAAGTTATTGTTAGGGAACAATTTGAAATTTAATTGAAATCCTATTTCCATCATTGTCACCCGAGGAATTTCTTATGAAACCTGAAGCATATGCCTTCTGTACGAGGATCCGTAATCGTTTGTCAATAAGGGCCTTTTGCCCCGGAATAATTACCCTTATTCGACAATGACGAATACGAGGGATGCTAGCAACCCCGTCGGACAAAAGGCTCTTGAATTAGGTGGCAGTCACGGTTCGCCGGCCTTGAGCTAACAAGCTGAACAAATACATTCGATACCTTTCAAATTGGGGATGAATCGGATTGTTACGAGCCAGCTACCAACTGCGCATGCCATTTTGGTCGTTTTTGTTCCCTGTCAAGGTGGCATCCCTGTCAACTAGACGAACCATGTCCGTCGAAATTGTTTCTTTTATCTGGTTTAATTGAGACATTGGCGGTTTTTTTTTGTGCCTACACACCCCGGACCCGGTGGTGTACCAATACAGCCAGAGCCTGTGTTTGTTCAAAAGCTTCTCTTGTCCTCTCCGAGATGTGATTTTTATTTGGATTTTCCCATTCAATCGCTCACGTTTCGTCTAGTTTTGAAGAGATTTAAATTTAAGACGTGAAACGTCATTGTTATAACCGCAAGTATTCCTTTTTTTTATGCGCGTTATATTCCTTGAATATGTGTGAAACGCGTTCCTGAGTTTTGCGTGCAGACTCCCATGGACCATTTTACGTTTCGTCTCATAATGAATTGCTTTGTTTTCGATTCGACGTCTACGGTTTCGACTCCTTGCCGCTGGTTTTCATGTTTCGTCTACAAGTTTGAATTTGACAAGTTTTGCATCGCATCGAACACTCCCGCCGATTCAATGAGATGTACAGTAAATAGGTGTTTGTAAGAAGTCCGTGTACCCGGGTGAAGTACCCGTGTTCACTTGTACTGTTGAGAATGAAAACCCTCGACAAACGAGCCAATTACAACGTTCACTTGCAGACCTTTGTGGGTCTTTAGCGAGTGGCTCGTCGGCCAGGTACGCCGTACCAGGTACCCCAGAAATAACACGCTTCACCAGCAGTCAACAGTCTGATTCTTCCACCCCAAATTTCTAAGTAAATAAAAACGTAATTTTAGGAGTATGTCCTCCTCATTCTTTTCCTCCCCATCGCCTTTTATATGTTTTTAGATGCAAACAATGGCTGAAAGATTTCAAGGGTTGTTTGCCGTTGCACCCCTATGGACAAAGCCATTTTGAAACAATTTTTGTATCTTTTTTATTTTCTACGAGCTCTATGATTTCGCCTCTGCTAATTTAATCCCTTCAATAGAGGCATCATATTACCTATTAATAAGGCATTAAACCATGGGGCCGTGTGCGATGCCCATGAACCCGAGCCCCGAGCACGTTCACACAAATGGAACGGTTGTGAGTAGGCATGGAACTGGTAAAAGTGGTTCCAAGTACTTTTTGTTTGCTCTCATACTGCTTTCTCTTTCTCTACATCTTTATCCAATTATGTTTCTCGTATTCTTTTATCTGGAAGTTGTTCTCATTTAAATTACAAAAGCGACAGGGAAAGTAAATATGTTGAAGAAGCAGAAAGAAGGAGAAGAAGTTTCTCGTCCATTTGACGTTATTTATTTCCGTCCCACTCTACGTGGTTTTGATCAGATATTGAAAAACGGTCCTTTCGGGTTGATTGCCAAATGTTCCTTGTCTTTTGGAAACCTTTCCGGACTGTTTTCTTCTTGTAACGTATCTTGACGTGTGTATACTTCACGAGAGTCCCTTATCGGATCGTTTTAGTAAATCCTTATGTTACACGTCTCCTTTGAATTAATAGTTGATCTCTTATCCTCCTTATTGTTCTTGTATTCATTTTTATGTATTTATGTTATGCAATTCGTGTGTACTTCTCTCACTCATTAGATAATGTCAACCGTTATCTACTTAAGGGCCACGTGAAGAAATAATTGAGTTACGCCAGACACTCGTTACCTTGTTAACCGTTACATTGTTAATTGTTGTGCGCACTTATTCACTCATTAATTTTTCAATTGTCAAAAATAATAACTTATTTTTATCTGTATAAAATCATTCTGTACAGTTTCAAATTAGTACTTTGAAATATTAGCATTTGTTAATAACGAGAGGTCTGTTTAACGATACGTTTGTTGACTATTCATGTTAAGTAATTTTCACAAACACATGTAACCAACTACTTATGAATTTGCCATCTAACGTTTGTTTCAAATTTTGTGATGTTCCATTCAACGATGACAGGAGTGGTTGACACAGACATGAACTTTGACCGAACTGTGGTGAATTAGAAGACCTGGAACTGATGTGTTAGAATACAATTTGTTTGTTAGTAGGAAGAATACAATAAAGATACCCAAAACGAAGAAGAAAGTACTTCAACAGATAGTATAGTGTAATATTGTTAAACTAAGGGTGGTAAATAAGTGTATGTGTCGTAGAGTTCGTATATACTTCTACTTTACGGATTTTCTCTTATTCTATAAGATTGTTAAAATACCATTTCAAGCCTTTTTACCTCAGGTTCTGACTCTGCTCGTCGTAAGAAGGTATTTCAAACTTCCTTTCGATGAAATCTTGTCATCCGTACATTTCGGAAACCTTTTTCAGGGATAGTTGTGATAATCTTTTCAACCCAAGAACGTCAAAAGTAATTTGAAGAATTCGAGAGTCCGAAATCCATTCATTCAATAAATATTACATCGGTTTTAAGGTTTTAAACTTTGTATCAACTCGGATGTTTTAAATTTGCCAAACTTGAGTCGTTTTTTTTGTTTCTCGGCGGCCCAAAGCCCTGGGATGCCCCGAAGAAGAGTAGAAAGCCCGCGGTTAAGACTGAGAATTTTAAAATTTAAGTTTGTTCTGAGGGAGTTTCGGGTTTTGCCGGGGATTTGCGGTATTTTCAGAAGGTTGGATTTGGCTTTGCACGCCGATACGCCCGAATTTCAGACCAAGTTGAACGCCATTCTTCGTCCCGAGTTTTCACAAATGGAAATTCGGAAATGTAAAAACATGAGACCGGGCAACTGTGTCCGATAGTTGACAGTTCACAAACACGTGTAATCGTAATATTAAATATTAGTTTAATTCGGAAAAAGACATCAAACAGTTAGGGTAGTGATGGAAAGGGTCGTACTCCTCTTCTCCGATCAAATTACTTATTTTTTGAGACTGCCAACACGTCCGAGCGGTACAGTTGGAATTAGCATATACAATATAAAGTTTTTTCCACAGTTTACGATGGGATAGAGAGTAGTAAAAAATAGAATTGTAACGGTAAAGTTGTAGAAAAAAAATAACGAATGAGTTTTAAAAAGTATCTCGGATAGGAAAAGTGGAATTACAGATTTCGAAAGGAGAACCAGCAACAGGTGTCTTATTTTTTGAGAGAGGAAGGGAGAGAAAAAAGTAGTAAAAATAGATAAACAGGCGAGTGTCCCTTGGAAAGAACAGAAAGAAGGTTTCTCGTTCGAACAGTTGAAACAACCCTAAAGAACCTAAAATCAGAGGAAACGGAAATCCTCGACGGGGTTCAGACGGTTCCCAGGGTGGTACCCGCGTCGAACGCGCCTAAAAACCGCCCCGTTTGAAAACTCAGAAGGAACCTAAGAAACGGGTATTCGTGGCATTAACAAATAGGAAGGAAGATGACGGGGTGGAAGTCGTAAAAACCTTTTTTGGCTAATAAAAGAGCGAAAAACAGAGCGAAAGACTTAAGGAATAAATAATAAAGTAAATTACAGGGGCCTTAAGTTATTTTAGGGGTTGGTTCCAAACAAATTTTTTTCAACTTTATGCTTTCCCATATGGCGCCAGTTTGAACTACCCAAAGACGGATTTCTATTTCTGTTTGTTTTAAACGGAATAACAGGAAGAATTGTTTTTAATTACCTTTTTGGGTCCTTAACAAACAGACTCGAGGGGTGGCCAGGCATTTCTTCGGAAGGTTCGGCCCGGAATCTTTCGAAGGTTGCCGTGCCGTCGGAGAGCTCGCGTTTTCTGCTGGGAGCTCCTGGAGCATTGCGGTGGTGGTCGTCAAAAGGAGTACTCGACATGCGAGCGCGTTTTCCCTTGAATATTGAATTATTTGTAAACATGAAACAGTAAATATCTTTGTGAATACAATGCCTGATTTGGTATTCTTTGCATCCGAATTTAACGGTGAATTGTATTAGTAGATCAATGAGTTTGAGAAAAAGGGCCACCCTCGAAGCAGATGCAGAAATTAGGAATGTTAAAAATCGCAAGCCCATCCCCTCCCTCCGGCAGCTCACACACCACCCGGCCGGAACACAAGCAATTATTTCTGCATTACAAGATTTCACCCCCTTGACGGAATTGACTTCAGAAGAAGTAAATTAACCTTTTTCATAGCCCGAGGAATTTATTAATTTCAAAATTGGTTCGTTTGACGTCGGCTTCCTCCCTTTGTGTCAGTCACAGATCGGCTTAGGACCACCACGTCACGGATCCATAACCCAAAAGGAAATCCATCGATCCGTAAAAGACGAAGGGAAAACTCCAGAAAAGGCTGTATGCAAAGTCAACGAGGGATGAATGCTGGTGCCCGTGTCTTGTGTAAGACGTGGAGGAACAAGAAGAAGAAGAAGTTTATTTCCTTTTGACTTTCTCCCATTTGAATGCGGAACTAAACGCAAAATCCATAACGAATTTACAAATTTAAAATTTAATGGAAAAAAATTTGTTTCGATTTTTTTGATGAACGACAGGTCGTCCCGGATGATTTGCATCTCTTAACAGATGAAATAACGGGCAAATGCAAGTCACGAGGAGGTTCGACTCAGCGACCATACAAATATAATATCCTATTTCCTTCTAGGAATGATCTAGGAGATTCGTTCCAAGTAGGTGGACCGGATAATTCAGCACTGCTCCATCCCAATTGTAACGTAATCCTATTACATAAACACTCCAAACCAAACTCATGTGTCCTGTCGAAAACTTTGATTTCTGCTTGTTCGTGTAGGTTGTAGTTATTTGTGGTTATGTTTAAGTATACATGTTTATGCCTCTCAACTACGGTGTAGCAGAGAGTAACCAACGTATACTCCACACTTCTTATTTAGTACTTTAATAGATTTGTATATTTACTGTCAATTACAAAGTAAGTAATTAAGTAACGCTTAGTGTCTTTCCAATTTGTATAGATTTACATAAAAAACCTGAATGAGCCCTGAGTACCAGTGCGACAGTACGTAGCACATATCATAGCCCATAAATCTACTTAGCTTCCAATTAAAATTAGATGACACTAATAATGTCAATCAGTCTTATTTAAGAATCAGCTGCTCTCTATTTAGTTAGGTAGTTTCTTGAAAACTTTCACTCGATTTATATGTTTATTTTTTATTGTTTTTTTTTACGATTATTCAAATTGCCGTTATTTTTCATTATTAAATGGACATGCCTTAAATAACAATGGAACGAGCATGCCATTTCGATTTATATTTTTGTTTGCCACTTATAAAATGTTAATATTCCAGCAGTGAGGATTCTACAAAAATTCGAGATTAAATAAACGTTCCTTATGTTCTCTGTGGTATAGTAAGGTAACTTATGTACATGAAATAGTAGTCTTATGTGGGGAGATACCCGTACGCGTGGAGATACGCAGTGAAAACACCGTAGATGTGTGAACTTGTTTGTTTTATTGTGTTCCATGTTTAATAACTGTCTTACAGACTCATTAATTTTTGTATTTTGTACGTGTCAGTTCAAGTCTCCTATGTCATTTATGTAAGTTAAAAATTACTATTTGACTTTACGTATGTCTTGACATTCGTCCAAAGGAATTCTCCCAACACGGACATTTCACTTAATAGAGAATATTTGTTCTGGCTCAAATCCAATTCGGTCTCATCATCTATTTTTTTTGTATCTCTCTCTCTCTCTGCTTAGTAACGGTAGCGGGTATGTGATTACATAAAACAATCCACAACAATAGTTGGAAATAGTTTTCATGTTGATACAATGACTGAATCACTCGGTCGTCACTCAATGACTTTTGAGTGGCATAAAAAGCAATCAAAGAAGTTGAGCCCTACCTACACGTCAGATTAACCCAGCCAAACTATTTTTATAGTTTTATTTATGATGAATAAATTTATTTTAGGAAGAACTACACGGGCAAACTATTACTTTCCGTATTGAAAAAATAATAATTAAGTCGCGTTGTTGAAAAATAATTACTCACTGCCGGCATTTACATCTTTCGGTCTGAATATTCGCAAACTTTTAAAAGTTACTGTACTGTTTTTTTTTTAAATTTGAAGTGCTGCGTAAAAGTAGTGCTATTTTGTTTCGGTATTACAATAGTAATTTAAAGTTATTTACAATTTATATAAACAAATATATTACGCTTGCTTGTGTAATAAAAGAAAGACAGGAAAACGTCTGTTTGTTTGTTTATTTATTTATTATTTATTTTCTGTTTTATTTGATGTGTTGTTCATGTGTAGCGTAACAATAACAAACGTGCCACATAACAATTATGTGTTATGAAGATTTATTCAAAAGCTCATGTTCTCTGAGAGATTGTAATTTATGTTCGGTTATTAGACTTGATAGTTAGATGGTGGAGTCACCCTCTCGCTATTTTCTTGTTATTTTTCTTGCGTTGTGTTTGTACCCCTTTGTCTACATCCCTTCTTACCATCTCTGCACTTAACCAATCGGCTTCCTTCGTCGCCCTTTGAGGACCGTCGAGTGTTTAAAAGGCGATTTAATTCCTTTTAATCTCTTATTAAGATTCATCTTATTTTGTTAAAGGGTAATCCGAAAGCGCTTCGGGGGATGGGGGATGAAACATTTGAAAGTCCTCTAAGAAGGTTCGACGAGCGGTGTCGGTTGCTGCCTTCGTTTGTTTCAGGTTGTCTAAGGTTCTGTCTCGAGGTAGGATCCCCTGCTTACTTTGGTGGTTTCCTCTTCTGGTTTTCCTCTTTCTGCATTTCGGGTGGGACATCAGGATGAGAGTTCTTTTGTTTTGGTCGCAGCATTCTCATCGGTGCTGTCATCTTCTTTTCGCGTAGACATTGACTTGGAACTTTTAGTCAGTTTTAGTTCTTGCTGTGGTCATTCGCACTTTTTTGTTGAACGTTCTGCTCTGTTTTTAATATTTCTCGAACGAGGCCGTGATGAACGAGCAATATCTGTACCGTACAGTTGGAAATTTAGCCAATTCAGGGGGTTCGAGATAAACAAAAAAGGTAACATCAAAGGGAGCATCCCATAGTAATTTTCATGGTTTTCAGCTGCTCGACATTTGTGGTTTCATACCTGATTATCCACATGGGTTCCGTCACGCCTCTTATCGAATACCTGTGTCGTTTCTTCTTTGGTATACCATTTTTTCTCTCTCTTTCTCTCTCTCTCTTTTTCCGTGTCTCTCTCGTTTCCATTTACTCTCATTTTTCGTTAGAGTCGCCTCGTTTGTTGGTTTTTCTCTTGGGTTTGCTCAATTACGAACGCCTTTTCCTTTTCTTATATCATTTCCTGCTCCTTTCAACTGCACCATCCCCCTTAATTAACGTTCCAACTAGGTACACGCGGCCTTTAAAGGTTGAAAAATTTCGGTCGGTGACGTAGTCTAACAGCAGGAGGTTGTGGCACGTTTCTTTCTGGCTCTCTTTCTTGCTCGGGCATTCTTCTTGGGTACTCAGGTACGCTGAGTGGAAACGCGTGTATACAAATGACCAATGTACTCTTAATTGTACGATATTTTAGACGTAATAAAAAGTTATCCATGGTTATATTGCGACTTCGACTCACATGAAAACCTACCTGTATAACAGATGTTCGGGTTAATTTTTTAGTATGGAAATATTTAAATTGAGGTTGGTACGAGAGACGATTTTCGGTTCTGCCTCCGTCTACAAAGCAACTCATCAATAATAAAATTGTGTTACACCCTCGTGCACGAAAATTTTACACTAATAAAACGTCAGGCAAACCTTTCAGAGTACAGTTATACTTCGGGAGGAATTCATTCTTCTCCTAGATACGTGTCTGTGTGTGTGTGTGTGTGTGTGAAAGGACACGTTTGACTATTTTCTTTTCGGGCTCGGGACTTTCTTCATTTTAGTGTCGAACCCAACGTTGAACCCCCATTGTTCTCACTGGGAGTACGAATAACTGAAGTGTTAGTTGGTATAATTTCACGGTGAAACTGGCAGTAATGCACAATCATTAAGTTCGTATTAAGAACTCGGCGGAGTCGAGTCATCTTTGGTCACCCAAATCCTTTTTTTTTGTTGTGTCCCGTCAATACCTCGTGGTTGTCGAGGTGGTGGCTTTCCCTTCACGCAATCTCATCTGACTTCGTCATCAGTCATGAGTCGTTTTTTTTTGTGATTCGGATTGTCCTTCTTTTTTTTTGGAAGTAAATCGATTAGGATGGAATACCCCTACGGCCACATTTTTCTATATAAGTCGAGAATAGAAAGCAAGGAAGGAAGCGGGTTTCCCCGTTGATGAATTGCACTCTCGTTCTTTCATTTAAAACGAGACTCTCACGGAGTGTAGTGAAAAAAGAAAAGAACGGGGGAAAGAGAAGTTGATTGGAATTACAATCAAACGAATGAGTTATTGTTTACGTTGACCATAAATTGGAGAGTTAATAGTTCGCAGACGGAAAGCTCAAAATGTCAAAGTTATCATAGAACCGTGGGTTCGAGGGAAATAAGACAGAAAAAATGGAAATCTTCGATGCTTTTAGGTGGGAAAGGAAAACTAACCGAGAAAGAAAAATTGTACTATTTCCGGTTACGTGACTTGAAAACGGAAACGGAGCAAATGAGCGTAGAGCACGGCACATTTAAAAAATAATAATTTTGTTTTTCTGCGTGAACGATAGCAAATTTGCCATTAATTCTGAAAAACCGTCTATTATGTATTCATTGTATCTATGAATTTGTCAGGGTTGTCACCTGCTGCTTCGAATACTTTCAATCAAATGCTTTTTCTGTCCGCCATTGTTGTTTTGTCCACTCAGCCCCTAGGCACTGTGTTTTTTCCAGTAGAAACGATTCGGTCGGTTTATGCATTTGCAAATGTCGTTTTCACATAATTGAAAAAATAAAAATGGTGGTATTAAAATTTTTTACCCGGCACTGACCTCTCCTACGATTCCTTTGGTCCAAGTCTTTCTTTCCCTCATCCTCGTTTTACATTTTAATTGGACAATCTCTCATATTCATCTCTCGCACGGCAACCAGTCACGGTCACCTCGTCACTCGCTACAGGTTTTCATACCTGATAAGTTGAACTCTTTTCAACAAGTTATCCCGTCAATAGTTTGACATTCCTTCTTCGTCTTTCCATCCGCATTAGAGTTTCATTAAGTTGAAATGTACTGTTTAGCGTTTTGAATAATAAGTGTGACGATGTGTGATGCTTCGGTCCCGTGTGAGCCTCGCTCCCGACGACACCAAGAGGACCGATTTTATTTGGTGGTGGAACTTGGACGTGGAACGAGTTCCCTATTATATTATTATAATTAATTACGCGTTTGAAATATGGTTTTACCCGGACAATAAAGTCATATAGTGGTATTTTTCTCTCGGCATTGTATCTAAATAATTACAGAAACTATAATTTCTCAGCTGGTTTAGTAACGTTATATGACGGCGTTTTTATATGCGTTTTACGGTAGCTCGTTCAAATGATGATCATCCCGGCTGTTTGTTCGTCAACTAAATAAGGCGTTTAGTCGCTGGATAAGTTGGGCTTAAGCACGAGCTTAAATTTACGAGCCATCGAACAATTAACCTCGGTTATATTTTGTTCATTAGCACATTCCTAGCCGGAGAGACTCTACCAGTCGTCGAGTTGGTACTGTAACAGTACAAAGTCTTTATTCCCTCTCTCTCTCTCTGTCTCTCTCTCTCTCTCTGTGTGTGTGTCGAATTCCGATGGAGAAACGAAGCGGACGTAATGAAGAACCGATCATTCTTGGTGGTCACCGTTGAATTTTCAATTGGAAAAAAAAAGAGGTTGCTGGTTTCCTTTCATTACGAACGACCGCAAACTATGAGAATTTAATTTTTTGTTTTATTCTTTGTTGTTTTAATTCGGTGCCTCCGGGGGAAATTTGTCGAGATCAAATGAGACCGGAATGATTCACCTGCACACAACATGCAACAAGTCCTTCACTAACATCACATCACTTTGTGACCGTTTGTGGTACACCTTTTTTTTGGGGAGGCGGAGAAGAAAGAGAACCTTTCCACTCCTCTCCTTTGTGTAGAAAAATGGAAATAGTTAAATTCCTGGGGAAAACCAAGGAGTCGTTTTTTTTTTGTTTTGCTTTTATTTATTTTATTTTTTGTTTCGTTTTACTTGTCGGTACCCGAAATAATAGAGAAGCTTTCAGGCGGAACCCGGTAGTAATTTGGAATTTACGTGAGATGGATTGAACTAGTGCAGTTAGAATGTTTGAAGTGTACACTACCAGTCATGAATGTTTGGGAAAGAGGACATCGGATTTGTTTGATGAAGCGTTCACATCATTCAAAAGAATGTTCATTAAGAAGTATACAAAAACGTCTCTTCTTGGTGTCCAAATTGAGTTGAAGTTGACGGTCAGAACGAAGACTTACATAATCGGGATAAAGCAAGACGGAGGAAGTGTGGTGAAGTCAGGTGGCAAAATCAACGGAGAAAATGAAAAATAATTGGATTACGCCAAGGCTGGTGAATTAGAGTTAACTAGTCGACCTTCTTATTTTTTTGGACAATCAAAAGCTGTAGTTTTCCATGTGAACGTGTCGCCTGACTAAGCCCACAGCCCTTTGGCCTATTAGACTTAGCGAGCAGACCACAAACATTCAATTACAAAGGTAATCCTTGCCCGGTAGTTGTTTTCCGTATAAAATTATATGTACAGTATACATAGTTACTTATTACTGTAACATAATTATATATATTTTTCGACTCGTGCTGATCTTTTATGCAGCAAATGTTATCGCTTGTTGAGAAAAGTGTAGAATACAAATCTTTGACTGTTTTCTCGCCGAGACATAGACAACCATTTGGCTAAAATGTGGTGTTCAAAACCTAAACCAAAGAACGGAAGGTGATCTCTCGAGTACAGAAAATGGAAAAGATTGTAAAAGTTTTATAATTACGTAATTATTCTTCTAATTCACAACATTTCGAAGTTAATTAATTTTAGTTTTCCTTTTAAATTTTCGTCTGTTTCCTGCAAAATTATGAGTTCGCCATATTAGAAATGTGAGCCCTAATGTTTGTCGGTGTGTTAAGGGTTAAGGGACACCAGAAGACCTGTGAGTGTGGAAAAGTGAAAAACTTGAGTAATAAAATATGAAATGACAATTATGGAGTTGTTAAGGAAATAACGGGCTCACCGTTGATTTAGCCCCGGGTACTCTTTACGAGGAAACAAATGCGAACACACCGGGTGATCATCCGGTGACATTTTCGTATCGACGTAACTTTCAACCCGAAATTCCCATGGGGTAAAAACCCCCCACCAACACCACCACCAGCACCGCTCCCTCCCGTTCGAAACTATCGCCTCTTGCCGAAAGAAACAACTATTATAATTTTCCAAAACTACTTCCTTTTCACTTAATCTCATTAGACTTAGACGTAGACGGGTACTCCCGTTCATTCGTCTTACCCTGGGCGACGACTCCGTCCGAGTGTTTGCCCCTTTCAGCTCTTCTCCTATACTTCAATTAAATAATTTTATTTCTTACTTTTCATCACGTAGTTACCTAAGAAATTGCTTCTGATAAAAATCTAGATTTGAAAAAGGGAGTAGTTTTTGTCTTACTTCTTTTATGATGGAGGTAGACTGTCCATGGGGTATGAGAATTAACATCATCATCATCGCCACCTTACCGGCCATGTTGAACCATTAAAATTGTGTCTATAAATCACCATTTCGGTATTATGGAGAATTTAATTTCTTTTTTTTTTTTTTCATTTAATTCCGAGGAGAACATTAATTGCTCGGTTTAATTAGTATCAAAAATCTTGTTAGCCTTTGCTGAACCGTCAGGTTGTAAACGGTTTTCACCTGCTCAGCCCCAGTTTTCAAGGTGTTTGAAGGGTTGGTCGATTTTATTGACTTGGAGTATCGTCGTACACCCGATTGATTTCTTAATTTGTCTCCTCAATTTGTCTCTCTTCCGATTCGAACAATCGAAGGTGAATTTTAAAGTTGTGCGTTGAAAATGCACTGCTTCTACCCTTTCCCGGTAAGCCACGTGAGTTTCCTGTCGCTCTCAAAAGAGAACCAAGAGGAAGTACCAAAATTAATTAGCAAGGACCACCAGCCATTTTGCGTGTTCATCTCTTACCTCACCTTTCCTCTTGTACCTTCTTTCCTTGTTTTCATAACCAGCTGACGTTTCGAATAAAGCTTCATAACGTTAACGTCACTTAATCGAATTAACAGTTTTCCGCCCCTCGAACGAACCACCCAGACCAGGTTTCGAAACTATGTGTATTATCAAACAATGAAAATTGGGTTAAATGAAAGGAAATGAGGTTGAAGGACCAGTACGTTAATGGCAGAAAGGGCAACCGAAGGTTCCACCTTCTTCCCTCGCCGGGGCATTAAAAGGGTTATCTTCTCAATAGACTATTTCCTGTATGAATTATTTATTTATTTACTTATTTATTTTTATTATCCAATTATCGAGAGCAGATTTGGTGTTACGAGTTTTCTGTCCGGTTCTGCTCACCCGAGCCTGGGAAAGGAGGAAACGATTTAGAAAATGGCTGCCGGGTGACGTACGAGTCCAAACGATGTCGACCAGTCTGACTTTTCACACTCGTTCGTACCTGACGCCGGGTACCAAAGTATTTTGCTACCGAAGTAGACGGACGTGATGACCGACGAAACATTCAACTCCTGAAAGAAATATTATTAAACGGTATACGTAACGACAATTATATATCATATTTTGCGGGAAAACGTCTCTATCACGGCGGATGTCCTTGAGCAAGTCGAACGTCGTTCGACGGATTTTGTTGACGAGTGCCGTCAACGTCACACGTCACACTCGCATTTGGCACAGAACGAAACGATTGAGATATTGTCGAAATTTGTCTTGTTCGTCCGGATTCCGGAGGGACCGCGCGCTCATGATGAAGAATGCAAATTACATTATTGTCAAATTAATGTCACCGAACCGGTGGGTCGGTCCGTGGGATACCCGAAGAACCCGTCCCGAAGAAGCGAGTGCCCGGCCACACGAGTACCCCGGCACTTGTTCGGTTATCTGAATTATTTGACGGAAAATCTTAACAGTTGACCAGGTGACATTAAACACGGGGTGTTTGAGAACGACCATTGAGATTTTTAACACGAAAGGAAAGACAATTTAAAACTCGGTTTTCTCCCGCACGAGTACACGTCAAGTAGGTATATAGTAAAACTAGATCTATCAGACGTCTCGGTCTTTTCCATAATTTAAAATGATTTTTTCCTGTCACCGGGGTTATTGGTGCCCCAACACCTATCTATTTTTCCGTTAAATAATTCTGAAGAGGTGAAAAGTGAGCTTGAACTAAACCTAAAAATAAAAAAAAAATTTCTTGGATGTTGGCTTCAGTACTCGACTGCATAAGATGCTTTGTAATAATAAAGTTAATAACATTCAATATTGACGTGTCAATAAAGTATTTAGTCGTTGCGCATTCAATAAATCTATGTACTCAGTTTATTTTAATGGAACTAAAGTTTGAGTATAGAATTTTTATTAGTTTTAGTAACTAAATAAATATTTGCCCCGGTCTGCAAAAATTCATTTATTTTCTTTTGCTCTTATTTATACATAAATCTATTTATGTGTGTGTGTGTGCGTGCGTGTGTATGTAAAGGTCGCATACCTTTGTGTGCACTCAATTACTTAGTCCTGGTAAATTTCTGACCGAATTTACAACGTGGGTTTTTAATCTTCACATTCGAGAGTTAATTTACATCAATTTGCAAAATTTTTTAATAAGTGCCATGTGAACTTTTTTGTAACTTTGGGTTACTCCATTTCGGGAGTATTTCCATGTTAATTTTGGTCTGCCTTCGGCCTGCCTCCGAAGTTGAGCCGTAGGGCCGAGCCTCAATTTAAGTTTCCTACCTTTCTTCCCCGGTTTGTGCTCACGCAGCCTTTTCACGTTTCTTCTCAAGTTTTGACTTTCCCGTTTCACGTATTTCATTCTTTTATTACAGGTTTATTTTACTTTTATAGCTATTATTTTTATATGTGTCGTATTTTACATTCGTCCGGTTTATTGGTTCACGGGTAATATTTACACGGACTGGTCTCGCTGGAGTTTTGCGCGACATCGAATGTTATTACTAATAATTACTAATTGGTACACGGGTTGGTGAGTCGACGTACGACGAGCACCGGGTAAATTATTTGACGCCCTTCACGGCAGGACGTAACAACGTTTGATTTCTTAATTTTCGAAACGTACCAGTGCCCACGTAACGGTTAGTTCTCACTTGTTGACAGACTTTTCATTGCGCATGATGTTCCGTTATTACAAAATTAATTTTCCAACAAGCAAAACAATGATGGGAAACTGCGTGGCATTTTTCTTTTTCGGGGTTAAACTTGAAAGCAATTTGTTAAGACAATTTGACTTTGTTCACACACACACACAGGTATTAATTGTTGTTATTACGTCGGCGAAAAAATAACCGCTAGATAAAGTATATTAGTTCGATAGAACAGTTGGGTACGTAGCAAACTTTGCAAATGGGGTACGAGGAGATGAGGCGAAGGTACCTGGACAACATCCACCACGGAAACGTTGGCCGGACCCTCATTAATGATTTTTCTCGGTTCCAATAAAGAATTGATCACGCACGATAATTGGGAGGGAAAGAAAACGGGGGGAAAAGGAAAGACACCGTGTCCGACGTGGTACCTTTAAACAGTCAGTCATTACCGTTACTGACCGAAACTGAACAAACATAGAAAGGAAAAAGAGGAACGAAATGGGTAATTAACGGTTTGACGAGTACTCGGACGGGTACGTCGGTAATGGCATGCTGTCACCCATCACCCTGCCGCGGATAAACGAGGCGTCTTCTCACAGGGGACACTCGAGGCTCCGTCCGTGGGTCCCCTCTCGAACGAAAACAACCCATGGGCACACGGGTGGATGCAAATTGACGTTGACAAGGTGTAATTTGCGGCGGTTGGCCAGGGACGAGCACCGGTGGGTACCTGGGCGACGACTGCCGGAAGTCGGTTGTCCGGTCCTTCGTGAAAGGAAAACTTCTCAGACTTTAGCAGAGGAATGATTTATGGCGGAGGATGAGTACCCAGGGAGATTTATTGGCCTATTTTGAACCTGAAATTATCCCGGAGAATTTTTTCTTCGTCTAATTTTGCCGCAAAGCAACATGACGAATGATTTGTTGTTGTCTTTCTTAACAAGGATCTTGTTGCCCCGAATACTCTGACACTCGGGATGGTCGGAAACTTCATGATTTATTTGACTCTTTCTCACGTCCTCATAACCTGAGATGGTTTTATCATATTTCAGACATTTTTACAACATTAAAAACGATCATATTTTGCCGGGGACTGCCTAGAAAATGTCTAGTCGGAGGAGAAATGGGAGGTGGCGGAGAAGACGTTTGGCCTATTTAACAATTTCAACAAGTTAGTTAGAGTAACTCCTTCTCACACGAGTTTTATATGTGTTTATTAGACTGGGACGTGAAATTTTAAGAGAAGGAGATTTCATCTTATAAATTCCGATGGGTGTAATCCTAACGTGTAATTATCGGTAGGTACGACACCGAGCGTTGCGCAAGGTACCTGAATTTTAAAAAATCACCACTTGATTCGGTGCCTGAACCAGAGTTCATTGTATTGGCGATTTGGATATTGACACTTTCCCAACGTGAGCTCTTAAGGCGTCTTAGTAGTTCGAAAACATGTACCTGGGTAACAGGAACCGAGGTAAAGCATGTCTTACGTCAACATTGACGTTTACAGCACATACTTCCCTTTACAATACTGAAACTTACTGAAAGTTATTTGGTTGTGTGCTACTCGAGCGACGACGGGAGAATTTCAACTCTTTGGCAGTTGTGTCTGTAAACTTTTATTGTCGTATTTAATAATCGTATCGAGTTCAACAAAAAAGAGTTTACAACATTTTAAAAAAGCTCTGAACGGTTTTAAAAATATTGGTCTAAGGTTTCTATTGATTGGCGGGTTTGGTTTGGCACCATCTCCTGGAAAAACATCCGGGGGTACTGTTCGGATAGTACCCCGTTCTCTTCAGTATTGTACAGTAGTTGATGTGCAATAAACAGGTTACAGAATTGTGGTAAATACTAGTTGACACGTGTCCTCAGTCCGGGAACAATACCTCTTCATTGATTGGTAGTGATCAGCGGGTAGTTGACGAGTGCAAATTCTTGTGTCGCTTGTTCATCAATTTAAGGGATGAAAGTAGAGGTCTGTTTACCCCGACTCACCCGATGCCCAGGCTCGAATTCGTCGGGACCTGAAAAAAAAAGAGGCAACCAGAAGTGATGCTACCCGTCGTACGGTTTTTACGTGGAAACGGTCCAATTTGACGTGGAAGTAGAATTAAACTCAAGGCCATACTCATCTTCGAAACGAAGGCCCTTAAAACTTATAAATTAATGAGAATGAAATCTTGTTAACGATTTTTTGTTTTAACGCGAAGACCATTGGAAAAACAGGTTCTAGAAGTTGTGAGTTCGCGGCCCCACAAACCCCCGGGGGCCCCCAATCCTCGAGAATCCCTTGTCTAATGACCAAATACATGATTCGAGACCATCGTGATTTAGTGTTCCGAACGAGCCTTGTCTTACGATTCTGTTTACGGTGCATCAAGATGCACGGCCCAGCATCCCTTCGACGAGATGAAAACGTTTTTTTTTATTGCTGGGGTCAGGCCGTGTCTACCTTCGATTGAAAGGTTCTCGTTCGTGCGTTTTGTCTGGACGTTGGCACAAATCACCCGAGCTCTTGCGTCGGGGATGAAGACTTGGACAAGAAGATCGCTGTTATCTGATGATTGTAAGATGTCATTTGGATTGAGGAAAGGCGGGGGATTTAGTGAGGCCTGGGTGATTACCGGTAACCAAATAAAAAAACACCCTCTGATTGTGCGATACCTGCAACGAGTCACCCGTTAGAGAATATTTAATTTTAGTTTCAACTCTATCACAGACGCTATTTCAATAAACGGGGAAAAAACTATCTTAATCTCTCGCTACGATCGATGTCCTGTTCATTTTTACGTATCAAATTCTCCACTTTGCTGGAAAGACGTGTGTAGGTGAAGCGTTCACTTCATTCGATTCAACTTGTCTGTCTCTTCATTAGAAACTCTGACAAGCCGCGTTGAACGTTTTTGTTATGTACATCGTATACGGCTCTTGTACATAATCAAGTTGCGACGTTTCGATTTCTCTTCTCCGACGAGCATTTTTATTATTCGGCCGACGCACACAGATGAAGTTCTCAATTTTATTTAACTCAAATTTGGCTAATAATTTGTAATCTTATTGGCGCACCAACATTGTCGTCTTATTTATTTAAGGCCAAGCACCGATGGCTCTAATCGGATCAAGTGCGCCGGCCAGATAGGCGAACAAGAACTATGAAAAAATAATTAAATGTCATAAACGGGACAATAAAGAATAAAATAAAGACATGAGCAGATTCCGAAGGGGAATTCCAATCGGATTTAGGTGAACAAAGTGCTCGTTCCAAAGTCTTCATCCTCGTCCTCCGCCGTGACAGCCCTAATTCGGCTTAAACATGTTTACGAATGACAAAGAGAGAGAGACAGGGGGAGGGAGAGAGAGAAAGAGAGATGCAGTGCACCTGGTCGAAGGTAACCTGATACAGAAAAAATGTTTGCGTTGTACACATGGATAGGTACCTAGAGGAGCACCTAGTCGTGGGCATGGGAGGATCTCTTAAAGGGGATTGTCGAACCATCAAATAATGGTAATTATAATGGGATTTCGTCTTTTCGAAGAAGACAAATTCTGGAAAGAAAAAGAAGGGAGGCCCTCGAAACGGGGAAGATTATCCCTGGGACGAATTTCTGACGGAGTGAAACCGTGTGAAACCTAAACCTTGCCGGCGACGGACATTTGACAGGAAGAGGAAACCAAAATTTGATTACAGGCCTGTTGGCTGAAGGGTTGTCGGCGGGCTCCGTAAAAGAAAAGCAACAGGAAACAGAAGAGCACGACGGAGGAGGTGCACGACGTGTCACAAAATGATTTAAAATTAAATTCGAATACCGCAATTCCATTCATAGAAATGGGTTAATAGAATATACACTCCGTGTGCGCAAATTACAAGTTACTCTATTACAAAAGGGGTTTCGGCAGGTTCAGTCGAATCATAACAGCGAACGTGTACCAGTCGTGGTCGCAGGTACTCGGGTGTGCCTCGAGTAACGAAGAAAGAAGTAGGGAGTACACTCAAACGACTAACTGTACGTGTAACGTTCACGATGGTATGTTTCATTTCGCATTGTCTTGGATTAGTTCACGTAACCCATAGACCTCATTAAACGGTTAGATAGATGGGAAGAGGAAAAGGCCTCGGTCAAGGTTGAGACAACCACAACAAGTCAAACAGTGCGCCATCCTCATGAACGGATGAGGAACGACCAACGCCGACCCTGAAATGTTATATTTTCTTTAGTTTTACTGGCATGGGTCACCGGATCGGTCACCCGGTCAGGGGCTGCCGGGTCATCCTCGGAGTATTTCCGACCCGAAACTCAATCACGTGAGAATAAGAAGATTATTTCCAGATTTTAAATCGGGTAAATCAGTCTTATTTTACGGGCTCGGAGGATTTGCGACAACGGATTCTCACATTTCAGGTTCTCTTTTTATTTTATAATATGATTGACTCAGGATGGCCGAGATTCAAAGCCACGCCGACTCATTTTTAAGGTCCGGTTATCGAATGTCGACGACAGTTGAATAGGTACACACACACACACACACACCTGACAAGGTTCAAACCTTCGGCTGGAGGCCTCCTACCCGGACTACCCAAACGAGCCCATGTCACCGATAACATGCTCAGCCCTGACTTATATGCCACATCATCTGTCTATTTGCGTTTTCCACTTTTCCTATGTCGAACCTGTCAAAATGCTCTCTTTCAAGGTCTCGGACACATCGATATGTGTGTGTATGTGTGTGTGTGTAGTTACACCGAGCGGGGGTTGAAACCGGACTCACGTAAATTAGTTGAGAAACGCGGGACCGTGTGACTCTCTACGAGAAAAATGGCTTTCTATTATACAAACAAAACTTTAATTATCCGAAGGAAATATTTACCGTGACAGGGCAGGTCTCGGGTGTTTGTCTAAGGTAGAATTTTCTGAAACATCGTACGAGGTGGAAAGATGATCAGTTAGGCTCAAATTTAAAGTGATTTACTAGATTTAGAGGGTGAGAATACCCGGAGTAGATTCTTTGTTTATTATTTATAGTCACGAAATAATCGAAAATTGTTTAGACGTGGCCAAAACAGTTGATAATAACCGACTACGCAATAAAACAAATGATTTATACGATTGTGCGTTCATCCGTGTTTGTACCTCTGTCTGTCTGTCTGCCTGTCTGTCCGTCCAGGGCCCTGTCTCAGGCTCTCGTACTTCGAATTCCAATTAATGCCGGACCAGCTGATGCATTCGGGTGCTCGATCTATTGGTCCCTCATCAATCTTTCCGTCTTGGTAACATCGTACATGTCTTACCCGGGTTCTTTTTTTTGGGGGGGGATAGGAGAAGTTCGTTTCGTCCCGTGCACATGGGCAGATAAGTACTAAACGCATAATTTCCTACACCTCGGTATCTTTGATATTCGGCCATCTTCTCCTTCATTAATATATTAATGTAACCACTTGTCCTCTGACATTTAATCATTTTTCTCTCTCTCTCTCTCTCATCCTCTCTCTCATCTCTGTTCTAGAATCCAATTATTCACTCTTATTTATTGTTATTGATTCACCTCCGTACACTAAGTGACCCGTTGGGTTGTCGATGACCCACGTCGAGGTGCTGGTCACTTCATCACCTGCGAGTGTCGTCCAGAATTTTCTGTGAAAACTTCGTGTCGTCTGTAAAGTAGGACCCCAGAACCCCACTGTTGGACTTATTAAATATGAAATTAATTTGCTTATGTAAACGGCTACTGATGAGTTCGACCCAGCCTTTTGGTTAACATCTGTAATTGTATACATTATTTGTTGTTGAACTGACTGCTGGAATTCGATAGAGTAAATAAATAGAAATATTTTATTAATTGTATGACACTAATAGGGAAACTAAAACATTATTTTCTCGTGTGTTCTTTGTTGCAAATAAGTTCCGTGTACCGCACCGCGTATAGTTTGAACTTGTAGTTTCATCCCCAGCTGAGTTGTTTACCTTTTAAATGAATGACCTGGAAAAATCAGTGTTCCACCGGAAGTCTTCAAAACAAATTCCCGGGCAAATTTTAACAAGAAAAGAATAGTTGCATTGACGCACGCCGAACCTACAGAAGTTTTTTTTCTTTTGTCATTGGGTGGATGTGAGGGTACCTCGTTTGTCCATTTGCCACCCTCGTCCTTCTTCCTTTGAAACCGGCTAATCCAGTCCTTTGTTCCCGGGGCTTACAGGTCGTCAGCCTCATTCTTCTTTCGCCTTCGACGTTTTACAATTCTTCTCGTATGCGTACGAAAAAATACCTTTACGTTTTCTTTCTTTCCCTCGCACGAAGGGGAAGACATCAATCATCGACTCTCTATAGGGTAGTCGATGTGTCAATCGCAACGGATGAAGATGTTGGTGGGACGAGTAGCTGAAGAACCGTATTAGTCAGGGTTTACAGACGATGGAGATGAGCAGTCTCTGCTGCCACGACAAGAACAAATCAACCCCTACTAGTTAAAAACCATTAAATTTTTCAATAATTACGATTTTTGATGTCGTCGTAGGTTCTGGCCCCTATGCAATTCCTCAGTTTGGTGTTCATCATCGGGTATTGTTACTTGTTTGATCACTCAATTGAACTTCCAGTGTACACCATTGTTTGTTCTTACCTTTGTACTTTTGTTCAAAGTACACGTAATAAACTTTCAAGGTTGTGTTCTAACATTAAAGTTTGACAACATTTGTTTACGGTAGTGTAAATGTGCCACCTGAATATTGTTCTCGCAAGGTTATGAAGGTGGTCAACAGGTTTAAGTAATATAAATTTGAAGAAATCGAAGGTCGCCGATGTCGTGTACACCCCATGTGGTCTACTTCTATTTATTTAGCCTTGTTATTAGCCATAATTTAAACGAGTCGTCACGGTTCGGTACTCATTTGAATTAACAATGAGTACTTTATTGAACTGTATCATTGCTCCCGTTGATTGTTTTCTTTAGAACTTCCCCATCCCACACTCACGACAACGAAATCTGACATTTTTGTCTCTTGGTGATTTTTTTTTGACGTTGTCCAGGGATTTGAGGGTACCAGAGGAGATTGGTGAAGAAGAAAACAATTGGAGAAGACATCAGTTGAATGCACTGGGAAGTAATCGATATTACCTTTTTTTCTTTTCTTTTGACAGTGATTTTCAGGTACCATTGAGGACCACGAAGAATGCTTGGCCTTTGTCATGAGACGTATGAAGGTTTTCCGTTGACAAATTCTTCTGCGGCTTTGTTTTTCTTTCAACTTCTTTTGATTTCTGTCTTTTCACGGTCTCATCGGACACTCTTGGGTTTTCCGGCGTTGGCGTTCTTTTTTTTAACGAGTTCATCGGCATCGGGGGAATTGTCAGATGGAATGCCCTCTTCCTGGAAGGGTTACCAGATTTGCAGTTCTCACTCTCTGAGAAAATTTCGGGGTTCCCAGAAGACTCACGTTCTTTTTCTGACAATGACCGTTGACAACGACGACGGTCATCGGATGAATTTAATTATCCGACGTGAACAATTTGCTCGTGGTAATTTATGTTCGGGGGACCGGGAGACATTCTCGACGTATTTCTCGTGATTTCTATTAGTTATAATATAAGCCGTAATATTTCATGCTATAACATTTTACAACTTTCCTATGACATTAATATTGAGTCTTTCTCTCATTCTCACACATGCACCGCGCTCTATTACACATTATAATAATTCCTTTGCCGGCTCTCCCTTGAATGACTTTATTCGGCTGTACCTAAACTCTTATTATTTATTTCTGTTTTATGAGTCTTCTTCTTCTGCATCTTTATCGCCCTCTTTTCACTCGTCCGTTGATTACCATTCTTTTTAATTATCGGTTATTAATTTGCGGATGTCTTACTTGGAGTTCGTGGCCCTTTTACGTATTCCCTAATGTCCTCTCCTTCTCTCTTTATTGTTTTTTTTATGTTCAACCAAAGGCGTTCGACCTAACATTTGATTATTCCCATTTTACTTGTTTTTAATTTCTCTTGTTTTTTTTTGCTTTGTGCTGCTCCACTGCGTGGTGCTTACCGATTGTTGTCGCGGCAGGTACCTGTTGGAACCACTTGTAAGAGGTCATGGTTTGACTATTTGCTTCGTCATACTCGGACCCGTTTTCGGCTATTAACTTCCGTTAACATAATCAATTTTTATGATGTATTTCTAAATCTTCAAATAAAATTCTATTATTATTCATTTTGTCCTGCAGAGTTCCTTAAAAGGCTCGACGTGGCTCTTTTTTTAATGTCCTCTTCGGATTTTATTAGTTTCATCGTTGGCTTTATGGCACTCGGGCGGCAGCACATTCACAAAGAACTGTTTCCTTTTGTTCTCTGAAATTCCGTCAAATTTTCACAGCGAGAATCTCTAGAACGTGAGACGGTGTCGAGGTTTCTAGACCGCTTACGCATCGAAAACTGTTACCAAAAACAATTCTAATACGTATGGAGTTGAAGTTGAAACATTTTCAGATATGTAGTAGAGGTACTACACGTGAAATTTTATGTCTAGTCGGGAGTAGAAAGAAAGACAAAGACTACCACTCGGACCGCGTGAATTTTAATTTCACATTCAAAGGTAAAGCAAATCTTGAACGAGCTACATAGCTTTGAAAGCTTGGATTTTTTTTCATTCCTCTTACATACAAAGGTGAAATTCCATTAATCTCTTTCAGTGTTATGCAAATAATCTTTCCACTGATCCTCTTTGAGCGAGGCTTTAGATAGAGCAGACGTAAAATTCAGTTTTCATTTACCGGGATAGGATGAAGTGCCTGCTTCTTCTTCTTCTTTTTTTTTACCCATTTTTCTACGTGAAGTTTCGTTGTTGCCTTTAATTTGCATCCAATCAACTTCTCATTTAGTTCGCATGTGATAAGCAGACATTATCACGGTGTAATTCTCCCTCTCTCTCTCCCGAGTAAATTTGTTAAGTGGCAAAATGTTCAATTCGGAAGGCAGTGCGCATTTCGTTATTCTGCCGCAAACAAGTAACAGTAAGTTCAGGAGTTCTTGTACAGGTGAGGTATTCAATTCACTTTTACGACCAGTAGCAAGGTGCATACCTTGAATGGTCTCGCGCCTGGAGAATCGTTCATTTTCTAATAGTTTATTTTTATGTTCATCTATTTGTCTGACTACCATACCTTGGGTTGTTTTCTGGACCGATGACATTGCGATTATCACACGTTTGTCTACTAATTATTTTCTTATTATTATTTGGCCTTGGGTAGGGGTCTTTCGTCCTGAGTAGTGTCACACTGAGAGGTAATAGTTCCGAGTAATTCCCGGTGTCGTTGTGGCGTGCCACACACAAATTCGCAGTAAATATGGAACGTGCAAGGCAGTCTGCCGCGATAAAGACAAGTCCCGGACTCGATGGAAGGTTCTAGAGAAGCGTTTAACCTGAAACAGAAGCCGGAAATTAGGGGCAAATTGCCGGGAGAAAATGAGGCATCGGCGTAAAAGTTCTTTTTTCTCAAGTAAGAGGAGATTCTCAAGCGTAAAGAAATTGAATGGAGGCAGAAAGGAGATTGTCGGATATGAGAAAGACAAGATCAAAGGTGAGAAGATGGAGCTCGAGGCGATGGATCTTTAGGGTTGGTCATTTCCCTTCTTTGTTCCTCACCTCGAGAACATCATCTTTGAACTTCAATACTTTGGGGTACTTTGAATTTACCCTTCACGTTTTAAATTTATTAAGAAATTTTCCATAAAGCCAGAGTCTTCGGGTGGACGAGTAATTGAGCACGGTGACGTCAGGGATTCGGTTCTATGTAACTTTAACAACATGCACCACGGTTACTTCTGTCGGTTGTCACCATACGCTCATTACCACTGCCGTAATTTTCGGTGCTGATAATTGAAAATACCCCGGTCGTTCTGCTTTGGTCTGGAAAAGTTTTGCACGGGGAAAGGTGCAACCAGGGAACACTAAAAGACAGACTAATGAGTCTTTCAACGACACTCACTAAAAAAGTTTATGTTGTTTAGATGATAAGAGACGAAGGTGACTAGCAGGTGAGCAAGACAATATACATTAGCGCTAGTTTCGTATTAATACAGATATATATGTGTAAATGTATAAAAGGAAGAAGACGAGTTAAACGAAGAGAGTTAAACGAGTCCTAAAAAATGTTAATAATTACTCTACTCGACTGATAGTCAGCACCTGCTTCTAGTTAATCATAGTTTTTCATTAATTGCCACCAAGTTTGATTGAAAAACCAGAAGCAGTGGTTTTCGCCCACCTTTCTACGGGGCCCGTCGACTTTTGACTAATTCCCTTACATGTCTGTAACGTTATGTGTCCCACTTAAGCTGCAGGTTTCGGCAGCTCAGAAAAATGTTTTTTTATTGCGCCTCATATTTATTGGAGTCGCGGGATGTGTTTTTTTTTTAAAAAAAAAAAACGGGAAACTGCATGGAAGGACAATAAGTACTGTAAATAAAAAAGAAGGACGCTTCTCAAAGAACCGAAGACATGCAAAAGAAAAGGCGAGCGTCGGACCTTTAGACCTTGAATCGGTTGGGTTACAACGGAGGGAGTCGTAAAGGACCCAAAAACCCAACGAAAGAAAGTGAGATCTCATTCAAATCCTTTTGTTCGTCGACTATGTATACGGCCAATAAAAGTTTATGACGTTGATCTTAATTAAGGCTCTGTGGGGCACCTACTAACCTTAAAAGGGCTGTAAATCAGGGGTGGATGGAGAAAACTGAAAGTTTTCGGGGGGGTTGCCACGGTCAAGACCTTGAATTCTGCCGGTTTCATTGAACTTTCACTGCCCAAAAATGTTAAGGTCAGTACGGGGTAACAATAACAATGAGCCAGAAGAAAAAGAGCGGTGGCAAAGGAAAGTGAACATTTGAAATTTGTAAACAAGGACTAACAGGTGCGGACCATATTGAAATGAAAACGGAGAGGTTCAATCGAAGAGTGAAAGGCGGCAATCCATCATACTTGTAAACGAATTTGAGTTCTTTTGGCGGGGGGTGAAAAAGATTCATCCCAGTCTGAGAACGCGAATTACACAGGGGAAGACAAATTCCAGAAGGATTTTATTAGATTTTACGGGACTTGAAGCGAGGAAGAAAATTTACGATGCAATTCGAAATACATTAATGCCTTTTCTTAATGGCGGACTGATACAGTGAAAAAACCTCAGGACTGGGTTCCGCAACTTTGTGTGTTTTTTTTTTTTTAAATTAGGGTACTCGGTCGGGTACCCGACTGCACCGTATGGTACACGATGAGAAGTAAATTGCGGTCCGGTAATAAAATATTTGGTGGAAATTGCTTGCGACGGTTACTGGATCGGTTACCTTCTGTCACACCAAACCACATGATGCTACCCCATGCGTTGAGTTCTTTTCGAATAGAACTAGATTACAGCGTGTACTTAATTAGAACTAACGTTACCTGAAGTTCTAACGCGTCAATGACAATTATTTTACACCATTCGGTTACGATTTCAGTCGTTGTTCTGGCTGTGGTTCGTCTAAAGGCAGAGACATTGTAATGTCTTCTCTTATACTCCTACAATGTACTACATTTATATTAATATCCGCACCCTGGTGGTATGGCATAGTTTATAGAACTAAACGGTTCCAGTAGACTAAATAGGTTGTTTTATCTTATTATTTAAAACTCGGATAGTTTTACTTTTGAGGGGTTAGTGAATTCAGACGAAAGCAAAAAAAAAGCTTTAAAATAAGATCGGGAGGGAGAAAGAAAGCCAGAAAGCCACCCCTGTATGAAATGCAATATTTCAGTTGAATTTTAGAACGCCGTGCAAGTCAAGTTTAATAAATAGAAAAGTAAAATAAAACAGAAGTTTAAAGGAAAGACAATTAGAAATTTATATATAGAAAAAGAAAAAGATTCTTCGCTTTGGTAAATTTGACTCACTGTTTTATTTCACGTTGTCGGAACTTGGGAGTGGTTTCCTTGTCTATTTACCAGGATGTCTCACTCGTTCGGATACGACAAAGCTCTCGACTGGTAAACACAGATAAAATCTACGTGGATATTTCAATGAAATTTACCTGTAATTAGTTGCCTGCCTGCCTATCGATCGAATGGAAATGATGAATTATTTTATAATAACCCATTTAACTGGTTAACGACTCATTTATTTATTTATTTATTTGATAATTATTGGTGGTGAGGTTAACTACCGTCGCTTCACGTTAGGTCTCCTGTTCTTTTGTCGAGTCAGGAAACTCGGTCGAGACCTTCTTGCTTCGGGTCCCCCGGAGGGAAAGACTGCAATCAATGGCCCCTCTCTCTCTCTCAAACAACCCCCAATTATGGTTTTTACCAGTTTAATTGCCCTTCCGAGGGGTTGTAATTGCAGTGACTGCTACGTTGAAACCACCTGAAATTAACTTTAAATTTAGGAGAAGAGCAGACGACTTTGGAAAGGGGATAATTAGAAAAACAAACTTGTTAGGTTCATCGGTTAATTTAATGATTTTGGCAAGATGGAAAGGTGGGCCGCCGTCTGCCATTTTGACAGAAAGTCATACGGGGAATTTGTTTTTGGGGGCCGACTGCCACGTACCTGACTCTTCTTCTTCTTCTTAATATTTGGTTTATTAGCCGTTTTTTCAATCGGACTACCATGTACCTTTTTGTACTCCTCGACGGGGTTTCTGCATTCTTTTATCGCCTCCACTGTCACTTTCTATATAAGTGTATACACTCCTATGTGTGTGTGTGTGTATGTGTGTATACACACGCGTCTGATTTGTTTATGAGACATAATTTACAATCTTTTTTATCCGGCTTCTACAGCCATAATAGAACTCTTTTCAGTCATGTGGGTACCAGCCGATGGGTCAACCTCGCACCCAACTTGTATTTTTTTCCACCGATTTTAAAGTTTTGACCAACTTTTTTTTTATATTCAAAACTATTCCTTTTTTGTTCATTGTTGCCGACGGGGTCGTTTCAAGTCGTAAATAAATCCACATTGACTTTTCCTTTTTAAATCGAGGTCTTAATTTGAATGGAAACCTCTCTCTTTCTGTTTTCTTTGTAGGGAGTAGTCGGGTATGTAGGGCGAAAAGTGAATTTAAAGGAAAGTCGAAAGTGGGGAGGGTGGCAGGGGCGGGGTAGTGCGTTGACTGAATTCAAAATCAATAAGTCGCTTGTTTACTTTATTTACTTATTTACTTTCCATGTGAACGTTACGAAAGCGTTCGTCTAGGAATTTCATAGAACGGAAACCAGGATTTGGGTTGTCGTTGTTGTTTTTTTTTGTGGGGGTCTCGTTTCCCTCGGGACCACACACGCGTGACTGCACTCCATGTGTTCGAAAGTGTCGCATGTGCACATGTGCAAGATGCACCACCGCATAACGGCCGTCGTCCGCATTCAAACACCAAATGGAATCTCCCCGCGGTGTCATTAAGTTGGCGTTAACTCTTTATGCTTCTCTCGTTAGCGTGATTTTTCAAAGATTAACTGCAAAGATTACATCTTCTATTCATTAACTCGGCGTGAAACTGTGAAAACGACCTTTGACCTTCGGTCGGAAAGTACCCGGTTGTGGAGTGGAAACGGTTTCCTTCCTACGGCCAACTCCAATTTTTTTTTTTATTAAACTATCGGTTCATCGTCCCACATTATTAATTTTTTTTAGTTTTATACATACATATATGTAGTATATTTTTTATATTCTATACTTCTACACATGCGATTTATATATACTCCAGCAGCAAAGGTTGAATTTATCACATACCGTTTTATTTACATAGTTGTAATTATTAATTTCTTTCTATACCATTTATTTTTCCTTATATTTTACGTTTATCTTAAATAGTGGTCCTTTGTAAAGAGAGAATTATTATTTAAGTCACCGTATTTTGTTTAAGGTTAATATTATTATTCTGCCTTATTTTTTCTCTGCATAGTTCCACATTTTAAGTTTATTAAGTTGTTTGATAAGTGAAAGTCACTGATTTGATTCTCACCTGACCTAATTCGCTCCATAGGTAAATCCCCCTTGTTCCTATGTAGCCATCATCAGGGATTTTTGTTCACTTCAAACTCATTAATTTGCTCAGAGTAAATTCCTCCACTACCACATCCAAATCTATTAATTATGTTTTCTCGTGATGGGTTCCCCGTGAATAGAAAACGGTCCCGAGAAAGGCGTACAAAAACGGACTGTCTGTTTGTGTTCATCCTTTAAAACAATTATTGTGAATTTCTACCTGAATCTGACTCCTAATAAAAACCCTTTTTTATGAATTTTCTAATATGTCAAATGTTGAATTAGTGAGATACCAAGTTATCTACCAATGAAATCGTTTCTTTCTCGTTTTCGTGGCTATTCGTTTCGTAGAGGGAAATCGACTTAAGGTATTCCTTTTCATTGTCAACCTTGTCTTCTGCCACGGTTTTAAGGGTTTTTGTGAATTATGGCAGTCGAGGGTAGGTGGTTACATTCGAGAGGAGGATTTAATGGTTTAACCTGACGTGGAATCCCGTCCGATTTGTCCTATTTCCCATTTGTTCGTTTTTCTATTTTATCTGCTTATCAATTTTCTCTCTCTCTCTCTCCTTCTATTTTTTTTACCCGCTTCCTATCTCTGGTACTTTGCTTTATGGAGCATTTGGTTTGGTTCTGTCACTTCTTCGACGGTGTCGCATGCTACCTGAATCCAACCGAATCGTATGTTTCCCCTTTGCCTTAACCTTCTCCGCCATATTTCTTAAAGATTACGTTTATTTCTATTTATATAATTAATTGTCTGTTATGTTCCTTCGAGATGTTGTGTATTTGTTTTGTTGGTTGCACCGTCGCAACTGCGCCAGGACTGAACACCCGACCGTAAGAGTGTCACCTAATGAACTTATTAACGTGTCTCAGCTCTTCTAAAATTATTAATTGGTTGTGTGGTGGGGGATGTCGTTCAGGGGAAGAGTTCTGGATTTTTCTAATCCTGTACACGTAAAACTAGAAGTAGAACATGATTCAAAAGAAAATTTATATTTTAATTTTGTACAGCGCCTGCAAATTTCTGTTTATGCATTTTGGTAAAACGATCAAGTTTTATGTATGCAATTTTATGTTTTTGCAAAATTTATATGTTTCTCTTGAAAAGATAGGTAAAGCATGAAATCCAGTGTTGCACACTCGTAATCGGAATGTACCTGGGGGCTATACAAATTCCTGAGTGCCCTCATAAGGTATGTTCGAATTTAGAAAATTAATGTAGCTTTTTTTTTAAATAAATTCTTTCACGTTCTTTGTTCACAACAAAATACTCGAAAGCCAAAATTTAATTTTATTTCATAGTTAATGTGATTTAGTTATGGGAGAGACGGAAGTGGTGGTTTTGCTACGAAATACTTGCTTGAAGTCTGCAAACAGCTGTACTTCGATATTCTTAGTTTTTATATTACTTGTAACATTCACTAGGTTTGCAGGTTGCTAAATGTTTTGCCTGTGTTCATAGCCGCAGGTATCATTAGGTATTGATGATCATTGAAAATCACTACGCGGCGTCGAGGAGAGCAAATAGATATCGTTGGTTCATGGTAGAAAAATATTAGCTCCAAGTGTGTTGAAAATTCATCTATTAAATTAATTAAAAAAACTAAATCAATAACAAAGTCAACTGCTCTGCGTAGTGGTGCATTATATGTGTTTTGTCACACATTTTAAGAGAATAAAACGTAGAAGTACATTTCATAGTAAAATGACGCACTGATTGACATTTGTCGTATCGTCATCCTGTCATTTTAACTACCCCAGTCTCCCACTAACTACAAATAGTTCAACGTAATAAATAATAACGTATTACAAAAGATATAGTATTAATACATTATTCATTTAACTTATTAATTGTTGTGGAATACCGTCACAAGCGTTGAGTAATGTAAAAGTTTATGATTTTGTGGGGATCAGACGTAAATTGATGCGATGCAAATGTGTTCCAGTAGTTATTTTATGGAGTTGTTAATAAGTTCGTTAAGACAAACTACACACCCGTCAACGTCCTAGACATGTGAGCGTAACGACCATTAAATACCACGTCGGTTAATTAATAACAAATAAGGCCTATTTTAATTGGATAGCTATTAAAGATGGCTTCATCTTTATTTAACGTGATTTAGTTTTCGTATTGCATACGTCGAGTGCGCTTGTAGGTCCAACATGCTCATTAGATGGGCGTCACTCTGGTCGCGGTTTCGTTTGCTTCCTTTTTTTGTTCCTAGTCTCTCTGGTTGCCTTTGATGGAACAACCTGATCTCTTCATAAGGAGACCCTTTTCCGGTCCACGAGGGGTTCGAGCCGCGTCAGCTGTTGAACAGAACCTTTCATCGCAGGTAAATCAACGAGCAAATAATCTTTATAAAATTGAAAGGGGTACTCGTCAAACATTCGCCCTCTGTTTACTTAAGAGGTAACAGGAGGAGTACGAGGTCACGGGGGTTGGTTGTTAGAGAATTGGGTCGAATGGGTGGAGTACCTCGAGGACCTACCATGTTACGACCGAGATGAGGCGGGGATGAATGAAAATTGCCATCAGCAATGGCCGACGAGGACGGCTCGACCGGCAAATATCATCCTTATTATTATATTTAGACACAATGGTTCATGGTTACCTACCTTTCAACCATTTCCTCGGGCCGTCTAACCGGAAGCGGCAACAGTTCCTGACGTTTTAAACCTCACTAACCATACCGTAGTTGTTTATTATTATTATTAAGAAAAAAATACTTAACTACACTCAAACGTATACATAACAAGGCTGTGCACGCTTAAATGAATAATAGTTGAAATCCCAATGTCAGACATAATTGTATGTGTTCGCAGTACCTGTATTTAATTTTTGACTTGTTAGTTTTTCCAGGTACCATTATCGCAGATGATAACTCACTATTCTTTTGTTGTTTTGCTCGCCGAGTAAAACCTTATATTGCGTTTTAATTACGGTTCTAATTAAGTAATTACGAAACAAATATTGCGAAAATTTTTGCAACCACCAAGTCTGTAATTAGAGAACTACTTATTCAGTGGTCCGTACGGGAGTAACAAGGATTCTTTCTCACTTTCATAACTCGTATTAATTGAAGATTCTCGCCGGTTTCGTTCTTTACGAACGTGTGGGTGAAGTAAAAGAGAATGCGTTCACCCCCTGATGTTGTTGAACAGAAAACAGGGGTTGGTTTCTAGTGAAACGATTTCATCCAATTTATCATCTCTCAGGTTCGTTTGAAAGAGTTCAGAGCAAACGGTTTTTTTTCCAGTGCAAACGGATTATTTATGGTTCTACCTACAATCACCTTCGCCACAAAGAAAAATATGAAAATAAAATGGGTCCGAGAGCCTTTCTCGAAACGTTTAAACACGTTTTAAACTTAATTAACCAAAAAGAGAAGAACAAGAACTTCGTGAATACTTTATTTATTTTCCCTTCATTTATTAATAATCTGGTTTGACTTCTCGACAAAGGCGAACTCGACTCGATTATTTAAAGTTTGATCTGCGATAACCCGTTAATTCCACCATATAAAATAATTTTATTTCTGTTTTAAATGCACATGAATTTTTTTTATTAGTGCAGTGTGTGTGTGTGTATGTGCGTGTGTCACGACTTACAACTAATTCGACCCAAAACTTCAAACAAAAAAAAAGTAGAATTTGCTTCAGTGAGATTCATCGCACTCACTTCATAGTTTTCAATTGTTGACACTATTTTGTAGTTGTGCTCCTCTCCAGATTTCTGCTTCGCAAAGGCAGAGTTGAAAAAAGTTGTAGTTATTCTTATGTTACGGAACTATTATCTAGGTCTGTTTATAGGGAGCACAACAGAATATCTGTAAAACTATCGATACGCAATTGATGGTAAACTATTTATTATGTACAAATGGTCTACGACGTTTGATTTATTTAGTAGACACAATAGAAAATGAGTTTTGAAATGCTTTTCCACGATTACTTTTCACTACAAATTAGATTTCATGAAATAAAAATTGGAAAAAAAAAATTGTCAGAAATTACCAGGTGCTTCAACATCAACATGAACATCACCACAATTCGATAATAATTCACAGATAATAAAAATAATTCGAATTTATTTAATAAACTATGCGTTCAAAAAAGTAGTAATTAAATAAATAATAGTATAATAATTAATAAGGTTATAATAAAAATAGTTAATAATTCTAAATAATTAATAAAATCAGATTTAGTAAAAATGCTACTTTAATGTATAAATACAAAAACTCACAGGACAAATGTCAAAGCTATTTTGTCTAGAGCAAAACCAATTATTAGTTTAAAGTACATTAACTTCGAATACCAAATTACTGGAAGTGATGTAAACTTCGGATAATGCCTTCTTTGGAAGAATTGAATCCCAGTGCAAGCGTGTCAGTTAACGATTTTAATAACAAAATTAATAACTGTCAAGTGAACCCTTTTGGTTGAGGGGAGGTTACGGACGCTACTTTTCCCTGACAGAATAGTTATTCAGAAAGTTGCTCGGAGGAGCGAGAAACCCCAGAAACTAGTTTCCGATCCCGTGGAACGTCAGCGATCAATAAAAATAAAAAAATAAAAGTAACAAAGTTTCGAGAACTGAAGAAAAACAAACCGGTGCAGGAGAGAGAGAGAGATAGAGAAAATTTCCAATATAATTTAGTGTGGAGTAGGAGGCGTTTACTGCTCCGCCATCTCAGTTCGTACCTTTGGACAAATAGGATTTTAAGGATAAGAATCAGAACCTTAAATCATTTTAATGTTGATTTCCGCTCGCGTCACTCCCTCCTGTGAAACTCACCTCTCGACTCATTCTCTCATTAAAACAGCAATTAAAAAATTATCTTTTGTATTCAAAATCTTGCTCTTGAGCGTAGGAAACAGAGTCCCCGAAAGAGATAATCAAACTACTCGGTGGTGGAGTGAGTAAGACAGGAAAACTCGTTCCTACAAAAACTTTTCATTCGGAGCGGTGCTACGGAGGAAAGGAAGTGGAGGTTGTCAAGATGGCGGACGAAGCTGTGAAAGAAAGGACAGGTAGCTGAAGAAAAGGTGCAGGTATTGAGTGTTTCGAACCGGTGACGAACGGGCGACGCTTGAACCCCAGCAAAAGCTCTCTCTGTCTCTTTCATCCCTCACTCTCGCAGCCCACACCTACAGGTTTTGTTTGGTTTTCTTCTCATCGGTTTTCCTATTTCCCTCTCGACCGATTCTACTTTTTTGTTGTTGTTGTTTGAAAAACATTAAGAGTTAATGTGGCATGTTTATTTGACGCATAAATAAATTCTCTCCCGAGCGTACAATGCGGCGGACTACTTTTATTGACTGCGTGGACGTTAACATTGGTTTTGCTGACGTTCACCGCAACCGTCTTGCCCACAGGTGGATGTTGAAAAATATATACATATATAAATATATAACGGTCGTTTGTTTCTTTTTTTGTGTGTGTGTCTGTGTGCTTCTTCCTCTCCTTGAGTGCAGGTTCGGTCCAAATGTAGTTTTCAGTTTGAAATTTAAATCGGTTTTGTCGGGGTAATTAGTGGTGGTAATTCCTCTGCGAAACAACTTAATGTAGGCCGTTACTTTTTTTTGGGGGGATACTTTGTTTGTTCAGTCGAAACACAAAGACGCATTAATAAGCCATGAATATAAATTCACGTATTTGATTTCGATTAGTGTAATAATTTAAGTAACACTGGTCGGAGCTGTCTGTCTGGTCGTCTGTCTGGCCTTGTTTGTTTGTTTCTTTAATGATTTTTGAATCGTCGAGTTTTGACCGGGTTCCTGGGCTCCATTTAATAAAATAAAATATTAAAGAGGGACCGTGTTGTTCGCTCGGTTTGTTATTTGACTGTTTGAACGATAGAGAGACCGAATGTCGTAATTTTTGGCGTTCAATCGGATCCACCGAGGCAAGTGGTGAATGCATTGCAAAAACGAGTTTCGTCTTGTCTCTCCGGTGGTTTGTTCTCCGTCTCTGTTGTATTCATGTTAGCTTACCTGCTTGTCCGTGGTGGAGGTCTCAACACCTGAAAAATTTCTTTTGTCCTCCCATCAGTAAACAATTTCTAGTACAGCCTTGTTTATTTCTGTCATTTCACGGTCAGACTCTTAATTTGTAATAATAATACTACAAATATGTGTACCCTTAAAGTGTAGTTCCTAGAGTTGTGGTCTTGCATGCGGGCAGGTACAAGATCATACGCAAAGACGTAGGAATGAAGTAAAAAAAAAACATGTCGGCGCGAAGAATATTTCACCGTAATGAGGCACATAACGTTTTATTTACATTAATATCGTCTCGTACGATGTGTAAGTGTGTAGAAACGTCGACACGTCGTTGTACGCGAACGTAATCGCTCTAACCAGACGAAATAAACATTTTCGTATCGTAAAATGAATTGCCTAGAACGGTCCCATGTTTTTTAATTTTTCCCTGGGCCGGAGGACGGGAAAAGCGACTTTTATTAATACTATTATAATTTTCACGGGGAAGCAGCCATTATACTCATCCAATTAGCGCATTCCAAAAAAAATACTTGTCTAATGATTATGATTAAGTACTGTGATTACTTATTATGTAAATAAGGAATCTTTATAAACCGGCTTTGCCGTCGTCCCCGTATCTAGTGCTTGCTCGATTTCCGTTGTGTGTCTGTTTTTTTTTCTTTTTCTTTTAACTCTTTCACCATGAGAAATTAATTGTGGTCGGAATTAAAGTGAAGAAAACTACTTACGGGTATTAGCGGAAGACTCGTCGGAGACAGAAGAAGTTACCAACAACATTATTAAATTGGAGAGTTCTCCATTTTTTTTTAAAAAAGACGGGTACGCAGGAAACGCTCGCACGCGGGAAACGAAAAATTTTGTCAGAAATTCCGATGGGACGCCATTTTGTTGTTGTTGTTGGAGTCGACTTTACGAAATTCCTACCATTTTCTTGACACGACTTCCTGACGGACATGTGAACCCGAAGCAACAACTCGGAAGTCAAATTTCCGGTTTTTCATTTGACTACAATGGCCACGGCGAAATGCTTGTCGAACCGTACCGTCTAGGTTTCCTCCCTGAGGAAGAGAACACGGGGTGTTTCTTTTCCGCTTGCCTTCCCAAGGAACTTGTTTTTGTCAAATTAGTACGTGTGTGAGTGACACATGAAGTAGTTTCGTGTTCTCCCACCTTCCACTGGGTGTGTGTGTGTGTGTTTGTGTATGTTTCCGTGGGCTTCACGAACGACTGACCCCGTGACGTATGGTTTTGCTTCCCGTCAAAATTTTACATCAAATTTTGTGCGTGACGTCAAACAAAATCAACCACGACTTTTACCAATATTGTAACAGTGCGACGTCACAGCTACGGTTTTGAAAATCGATCTGCAAGAAGTCGATAGACATGTCAATAAAGTCACGTAAAACAACATCCTAATAGAACACCTGTATGATGTATTTCATTAACCACCATTATTATTTCACATCTACCTCGAGTAAACTGCTTTACAGCCTGCATTTTGTCCGACAGACAAATAAATCTTGTTAGCTTGAGATATTTCACGCGGTTTAACAAAAACTTAAACGAAATTCCACGCTGTTAACGCGTAACGCAGTAGAAAAATAAAACTAAATAAGTAGGAAGTCGAATTGAAAACGGCAGTTTGCTCCCCCTGTTTTCGTCGCCTAGACAAATGAAATAGACGAATTTCATCTAGTCACGGCGAAAATTCCGGCAAGGGAAAATAGTCGGCCTGGAAATTATTTTCGGAAAATTCCGCGCAATTTGGAAAATATTCAGTTATTTCGTGGTTCTTTGCTTAAATAGAATTAAAATTTATAGGTACGAGGAATGGGAAATTTGTTTTTAAAATTAAATTAAATTTAAATTTAACCAAAAGCCGTGATGACGCAGGAAATTTTGCCGAAACGAAGGAATGACTGGGGTGCTCCAGCCGTTACAAATATGACTTGTTTGTACTATAAAAATATATTTATATAATAGCATAAACACACACACACGAATGTTTATAAGTAAACCTGATATTTTTATATGATAGCTGGCTATACAGCTTTATGACAAATCATTAAAGTTCTACTACATAACTGCTGATTATTGATTTAATGTTCGTAATAATTAAAATTGTAATATAAAAGTCTCGTCTCAATGGACTCGACCACCCCTGCATTATTAATTACCACGAGTAATTGTCATTAGTTACCTGCAATCGTCTCTTTTCATTTTCGTATACACTTCCTTGGGTATTCATAATTCTGCGATGTGCTTGCCTCTGTACACAAGTTGTGTCGTTTTAGTGTTTCTCACGTCACCGTGACACTGTCACCCCAGGTTTTTCATTCATTAAAGTCTCGTACGGGGAAAATACCTTGAGAACGATTGAAATTCATTGCAGGCGTTTAACTTTCCAACTCGTTTGAATTAATAACTCCTTAAGAGTTGACTAATCTCGTTACTTGATTACAAAAACGAGTCGAGTTGTCCTTTGTCGAACCACATATTATGTACGCACTGCTTCAACGGTGTTCACTCTGTGCAACGGCAGAGCACCTGACTGTACCCTTTTCGGGGAGATTAATCGAAGTTCAAGACCCAATTCCAGAAGGTGTTCCCGCGTGGGGAAGTGTACGAATTGACAATTTATACGTGTTACCACGGATGAACCGGTCGAGTGCGAATGTCATCAATCACCTACGTTTACCAGATTGAAAGGAACTAATAGTTAAAAATAAAAATAATTTCACGAACCATAGTCCATCTTCTTCGGATGAAGAGGACCAACCGAGAAACTCAAATTAAAACCGAAGTGTTGAAGGAATGGAATGCAAGACGTGAAATACATAAGTATGTATGCGCATGTACGCAACTGAAAAGCAGTTGAATTAGTTAATAGTTGAGAAGTGGCGATGGAGCCGATCATCCTCTAAAATATGATTCCTTTCGTTAACTTCTGTTTAATTTTTGTTGTGGTTTCCCTTTAACAAACCTGTCAGGCTCTCGTTCACGCCCATTTCGTATACATAAACGTATAAGAAAGAAATAAATTAATTTTTTAAAAAATTAATAAGATAGGACGTGTAATTTCAAACATATGTTACACATAACCGTATTATCTCCCTATTGGGCAGCTGTTTTGATTTAAATTCGATTACAGACTCCAGTTCCGTGCTACATAAATTTCCCTTAGTCCATTTACGTTTATGTACATACGTCGAACGTAAGGGCTCGTATTCGTGAATTTAAGGTTTTTTTTCTGTCGGGGACCGGGAAACGTGGCGAACAGGTGGCGTCCACATTTCGTAACACGTGATTCTCCTCCTGCCCCCCCCCCATAAGAAAGTAAATTTTGTACGGAAAGGTTCGACAGTAACGACGGAAACGGTGAAGCACTCGGACTCGAGAGTTTTCATCGGTTTCCACGATGAAATTGGTGCAAAGATGGCGACGGAGTTGTCGTACAATTAGCATTACTCCACCAATAAAATCCCGAGTGATTTCATCATTATTACATTATGTTTTGCATTTGGAATCTCGTCCGTGGGTCGTCGTAAAACCCTTGTTTTTTTCCTGTCTGTTTCAAGCAGACTATTTCGAGTCAATATTCAAGAACAACAACAACAACAACAAACTCCTCGATAAGGAACATTAAAAAAATTCTCTCTAGTCTTTCTCTCGCGGGTAACTCTCCTTTCTGTTACCTCGCTCTCTCTCTCTCTTTTTCCCCCAACGTGGTAATTGCATGGAAATCCTCGAGGTTGTTAATAAAACAATATTCAAGTGTGTTAACGACGTTGATTTGTGTTCGAGGCTTCGAATCTGCTGGTTTTTAAAGTCTGACAAACAAAAAATAAAGGAGAGAAAAAAAAACAAACAACCTTGATGCCGGGGAACCAATAAAAAAATTGTAAAAGGTATTTATGGAACAAGGTGGAAGAATGTTGATTATGTTAATGACAAAGTAAAACCGATGTGCTTCGACCGAGTTCACAAAGTCGAATGGGATGAAAGATGGATGATGAACCCGAAAAAGATGGTGGACATCTGAGCTTGAAAGAGAGGAGGAACTTCCTCGGCTTCTTCGGTCGTCGGTAGTTTTTTTCCTACCTACCCGCAGATAAATAAATAAATTGTACGGAATTAATCGACGACATTCAAACGGTAGCCCTTAATTACACTGACTTAGAACACCGGAACTATTTAGAATAGTTTTTTCTTTTCTTTTTTCTTTTTTTTTGGCTTCAGTTGTCTGTCCCGGTGACCAGGGAGTACCCGAACAGGATGCTCAGGTTTCGTTTATTGCCCTCTTTTGTTTTATTATCCCCACATAAGTTATTATTTACACGGTTTGAAATTTAATAACCTGCGTTTCGAAGATCTGATTATCAAATTGATCACCTGGAAAGGTTGAACTGGTAAAATGAAGGAGTGATAATATCGTTCTGCACACTCCTGTGTAACCTGTAATTAGGTTAAGCGATTCAATTAGAGTTTTCCGTTAGGTTGGGTAATTTTTCTTCTTCTTCTTCGTCATGACCGGAGGGTTGTAGTTTGCTTTGTGTCGAACGTTGCAATTGCGATCTCTCGTGCCACGACATCGTTGCTAGCAAACGCGTGATGTGTCAAACTCTCTCTCCCTCTCTCTCTTTGGAATTTGTGTACTTTTATACTTGTTACTAAGATTAGATAAGTCGTTTTGCAAGCTCGATTCCTCCCCTTCGCCAATTTAATAATTTGAAAGAGAAAATGAACTACGTAGACGTGAAACACGTGTGTGTGTGTTGGTCTTTGACACGCTTCTTTTCCTTTCGGAGAAGCTAGTCGACTTTCTAATTTCTAGTAAGCACAATATGGCAATAACCCCCGACACCTTGAACGTTTCCTAAACACATGAGGAACGTGTAAAAATCATAAACACAGACATTGAAATTTGAGTTATTCTGGTCGCCCAGAAACTGTAATAACAAATCGTGAAAATAAATCGGAAACTTTTCTAGCCCGCAGTAAAACGGGCAAACCTTCGATAATTTGATGTGGGCAAGAGGTTTTTTTTAGAGACAGGAGAAAGAGAAACCTTCGAGCAGAGTGGAGAGCAACGAGAACACTTAGGAATAGTAAAATAGTTTCTTTCTACGGGTAATCCCTTAAAAAGACAAACACTCTCGAGTACTCTCACGCAATCGAACGGACCGTCGAGATACAAATTCTCCATTGAACTGGTCAACTGGGCACTCGTATTTATTTATTTATTTTGGGTTTTTGTTCGTCGTTGTACCGGTTTTTATTACAATCGTTTTGTAAACGAGTTTCGTTATATTATTAATATTTACTTCATTTTGAATTACATTTTTGAGACTTTAGTTTCCCATAATTTCATTCTCTACAATGCGTCGAACAAGGAAGGATCGGAAATTTGGAAACTCAGCCGTGGCAGTAGGAGTCGAAAGGAATTGAATGGGACAATTAAAGAGGAGAGGAGAATCGAGGAGGCAGCGTAACGAGAGTGGAGGGAAAACAAGTTGCTTTTTGTCCTTTTTCGGGCATCCTAATGATTTAAAATTCATTATTATTGAAATTCCGACGAAACGGGGCGAACGAGCGCCGTAGGTTTTTGCTATTGGTCAGGTAAACTCAATTTTTGGGAGTCGAATGAATGGAAACGAGTCCGTGGCCGGACGTGAGAACGTCAAATGAATGAATTGCGGGGTGTGAAACAGTAAAATTTTATCATTCGTCGAGTTCATCTTCGATTTGAACTTAAACGTCGTTGGTTTTGTCGAGTGATAACAAGACCTGATACGCATAAATGGAGGTGACGGATTATGGACCATGAAATTTCAATAATGAATCGTTTAAGTCGCCCTGTGATGCTTCTTGACATCTTCTTGTACTACAAAATATCATTATCTCATTTATACAACAGTAATTTTTGGTGGTTAACCGCATTATTATTACTTAATCTCATGGATAGGGTCTCTGTTTTTCTTGTTTTTTTTTGTACATCACACTACAAGGTAGGTCCAATGGTATGGAATTGTTTATTTAGCGTGGTACTCGGATCCTGAAACAGATCAGATCGCTTCTCATCAGTTTTCTTCTTATACTTTCTTTTTTGTCTCTTCTTTACAAACGTTTTCACTATTTTAACATGAATCTTACCGTTTTTAATTGTTCGAGGGTGTTGTAGGATTCCAACCTAAATTGGACCTCCGATTAGTTTAGTCATAATATATTATTAGTTTTTTTTTAATTAGATATATTTTTAATCTATAATATGACAGAGTTGGTACAAGTTCCACCTTGCCGTAAGCCTTGCGTTGGAATTACGTTTGTGTAATAATTTCTATAAACCAAAATTACATATAATTAGTAATCGAAATATGGAACTTATAATAGTTAAGTAATTACTACTATTGACAAACCGTTGGAACTATTACTGTTGTAATTACCGAGGCATGAAACATCCGGTGAGCTTGGTAGAGGCATCACTACTGTAGTTTTTTGTATTACATAAATATACCCCTTTCTTGCAAGAAATGCGTGTTCCAAAGTACATTTTAGAGGTTAGAGTAATAAACAACATCGGTTGTTTACCGTAACTTCGTTCCGACCAGGGCAAAATGTAACCAAATTTACATCCACTTTGGGCTAGAAGTTAATTGTTGGGGCCTCGAAAGCAAGTAATATTAATTACGACAAGTGTTTCGCAAGGTTTAATAATTTTGTTTGATGCGATCTCCGTCACTGCCATCTTATTATTCTCCTTTCTCACCTGAAGTAAGAATATTTAATGAGAAAACCGTTCCTTTGGCAGAGAAGCAATCTTTAAAGAATGGATGAGAAAGGCCTGAGTAATTAATATCGAAGTCACCGTGGCTTTGACTCAAACGTGCCCACCTACTCTGTGCGTTCAAAGTGAACGTAATGGAAGTCGAGAACTTTGCAAGTACTCCCCGGAAGAAGTGTAGTTAACCGGGACTGCTCCCAAAGCATTGCTCTCAAGAAGAAAACTCCCGAGATTAGTAACACACCAAATTAAATTTAACTACCAAAGTTTGCTTTTCACGTTATACAATTTACTAAACGAGTTTCAACTCGTTTATCACTTGCCACATTCGAGTCGACCGGACCGATATTTGCTAGAAGAAAGGTGAGTCGGACTTGGACAATTAGGTTGTGCAGAGCATCAGTATAAGCGGACAAGGATGAACCCAGAGAATAGTTTCCAGACCTACAGCTTACTACAGCTCGTGCACTTGGTTCGTTACGCCAGTAAAAGAATGAAATGACACTTAATGGAGTGTATATAAAAATTTTCATTGAATGTCAAGTCGGGGCTCGGAATGGTCTTGGCTTTGAGAGGAGGGTAGGTTTGCCCCCGGATACCCACAACCGTGTGGTAATGGGATCAGAGAATAAGCCGAAGAAGGTCTTCTTTTCGATACCCAACGGTAAGAGGAAGAAGAAACATCTGGTTCGGTTCGGAGTCTTATTAATTTATATTCTTTCTGTTTTTAATTGGTGTAGAGGCCGACCGCGGCCAGAATATCGCAAGTCGAATGTCAGTCTGTCGTTATTAATAGTCGATTCCTGGACGCGTAATTTTTTTTCCACCACCCAAATTCTGTTGAAACATCGGGAAAATTTAAATTAAAACGATTCCGGCGTGTTATCCTCCGTCCATCTCGTCCCATCTTTCTTCTCCGTGTCAGGTATCAGTCGGAACGGGATGAGTTCTCTTTCCGAGAGAAAAGAAACGAGTAATTTAATCCTCGAAAATCGAATGACCCGTTCTCTTTCTGTGTCAGACCCCCTCGTAAGGATTTGTACTTGCCGCGGAAGACCCGGCACCTGAGTCCTGTCAGGTTCGCTAGATTTTTCTATTCGGCCAATGGCGAACTCCCAGATAGGGAAATTAGAAATTAAATATGGCGGTCGGTAACTCGGTCTTCCTCCTTTGTTTAAATAATCTTTTGTGGCACGTAGTAATTAGACGAAAATCTGCCATGGAAATGGGAGAGAGTCACGGGGCGGTAAATTAGGACAATTTATATGCCATGTTGAATTTCCAAGTGGGTTTCCCACCACCATCACCCACCCCCCGGAAACTAAATATTGTTTACATGTAACGTGATCGTAATATTCTTCCATTTTTTTCATGTTGATGTTGATGTTGTTGTTGCTGCTTCTTTTGAAATTGATTAAGCGGTAAATCATTTGAAAATTATTGGTGTGGAGAATTGGCGAAGGAGAGAAACGCCATCGCTCTGGTCGTTAGACCGACCGGGTAAGTCACGCTGGAGAAGAATGTTAAATTTCAGTTGGATTTTAGATGATTGACAAAGGGAAAAGTACTTAAATGAATGAAAAATGTTCGAGGGCCCAACCGTCTGACCTCTGAGAGAAATAATTGTGGAACAATCTGCTGGCAGGTATTTTTCACTGTTGATACCCGTCGAGTTGTGTTTCGACTGAGTTTCACAGTCGTCCTCCTTGTAGTGAGCTCTCGTGAAGCGTCTTGCTCTCCCTCCCGACTTTTGCTTTCTTCATAGTTTTCTTCATTAATTATGTACCTCGTCACCTTGACTGGGTAAATTAAATGGTTGCTGACAAGTATTCCGTCCCTTTTTAACTCTTCATTCGATTCACGCCCACAGGTTTTTCTTTTTCGTTTGTTCAAACCTAAGAGGTTCGATTATTCTCTCGTCTGGTGCCACGTTTAATAATATTTTTCCCGGAAAGTGTGAATAATAGTGAGGAGTCTAATCGGATGTAGGGAACTGTTAAGTCGCCGAACTTACAAATTTGACAGCTTTTTTCTGCAGGGTTCGTCTGGTACAGTGCCCTGCTGAAAATGCTATTTTTCTCTTATTGACTCGAGTTGTCTGGCTGTCGGTGATTGTCTAGCTCAGTCGACCACATTTTTATTTTATATAAAGTAGTTTGCACTTCTTAATAAGTAACAATTTAATATGTTTCATTCGGTAAATAATCGTATCAGTTGCTTTATATATTGCTTTTCTCTTTGGTTGTGTTGTTTTTATGGGCTCATCGGAATTGCATTTTACTTCTCTTCTCGTAGAGAGTGAAAATTAACTCTTTTTCATTGTTTACTGTAGTGGCGGGGTAATAAATTATGTTGCTTAAGCAAAGACTGTTGGACTAATCGTTTCTTTAAGATGTGGATTTACGACGGTTTCAGATCGCGTCTTTACGAAGCTCCGCGTACTCCGTCTCGATCGCATTGTGTTGCGTTTTTCTTTTTAATGATGATACCGTGGCCATAAAAGTGATTCACTTGAAAGTCATCGGTAAGACGGTTGAGAACACGGTTTTGCAGAAAGTGAGGTTGACATGACCGTGAGGTGAGGTTGATGGTGTGGAAGAGGAGCACAATGCGAAACGTCGCACTCACACGTGTGCGAATGTTCGCCAGCCACGATTTCCAGCGTGGTGCTTTCATTCAGGTTCAGGCATTCAGGTGCGACGAGTAACCGCACTTTTAAGTGAGCCAAACCAAAATTGAAGTCTCGGTCGATCGTAACTGTCACGCCGCGTCCCAATGGGACTTTACGGTCTCCCGAAGTCACCTAAAACTACACCTACCGATCGTTTGATGCCTCCCTTTAGATCAAGGTTTCGATCGAGTGCGTTTCTTGTGATCGGCCCACCTTGATTTATACCGATCATCGGCAATAAAATAATGGATTTAAAATACTGTTTGCTTAAACCTGGACTTTTGCGTTTGTTTCTTCTTTCGGATCTCCTGACCTTTTTCGTCTGTCTCCCTCGGTAATTTGTATAGTGCCTACTCTCTGACGTCAACATGGAAATTTCTAGTCTTGCGGCTCGTCGACCGTCTTCCAGACCTGGTGGTGTCTTGTTCGTGTAGTACTGACCACATCCGTTTACCAAAGTACAAATACAACGACCAACATCAAACGTGTCGTGTATCCGTAAATTTATAATATGCGTAATATTTTAGTAATAACTTTTCAATATATGTATCTTTTCCATGTTGTGTTTATTGTTTGCATTTTTTTTATAAGGTAATAAAATTTTGCAGGTGAACACGGGTATTACCAATGTTGGTGAGGAGCTCCTTGGGTTTTATTGCAGGTTTCGCGGACAACCATCCTGTTCGACGGTTATCGATTAATTATTAATTATTTTTTTCGGGTTTATCGACTCCTAATTTATTATTATCGTTTTACTTAATTAATTTTATATAGGAGGCTGCAACGGGTACCCGGGAGTCATTTCGTTCCCTTCAAACGGGTGTACACGTCCCAACTGAACAATTATTCGGCGAAATGTCATGGAAACCAGCAATAAGTTTTTTTTTATTATATGACCACAACTGCAATAAAGCGACGAGCGTAATTTGTTTCCGATTTGAGTTTACAACGTCGTGGACAACGGAAGCGTATTATTTTGTAATATTCTGACGAGTTTGATTTCTTTAAAGTTCACGTCTGAATTTGAATTTTTTGAAACGTTTGACGACCTTGGCAATCATACAGAATCGGTTTATATTAAGTTAACTATTGATTGAATTGATCTGTTCGATAGAAGAGAACACATGGTTGTAGTTTAATTAATAAAAGCAATTGTCAGGTTGTCAATGTCAAGTTCGATGGCTTAGGTACATCCGGAAAAATTAGTGAGTCACTACAAAATTTACCCACTCGGCAAAGCGTACAGTTCACCAGTTTACGTACTTAGCCTCAAGCGTTTCCTTGTGCCTCACCTACTACAGTCTAACTACAACGAGTATAAACAAACCAATCATCACAATACGACGGTGTTATTTCGTAGATCGTAGATCCCACACCTAACTTGTCAACTATCTCATACCTTGAATAATTCACAAAGCCGTCGATCGCTCAAAATAAAAAATTCACAACGAAAGCTCCGGTCTGCACTGCCCCGGGTGCAGGAGGTCGGAAGACTCGGCAACGTTTTTCACCGCTGAAATGAAGAAAAATGTCGAAAACTCCGGGAGGAAAAAAAAGGGGTCTTTAGAGGAGGAAAGACGACGATGATGATGATAAAATGAAACCATAAAAGCAGAAAGAATAAGATGGCAAGTCTGAGGTTGAAGAAGGAAACCTAATAAGTTTGTCATATAAATACGGGTTAAAATGAGTTAGAAATTTAAATGACTTATTGTCTCCGCTCGGATTTTACAATATCACTCCAAACGTAAGAAGGAAGCTTCTTAAGGAAGATCGACCGTGGAAGATTTCTTCTTCTTCATTCTAGAGTCATCATTAAGCTTTCCAGCACCAAAAAAAAAATTCATAACGGAAGGAAGATAAAAGGGAAAATGAAAAGGATAAAGATTTTCATGTTCGAGTCCTTCGCCTACGGAGGGGGTTGATTAAAGTGTCGCGATCGAATCGATTTTGTGTGTAAAATTTTGAAAAAATTTTCTGTCGTTAATGTCCCTGTTGATTGGCGCTAAGTTGGAAGAGGGACAGAGCAAGATGAAGTGCAAGGGCAAACCAAAAATCGGATGTAGTCCCGTCGAAACAATCGTGAAGTCATTCAGTCGTAATGTTAGTGTCGGGGTTAACAAGAAGATGGCGGAAGAAACTTCGGGGGTGGTTTTTGAACGGTACAGAAAGTACTCGCTGGTGTTGTGAATGTTACATGTACACACCAGTGGTACATAAATCCTAAATCGTCACATTTCCACCCTGGGACTCGCACACTCAAATCTTTTTCAAGTTTATTAATATCTTATTTATCGGTGTGTATTTTACGGATCGTACTCTTCTTACAAGGCGTCAAAATATAAATTACGTTGCAAATTGACAAAATGTTTTTTTATTGCGTTTCAGGTGTGTATTACAAATTAAGCCGAATTTTTCGGGCAGCACATAACCGTCATCAACACCTGCTTTAAGTAAGTTAATGTTTCAGAAAAAAAAACACATTTATTTTATTTTAGTTCAAGAACGACTGTTTTGACTTTTTTTATTGACGGCATAAAATTAAGTTTTATTACCCAGTTTCCGGTGAGCAGGGGTGAGGATATTTGGCTTTCTGCATGGGTAATTTTTCACATGAGTCTCAGCAACAACAATCCTTCCCTTAAACACGTTCGATTCGACCGGTAACTATTGAAACTAAGTTTCGGGTAGTAGTCTGAGAGTGTCGGAATTGGGAATGCTGTCAGTTAAGTACCCGTTCAAGAAGTGCGTTAAGTAATTTAATTGAAGTCCGTGGTGTGCAGTTGTTTTGCTCATTCCAATTAATTTTTAAATGCGAGGAGTCGGCCATCGACTCGAGAGTCATTTCTGTCAATTAAAATACAAACAAAAGGGCCGGACGTTGGCCGAATGACAAATTTAAGGTTTTCCCCGTGTGTTCGAACTCGGTGTGAGAACTCCACCCCCCAAATATAAATTATAACTCCACCAGATAAATAATTTGTTTTTATTGACTTTTCATTTTTCGGTTTCGTTCACGGGATTTCGGTGGGCAGTTCCGAGTCCGAGTGGTTCCTCAAAGGTACTTCGGGTACCCGTAAAATGATGGTTGCCCCCGCGAGTGGTTGCGTGCTCTTGTGCTAACGCCTTTCACATCTCTCAGGCTCAGGCCGAGGCCGTTTAGCCTTTCATTCAGGCACGATTAATAATGGTTTGTGAGTGCCGTCTCTAACAAAGAACACACTCGATAACGAGACAAAAAAGAATAGTTTATTTTAAGTGTTTGGTTTTTCTTTTTGTTCCACGGTGAGTCGATCGCAATTAGTCGTACGTGGCGAATTAAAGCAACGCGAGAAGTACACTTTGTTCCAGTTCTTGAGAACAATTCGTCACAGAACAGGGTCGTCGTGCCTGTCACTTGAGAAAAGATGAGGAATGTTCTTCTTTCTATTCGACTATATTGTGCCTCTTTTTTTTTTTTTAATGACCTTTTAATGACTTCTTTGCGCTTGTGGAATTTCAATTGCGAGTTTTGGGCCATCGAGTTGACATTTCCAAACAGATTTAATTTTTCTCATTGACTAAAACGACCATTAGACAAGTCTCCCGGTTTGTTGTAAGCGAGAAACCGATTAAATCAATAAATAAATAATTTAAAAAAAATATTTATGCGTATATTTTTGACAAGGCTCGGTAAAGTTTCTCGTTTCTCTGGCAAATTATGAATTCGAGTTTTAGTTACGTCTAATTTTCATTTCATCTAATTCATCGGGCTGAGAGTTGGCAGACGGCAAAAAGTTTATTGTTATAATAAAAGAGTAACATTTCTTAAATTATTGGCGGGACACGCGTTGTTCCACTCACTCGAAAAGTCTGCGCTCCCTGGGAAAACGTTCAAATCATAATAATTAATGGGAGAAAGAATGCGGCGTCCAAAAAAAATATGGCGGAGAAGGTTGGAAAGGAAGGAAAATGAAAAAAAGGGGCTGGTGTGGTGGTGTCGGGAGGAAGAAATGGTAAATCACGCTTCACGATGAAAATTAAAAAGGACGAAAATTTTTAAGTTTGTGAAAATTCTGCTCAAGTTCTTTTTCTGACGGTTCACGAGTCTGCTGAATGTCGAGATTGTCACAAGTTGTCCCTTCCCCGAGGAAAGTGCTGAAGAATTTTAGAAGTTCCTACAAATTCCATTCACTTCCACCACCACCCGACCCCCACCCCCCCGGAACGTGTACTCCTTTTAAGAGGACAAAAGAACTGTTTGTTTACTTGGAGTGACCGTTGAATTGCGAGAAGTTTAATGAAGGACCGCCATGTTGAATAGCAGTAGATAAATACACCACACAGGAACACAATTGAAATGGTAATGGGTCGAACGGAGGACCAGTGTTGGTGCCCGTGGGAATGAAGGACAAGAAATGAAGTGTTTGTCTCGATGCCTGGGAACCTGAGGGACAGGGCCCCCGGTAAACGTTTATTCTGAGCAAAACCTCTGCACCAAGCGTTACACAACTTACACTTGCGAGCACAACCACCGGAGAAGTCGGCGATCGAGTTACTTCCCTGGTGTGCACTACACTTGGCTAACCAAATTCGTTTCGACCGTGGATTTTCCTTTAGAAATAAGAAAGACTTAATACTGGGAGATTCGTGCAGAAATTTAAGAAGGAAATAGAAAAACGTTAGGAAAAGGAAAAAAAATTAATCTGTAAAACTAATCTAAATGGTACTTTGGTCGTTTTATTAATTGCCTATTTCAAAGCCTTAAAACGCCTTCGCGGAGTATCTCCTCATTAATTTCAAAGGGTTTTTGCATTTTTATATGGCAATAGAAGTCAGGGCCTCCTTTCCCGTTACCGAGATTCTATCGGACTTCCTTCAAATTAATTTCCTACTGTTATTACAAAAGGTCGTCGACACCGCCGGAACCTTTCGGTCGTTACCTTTCCTCAGGTACGAACCGCGGAGACCGCCTCAATCCGTTTACGGTAAATAGGAGAGACCCGGCCGAACCTTTCGCCGAACCTTTTCCTTTCCTTTCACTCAACTGAAAAGGTTTCACTCTTCCCGGATTGTTTTAGCTGTTCTGTCTGTATTTCTTTTTTAATGAGTTAGTTCCAATTGTCCGTGTTCACCGCTCCGATAGGGAAACGTGTAAATGAATAAGTTACTCTTCTTCCTCGGCAAGAGGAATGGATGCAAAGAGAGGAATTATGCTAATGCGTTCACCGAAGAAGAGTGTTTGCTGCCATTAAGACGCGGAGTGGTTTTTTTTGTCACTCGGTTTTGCTACAATTTTCATTAGGATTTATTGTTATTATTCCTTTTGCTTTCTTTCTTGGGTTGCACTCCGCTTTAATTAAGTTAGGTTAGGTGGTACACAACAATTACGTTGAATTGCAATTTTATTGGGAATTTGATTAATGTGATTAGTTTCTTCCACTCCTATCGATTCGAATCGTTACTCCCTCCCTCCTTTCTCGTACACTAATACCTGACGTTGCTCTCCGGTGCAGTGCACAACTCCGTTGCAGTCAGGTGTCGAACGGATGCTGCGTGTGGTGCAGTTCCAAGTAGAAACATTCGGGTTGGACTGCAACTAAAACTCAAAGGCGAAAACTATTTGCACAGGTCTCGTCTCGTCTCCTCTCGTTCCCGGCGACCCGGTCCTTAATTTATTTCATCAAAAAGGCGTTAAAAAATGATCCGCCCTGTTTGAATATTCAAAGACAGTAGTTTAGTTAATTACTAACCATGTGTAAATATGCCTCGGGGGCAGAGCTGGATGTTTGGACGTTCGGAACACGGGACGAGTTCGTCTCCAAGACGAGAGGGAAGGGCACCGAAAAAATCGAGTTAATGACTTTACCAAGAAAACAAATCATCCGTTGGACACTGGAGAAAATGAGATGAAGGGCGATAATCAGAATGAAACAAAGGTTTCCCACCTGGAGGTTCGAACTCGTTAATTAAAACGATTTCGAATTGAAAACTTATTTTCTATTTGAGGTCTCCGTCCAATTTATTTTGATTGTCGAAGAACGGCCGTGTTACTTTTTTTTTCGGGTGGGGAGGTGAAGCAGCCAGAGGTTTGGTTAGGAGAAAATTGCATTTGAAGTCATCGTTGACCACTCAGACGAGTGTGGGCCCTTCCGGCGTATCACACCAATGATTAATAATCGGTCCTTGTCGAGTTTGGATGGTTTTCCTAAGGTTTCGGGAGAAGCGAAGAGAGGAGAACTAAGTCAGAGAGGACGGAAAATAATAATAATAATAATAAGATTGACCCATTTCAAACATGAGATGAAACGAACGCTGATCTCGTGGCAGTAGAAAGTGGAAACAGCTTAACGAGTCGGTTCGAGACAGGGGCACGGACGCGACAATGAGAGGTCGAATGAAATACCGTGACAACACTTTAAGTTACATAAGTTATTAATTCGTCAGATCAAGTTCATCCATCACTCGGACACAGGAGAGGAAAGAGTTTAATTTCTCACGACTGTTTAAAAATGAGTTTCATCGCATTGTAATTAGCAAGTAGCTGCTACCAGGTTTGGATGCGTAATGCGTTCCCCGGGATCTCACACCGTATGATTAATCACTACAAAATCTTTTTAGTTGGAGGACAAGGCTGAAACGAAGGCACCACAGACAGAGTGGATATCTGATGAAGACAAAAGTATTGTTTCTGTATCTCGGAGACTTCATTAAATGTCCGTGTGTGTGTGTGTGTTTTAATTAACCAGATCGTTAAGTTGATTTTCGACCAGTCTCTTTCGGTTGTGCAACGCAAAGTTCAGAAGTCACCTGATTTTAAGTGAATTAATTTAGCGTGTGGAGGTGAAGTGATTGTTTTTGGCTTCGTCTCGAACCCTGCTCTGGTTGAGCGTTTAATTACACAAATTATACGATTTATTAATATTTATAAATAAAAATGCACGCGAGTGTGCTCAACGCGTATCCCGCGTAATTCTACTTGACGAGAAGTGGTTCCTTCATGTACACCAGTCCGCGTGTGTTTGCCCACGAGATTGAGTTACCCTTTTTTGCAGCGTTTAATTGATATATCGTAAATATGAAAGAACTTGTTTCAAGTCAGGAGCAGAGGCACGGCTCAGAGGGTTGGCGTGCAACGTCTAACATGTACAGATAAATTGTCGGGTCGCCATTAATTTTTGCCCGTTCTGATTTCAATTAATCAACCAGCTGACGTAACATCGAAAGGACTTATTGTTTCTCTACCTGAGTAGTCACGTGGAAATAGACATCTCGTCTATTTAATAGAGATATAATGGTACTTTCGTGCTGAGTATTATCTTCGTGGATGAACGTGATGACTTGGTAACGTGGAGTTTCAGTCTTGTGTTGGTTTTACCTTCACTCCCTCTCTCTCTCTTTCAGCAATTAGTCTCAGCTACCTGAAATCCGCGGTGATTTCCGATAATCGTCCCGTGATTAATAACTAATTGTAGTCGTTGTGCGAAGGTAGGAATCCGTTGATAAAACGGAAGTCGGCCAATTTTTCCTGAGAGAAGAGAGAAGAGTGACCTTTCCCGGCAGGTCGGAGGTCACGAGTTTCTGTCATGCTCTTGACTGATGGCTGCCATTTTGTACCTGTTTTGTACCATTTTGTATTGCACGGGAACGTGACGTTCCTTCAACTAATTTTTCATTCATCTGGTCTCTCATCTCGTGGTCGCTTTCACACGGGTATTTTCCAGCATTTCTTTCGTATTATTCACTTAGTCTCGGTGCGCGTTTCACGAAAGAATTCGTAATGACGAAAAACCCGAGTCGAATGGGAGCATCGCGTCTCCTTTGTATGGAATAATTGGAGACACCTTCTCTAAGAAGTACAAAACGTGGTGCTTTCGTTTAGGATGGGTCTCTCCCGGTGGTGACCAACTTGTCGCCTCTCACCTTCATATGCTCCAGAAGTTCGAATGCAACTGAACAAAAAAAAACAATGCAAGAGAATTAAGTAGACTTGAACGTTTTATGTATACAAACACGGTGAAATGGGAGTTTGTAGGTGTTGAAAGTTTCTGGAGTATACACCGTACTATACACTAAACAAGTATACACCCGTACTCTTACAAGTACTCTCCATCTTACTTAACGAGTTCAACTCTTTTTGGGACGAACAATCGCTCCGTTTAAATGAAAAAGAAATATAATCTGAATTTGTCCCCGAAACGTATTTCTCATCCTTTGTTTTATGTATTTATATTACATATAATGTCATACAGTTAAATATTTGAATTGAAGTCAGCTATGAAATACGGAGGTGAATGAGATGGACCGAGAAATTTAAGTTGTTCCCCGTCGTTTTTACCTTGGGATTTTCATTAGGGAAATTACCTGAACAAAATCTTGGGAGAGTTGCTGGCTCCTTAAAAAAGTTTCCCCGTAAAATTTATGCCGTTTGAGTTTTCCAGGTTCTCTAAATATTTTCTTCTTCTCGTCGTTTTCACTTGTTCACTCCTTACATCCCCTGCTTTATCTTTTAACTAACGTTTAACTGGAGTTTGTTGAGTTTTGTCATTACCAAAGTCGGGCTTTCACTCCTTTATTGCCTTTCGCAGGGGGATTTTGTGTTCGGTTTCCTTTTCCGTTGGATCGTCCTTTGAGACGAAAACGAGTCCTCGGTTCCCGAGGTTGCCCCCGGGCATTCCTTTTATGTGACATTAACATTCGAATGTTTGTTTTTCATGTAAGGCCATCGACATGAACGCACGAGGGAAAAGTGTCTTTTGTCTTAAGCAAACGGGATATTGCCGTTAACATGGCAACGCCTTGACGCGGACGAGTGCAACGGCGGGATTCAATAGAAATAGTAAAGAATTTAGATCCGGTTTCGTGGACCCCTTCGACATGACTCGACACTATCCCCATTTGCCTTGTACCTAAAAAGTAGTGTGTCAGCAGACCTGTGTGGAAGTTGTCAACAACAAACCCCCTGCCCTCCCCGACAATCATCCCGTTCAGGACGATCCAGGAGACGTGGTTTTTGTCTTTGATGCTCGTGAAATAGAAATTGAACGAAAAGGGATGGATCGGAGGGAGAAAAATATAAGAAAAGAATTAGTTTTTCGTATCAGGTCGGTGAACACAATGCAAGAACGGGAATTGTCTGCTGACACGTCGGAAAATTAGACTCTGGAGTGGGTTTGAAGTACGGCCTTTGAGGATTTCCTTCTTTTTGCTCTGCTTCCCATCGACATCAAAGTTTTTTTTTTATTAGTCAGAAAGGTTTCGCTTCGATTCAAGAGGTTTCATATTTCTTTCTTCTGCGTTGTAGAATTTACCGTAGACGATTTGATCGAGTCCGCCCGCAGTTGCGTTGTCGGGCCGGAATCACCCCGAAGCATCCCAAAGGAGGACGATGGCCTCCGTCATTACAAACCATTCCACCTCATGTATTTTATCTGAATGCCAGGGCAAGCGGGTAAGAGAGAGAGAGACACTTAAAAGAGAAAAGACGTACACGTACAAGGTAGAAACAATGAAGTAGTTGGTAAAGTGAAAGAGAAGAAGTCGGAAACGAGGAGAAGGGTAAATGATCCGGGCAGAGGCAACCGAACAATGGCTGAATGTCAAGTGGCATGCCAAAGCGGAAAGCGACAAAAGAATACCTGGGAGACGAAATTAATTCATTGCCTTTTCAAAAAGGACTCAATCCGGGTCGGAGGTACCCTGGGTTAGTGGTTAACTGGTGTGTCACCTAGTTTTCTACGTGACAGACTGAAGAATTTTTTTCTAGGACATGGCACCGGTTACTCGTATCGAACTAGTAAAAAACTTATACTGAAACTTGACTTGAAAACAATTGTTACTTTTCCTATACGGTAAATTAAACGAGTACCCCACTCTAACATAAATAAATTCTCTTCTATTGCCCTCACTCATTCTTTTTCTATTTCGTTCATGATACTTCGCGTTACAAAACTTACAAGAATAGTAAAAGAGCCGGGCGGTTTAGATTTCTTAATTAGATTTGTATTCGTTAACGACACAGTTATAGTTTGTCAGGTTCTTTCATCTGTTTCTCAGGCATTAGTTCTTTTTTTTTTAGTTTTTAGAATGTAAATCACTTTAAAAAAAATCATTTTATTGGCGCCTTTTTGAATTATTAGGGCCATCAATTTTTATAACGAAAATTTATGAGAGTTATATACGTTTTTTTTAATACATAAAATCATTACGCATTCATTGTTGCATCACTCGTGCCACGTTTCCCTAGCAAACCTACAGTTTTATTCTTTTTCCCTAGTCTACCCCTCCCACAGGTCTATTATCACATATATTTTACATAATATGTTAATTGAATGAACTCTTATCAGACTAGTTAGACTTTTTCCAAAACGGAATTGACAAGAAGTCGAGTGATATTTCACCGGGTGACAGAACTCCATCGGATTCTTGACACGATTTACTTTTACTTTATCGCTTCTATGCGATTCTTATGTAGTTTATTATTCCTTTAAAATTTATGTCGGATGAGTGGAAATCAGAGGCGAAAACAACGACTCGATGTTGACTTTTAGAGACAGACTGAAAAAGAAAAAAAAGGAGAATGCGTTTCGTACCTGATTGTTCTCTCTCTTTCGGTGTACACCCTGGACCCTCGACCCTGGACAAACCAAATTTGGACCAAGTTTATGTCTTGGCCATCGTTAAGATGCGATCGTATTGATATCCACTTAAATCCTACTCGAAAAGTATTATTATCCCGGTCGGTTTCGTAGCGTTTAGTTGTAGTGGTGTTTAGTAGTTGTAGCCGTTTGTTAGTTTGACTATTCATTGATTCTCGTGAAGTCTTTGTTCTGCAGTTTCTAAATCTCCCATTTTCTTCACTTCTCTTGACTTTTTCGTTTGTTGTTGTTGTTTGTATTCGTTCCTTTTCCTGCGCGAAATTAAAATTCTTGTTCGAGATTCTTCCGAGATTTAACCTTCTCTCCGGAAAAGAAAGATTGACTTTTTTTCGGCTGTAGTGTGTTGCTGTTGTTGTACGGGAAACTTTTGTTTTGAATTTTCCACCGAAATATTCCATCTCCTTTTACGTTCTGTTCCGTTCTGTTCTGTCTGTCTGTCTGTCTCTCAGCTTTGTCAAAACTTTTTGCCAAGTTGAAAACCTTTTTCTCTTCTCCGACAAAGGCAAGTTCGGGTAGTTCGGATTTCTGATTTTCTCTCTTGTAAAATAATTAAAATGGTTTGAAATACGTGTGTCCCGGAGGTTGTTCCCGAGGCGAACTACAAAATTACAACGACCGTTCAACTCGGCGTTGGACACAACCAGGACGCGGTGACGGGAAGGTTGCGTGCCCGTCCTGTACCGGAGAGACCCGGGTCAGTGCCGAAATTCTTCCCGAGAATCCTAAGTGTAGGAGGAGAGAGTGGTGGGATCCTTCTGGATTAATGTCAAAAAATATACACGGAGGATCTCGTTCGGAAATGAACTTAAGTCGCGCAGCGTAAAATGAAAGTCATCCGGGAGGCAGCGGTTTTGGGCCACAAAAATTTTCATTAAAGTTTCCCTGCGTAGAGTGTGTCCTATCGTTCTCATCTTTGCCGGGTCTCCACGTTTGGCTTTTTCTAATTTAAATAAATTAACTGAATTTAAGTTTTAGTCAGCGGTTTACGCAATTTGTAGCTTTGCTTTTAAAATTTTAAGTTTCTTATTTAGGAGGGGAGCACGTGTCGGATGCGTTCACTTCCAAATAAAAGTGGTGTTTTTCAATGGAATTTCCACTTGTCTTTTTTCACCCGGTACATTACCTACATACATAATATATATCATATTATTTTTCGATGACGTACTTATTTTTTAATTAGTATGATAATAATATAAAACTAGACACGGTGGAAGGTTAAAGGTGACAAACAAGGCACCAGAATGTTGTTTTCACACACGCGGAGTTCAAGTTTGTTGTCTGATCTACTTTTTTTTTATCCGACTCCATAGATTTTTATCTATTATTTTTCATTCCCGTGCGGTGATGGTAATGACCCTATAAGGACTTTATAATTTACATATCAAACCTGAAGCACAGGTGACGATTTTAGGACACTCTTACTGAATGACACATGTTACAATTACTGAAGTATTTTTATACAATTGTATATATATTATTGCGTATATAATATTGTACTAAAATTATATATTCAGTGTTTCAACGAATAGAATTAGTTGTGTGGTACCGCAGTGTGTTTTACGCAGTACGCTCAGTACATTTGTTTGGAGTTTCTCTTGCACATGCACGGTGTACCTGCTTGCTTAAATTTTTTAAAGTCTGCCCGCGTTTTGATTTCCCCCCGGAATTCAGGATCAAGATGAAGTACACGTCGTTTTTCTTAACTCGGTTGGAATGTCACAGTGACGGACAGCTCATCCGACAAACGAGAGAGGACACCGAGGAAGGAAGTAATCAAGTTATTTTCTTGTTCACAAAGTGTTTACACTCATTCATATGTGTCCTCTGCTCTGGGACATTCGTCTCTTTCAAGGTTTCGTACTTAAAGTTGACCGTAATGTGCGCGTACATCACATCCGTTTCCGACCGTTTGGGCTATTTACCACCATTCTCTGGTGTCTATTTGTCTACGATAATGTCTGGTATGCGGTCTACGTCATGTCTCGATGTTTCCCACAGGTCTTGCCCTTCTTCGTCACGGACTTTCTACCGAAGTCGCTGGCTCCTGTCTGACGGTATTTTTTTGCTTTCTTCGACGGGGGGACGTTCAATAATTTTGCTTTCTTGGATTTTCACTGGGAAATCTTCTGCTTTTCTTTTTTCTTATTGAACCGAATGAACGTCGTTACGGGTGGTTGTGTCCATTGCTTCTCACTTGCTGTTTTTTTTTTCGACCGTCCGGTTTCCAAGTGATCGTCCATAAAAGTAAGTGGCGAGGCATCTGTTTTGTTTGTTGTTCATGTCGTGTATTGTTTAACGGGAGTGAGTTTGAACGCGTCTGAAATGTCTAGACTACTTGCTCTTGCCATTCTCTTCGACTTTGTGTTCTCCTGCGATGTTACAGTGCGATTTTCTCAAGGCGTCCATTCGCCACCGATTCATTTTATACTACTAAATGTATTTTTGTGAATGTCGTAGGAGATTTATAAACCGTTCGGGAATTTTTTTCCATTCCTCAACTGATGATGTTGCGTCTTGATCACCGTGGAGAAGACTCGCAGTGACGTTTATTTTTGACTCTTTTGGGTTTTTATAACTTCGAAAACTTTCTTTGTGTTGTGGGAGAACGAGAGAGAGAGAAATTATAAAACTTTTACGTTTGTTGTAAGGGATGTATACCAAACGATTAAGAATAAAATAACTGAGTTTACTGTTGTGTTGTTCTGTGCCTCGTATGCGTCAGGTACGAACTTTTGAAACCTTAACCGTAAAACTGTGCTTCGTGACTCTCCTTTGCGCTTCCTAGACCTGTTCCTAGACAAGTCAAAATTCCGCAAGTCCTGGGACATTGCGAAACGATTCAGTGGTGGTTTTTCGTGCGTTCGGTGGCGAAGACCTGACCGATGCCTGAACCTGATCCTGTGCCCGGACACTGACTCTTTGGACTATGAACGTGATTATGAAAAAAATTGGTTTTTTGTACATGTCGTAGCGGTACGATAAACACAAACGGGTCCGGATTTAAAAATTGACTCATACCTGTAACTAGTTTAAAAAATTCAAAACTCGGAACTTTCGCACGTTTTTTTTTCTTCTACTTCTTTTACTTCCCGAGTTGTTCTCTCGGTCTTGTACATTCCATTGAATGCCCCGTGTGTGTGTGTGTGTGTGTATCCCCGCTTCCGTTTGTACTGTTGGGAAACCAAACTCCCAATTAAAAAATTTAACTTCAACCGACATTAATCAAGCGAGTTTACACCTTTTCCGCTCAATGATTTCCCTTATAGGAAGTAATATGTCGCCGTCAATTTGGTTTCTTCGGTTTGAGAACCCAGCAAGTGTACACTTATTTTTTGTGTACACATGAGTCGAGGTAAAAATTGAATTACGCCGCCGTTTTTTTTTGTCGACGAATATAAACTGTCAAAAGGAATCCGAGCAACCCGAATCGGATTAATCTGTGGCCTTGCTACTTTTCTGGGAGTTCTAGTAGGTAGAATTAAATCCACCAACGGCAAGACCAATAGCAGACCAATTAGATTTGTACTTCGATACTTTTAAGATTGTAGTTAGTTAACCTTAGCAAACGTTAAGTTGTGAATAACCAAATTATAACCATTGTTCATACATGGATATTCGCAAATTATGGCCGGCTGTAAATGCAAACACGTGTGTTTGCTTCGGTACTCTTCGGCAGGGATTCTTAGGGGTTCTCCCTTTAATATCAACTCTATGTTTATGTCTTTATGAAAATTATTTTATGATTTATGTGCTGTAATATTTACGCACAACATTTATACACTGCTAGTGGTCTTCTGAAAATATTAAATAGCCTGTACTGCTCTTTTAAGTTGACTAAATACATGTAATTATGTACATAAAACTCACGAACCTGTTACGTGCCATAGGACAACAGCGATTGTTTCAAGTTCACGGTCATTATCACACACAAATTCAATAATTTTAATTTTTTTTCGGGTAAATTACCCACCCTGACAATCTTATTTTGAAAATCACCCTTCCAAAACCACAGGGTAGAGCTTAAAACTTAAAATTAAAAGTAAAATTTTTTTGTTTTCTGTAAATGCCAGATCGGCGTCGCGTTGAGTGGAAAGTTAAAAAAAAGGTACCCGGTACCCCTGGTCCTTTCTTACGCAATATTAAATCGTTTTTACGGGGCGGGGGTGAAAACTAGTCCTTCACGAATTCCTGCTCTTTTGATGTGTCGAGGTGTTATTACCGGGATTATTACATGCATGAAAATGTACCTGTGATACCTGCCGAATTTTTCCTTTCACGTACCCGGATCGTTTTGAAAAGTAATCAATACGGCCGTGAGAAAGTTTACTTTTCGTGACTGATCATTCTTCTCCAAGTAGATCGGCAACAAGATTTCGGGAACTCACGAGGACAATTTCCTCTTGCGCCTGCCGAAGATCATGAGATGAGATGATTGCGAGAGTTTGAACGTAGTGCAAGAGAGAGAGAGAGAGGTAGGTATGACCACGGGAACCTAATAACGATCCTGGCACTTTGAAGCACCTCGAGGATGAAGAGCATGAGATAGATGGGTGGGTTCTCGGTCTCATGGGTACTCGTGCAAGTACTCAGATTGGCTGCGGTCAGGGCCCCGAAAACGGGGGGGAAAAAAAACAAACACAGGAAGTGGTTAATACCCGAAAGACACGTGACGATTTAACCGGGGCTTAATTACCGGTTTCGCCTCTATTCATTTCCTCCAATTTAGGTATTATCATTTTTATTAAGTATTTTAACGCGATGAATAATAAAGGTGAATTCCACGTGGGTTAACACCAAACACTCCTCAGAAGGAATTTAAAGTCGTCTTGAGAAAACTATTGATATTGGGTTATACACTTAAACTTACTTATACATAAGTTGGCGGTTTTGGTTACCGACCCGACAGCAAATCACTCCATTTATGTGTCTGTCGGTTGTCACACATTGTCTCCCCGGGAGTGCACGTCCACAACTTTTACTGAGGACTCAGTTACTTAAGTTCTCAACGCGCATTTTTTTTTGTTTCATTATTATTAACTTGCTCGAGTATCACTCGTGTGATCTGACTACAATGGCTGCACAGGTACAATTAATCTTTTAATTTCCCATCCCATCCGACTTGGATGTAAAAGACTCATTACAATATAAAATCAAATATTAATTACCTCCACCCCACCTGCCGTCCAATTCTTTGTGCAGAACTTAAGTTTTAATAAGGGGAGAGACTCGGCTGTAATTGCAATTCGTTTTTCCTTTATTTGTTTTTTCTCCTCGTGCTTTGTATCCTCGTCCTCCTTCACTCCGGGCCGGCTCTCGCTGTCGTCTTTCGGTTCACTCCGAAAATTCCTCGGACGTCGAGTTACGTTGTTATTATTATTTTTTTCTTAACTCAAGTTTGTCCATGCTTATTTTTTAAAATCCTTTGAATTCCTCTTGAATGGAAGAAGAATTCCGAATCGAATTTTTATTTCGTTTCAAAACGGTCGACGTTTAGTTTGCCTCTCCCATTGAATTTCTCCTTCACGAAGTAGTTCGTCCGACCACGTAGCTCTCGTTTACAAATTCGTTTCCAACTACCAGAAACTATTGTAAGTCTATAAAACCAATAAAATGAAGGTTCGGAATTTTAAAAGTCCGTTTCGTCATTTATTATTGGTGTTTATTTATTTATTTTTATTATTGGGTAAGCTTTCTCGAAAATCGTAGCAAGTTTGCCAACGATCGAACTCGTCGGAGAGCTCGACGTTCGGATTTTGTCCGGTGCGATGTTTTCCTCTTAACGGAACTATTAAACTTATGTATCTCGTGTGGTTTACATAATTCGTCTGAGACACTCCACGTGAGACCGAATTGTTCGAACGCGAAGTACTCGACTTTTTGAATGGGATTTTTTTTTTTTTTTGGTTTCGGTTGGTCGGGTGTCGTCGTGCCTGAAAACTTTGTCGACTGCTGCCACTGGTGACGAGCACCGATTCGAATTTAATAAAAATTTATTTTCATCGTTATAATTTCCAAACTAGTTATATTATCGTCGGCCGTTTTGATCGATGGCCATTCCGAAATTTCGTTTTCGGAGGCTTAATAGTTCAACTTGTCCCGTGTTTCTCGCTCGTCTCCAATGGTGACACCACCAAATTCATTCACGTTCTCACTTTTATTAGACACCACGCCACCCATTTTTTATTTACTTTCATCATCGTCGACTTATCGAACGCGTCTACCCGGACGACAACCCGCTTGCCAATTCGTGTACGGAGGACAACGACGCCGGGGGTTGTGGGAACAACTCCCGTTAGTTGACGTCTAGGTAAATTTTATTGAAGTTGTAAATTACGAGGACCAGGTTTTATTTGCCACTACCGACGTATTCGAGTAGGTACCACAAGGGAACAAAATAAAATTTTACGAACGCCGATTCCGCCGTTTCCACTGTTTAATAATATTTCTTTCTTTTTCGGTCGTCCGTTCCCCAGCTTTTGCTCCGAATGCATTTGCCCGTAGCAAAAAAAAAAAAACGCAAAAATTCTTACGAGACTCTTGACGATTTACGAGCCATGAAAGTTGTGCTCCACCGAAATGTTTGTTCTCCACTCGGTGAGCCTGGCAGAACAATGCAGATGTCCATTAATCAGTTTAATTTTGTTAGTTTTATTTGTTTAATTCGCGTACCTTGAATTCTTAAATTAAGTCGGGGTCTGGGGAGAGGAGTTCATTTTGTTACTCAAGTGAGCAGGTAAGCTCAAGGCAAACTCGGCTGCAGGATGTGACAAATAGACAAATTTGACTTCGAACGGATAGAAAATTGCGCTATTTACTATTTACGGTGGGTTTTTGCTTAGTCAGTGACTCGGGCGATGTCTTCCCCGTGTTATTTTCTCAATTTGACGTGTACGGAATGTAAATTATAATTTATAAACTATAAATGAATAATATATGGTCATGAAAATTTACCACTCGAGGGAAGAATCAGCGACAAATTGCCCATTTTATTTTATTTATTGTACATAAGTTTTATACACTCGTTATTTAGAAATATATTTGTAGCATCAGATCGGGTACGGGTAAGGTGGACGTCGCTTTTAAACATTTTAAATTGGAAGAAATAAAGTAAATAAATGTCAAACCAAGGTAATAAAAAGATTTCGGGGGCTGCGTGCGGAACAACATCCAACTTGAATTTTGGTACGACTAACCGCTTCGACGCGGTCAGCCCGGACGTTTAAGTACCGGCGAGTTACTTGACATCCGCAGGACAAGTCAGAAAGGAAGGAGTGCACTTGCATACTATTACCTAACCTACGTGTTACGTAGGTTTTATGTATGTTAGTGAAGAAGTAGAGTGAGCGAACTCAAGGTGTGTTCAAGTACCTCGTACCGATGTGGTCGTAGCGGACAGGTGTCCCTGTCGAGACTTGTAGTGGCCTGGCCCCAACAGCCTCGTGTTCACCGACCCGACCGAAACACGACGAAGGTACCCGTCAGTCCTGAATTTTCGTTCTGCCCCTCTCGTGTGAGTGTGAGAAGAGCCGTGTCTCGGGAAATTCGTGTACCCAGATAAAATCGAAATTCGTCCGCCACGATCTTTTCTTTCTTTCTTTCTTTCTTTCTTTGGTCGGAATTTACGATGGGGTCCCATTAATTCCCCGGTAAGAGGTACGTCCGTGTGTTCGGTGGCAGAATCGGTGCTAAAAAAAAAAAATTAGCGGTACCCATGAGAACCGATGGTACTCGTACGGGTAGTATCAACGCCCTGGCACAGTTCAATTTATGTCTGGACGTGGGCGCGACTCGAGCGTTACAAAGAAAAAAAAGAAAACTAAGTATTCATTGACCACATTTATACTTAATATCGAACGAGATCTCGATTGTCTTATATCGAAATATCTTTTATTCCCGTTCTCGTTGTAAATTGAATTTATGGATTTTCGAACTTCAATTCGTCGAATTGTTGCCGGTCAGGAGAAAACGCCATTTTCCAACATTACAGATAACTTGTTAATGTCATTTAATGGTTACGTGCTGTTCCTTTACTTCTTTACGTACCGTTACCTTTTCTCTTACCCGTCTAACCTGCCATCTCCTTGGTCTTTTGTAAAATGAATCGTTCTTTTCGTGATCCTCCCCTCGTTCATCACAAATTGTGGTCTCCACACTCAGGAAAATCGCAGTCAATTTAAATTGTGTTGGAGGGTCATGTATTGTTGAGGCATTATTTTGGCTGATGTACCATACGGTCTGTTGAATTGTTCCGGGAAGGGACCGTGTTGTCTTTGGTGGTGCACTGGGGAAGTATTGAACCCTGCGCGAAATTGACAACTCCACAGCTCTCCGACAGGAACTCGTAAATTCTCTCATCTCACATGTTCTCGAGCAAGTAAGTTAACAGACGCTGCAGACGAGACAAAGGACGATGTAGGGATGTGCAATGCGGCGTATCCCTCGACTCGTTATGTCGTACTCTCGCGGAATTTTATTTCCCTTAGGTTATGGCCTCTCTTTCTTTCAGTCAGGCACGGGTCGTGTCCCTGGAAGCCCTGTGGGAAGGAGTACGGTCTTCCCGAGTGTGCACCGTCGTTCACCGTGTAACGTGTCATGTAAATCATCCATCCGCGCAGTAAAAGTCTTGAGTTCTTGTGTGTGCTCGATTAGAAACTCAATTGGAAAATGACCCCATAGAAAGAAGGAATGGACTTGCTACACCTACTTATTGCTTTATTCATTGTAACATCTCCATCATTTATGTATCTCTTGTAAATAAATAAAACGGAAATTCAACTCTTTATCATTTGTGCTTTATCATTTAATTTTGAGCCTTCAGAGTTTTTATGTTGTTTTTACCCTTTTTCTTGAATTATTACGACCCGTCTATTGTGTCGAACCACGTGAAATCGACCGGGTTAGGGTTCTTGGCTGTTGATACCCCAAGTGAAGTGCTCCCTTCAGGCTACGTATAAGGAAGCTGACATAAATCAAACATAAAAGGCAACTTGTATTGAACCGAGCAAAAACATACATTGAATAATAGGAGGCAACGATACCCATAGAGAAATGACTTGGTTAATAGTCGAAGACTGTTTTTTCATTTATGTTCGATACCTTCTTTTCTCGTCCTGTACACCACCAGATAAACTTAATTTAAGAATGTTTGAGGTCAAACGTAAGCACGCGATGTGGCAAAACTATTTTTATTTACTTAAAAACACGAGAGGGAGGGGAGAATTTATTTTCTTTTGTTAAGCTGACAGGTACGCGTGATGGCTTCTCCTTGGTGGAAGACTCGAGGCTAACAACCTTTTCTTTGAACTCGAAGAAAAGTCCGTGGAACGTCCGCGGACAATGTCGAATTCACGCCGCGGTGAATTGGAAAATTCGGGTGGACCTCGCCTGCCCACCTGATACCTGGCCAATCAGGTTCGGAGCCCCGGCTGCGTTCTCACCTGAGTTGGCACACACGGGAGGAGGAAGGCCGGCCTTCTTCCTTTTCTCAAATGGCACTCTCGATGGGAAACGGTCTCGGTGTCGACCTGGAGATTAACGTCAGAAAATTTTTGAATAATTTGATTAAGAACAGGTGCAGGATTCGGATCGTTGAATAGGTTCATAAGAGGAATGAACTTGTTGACCACCTGATAACCTGTCAAGAGAATTATTATTTTACATGCGTCCTACTTAGGCTATCGTACTAATGTCAAGGATTCTGTAGCTCCTTCAATATTTAATGATCGGTTTTCATATACACATGATTGATTTTCTTCGTGTTTGGATGTTTTACTAATAAAAGATCTCTCTCTATCTCTCTCTCTGTCTCTCTTTATAGTTCGAAACGGCTACTCTTGCGTTCCGATCGCCCTGTCAGAAGGACTCGACATTCGTCTCAGTCTAGCCGTCCGACAGATTCACTACGGTCCCGACGGGGTCGAAGTAGTCACAACCAACTCCAAGAAAGAAGGAACCACGACGACGCTCAAGGCTGATGTTGCCCTATGCACTTTACCTTTGGGTGTACTCAAACATTCCATCGCGAACGCAAATTCAAACTCTCCTCCGAGTCAGAACGTCATTCAATTCATTCCTCCTCTGCCCAACTGGAAAGTCGCATCCATCGAACGTTTGGGCTTCGGAAACCTCAACAAGGTCGTACTGTGCTTCGACCGGATATTCTGGGATCCCCACTCGAACCTCTTCGGACACGTGGGCAGCACGACAGCCAGCAGAGGTGAACTCTTTCTCTTCTGGAATCTCTACCATGCTCCCGTACTCCTGGCGTTGGTCGCTGGGGAAGCAGCCGCCATCATGGAAAACGTCACCGACGATGTCATCGTTGGAAGGTGCATAGCCGTTCTTAAGGGGATATTTGGCAACACGGCAGTGCCACAGGTAAATTAATATTAATTTCTGCATTCTGTGCATCCAACTTCACACAATCGGTCTTTTTTTTTCAACTACAAAGGTGGTGTTCTGTGTAGAACGAGATGCCGGGAAACAACCACGCGTTGCCTTTTGTTGTCAGGACGTTGTCGCGTAGCTGCGTCTTCGGTCACACGACTTAAGAGAAACGGGGTTGTATATTAATGTACATTTATTTGTCTCAAAGAAGTTAATAAATATATCTTTATGATGAAGTTTCACTGTCACGCTCTTTATGACATGAGACTTTTTTTGCGTTATGGTGGAAATTACTATAAAACTCTCCGCGGGTCGTCCTAATTATATTTTTCTTCTAGCAGTTCTTAATTTTTTAGCACCCGGCCAGAAGTTTTCAGGCTGCCCATCCATTATTGATTCTTAAGTACATTTTATGTTTCAGCCAAAGGAAACAGTTGTGACAAGATGGAGGGCCGATCCATGGGCCAGGGGCTCGTATTCCTACGTGGCTGTGGGAGCCTCCGGCAGCGACTACGACATGTTGGCAGCTCCTGTGTCTTCATCGCCCAACGTTCCTCCTCGCTTGTTCTTCGCTGGTACACAAACACGACCGCTTGACTTACTTCCTGTCACTGTTGCCTTTTGTTCTTCTTCTACATGTGTACCAAATGTGTTTCAGGCGAGCACACGATGAGAAACTACCCGGCAACCGTTCACGGTGCTCTTCTCAGCGGACTTCGAGAAGGCGGCAGAATTTCCGATCAGTTCCTGGGCTGCACCTACGCTGCACCACCTCAGAATGGAAACGGAAAAGGCGCCAGCGCAAGTTAATTTACCTTATTTTTTACATGGTAGGAAAGCGGTCAATAAACAACTCGAAATTTTATAACTTGACGGGTACTTTTGTTGATCTCCTGCGGATCACTCGATATTTCTGCGTAATTAATTTTCGATCCCCAACCTTTTTTTTTTTTGCCCCCATCTCATTCCATCTAATTGTTTCAGTTAAGTTGACACAACTGGCGGAGTCATTAGAAAGAATGTCTCACCTGAGAAACAGGTTCAATTTCATCAGGAAAATGGCCCCAGTCTGAAGGAAACTCGATTGAAACTCGACGTTTATTAATTTATAGTAACAGTAAAATTTTGCAAGCTTTTTTTAGTCACCGTCACTGCAACTTGCAATGTGTGTGCGTGTGTACGCGTGCGTTCGCGTGCTTGAGTGTATTTCACACCATGTTTTACGACAATTAAACGAAATAACAGTTTTAATATTCGTACGTTTGTGTACTTCCACACGGAGTGGCGACAAGGGTGCCATGTGCGCCATCGTGACGTCTTCTGCTCCCTCAGGTAAACTCCAAGCCTCCTCATCTATTTTTCTTCTAGAAATGTGTAGAAACTGTATCGTCTGCCGCCTCCTCCTCCTCCTCCTCCTCCCTCCCCCTCTGAAGGCGATTAAACTCCTACCTAGGAATTCAATTTTTCACTTTCTAGGCAATCCAACCCTTCAATTATGAATGTCTGCCCTAAAATTCAATTAACCGTAATCGTAGCAATTACATAACCGATGAAAGTCATTAATGAATGTCCGTAAAACGAAAGTTTCATCTTTTCTTCTTCAGGTTTATTACACTCCAATTTAGGTGCTCATGTGCCACAAAATAGTTTTAAACGTCCCTGTCCCTGGCTCATTTGTTTCTCCAGACAAACATCTCCAATCAAACGTTTACTCATCGCTTCGGCCCTAACCAAGTTTTCTTTGTTTCACAATCGTCATTCTTCGACTTTGCATCGTTTTGCCCCACGACTCGAACCTCGCTTTTCTTTTCTAGTACGGGGGTTGTACACACCCCTAAGTGTTGTCACATCCGACATCTTCTCAAGAAGTTTAGTGTAAGAGAATCTCACGGTCGGATTTTGTATTCTATCGCCGATTCTTGTAGGAATACGAATATTGTGGAAGATTATTTTTATCATCGGATGAAATAGCTTTCTTGCGGGTATAATTTTTAATTTTAATTTTCGACTATTGTGGTAGTACGACATCATTCGTAATGTGAACACATGGAACGGTGCACCATGCACCTGAGTTGATTCTCAGCAGTAGGTTCGAAAGTAGTGATTTTCCTACGGAAAAACAATAAAATTGATTAGAAAAAATTATTTTCTGTTTTGTGTTACTCTCCAGTAGAGCAAAGACTTTACCTCCCCCTGAAATGTGTCCATCATCACCAGGTGAATTTAATAGATTCCAGTTGCATGCGCAATGCCATTAAAAAAGTAAGTACAGAAAGTCTTTTTTCTCCTGCCGCAACATTGTCACATAAGACTCTTTCTCCTGCTGACCTACCTCGGCAGCCTCTGAGTCTAAACCAAGTGTCAACGGTTTGGCATTGTGTTCGTGCGGATTTATTTTTTTCTCTCTCGCAAACAGCTGGAATTCCGCCATTGATTAACAACGAAACGTCAAACTAAGAGAGAGAGAGAGAGAGAAATAGCCATTAAAGCGAACAGCAGGACAATTTCCTTAACTTCGTACGATTCGACAAAATCGAAATGTAATCAGCACTGGTCGGGAAAGAAGTTAACTTCGTTACTAGGAAATTGACAACGGACAGATTTAACCGACGAAGAATGTGAAAATTAGTTAATACACCGGGATAGTTTCGAGTTTTGTCTACGGGAAGTCGAAACGACCCGGCTAGACGAGACTAGACAAGAAAAGGTAAATTACCTTCATTGATGTTCAATATTGGGAATTGAATATCCCGAACGAGGGGCTCTCAATTTAAAAATCAACGAGACTCGTTCATGGGAAATAATTATACCGTGCCCAAGATTTATCTAGTTTCTATTCGATAAAGCAGAAGAAAAAAATCAATTTGGATCAATACATGTAGCCTATTTTACAATAAAATTTTATTTTTAGGTTAACGTTTCCTTCGGTCTCGACCGTCAGGGCAGATAACCTGGGTGCATTTCATACGTTTGACCTTAGCTACGTGTACCCGTGTATTTATTGTACGTAGCAAATTACAAACAGGTGAATTCATTGATGGGGGCAGTGCCTGTGGACGAAGTGACCAGCGTCGGTGTCGGTACGTAAAATTTTCGACTAGGAGTACAAAACGCGTTTTCCCTTAAAAAATATAGACGAAGGGAACACAATTGAATGCAATTAAGGCGATTACATCAGACCTGTTTGTTTACTAAATGAATGGTTTTGAGTTAAACGTCATCACGTGATGACTTTTTTATAGCCTCCGGAAAGGTTGAGCCGGTAGTTTGGAAGTTCTGCAGCTGTGTGGGGTTTTTTTTTTGACTCTCGGGTCTTATCGGGCTAGGAAATGACAGGAAACGAGGTCGATCGTTCGACATCTTTCAAGCGGCGGGGGTACGCACCCATCGATTGACTTCTGACGGTGTCCATCACACCCGGCAGGAACCTCGCACCCCTGACTGATGCAAAACGATTCATCTCAGGTGCGCGCCACTTACCCCGACAGAGGAAAGTGCAGTGCTGTGCGGAGATGGCGCGTGGGTGGTGTAACCTCTGACTTTCCATTAGTTCGGGGAGGGTTGCAGTATAAAGTTTCAGAGAGAGGTGGAAGTAGACTTTAAGAGCATTCTGAAATCAAAACCCATCCAAAGAAAGTTCTAAGAAAACCGCGAAATATCACATTCCACGTCCAATTATATTCCCAGTGAATGACTAAAACGGTGAGAGAGGCAGGAAGTGAAGTGAATTCGACTTCCGGTTGAAATCCCGGGAAAAGCTTTGGTAAATCCTCGTGAGTTAGGAAGTTTTGCTTCGGTAAAGACATTTTGAGTCTTCCACGGGTGAAACTCTGCGAACTCGTAACGCCACCCATTGCCACTGGTCTTTCAGTCGTTTTTTCCCCACCTGTGCCTCTACAATTCATCCATCAAAGATCGATGATTGATTTTCGTGTGTCGGGGTACCTGGTCAACCTGAGTTCACAGTCCGTCTACCCCTCTGAAACCTGGCCTTGTATTTTCTACACTGCAGCAGTCCTCGTTAACTAAATTCCCCGAAGATACATCCTTCTCCCGGTCTGTTACATAATGTACAAGACAAAAAAAAAGTAATTTTCTTTAAATTCACCCCGGGTAAAAACGTTCTGTCTTTCCCAATCGTTTCTCTTGTTGTTCCATCTTTGTTCTTGTGAACTCCAAACAACCGTTTTAATTTCTCCGAATCTAATTTTTTCATCTGCATGTTTACAAGGGTTCGAGTCAGTCGTAAAAAGCGCTCAGGGCGGTAGCAGCAGCAGCAGCAGCAGCGACATGTCTCGATCCGTTCAGCAGAAGTCAGTTTCCTCCGGGTCGTCGTGCTTTCCCACTCCCACCCACGTACACGTACAAGTCATTCCAAGTTTGCGTGCACTCTCTTCTGCATGACAGAAGCAAGACAATCGGCATTAAAAAGTTTGAGCTTTCATTATACCGAGAGGAAACGTGGCTTTGCCGTTTTCCCTAACCCAGGGCTGAGCTTTTGTTGCGGACAACGGGAACGCTCAAGTGAAAAATCTGAGCGTTCGGGCGGGCAGCGGGGGAGGATGGGGACGGAAAAGAAAAGACTGGGACAGAAACTTAAAGTTGAAGTCTTGGCGGTTGAGACGTTTACCCAATAACAACTCGGATGTACAATTATGTAATTTAAGTTCTCGGTCGGTGAAGCGAAAGTCTCCCTCTCAATGGAAGTCTCGTCGAGGAGACGTGGCGGCAGACACGCCGTGCTGGAAACTGCCAAAAAACCGGTTTCTTAATTATCGCAAAAATAGAAATGCTAATCGAAACTCATTTAGACGTCAAAAATAATTTTTCACCCACGAACGTTTAAGTTGAACGCTTACGACAGGACAACACTTTAAAAAGATGACAACGTTGATGGCTTCTTTTTTCTTCGGAACAAAAAAATTGTTCTTTCTTTCGTCTTCCGTTTTTCTGCCATTAAAACCTGTTAACATGTGGGCAACATTCGTAGGTTCCTTTAATCCGTCGGGTGAGAAAGGAAAGCGACTTTTTTCCTTTTCTCCTTTCCCTGGGGCCCCGAAAAAAAACTTTTTCAAAGGTCTTTTGTTGGTTTTTAACTTTCGGTGTCCTTCTCTCTCTCTCTCTCTCTCTCGGTTTTTTGGAAAATCCAAAAATGAAAGCTTGTTTTCTCCGGAAAGTTTCACAAAACGAACGCGTCACCTTCCGAGGTTTCCCCCTGGAGGACTACCCGGATACCCGCTTGTCCTCTTCTGCCCTTTTTCCCTTTTGCGGTTTCGTCCGGTCGAGTTTTCCGAGCTGCAAAATTTTTTGCCGGCCACGTCATCGGTCGAAAGGCTTGCGGTCACGTGGAGAATCTGATTTCCAAAGCTCGGAATCGGGTGGTTTTTGTCAGAAGTTCACCCCTTGAAGATTCGGTGAGCGTGTCGGGGGTAAGAAAGCGTTCGCGGGGAGAGAGATAGAGAGAGGGATTTACGTCGGTGGCGAACGGGTGAGTGTCAAGAGGACAAGTTCCGAGTACCACGACGGCCATGACGCGGATTCTAATTTTGTAGTTGTTGGTTTTTCTAACCGAAAAAGACTGAAATTTTCCGCAGTTGAACGGTTGTGGTGTTTTCAGGACCGCAGCAAGCATTTCTGCAGCGTCCTACTGGAAGAATCCTCGATCTTCGGATTAAGTTCGTACTCTTTCCTCATACAAAATTAAAATAATAAAACATTTATTATTAGTTAGTAGAAATGAATGAAATTTTTGCAACGAACTGACAGAACCGGAAAAGTGGAAAAATCAGAAGTGAACCCGCGTAACAAATAAACTGGAATGTAAAAGTTCACACACGCACGGCGGTGAGAAATACTTGTGAAGTAATGAGATGGCAAAAGGGCAGACGAGTGACCGACAACTCACCCGGCTCCCATCACACACACACCCCAAAAAAAAATGGATGACATTAATGTATTTAATCCAGAAAAAGCAACTGTCACAGGAAGTTAACGAAAATAAAAGAGAACATGAGGAGAGCGTGTTGTTACTGCTAATCGCCGGTGTTCAGTGTCCCTCTCGTACCTGTACGACTGTACCTCTCCCATTCTACTGATGATTTTCTCTAAATTCAACGTCCTTTTTTCGCAGTCAAGTTGAACGGGTCTGAGTACTTGCGTGCGGGTACTCAGTCTCAGGGCAGAGCTCATCTAACTTTAAGGTAACTTAACGACTTTAAATTTGTCCGCCATCGCGGCGGCCTTTCCGCGTGTGTATATTTTTGTATATAGTACGTTCCCAATTGCAATTTTCCCTATTTTCTAACTGTCTCTTCTTTCTCTCTCTCTCGGAAAAACCCGTAAGTTTCCATTCCTGTTCCAGGCCCCCGAAATCTTTCTCTAAAAGTTGAAACAAGAGATTGAGAACGACGAGGGAGGCAGCGCGCGAAAAGCAATTCAAACTTTGTTAGGCTCAACCAGGCGTTCATTGAGGATTTTGTTAGACTCTTTGTTTTCCTTCAACTCGTTTTTCCTTTTACATTTTGGCTTTCCTTCACTCCTTCCTGCCACTTCACGTACGCCGTTCCTTTTCTATTTTCTTAAGGACGCACGAACGAAATTTAAGGGAAAGAAAATTACATTGTTTTCACTGTCTTTTGTGATTTTTGCACGGGTTACTTGGACGGGTCCGGGCACAGTCGGACCCGCTTTCCTTCCTCTAAGGTCGAGCTTTCAGACCGTTCCTCAGGCCCGTAATATAAATATAATATAAACAATATTAGTATATATACGGGGGGTATCATTGAAGTCCTTCAAAATGGCGTCCTCTCGTACATTTGGACACAATCGGCAGTGTCCTTTGGGTTCTCATCTTCACCTCACTTTGTCTTCTCCTCTCGACTTGACAGAGCGTCCTGTCTCAAATCCATCAAAAGTCGAATCAAAAGACGTGAAAAAAAGTTCCTTTTCACTTACATCTCCATTTTGTTCGCGGCATCTTTCATTCCGAATTCTTTTCTTCCACTCACCCGGTTATTATATACGTTTTTATTAGGGAGATATGAAAAGAGAAATGCTTTTCTCATCTCCTCCGCCTTTTCTTCTTGTTCTTCACTCGATAAAACATTCACTTAATCAATGTGTCTCCCTTTGTTTTTACCTATTTTTTTTTCTCCTACATCTCTCTCTTGTTCTCTTTTAGTCTCCGTCTCATTTATCATTTCTTTTCGGTCAATCGAGACCTGGTCTTCTTCTTCTTCTTCTTATTCTTCTTTGGTCTCGTACGTCTCGAGGATTTATGTCCTTTCGTCGAACGAGCGAATGAGCGAAAATAAAGATGGGGAGGTTTATTAAAGAGTACTAAAGATGGTTAATTAAGTTCCGGATTCGGTGCCTCCGTGATGGATCGCGGTCCGGGTGAGGAGACAAGAAGTGCAAAATGTGCAGGTACCGAGTTTCGTGACACATTAATTAAGTTCACAGGTTTCCATTTGAAAATGGCGTCAGGGGAGGACATTGCCACCGAGTGCCAACCTAAGCATTTCCTATATACACTTTGTTTGAAACTGATCAAACTGCTTTTCAAAGTTCCCAAATGCTTTTTCAACTTTTTAGCAATCTCGTCACTCAACTTTTTCTCATCCTCCATTTTCTCCCACTCCTCCTCATCTTCCTCCTTCTCCTTCTCCCCCTATCAATTCTAAGTAATGAAGTTTCCGTTGGAACTTTTCTTTCCTCTCGGAATCTTCAATCTTTTTTTTCTAGTCATATTCTAGTCTCTCTCTCACTCTCTCTCCCTCTCTCTGTTACTGTTCTGTTCAACATCACTCTGTAACATCCTTGTGGAAAGTTCTGGAAAAATAGCAGGCCCAGGTATCCCAAACACGTGGGCACCTAATTGATGAGTTTGATTTTTCTCCCAACGCATTCATACTTTACTCCTCTTGGTAATGGAAATTATTTATTACCGTAATTTTTATTGCTCATTTATTTTACTCTTTTTTTTATTACTTTACCCATCTTCTCGAGATTTACACGCGACAATACAAGTTTCTTGTCGTTTTATAAGTTTTTATAGAGATCTCTATCCGTGTTGTCTGGTAGTCGGCTGCGATGTGTCCGTCTCCATATGTATATATGTATATATATATATACTTGTATATATGTTTAGGCACACACGTATGAGTCACTCACTTCTTTTTATGTTGGTTTAATGTTACTCTCCTTTAATTATCGACTTAAACGTTGGGGTCTCGTACGCCTACGGAAGGTCCATGTGTCGTTTACATACTGCTTGAGACGTGGGTTTATGTATAATCTTATACCCACGAGTAGAACTTTATTTCTCGTTATTTTATTCATTCACTTTCTTCGTTTTATTGTATAACTCTGACTGGAACTCTAAAGAGGAACCGAGTCACCCGTGGAAATGGAACCGAATGACGCTGGTGACAGGTAGAACCACTCTGCTTTTCCGAGTTCCCTTTTTTTACACACAGGAGCAAAAAATATATGTTGTGTATGTTCCGGACATTTTTCTCCTACTGATCGATTTAAAATGGTGAAAATGATGGATTTTCATGTGACAAATTCACGGAATTTTAATTAAGGGAAACGAGACCCGGGTCCCACCACTAATCCTGGTGTATCACATAGAAACGGCGGTGATTTTCATTAGACCCGTAATTAATGGGTCCGATGAAACGTTATACATTTTTTTTCGTCTCTCTTTCAAAACTAAGAAAAACAAACTCGACCATTAATTACAGTGATTGTTAGTTGTGGGGATTCGTAAATAATAGTCGTAAAAGTCACAGAGAATATCGAGTGGAATTCGGTCTGGAGAAATGTGAACGAGACGTTTTTAAATTGAGTTTTCACTAATGGAAATTTCGTATACAGTCGAGTCGAATCGGAACTTGCTTGCTGAATTTTCTGTACGGTTTTGCAGGTGTCTCGGTGGAAAATACAGATGTCAAGTGGAGTGAGAGAATAAGTACAAGAGTTTTAAGAAAACTTGTATATACTTTTATAATAATGGCGAGTCGCTGGGGAATTAACATATAAAAAAAATAAGGCGGATGAACCTGATTTTGTTTTTTAAAACTTTACTTCTCTCCGCCCGTTCATAGTTCGGGTTCAATTAATCAAATCCACTGCGTGACAGAACATCAGAGCGGAACACAATTTAACGGACAACTCTGCCCTTCTAACAAGATAATGAGGTAGAGAAACTCGGAAGGTTTAAAACTCCGGGTGGCAGCGGAAATGGGTGGCATTCATGTTCGTGAAAGTTGTGGAAACGAGAAATTATGGTGCACATCAGTTCAAGTCGGATGATTTTTTTGGTTTTAAGGTAAGGCAAAGGGCAATTACCGAATGAAAACGTCAGGACGAAAAAGACAGGACAGCCAGAGGAAGGATGAGGAAAGAAATAGACGGAGCGGTGCCCCTGCGTTTGTGCCCCTGCGTCCGTGTGTTGCACCTGAAAACTTCAACAGCACGCGAAAGACCAGTTGGACACGTTTGTTCAAGGTTTGACAGGACAAAGACGATTTTGCACATCACCTGAATTTGACATTGGAGCAGTGAAGCCGACGCTGTTCCATTTGAAAAGGTCGAAACCGAGAGAAATCAAAGAGAAACAAATGTTCTCTACCTGTCGCGTTTTACTTCCTTGAAATCATCTCCTCGAGTACCGAAATCAACAAACTGTATATAAAATTTCTTACGGTTTTCAGAGGGTGGGAACTTCATTTTAAATGGAGCCTCTCGTACAGTAACCGACGCTTCTTTTACAGGAGACCTTCGTCGCGTCTTACTCTCACTACACTTGAGACCGGTCCTCAGTTGAGTCAACATGTACCCTGTACATTGCCTGATGAGACATGAAGAAACCTGAGCGAAAATCTGTCTCTCGCGTACCCGTTCACCATTTCAGATCCATCATACAATTGACGTTTGCTGTAGATGTTGGTTAGATAAGAATAATCGCCCCGACTTAACTGTACAGACCTCGGTCATTTTTTTACTAACTTATTTGTAGTGTTGGTAGCCGAGTGAATTTCTCTGGGAAACTTTCAAGTTGTCGTTTCAGGTGACCCGTTCTGCAGGTTTTTTTTGGGGGGGGGATTTCCCATTAAACGACTTTTATCACGGGTCGATTCCTTTTTTTTCGGTTTCAGCAGAGGTCTCGGGGCGATTTTGGAAATTCGTTCGGATCCTTTTCCATTCTTCGGGGATGACCCGTAAATCATTCCGGGAAGAAATTTGACGCGATATTTTTGTCGTTGTCATCCTCTGGTTTGACCAATTCGTTTTTTTAAAGGACATTTTTATTTAATTGTCAATTCAAAGTTTTTTACGTTTTACAAAATGAATCCTCTGATTTTGAGTACCGGTTTATAATTTTTATCTAATTTGATTTGTTTGCTGTTTGTCAATTCTTTCGGTCTCGAGTCAGACGGTTAACCCGGAGTGACAGAACCTTCTTGTAATATTTAGAAATGTAACAGAAGTTAGAGGAGACAAAGCAGACTGCTCATTGACGTTCATCAGACCATTCCGTCGACTCTGTTTCTGTTTTGCCAGATGCGACGTCTGATTTCCGCAGATAGAAATGATGTTGTCAGAGGGAGGAGGTACTTACTCTCGAGTTTTCTCACTTGTACAAGAGCAAAGACAAAACCTAAGTGAAAAGTTAGGTTTACACATATGCCGCGAAGAGTCGCTGTAGCATTTTCTGTTGTAAAATATTAACGAACATTTTTAAAGTTTAAAAATTTGTTTAAAACTTCGATGTATCGAAAGGTAGTAAGGTAGAGGCGCACCTGAGGCCGAGGAACAGTTGACTGAAAGACTATTTTTTCGCAGACACGTTACTTACTCTTTTCATTCCAGGTGAAAAATTTATAAATGACAATCTGGGCAAGTTCGGGGAGTCGGCTAGAAATTGGAGTGAAATATTTAAATTTTTAATCGAGGAGGGAGCGCCGAACTCGCCTTGAGAAGCGGCACTATGCAACTCTCATTCCCTTGGCGAACGAACCTGTGCAGGTAGCCGTTTGTAAGGGGTAACATGTCTGCAAAGGTTCCCTCGAGAGGTTTATCGATTCCACGGAGAGACGTGGAAGACGTTTTTTTTTCGGACGTAAAAACTTTCGTTAGATACAACAGAAAGCAAATCTTTTGTTGTTATCTGCGAAAGAATAGAGGGAAAGGATGCGAAAAGGAATAAAATGGGAAACGGATTAAGTTGAAAAAGTTTGTATGTCTCGAGGTGTTTTAAAATTTCGCCTTGGCAGTTCTCACGAGCGAACGACACAATAGGAAAAGCAGAAGACGAAACTCCTGGGAATTTAGGTCAAAACACCTAAACGCAGAGAATTCGGGACAGAAAGAAAATAGTTTTCTTCTTGCCTCCGACCAAGCAACCATTGCCAGAAAATTTTGCCGCGAAACCTGGAGGGGGTGAGACACGCAACGGAACGTTTTCTTTATTTTTGGTTTACTTTACTCAACGACAAAAGTCGCACTTGGCTTCTTTCAGTGACGAGAGGGCGAATCAGAGGACACACTACAACCAGGTTTCTGTGCTTTGCTTGGCACGTCTCAAAACCTCCTCAAGAGACAAGTTCCCTCGTTTTTGCATTCTTCTACCTGTACTTTTCGGTTCTTGTTAAGTTGTATGTAGAGCATCCGCCGGAGCACCGGTAGAAAAAGACAAGGTAGACAAAATAGTGAGGGGAGGCGGCCGGAGCGAGAGATAGATCAAAAGAGAAATCAATTCCTAGCAAAATCAATTTCAAGCCCTCCACCCGATTCATCCTCCCGTTTGAAACTCTTTATAACTCGGACTACTTATCTCAGCAAAATAGAAAGCTTCAACGTCATCTCCTTTCTACTTTCCCCGTCTACGAGAGAGAGAGAGAGAGAGAGAGAGAGAGAGCTTCGTCGTCTACTTCTACTTCTAACTTGTGCGTCTCCTTCCTTTCAGTTTTACGATCTCTCCGAGAATTTGCTGAAGCGCATAAACAATTTCTTGGTAAATATTTCATAATTTTTTTTTTGCTGCTGAAAATATTCCTCCAGCTTATCCTGATTGGATGAAATTCTCTTTCAGAAAAGTAAACGACGGAGTGCAGTGCAGGCTCTAAGCCGAAGAAGATAAAAAAAAATCCGTGAGATTTACATTTCCACGCTCCCGTTCAACAAGAAGAAGAAGAAAAAATCAACTCCCTGTATTTTTTTTGGGGGGGCTTGTTTTATTTTTTAACTTACCAGAAATTTTTATAGTTTAGTGTGTGTGCGTCATGTGGAAACTATAACGAAAACTATGTGTCAAAGTGGAAAAAAAAAACAGAAACGAAAATCGGGGTTTCCCACTGTCGGCTGGACTCCTCGGGGAATCCCCTACATCGGTCTTCAATTTACCAGAGCGACAAAAACACACGTGCCTGTTTACCAACAGCGAAATATCCGACACGAAGTTCGCTGTGGGTTGTAATTTTTAATTTCACTACGAACCAAATCTCGTCACCTCCTCACTACGAAGGATCCCTGCTGGGGTGCCCTCGCCTCAACACGACCCCCTTGGTTGTCTATTACTATTATTCCTATTTAAATTCTATTTTACATAACTATTTAGTGGAACTGAGTCAGCAACTATGTTTTTTGTTGTCCCTTCCCAATTTGATGTTTGTCACCGACAGGTTCAACAACTGCAGACGCACTCCACTTCTGATTATTATTCAATCGGATTTTGCTCTCCCCTGATCGGAGCGCATAATTTTAAATTCTTGTTTATTCATTAATAATTTCAATTTATGTATTTTTCTGGCTGGCCGTGAGATTTGTGTCGGGATTAATAGGTTTTTATGGTTACTGCTCGTTGATTTGGTTATTCACTGGTTGTTAGACTTCGAGGAAAGTTTTGAGATTGTCTCTCTGCCAGAAGATCACTTCTTCTTCCCCTATGCATACATATGTATATTGTGAATTTGACAGAAGGCATTTGACCGGTTGGAATTTATTCGTACTTTATTATATACATATATATTGTGCGCCTGTTACGGTTGTGTATAGCCTTCAGAAAGACTTGAACGCTTCAAAAGATTAACTTTCACGGTACGGTTTCTAGAAGTAAACATTTATGAATGCGGTCACCGTAGGATGCAGTGAGAAAATGGTCAACCACATCCATCCCCACGCCTCCATCCTCAAGCACAAAGAACTTCATTTGTAGCCGTTTAATACGTTTAAAAATATTTAAAATGAAAAATTTTTGCAAAGCCGCAGAGAACGTCCCCTGCAGAATTGTCAAGTCACTTTTTTTTTCCTCGTTCGCAAGAGTTGAAGTTTGAATTCCCTCGGCTGTTTTCTTCTTTTCCTGCGGAGGAAGGAAAACGGCCGAGGATTTGCCGGGGCAGTGAAACTGCGGCGGAAATAAGAAAATTTAAATGAATACGACGGCCGGGATTTGAATTCACGAAGCTTTAAACTCGGATTCGAGTAATTTCACTCCGAGATATTTTTTCTTTCGCCCTTCGTACGGTTCCCGAAAATCTTTTCTGGAAAAAAAAGAAGAGGAGCCTTCGAAAAAGAGCGGGCGGGGAGATGGGTGGGGGAATTTTGTCGCAAAACGGGTAAGGCAGGGGTGGGAAAGGGTTGAGACACCTTTTTCGGCACCTTTCGACCGTTCGACAAAAAAGAAAACAACTTTATAATTTTCCATTTTGGAGCGTTGCAGGGAAATTTTTTTCCCGTTCCGTTGCCCCCGAAGAGGCGAAAATTTTCCCCGTTCGACGGAGGCACGGACCGAGGGGGTAATTTATTGAAAAGTTCGTTAGGAGTTGATTCAGAGTTGAAGGGTAGCGAGCGAATTTACTTCAACTTTTCTTTTCGGGTTTTCCCGTTTTTTTTTTTGTTTCCCCAGAAAAAAAAGTATGAAAATTGCCGGGACTGCGCTTCTTTTTCTTCGTCTCTTCTTTTTTTTTCTTGCGCGTTCTCCTTCGTTTCAGGTTTTCCCATTTTTTTTTTCTTCCCAATGGAGGAAAATTTGTCGTCGGTTTTCGCCCCAGATTTGCCGCAGAATCCGAGAAAATTTTCGAGCTTTTGTACGAGTTTTCGGTTTCTGTGATTTTGGTTTTACTTCCTCCTCCTCCTGCTCTTCATCGTCGTCGTTTTGCTTCCCCCGGAAAAAAAACTTGAGTTTTTTCAAGCTGAATCTCGGTTAGACACCCGCATTTTTACATTTCGGTTTTTGGGGGGGTGGAAATCAATTATATGAAAATTGTCGATCGCGGTGAGGTAGTAACTTGTAGTAACAAGTCGGAATATTACGATCAGAATAGCTGGAGAATCAAGGTGGACGACAGGTGGAAACAGAACGAGAGAGAGGTTTGTGGCATCTCTCACGACCGTTCACTTCTTTTGTTTCTTTCCTCTCAGAATTTTTTCACCACGCAGAAAAGTATCGTTTCGCCGCAGTCGAAGAAGGAAAAATAAAATTTCGGCCTCGAGTATTTTCTTAATAAAGTTAGTTCGCAGAATTTTTCCGTCGGGAAGATGGTGATTTCGAGCGGTGGCGGAAAGGGCAGACATGTTTGAGGCACAACTTCAACCCCCGGGGGATGAATGTCTGTTAAATAAAAAAAAAAAATAACAGGAACTTTGCAGAAGCTGACGTCTTCCGGATGCAAAGAATTTTTAATTTTTTTTCTCTATTAAAAATTAACGGATATCGATTTACGGGTATTTTCAGATTCAAAAGTACCCAAATGAAAAAGAAAATTAAAATTGTGAATGTGTGTGTGTGTGTGTGTGACCTTCTCCGGGCAGACGTATTTTAATAAAAACCTTTGGAATTCACGTGATGAAGGTGAGCATTCGAATAAATTTCATAACTCGGGTGAAGTGAAGCTTTCGCTTTTTCATAACCATCCCTCGGATGACTCACGTCTACTTTGTTCCACCGAGAATTTTTCTTTTAGAATTTGACACCATCGTACAGGCACTGCCGGTGCTTTATTAACACATTATTTTATTATAATATATCGAATATTCTGCTCAATTCAAATCGTCGATCGAAGAGAAATTACGAAAAGTTTTCTACCAACCTGAACGTCAAAGTCAACAAAACTTGAATCGTCTGCTACACGTTTTGTGTACGTTTATTTCACGTACGCGTTTTTTGTATATACATACACCCACGTTTTAAATTTTAACTCGTAGTAAAGTAATCGTTCAAAGTGCCTGACCGGTGACTCTCGCAGAATACAGAATGACCGAGGAAGACAACAAAAAGGATGACGAGGAGAAAGAAGAAGTCAAGTCGGCGATTTCGAAGAAAAAGTTGGCGTCCAAAATGGCCATACCGAGCAAAAGTAGTTTGAAGTCATCCTTCAGTTCCAGCTCGGACACCAGCGGCAGTAGCCTGGCAATGAAGCGACAGAGTGAGTTCGACAAACTAGCCAAGGTAAACGGACGCGGTCCTATTCGCCGCATCTAATAGGACAGGTGTACTTACCCAGCCGTTTGTCCTGTCCCAGGGTCCCCGCTATCAGAACACGTACAGGTTGGATCCTAAGAGGCCGTTTAAAGCCAACGAAGTGTACAAGATACTGCAGACGATTGTCGAACGAGAAGTGGTCAACTTCCTCCAGTACGACGGTCTCATGGGCCCGAAGATTGTGCAGACAATCGCAGCGGAGGTGAGGAGCGCCGTCAAGCTACTGAATTACGACAGGTTGGACGTCCTCCTGTTGTGACTCTCGTCTTTTCCCCGAATCCAAAACCTGAAAAACGACCGCCTGTTTTTTTTTCAGGTATAAAATCTGCGTCATCGTCTACTTGGGAGAGAAGAAGCTCCACGGATTTCAGGCGGCTTTCAGGGGCCTATGGGACCACGAAAGAGATGGATGGACCACGTATTTTTACCAGTGCAGGACATATTTCGTATCGTGTACCTGTTTCGGATTGTACCACGATTGATTCCGATAGTTTAATCTCTCGAATTATGTTAATAACACGACTCTGCAACTACAATTCCCTTCGTAAATCAATGAATTCGGTGAGTCAGTTTAGTAGGAGAATCACTTGGGGTACCTAAAATTTTGTAGTGTGAAAAAATTTGACTGCAGCTTCTTAGGTATTTGGAACATGCAAGTGATCAACTTGTGTTGTGCGCGTTTAATAATACACGACACGCTCATTACAAAAAGTCGTTTGAATTTTATGTGCATACAATGAGATGAGATTCGTTATTACCTCGGTTGGAACTTCCAACTGTATATATAAATTTAGCGGAAAAGAAGAAGAACCGAAAGAGAAAGTTATCATCATTACCCCGTACGTTTCAAATTTTTAAAAATGTATGAAACGCACTGATAAGAAATTCATTTTCAAGTTTTAAAGAAAAATCAAAATATTTCACTGCATTACCATTTGAATGGTAGCACAGGGTTGCGGAGAACCTGAAGAAAAAAATATTCCATTTGATTTTTCCGTTTCCCTTGGGACAACAGGAGAACTGAATTTTGGGTTTGGTCACGACGGAGACGATCTGTTTGTAGCCCAGTCCGGTGAGTGTTTCTTGATGTTTCCGTGCGGGAGATTTCTGACCGCAGGACAGACTACTTTGAGGGAAAGCACAGCTTCTCCTGATTGAAATGGACGAAATAAACGGAATCCGTTCAAACCAAAACAATAAAATTCATGTTGTTATGAATAAGCGCCTTAGTTTTGACGGTTACGCTTTTAACATTACAGTGGAAGACAGAAAAAATCTATTAGCTTTCAGTTCTTCATAACTTCATTGATTCTACAAGTTCATCTTATTCAACTGGATTATATTTGTCATCAACATCACATTCACTTCAACAATCTTTGTTTCTATCGGCCAAATAAATTGTCTGATCTGCACTTGTGCTATTACCTTCCTGGTGACGTCTCCACACTACATCTTTTCTTCGGGACGGTGGCGTTTGTTCTGACATTCAACGTAATCTATTTCAACATCACTACTGCAACTTATTGTCACTTTGTGGTTTCTTGCATTACCAGTGTACCTGATGTACATAAAGTTAGGTGATACGTGTACTTGGTTAAATCCGAAGAATAATTTCTCTTGTGTGTGTGAATTCATCTCTCACCTTTAGACTTCTTTCGCATGATCCTTCGGACGAAATATTAAAATGTGGGCCTCCACTTGGTGTTTTTTTCAACAACACAGACCCGAGACTGCTGCGAAAAGCTCGGTCGTACATTCTTGTCTGACCTGCACACGAGATCCTCACGAAATTCCTTTGATCCGTGGAATTTTGGATGCTTCGAACCACAAATACTCTGGAATCTCTTTAGCGTTTGGTCTCTTTTGATAAAACTATCCAGAATTTATTTTCTCTTTACTCGTTGTGATACTTGACAAGCTGCCTGGTCTCTGTGTGGTGCCTTCGGAAATCGAAAAAACTACCCTCTTTAATTTTGCTCCTTTTACCACGCGACCAACAGTAAACGTGTAAAATTTTGTTACAAACAAGTCGATTAATATTCAAGTACTTAATGAAACTTGTAGTTTACAGGGAAGCTGATGACGCTTCTGCCACGGGTACGACAAATTAATAAAAATAAATAACACCGACCGTGAAAAAAACATAAACAATATTATTTTTGAATGATACGGGTCGTTTGAAAAAAATATTTTCAAAACGAGAAAAAAAAACCTTTCCGTTTAGTTCGGAACCTTTTTTCCGTACGAAAAAAAGCCTTTTAGTTCTCCGTTTACTTTGTTGACTGTCAATTTGGATTACACCGTTAATTGTCGAGAATCTATCGGTAGGAAAAAGTAATTGAATCACCGAAGCATGCATTAGACCGAACTGATTGATGCAGACAAGTAGCAAAAGGGAAGAGAAGAAGGGAAAAAGCGAAGGAATGCAGGAGGAGTTCGACCCGCCGGAGAAGAACTTTTACCACGGGAATAAATTAGGTGGTAAATGAAGTGTTATGTTTTAGTGAAAATGATAAGACACGGCAATTATCAAAGCGCAATTCGATCGGGAAGATTTCAATTGAAAAGGAAACGAATCCTCTCTCTCTCTCTCTCTCTGAATTAAACTTTTCCATGGAGTGGATTAAAGGGGAGAACCAGCATCTGGTTTCTGCTCTCTCTCTCTCTCTCTCTCTCTCTCTCTGCTCTGCCAGGAGGTGCCGGGAAATGATGAAACAATCTGGAAATGTCAGAAAAGAAGGAGAGAGAGAGAGAGAGAGAGAGAGAGAGAAAGGTCTTTAATCTCACATTTCGCTATTTGAACAGAAAACAATTATTAAGGTTCGCTGAGTATCAGTTTCTGTGAATTCAGCCACCTGAACGAACCTCTCGGCTGTTTACTTTTTGCACTGCCACCGCCGGGACCTGATGGGAGCAGAACACTTGGTAAATACTCTCTTTTTCTACTCGTTCTGTTCTGATTCTTTCGGTAGTATCCACCTCCCCCCCCCATACACACAGACAACCATCCCCGTGCCCCATGTTACCCCCCGGGGCCGCGGAAGTTACGAGCAAACAAAATTCTTCATTCGGCCCTTTCGACAACAAACAATGAATCTCTCAACTTCATTTCCTTCTCCGGTGTAAAATTTAAATTTTCTCCAAATAGAAAATGCCTACGGGGTTGTTTTGCATCATCACCAAATAACCTCCCCACCCATACACCCTCAGGTCACATTCATTGCTTCCCCCCCACCTCCCATCACGTTTTTCGCAAATCGACCTGACCTCGGGTCAACTTTCTTTTTACAACTTCACTTTTCACTTCCGTGTAACATTTTAACACCGTAGGTTCCTGTCAGTTTCAAAATGGCGAATGTGCCACACCCTGGCCGGTTGTATTCTTTTGACCTTTAGGAGTTGGAAGGGAGTCCACACATGTAAATATTTGGTGGCACAGACGAACAAGAATTCTTGTGTTAAAATACATTTAGTCTGCTTAGGGTTACGCTCCACAAACTGGATGGTCTAACCTTAAGTTGGGGTCATCTCATTCTCGCGAACTTCCAGAGCAAAAGACCGGGTAGGTAGCCAATCAAGAGAATGCTTGCTGGCCACCAACGGTGTACGTTCTGGAATTTCATAAAAAAAAGGAAGCAGATCACCAAATCATCTTCAGTTGGGCTCCTGCCTTTTGGTCAGTGTTGAGTAGCAAATTCTAAAAAAACTTGTAGTGCACTTCTCCCCAAGTTCTAACATGACTTATAAAATAACAGAAACTTGTAGTTATTTGACCATTAGTTGCATTATATATATTGTATACGGTTTGTATTAAAACCCCGAATCGTACATATACTTGAAGTTCAACAAATTGTTTCAGCGAGGATATACACACAAACCAAAAACAATATTTTCATAATTCTGTTTTTTTTTGGAAATATTTTTACAAGTCGGAAAAATAAAAAGGCGACGAGCGTTTGCGAACGGTTAAAAACTCAAAGGAGAAATTACACGAGAAATTTCTTAAAGTTTGGGTGGACACTACAACTTCACAACTACTCATTCACGGCAATTACGTTCGCTAACACTTGAAAACAAAAATAATACACAGAAATAGGAGAGGAGTCCATGTCGGTGTTTGTTACGGTCAACAAAAGTCTCATCTCTTGCAAGTGTCAGATCCTTTCGAACTTCACACGACCTTAATAAATACTAATCGATCGGTCTATTTCCGTTTAGTTATTAATAAGTCTTTGAATAAATAAATTCGACTTCTTTCGGGAACCAAATTTCTAAGAGAATCCATTCAAAATTCGAAAATCCTCTTCGATGAATTTGATTTCTGTTTACTCTCACCCGCCAACAGTTGCAAGTCTAATTTACCTGGCACATCTTGAGCGGGGATAATTAGCTTCTTCACCTTCTCATTTTTACACCGCATTTTCCGTATACATAAATACTCAGGTTGACTACAATTAATGCTGCCGTCGCTGCTACTCCTCCTCCTCTTCCCACTCGACATTTTAATTTACAATATTTCTGCTTCTCCAGTTTATATTTCCTATTTTATTACAATTTCCGGGGAGTAACCCGCAAAAGCGGTATGTGACCGTCTGGGAACGTCTCCCATCTCTATTTCATTTACATAATACATAGATTACCGTCTCACGTCGAAGAAAAGACTTTAACTCTCTCTCTCTCTGTCTCATTTCGAGAGGTTTTCAGACTCATAAGAATTACATTTGGCATCGCTGAATTTCACTTCGTCTCTTATTAACTGAATATTCCATAGGATTTGACGTAAATTGTATGGAGGATTTTGAAAAACGCCACGTTAAACGGCTTATTGCCCAAATAAACGGAGGAGAAGAAGAAGAAGAAGAAGAAGAAGGAAAAGAAAAATTAATATAAAGTAAATAAATATATTCCGAATTAACATAATGCCTTCGGAGGAGAGACAGAGAGAGAGAGAGAGAGAGAGAAGTTCCCGCCACGTTTTCCTATATACACATTTATTTTTTTCGTCTGCCGTTACCCCGTCTCTAATTATTCCATGCTAAGATATACACGAGAATGAAATGGATTTTTGTTATGCGCATAACATTTAAGAGAAAATTAAATTCCTTAGTCCTCTCCACGGCGGGTCGGAGGAAGAGCTCCGGTTCCTTCACAAGACACAAGCCTTTTGCCTTTTGCAGATTTTGTTAGCGGCAATCCCGAGACCAGCACACTCAGAGAGAGAGAGGAAAAGACTTGAGAAGTTAAAAAAAGGATCGGAGAAAGCATCAACAATTAAGACTGGATTTAGACTTTTTAAAATGTTCTCTTTGATTTTGTAAGACGAGTAAAATAAGGAAAGCTGCAGTCGCCATTTTTTATTTTTGCTTTAACAAGTTTAATTGTCAGACAACAGCAGACGGAAGTGAACGGACAGCAGGTGGAGGAGGAAGAAGCGTGTCCTAGTCCTTAATATAATGCAATAGAAAAGCCCAAAAAGAACTATGTTGAAGAAATTTCATTATTGTTATTTAACTATAATTTTACAGATTTATTTATTAAAATTAGAATTTCCGTGAGGTTTTGATTCTTGCAATAAAAATATATGTATTTTTTTAATGAATCCTTACGTTTTATGGTAACAGGAAATTTCTTCTGCATATGATAACACGAACATTCCGTTTTTATTTATCCTATCAAGGGATGATGGACTTTTAAGATTCTGCTGTTGGATTTACCAAACTTATGTATTATTATTGTCACATCCCAATTCACAACAATCACCGGGACATCCCAAGGTCCTGAGTCTTAAATAATATATTTTGTGTGGCACATGAATAACAGACTTAATAATTAGTCATGGTACTACATCTTAATCAGCTCAACGTCACATTATTAAAGTGAAAAAATAGCAACAATGTTGTTGGTCCTTTTTTTCATGATTCTTTATTTTCTTACACAAAACCGCGAACGTAGACCTCACCTGAAAGCGGTTTCAAGTTCTTCTACACATTCTTATGTATCTATGTAATAATATCGTAGAAACTTATATGCAAGAATTAGGAGACAGCACGAGTCAATGAGACGACTCACGTATTTTCCTGTTAGACGAAGGACGACAGCGACAGACGCGACGTTGACCAAAAAAAAATAAAAATAAAGAGTGTGCCGTCACCCGAAGTTGAACCGAAGCAAAACGGTGTCCCATTGCGTAAAAATTTGCTAAGAATTTTTGAATTCAGCAACGGAGAAGAGGAAAGAAATAAATTACAAATGCCAACCGCCGCAAAATCGTTTTATTTTAATTTAAAGTTTTCATGTTTCGGTCGAAAAAGCGAGGATATAAAAACGGTCGAAATTTCACTCGAGGGAAATTTTAAATGTAGAGCAGAAGGTTTTGCGCGGGAGAATCTCCTCTCGTCTGCTGCCACGGCCGCTTTTTCCCTCCAAAACTAAAATTTCTTCACAACATTAAAATTCATTTGGCCGGTTGTCCGTGATTGTCTCATTCTCCTATTTTTCTATTCTCCTATTTCGCTACTACCCTCCCGTTCTTTTTTTTTTGTTTTTTACCAATTGCGTCGCCTGTTTTTCTTCCGAACTCCGGTCAAAAACCGAAATGTTTCCATTAATCACTCGGGGAATTGATTCACCCCGGGGGAGAGAAGGATGAGGTGTCGCGGGGGTGAATTATAGGGCCCGTGAATTGCAATTGATACGAAATCACTTGAAATTCTCAACTCTCTCGCACTCGAACTTTCCGGACAAGAGCGATTTACTTAAGATTTAAGGCCCTCTTAAATTTAGAAAGATTTTCCTATTAATGTCAGAAACGGAATCACAATTTATCAAAGAATTTCTGGATTTTAAGAAACCTAATGTATATTTATGTACGTGTACATAAAATAAATTGGTTAACACTTAAGCCGAATGAGTGGAAATAATAATGAGACGAGGGAAATATAAAACGATATACAATCTATAAGGATTTCCCTTACTCCATACTTTCCATTAAATTATATTTTTGCATACAAAATTTCGTCTCGTACGGACGCATCGCTTCTAAATAAAATTCAATTCAACTTGGGAAAGTGTTAAAATTGCAACTCAATTCGATAACTTAAGTTTTCTTACTTTCGTAACATTAGAGAAACTGAAATTTAACGTTGACCACCTGCCCAACAGCAAGGGTGGGATTTCAAGTTTAAAAGCTCCAAGACGGTTTTGATATTGAATTCATTGTATCGACGGGGAAAACATTCAGGACAGAGTGAAGTGTGTAAAACCCGAGATAAAGGGGATATCGAAACTACCCGGCAACAGGAAACGACTCCTGCACAATTCGCAGACCTGCCGATGGGACCAGACAACCGGAACGAGATGCCTCGTCTAGGAATTATCTATTAGAAAGCACCGAGGATTCGCACACGGTTTGACCGAAGTCCACGGTCGAGAGGATGGATCCTCGAATAATTAATTCATACAAAAAGGTACATAAAATGTACAAACGAAGGGTCTGCGGTCATTTTTGGGGATTTCGAGAAAGTTTAATGACTCCTTTCATACGACCACCTTAATTAAAGTACGTGAGGAATTAAGTAGGAACAAAAACGAAACGACGATGGTTTGTCGACGGAACGCACCGCAGGAGTAAAATTCGAGATTTTCTTTTGAAATGTCAAATGCCGGAGACATCTCACGTTCCTTTCAACTGCTTCCCCGAAAGGATCACACTCGAACGGATCTCACGTCTCGGTGTAAGAGAATTATCGTTACACTAACATTACCATTCACACGTGTAACTGAGAAATTATGGTAACAATAAATAAATTACGCAGGTTAATAAACACGTGTGTTAAAATAGAATAGATTGGTGGGACAGTCCCGTACAGCGCAACCAACTTATACCTCCCAAAAAGGAGACATTCGTAAACTTGAACCCAAGATCCTTTTATTCCTACCGTCTCGGAGTGAATGGTAGATGTAGAGGTACGGGTAGGAATGTAGAGAAAGTAGTTTGCCTACAACAATTTGTAATTGACGTTCTGAGGGAATTGGGAAAGGTACGAACGCACAAAAGACTTATTATTTTGTACGTACAGCGAAGTGGAAGATCTCATTTAATGTTGTACACAACGTTTGATCGATGCTCGAAGCGATGAGACCTGCGAAGTGATCGAGGGAGCTCACGACGAGCAGAAAGGAGGAAACAAAACTCAACAAAAACCAGCCCAAAACACACCCCGGACACATGGCGAAAGCGCCGCGTAAAACCAGGCTCCCGGAAGAAAAATTAACACGACCGAGTTGTCGCAGAAAAGTTTGACGCAACTCTAAAGTCATTGTCACAAACAATTATTTTCTTTCTCGAACTGTTTGCCGAAGGAAAGAAAACGGGAACCTTTAACTTGTTCACACATCGAGCAACAGCAACAGCAGCAGCAGCAGCAGGGGCAAGTGTCAGACGCACTTTACGGTAAAAGCTTTCTCCTTTCATTCATGCGATCTGTCTCGGATTTTTTTTTCTTCGGGGTCTGTTCAAAGGGAAGGAAGATGTCGAGGAAAAGTGTGAGGGCAGGAAATGAAACAAACTACAGTAGTTAAGAGACAGGTTGACAGATACAGCGGAGATGTAAATTTAAGGCAAGTCAATACCAGGAATACGCACTTAGACACACACAAACGCACACGCTCCCGTCCCGGCTGTCTCTCCTTGAGGGAACCTTAAAGGTTTTCCTACATCCTCTCAACGGGGTGTTTCTCTTTATTCAATTTCTCTTACATGTAGGAACCGTTTTGCGTGAGACAAAGGGAAAAGGACTGTAAATTTTACTATTGTCAACGAATAGTTTCCGACGCGTTGCATTTCAATTCCTAAGAAGAGAAATACTCGTGTTAAAAACGTTTGATTATTTTTGTTTACTACAATGCATTACAATTACTCTGACTCGTACCACCCGTGAAAACAATTTAACTTTGATATATTAAACGGTGATGAAAATGTTCAACACCGAAATCGGTCTGCAGCGGTTTAAGTAGTTACATTATTAATAGCCGTCGTACACATAATATTATTAATATCACAGAAACTGTTAAAGGTTACCTCTGCTTTTATACTATTAACATTTATTATATTTCTTCTATATTGTAATGTACACATTGTTTGTCAACCCGCAATAAATAAAATTCTAAGACATTTTAGACATTTATACGATTACATTCACCCGGTTATAACTACAGTATAACTTCAATTTAATTTAATTACAATATAATTTAAATAAAATTAATTAAATTAAATATTTTCACGTCTCTTCGGTCAGGTCGTTTTTTCACTTGTCCTTCGCACCGTTTCACTTTCTTAACGGCGCCGGGAACGCCTGTACACGCGTTTTCATAACAAAAAGAGAATTATAAGTTACGGAGAGAAAGAAAGGGTTGAAGTAGAAGTGTAAAACGTTTAAATTCCCTCCGTGCCACAGGAGAAAGTCATCGATTGAAAGGTCGAAGAGACTTGCCATGTTTTTGTATCGTTCGACATCTCACCGGCTTTCACCCCAAAAACTCGTCCATCGTCTTACTTTTCCCATCGTCGATACTTTCTCTTGTGGGGGTTGGTCGGGAAACTCGACTTTTCGAAACAAAAGCTAATGATCTACAGCAAAAAAAAATATATAATATTAACATGGAGGCCGGCAATCTTATCGCACTATACTTTTTCCATGGCAGAGTAAAAAAAAGTTGATACGTATCATCGAGCGATGGGTTTTCGGGTGGGTTACGGGGTTGAGATTTATCGGTGGTTGGAGCATCCCTTAACTCGATTGCTCACATTTATTCTTTCTCTTTTTCTACTTTCATATTTCATTCTTATCGAAAACTTTCTTTTCGGCAAAAAAAAACCAACCCAAGGAAGAAAGGTTTATTTACATTCTGCTCATCCTTAAAATTTTCTTCTTCTTTTCTTTATCTTTTTCCCCTTTATTTTCTACCAAAAGGAACGTGGGGGAGGGAGTTGGAAGTTAAGGGTTGCTTATGTATGTGTGTGTCTGTCTCTCTGTGCGTATGTGTGTGAGACTCAAAAATGAGTTATGTACGATGTTAATTGGTCAGAATCCGTCTTCGACGTCGAGTTCGACGAGTTTTTTTATGTTTTTTTTCGGTTTCGGTTTCGGTTTCATAACTCGAATCGCTACAACTAATTTTCCCAACTCTTTTTTTTTGTCTTTTTATTATTACATGTGAAACCAAATTGTGAACGGGGCGGAGAAATTTGACGGAAACGTCCGGGCACCGTAGAAAAGCCCACGGGCCATTTCGTTTGATGTTCTCCCGTGACCGTTCTAATTAAACGGAGCCTTTGACTGCAACTCAGGGCTGTCGAGTCAAATCGGACAAAAAAAAAGAACTCGGGTGAAATGAAACCGGCGGGCTCACGGGTGGAAGGTGGGAAGTTACCTTTGAACGAAAGTACGCGGCAATCGACGCGGGTTATTACTTTTCATATTTAAAAGAAAAAAGGTTATGACAAGAATAGGGAAGTGTTGCGTGCACGCCGCCCATTCTCCGTCAAAAGTGACGAAATCATCAAAACTATTTGCCGGCAATTAATGTAAGTGATGTTGAAGAAGTTTGGTGTGTACACACGGGACGGGAGTCCCTTCCGAGTCAGAAATTTCAGAATTTCATCTTGATGTTCGTCTTCGGTGTGTCCTCCTGGGAATTCTCCAGATTTCCGGTGACTTTCTTTCGACGAGTCTAATGGATTGATTGCCTTGAGGGGTTCGGTCAAGTGATGAACTCGATAGCAACAATTCAATTTACAAATTCTTCACGAGACCAATTTCTACCCTTCGACGGTTAACGTTGGAGTTCTCGGGTCTCTCGGGAGGACGTCGCGTCTACCCGTGGAAGGTTCGACTCTCCGACAGCACGGGCGCAGAGTCCGTCTCTGTTGAACGTCACGATTCCGCCAAGTGGACACGTAATTTTTAATGCTTTCTAACTCGATTTTCCCTTTTTGTAAAAAAAACCCTTTGCCGCGCGTTTGAAAAATCATATCCCTACGAGAAGGGATGAAAATGGGTTTATTCGATAAGGGATGACAGACAGGAGAGAGCGGCTGACAGGCCTCTTTTTGATGTTACTTGCCTTGAGGTACCAATGGTTTTTATCACGTGTTAAGAGGAGAGGAGTTTAATCTCCTTTTGCCTTCCATCTGTGCTTTCTCTAGCAGGATAGTAAAGCTATTGATGTAAAAGTAAACTTATCTATTTATCTACGAAAGAGAGTAGCTAGCTGCCCTCTTTGTTCCCTTGAAGAGACTTCAACATTTTTCTCAACAACTTGAGACTGTTACCGCCGCCGTGCTGTGTACAGTGTAAAAAGTAACACTTATCATGTATATATGTAGATAAATAGATACGGACAAGTTCTAACTTTTTTTCTTTAAATTGAATGCATTTGACTGTTAAATTTCTGACTTTGGTACACCGCAAAAGAATTGAGTAACTCTCGTTTTTTTTTTTTGGTCGCAAAAATACGTAATTAATTTCCTGTGGAAAAGTTAAAATTAGATGCAAACTTAATTACGAAGTGAAATCTTGTAGAAGTTTCCATTTTAAGGAACTCGGTTGCCGAGAGTGAGAAGAAGTTAACATTTCAAGTAAATTGAGGATTGATGTTGTCTACACGGAGAAGGAATGTTTGGGATTTTTTACATTGCATTATATATGTTTCATTACTTCACGTGGTGCACGCCGTACATCAACCTAACACCTTCTCCAACGCCGCATACCCACCACGTACACACAAACACACACCCGACAGTACTCCTTGTGTCTTGAGTGCTCTCCGGGTTTTCCAACGAGTGTAATTGTATTTTCTCAATTAAAGAAAAACAAGCTGCCCCGGGACCGAGTGCTTTCGATTTCTTAAAGTTTCCCGTCCAACCCCGGAGTTGTGAAACTTTTTGTGCGTAAGAAAACGCTCACGTAAGAGTCGGAATAAATTAAGGAGGCGAATGCTGACAACGAAACAAGGACACCGACAGATTCCAGGGATGTTTCTGCTGAAGAAGCTGTTGAAAAATGCATGCAACCATGTGAAATTACTTAGAAAAATAGGAAAGTTGAGTTTTACGACTCTTCCGACGCGGTCTGTCCGCCTCTTTTCAATCTCATTCCTAAATTTAAATTAAACTCTCGTGTGAAATGGTTTTCTGGTGTGTTCGAGAACCTACCCATTCGCCCGGCACAGGTCCCCGGACCACTCACTTGGGTGCCCTGCCCGGTTTTACGTTACAATAATACAAATATTACGATTCCGGTTGTAGTTGGGATTTCACGTGTAGCTCTCGGTCAGAGGAGGATTTCTCTCTCTCATTTGTAGTCTCTCGTCCGCGGCCGGAGAGAAATCGGAGTAGGACGAGTCCGAAAGAGTAATGTTTGACTGTTTGACGAACGAAAAATTGTTTCTTTCATGGCGGAATATTAGCCGAGCCGGGGAATACAAACACGGGGGATGATTAAATAGCCGGCGAAACCAAATATTAAAGAAAAATAAACGAGAGAATGAGATGAAAAGATGAAATTTATTGAATAGTCAAAAAACGACCGGCTACGTATTATAAAATGAAAAAAAAACCACGACGACGACGACGAAAACAACAACAACAGCGGCAGCAGCGGTGGTAGCATCAGCAGCACCAGCAGCAAAATGTAATTGAATATTACCTGGAGTACGAACGGGAATAAATTAAACGTTATATGTACATATATTAAGCTCTGCAGTAAATATTTACTTAAAATTGGCTCTCACATCCTCACTTGAGGCGAGGCGGGGGAGTGGGGAATTGGATATTGCGAACCTTCCCGTGAAATTTATATAAACAGGTGCATTCGCGAATTTATATTAAAACCGCTGCTGAAAGGGTAATGAAGCAGAAGGATGAGGCGGATATTAAACGCCGATAACTCGTAATTATAATGAAAGGCTGACGTTGAATTCTATATAAAATATATAATATATAATATATATATATAAACAGGCTACGGGGGCAAGGGAACGATTACGAGCGTTGCAGAGTAGCTGGTGGTTGGCAACAAAATGCGGAACAACAGAAATCCGACAGAAGCACAAAGGTTTCTTATCGTTGTAGTGGGAAAAGGAGCGCGTTGATGAGCTGTGAATTCTGTGGCGAAATTCTCCAGCTCCAACCTTTCGGGGCTTACCTGCTCGTGTTTTAAAGTTCTTCGGCCATCAATGGGAAGGTGCCGAGAAAGACGTCACACGCGCACCACCACCACCACACACGCACACACACCCCAAAAAAGAAAGTGAGGGAAAACTTTTCTCTGTCGTAAATTTCAATTGTTTTGACTTTTTTTTGCGGGAGCTTTTTCAAGGTTTAAGTAGGTCGAAAATGTAGTTTTTTTTTGTTGCGGCCTTAATAAGAGAACCTTTTCTGCCTTTGTCTGTTTACGGCCTTTTTATTTAACCGGTGCTGCATGGCCTCTCTCTCTCTCTCTCTCTCTCTCTCTCTCTTTTTTCTCTCTCTCGACGTCCTCCCCTACTCGCCACTCCCGTTATTTGACCTATGAAAACTTTTTCTTTTGTCTGGCCGACATGCTGAAAAAAGCTCTTCAATTTGCATGTAAATAGCTGTATCAAAAGAGGATGAGGGATGAGTTTTAGCAGAGCTTAAAAATAAAGTGGTGCAAAAAGGAAGAGGGTTGAAATTGAGGATGGTGGAAATTAAAAGTCGACAAAAAAAAATGCATTTGGAAACGGTGAGATTTGGTCGGTTGTCGTGCAACTACAACCCTCTCGCGGTACGAGCGAGCCTCTTACCTGTTCCCGTGGTCGGGTTTTCCTTTCATAACTCCTCTGGTGCGTCGATCGCGAACCCAACACTTTTCATAAATATTTAAAGTTTTCATAAACGGCCCGAGACTGACGTGTCTCACGTCATTTTGAGAAATCTCCGAGCGAAGACGTTCTCCTATCCCCCGAGACAAGAAATTAATTACGGAGTTATGAAAGTAAAATATGAAAGAACCCGGTAAAGGTCCGCTTAATGTTGTTCACGTCATTTTTAATTTTTATTTCAACGAGCTATTGATGATCCGTCCGAACACCTGTCGTACGTTTGATTCATGATTTTCCGCGAGAAGTAAGAAACCGTCTCTCTGCACGGATGTGCCCTTAACCGATACATAAGTGTAGTAACAAATGAATTACACAGACCTGATAAAGTCGCAGTTACATAAAAAGTACATAACCACACTTACCTCCGACAGAGAACCAATTTTAGCTTCTTATCGGTCACGTTTGATAAAAAAAATGTCTGACACGTCGACTTGGTGTTGCAGTCACCGGGAGTATGCCTGTAGAAAAAAAAAAAACACTACAAAACGCTTTACGCCCCCGCTTGTTTTCCTTTCACAGCCGAACTACAGATCTTCAGACAAACACAACGAGAATTCTATAAATCGCCAATTTCCGACATTTTCCCTTAAATCCATTGAAAATACCCGGAGTTTTTCGCAATGTAGCAATGAACTTTTATTGTTCTCCTGTCTCCCCGGGAGGGGTGCGTGCGTGTCCGATAAGGAGACTATTGGAAATTGTTTAAGTACCTGAAACCTGCACAAACAACCAACGAACCGATAATTTTTAAACCATCCGAAATATTTATTATAAATAATCAATTATTGATTTTCTTTTGTAACCGGGGAAAATCGTAATTGTAACCAAATCCCAATTGTGGGGTAAATCCGTAGGAAAAAATACGGTCGACATTGTCTGGGAAGAAAGGCAGCAGGAGCAACAGCAGCAGCAGCAGCAGCAGGAGCAGCCAGGTGGTGACCCAACAGGAAAAAATTGAAGTTTTCCAAAATGGTGTTTTTCAATTTTATTTTTACGAGTCCCAAGTGGCGTTTGTCCTACATAAAGAGTAAAAGGAGCTAAGGACCTACAATAAAAGGATCCACTTTGCCGGAGTTTAAGGTTTCCAAGAATCGCACGAGGAATTTAAATTCGAACCTTATTTTATTTTTATTTTTTTCTTCCAATCAAAAATTCCTACGAGATCAGAGATTATGTGTCGCGATCGTCGAGATCACCTGCAGGATTCGAGACGTAAATTCCGACCGGGGTCTTGACGCTGCTGTTGGGAGAACACCAGGGAGGACCAGGAAACACCAAATGAGCCGTGTCGATCGCAGGAAAAAAAGGAATATTTCAAAGGAATGCGACTGAGAGTCACCCGTGAGAATTTTCCATTTCTCTTTTCCCTTCAATCTATGATGTCTACGTTTTCTTTTTTATTTCTTTCTCTTACTCCATATTAAATGGCTCGTGCAAATTTGGCATCGGCCATTTTTCTCTTTTTTAAGGGAACGCGTGACGGGTTTGTTAATGTGACGGAACAATAAAACTAAGTGTTACGTGGGAATCTTGGGAACGTGTCAGATAGGAAAAACGACCCGACCACGTCGGATACTCGGACTTGGTACCTATGAATTACAACTTATGTGTTCCTGTTTGTTCCCCTGAGTGGGTTTCTCACTCCACCTGGGAGTGGGAAAATACCAAAACTATGTTATGTTTTTTTTATTTTATGTAAATGTGTAATATATTTCGAAGAATAAGTTTTCAAGAATTGTTTTACCAAATTGTCTGCCGCCACAACACAATTTTTGAGAGAATAACAACATAGATACTACATAAATCAACTTTTGTGAGGTTACGGTTTGAAGCATAAGCAAATAACTGCAAAATTTCTCATGAACAATAAAACAAGAAACAGAATAACTTGTTTTAATAAGGGGTTATCGGTTAATAAGTTCCTTATTTAATTTATAATAAGTGTTCATCGGAATGAGTCAAAGAGTCACCACTTACCGTCAGTCCTCAGGTACTCGTGGTACATTCCCTTCTCCTGTTGACATAACTCACTCGGTTATGAAATAAATTCTTTCCATTTAGGAATGAAAACAAAGGAACCCGGCAAAGGAACAGATGGGAAAGTAAAAGGACCGGCTCAACGTTTTGGACAAAAATAAGAAAGGTTTTTCTTCCGAGTGAGTTGTGATGAACACAGACGGGCAATCGGTTATTTTTGCTGGAATTTGAAATTTGCTGTTTTGTAATTAAAATTCAATTGCCCAGAACTAATTCTGAGTTACTGCAGGGAGAAAAATAAATAAAAAAAAAGTGGGGAGAGAGAAAGGGGCCGGACAGGAAAGTTCATTTTTTGTCTGTCAGCCATAAAACTCAGTTGCCGGGAGGTTCCGTTCGGGTCGCATTTGACGTTCGTCCAGCTGTCCTTTTGCAACCTTTCAACGTCCGACTTATTTATTTTTATTATTAAGTGACAAATAAGCCCGAGCCGAACGGATCAGACAAATTCCAACCGGTCGAGTGGCACCCACCCAACCCTCTGTCCTTAAAGTCTTTTCCCCGGTCTCCAGGAAACCACAAAAGGTAATCAATAAAAATATTTATGTATATATAAAATCGTAGTTTTAATCAAATTCTTTTATACAATATACACAAAAAACATACATCAGTCGCATATGTGAAAAACAATTCGCGTCGTCTTCCTCCCGATGATCGAAGATCGATAACGGTGATCAGTGTCACTGATCGCAAAGGTAAAAAATAAATTGCATGCATAGAGAAGCTTCTCATCGTCGTCGGCAATTCGTTTAACACTTTTAACTATTCCTAGTTTACTCGGAAATTTTTTATAATAGTCCTTCATGGAGCCTCTCTATGTCGTATTTTCTTATTTTAGGAAAGTTCTAGAACATCCGACCGAATACACACCGGCTTCTCTGCGTAACATAAAATTTCTGTACATGTTCGTATTTTATCTTTAAGTTAACGAAATTTTCTCTCTCTGTATATAATGCCTATATACAGCGGTAATGTGGATTTTAAGTTAATTGCTTCTGTTTCACTCTGATGAGTAAAAGGATTAGTCGGTGTGCGTGTTAATAAGGTCGGACGCCAGACAGACAGAAAGTTCGAAAATTATGACTTTTTCTTCTTAATGTAACATAATTGTTCCTCGGGGGTGTAGGTCAGGGCAGGGTGAGATTCAAGCGGTTCTTCGGTACTTTAATTAAATTACGAGCAAAGTTCTTATATTCCGGAGTGAAAATTCGATCGGATGCCTGAATGGGTTCGAACCTGAATGAGTACCTGACTTACGTAAAGAGAAATTTAAAAAAATAACTGCCGTTAAATTGGAAAAACGGTTTTCCAATATTGCACTACCGTACTCATTAATAATATTAAAAATTGTAGTATAAGTTCCTGTACATTGTAACTTTTAGTCTTACAGACCAACGACGGTCTAATTTTGACTAACAACCACTGTATGTGAGAGACGGTAGACTCTTACGGTTGCTGAAAAATTTATTAATTAATTTATGTGTAGCTTCAGTACGATACTGTTCGCTGTTGCGCTAATAGTTTTACTCTACGGTCTGGTAGTAGCTGTGCTGTGTATTGTTTCCACTATCTACCCTACTCCACTCTACGTTTCGAACTTATCGGTATTAGTTAAGTGAGTGACGACACAATGCGGTTTAGTTCCTACTGTTCATTATCTAGCCAGTTTCACGGTTGTTCTGCACGCGGAACAAATTCAAAAATGTAAAATCGAATGTAAAATCATTGCGGAACTGTTGCGGGCGGCGAAAACCCACCACCTTAATAAATCTAAAGTCAACGGTTTTATTTATTTTTTTTACACACTATAAATAAGCTCAGCAAAATTACTATTCGTATATAAATCCATCAATATTTATATATTTATATACTGTATATATTTTTTCTGTCTTTAGAATTTCACGATTGAAACGAGACGAATCTCGCTGAGTACCGGTGACCACTCGCCGGCGTCCAAAATTTTATCAATAACACTCTGCTTATTCGGTTATGTACATAGGTAAATAATGAATTTTGTGTGACGTCATCGTCGAATGACCGGGTGAGTTTCCGAAATTTTCATGTCCAGGAACAAGGTAACCGAAGAAAACGCGACGGGGTAATTTAGTGTACCTGTACGGGACAGACTCGCACGAAATTAATGAATTAATAAACAATTAAAAAAATAAACGGATTCAACCAAGTCTCCGGAGAAGTTGGTTTTCCCTATTCATATTTAAATGAAGAGCTCAAGAAATGGAAGTCTTCAGTAAAATCATCAACCAACTTTCCGCGCCCGAAAACACCTGACTAATTTAAATAACACAAATTTAATTTTGCAAATTTTTTAAAATTCAATTATTTTATGTATGTAAAATTAAAAGTTTGGCAAGTCGTTTGCTTCTGCCATCCGCGGCACGCGAGAACAGCAAGAAGAAGAAGAAGAAGTGAAAAATAATTTGTTACTTGACACGCGTTTCTACCTTCCTCCGGACGGGACTACATCATATAATATCATTTAGTATAAGAGGTTTCAAAAAGTGAATAATATACGGTTTTGTGTATTGTGCAGAAGAGGAGAATTATAAAAATAGCGAGGTTCTTTTCGTTGAGTACAATTTTAACGTGGAAGCAGAAGAAGAAGAAGAATGCTCTAGTTAAATGGCTGTCAATTGACCGTTGAAAAAGGGCCTTGGCTTCGGATGAATTTTCTTCATCGGACGCGTTTCCCTTCCGTCAAATTGCCGTGGAAAAATTTCTCAAAGGAATCCGTCCAATTTTCCTTAAATCAGGTTTCTATTTTTCACGTTCCGAAATTGTTCCAGACACGTTCCGACTTTGCTATTCTATTTTTCTCTTTTCCTATTATTCCACCTCATTGAAATCGTTCGGGGAATTTATGCTTTGACGCTTTCCCTTAACGAATTTTCACTGCCGCCCCCCATACGCATGCATTCCCCCCATAAGGAAAAGAAGCAGCAGACGAGTACTCGCCTAGACACGTCTACTTCCATCGTCAGGTGTCCTCGAGCACGTTATATATATATATTTTTTTTTATTTGAGAAAACGGCGGGTGGTTTTACTGTCGGTTTTGAAGATATGAATATCTGTAGAACACGTGGGATGCAGGCAGATGACTTCTTCTTGTGGTGCAGTCGGCAGGCCCGTCACTCTCCGCAGCATCCCTCGCTGACCCTGGCTGATAACGTGTGATAGCAGAAGTCGTCGAACATCCAGTCGAGTTGACTCCTCGACCGAAACCGTCGACTGCGAAAGAGAGAAAATGAAAAAGTTTTTAGTGAAAAAAATTTTTTGAACGTAGACATTTTCACTTAATTCAAATTGTATATAAAGGGTAATTTAAATGCATCGAAGGGACCGACGACCTCTTGAATTTTAATTCTTTTAATTGTCTTCTTCTTCATTTGGTTAGAAGGAAAAGTGTGTTAAAAACGAGGGCTGGGGAGGAGGGATGATGATGATGATGATGGTGATGATGATGATGAGGTGGAGGAGCAGGGCAACCGCCAACATTTATTACCGTTCCCGGGGAAAATATTACTCTATAGAGTTTTACATCGGTGGAAGGACGTCAGAAAGGCGAAAAGGCGGACCGGCGAGGTTTCAGAAAAAAAGGAACAACCACGAATTTATTTCAGGCAATTTTTCATTCGGCCTTTCCTTTCTAGCCGGAGTTGTTAACACTTTAATGTTTGAGGGTGGTTGTGCTATAAGAGACTTACAGAGGAGCAGTCAAATCGCAGTTCGAGTTTTATGTAGACGGAACAGGAATTTGACAGGTGCCGCACCAAGAGGCAGACAGACAGACAAGTTACAAAGGAATAATATAAAGATTGTACTACAATCATAAGGCCGCATTGCACTACACTGTACGACCAGGTATAAAAAATATAACAACATATAAATCAAATGATTAAATTTTGTGAATCAATTAAATTAAAAATCTTTCGTCTTTCTCGTCTTTTCCCTCTGTACATAAAAATACAGGAGCATTCCCGATATAATGGAGTATATATTTAACCAGCAAAGTACGAAAAGACGAGATGTTGAGACCACCGTGAAGTTGGCATTATTGGACAATCAATTACGTACAAAAAGCCTTCAGACAGCCGTCATATTGAAACACATAAAATAAATGTTATGGACGCAACATCCAAAAATAAATGTCAATTTCAGAGTCCTCAGAGTGGTCCTTTCCAACCTTTTCTTTTCATTTTTTTTAACGGTGTGACGCTCAATGAAACTTTCAACGTCTGTGATAAAACGCAGGACGTTGACGACGGGGACCCTGAGAGGGGGTGCGTTTACGGGAGGAGAGTTCGCGCAAACTGCAAAAGTCTTATTGAGAATGACAGATCAAAGATTGTGAGCCCGGAGCGCAACTAATATTCCAGGGAAAACAGAAAATGAAAAGAGAAAAATTCTTTGTCCTTTCGCGATTAATGAATGGAAAAATCAAAGGGGTGGAAAAGCGCGCGGTCGGAGTCGTCGGAAAGACCGAAAGAATTAAAAACCGAAAACGGGAAACTCTGAAGGAGGACACCGTCAGGACACACGGGAATGAAATTCCGTCGGGGATATTAAGGGAATGGAATGCCCGGACGAAGAATAAATCGAATTCGGAGAGACCCGCAAAAGGAACGACAAAAAATGAGTCGAAGATCAAAAGGAAAGGTGGAAAAGAAGCGCGGACAATGGCGAAATTGATTTTGAATTGTCGTATTAATTTGAACAAGACCCAAAAGAAAAAAAAAACAATGGAATGGACGACGTCAAAGAAGAAATAATGGGAAGGAGGGACGACATGAAAACAATCAAACAAGTTAAAACTTTCTGTATACAAACGAAATGAATCTGGCGGACCGGAGTGACTGCGTGACGTGGCAGCAGAAATAAAATTTTCCCCTACGCTGCACGACCCTCACTACAACGTATTGTTTCGTACCGTACACTTCACTGACTCTACAAAGCGTATAAAATAACGAGTGTTTTACTTACTGCCACGGTAGTGTACCATTTCCTCGCCTGTAAATATTTACAACTTAACGTTGCTTACAATGAAGCTCTCACAGTCTCCCATTAACGAGAAAACTATCACCATTAATTAAATAATTTTGAAATGTGTTAACCTCTTGAGTTTCAACGTGCGCGAATCCTCTTGACAATTAACTTTCGACTATCAACTCCAGTCGACTCCTGTGGTGGCAAATAAATTACAATTTTTGACTTTTGTGACGTTTCACTGCTCACACACGCTTATATATATATATATACATAATAAGGAAAAGAGGATTGCAAAAGATACTCCCAAAAGTCAGATAAAAGTCTATTTAAAGAAATTTAACTCTCGGAGTTCACGGAGAAAGGAGAAAGTTGCCACGGCTAAGGAAATATGAAAAGAAAAAGGGCGGATGGGGGGCCCCCAGGGTGGCAGGAGAATTGAAATATTTTGCAATTTAATTACTCGGTCTGAAGCAATTAAGATGCGACATTTGTAGCTAATTTAAATAAACTGTTTATGAATAAATTTTAATGAGGCAGATAAACTCATGGCTGATATTACACGTCTATTACTAGGAAACTCTAGCCGGGCGACGTCGCCTCCGCATCGTCTGCTGCTTCCTTTTTTCTACTGCCACGACTCTCGCTCTCGCACTACTTACATTTCATAATTTTTATTTTCTTTTCTGCGGGCATTTCCTTCTTCTTCTTCGTCTCCTTACCTCTGCCCCGAGTGAAGCGATTTGGATTTACCCAAAGGTGGAAAATCCTTCCCACGGACCTTTTCCCTTCAGGTTCCAGGAGACATCGATTCGGGGAAATTCGATTTCCCGATTTCATTATGTCCCGAATGATACGCTCGAACTCTCCATTTAACTCCTTTTCTCGAGATATTTCAAACGGTTTATTGAATTCGGTAAGAGAACCCAATCGTAAAATTCTGCAAGTAATTATGTAGCAAGATGGGAAGTTATGTGTCCCGTTAGCTTTCTCCTTCTACGTACAGGTAACACAGTGTGTACACCCTTAAACATGTACTTATATGTATATATAATCTCGTGTGAGTGAGTCCTATATGTGTAGAGCACGAGGAGGAAGACAAAGATGGACGAAACTTTCAATTACTCGTCATAAAGTGAAAGTACAGGGGAATTCAGAAGAATTCCAAGGGTTGCTGTTGCTTTTTTTCATTAAAACCGTGACACGTGGAAGAAGAAAAGAAGATGTGATAATACAATTAGAAGAATGCCACGTGAGAGGAAAAGGAGCGTTCAAAAGATATATGTGGCAGGAAATAATTAAATGAAAGGAATTATATATATAGCCGAAAGTAAATGAAAAAGGAGTAGACCGAAGAACGCGGCTCGCTGCCTTCTTCCTTGTGTTGTCTACGTCAGTTTTGTGTAAACTACAAAATAGTTCTCCGGTGATTAGGAATTTCTTTTTCGACTCGTCACGTGTGTCTGTGCGTCCCGCTTTCAAATCTTGGAAAGTTTTTGGCCTTGGAATTCATCCCCGTGGAAAATTAGCATAAGGGACGTCTGCATTCAAATTGGATTTCAGACTCAAGAGCCTCTTTCGGGGCCTTTCCTCACACCTTTCGAGGCATTCGACCCAACTCTTTCCCTCGCTGAATTCCACGTCAGACACTCGGGTGGCCTGCCTTTCTCATTTCACTTCTGCCGAGATCCCACCCTCTCCCAAAATCTTTTCGCTTTGTTTCTTACGGAATTTCATTAGCAGATGGAAAATTTTCATCCATTTCCGGTTGAGCATGTTTCCCCATTTTTGTGAAACACCTGGATCAACCCGCGGGACGACGGACACCGAAAACATTCCGTTGTCAGCGACTTGTTACTTGCCCCAAAACGAATTTCACCGGTTAAACTGCTACCCCTAGACCACCGGTGGTCGAGTCCAGTGAATAAAAACGTAGAGTAGGAACAAGTCGCTCGGAAGTCGAGGGTGCACACGTAACGAAACAAATTGAGAATAAATACTAGAACAAATGAAGGAAAATTTATATATACATAAATAAAGAAACTCTGCGAGAATTGAAAATTGTCAATGTGAAGCACGTAGTCTACTCAGACATGATTGTCTGACTGCTCTTTTTCTCTCTCTTAAGTTTTGCCCCTCTTAAGTTCAGTTAAGTTTCAAGTAGAATGTTTCGCCTTATCTAATTCGATTGACGAGAGAATTCCGTCAGAGAGAAACTGAAGAGTGTGTAAAATAAAAAAAATAAAATAAAAAATTCAGGTTCGAACGCTGAATACGAATGCGTTTTCAAGTAGTTCACTTTGTAGAATGGGGGAATGATTGAATGATTGAGTGATTTAACGAAAGCGCCCTACCCTTCCCGGGTGCAGTACGGGTACGTGCGTCTGATATTCTTTTAATAACAGCTCGAATCATGTCAAATAAGACAATCTACTTGTGCTTATTCGTTCATGAACAGTCCGTACTTATCAGACACAAACCAGAGGCTCGCAGACAAATTTAGGAAAAAAAATTCTCCACTTGTACGTCGACCAGAGTTCCCACGCAAAAAAGGAACGGTGGCCAGCAAAGGTTTCAGGGAGAAGTACATGCCTTATCGTTAACTCTACTTCACTGCTCTCAGCCATTCCACTAATAGATATTACGCCAAATCCATTTAATTTATGCCGAATCGCGAATGAATTATTCGGAACCTCTAATGGATCCTACGAAATTGTAATCCTCTCCGGCTGGCTCCCTTTTTTCAAACCTTGCATCTGCTCACGGCCATGAAAATTTCCACAAATTAATATATATATATATTAAAAAAAAACAAAAACGAGGGTGGAGGGAGATGTAATAGGTGGAATGCATCAAAGAGCCCTCAAACCGAATTTTCTTGTGCCTCCTCGAGGTTCTCGTCCTCCCGTCACGTTCAACTGCCCTTTTGCAAAGCTGCGACTCACAAAGGGAATACATTAACATCAAATTGTGTGCCCGAGTACAGCGGGATGTCGACAGACTAATCTCTTCCCGGAGAAAAACCTTTTCTGATAAATATTTACCTCGACTCGAGCAAATCCAACTTAAGACTCGACCTCCTTCCAACCTGATTCAAACCATAAATTATTCCTATATTGGTTAAATAAATTTCTTCAAGCTTTCACTTTGAAGGGAACTCGTTCAACATTTCCCCGTTTTATCAGGTCTCGATGCGAAACTCTCAACTCGTGTGTCTCCTCCCGCATCGTCCGAATCGAAAAAGGTGCAATAGAAAAAAAATTATTAGAGAGTAGACTGCGACAGAAATTCATACATCTTGGCAGTAAGGAGAACGTATTACTTCTTATTTATGATTATTTCTTTGAAATTATTACGATCGCGTCTGGAAATCGGCCGAAGTATAATTTGCATGTCGTTTCTTTCTTTCTCTCTCTCTCTCTCTCTCTGACGAATGGTTCATTTCGTCCTTTATTTAAATTCAGTGGGAAATTCAGAAGCTATTAAAACCAAAGGGGAGTAAGAAAACAGGGTAAGGCCGTCCAAAAAATTATGCACGAGAGGAAGGATAAAATAAAATGGAGGTCAGGGAAGAAGTAGAACGAGAGAAAAATGTACAACATTATAACACTATAAAGAAGAAAAATGAGGGAATAAGGAAGACAGAGAGAGAAAGAGAGAGAGGGAAGGAAGGAGAAGATGTTGGAAAATACGAGGCAGGGAACGTGAACGGAAGAAAGAGAGAGAGAAAGGTAGAGAGAATGAAAGAGATGAGGAGAAAGATGGGGGGCTGCAAGAAAAAGATGAAATTTATAGATTTTGGCAGAAAGGATGAAGCTGGAAAATCGCTCCTAGTTTTCCAGTAAGCGAACGCTGGCAGCATGCCATTTCGAGTCCAAGAGGTTTCTCTGACTTCTTCTTCTTCTCCTCGTCTCGTTCAACGATTGCCCGGTTACATTACAACAGACCTACAATTCGATTACACCCCAACTAATCTTCATTAGGGTGGTACCTTTCACGAGAAAAAGCTCGGCTACCCAAAAGCCATGAGAACTTCCAAACCAGGACCTGCTGGGCCTGCGTTAGCAGTGCACTTTGTAATTTTATGACTCCAGAAACTAATTAACTTCCGGAAGGTTCCTATTCAATCTTACAACGCTACTCGGTACCTGAGCCGTCGCCCTCGAGCCCCGTTCATTCACAATTAGTTGAATAAACTGGAAATGAATATTTTAATCGCCGACATTGTCTAGGACCAGAATCAGATTTGCCGTCTGGAAAAAGCAATTTCAGGAGCGAACTCTCAGACGATGGGGGTCAGAACAAAGCCATCAGAAACAAAGACTTGGTTTCCCATTTATGGTCTAACGTTTTCTAGAAACTGGGTCATCAACTGTAAAATTAAAATTTTGTTTCTTCTCCAGAACTACTGTATAAGTTCGTTAATAATAAATCAAGTTAAAGAAACAATAGCTGAAACTTTGAAACAATCTACGTAACACGGATAATGACGTTTTTTTTGGAGGAGGAGGAGGAGGAGGATAACTTTCCTTTGCAGCGACTACAGAAAAGATATTTTTCTCGTTTGTCTCACGACTGAATATAATTCATTGAGAGACATACAAGGAAGCGATCTTGTACAGGACTGATCCCGGAGATCAATGGCCGCCCGAAGAAGATGAGTCTGATTATTCTGCTCTTCTACTTCGGTTAACACGGAGACCGGATTTTATGTCTTCTGGCGAGTGCAGTTTGTCCTCTCTGATCTTTTTCTTTTATCTTTGAAAAAGTAAAGATACTCATAAAGTTGGAAACGATCTGAAACCAAATTTGAAACGGTGTTGTCTCCCAGACAGAAGCAATACATCCGTTATAAAAAACAACAACAGCAACGACCATAAATCATTCGAGAAGATGAGACGATGCGTGAAATTTTCACTTTAAAATCGCATCCGGTAAAAAACATAAGAGAAACACGGGGGACCGGGTTGGGAGTCGCGGTGGTCGATAGAAAGGGACAAAAAGGCAAACGAACAAAACGGACAGAAGTGACAAAAAAAAGTATAAATCGGATTCAAATAACGGAATTTTCAAAACGTGGCAGAAGAAAAAAACTCTCCACGGGGTTGGTGCCACCAAAGGCGGAAAAGGTTGGATTACGTCGAGACCCATGGAAACGGAAGGACCCCAGAGAAAGAAGAAGAAGAAGAAGAAGGTCCATGTGCTCCAGAGGCTGTAGGGAAAATTTTGATTTTTCCAGCCGCCATTTTTTCCCTTTCCCTTCACTTTCAGACGCATTCAAATGGAACTTTATGAATTGGAGAAAGCTACAAAGTTCGAAAGCTCCGTTGCAAGTCCTCCAACGTTCTCCCCGAAGTCGAGAATGGTTTTGACGTTTCGCCTGGGCCGCAATAATAATATTATTTTATTGCTTAACGAAACTTTTCTTTTCGGTCTGCAACACCAACCTCACACCTGAGTACCTTCGACTCAAAGTATTTGTTATTAATTTTTACATCCTGCCCCGTCTGCCTGCAGGCACACGCGTTCAATTTTCCACCGCTGTGGTTCCTCGTGTCACACCGCCATAGTTGGCTGATTTTCATAATACATCAACCGAGATCGCCTAGAAATATTAGAAAAGCTCGCCACGAGAATCCTTCCCCATCTTCCCGTTTCAACGTTTTCTACCCGGGCAACACGGGAAGAATGGATAATAGTCGAATATTATGCAATCGGTCGCATTTCACAGCGGATGAGACTCCTTGTTGGATTTACCTTCCACTAAATGGAAATTCAAGAGATTTTCATATTTTCTGCCTTCTTTCTGCCTCACTGGCTCCCCACCCCTTCCCCAGACAATTTACATACATATTTATACATGTTTTTTTTTCGTTTCATACAACCGGTCCCCCCGAACCGAATGAAAACACTTTTGTGAAAGAAAAACTCCAGCTTTCAGAACCGGTGATGTTTGTCCTTAAATACTCCAGGCACGGGTTCACTTCCGACGGGAGTAAAATCCACGTGAAAATACGTAACTCTCAGCTAATAACGGTTGTCATTAAGTTTAACGCACTCTACGGAAGTAAAATAATAATTCTGGGATGTATACAAACATATATATATATGTCGGACGGTTTATTGGCAGCTGATTCGGCGTGTACCTGTCAGCAATTTTAAAAAAAAAATGTGTATGTAACTGAAAAGCGACGCCCCCATCTCCCATTTATTGTTCCTCGTGTGTCTATATAATAATATTGAATTGGCGTTTTATATTTTAGAAAAATTCTCTGCGTTAAATCACGTGAATGATTGTGCACAACTTGACGACAGGTAAAAGACCGAGAGAAAGACGATTTCACGGCAGCCATTTGTCAGAGACTCACCGAGCATTTGTCACCCGTAGGAAACTTTAAACATTAATTAACAAAGTATGAATTTAATTAGTTTATTTAAATCATTTTCCCGGGCGTTTTCACTGCGGTCTCAACCGAGTTCCGAAGGAGCCTAGCAAAAAAAGGGGAACACAAAATCAAACCCGAAGCAAAGTGCTTGTGAGAAAGTAAAGTAAGGAAGAAGTAAAAAAAAAAACAACAACAACAACAGGAACAGGAACGGCAAACGACACAATGTGAAAAGAAAGTAAATAAGGGTAGATTTCTAAAAGGGGAAGAATTCGACAGAAACGATTTTGTCATAGAGGAAGAAAACAAATAAGCAATATAAAAAAAGGAGTTTTTAAAAGGAAATGGAAAATGGAAAAGACAAGGAATGCAGGCGGACGAGGTTAACACGCCGGTTACGAAGCAAAAAAAAAAATAAAAAGTTCTCGAACGTCCTTTCCAGTTCCTTTCGAATGACATTTTTGCGTTCGCATGTTTTCCGCTTTTGCTAACGTAAAAGCAAAAAAAAAAAAAGAAGGAGAAGAAGACAAGATTGGTTTTGCGGAAACCCAAAACGGAAGTTAAAAAGATGTAGAAGAAGATCCTGAGGGAGGAAAGGTTCTCCCGACTGAAGAGATTCCCAGTTTCCTTGTACGTTTCATAACTTTTCGCAGTAAAAAAAAAAAGAAAAAACCGGAAGACATTTTTTAAAAGTTCCGTCAGTCCTTTCCGTTTATGAAATATGGCGTGTCTCTGCACTCTGGGGGTAACTTTCTCCCTGCTTATTTGCACAAAAATCATGTCTTCTTCTTCTGCTTCTTCTGCTTCTTCCACAATTGCCTGTCAAAGGAAAATTTCACTCTCGGAGTGACTGACAAATTCTATTGAGAGTTCATTGATTGGTGTTCGATCGCTCAATAATTATTTTCCAGCTTTCTTTCTTTCGGGGAGAATTTCCCGACTTTCTGTCCAACAATACCGACTTCCAATATCATTAAAAAGAGTAAACAACATAAAATACAGATGTGTTCGATCGTAAACCTTCTTCCTCGTCCTCTTTCATATTTTATATACTGTACCATTAAATAAAAGACTGGAGAGAGAGAGAGAGAGAGAGAGAGAGAGTTGGAAGAAAGGAGGAGAAAGAAAAGAAATTAAGCAAAAACAAGAAAGAGACCGGCGGTGAGGATGGAACCCGACAGGAAACTTTTCCGTTCTCTCTCTCTTTTTTTTCGATGGTCAACCTGAAAGGAAAAGACAGATTCATCGTTTTGACTGTAGCAAAATCGAATTGACGCGTTTGGCAAACGTCTGCAAAACCGGAAAAGTGCAAAACAAAGCAGCCAAATTTTCACTCGTTTCATTTCGTTAAAACCGCAAAAACTCGAAATTCCGACGATTCGTTGAACGAAAGCAAAAAACTTTTGCTCCTTTGATTATCTGATTCCTTTCATACCACTGCGAACCTTATTTGTTTATTACATTTAATTCTTTCACACACACACACACACACACACACACAAAAGGTTACTTTCATAACCACCTTTTGCTCCTCATTAATTAATTATCAATAATTTAGTGTTTAATCGTTCAACGTGTTTACCTTCAACCACTAAGCGTGAGCCTCATTATCATACATAATAATTCTCTTTATGTTCCCACATAATTACTCTGTTGGATTGCTACGGGTGCGGTTCTCAGAGACTTAGTGTCGGGTTATTCTCAAGTTGGTAAATTACAATCATCACAAATAATATAACTTAAAATATCAATAAAATAAAAAATAGAGTTAAGATGGTAAACGTACAATAACGTAGGAACGTGTAATTGTGAATTGTAAGAACTCTGCAGTGCAGGTAAAGTAGTGTATAAGGTACACCTAGTGCTTCTGCAATCTGTATGATCAATAAGGAATAAGAAATTTAAAAAATTGTGCACAACGTGTTTGTTCAGTGCGAACGATACAAACCCCTGGTAGCGGCTAAATAACCGTTAAAAAGAAGACTTGTGTTCAGTCAAAAATGTACGCAAGACTGTCTAAGATGCAAGAAGTAGGGAGTGCCTAAGTAAAGATCATTAGAAAACAATAGCTGTGTAGGAAAGAGTAGCCGAAAGTCGAAAACCAGAGTCTGAACGTGCGTTGCACACAGAGTTTGTGTACAAAGAACAATTGAGCAACATTAAACACCCGAAAACAACATTTCCAACAACAAGTAATTACGGCACATACGCTCGGAGACACAAACTTTATGCACCCAAATGAAAATTTAGTGTTTAGATTTATGGCGAACAAAGAAGTATTCTCATAAATTTATTTTCTAAAATGTTTTACTTCTCGTCGTTCTCTTCAGCGCAGAATTTCTTGGTTTAATTGCTCCCGCGTTTTCCATTATCGTCAACGGTTTTCTTGTCCCTTGGCCCTACGTCACGGACGAATCTCCGGAGTCGGCCGGTGCCGGTTGAGAAGAAAACTCGCACGAATCGAAAATGTAAATAGACGTCGAGTAGGATTTGAGAGCTGAGAGCACACGCCTTTTCAGTTAAAAAATCCCACGGGCAAATATGCGGGACGGAAACGGAAAAATTCCCATGAGCGTCCCTCGGGAACTTCCACTCAGGAGGACATTCCTCCGGTGCCGTGTCTTCACGGGTGAGTTACGAAAAATGAAAATACAAAAACTGCCTGCCCTCGCCTAGTGCCCAGGTGTCATCGTCTCCTGCTAGGGAGGACATATTATTAATGTTATTAAATGTATTCTATGTATTAAATTAAAAACTAAGTACGGTAGTATTCAAACTGTTCATTCTCCATCGAAACATTCAGTCAAATTAGATCGAAATTAATCCAGGAAAGATCGGATTAAAATGAATGAAATAAATTCGGTTATGTACAACAACTTTCTTGTCACCTAGCACTGATAATAGACGTAATCCTTTTAAATAAATAAATTGATAAAATAGTTTGACTGATTTTACAAGTTCAATAAGTAGAATTTATAATTAAAAGGAAAATGTTTCCCAAAGTTATTCTCTAACTTTTACGGCTTACTGTATTTACTGTCGAATCCACTTAGTTGCGGAATACTTTTTTAAATTTTATTTTATAATATTTGTTGCTTTTATTGTATATTGTAGACACGTATCGCTTTTTGTTGGTCAACCAACACCTACTTGGGTTGCATATTCGGGAGTTGGAGTGAATTTATTATCCCTCAAAAGTTTTGTTGAAGGTTGAAATTCAAGTGCGCCTGTTCGTCAGCATTTACCCTAAGTGACGTAAAATGTATTGTTACTTGTATTTGAATTGTATACAAGTGCACGTGAGATTGTTGGGTTCTGGTGAGTTTTTTGAACAGTCCGAAGGAGCAGAAAGTAATTAAAAAATTGTGATAGTGATGTCTACATGGATGGCATCAAAAGTTTAGAGAAACGAGAAGTATTTAACGTCAACGGTTTGGTACACAAACATAATAAAAAAAATACTTGTGCGCAATACTGACTGTACGTGGTCAGTCTTATTTTTAAATGGCGGAGAGGGATCTCTCTCTCTCTCTCTCTCTCTGTCGGCCATGAGCAATTCACAACAGCTCCTTTCAATAGATCGCAAAGATCGCAAAGATCTCAAAGATCCCGAGAAAAGTTAATGCTCAAATAAAAAGAGAAAATTCATTTTGGGGCCGAAGTAATCCGTTCGAGCAGTCAAACTCGATTGAATGAAACTTTGCGTCAGTTTTCTTTCAGGTGGTCATTTGTGAGAGAGCAGGAATCGAAACGATTCGAAACAGATTCCGATCGAAAAGGTCAAATTGTGGGCGACAGAGCGCAGAGGCACAGGAGAAGAAAAGGACACCCAAAACGTCGCAGGTTCCAAAATCCGCAACGAATTCTTTTTTTCCACCGACTGATCCGAACGTTGACAATTTCATTCTTGCCTGAGCTGTGACGAATCCGAAACGGACAAAACGGCTTTTGTGATCCGCTGCTGAGATCTTTCCTATCGTCGTCACCACCTGGTTGTTCCTGCGAGGCATTCGACACGCCGTCACAACCCCAAAAAACCCCCGAAATCCCCGGTTGCTTCGATTCAACCACATCCATCACGAATTTCAACGGTTGTTATTATTTATTATTATTATTCACACTTCTGGAACATCTCATTCCCGTTGATTTACGTCTGTGTTACAGAACTATAGTAAATTTTAATAGTTTATTAAATTGGTTTACTAATAGTGTCCGTAACAATAAATAATACATATTTTTTATTTATTTCAGGGCTATGGGAAAAGCATTAATTTTTGAGTGTACCTCGAGATTAATTCCAGGCAGGGAGTACGCTTCCGAGCAGGTGAACTTGAATGTTCTCTATTGTTTATGTAAGTCGATGAACTTACTTCTTAGATACGATAACAAGTCTAAGGTTAATAGTTACTGTGAGAGAGAAACTAAATGAGTGTACAACAAACAAATCGAAGGGGATACATGTGACTTCCGATGAACTAACTAAGTTGTTTCCCAGAGTTTTTTACTAAATAATAATATAATACAGGATGATAATAAAATGTTATTCTCTCGTTACTGCGAAACAATTTATTGATTAATTAATTAAAGGAATATCATCGGCTAATAATGAAATATTAATCCAATGCGTGACAAATGATAATCTCTACACAATTGACTTGTGGTTGTCGGTTCGCAAATAAATTCCTAATTATTTCTCAGTCGTCAAATGCTGCTACAAACGCTACTCTTGTTAGTTTTAAATAGTTTTTGACTATTTTTCCTTCACTGCTTTTGCCGAAGGAAGTCAGGTCCGCTCTTGAATTCGAGGACAATCTCCGTCGACTGCTTCAACGCGCAGAATTTTGCTTTCGAGGGGACGAGTGAACGAGGGAGAGGGCAGACACGGGGAGACAGAAGGGAGGATACTTAAATTTGTTCTCAACCTATTTAATTAATTAATAGAGCAACCAAAAACCGTTGCGAAAATATAAAATTTACCCAACGTTACCAATTAGCAATAAAATGCACGAAATGTAACGCGATAAAACGGTCTTGCTGGTAAGGTAAAGCAGGTGAACGAGACTAAGCAAATAGACGGAACGCGTCCTTCGCAGGTCTCCCGTACCTGTTCTACGAAAAACACATTTAAAATTTATTACTGCGAAAGGTAAAAAAAAAATATTATTTGAACATTTCCTGAAATCCATTTTGGTTTACTAGAATTTGAATCCTTTGATGAAAATTATAAAAGAAGTGAAAATCAGCAGAAATAGTGATGGGGAATCTGGAAAGTAGTTTTGTGTGTACGATATTATTAAAAGTATATATATTTATATATATAATAAATATAAATGTGTGAAATAATATATGTATTTATGTATTACAAAATTAGGTATGAAGCCGTGCAAGTTTTTACGTATCACAAATTGCCTATGACCGCTATTTGAAGGAGTAAAGAAAATTCAATATGGCTTACGTTAATTTGTACGTATTTTTATGTTATAATTATGCGTTGTAGTGAAAGTTTTTTTTTGTAATTAACCCCTGGCGTTCAGTTTCTCAACTTTTCGTCAAGGTTTAGAGTCTGCGCCATCTGGCCTCCCCCTGTCTGCACTGATTCCCTTCCCGTCGACCAAGATCATTCCAGTTGCGGTTCACCGATTAGATCACAATTAGATCACCCGTTCTAGATTAAATTCCTTGTTCCGCATTGTCTCAGGTGTGATCTCATGCTACTGTATCGCTTCCTTTTCATTTATACAAGCCGATGAGAAATCCACGAATCCTTCGTTTTGACGCAGTGGAGCTGTCGTATTTTTTTTTCGGTACGTCCTTTTTCCGAACCATCAGGTCAAAGAGTAAACCGTGAAACTGTCTTTCTCGTTGAATCTTCATTTTAGGTTGTGTGTCAAGAAATCTCATAGATAGGACGAATTTTTGGATGAAAGGAAAGGTAATGTGGGGCTGTGGGACGTCATCGTACTTAAACAAAATCGCAGCCCTCCCACTGCCGTAATAAAAAAAATAATAATAATTTAACAGAAACAAATTCTGCGTGGAAAATTAAAATTTTAACCACAGAGAGAGAGAGAGAGAGAGAGACAGAGAGATAAAGACGAAGTGAATGGAAAGCTCCAGGTGAAAGGTGAAAGTTGGAAGCGGACTTTGGAAGTTTGTGACGGAAATGAGAAAAAGAAATGGCGTAATTGAAGAGCGGAAATGAAAATACTGAGGAGACAACCTTAGGAGAAAGAAAATGAGAAACGAACTCACAGTGATGGAAATTTAAGGCTTCAAATGAAGTTCTTGGTGGCTGTGGAGCTTCCTATTTACTTCCATCCAACTCAAACTTTATTTCTTATTTTTTAAATGTGCAGTTAAGACACGGGCAGAGTCTCACACAGTTAATGAGATGGAACCATCAGAAATTTTGGTTTCTCTAATTGTTATTCATTTTCTCTTCTATTACTTCCCAATTTGTCTACTTGTCTTCCGGTAATCTAGCAGGTTCCTGTAGAACTATTCAACCATTCTAATAGTTATATATACACAAGGCATATTTAAATAAATTCGTTGAGAAATAAGTTGAATACGAAGCATCAACCGAACAGGAATCTTCAGTGGTATTAAACACAAACTATTACACAACTATGTGACTCTTAAGTATAAAAAACTATTAAAACAGCAGTGAACAATCCAAACCACCGCCGGAGTTTGTCCTTCTCGCAATTGTTCTTCGTACATTTTGTGAAATCGAGAGCAACCCTTGCGGAGAAGACAACAGAATGGGTTCACTCCACTGCTGTAAGAAAAGTGATGTTTTGTAGTATTTCCTGATGGCTCCGCACACAAGAAAACCGTCTAGTTAAAGCCAAAGAGATTTCCAGTTGGAGAGAGCAGTTCCGTGGTGGCAGACACCGAACCGTCCTCCCTCGGTCCTGCCACCGAAGACACCGTTAAAAAATCGTGGAGGACAGATTCGTTGTCGGAGTAACGAGAAGACATAATTTATTGCTGGTTGGCAACTCGGCAGACTCAGATAAGCAAGGCAAACCCCAAAGTATAAATTTTGAAAGAGGAGACGAGTGAGAGAGAGAAGATAGACCGGATGAAAGATGATGCCGGAGGAGGAACTCTTCTCCTGTTTTCATGAAACTTTCTTAAATTTTTTGACTTTAAAAAATATATATCATAAAATTTGGCAGATTTAACCCTTTCTCTCCGCGGACCTGCTGCTGCACATCTCCTCCGTGAAAACCGTACGTTTCTCATCGATACCGAGGACATTTCTCTCCCCGTCTTAACCTACAACCCACCTCGTTGTAGTGCTGAAACTTAATTACCTGAGCGGGACTCCTCCGGACACAAACCACAAATCTGTTTTCTTACCTGAAACAAAAAATTAAATAACTGTCACTTCACTCCGAACACGTTTCCTGTAGATTTTAGTATTTTACGTACAGCTTACGGTATCCTAAACTTGTATACAATCCACTACATTGGTACATAAAAAGCGAACCGCACTTATTTACTTCATTCTATTTGTTAAATCCAATTATTTACTTTTGTCGTTGGCCTAGCCGTAGTATTTACTTACATCGGTATCTGTTTATTTTCCTAATTTATTTATGTATTTATTTTATTTGATCTGTTGTAGAGGCATTGTTCTGGGAGATAAATACGCAGGGCAAACATTTCTTATCCACAATAATAATAAAAACTTATATAAGAAGAAAAAGTAACAATACGACTGAGTTCCGTTGCACGCGGTCTCCTACTAAACTGTTACATTTTTATTATATATTAATATGTTTGTTTTTTTCAGTATAAGAAGATAATGGATGTGTCAGATCTTTTGATTAAAAGTCCGGTCGGACGTTTAGTCAAGTCGACCTTCACCTTGCCTTCCGAGTCCCGGTGTATTCTCATCCCTCTACGCGAGCGGAGCGTGTGTTTTTTGTGCGTCAACGCATGCATGCGTTGGGGTGTGTGTGACGCTGGGTTTTTTTCTCCTGTGCTTTTTTGATTAAAATTTCAGGATTAGAAAAAAAATGTAGCCGTAGCTTAAATGCAGCCCTTAATGAGAATTTCATCCCCTCCGGCCGACGTCTGATCTAATAAATCCTCATTGTTAAAGGTAATTGTCGGTCCTGTTGACGAATTGTGCAAACTAAACATGGCCGTTCGGTTCGAAACGGGGAACTTAACGGTGTGAACGGTGAAAGGCAAAAGGTTCTTTTGTCAAATGGATTTTTGTTTGCTTCGGCGGAGGGGAGCCGAGTCTTTGGCATGGAGTCGACTCACGTTTCCCGAATTTCTTACTTCAAGGACCCGACTAAATTGTTTGTTTCGTGTACGACGACCCGTCTCTGATTTACACCTGTGCTCCCGTTCCCGCCAGACATCTCGATTCATCGTCCGGGGAACGATTTTCACCGAAAATTACCTTGCACCAAAGGTAACTCAACGGACATGTGACGATTGCGCCGGTAGTTAAAAAAAAATAAAATACACAACGCGTCTACACCCCACTGCACTGCTTTTAGTTAATTTTCTGACAAGCGAACCATCGACTTCTGATGGATGAGGGAGGAACGGCATCACTCGCGTGACTCCTCTAAACAAAGAAAGTGAGATATTTGAGTACGTGAGGTATTTCAAGAAACCACCCTTCGTTTCGGGGTAGGGAACGGGCACCCAGACAACAGACAATGGATCCACCGTTTTGTCATTTCCACAAAATGCCCTACAAAAGAACGTAAAACACACAAAAAGGCAGTTCAACTGCCATTGTCCACGTGAAAGAGACAAATCCTGTGAACTGAGTTTAATCGGAGGATGACTTTTTTCTGGGAGGACGCTGCCATTCACGTGATATAAGAACTTCTTTACTGGTGAGTTACTCGTATTCACAACGTCGCAAACCACGTCACGTACTACAGAATATTGTTTACACAACTATCAAAAAAAATTGTGCACAGCAGTGTAGAGAGCAGTGAGAGAGAGAGAGAGAGAGAGAGAGAGAGAGAGCACACGATACACAGTAAAATACGTTTCAATTTCCTTCTCTTCACAAAACTTCACTTCTTTACACCGACTACAGTAACTTCCCGTCTCGCATACAATTTATACTGAACATCACAGTACCAAGTCACCAAGGAATTAAACCTTTCCTTTGAGTCGTTTTTTTCCCTGAATGAGAACTTCCAGATTTGCATTTTCTTTTACTCGTAATAAAAAAAAATTTCACTTATCCACCTCCGGGCCATTTCTCTTTGTAGTCCTTTCTATTTTCTTTTCCCTTTAAATCGGTTTTACTTCTTTCAAAAAATAAATAAAAAAAAATGTATAAAATAAAGAACCACTCCTCTCTAAGAGAAAAGGCAACGGCAGAAAAGAGACCAATTAGCCGGGGTCCCAAGGACAAAGGAAAGTAGACGGAAAGTGGCAAATAACGTAAGAAGGAGCACACACAAAGGGATTTCATAGGGAAACCGTGGAAAATCGCCGGGAGGCCCTTAAAATTTAAAAAACCGGAAAATTAAAGAAGTATAATGAAATCAATTTCCCCGTTGAAGGTTGCCGGGGACGAGTGGAGGTTGAAGAATAGGAAATTACGTTCTTGTCAAGTCGCGAGAACTCGAGGAACTTGGCGGAGACACGTCGAGCCGAAGTTGAAGGCATCACGTCACCCAGAGTTGAGTTGGAGACAAACTATATATATAATACAATGTAAGAATCCACTTATAATATAATCGAACTAGCAGGATCTCGTGTGAATTAACGTTCGGATAGAATTGACGGTCACCGGAGTAAAATAAAAGTTTGTAGTTTTGTGTTCGAACTCATCTCCGTCTCTCTCGTTCATCTCGTCGGGTGTGCTCCTGTTCATAAATTCTGGTGACACGACACCGCCGCCGCCGCCTTCGATCACCCGAACCAGAATTTTCATTAGGAGTCGTGCCCGTTTGTGCCCGGATTCGTCGCCTGTTGACTTATTTCACTTGTCACCTTGTTTGAACTGACGTCGAACAATAAAATAAATAATAATATAAATAATAAAATGAGGAAATCATACGCGGTTCGAATTTCAATTTTTTTGAATTGTACGCTCCGATTTGTAAGTGTTGATTTTTGAGAATTTAAACCGACCGGACTGATTTATTATTATTTACATAAATAATTAATAAATAATACATAAATAAAAAATAAATCATTAACGGTTCTACGTTAATCTTTTTCTTTTGTAAATAAATTTCAGAACTGTGTCTGCAACGTGTTTTGCAACTTGTTAATTTTAGGTTTTTCTGAACGGTAGAAAGGTAACTTATTACCTATGTACCTGTATATAAATTATAGGTGTGTTCGAGGCGAAAATACTTGCGAAAACTTGCTTAGTGTTCGGTAAGTAGAGTGCATATTCTGTGGATTAAAATCCATAGTCGTTACGCAGGATTGTTACTCACACGACAGCCTGAAATAAATATATTTTTAAATCCAAACCTAAATGTGTATACATAAACAATATATACAATAGGACGGAAAGGTACAAAGTTTTACTAAAATGTTACTTTCTTATTATTGATTAAAAAAACATAATATACAAAACTAGAACCAATTCACATGAAGAAGTTACAAGTAAACGTTCTACACATTATGTTCCTTTTCACAAGCAGTAAATGCAACATTTTCTGTGAAAATACACAGGAGTGCTTATATAGTTTAATTTCAGTGGTTGCACTACGTTAGTGGACCTTCTATCGACAGCCATCAATTTTGCTAATTTCATCGGCCTTTTCTACTAGTTAACTCAATCGTTAAATCACTTCCAACATATTAAAAGTTTCCAATCGATTGACAAACGCGACATTCCAAGGAAAAATTTACGGGGGATGAACTCGCATGGGTAACGAAACCAGGTCGTTCAGGTTCTTCTTCTTCTTCTTCTTAAAAACCATCAATTTATTATTTTTTAGTTCGCTAGCTATTTCTCTCTCTCTCTCTCTCTCTCTCTCTCTCCTGTGTCAGTGTCTTGCCAGCTGCCGTGGGAAGTTCGGATTATCTTTTCGACGAGGCCTGAAAAACACATCGGGGCCCTAATGTAAATAATAATATCTCAATAAATGGACCAAATCCGAGTGAAAATGGCGAATTGATTGGCCCGAATCCCATTGAATTAGTCAAATCCTTTTCCTCCATTTAATTTTCCAGATTTTTACGTTTTCAAGTAGAGAGAATCCATTTCTTTCCATTGTTTGAGGGGGAAATCTCCCCGAGCCGCTCTTCTTCTTTCTTTTTTTCTAAAAAAAAGGAGCAAACAATCCGGGGCATTAGCGCACAAAGACTACTCCTTTTTTCTATACTTCGCCAACCTGAAAGACGTGAATGGAACCCAAAAGGTTGGAGCAGACGACGTTAAAAAAAAACGTTGATTTAAGTTGCCCCAATTCTGCACACGACAAACGGATAAATTCAAAGGAGATTTCTCATTTGGTCCTCGTAATATCCTTTCATACTTCCTTTTTTTTCGCTCTTTTCAGCTACCACTTGGTGCCCCTCCTCTCTTAATACCTGACTCGCAAATGCACGTATTATTTATTGAATACGTAATTTATGGAAGTACCTGTTGAATGTACCTTTTTGGCATTTTGGTTGGCATTCGCCCTGCCGGGCACGTTCCTTTCCAGTTTGGATTTTTCTCTTTCCTTCTCTCGCTGCGCAACCTCTGGGGTCGGTCGATGTGTCCACCGGTTGGTCTTTGTCCGAGGAACGAAACCCCCGAATTACGTCAATTAGAAACAAGAAAATCTTAATCAAGTACTCTTTTTTTTTCCTTTCTAAAAGTCAATTACGGGACGCAGGAACTCGTGTCCTCCTCTTCATGCAACACGCAATGAATTTGGTAATTACATAAAACGTTGAAATTTAATGGTATCCGGAGATAAAGTTTTGAATGATAAATTTAAATACATAATTACATCCGAATAGTCTCGTCGAATAGTCAAGACAGGTAAACGGTACGGTCGCTTAAGGAGCCACTACAGGGACGGTAACTGGGAAGAACACGAAGACGTCGGAAAAAAATAACAAAGGTATAACCACAAGGTGTTGTGCTGTACATAAAACTGTTCATATCTTGAGAAAAGTATTGCTATTTTCTGTTAACTTCTTGTAGTTTTCTTCTATTATTCATTTAAACCTCAGAATGCATGAGTATATTAATAAGAGAGCCACCTGCATCCTTATAACGATGAAATTTTCTCTAGATGTAGGAAAGTATACAGAAAAACATTTCTAGACAGATACACAAAGTTACTCTTAACTTGACATGCGACTCAACCAGTAACCCTTACCTCTGGTGGGGGGTCGGGGGGGTGGTGGTAGATGGCGGGAAAATTCGCATTCTGCCAAAATTAATAGTTGACTGAATGACAGAAGTGACGGTAGTGATGTGGAAGAGGGTTAAACCGAGTTAAATATTGGAAGCGTAAGTTTGATGTAGAAAGGGTGAGAGAGCCAGGTGTGCGGCTGTTGATAACTTGAAACATCAGAACTTGTCTGGAAAATGTAACAAGTCAAAGTTGATGTGCTTATACCTGCTTATAGAGAAGAGGAAAAAGGAAGACGGACCAGAAGAAGAAGAAAAGTAAAACAATAAGAAGAAAAAAACGGTTGAATGGAAGAAACTTCAAGTCACGTCAAGTCAAATCAAAAAATTCATCGAAGAACTTATTTTCACTTCGCCTCTCTCTCTCTCCATTTCACCCTTGCAAAACTTCCCCTGGGCTTCAGGATGGGGAGGAGATTTTGCAGAAAAAGAGATGATAGAGGCAAGAACAAAACGATTTTAATAGAAATTCATTAGGCGAAACCTTCCTAGCCCTTTCTAACGTCAGCAACATTCTCCCGTAATGAATTCTGGAAATGCGCGAGAGCCAACCTTTCCTTCTTTCCCCATTAAATTTATTCGAAATATTTTTTTTTTCCCACAGGGTAAATGTGTAAAATCATCCATGAAATAATTTAAAATTTAAAAACGCGGCCAACTTGTACACACAATCGAATGATATTTAAGTCGTGACAACTGGACACTTGCCCAGCACCGTTGAAAATCCATCTACAGTTGTAGAATAAGGAGTTTGTAGTTGGGATTGACTGATCTCCGGTCAAACGGTCCTCTTCGATGGTTCGGACGCGATCCTCCGTGTGACGGTGGCCCGGACCAAGTTGTGAAAATTATTTTGGACTTTTTAACAAATAAGAATTTTAGTTTAGTGACCTTTTGGAATTTGAAAAATTCTACGAATGGAAAATTCGAACTTTAGAAATTTCAATGAGGAAAAATTTAGAGGATCCTGAGCGAAGTCATGGCCGGTGTTGATGTATCGATTTCTTCGCGTCGAACTCAATTGAACTTTCTTCGGCGGGGGTGTGTATGTGTACGTGTACGTGTATGTGTGTGTGTGGATGTGGTTTTTTGTTCTTTTAAACTTTTTGAAAAGCCATTAATATCACGCCATGTTTACACACACTATGATACCAGCTAGAGTTACCACACCTCTTATGTTTTCATTTGTATATATTTTTTATACTTATTTTTAATAAAAGCTGTTTCGAAATTTTTTATGTTCATACCTGTAAGTTTAAATTTTAACTTAAGGGAGAGAGAAAGAGAGAGAGAGAGAGAGAGTACAAACCTTACTCTGATATGCTTAATTATATTAATAAAAATACACAGCTATATATTGATACTTTAGATATATAGTAATGTAGAGTTAATACAATATAAACCTCTGCTAATGGCTCAGTTTGATTATTGTCAGTGATTCAGTACTATTGGTTAAATTTACAAATAAAACCCCCAATATTGATTTATTTTAATTTATGTTACTTACGATTAGATACCTATCTTATGGATGTTGATTTTTGATATTGGAATTTATTATTTTCAGTTTTTACATTTAACTGACATTATGTTGGTTGCATAGTCAAAGAAGTTGCCCCTTTCATTTTTATTTTAAGTTTAATAAATTTTTATAAGATATACGTTTATCTTGTAATTGTTTTTAATTTCGTTCCACCGATTACATTCAAACTTTAGGTATATAATACTCAACATTAATTAACAACAGCAAGAAATAAAAAACATTATTAATGCCCGAAGAATCATTGGCGGTACCCTTCAGTCAAACGTGGCTCCAGGAGTTGCAGACTTTCTTCCATTTTCGCTCCTTTCTTCTCTCTCTCTCTCTCTCTCTCTCTTTTGCTGACATACAAATGTGGCACCACTCCGAAATTTAATTAGGTTCTTAGTGAGTTCTCGAAAGTTAAGTTTCCTGGCAAGAAGCAAGGAGGGAACGTTTTTGAGAATTCCCTCAAAGGTTTTTCCTTTTTGGGTTGAATGGAAAAAAAAAAAAATTTCTCTTCGACTGCGTCTGCCCCCGGAATCTTTTGTTAGATTCTATTTATTTACTTGTTCGTTTATTTGGTGTTTCTTTAATAATTTACTTAACGTTTTATTCAATTTGGTAGGAATCCTCCTTGGATGTGATTCTTCCTCGGCTGGGTTGCCGACACCGGGAAAGTTTCCTTTGACTCGTCTCGACTTTGTTTCCCGCGTGTTCGTCGATTCTTTAACGTTTACTTAACATTACGTATTTATTTCCTTCTGTTTGAGAGAGTAGTTAATAGTAATAGACTTATGGATTATTTTTGTAGTAGTTTTTATCGCTTTTAATAAAAATTTTTATGTTTAACCGTCCTAACACCTGGAGACTGAAAACATTCGACGTGTTGGACAGCTTCTCTCCGTTGTTAATTGTTACGATACTTTGTAGTGAGCTTTCGTTATTTTTTGTAGTACCTCTTAATTATTCAATAACTTTACCAGGCAGGCACTTGGTCACTTTTCTCTCTCTCTCTCTCCTCCTTCCAACCTTCTTGCTTTCCGTCGTAAAGTTTCTTAGATTCATCATAACCCAATTCCCGTTGTGTCTCGTCGTCCCTTTCTCCCTTGCCGAGTGTTCCTTTCCCGAAGGAACGACTTTTACATCGTTCCATTTTTACGACTGAGACTCTAAGTCAGACAGACGGACTTTAAAAACTTCCGATGGAATTTCATACGAATCTAAAAAAATTGAATCCTGAGGTGGAAAACATTTCAAAACATGAAGTTTTCTTCGTTTTCGTTTATTTTTTTTTACGAGTTTCGCTTTTTACGACAGCTCATTTGTACAACAGGACACAAAAACATGCAGAAAACCGGGTTGGGGGGGGGAGTTAGGGGAACGGAAACAGCAGAAGTAGCAAAAAGAGTGTAAAACCCCGGGGTCGGAAGGAAGGTGGCAAGTCGCGAGAGAGTGCGGGAAAAAAGGCAAACGGGACATGAAACTGTCTGGGACATTTTACGGCTTTAAAAGCTCTGGTACCACGCTCGACCAAACAGACAGACGAATTACGTCAAATATCATTTGGACTTGGTCAACTGTGAGTTATTCTAACATTTATCCGGACCACCGGGACGTCCGGGGGAGTCCCTGGGTCGTCCAGAGGTGTCCAGTGCGACTACTCGCTCGGAAGTTGGGTCCCGCACCGGGTGAACGCACTCCCCGTCGTGTGTGTCTGTGTGACACCACTCCCTCTTCCAGGAATAATGTTTTACACGGAGCGCATGCATACGCAGACGACGACAGACGGACACAGGAAGCGGACAACGACGGCAGTCACAATAATTTTTTTTTAATTAGAAACAGAGCAATCAAAAACGGCTGCGGAGTGACACGAGAAAATGAAATCGTTTATTAAAATTTTCAATTTTTTAAAATGGATTTTTAAAATGCCTCCACAGACGCAATCGCATCAATCTTCCCATTAAGTCGAATGCCGTTGTAACACGTCAGTTACACTCAACCTGAGTGTTGAGCTTTTTCGGAAAGGTTCGAGCGTGGCTGCGGGTTGTGGCGGAGGTGGAAGGGGGGGGGCAGAAAAAGGCATAATGCGAAAATCTTAATTACAACCAAAACGCAACGCAACCGAACAAATCCTTCACCTCCTCCGCCCAACACACCTGTGTGCCCGAGCGAATAAGTTCGGGGTGAGAGAGGACCCGCGCAGGCAGGTACGAGTCGGAGATCGATCTACTGACACGTCGACAGCCAGACCCGAAAATGGTGACCGAGTTAATAACGTAAAATTATAATAAAAGTCTGGGTCGAATCGTAAAACGTGGAAATTTATGTTGCGACCGGTCCGACTAATTCGTTCAATTTTTTTTAATGTTTTTAGGGTGAGACGGGGGCTGGCGTTGGAAAGGGCAGATGCAACAAAGTGCGGTTGACTACCTGGTACCTGGCGGCACAACTCACCGGTCAATGACAGACGTTTCTCTTTCGTCGTGCTCCTACCGCGAGAACCACATACAACAGCAGAACCAACAACGACGCACAATATTAATATTACTTAATAATAATAATAATAATAATAACCGTGTGCATACTTCCGTGGAATCATCTGCTACGAAACATTACTGTAGGAATCTACCACGAGACGATGTAGACATGAGAACCCCCAAAAGTGAAGATTTTTCTCTCCCCGAAATTTATTTATATGCAGCAGGTTGATGAGAACCATCAGGTTGATGGTAAAAAAAAAATGAGAAACAGAAAACCGGAAATAGGCGGAAATGAAGGGAAATTAGTGGTGACAAGAGAGCGATAGAAGGAAAGGACTCAAATAGAAACCTTCCACGGTGAAATTAATGTGGTAAACCGTTGAAAATGCAGTTTTGGATTTTCATAAATTACTTTTGCCACTGGGGACGACGTTTCTGTCCCCCCTAAAATTCATAATTGTTTTAACATGTTTTTATAAAAGCTCTCCCACTCGTTTTGTATCTCTCCCTCTCTCTCTCTCTCTCTCTCTCTCTCTCTCTCTCTCTCTTTATGTGTGTATCTTCCAGAGTGCGACTTGCTCCCGCAATAAAACGTGGCTTGTACAGCCCAAAAAAAAAGTTTGAAAGGTTTCTTTAATGGTCGCATTAAACTTAAAGTATTGTGTCTCGTTTTATGTCCGGTAACGGGGGTTTAAGTCACATGTTTTTTGCGTATTAATTCACGAAAACCAGATGGGGTATCGAAAACTTATGAAATTGTATAGTTTTTTTTTAAAAAAATGGAAAACAAAATGAGGAGAGGGCACGATGTGGGTAGCAAAAGGTGGTTCCTGACCCTTCCCTCTCACCCGTAATTCCAGCAGGACTCTTATTAAGTTATTAAGTTCAGAAATGGAACGCAACACTGGATAGAAATGTAAAGGATTAAAAGTACTAAAACAACCCAAAACGGTGTTGGATGCGTTTCTTAGCGGAACTTAAAAGCACGTGGAATTTCCAATAAGGAAACTTAAATATATCAGGGCAACAGGTCGTTTGACTTGTTTTTTGTTTAAGCATTTTGTATTTTTAATAGTAGGTTAACAAGTCAACATGAAACATTATGTATTGTGTTTTATTTTAAGGATGCTAACTTAAACCAAATACGGTCAGACTCCAAAACAACAATTTTATTGTTGAACATATAAATAATATCAATTAAAAAATGATTTATACTTAACAACGTCTTCATTCAATTATGTTTTCTTAACGTTTACTTCCCTCACTCCTGTCATTGTTAGAAGCCTGCCGGAGTATCAGGTATACGTTAGATCTAATGTAAATATCTGCTTCTTCGTCTCGGCGCGAACAATAAAGTAATTCTAAAAACGGGAGAAAAATTCAACCTCGTCCTTACTCGTCGAAAGGTATTAATTTACCAAAAGCTTGTTAGCAAAGCTTTAGAGCCTGGATTGAAGTATTTGAAAAAAAAACCCCATCATCGAGATATTTACAAAGAAAATCCCTTTTCTTCATAATATCCGGAGCTCCGACCAATCCAAAAACCCTGTCAAGACGACTGAAAACTTTGTAACTTAATCAGTTCTTATAAACAAAAAAAGGAAGAAGAAGAAGAAGAAGAAGAAGAAGCTCTAGAGACTTGGAAAGCTTTCCTCGGATGTTTAAAGCAAATCTCACAAACAAAAAGGAGGAAGAACCTTTCCATTCGGGTTGTAGTTTTGCCTTTTCAAGGGCGTACCACCGCCACCATCACCGGCACCACTTCGTTCTTCTCCTTCCTCATCAAATCAAAAAAGAAAAGTGTAGAAAATCGATGTCGGTGGTAACGCAAGCTGAATCGAAATAGAAAAAGGCGTTGGCTGTCGTATCTGCACCACTTCCTGTCTGCCACCTTCGTCTTCCCATTGAAAATTTGTATGTTTACTTCGTAACCTACTTTCATCGCTTCATCACATGCCCCTATCCTCTAAGTGAATTCTCCTCGGTGTGTTCCTCCACTGTCATTTTCTTCCCTTTTCTCAAATTCTCTACTTCCGGTGTGTATTTTCCCGTACCGTGACAAAAACCTTCGATTTGCCACGAACGCGGAGAAGGTTCCGCCTCAGGTTTGACCTTTCGTCCACCGCGTCGAGCGAACTCGTGGTTTTCACCGTCTCTGCGCTCGGCCTGGTCACTCGAGCCTTTTCAGTCGAAGAAATCGCCAGGGGTAGAAATTTCTCCACTCATTAAATTGAATCGATGCTTACCACCCCCTGAGAACGAGCCCCAGAACAGGAAGATTTTAATTAGTCGGACCCATCAGGTATTTATTGGTTTAAAATATGAAAACAATTTTCGGGGCCTTATTAATGGGAGCCGTGAAAGTGAAGAACCCTCAGTTTTAGAAATTTCCTTAAAAGGTTCTTAACTTCCTCTCCTGTGTAAACTTGTAGGGGTAGGTCCTTCACCTCGTTTCTGTTCCGACTTTTTTCTGTTCTGTGGCGCTTTTCCTGTCGTCCCAGCATCCACACCGCGTTCTATCCATCGCACTCCGCGGCCCCCCACCCACTCCTCACGTCGAAGAGGACCATCCGAGGGGTTTTTCACTGCGTGCAGGAAATGAAATTTGCCTTCATCCCCCACGCCCCCCCCCGCCAGGGGGTACAAATGGGAAAGGGAAAAAGTAGAGCAAACTGAGTTTCAGAGTTGAGTTTCCTTTGGCTGGGAAACCCCCGGGAAGGAGTGCAGAGTCAAAAGTTTCTGGGTCACTCTGCGAGCTCTGTGAGAACACAGAGAGAGAGAGAGAGAATTTACCTTTTTCGCCATCTTTCATAAATTCGTACCGCATCAAATGACCCGAAAATGTTCCGGAAAATTACGAAAGAAAATTGAATGGGTCAAATGTTAAGTTAAATTTTAAAAGACCCCCAGAAAAGTCAATCAATCATAGTCAAAAAGTTTTCGTGGGAAACTTTTTCATTCTCTTCTGCTTCTTCCTTTTTTTTTCTCGGTGTGTGTGTGTGTGCGCGTCCCCGGTGGAGTTTGTCGTCCCGCAGAACCTAGACGACCCACAATGACGGATCTGTTTTTCATCCAGTCCCGAGTTAAAATTCACAGCTAAAAATTAATGACGTGAATTTTTCATCTGCCATTTTGATCGTCGCACCCGGTGACTGATTGAACCTCGTCTGAAAAAAAAGGGTAGAGGTCCACGGAAAGGGGTAGTCGACAGAAAATACGTAACGAAATTAGAAATTAGTTTAACGGGCTACGAACCTTTTTCCTCCCACGGAAAACTACTAATGGTTTTGTTTGGCACGAACAAACAAGCAGAGTACAGAGTTTGCTTAAGTTGTAGTTACCAACTTCAGGTTTGAATGAGCCAGACACGAACCAAAGCAGAGAAGGGAAAAAAATGTTCCGATCGGCGAAACCTGCCAACGCAAAACTAAGGCGTACAAGTAGAAGACGTCCTTGAAAGAAATTAGGGGGAGGACAACACGAGTTTGGAAATGGGAGAAGATAAAAGAGACAAGCCAGAAAAGTTGCACGGGAGAATTTGGCAAGAGGAAGGGTGAGCCGGTGTGAAAAGGTACAAAAATCAATGACTCGTGAGAGCTTTAAACACTTCACTTGCTTCATTTTGAAAAATTTCAATGAAAGAGGAAAGACTTAAATTTGCCAGGAGACGTGACAAAGCTCCCGGGTTTCTTCACAACGCAGCCATTGTGTGTTGCAGAGGCAGGGGAGACAACAACCGGCAAAACAAAAACGGAAATAAACTCGAGTCAACTGCCGAGAACAGAATTCCGATTAAACCGGACAAACAAAAGTGGAAAAAATAGCGTCGGTGGGAAGCGAGGCCGCGATGAACTGTCTTCTGGGCCAAGTAAAAAGTAAAGATGGAAAGTCAAAAAGGAAAATGAGTGAGTAAACAGCTGCAGGAAATGAAAGCGTCGAGGCGCTAGTTCAGAACTAGACAAATAGTATTTAATAGAGGAATCATCCACTTCCACATTCTGTGAGTCTACTCGGGTACTGACTGCATCATCCCCCTTTGAAAATGGTGGCAGTTTACAACTTGACAATGGTAAACTACACAGTAAATTAATATTAACAAATCTTTCAAACCTCTCTCTCTCTCTCTCTCTTGCTAAAAATCATTTAAAACCCTTGGACGTTTTCCTGGTCCGACGCGTTCTCCTTTCTCCCGTCCGAATTCGTAATGTTCGAACCGACACGGAAAATTAGAGGGGTGACGAAATGAATTTCTCATCTGCCGTGAAATTTCCTCGCCAAACAGAGAGCAAATGTGAAGTTGAAGCAGCACAACGACAACAACGAACAAAGGTTCATCAGAAACAATTAAAAAGGTGTGCACTGCCCTGACACAGGAGTTGTGCCCCGCGCTTTTGGAAGGAGAACAATGCAGAGGTTTGCTGCGCTGTGTCCCTGGGAGAAGTGGACTGTCTCGTACAGTAACTCCATGCGACGTACTCAACAGAGTGTGTCTAATTGTTTCTGTACATTCGACTGAAGACTTTTCAGTAACAATTGTGGGAGTTCAGTGGTGTTCAGTACCAAGTCAGAGAGAGAGAGAGAGAGACGAAAGCCTTTTCCTTTCATTTCTTTTCCAATCCTTTATTGCATTATTTATTTTTCAAGTATCTTGTCATCTTACGGATGTATTTTTTTTATTTTTCTTTTATTGTTATTAAAAATGTATACAGTTCCTATTGTTGCCTTTGTCATTTTCACAGAACACACAGTTTTCTGCGTTTTATTGTTAAGCGCAAGACGACTGGCGGTGCATTTTTATTTTTCATTCTTTTACATCGTTGTGTTTATGTACATACTTATGTAGATAACAGTAATAAATAACTTTTGTTACATTCGGTTAGTACTTCTTAAAGGTTTTACCTGTTTCAGAGACCATTTTGGTACTTTATGATACATAAGACGGGTTTTATCAGCATCATGTACAGGTTGTAATTATAATTTCGATTCGTTCGTAACATACAATTCGTGTTGTAGTGTCTGTGTGTTGTATCCGTCTTTAGTATATCTGTAGTCTCATCTGGTATTTATCCGTACGTTCCGTTTATTTATAATTAATAATAATTAAGATTCAAACGGTAGACGGACTAAATGAAAAAAAATTCCTCCGCGTTCCGTGAGTTTAATAAATTACGTTCAGATTCATGACTTCCAACGAGTAATTTCCACCCGGTGGGACATTTCCAAAAGTAGAATTCGACCGCGACAGCTGGTTTCAATCCACTCAGAAAGCCAGGGGGTGATTGTAAATTCTACCCTGTCAACATGTGGAACTGCTCCCTCAAACTCAAAAATGCGGGTAACAACATGTCTGCTCTATTAAAACAAATTTTAAATTGCATGACGAAAATAAAATAATTGCCTTTTAGCCCTCTGCTCTCTCTCTCTCTCCTGGTGAAGGGATTTGTACGGTACCAAACCATCCAGGGTTGTGTCTCGGGCAGTACAGAAGTAGCTCGAAGGGTTAGAACCAGATAGATCGTTCATTTAGATATAATTCGGTGGTGTAGGCGAACCCGTACATTCTTTAAATATCAATAAAACTTAAGTTAAATAACTTAACACTCTGTCGCACTGTTGTCCCCGTGTCTCTCGTTTTTTTTAAAAAAAAAGAGAAATGAACTTTCGTCCCGTCCATAAAATCCCGTAAAATTAATCAACTCACATCGTCGTACCCCGAGAGCGTTAATAAAGGTTTTGACTGGCCTCCTGTGCCTGCGTTCTGCCTCCAGCGAACGTTTGTGTACATTAGCAGCTTGGGTTTCATTATTAGGATTTAGTGATGTGCCAGAGAGGGATCAACACCGGATAAATTCTTAATTAATGTCATTAGCACGTGATGTTGCCATCATGTCTTCTCGTGGGGTACAGACTCGAGGCCCAAGACCGGCCAGATGTTTGTTGGGGGCCTTTGTACCTACAAGCGAGCGTCTTGCTACCAACCCCACCGTCCAAACCTAAGTGGCAGCGGTTTTCAGGGAAGGGCACTACACCCGGGTGTGAATACACCCCCAATCGTCCAAAAAGCGTTTCACTTGACGGTCGACTTACATTCGAAACCAAATTAAATTCTTGGGTTTTCAGTCCTGACAATTCCCCGAAGCAGACGTCTCCAGTAGGAGCCCGAAGGTAGGAAAATCCCTTTGTCTGGAATAATTATCCTAATTATTCGGGCCTTTGCTCTAATCTGAAAATGATTCCGGACGGTCAGTCGGTCGAGAGGGCGAGGACTCTCGGCTGGCTCGTAGAGAATTTTGCGACTTCTTCCGCCGCAGAACCGGAAACGAACGTCAAGTTCAAGTTGATTAATCACCTTCCGGTGATCTACAAGCCGAAGAATGGAAAACTTTTTCCTCTTCCGTTTTATCACTTCCTCGATCTTACGGGCCGGGAGGTCAATTTTCTGATTGCTTCGGAGATGAACGAAATCCTCGACTAATTTCGACTGGAACGTCTCTACTTTCTCTCATCCGAACGGGAATTTCCATGTGGTGAATTTCAATGGAGTCCGGAAGTGACTTCTTATCCGTTTTGGTAAGTTCCGGGACCATCAATCAATCAGCACGGCACAGAGACGGAGTTTAATTTCTCATGTAATTAAAATAAGGTCTGCACGGTGGGACAAACCGAATGGAAGTAAGAAAAACGTGACGGATTCGACTTACGCCTTCTTATTTTATTTAACTCGGTTTAATTATTTATTAAATATCCTTTTATTATTCAGAGATATTTTCTATGTATTTTGTACATTATTAAACTGCCAAAATCGTGTAAAAACCACGTGAATGTTCAGCACTATTATTAGTGTTTCGTGTTTGAGGGTATCAGGGTTTTATTTTTGAGTATTTCTCCGAGCAACTACATATTCTATTAATTTATTAAATTCCTCAATTCACCCATAAGTTGTGATCTTATTATTTGATGGTAGAGGAGATGCGTAGGGGAACTTGTGCACGGAAGAAAACTCTGTGACAAGCGTCAGAAAGTTATTTTTTTTGTTGAGTTCATCACTAGTGTAGTAGTTTTAGAGTAGTGTAAGTACACCGTAAGTGGTTTGTAACGTAACAAAAACTATTCGTTTCGTGGTACCCGTTTAGCCTTGAAAGAGTCGAACCAAAGACGTTGTGGCTGCGCCCTACACCGCAGAACACTCAGCAAAAGTCAAATTAAATCAAACGAATTCCTAGTTGCCCCCGAGTTAAAGCTCCTTTTCCCCCAAAATGGCGAATTTATAGTAAACAAAGAAGTTGAAAATTAATTAATGATTATTGTCGTTAATTAGTGTCGAATGCTTGTTAACGAAATTCCGCTTTTGAATTGTTTGACGAGGTGAATTTGCCGAGCACGGAGAGAGACGTCTCCGATGGAAACAAAGGCAAAAAGTTATTTGTGCTTCGCGTGCGTTCCAACTCACCTTTTCAAACCGAGCCTTTTCTGTCTTTGCGGAAAAGGTTCCTCTGTCGGAGAGGTACCACGGCTGAGTCTCAAGTTCAAACGTCCAATTTAAATTTAGTAGAAGAAAAAGAGAGAAAACAGGAAACTTCCAAGTTCGTAAAGCCGACTGTGTTTTCATCACCAACTATTAATACTTTTTACCACGCTAATAAAACTACACTTTTACTATTTTTAAACTACAATTTTAGAGAACGTGAAATTGTCAACATCTTAGTATGAATTTTGAGACTCAACGCGATACCGATAGTACTGCAATGTGAGAGGACGGAATACTTATTTTATACAATTGTAATGTAAGCGGGGAAATATTAATATTGTAGTACTGTTTTTATATTTATACTGTAGTGCTTATATTTAGTAGTATTTGTGTCTAGCGTGGATATATTCTTCTGTTCATATGTTACACATTTGATTCATCGACTGCCAAATTATGGATTTGTATGTTGTTTGTAGTGGAAATGGGTCAGGAGCCTGAGCTTGGGGGTCGACTGCCATCCCGCGAACTACAAAACAATTCTATTAATCATTTGAGGTTGAAACTATTGAAACTCAAATTTTGCACTCGGTAGTTAAAATTACATGCCTTGGGTGATTCCTTTGTGGTTTTCCTTTCCTCTTTGATTGCTTGCCAGCTTCGAACGAATTGATTTTTTCGGATTTTGTTGGTTAGATTGTAGAGAGCTACAGGCGTGCTTTTCGGGCTCTCAACCAAGTCAAATTCTTACGTTGAATGTGCGCACCCACGCATCCCCCCATATTTCACATTTTGAAAAGACCGAAAACAATGTATAAATAAGCGACGGGGAAATAATAGACAATCGGTTGTGTTTTCATCGTAGTAATGTAGTCGGATGGAGTCTCGAATAGGACGAATTAATGGCAGAGAAGACATCAAAGAGTGACTGAATGAGGTACATGAAAGGAAAATCGGTTACCGGAAGAAAGATGACTGACACAGTTTGAGAAGTTGTTAAAGAAGTGAACAATGAGGAGTATACGAAACGGTTTTAAGGTATGATGTGACATAAAGCGTGGGGAGGTTGGGTACAGAAATTTTAGATCAGAGAGCTACGTCTACGTCTAAGCCGAAGTCAATTTGAAACTTCTCAGAGCCATCGAGCGGGTGGAGACATCTCACCGAAATTCGATTAATAATTACAAATCGGAACAGAGCAGAGTCAAAGTGTTACATTTAACAAGAAAAAAATATATACAGTTTTTTCAAGTGCGTGCGTGTAGGTGAAGTTGTGAGCCACAAAAGAAACAAAGAACGGGAAAGAAATAGGAAAATAAGGAAACTCCTGTGAGAAATAAAGAGACGAAAGTCAAGCCTTTGCCACCGGAAATTGCCTATTTCAAAGGCAACGCACAAAGCCTTGGGAAGTTCTACAGAGAACGTTCGACAATGGAAACAGAAAGAAATTTCCGTGATGGAACAGAACCACAAAGAATAAATAAATAAAATAAAATAAAAAATGAAACGCAGTTCGAAACGCGGTGAACGCAAATCGAAATTCAATTCAAGTTGTGGTAACTTCGCACCACTACCATCTACAACCGCCCGCACCAGTAGTTACCGTTTTAAGGCGTTCAACCCAACAGGTGAAAATTAATTAGACGGGAGTCACCGATTTGAAGAATCACGTGCCATTAATTTATTTACCTGAAACAAAACGAAAAAATAAATAAAATAAGGAAATCAATTAAACAATCGACGGGAACCGATCAATCAATCCGTCGAGACCATCAATTAAAACCTTTTCCGGCCGGGGGAACCTTTTCTTTCTCGCCGAACCCCCCTCCCACGCCCACTCCGATCCTTTTTCCGAGGGGGGGCCTTTTCACGCTCGGAAAACCTGAACTTTCCAGTTTCGGGGCTCGTCTGACGCTCACCCGGGAACATATGGGCCGACGTCATTCATGTCTTTTCCTATTCATTACAGAGAGATTTAATGGTATTTAGATTGGAGGAATTAAACTAAGCCGTAAAATTCACGGATTTATCTCTTGATTTAATGGACGTGCTGAGTCTGAATTTAAATTTATAAATTTGCAAATCCGAATCAACCCGATTTGTCCCACATTTAATTACATTTATCAATCCGAATCTCGGCACGGTCATCTTTGATTTTCTGTTGGTTCGGGTCCCGACCAACTTATTAATCCTATTAATTTCTCATTTCTCGAAATCGTTTTGTCTGTGCGTAGAGTGTCAAAGGAACTACACGTGGGTAGGTGCACAACAGCTACCGGAACTTTAAGAACTTAAAACTGTTTGAGGTTGACGACCTGAAGTTCACTCTTTTCTACGAACAGGAGAGTATTAATAGGTGTGCAGTTAATTATTATTATTATTTTTTTTATTTTTTGGGTGAGAGCACGAGGCACTGGTCATGTCGAACCGGTTGAGATGTGATGGAATGGATTGAACCCTGGTGGATCAAAGTATACATCTATTACGTATCTGATGTGTAAAATATATTACGTGCCGCGGTCATGGGCTGTGTCGGTGGTTGCTACAAAATTTATTTAAGAATTTATTACGTTAATTAAATAAATGAAAAGTGTACTATGGAACAGTGGCAGCCGTTTATACTTGGTCCTTTGAAATTTATACAATTGAACTTCACTTTTATTAAGGTTCTGTTCTGTCGGTTCCGTCTAAGTAGTCCTTTGTATACGTTGAAATTCATTAGAAACAAGAACAAACATAAATATACAACAAACATAAAATGTAACTAAAGGTAGTACTAGGTAGGTCAAGAAGTAAGTAAAGGTCGTGGCACATGTTCCTTCTATAATTAAAGCGAAAACATAAACGTTCTTATTAACACACATGTATCTGCAGAACAATATATTTTAACTGCAAGTGTCACTCCGTACATAATATTCTAATAATAATTATTTTTATGTACATCACACATTAACACCCCCGAAAAAGCCAGTTTATCCTAACTGTGTACATTTTACCAGACCGAACCTTTCGTTTTCAAATTATCGAACAGTCAGAATTTCTTTCTTCACACCAAACATATTTCCCGGGTCTTGGGTGCCCGTTCAAAATAGACGAATTTCAAAGTGCGAAATTTAAATCGGTTACCGAAGTAGGGTCGGGAGTGGAAGTGGTGTGACGGCGCTTCGGGGTACGAAAACGAAGTTTACGGAACACCTGTTGAAGTTGAACAATTTTAAGATTTAGAATTAGCAAGGGGTGTCAATGTTTGCCGATTCTTATTAAGTACAAAACCATTCCATTAAAGAAATATGCAATTTTATGTATCGAAACGGGCAGGTGGGTGTTGACCTCTGCCCTCAAGATGTTCCCGCACCCCAGAAAAAATATACATAAAATGGTATTGTAATATTCCATATTCTATTCTAAATAAAACAATAAATTTAATAATACATAAAACTTAGATTTTGTGTAGAAGGTGGCAGTGTAAAAGTTAATGGAACGATAAAATGCATTCAGGTGCACCCTAGAAAAAATTCAAAATCCATAATTGATATTCGGATGCATTTGACGAGAACTCCTAACCAAGCAATTTAATGAATTTATTAATTTAGAAATATAACAACCGTGAAAATCGATAAATGAAAATCAATTTTTAACAAGATTAATAGACTGACAGCCATGACTTTTTTATATTTTTTTATTAGATCGGTTTTTATGGGTGTGAAAGCAGGGGGAAATGCAACGACATCCTGCGGTGCGTGTGTGTGCGGGGATGGGGAGTAGTGCACTCTCCCACAATTGCAACGGATGCTTTATTAGAATTGCACTCCATAACCTCCCCACCTCGAAGAATCAATACGGTGCAGTTGGACGTGAAATTGCATTGGATTTCATATGCAGCCGGGAACATTAAACTGACAAAGGACTTGTGATTTCTGGTAGTTCGAACTCAACAAAAAATTCCGAGTCTGGTAATTAGTGTCGAGTAATCAGGTGGTCCGCTCAAGATGTTTCCACCCGAATCGGAGAAGACCCAAAGGACAGTGAAAAATCATTTATAACGTATTATATACGTGACGTAAAAGGCAGTTCGGTTATTTTGCGTCTTCTCCCGTTGCGCGTTCCCAAACCGAGCATAAAGGAATCGGGAGAATGGTTCCTTCAGGAAATTCACCCCACCCTACAGAAAGCTCTTATTTCACCTGGAGAAAATCAATTTAAAGTATTATCTAGGAATGCATTGGGATCATAAATTCAATACAACCGTCCTGAGCTCACCTTGGGGAATAAAACCCGGTGGTAAATTAATTTATTAGAGTTTTGCCTTATTTATTAGTGGCGGGCGTGTGACTTGGTCGGAGGAAACGGAAACCGGTCGAAAATAAATCGAGAAAGAAAGTTCAATTCGACTACAGAGAAAGTCAGGTGCGTGTGTTTGAAGGAAACCTCAGAACCCCAGAACTGACACAGAGAGGTGTCCTCTCTTCTTCGTCAAAGAAGAGTTCACTTCACGGCTGACGCAATGCCTTCAATCAAATTTCAATTCGTTCGGACGAAGACATTTTTAACGTTTCTTTTTCCCTGTTAATTCCTTCGGTGAGCCGTGAAAAGGCGGTGTGCACAAGGAGAGACGCCATATTTGGCAGCCATCTCACCTGGAAAACCTGTCCTCTGGGCTCTTGAAAACCATTTCGCGTTTGCAAATTACAAAGAAAATAATTAAGGGTAGCCAAGTATCAAATTTATCGGGGATGAAAGGTTTGATTATTGGTTATGAAAGTCCACGAGGAACAAAATATGCTCGGCCGAGAGGCTTGGGGCTGTCCAGCCGGTTTGAGTGAAGTTGTGGTCGAACTTGAGTTTTGCTTAACGCCATAACGAGGACTCTCTTTTTCGGTTTACCTGTTATTCTATCACGTTCACAGTTTACCTGCTTATTTTATTAATTATAAACAATGTAATCGGAAACCACCTGAATCGTCACCGACTGCAGAGCCAAGGGTAGGACTGTTACCGTCAGGAATCTTCAGGGATGAGCGGAAATCTGCGAGAGCGGAAACGGTTTCTCGTTATTAGTTTCGCGCATTAAAAAATGTAATGGAAAAAATCTTCCAAAAAAGGCCAATCAAAACTGGAAAAGCTCAATTGCCGCCGTTAAAACAGAACAATAAAATTTTATCGGGAGACACGACCCGGAGGAAGTTTCTTGTACATGAAGAGTGGTAAAAGAGTCTCGAAGACGCTGGCTGTCATCCATCCAACCTCATTCCGGAAATGACTCTGCTCTTTTCCGCACTATTTCGTTATTATGTACTATTACTATAACTGATATTACCGCCATTACGTCCCCTGTTGTTTTAATGTCTGCCTATCGAGGAAATCTTCCCTCTCTTAGGAAAAGAGAGAGAGAGAGAGAGAGGAGAGTCGATGTGTATGAAAAAACTCCGGGTATAACCCGGCTCCATTTCTACAGAGTCACGTCGTCCGTTTTGCAAAGAATTAAATTTTTCAAGTAAAAAAAAAAAAAAAGGAAAGGGAAAACAATTTTCAGCAGTTTGCACGCTATCAATTTAACAAATGTCAAGAAAACCGAATTAAATTTTGTAAACAACGCCCCGTGTGTTTTTTTGTTTCCCTTCGAAAACGGCCATCAGCCTGCCCCCGCGAAAAAAAAAAAATGTAGCTCGCCGTAATGAAGCACTTTCATGTGTGGACATTGCTCACGACAGGAATATTTTCAGGGAAATGTAGGAAACTCGTAGAAAACTCACTGAAACAGAAAGTAATTAATGCCGTGCACAACGGTGACCGAGTCCTGACCGTAGGAAACGTTGTCTAGTCCACTAGACCGGTGTCCTAGCCAACTGGTCGGTGGGAATTGACCGGAAAAGAAGTTTTCCAGCTGTTGGCCTCCCTGTGGCACGAATAACTTCCGTGAGTGTCGCAAATGACTCCATGTTGATGTATTTCATCCCCCAACCCTTCATATTAATAATAATATATAAATTACCTACGAAATCGGTTCAAGAGACGAACTCTCAGGTCTCGACCGCAGCTTAACCGGTTGCGTAAATTATGTTCGTGAAGTAACTGACCTAAGAGACTCGCTGCGATTCACCGGGGCAAGTTAATTAGAATGAATTGTTCGAGTCGCATATGGTTTTCCCTCGGCTCGGTCACATAAATTGTTCTCTGCTCCACTTATGTAAATAGAAAACAATTATCTCCAACGCGGACTTCGATGCACTGCACGATGTAACGTTATATAAAAATAAAACGCTGAAAACGTGGGCCGGAAAGGGGTGCGACCATTAAACGGTCCTATTTCCTATTTATGTACATAACATGAAAGTGCCGGTGGACGGTGGAAAAAAATCACGAAGGGTTGCTCCTGACCGACACGTGGATCTCATTACTTAATAACTCTCTTTTTATGTACAACGACATTTCACGTGTGATATTTTCATCCCCAAAGGCGAATTCGGGTGTTGCAGGGGTATGAGGAGGAGGAGGAGGGGTGCGTGATATCACCTACTTATGTTGAACCCACAACAAAAACTTTATTAACGAAAGGGGTTGATGATTTAAGGGTACAAAATAAAAGTATTGAAATAATAACGTAAATGGCGATCGGATTCACGAAATTTTCCTTAGACAACAACCCCGAATTTATCGGTGAAATTGTCTGTATACAGTGGTAGTATACAGTAAGGTTACTTACTACACTTGGAGTTTGCGCTTGATGCCGACGAATTTAATTTCGTATCTCGTACTTAATTATAATCTTATTTCGTAATCCTCTTGCCAAGTGACAGGTTCAGAAGTTATGAAACTTGGATTAAAAGGCCGATTTAAGATTACACAATTGTTAGTAATTAATTAAACAGATATTAAGTAACTTGGCGGGATCCCGCTCTCCGAAAATGTAATCCCCAGTGTTAATTCTAAATACTGAATACGAAGGTAAAAGAGTAGACGCCGTTCCCGCTGGACTGAATTCCAACTGCCTCGCATTTAGCGAATCCGGTCGTCCGGCCACCTGTCGCACCAAATGTACCGTCCGAGAGACGACAACCCCGGGTAGAAGAAACAGTCAACGAATGTGCTACAGCAGGGAGTACTGCCACTCTGTAGGAGAAATAGCCGGGCATCCGGTCGAGGTGACCCCGAAACCTCCTTTAAAACCGATTGACGAACCAAAAAACTATTATTCAACGACGTACATAAAACTCAGGTCCGAGTTTATTGACATTGTGAAGCGAACACAAAAGAAGTTAATGCTCAGTCGACATGACTCCTCCATCCAAATAACCTTTTAATTTCTCTCCTGCCTAAAAAAAAAGAAAAGAAAAGAAACCGTCGCTCGTTTCAAACATGAAAAACCCACGGAGTTTAAACCGTTTTAAATGAAGACAAACCGCAGGTTTGACTTTCGGGTAGCAGACAACACAAAAAAAAAATAAAGAAGAACTTTAGAATAAATCTCCGGTCTCAGATTTCTGAGTAGTCCATTCCGGTCAGTCATTAATTCTTTGCTCGCATTTGTTTCCCTCGCGGCCGCAAAAACCACACGGCCATTAACCTGACATAGGAAAAGATAACAGAGAGAGAGAGAGAGAGAGAGAGAGAGAGAGAGAGAGAGAGAGAGAGAGGGAGAGAGAGAGGGCGAGACAGAAGGGAAAGCGTTATTTGTGAAAAAGAAAAAAAAACCGGAGAGAAGAGTCAAACGTCAAAAGCAGGTACCACGGCAGACGAGTACCTGAAGGAAAGCGCCGGTTCCAGGGCTTAATGAAAAGCGTCAAGTTGAGTTGTTTGCACTGCACTCGAGGTAAGAAGAGTCTTTTTCTTTTGCTTCTGCCACTGACCTGCCCACCGACTGCTTACGTGCCACGGCAAAGTCAACAATCGCCCGGGTTTTTTTCTCTTCCTTCTCGACTAACGACCGACGTGGCAGCAGATTTATTTCATAAATTGTTCAAAGCTTTTCATAAACTTGGCGGTGTATTAACATTTACCCTCGTTCGGGCAATAAATCGCTTTCGAGGACCGGAGAAAGACATTTTGTAGGAGAGAGAGAGAGAGAGAGAGAGAGAGAGAAAAAAAAAGAAAAGAAAGCTTTAGGCAGGGGAAGGACAATGCGACGTCTCGGTGTTGCCTAGATAAAAAGCTAAGAACCTTTTCTAGGAGAGCATGCCATCGAGACGTGAAGACCATTTTCATTTTCCTCCTTAAAACCTCTAAAAATGTCGGATAAGAAGAACATTTCTTTTTCTTCTATATTAATATTGACCATTTTAGGAAATTTATTTCTCCTGTCACGTCTCTCTCGTAAGACTACCCGCCCGCCCCCATCCCCCGGTCTATTTTCTACCTCCATCGAATTTTTTCTTCTGGTTTGACGTTCGTCTAGGAATTGTGTACTGCCCAGGTTAATTGTTACCTTTTAAGGTGGTCTTGACCACCTGTGTGCCTCGAGTTGGTGACGGACGATGACGGAACTGTGAAACAACCCGGTGGACAACCCGTTCGTCACCGCCTCGTAGGAATCCTCAAACTTTAATCGTGTAATTTGTTTCTCGTTAGTGTTTTTTTTTGTTTCGTTCACGAAGACATGCACTTCCAATTCGAATTATTAAATAATTGCAGGCTGTTTATGTGTACATATATTTATAAGTAACAATTTTAAATGAAATAAATTTAATTTGGTGCCGAGTAAGGCCCGGCGATTGCCTGTACAGTAAAACCAATGTCACTCCACGTCGGACTTGTTTATCTGTGCGTAGTTTACCGTTACTGAGGTGCTCTACGAAAAGGTAGCCGTTTTAGTTTAACTCTGACTTTTTCCGGTAACGGGTAACCTACCGGGTGAACGCGGTAAAAGCACTCGATATTAATAAATCTAACGAAATGAAAAATGGTTTCGATTTAATGGAGGTATACGAACTGTTGAACGTCTACGGTTTGTCTGTGCCCCTCTTTGTAAATTCGGAAAATGTTATTTTCATAACACGGACACGCATGTTTATTAACTCTTTTCACTGGTACCGTTGCCTGCTTTTACTATGCAATTTCCTCTTTTCAGAAGTGCAATGAAAAATCATCAGTTTACGTGTGATTTATTGACTTCCCGAAAAGCAGAGTCGGACCGAGGACCCACCGAGGGTTCAATTCCGGTTTTTTCATAAGGGATGAATGAAAATGTCTGCATTGTCTGGTGTGTGCAAAAGGGAGGTTTACTTAGCTCCGTTCCGGATGGTTTGTCACTCATCTTTATGCACTTCTCTCTCTCTCTCTCTCTCGCGTTGGCTGGTACCAAACTTTTTGTGTGTGGTGCCTCTCTCTCTCTCTCAATACCAACTTCTGCGGTTTGTATTGTGCGTATAGGTGGATTCCCGTTCGGTTTTTATCGATTATGAAACTTCTACTGTTGGGTATTCATTACAGTTTTGCGAATGACTTGCCCGTCATTACCACATACTCTTTTCATTATCCCTTCTTACGGTCCGTTTGATTCCCCAGTTGTCACTTTTTCAATTGTTTGTATAACTGCTATCTCTCGCTCTCTCTCTCTTTTATTTTATTTTTTGTGTATATGAGTCCTACCCTCGTTAATTCTCCCTATGTCAAGTAATTGCCTTGGATTTATGCCTCTGTATATCTCTTTTTGATTTCATTCGACCGACACATGGTTTGCCGGAGTCAAAGGCACCAGCGATGTGCTGCCTGGAGACCCCACATTGACCCTTCAAGTTTGGCGGTTTTCGTGACATACGTGGTGTAACCACATGAAATGGAAATTCGTAAGGAAAGAAGACAATACAATGTAGACAGGGTGGTTGCGTTTCTATTGGGATAAAATAGACGACACTACTCCGCCTAGGCAACCTCTCTCTTTCTCTATCTGCCTCAAACGGATATTCTTCCAATTACGTAGACAATATTGTATTTCTTTAAAGCAACTAAGTACTTTTTTTTAGTATTTTTCGACAGGGGATGTAAAAGAAAATAAAACATGATATCCTACGCTGCTGATGGCAGTTCTGCGGTGCCTTAAGCCTCACCACGCGACTTTCATCCCTCGAACACAGCGTCCAACACCCCCGGGGGCCGCTAATCCCTGGCGACTTTTGCATTATCGTCAGCCCTCAAGTGGATCAAACGACAGGAAAAAACCGGGAACGTGGAACCGTTTTCGATTTAAAACATTAATAAAGTTTGAAAGTTATTTTTGAATAATTCCGAAAGATTCGGGCGCACCGTTTCTGCCGCCGCACAACAGGACAATCCTTCGACCCGTCCCCCGGTTCACCCTGTCGACTGCTGCCCTGCCTTCATTTAACTATAATCCGGTCTTTGGGGAAGTAGAAATTTGCATAGAAATGCGATTGAACGAAAGATGCCTCTTTCTCTTTGTTATTTATACGGTCTAGGAATCCCTCTTGATGTCTGTGATGTCTTTCTGCTCTGACACCGACGTTTGACGTGGCATTACTAATTCATAACAACCCTACACAGACTAACGCGGGGCGTATTTTATCTCCAAAACAAATTGCCACGTGGTTCCAGAGCAAATCAATACAATCTTGAAATTACGAAACGAGTGCATCCATAATGAATTGGACAGCCTTTTTTGAACACAACTTACGCAAATCACATACTTAAAAAAACTATTATTAATCGCGGACGACGAGTACAAATCAAAATGTCTGCCAACTGAGACACCAACTCCTGATGATTTGGTCAAACACACGACGCTTTAAATAGTCAATTGAGTCTACGAGAGTGCGTGAAGTTTAAACCAAACTCCGAGAAGGCATCAGTGGAACGAAAGAAGAACACATAACTCACTTATGTAAGTGATTTACTTTCGGACGGATGAATGAAGAGCTTTGCAAAAATTTGAAGGAAAAAAAATACTTGTCCGGGAAGTATCCCGTGCCGGCTAATGGCTAATTATCCCGAGTCCAGTCGAACAAGTGGAATGTTCACTTCTCACGGACGTCTAGGGATGGGAAGGTGTGCGAGGTGAAAAAGCTTAAAAAAACAGAGCAATAACAAGGATGAAAAGAGACAGACGGACGGACGGACAGACGGACGGACCGACAGACAGACAGGAATGGTCAAAATTACACAAGGAGGTTCCGAAGGCGTATAATTTAGAGAAATGAAACGTTGCATCATGTCCGCACGCGTACGTGACTACTTTCGTACCGTCAGAGTGATTACATTAACTACATCGATCACGTTTTATTAAACTAACCTTTCATCGGACTCTTCTTCCGCCATTGTCTGAATGGCAACGCCAGTGGAGGTGTGCACACTTTGACCGGGAAGGGATGCTGGCGTGGGATCTCCTCTGGGTGGTGAGAACGCGCGCTGATAAAACAAAGTCTCGGCTGGGCATTAATGAACCTTTCGGACTTTTTAGCCTCCAGCCCTAAAAGCAAAGCCTTTCGAACGTGATTGGATTTAAATTTCAGGTCTCTTTCAATGCGACAATATACATTTTACACGCGTTTAAAAAAAATACATATATACATAATGAATGTTATCGCCAGCATTTCACAGGGAAAAGTCGCCATTTTGTAATTGGAGAGCGAGTTACGAAAGACTTTTCGGAAGGGTTTTCATTTCGATTTTTCACAACAAACCCAAATTGTAGTTCCATACATGAAACACATCCATCCTAAGGCCACAAGTAATTTCTTCAGAATCTCCTATACAGTTTTAAACCCTTGTATATCTTACTAGTTAAGTTAGAAATTATTTTTTCTGGCACATGAACTTTCTTCAGAACTGCAACTACACTCCACACTCGCTGTGGTTGTCAACACGCTCAGAACACCAGCAGGAACGTCATAAAAAACCACCGCAGTGCTCTTAAAATATCTTAAAAGAGTAACCAGTTAATACGTTATTGTTACAACTCACACATAATACACCTACGCGAACAGTTGTAGTGCTCAAACGAAAAACAGTTGTGGTTGAAACGTCTGTTGTATCTGCTTTAGAAGATGAGCTTCCGATTGCTGTTTTAATCGATTATCCGTTCGAATTTCTATTCTCGCCGAGAGAAAATCTAATCAGACTTTCTCTCAAATGTTTTCCCTTAAAATTAATTACACACACACACACAGAAAGAGAGAGAGAGAGAGAGAGAGAGAGAGAGAGAGAGGGAGGAAAGACTCGGGTGCAAATCAGAGCAGGTCACTTCGTCTACAGCTTTAAGCGATGTAAATAAGATGAAAGAACTTTTCTCGGCAGTGCGAACACGTCTCATCAAAGGAGAGGAAAAGGAAGAAGAGAACCTTTTCTAATATAAAATTTACATAAATAGACAGACACGACGGTATTGATTGAATTATCGGTCTTATTGAACGGAGGAGATTCCATCAGAAAATCCGGGGGGGCCAGTTGGAAGTTTCGACTTCCTCGACCGTGGCCGTTGTGTTCTCTATATACATTTATTCTTATTATTAAATTTATTTTCTCATCCTGTCTGCGAGACACTTTCCAAGTAATACTCTGGAAAAGGTGGTTACCAAAGAAATTTCATTAGTACGCGCACAGCAGAGTGAGTGGGATGGGTCGAACAAAGAAAACAACCCGCTTTGTCGAGATTGTCGGGATGAAACATTGAAATTTATTTTATTATCACCCTAAAGTGACCTAAGCGTCGAGGAAACACCACAATACCATTATAATACACCACACAGGCGAAAGCTGCGCGTACAGGAACAGCAGAATATACAAAATACGTAGGTCGAGGTGTGGTGAGTACCCGTGTGACAAGTTAAGTAGGAACTGATTGAATGTAGACGGGGATGCCGTCAGGTACACCGAGATAATTGAGGCTGACATGTTTACAAGAAATGTTCTGAGAGATTTCAAAAAAAAAAATCCAAAACAGAAACTTGAAGGGAATCAAAAGGGTTGGGAACGAAACAAAGAGATTTCTCGGACGTAATTACCCAAGAGATCACGATTTGTTTGATCTTGAACGGTCCTCGAGAGATCTCCGCATTAATCGTATTTTGATTAAGGAGTACTGATGACTCGGAGAGGAAGCTGCGAGGATTAAAATAAATCAGAATCACTTATTTTCCTATTTATCCTATTTATATTTTGAAATTTATTGGGCTGAGTTCTTGTCGTGCAGTTACGTGCAATTACTCGGCTCTTTTTTTGTTTTCCTCTTGCTTGAACCGTCCGCAGGACAGGTAAAGTGCTACTTTTCACGTTTTAGAAACACTTGAAACTAGTTTAATTCTTACGCTGTAGCGAATTTAATTACTGCAGGTTACAAACAAGTCGTAATTCCAAAATGGCTTCCCTCTCACATTTTTAACGCCTGTTATCGAAAGTGTACGTATACAAATTCTTGTTCTGAATAACCCAAACAGAGTGAGGAACTGGAACTGGACCGGAGCACTAATGAACGCGGGCAAAGGGTAGAACGGTCGAAAAAAAAAACATTTGTGAGAACTCGAAGGGAGGCTCGTAACTGAACAATCAGAAGCTCCGAATGTACGACGATCACATCTCTACGTCGTATTGTTCCACTCTTTTTCACGTGTTAATAAAAATACTTTAATAACGGTAATATAAAAGAACGGATGCGAAGGAATGGCCACCATCGCGTCTCACTCGCAAGTTTAATTCATTTTAATCACTTCAATTCTTTCTGTACACCTTTTCACGTGTGACTGTGTCGTCTCGTTCGCCGTTCTGAACTATTTTGGACACATCCGTCGGTCGTACACCTCGCGCGAAAACCGTACTTTTCTCGATAAATAAAATTAAACCCTGACTGTGTTCGGAGCTCAACCGCACGTCATTATTTACTCATTAACATGTGAGATCTGTTGTACCCGAAGAATTGGGTCGTTCACCACGAACCTTAGGATTAGGTACAGTTAACTCATTTTAAAGTATTCAACAATTACGCGGGTTGTATCATTGATAAACGTAGAAGCGCAAGAAGTGAATTTATGTTGTCTTAGAATCGTCCCATTCAAAACAGAACCCCTTGGGGGCTACCCGGGGTAGGTTGCCCAGGTATCCTTCCTCCTCGCGCGCATTCCATAACAGAATTTATGGATATTGGCTACCGAGGAAGGTTTGGGTATTCTTCTAACCGTACTCGTAAATTTATTAACTAAATATTTTCCAGTCGGAGTTTCTGATTCCTTCATGTTTTAACTTTTAGGGCGATTTATTGGCCGAGTGAGTCGGACGGGTTTCTGTTCGACCCTCATCATTCTGCTACGGTAAAAATCGCAGGTTTTCTTCTCGTCGGAAACTTTCTATTTACGTCCGACACACTCTTTCCGCGAATTCTCTCTACGTCGAATACAATTCTCTGATGCTCAACTCAACTCTGGTTCTGGTTGACAACCCGTACACGGACCATACAGAGAGTGTGAAATAACAGTGTAGGGATCGTACACACAGCCGGGAATAATCTTACCGGTCTCGAGGAGTCTCAAAACCACATTGAAATCATGTGCGAATCTAATAACCGGAGTAGTTACCTGAAACAATAGACAAAAACTACTGTAAGTAATTCGGTTTGTTCAGTGCACAAAATAACTGTAAAATAAACACATAAATCGTCATCCGCGAAGTAAAAAAAAAAGACCACGGTCGATTAACTTTTTAAATTCTCTTTGGGAAAATCACGTTGAAAATTCACGACATAAATTTTAAACTAATTAAACTTTATTAAAGTAACACAGTTGCAGTCTAACTGTGGCATTCGCATGAATATTAATAATGAGATAGCGGAGGCAGCCGAAATTAACATTCACGTTTGAACTCTGAGGGAAAAGTGCCATTTTCAGACAGTAATGACCGCCTTAGTCTCATCGAGGAAATCGCAAAATATCTGTCGTTAGCCTTGATGTAACTTACTTAACTTATCTCCTTCGTTTTAATGCTCTTCCCATGAAAGTAATATTCATATTTTAGAGCAGCCTGACTGCGAACAATATAAATAATCGTTCTCTTCCCGAAGCAAACTATCCGGTAGTGGAAAGCAGACGTAGAAGAAAGGAGAAGGAGATTTCAATTACGATTTCTTCTGATCCATTATACCATTATTAATGATAGAACGGGTTGTAGGAATTCGGGCGGTGACGTAGGAACTACTCGATGGGAAAAGCCGAACGGAAAGATTAACCCGGAGAGAGGAAAAAAAAAAGGAACGTCCGAAAAAGAGAAAGGCAACGGAGAGGCAAAAAAGTGGAGATGGGCGAATTTAAAGCTTCTCGTGGAAAAATCCGGGTGACCCTTTTCAGCTTTTCAAATCCTTTTTGAAAACAAACCGGGCGAGGAAAGAATCCGATGGGAGAGACACCCGAAACAAAGTAGTGATTTAAGCGACAGCGACAGCAGTCAGCAAAGCACGGCGTTCGTTCGCACACAGGGAAAAGTAAAAAGAAAACTCTGCAGCAGAGAGACGGGGAGGAGGAGGAGCAGGAGGAAGAGGAGGAGGACGACGACGACTACGACGACGAAAAAAATAATGGAATTGAAAAGCTTCAGAGCTAAAACTCGTTCGGAAGATAACATAAAACGTGGATTAAGGCCGGTCATATAAAAGGATGTCGGTGGTAAAATGGAAAAGGAGAACAAAAACCGATCATCTTTTGGAAGGAAAGAAGAAGAAAGAATGGAAAGTTTGGGAAGTTCGTCGAGTAGAGTTTTTGGAAAATAAGAGGGAGAAGAGGAAAAAGAAGTCAAATCAATAAATTCAGGTTTTTTTTCTGATTTTTGCAAAAGGTGCAAACGACCGGTAGGGTACTTGTTGCACGAAGGTTTCGGTGAAGCCCCAAAACACCGAAATCAAAGGAAAGTGTTGCACCCCTGCACCTTCGCCTGCCGGAACACAAGGTAAACACTCCGTGGTGTCAGAGGCTCCCACGGAGCTGATGCTCCCTGAGGAATTCAAGAAAACTTCAAACGTCGGGTCACGTCTCCCCAGTAAATACGGAAAATTAAAAGAAATTAAATTCCTGAAATATCTGAATGTGGCAATTCATTGCGAGGATCCCCAAGAAAATAATTTAATTACAGGGAATGTGGGCGACAGGGAAACATACGGAAAAAGACACGAGTCAGACAGTGTACACGTACTGGTAAGAAAGGTAACATCGGACCGAAAAAGATGGATGGCAGCGAATGTTCCAGAAGGATAAAAGGGACAAGTCTTCCTCTCACAGAAAGTCCTCTAACACTAGTAAAATTAAACCTGACTCAAGAATTTCATTTAATATAATGATGTTGGTCTCTCTCTCTCTCTCTCTCGAAGGCATTTCGTAGATCCCGAGGGAACAACCGGAGACAGAGACAGACAAAGTAGTCATCGAATTTAATTACAAGCACCGACGACAAACTACACCAAATTTTTACTTCTCAGTACTCGGCGTTGTAAGTTCAATGTCGTCTGCTAAAATTTAAGTACGAAGTTACCGTACAGGTAATTATACTATATTATATAAAAAAAGCATTTATTTAATACGACACAACATGGTTTTTCGGGGTGAACCCTTAATTAAATTCTGAAAGGTGTCGTCGAGCTCTGTGGGAGGATGTACAGTGCCCGAGTTGTACACGAATGAATAGAAAAAGGCTCGACCCTGGGGTGTGCTGTAAAATGGAAACTTAAGTCCCTCCATTGTTCTCTTAATCTCCTTTGAGGAGACCCCACTTTCTTTTGCCCAAAACAAATAAATAAATTTCGGTAATTGTCGGGGAACGGTCATTTTAAGTATGAAATGCTGATTGATGGCCCAATAAAACGTATTGTTGTGTCCGAGGAGGACGGGAGACAAGGAGAACGACACTTTCCATCGAGTCCAAAAGACAGCAGGTAACGCACTACAACCGTCCCCTCTTACCCGCGCACAGTTGTAGTAGTAGTAGTAGTAATTAAGCACTCAAAAGATTTATGGAGACTGAGAGTTGTGAAAAAATTGCAGGAATTCATAACGCGTCACTCCTGAATGACGATTGGAGTTCGGATTAAAAAACTCAAAAAAGTAAAAAAAATATATATAGTTATATACAGAGTTATACACGGTACAACTCATAAAGGTAAACTAAACAATTAATAAGTTCGTGTAGTTGTAAAAAAAATTGTAGTAAGAGCGAGCGTTTATTTACTGAAAAATTATATCTTTTATTATTCTTATTAATTTATTATACTTGTTAATACTTAAACAGTGTTAAACGTGCATTATTTAAATGATTTACTTGGGTCACCTACAAGCAGAAATTTCATTACAAACCTTCATAATTCTAAATAATTATAACGTAGATTTCCATACATAATTCCTGGGCTGTTATTTAAACTTACAGAGTAACACACAACGCTAATCTCATGTAATGTATACATAAATTGTAGACTACCGGGAAACGTGTTGATCAAATTTTATTAAAAAAAACAACAACAACATTTTTAACGGATTTTTATTTTACTTAATTATTAATTTAGAGTTTTTAATTAGTAAAAAATATTAAATTTTAGACTCCAACAATCCTTTGACGTTGATCGATACACGCAAGATAATTTACAATTCACGTTCGGTAAAAAGTAGAGTAAAATTCAACGTGTCCACCGAAAGCGTTCACGTTCGGTTAGAAAGACATCAAAAGAGTCAATAACACCTGAAGAAGAAAATCCAGGAGTTATGATTTACCTGGGACCTCGAGTGGAAGCGAATAACAGTTTTACCTTGCAATAAAAATTTATGCTCAATGAATAACAAAGAGACGAAATTTTCAGTCTTCCGTCGTCTGTTCCCAACTCTCCCGACTTACTCTCCCGTAAAACTATACTATTTAATGAATTAGTATAATTTTTATGGTTGCCGTAGCGCCTTGGACCGTTCCCCGAACGGCTTCTCCAGCCAACTCGTCCGTAAGGGAAAACGCCAAGTAATCAAATTACCAACGCCCGGACCGCTCCGTGTAGTTTTACACGTACATATATTTATTTATGTAGTTGGGAGCCTGCGGCCTGTCTGAAGCCGCGGGGACACCACCTCCCTCCGAAAATCCTTCGGACAATTTAACTCTTTTGTCTCTTCTCCCGGGCGACGGCATTTGAATATTTTTCATCCCCTAAGTCTATCAGAAGAATTGAGAAGCAGTTGAGCGGAAGTTTCTGAAATTCACTTCCACAGTCTTCCATTCAACTTTATGTTCCTCCTGCGAAAGCAGATTTCGGTCTATGTAAATTATAATAACGTACACGTACGCGTATTATGCGTGGAATTATGCAAAAGTCTTCACTTACGGTAGGAAAACCGGCGTGTCGTTTTGCTTTTCTCTCACGTACCCCGCCGATTAACTTAAAACTTAAATTCAAGTTGTTTTTCTATAGAAAAGTTTCGGGTTTTTCGGTGCCCGGCACTTTAACCGGATGCAGTCGGTAACGGTACGAGGTATGAACCGCTCGATTTGTTACGCTACGGTCTCGACTACAACTAGACAGACTTTGTGTGTACAAAAGGGAGGGAGTTACTGTTTCGTGGGTCGAGAGACAGAGGTACCAGAGGAAACACTTGTAATTCGCGGGGCACCACTCGGAGGTTAATTTCTATGAACGGGAAAATACGTTTTTCTCCGGTTGGTTGATGAACACGAAAGTCAGTCAGGGTTGTCGTCATCCCCCGACTATTAAATTCTTCGTATTTACCCCAAATTTATGTCAAAAACAAGTATTTGACCGGATTTTTGGTACAAAAGAACCGAGTCATTTGAACGCTCAAACGATTTGGAAAATTAATTTTTTCCCAAAACGACCGCAGCTTTTCTGTCGCAGGTCGCCTGCATCTGTCCCGGGCTTCTGTCCACGTGCTTAATCAAATGCAATTCCATGGACAGAAGGAGAGCAGTAGGTGAGGGAGTGTGTGCATGTGAGAGAGAGAGAGAGAGAGAAAAGGCAAATTTATATGTACGCGTGCATTTCCATTTTGGAAATTTTCGATCGTAGAAAATGGCTAATTGTGTCTAACGCGAATTAAATTATCCCATTTCGTATTTGCTCTAACAGGTTAATTTACATCGCCAGAAATTCCGGGTGAGGATTTTGTCTTCGTCAGCCAGAGTTTCCCGAGCGATTTTCCTGACGACTGAAAAGTTCCCAACAGCGACACGCCCCCCCCCCCTCCTACAACCAAATGAAAATGCATAGTTCCCCCGAAATGAGTTCTTCCGGGAAAGCCCGCAGGAATGTTAACATTTCTTTTGTCCGCACTAAGACTAACGGAACTCTATATTATATATGTTTATATGTAGTGTAGTGCTGTAGTTCTGTAGCCCCGATGACGTAAAGCTACCAACTCCGCTCCCGGATGGATTTCTCCCTTCGAGCACATCCCAACGAAACGAGGTGCTCGTTGCTCGCCTGATGGGCAGCAGCACCGGTGTTCCTCAGACATTCTTTTCACTCTTTCGCTCCAGAGAACAAGAATGTTTTGCCTTTCCTTTGACCGAAAGGCAAGAGTCCCGACGAAATGAGAAACTCTTTATTTATTAGAACGAGAAAATGAATAGAACTTTTTCGACACTTAAAACTTTCTCTCTAATAATTCACAATTAAAGTCTCACTCTTTTTATCATCGTCTTTCTTAGGAAGTGTGCAACAGAGGAAGGAAAAATAAAGGAAGGAAAAACTTGAAAAAGATGAGATGGAGGAGGAGGAGGAGCACGCAAAGCAAACTCTTTTGGGCGAAGCAATTGTAAAAATACATAATTTACTTGCAACATAGTGATTCAGAATGAAAACAAGTTTTCTACTTCGTTCGTTTTGTATTCACAACAAGAAGTGTCCTTTGTTCGGAGTTACAAAACAATGAGTACAAACTCAAAGTTATGATTCGACGGAGGAGTACGGTTACCCGGCAAGAGCAGTACTCTAACAGGTACCGTCGCCGAGTTACATGGACGAGATTTTTCGCGGCTTCCCGGGGTAATTTTACACCAAAACGTGTTTTATTACCTTCTTAACGTGAGTAAAATTAATGTAAAACAAAGTTATTTTGTTGTTGTTGTTGTTGCGGAGTGCTGCGCTGCCGGTTCACACGATGCAGACTCCCTAGAAATCGACCATTGGAAATGCATGCCGAATTAAAAATCAATTAACGTGTGAGAGAACAATTCATATTTAGTATAAACTTGATTTACCACGTAATAAAAATGGCCATCGAGTTGGTGAATGTACAAAAATAAAAACCAAAATTAATAACCAAAAAAAAAACAGGTTTGATGAGATTTGACCGTGTCGTGTGGTGCAGTGCAGGGAATGGTCCGGTCGACGTGTTCAGTTGGTGCCGTCGCTCACCAGCCGACGGAGGAGTTGGTGGCTGCAAAACCCCCTGCCAACTTGCTCCACTGTTTTCTGCCTGTCGGCCACCCCGTCAATTTCCTCCTGCGTCACTCGTCCAGTTAAAAGGACATAAATCAGGAGGTGTGTCGAAGTAATGAAAATCAACAAGGTGACGACACGGAAGGGTGTCCAAAAATAAAAACCGCAGCAGAAGAGGCACCCGGTGTTGACGGGGGTGGTTTTCGGCTCGAGCAGAATTTCAAAAATAACCCAATCATTCATTCTCCCTCTAGAAAAAATACGAAGAAAAAGGTTGGCGGCGACGTCCTCTCGGATGGTACGCCGAGGGAGGAATTTGCTCCAGCTTTTGATGTCATTTATTCTTTTCATCGTCCGGGGGAAAAACGTTTTGTTTTATTCGTTTCGCAGTCCGAGTGAGAAACTCTCACCTGCGTTCGCACCTTAAAGAAAAGAATTCCATTCTGCCTTATTATCAATTTCGTAGCGGGTCCACATAATGGCGATTCGTTTTGGACACCCAAAATCCAAATTCCAGTTGCCATCATCCATGCGCGAGACTTCCGTGACAAATCACTTGTTTGAAATTCTTTTTTTTTTTCTTCACAAGAAACGTGAGGCATCTGCCGTTTCGACCGGGATTTTCCCGAAGGTAAAAATGACGGAGTCAAATGGGAAAACAAACCGTGGCATTCTCAGGGTAGGGGTGGAACGTACCTGCAGAGGTGCGACAACTCAACCTTCGGACGGGACGAAACACACCGGAGAAACCGTTCCGGTCTTTGAGTGTTGAGTAAAAGTGTTAAAAACTACTTAAGGGACTCCTTCAACGCCTGCCTGGACACCAAAATTTCCGGGCAATAAAAAAAAACAGCACGAGAAATAAACCAGGGATTTCACCCCGGAATCAACCCCCCGGACGATTTAAACGAGTTTTCTCGCAGGGAGACGCTCACGGGTCGTTCAGAAAGTCCCGTCCCGTCTTCTTCTCATTTTCTTAACTTTTTACGAAAAGGTGAGTTTGAGCAATTCGAGCGCCACGGCCGATTCCTAATTTAAACGAGATGAGTTTGAGTTTTTATTGTTCCCCTGGCAGCATTTTCAATTATTATTAATTTATTAGAATTATTTAACGTGTGGAGCGTCATTTCGTGGAATTTTAGCTACTTTCAACAAGTTCTGGGAATGCTGCCGGCGGAAAAAGACGGAAGCGGAAGATAAAAACTCAACGTGAAAATCAATCTTCCCCCGGGCGGTTAAGGGTGTTCGGTGGTGAAAATGGTCAAAATTAATAAAAAAAAAGATAAAGTATCCACTTAGAGAAGATCTAGAGAAGTCAGTCGAACCGAAGGGAAGTTAATGAATTGACGAGTGAATTCTACCGCCCCGAAAGACAGGACCGGACACGAACTCACACAGTCGGAGGTCATTCCTCGAAGGGACAGAAGATGGGCAGTGGACAGACACGCGAGGGATGATTTCGGTCGATGGCGTTGCTACCACGCCATTAGTTTGCTCTTCTTCCGGCATTTTCACGTGGAGTCTGTCCCTTCGCCTGTTTACTTTTCGCTCCAGCAATTTCGGTCTGGTAAGATCGGAAACCCTCGAGAGCTCATAACTCAGACGGATTCCTTTTTTTTTTTTCCTTCGCAGTAATCTTCCTTGCCTTTTCCGAGGAAGTCATCTTTCTAGTGACACGCCACGAGGAGGAGAAGAAAAAAAAAGGAGCACATTCGGTGGAAGGAAGAAAATGAGGTTATTGCTCTCTTCCGAGGGGATGAAATTTGATCTTTTCCCATATCGCCTTTTTTCTTGTGTCTTTCTGTCTTCTGCCACTTCTTGCTCGCCGAATTAATCAGGGTTTGAGGAAACCTTAGCGCGAGAACAAATGTCTTCGGGTCGGTCAAAAAGAAACCTCATTACTTTCGCTTGACCCACGGGGGTGCGAGTAAAGCGCAAGACATCCATAATTTTTATGTACCGTAAAACACACGATTTAATTCCGGACCCCCGTGAAATATCTCGAGCGTGTACACATACATACATATATGTATATATATATTTATTGCGAATAATAAATAATACTAAAATTATGAGCCAGGAGCATTATGTAAAAGAGTCGAACTCTTACAAAAAGGAAATTTTATCTGAAAAATGGCCTACTTTATTCCCGTATTCGAGTCGAACGTATACGTCATCCTTACGTGAACTCGAATAAACGTGAGAAATTATATATATTTACAAGTCTTATGAGACGTTTCTCGAGTAAAAAGTCACAAAACGGAGACATTTGCATTTTTCAAATGAGTTCACCTGAAGTCTCGTTAACTCCACGAGTCATATTTTGAGACTAGAGAAATAAATAATACATAATAAATCGTAGTAAATAATAAGTTCGCGCGTTTTTTTTTTACAGTATCGATGTGTTCTCCTGTACGAATGATTTACAGATACTCTGGTCGAACGAGTCTTATTAAATATATAAATATAATTTTTTTATGTATCAAAAATTTGGGTAGTTTGTTTAGTTTACGGTTTGGGTCGTGTTAATAATTTTGTGAAACCGGACGCGGCAGAAGAGCTGACGAGATGATTAATAAATTTTGACGTTAACGACGTCACATCTGAAGGATTATTTAGTGAAATTTCTCGTGGATGAAGGAACCGGGCAGTAAATTATTTTGGCTGTTAGAGCCGGTGACCGGCGTTTTAAAATGTCGGAATCATCTTTGACAAAGACTGCAGTGTAAATAACGTCAAATTCAAATGCAATTTTCCCCCAATGCGTAAACATTTGGGAAATAAGTCAGTAGTCAGTGAGTCAAGGTAGCCATCAGTCACGGAGTTGACAAATTAGAAGTAGCACGTTAGCGACTGTGTAATTAAATTGCACAAATACCTGTTTTATCATGTGATTTTGTCTGACTTCGGTCGAACACCACTGAGAGACCGCGACACAATGCCGATGACGAGGACAAGGGAAGTTGAATGGTGCGGGAGTCAGACATGTTGTCTCCCGTTCAGGTATACGGTCCGAAGTTCTAAATCCTAACAAAGACACGTGACTCACGACGAGGTGTCCTTTAGAGTGACATCACAGACATCACACCACCGACATCGTGTCTCGTCCGGCACATTCTTCCAATTTCGCCAGCCTTATCGACAGACGTCCTGTCTGCACGGTTCGAGTCCAACGGTCTACTACCTCTCAGATATTCTACGATTCCACGTAAACGACAGACAGCATGTAGCCACAGAAGGGCAGTAACCAGTGTCGCACGAGTTAGGAAACAGTTCCCCAACCTTCCGGATCGGTGGGGTTGAAAAGAAAACAAAATGTTAATAAAAATCGACATATTGTGAGACGAAAGTTGAAAAAGTTCACTTTTTATTTGAAAAGAAACGAGGGAACCGTGTGCGAGATTGTTAAAAGAGAGCAAAACGAAACAATAAAGAAGTGTGAGTGAAGAAATTAAAGAAAGTTCCTACTGCACAATGCCCAAAAGGCGACGTTCATCTGCCAAAAACATTGGCCGACTTCCTACTGGTGCAAACATTATTATTATTATTATTATCGGAAAAGAAACAAGAGGTAGAAAATTATGGACAAACACAACGAAGACGACCTGTCGAGTCGAGTGGGACCTGGGAGGTTACTTTTACTTCCCGGAGTAACACAAAATTAAAATAAATTCGGTGTGAATGTGAAAGACACATCACATGGATGATAAGACACATCAGACGATGCAAGCTGAGAGGAAAACTACACACAACCCAAAATCTGTTTCATTTCAAAGTGTCACCTCACTACTTCACTTTCCTTGATGGATCACCTCGAAAGTGGCTATGCACCTACGAACTGTCATTTTTAATCGAATTCGACACGAGCAGAAGAAACGTAAACAAAGTCGACCCAGAATTAATTTAATGATACGAAAAGGTGAGATTAATTAACAGGTGAGAGAGAGAGAGAGGAAAGTTGCACCGTACCACCACGATTTCTTCAAAAGTTCACTCATTCAGGTCAACTCCGCACGCGGAGTTTTTGTCACGTTCTGTCACCGTTAGTTCAGGTCACACAGCTACTCAGCAAAAAGTTACTTTTCCTCATTGACCTCGACTGACGATGTTAAATTATGAACAGGTTAATTTCTAAAATTTTTTCTACTCCTTGCAAACATATAAGAAATCAACTTCAACATATATATAGCTGTTTAGAAAATTCTCTACTTTTTACCAAAATCCTCGTGCCAGAATTAGCAGACGACTTATGTACTTATGCACACTGGGAAGAAAACATGTCATATTCACTACTATATATATATATACATATTTGTATACGTACACCTGCACAGTTTCTTATTAATCCTCAAACACGCACATCAACGGTCTCGATTGCTTTTTCTAAACAAGACCACAGACCACATCGACACCCGGTCACATAAATAAATAGATTATTTAATGAGAGGTTGACGTCGTCGTTTTACCACCAAAACAATTCCCAACTTTTCAAGCCTTGTAATATATTTTTAATAATCAAACTCAAACTCGGAGTTCAGTATTTGACTGTATAGAAATGTTGTTTCCGTACGTTTAACTCGAGTGTGAGAAAATTATTCTTATTTATTTTTCAGTTTCGTTTCATTAGAACAAAAGACCTGGCAGAAAATGGTCTCATCAAACACACACAGACACAGACACCTCCCAACCGAGGCCCCGACCGTGTCTTACCGAAGTCCTGGTCCGTAATCAAATATGTAAAACCATTTCCAAAATTATCCCGTCACAATTCACCTTTCATAAATTTGCTAAAAGCCCTTTTATCAATTCCGTACAAACACGCCTGTGTGTTGGGGAAGACGTTGAAAAAGCCCACGGTTTGAATAATAATTGTAATTAATGCCATTTGAAAAGGGAGATTCGTGGGCCCCCCCCCAACGGCCTCCGCCACCGGAACCGACATCTGTTCATTTAAGACTTTCCCGCGGACGACGAGTTCTTTTCCTCCGACAAGTTCCACGGGAACAAGGAAAAAGAATCCCCGGGAAGAAAGAGGAAAAGTAAACAAACAATTTCAAGTATTTGCATTTGATTTTATTGTAATTGAAACCTGCCGAGCAAATCAACTTCCCATTTGAATTTCTATTAACTTCGGAAATCGTTCCGTCGACCGTAAATATTAATCATTGCTCACGCCTTACAATTGTCAATTCGCTGTATACCTTTTTGACTGTGGTCTCACTCTCGGTGGTTTCATTTTTCTTCGTCGGAGGTTCCGGGAAAGGAGAAACTACAGCTGGTGGAGCTGCAGCAGACCCGGGCTAGAAATTCCGGGAAGGAACCACTTTCTTTTTTTTATTGCCACGAGCCACGACGACGGGACGAGCTTGGAGACACCACGGCCACAGCATGACATTTGGACGCAATAAGCGGTGTAACCGTTCGAGTAAATTGAAGTAATAAAAAAAAAGGAGATTGACGGAGAGCAACGGCGGCGTCAGAAGTTGCTATTTGAAAATGTAAAATAAGTGAGTATAAATCTCGGGGAGCCCGACCCCCAAGAAGAGGAAATCTGGGAGCGTAGACCAGATAAACTCTCGTGGAATCTAATAAAGTTGAAAAAACAAATTCGGTTGTTCGGGGGAGGGGGGGGGCTCCGTGGGCCAGATGTGGACCGGGAGGTAACAACAGCCGGGCGTAAGATAACAATGAAAGTGAAGTGGAGGGCACCGACGCAAAAAACCATGGTAAAAGCTATAGCAGCAGATGTCAAAGGGCCTTTTTCCCCGGGTTAAGGGTTGCACGCATCCCCGTACCGTACCGTCCGAGGGGTTTCTCGCTATCATTAAAGGATTCCTACATGAAGAAACAGCTGCAACTTTAATATTTGAAATTCAACATTTAATAATTCAAGTAAGAATTTTCTACGAAATTATAGGAGTTAATGGAAAAGCGAAAGCTTCAAATTACCGGACCAAAATGAATCCGGTCGGCAACTCGGGGAGGGTTTCCAGGGTCGGAAAATAAGACGAGGCGATGAGGAACCTACCAAGAAAGAAAGAAAGTAGATGAAAGGCAAAGCTCGGACGTCGCCTTTAAGTGCCTTTCTCAAAAGGAACGTGAAAATCGTTTGAAACGCTATCTTCTTCAGCCTCTCTCTCTCTCTCTCTCTCAGCCAACGCCTTCAACATTATCTGATTAATTTACTTCCAGTACCTGACAGAGGAAGGAAGACAGTGGACCAACTCTTGAGACGGCAAAAAACAAATCCGCTGACGAAATGGCCTTTTGCTCCATCCTTTGACTCTCCTTGACAAAACAATCGAACGAGATTTGGTAAATAAAATTTTATGTTGTCAAACATTGTGGGTCGAAATGAAGTTAGGTGACGGGGACGATTTGGAATGAGAATCAAACGAGGGACGAAAATCAAAAACGGGAATAAAAGGGCAAGCGAATAAGAAAAAGAAAACCACCACGTGGGGACCAAAAGGAACTTCCAAATACGAATGGGAATATAAAAAATGAAACACAAAAAAACTCTGATATCAATAAAGACGCTCGTTAAAGCTTAATATCTGACAGATGAAAGGGAAATAAACAAAGTAGTATAACGGAATTGTGTATGCACTGTAATAAAAACGGGGAGGCTGATACAGATGAAGATGTAAAACCGGGACGGCAAAAACTCGCCGAGAATAAATTTTTACTGTATAGGGATTTTACCGTGGGACTCGTGTACGGAGTCGTGCACGGGAAAAAACCGCGGCCAAATGCGAAGTCTCTGTCTTTCGGACGAACCTTAAAAGTTTACGACCGCCTTTTGGAGTGAGTCAGAAGACGTACTGCACCGAGAATAGTTGGAACAATGCGAGAGGAAAGGAAGGAATAAAAAAGAAACGGGATACAATAAGAATTCGAATCGGCAAACTCCTCGATTTATTGTGTCGACAACGGAATGAAAGGTTTCGGGAATAATGGAGGCCCACAAGGTTCGAAAAAGGATCAGAAACCTTCGTTTTCTTCGCTGTCGCTTGCTGTTCACACACACACGTTGGAAAAGAAACTTTTTCACGTTTCTCCTACTTTCGGGGCTGAAAGTTTCCGTGAATCGAAGGGAATGACATCGGTTACTTCTTTCTTGTTCTACCAGCCCGTGAGTTTACACCAACGACAAAAGTAACGAGTCCAGAGAAGGTTGAGTGAACAGAAAAGTAAAATCAGAAGGCGTTAGGGAAGATTGGAAGAAATGAAAGAGCCTTGCGGACCTCAGCCACATGGAAACACTCGTCCTGGATGCTTCCCACCCGAAATTTCGGGCAACACCACAAAAGTTGGCTCCGTAACTGGAAACCGTTTAAAATTCACCACCGCGAGATGAAATCTTGTGAAGGCAATCACTACACACACACACACACACACACACCAGAGGTTTTGAGGTAGCCAAGGGGCGAATCATCAAAAAACTCGGTCCGAGTACTCGCAGGACATCCAGCCGAAGAATTAATAAGCCTTAAATACAGTTCGGGCGCTCTGAATCCTCTCCGTTCCCTGTAATTAGGACCGTTTCAACGGCTTTTGCCAAATTATGCGTCCCTTCGAGTGAAGTTTTAATTACGTTTGCCAGGGCCGAGCCACTTTACACTCCGGAAGAAGTGGTGTCTGCCCTGCATTGTTCTTCGGCTACAACCGACAACACACACTCGCAGACACCGGCCAATTTCGATTTTCCTCTGCGACCAGAACTTCGACGCGGAACTCGACAAGAACTCTCATCTTCCTATTAAATAAATGCTAATGATTTACCAGGAAGGATTAATAATTATGGTTTATTTTATTTTCTCTGTGAAATTACACCGCGTTCGCCGGAGATGCTAATCGAACGCTTAATTATTTAAATTAAATATCACGAGCCGTCGATGAAGTTATGAAAACGATTTGGGTGACGGGAAGACGCACAGGTGGAGATCCCCACGTGAGAAATTCTGCAGAAGCTGGTTTGGGTCGAGGACACAATCGAACCTGGCCCACCTTACATCCCCCGTCTTTCTGGGTTACCTCCTTTTAACTTGGAAGTGTTTCGATGAGTTCAATGGCTTCGAGAAAGGCCGAGAGGTAAAGGTAAAACCATAGACGAAGACAAATTAAATTTGAAAAACCCGGTCCGAGGTATTTTGTAAGGTAATTTTAACTTCGGCACCTGAAATTTCCGTGTTTCGTCAGCACCCGTAATTTGATGGGTTGTTTAATTATACTCGTGGATTCAGGTATTCAGGCATTTCTCTGTCCGATTTAACACTTTATTATCATCGCAGGACTTCACGTCGCTTCCGAACCTAATCAATTTCAACGTCGTTTCATTTTTATGTCGATCGGATTTTCTGGCTCTTCGTGCGCGGACACGTGCGCCAACCGACGAGTCAGGCTCGTTTGCCCGTTGCTCCACTTCCTGTGGTGTGGACATAAAAGACGAGAGGTTCATTAGAGAGGTCCGCTTGGGCATTCACCCTGGCACACGGCCGCATTCTTCGGATTCTCCCCTGCTTCACTTTACCCTCGCGAAGAATGCCACAGAACACATTCCGTCGCTCCCGGAGTCTCCTACGGGAATAAAAATAAAAAAAAAAGATAATCGCTGTCGAACGGGTTCACCGGAAACGGAATTGGTTTCTTTTCCCAAAGACAAACATCATTTCGAAGGATGAGACTTTTCCCTCGACGTTTTTCCCCCGGGGGAAAATGGAGCAGAGTCCGAAAGTTCCAGTTTTCATAATCCGCGCCAAAATCCTTTCTTTCTCGTGTTACTTCCACTTGAATGTGCCTATTGACACGTCTCGCGTAAATACAATTTACTAAATTATAAGAGTTTGCTTTCGGGCGAATTCGACGACGTAAACTTTTCTTCTTTCTCTCTCTCTCTGGCAACTTCATCTTCATCTTGTGGCATTTCATTACAAATTCGCAGTTTTGAGGAATCGAAACTCAACTTCCATTCACCGAAATAAATTCAATCGAAGACAAAAGAGTCGTTTTTAATTCCGTTTCATTAAGTCGAATGCCCCCGAGCGAACGGTAACTTTCCTCCCGGTTATTTCCGCCGGATTCACGTGTTTGCGTTGGACTCGTCAACGTACAGTTGATTTTTTTGTTTTTTTTTTGGGGGGGAAGTATTCTTCCTCGGACCGTCACGTTTCCCAAACGGAAGGAATAACCTGATTTGATCGGAGAGGTCGGGTAAATCACTCGAGGAACTCAAAAACCTCCTGGAACCGTCGGCAGTTGGGCGGGAACGAGACAAGAACTCGCTTCCTCGTTCCCGTTCAAACTTTTGTTCGATTCCACCATCTGACCATCATTCATCACATCTCACTGCCCTTTTTGTCTCCTTCACGTTCATTTCTTTTTCCCTTTCTTTTTTCTCGGCCATTCAGCAAATTCTCCAGTTACTGTCGCAAAATATATGGAACCATAAACGGATCCTGTCGGCCACGTCGTTTTTACTCCACAGAGGGAACCTAAACGAATCGACTGGACATCATCTGACGGATCGATGCTACCTATTTATGTACCCACATGTATATATCGACCAAGAAGACCAAGGAATGGAAATAAAAATGGAACAATAAATAAGGAAGGCAGATCCGCTAGAGATACATAATGGAATGAGTAATGACTTCGAACCGCAAGGATACGAGTAAAACGGATAATTAAGCGAAACGTGAATTCTTAAAAATGAATAGATTAGTGAGTAAAAGTAGACCAGCTAGAGAAGTCTGTTCGTAGACTTAGACAATAGACCGAGTTGTGTGTGTGTGTGTGTGTGTGTGTGTGTACGGTCAAAAGAAAACGAAATAGAATAGAAATAATTAATGGGAAGGGTGTGCATTAATTGAAAGGTAATTTTCTTGATGATTTAAAACGGGCCCAATGTTTATGGAATGAGGTCACTTTAGAGAAACTATTTTTGGACTTTTAAACCCCGCCAACTACTCGAAACCGCGTCTTCAACTTGGAAATTCAATATCTCAAACGTGTGGTGTTTTTATTAGCGTGTTACCCACTCTGTTTGCTGTCGCTGAGTGCCCCACTTCCTCGAGCAAAAACCGAACGAAAGCAACACGCTCGGCGAGACCTCAATGCCTTATTTATTAACATATTCTTTGTAATGTTAATTCGGCATTTGGCAACCAAACTTGGCGGGTTCGCCTGTTTTTTTTTGTGTTGCTGCTGCTGTTGTTGTTGCTGGCGTTCCTGAACCGCACCGTACAAAACCGAACGTTGAGTCAAGTTGTCTCTTTTAAAAGGTTCGGATTTCGAAACGGAAACGTTCCTTCCAGCGTGAAAAGAAAAAAAACGGGTCCCTTCTCCCATCCGACTCGTAAGTAGAAAAGACTATATTTCAAGATTTAAGTTAATCCTCGGTCTGCTGCAGAGTTTTCCCAACCAAAAGATCCATCCGAGGGATCTGATTCAATGAAATTGTCTCCTTTTGGCAAAAACAAAAAACTCGTTTGCGAACGAGTCCAACTCCCCCATAATCCGCGCCATTCTCTTCGACCGTCCTGATCTTTCCTCTTTCTTGCACCACCCCCCGACATTTTTCATCCCTTCCCGGGTTTCATCTTACCTCGTTTGTCTTTCAGACACTTCCACCTGATCCGGCGGGTTTCGTAGAGGTCCGACAACACGCCGTCCGCCACGTCTATTGTAATTATTCTGATTAATAGCGGGCAAATCCCACACGGTGCGTAATTACGCACATAAACTTTGCGTGATAATCCCGGGAGAGTTCATAAAATTCCCACAGATGAAAATGAAATGGATTAGTTAAAAATGTAATGAAAATAATGTCTCGTTGTCTGGGCCTTAAGCAAACAAAAGTTTAAGAGAAACTCTGACGTTTCAGGAAAATCCTACGGGAGAGTGACAAAGAGTGAGAGAGGGAGTGAGGGAACGCGTTCAAGTTGTGGACAAACGAAATTGAAATTTCATAGTGTGAAATATTAATAATAATCTTTGGAGATGGAAGCCATTGTTCGCTAAATAAGTTTTTTGATAATTATTGACGTCTGCAGACGATGAGAAAAATCAAAAACGAAATATTAATATAAAACACGGGTAGGGCGTACGGCGGAACGAGAACGAAAAACACGGAAAACAAAAAGGATGGAGTGCAACAAAAGAGTGTTAACTGACAAGTGTAGTGACGGGAAAGATGACGATGAACGTAGGGTAAGGTGGCAAAACTAGTGAAAAAGGTGAAGCAGCAGAAGCAGCAGCAGCAACGACAACAACGACAGCACCAGCAGTGGTGCATACGTTGGACTTTATAAATAAAAAAGTAGTACCGAAGGAGTGTTTCACGCCAGACAAAACCGCACAAAAAAAGACTAGAAAATCGTAAATTTCCAAGTTGGTCGGTTGCCGCTACGAAAAGTGTAAAACCAGGAATTTACCTGGTAACCGTCAAATTTATCAGAGATGGTTCAGTCGTCGACTTCCATCATAAATCAGTAAATCAGGTTTTCAGTACCTGTCTTTATGTTCGGTCAGCAGCATAAATCAATTTTAAACAGTAATTAATTTCAAAAAAAGTTACTCTTAACGGAGTTACTCTCCTCCTCTCGGAAGGCACGAGAAAAAACGAGAAAAAAAAGAAAGACGGGAAAGGAGGAACAGACGTGGAACCCTTGGCAACGAGCATTCATCATTTTTTCGCTTGTTAATGCGATTTCCTTTACTCCTCTGACGAAGATAAATGAAAAATAAAAGAAAATTATACGGAAGCCGGAGAGAGAGAGAGAGAGAGAGAGAGAGGTGAGTAAAATTGATACCCGGAAAGAAAACACCAAACTTTCGGGGAAAGAAAAGGATGTCTCGCGAGCAGAGGTACCTCGAACGAGTTACCTGACACCTGAAGGAGAACCACCCTGTGACGTCACACGTCTAATTCAATCAATGGAATTTTTCGTTCGAGGTGGGAGACAATGGAGGACATCCTCTGCGACATCAGCGAAATACCGAAAACGTGACGATGTGAAGAAGAAGAAGAAGGCTCATCGCGCAGCAAGCAAAAAAAAAGCCAAACCGTGCAAAATCAATCGATCAATGGAGTGACGTACCTTGGGGTACCTGGGCAAAAGTGTGACGAGGCCTGGTCAAATTCGGACGTGACCCAACTACCCGAGGTGAGGCGAGGCTCCCGTGAGATGGACAGGAAATTCAGGCACGATAAGAAGGCCGAGTCGGTTTGGGCGTAGGGGCGTGTTCCCCCCTAGAACCTTCGGACTCTTTCACAGTACATACATAATTACATATATTCTTATGTAATGTTATGGGTAGCCAAAGGCGGCACATCCGGTGGCTTACTCGGCGCCGCAAATTCATGGTTAGTTGCATCTCTAATAGCCGGATGTGCAATGAGTTCGGATAATCTGTAACCTCGTTTGAAATACTCCGATAGACCAGGCACAAGGTGAATAGAATCTTATAGAGAGAGATAGAAAAATGCTTTTTCCCGTCATTGCTCTCATCCTGTGCGTGTGTGTGTGTGTGTGTGTGTGCGTAGGTACTTCATACGACCCGTCAGTATCTAATGACTGCAATTTTGTCGAATTACACACAAGGTCACAAAGACTTTTTTTTTAAATCTACCTGGAGTTACCTAAGGTTCTCGCGTAGTTTTCCAGGGAAATAGTTTCTACTGTTAAACAGGCTCCGAGTCATTAATTAAATAGTTCACTTACCACCCAATTAGTTAAAAACTAATTATCGATACTTGGAAATAAAATATAGTTTTGCACATCTCCCCTGCTGTTCGGCAATTACCTCAATTCTTTCCAGGTACCGTACACAGCAGAAGCAGCAGCAGCATTTCCACACACACACACCCGCCGTTTCGGTGCATAAAACCGTCAACCGTAAGAAAATCGTTTACATTGAAAGTTTCTTATTTAATCAGACGTTACATAAGACAAATAGACGACGTTTAATTTGTTAGGACAAGAGCAATTTCATTCAGTGGAAAAACTCAAAATGAAAGCCATTGAACTCCTGGGGGGAGCGACTGCAGTTGCTTGTGAGGTGGTGGTAGGATTGGGGGGGGAACTAGAAGGTTTAAATTCAAAATTCTAACGGCTTCCAGCACTGGTCTGAGGGCTTTCAATTCCCTCGCGGACGTTAAAAGAAGGAAAACATCCATGAAAAAACTTTGTCGGAGTAATTGCCAGATAGGGAAGTAAAATAAAAGTAATAAAATTACATTAAACATATAAATTTTTACCAAGAAAGAGAGAGAGAGAGAGAGAGAGAACTTTCTGGAAGATACTTGTTGAGAAACATATTTTTTTTTTTTTTAAAGAAGTTACACATACACCGGAGGCTACGCCTAGTCTGAAACAGGCGAGATGTTTGGCGGCCTTCGACGGGTAACGAAATTTGGTCAGGCGAGCCGAAAAAATTTCCAAAAACCCATCGGACAGTTGGGGACAGACGAAACCCCGTTAAAAATGGCGGAAAATCCGTGGTACAAATGCGGTACAAAGGGGAGAACGAAAAAAAGAAGAGTTTTATGAAAATACGCGAATGATTTTACAAAGTTATTTCGACAGACGTGTGTACTTAAACTTTCTCCGTCCTTTTCATCCCCGAGTGAAGGGTTTCGAAGCTTCGGGGAGTAAAAAATATTCCATCCCTTAAGTTTTCTTTTTTTTTTTCTTCCTCCAGAAGGTTATTATTGAAAAGAGTGGAGGAAATTAAATTACCGGCTCACTTTCCTTCCTCCTTTACATCTCCCGCCATGTCCGAGAGGGATGATTCCGGAGTTATAAAAAAAAATTATTAAAGATGTTGGTTAATAAGAATAATTAAAGTTAAGGTTTTAAAGATGGAAGCTTGGAAAATGGAAGGAAGACGTGACGCGGAGCTTCCTCAAAAGCTCAGAGCTCCGAGTTTCAGTCTCTGAGTTAAAATAAATATCAGTAGCCCTGTTGTGTGGTCATTATCATAACTTTTTTCTTAAATTATGATAGCTGCAGTCTCTACAAGTCTGGAAAAACATCTCCGCCATATTTCGTGTTTCCTTTAGGGTTATATTTTTGTCGTTCTCAGGGCAAAGAGCAGAAAGACCGAGGCCAGGACCACCGAGTCAACCTTCCCGGGGGAAAACTTTTTATGTAGGGGCGGTCACACCCCCTACATCCCCATTTGACACTCGTGTCCTTTCCGGGGCCCCAGTCAAATTGCCGGGTTTTGTGCTGAGCGTAACGAAAAACCTGGTATTTTGGATTGAGTATAAAATGCCCTGTTTATCTGGGGCATTAATTTACAAGGGTGGATTTTCATCCCTTTCCGGCGGTGTCCGACACACGGAGCCTTTCCGCCCATTCTGCCCGACTCTCGTAATTTCCACGAAAAACTGATTTTATTAGCAAAAATCCCCTTTTTCCAGCCGAGTCGAAGATGGCAACTCCGCCTCGGAGATTCGAACGTGAAAATCCCCCGTGTTACCGACGGATCTGACTAAGATCCAAACTATTAGATTTTTGTAGTTTTCTACCAGACGACTGGGTCGGCGGCCCCCTTTCCCGAATTTTGCAAAAGGAAACCGGAAACTTGAAAATCAATTAATTCTTTCCTGTGTAAATTATTTATTTCCTATGTTCGTTTAAGAGTTCGTCACTGTCAAAAATTACACGGTGGACCGTTCGAGTCCGACTCTCAGAACTTGGGAAATTAAAACTTGGGGAAAAAAAGGACTAAATCTAATTGAATCGGAACAGGAGGCAATTAATTAACAACCAATTACCCCTCTTTCGGTAATTAAGGGTTTTCATACAAAAAAAATTTTTAATTAATTTAATTTAATAAATTTAATTATTCTAATGGTTTCTAACTAGTCTGCCGAGTCACATAAGTCGGCGGAATTTAAAATTGCAGGAAGGTTTTTAATTTGCCACGGAACTACTGCCGCGGTACTCAAACGGTACTCGAACTTGTCCTTTTTGTTACTGTCAAAAATAAACACGTGGTTTTCTCAAGTATTGTTAAATAGTTCAACTATTGTAGCTGAATGAAGGTGTGCGAGGATGGCTGAGTTCTTTGTAGTTTTCCCTATACGCTCCGAGTGTAGTCAAACTGTGCAGAAGTAAGAAAGTGTAGGGAAGTCAGGGAACCAACTCGAACCTTCGGAAGGTTCGGTGGACATTTCCGAAACCTTTTCTCCATTCCAAAGTAAATAAAATTATAACTTTACCCATTCCGCCACCGGCAGGAACTTATTTCTCAACATTCGTTCTATTTAAATCCGTCTTCTTTTTGTTTCTAATTTTCATCTCCTCCCGTTCGTATCCCGTTGATTTTGTTAAATTACAATTGCTCGTCGCGATGTTTCAACTCGTGAACCTCCCCATGCCACACAGCAGTCCCATCACCTGCTTCATCCCCGCTTTTTGTGTGTCACCTTACCCAGTGCACTCCTACAAGTGAAATCTCACTGGAAAGTAACATGTTTAACGTGTCTCGTGAAAGGGAAATTAAAAATTAAAAATACAAAGCCCAGTTGAGAACCGTGGCCATTTGTGGCAACTTTGCCGCAGCACAGAACTGGACAGAAGTAGAAGAAGGAGAAACATCGTCGAGCAGCAAAAAGGAAGAGGAAGGCAGCCGTAAGAGGACCAAAAATGTAATTAAAATAAAAAACAAAACAAAACGTGTAACATTTTAAATAATAACAGTTTATTTTAATAATAAAATAATAAAATTAAACTAAACGGTGGCAACCTGAGAAAAAAAAAATTATTTCTATCGCGTACGAGTTATGAAAACCGATTACAAAACATTATTTATTAAGGCGACAAGTTCCGTTTGAATAAAAACAAAATGCAATAAAAACCAGGAACGGCAGAGTGGAACCCGAACTATCTAAACTATCCAGTTTAGTTTATGTCGTGGTGAACTAAAATAAGTTTTTTAAATACCCAAGTAGACACACTTTCTTATGCATGAAGTTTTATTTTATTTAAATTTTATAATTAATAATTAATACATAAGAAAACGTCTCATTGCGTTTTAATTGTTAACATTAATTTATTAATTAATAGCATTAATAAGTAGTTTGTTTGGTACCAGTACATCTTACCCAACTGCGGGGGATTCGATTCCTCGAGTTGTTCCAGAGTTGTTCGGTTTTCCTTGGGAGGTGTGACTCTGTCCGACACAAGATTTTGATCGTCTCGTAACCAAAGAATCAAATTTTAGTTTCTTCGCCCATCGAACTCCCCACCCCATCCCCCCACTGAATGTTTTCCCACCAGAATTCACCGTGTGAAATTCGACTGGGTCGTACACCGCAGACGGAGCAAGAAGTTAATTCAACGTATTTGGCGAGTTAACTCGTGTGATCTGCATCAGATCGCTAATCAGATCGAGTAACTCTCCATTCTCGGAACGTGCAATTTAACATTTCTCCTCTGCGAATGTAAAAACGTTAGCGCCAATAAACCGGACATATTTTATGTATCTTCCCGGAAAATTGCATTTTAATATTTAACTCAGGGTGACCGTTACAATTCGTTGCTTTTTGGGGTGGTCGTTCGTCGAAAACTGGGGGCGGGCAAAAGCGGAGAGACGTCGGTACGAAAGGGTTGCGAAACAGCTGGCAACTTTTAATAAAGTGGACGACAGAAAACGTCTGATTAATTAAACCGAAAAGCGAAGTTGTACTGTATTAATAAGGAAAAAAAATAATAATAATTCAGACGTCCGCCATATTTTTCTGTGCAGAGAGAACAAAACGGGCCCCCGGGTTACATCCCCAAGAGGAATCCGGGAGTGTGTTCGAGTGGTTGAACTAAAAATATACCAAGTTCCGAAGCGTTTCGGCAAGGTGTCTACCGTCATTTTTCAGAGAACAATGTCTCAGAAGCCCTGATACTTGGCTATTCTATACGTAAAACCATTAATCAGTGTAAACATGTCGCTTCGTAAGAATTGCCGAACAAAGCTCTGACTAATAGGAGAGCCCCAAAGTGAACGGTTTCCTTTCTCTGCATCCCGTGTATCTGTGGTGGTGGTAGTAGTAGTAGTCATTCTGCGAATCGGTTTCCCAGAAACTGGTTGTAATTACATAATAACCAGAAAAGGTATAACGATACGACCATTTCACGCTCGAGCAGACCTTGTGGTTCTCGCCACAATCAGACACAGTTGAAAATCTGTTATAATTAAAATGAACATCTTACATTACGAACGTATCGGTTAACCTTCCTTCTCTAAACTGCTTTTTAAACGGGCAGGGAACGTGGTAATGCTACAGCTACCGGAGAAGGAACACACACCCATCACCGGTAGAATTTAACTACCTGAACGGACGCGGTTGTGTGCGACGAGAAGTGCAGGGGCGTCCGAGTCAGGTACGAAAATAACAGGTCAGAATATCCCGAAATATTTTGCTCAAAATCATCAACAGGTTGGATGGACCTCCGTAAAAATTTCCGATTTTGTATCGAATAAAAGTCTACTTATTTCATCGCCTTCACCTTTTCAGGTATAAAATAACTTTGTTTACAGCACGAGACCCTTACAAGTGGCATGCCTGCAGGTTTTTATTACCGTCCATAAAAGCACTCCACCCGAATGTAAATATAAGCAAAAAGGTACGGCTATTGAATTTCGGTTAATTCAATTTCGTAAGAAGAATCTAATTGTAATTACGTGGAGCCAGAAAAAAAATTCAAAAATGACGCAAATAGACAAAAAGATTTTAGGCAACGGCGAAAAATCCACTTTTGTCTAGTAGAGTAGTTCGAACTGGTAATTCAAGACATCGATTCTGATCAGGGGAAAGGAACTTCTGGTAGAGTAGGACAGCAAACAAAAAGTCTTGTTCTTTTAAAATACAAAAATCGCAAGGTTCCTTTTTTCTTAAGAACTAAAAGTTCTGCTTCGTCTCTTGGAACAAAACTAGGACAGAAAATTAATATTGCGGGCTAGAAACCGCCTCGGGTCTAGCAGTGTAATTTCGTATCCTCTCCCCGAGCGTCGTTTGTTCTCCTCGTTTTATTACGATCACTTTCGGTTGAGTATTCGTCAAGAAACGGGAGCGGTGTGAGGAGTTACGAAAAAAACTACAAGTGTCAACTTCTCGTCCCGAAGAAGAAACAGATAGGAAGAAGAGGAAGGTTTCACGTCAGACGGAAAAGTTTCCTTCTTTCTACATGTACATTGCCAAAATTACAGAATTTGTGAGCGAGACAATAAAAAGATGGAAGATGTGCGTCGAATAATGACGCACATACACACAGACACACACGCGTGCTCACACACGTAAAAGTAAAAAGTGAGGGAGCAGGAGAAACAGACGAAGAGGAAAAGTCTTATTTCTACATGGAAATTTACTTTTGCTTGGATGATATTGAACCCATGTGAAGTGGAGAGAAGAAAAGCGCGTCGAGTTGAATCGATAAGAAGGTGGTTGACGAGGAAGAAGAAGAAGAAGAAGCAGCAGCAGTAGCGGCAGCCGCAGAAGAAGTAGACGAGGAACACAACTACTTGAGTGGTTCTACGTTTTCCCCACACTGTACAGTCCTACCTTTCGTTTTTACTTGTGTTCCAATGTCTTCCGGAGGTCTCATAATTACCGTCACGCATCCGTAAATTCAATACATTTCTCAAAAACTCGACTAGGATTTGTATCTAGTTTCAACTTGTAATTTTCTAGTTTGGAATTAACAAGACTCCTCCATTTGTCGGAATTTAAAGTTTTGTTGAGTAGAACGGGCGTCCTACCCTCCCAACGAAAAAAAAATCACGCAGTCTGTTCAATATGAAAAATTAAACGTTACACGGCTTTTAGATTATAATAAAAGGGAATAGAGAGAGAGAGAGAGAGAGATGGTAGGAAAGTAAAGTTAGAAACATTATAAGGAAAAGATGAAGATTAACTAAACCGAAACGGGAACCAACTATCGGAAGACAAATTCTTAGGAAAGCGGTTGCAAAGTTTCGCAAAACTTGGGAAAACAAACAAGGAGAAAAAGAGAGAGAGAGAGAGAGAGAGAGAGAGAGAGAGACAAAAAAATTCCTGAGCTTCTGTTTCATGATCGAACATTTGCGAACCTGAGAAAACCTGTACATTGAAAATATCGAAATTCAATCATTTGGAATTTCTAATGTCAACTTTGTGTTCCGCTCGGCAAATGGAAAGAAATATTTATACAGGGTGTCCCAATACACGGGAAAATTGTAATGAATTTCCATTCCCCGGAGTCATCGAGAGATTCAAATGAGAAGAAAATGAGCGGATTTTTCGTATTTGAAATTCTGCCGGTTTTCACCGTTTGTTTTCCCACCGTGTCAGCAAGACCAGGACGAAACAGTTTGTTTTTTCTTGTCTGCCTCCACCGCAGTCCTACGGTTCGACCCTCATCCTCACCCGCCGGATTCGATCAATCAAAAATTTCCCATTTATTCGGCAATAGGAATCGAGAAATTTCATTACTTTGAAGAAATTGTTTCTGTCGCACGGGGAACAAGGCGTTCCCACGCGTTAGAACTCGTTACATCCGTCCAAAAAGTTCTTCTTTGTCCCTGGTGCACACGTAAACTCAGCGTTGGAGTTTGTTGTTGGTCGGTGCACTTGCACGAAAACTGCACTGGAAACGTACCGAGGAAAGCGGGTTTCCCCCGAAATTAATATTTTTTAGAATGAAAAACATTCCCTTTACAGCTAATTACGCGTAAATTAATTAATAATTGCGATTAACGATGGTTGGTTACGCTCTTAACTAAGATTGATTATAATTAACAGTTTTTTGTACTCTCCTTCCCCCACTATATCCCCGTACCCTGTTATTAAGTGTTCTTTTTTTGGGGGGGGGGGGTTTCTTAAGAGTCTCTGCCTTTAGGGTTCTCTCGTTCGCGTTGAAGCACTTTGGTACTTGTGGCCTTTCTAAACCTTCTAAACCTAAACAAAACAAATCGGCACTTTGGAGGACTTCTACCTTACAGTGGCTATTCATCACAGGATGCTTGAGACATGAGTGTGTTTATGGCATGTTTGTGTATATGTGCGTTTTTGTGTGGTGTGTAATTAGACGTTGTTCTCTGGAAATGCGACTGATCTAACACAATGTACGCTCACACACACACACACACACTGAAATGCTAACTTGATAGTATGAGAGAGAGAGAGAGATTTCTTTTTGTGTGTGTGTGTGTGTGACCCAGAATTTGTAGCTCTTTCTACTCCTTTCTTTCTCCGAGTTTATTGCCTTAAATTTATCTGATTTATTTACGACTCACAGATTTCGTTCACTATTTTATAGGCGTGGTTTTTTACTATTTTATTTAAGCAGGAAGTCATTCTTCTGTGTTCTCGCTTGCTGGGAGCGTTCTTTTCTCTCTCTCTCTCTCTCTCTCGCACGCTGGGATGTCTCCTCGTGTGCGTTTCCACATCAGGAGTTTGTCGTGATCGTTGTAGAAACATCACATGTTACTTCACTTACTGCAGTTTCAATTGCTGGTTCAATGACCACCATCGCCATCATCATCTCTTCCAAATTAGTACGAACGTAACGATTTTGTGTAGATTTCATCCGAAACTACAGTTACACGTCGTGGTACACGTTGATTATGATCGAATGCGAAAAAGTCAAAATTTAACTCCGTACCTGAATTTCACAGTTTTCTTTCCCTCTCTCTCTTTCTCGGTTTATTGTCTTACTCCCATATTAACAGGTAATTATTAAAGTTTTACATTACCTCGGGTTTTTACGAACTCCGGAGAGCAATTAGGTAATTAAAAATTAATTAATGTACGTGATATTGTGTGGAGCCGAGTGGTAAGTACTTTACATCACTTTTTTCTCGTCTTGCCTTGTTCTTACGTACACGTCGAATAAATATTTGATTTGCCTTTCTTACCTACCTGCGTACCTGTCTAAGCCCTCTCGCAGCCCGCACCCCGACTTACTCTTACTTTTCTTTTTATTTACTCCACTTAACGGCTATTATTCTAATTGCCGGTGTTACCATTTCTGCTACTTTTGACGTCGGTTAACAAGATTTCACTCTCCGAGGTTTCATTTTGTTTTTTGTTTCACTTTAATGGATGTTGTTACGTCAGAGAAATTATAATTCATACGTGGATTAATAAAATTGCGATGTTTTTCTTTCGTTTATTTACATGTACGTGTATGAAACACTCGACTCCGAGGGTTTTACCACCGCAAACGTGAGCGCCTGAGCCCGGGGTACAGGTAGTCGGTTACCTCGGGCACACCACGACTCGTCTGCGAAGCCTCTTTCATGGAGAAGTTGCCGGAACTATCCGAGGAGTTCGAAAACAAATAAAATTGAATTTCACGAGAGGACTAAACGCACCGGAAATGGAAATTCTTACCTGTGGAAATTTATTACGAAATAATAATGATAATAACGATAAAGGGACGTGGGAGGCGACGAAGAAGGGAAGGCGCCGAGTATAGCCCGAAATAAACGACCCAAAATGGACACCCGGGAGGTGATAAGAAGAAAACTAGAAAATCAACTGAGATTTGTCATTCGAGTTATAGAAAACTTATAGTTTGTAGGTGACGCCGCAGGTGGGATGGAAGTGCGATAAATTAAATATCGACGTTGGGCACCGAGTGTTGAGTATCGGTCAGGTCTCGTCCAGTTCCCTGGTCGGTGAGACTCCACCGGAAAATAGAACATTCGACTGGAGATAAATATTGAAGAAAAAAAAAAGCAACACAAAAACAGAACACTCGAGAAATATGACGACGACGACGAGTGTAATATTCAATCCTTTATCACGTTTTTTTTTCTGTACTTAACGACCTGTAACGAGACACCTGAAAAGGTGAGGTGGAGGTAACTGCTGATTTGGAAAAATTGGAAAGCGATCGAAAAAATTTAAGCCATTCAGCCAAAATGGAAAAACCTACGTGATTTCACGGGAACTTGAAATTTTCATCGGGTCGAAAAGAGGAAAGAAAATATTACGGTAAGAAATACGAGCAAACACGGTGGAGAGGGGAGGAAGAGGAGGAGTAGTAGTAGTAGCAGGAGGAAACAATAAATGAGTTGTCAATAAACACCTACATAGACCGGACAAAGAATGGTGTTTTGAGGTATGTACATAAATAACCCGACCCGAGAAGTTGGGGAAGAACACAAATACACAGTAAGTACGGTCAAAACTATTTGACGAATAGTTTCACCACTATTTAATTCGACTGTTGTAGTTGTGCGTCGACTGCTGCTGGATTTGTTCTGCGAAGTAGAGAAGTTTTCCCTCGTAAGAATCGAAAGAGACAGGAGACTGGGTCAAAGCCGAAAACTTAATAACTTTAATAATCGAAACTAACTCGAAAACTACTCGTCGCTCGTACTCTTAAATGTCATAATTATTGAAATAATTATAATTTCACGAACGGTTACTCGATAATTGACAAAACTTTAGTTAATTCCTTTCTGAGAAGGTAGAATTTGAAGAGAGAGAGAGACACACACACACAGCAAAAAATAACTACACATTATTTACAATTATTAAAATCCTATTAAGAATTCTAATTTATTGTAATTATCGTAATTACTCTCTGATGCGTTCGTAATTATACATATACGAAATTTATTTAATTAATCGAGGATTTTGTCAGCAACAGGAGCGACACACCTTCTTCTTCCACCAGTCACAACCGCTGTAGTGACGGTGGTGGTCGTGGTAGTTTGTTCTCCCTCGTAGTACCTTCCCCAGCCACCGAGAAAAATATTACGACAAGGTGTAAATTTATATCCTCCGACGTAGGAAACGTTGCGTGGTATTTATAAATTGCAGCGAGCTGTTCAATGTAAGGTACTCATTAGCACATATTCATGAAGTTCTGGCGAAGGAGGAACTCTCTAACATCTACGCAGACTTGCCTTTAATTAAGTCGGCCCTCTTTCCTCCGCGTTCAAGGTGAAGACTTAACACATTTCATTCGTGCTGGAACCTTGTTATAACTGTCTTATTTGACTTTATGCATACCGGAGAGAGAGAGAGAGAGAGAGGGAAAAATACCGGAGTCTTGACATGTCGCAGATCTTTCGTATATCGTTCCATATTTTATGTCATCACCCATTCCCACTGAAAACCTTCCAGTTAGCAGACTACAAAGTTGGTGTATATATAAATATATACTGTTTGTGTGCGACAGGCAGATTGAGAGAGAGAGAGAGAGAGAGAGAGAGTGTGTGTGGAGGAACAAGAAAGTTTGTAAAACTCTTCGTCTCGGAGTTTAAGTTATATTAAATTACACCATGCAGGGTATTATAATATCGAATTTGAAAATAATGACGGTACTAAAAAGTAACAAAAAATCGACAGAGACCGAAGCAAACGGACGGAGATAGACAAGAGGAGTAAGAGCATTACATCGAACCGTTCAATTTTGTTTCATAACTCATTTTTGTCAATTAGTTTCGAGGTGAAGCCGTTGAAATTGTGACGTCCGGGAAACATTGCGAATTTTTACGACACCTTGCCGCGTAGGAGACCTTCCGACGATGATACCCCGTCCCAAAATGATAGTTCACGGGTACTAAAACTTCATGGTTTCGTTGTTTTTACCCCAGAACCGCATCGTTCGGTGTTCCCACGCCGTCTCTTAATGAGCTCGAGTGCGTTATCAATCCGAGACATTTTTATTTATGTTACGATACCACAGGGATTCTTGTAGTGACCCGTTTTATAAAGTTCTGTTTCCTTCCATACAAAACTGGTACCCCGGGAGAGAAGACACCGCCACTCAAATTAAATCTTCCTTTTGTGAGTTTTTACAATTTGTAAAATAATTTTAGCAAGCGGTTCTTGGCATATTTCTGCACCTGTTCACCTGACGCCTTGCACCGCTTCGGAGAAACCAAAACTCGAAGTGGTGAGTTGTAACTGGCGAATTAGAGCAACCCTCCACGAAGTTCTTTTTACGTAATGGAGAAATGGGTGCGATGGGTCTGAGAGAATGTTTTATGTTAATAATGTGTTATTACCTATGTATCCGGTGATGAAGCCGCACGATCGTTTCATACCGCATTAAATCTACATGAGTTCAGAGAATGTGACGTTAATTGTCGGACGGGTTGTCAGTTCCACCCCCGAGAGAAAAATCAATCAGATTTAAACAAACAAAAACCCAATGTTAAATCATTACATAGAATTTATGTATATTTCGTTTTAGAGTGGCGTCCGTTGAGTGGGCATCCCGACGGTTGACTGCCCGATCAAACTGCGATCTGCAAGTGATCCGAGGAAGAGTAGGACTCAAATAATCGGGGAGTGTGGGTTTCCCTTTCGACGCAATACACTTATATAGAAAAATTATCATTCTGTAATATATGTTAATGGAAAACGGGCTTTTGTTGAGGCAAAACAGACCTGCCTTGGAGAAAGAATCGACTCGTGGAAGGTGAAGAAGACCCGTCTCCCTGTAAAGTTAGTTGGTTAACCGAAATTTCCAGAACGGAAGGCCTCCACAAATTTTTTATTTCGAGGGCCGATTTCCACACCCAAACGGGTGTCGTACTGTTTACTATCATTATCTATTCAAATAAGTGTTCCTTTGTGAACTTCCTTCTTTTCATTCAGGAAATGAATGCTCAAATTGTGTTCAATGTATGTTAATTCTACGCCAGGAAGGTTGAACGGAGTTCTGTCCTCTCCACGGCTCCTACTCAACTCGGCTGCTATATACGTCAGCCAATGTTAAAAATCAACATTGGGCGAGTTGCTGTCGCTTTTCTTAAACTCTGCCATGTTTGATCCGTACCGGAATGCGCGTAAATAATTATCGGATATTGATATTTTCCGATAGCCTTCACCTCTACTTTCCCACCCACCCCCGCACGCGTTACCCTGCGCGTACCCCCTAGGTAGCACTATTTATAATTCAACTGCCCTTTATGTATTCTAATTTAGATTTACTCGGTGGATTAGGACAAAGCTCCGAGTGTTTGATCGATGATTCAATCTGAAGGATTTCTCCTACCATGTTTATTCGTGCCGCATATCAAACCGAATTGTTCAAATTTACATAAGCGACGAGAGTCCTTTTGATGTGTGAAGGAAAGTGGTGTGAAGGACCGGCGAGCATTGCTCTAAACTCAACTTCAAATTTCGACACGTCAAACGTTCGTACAACTTAACAATTTAAAATGAGTAACATTTATGTGTGTGTGTGTGTGTGTATGATGTTGTATATGTGTGCAAATTAAAAGAGAAGAAAAGAGCTTCGTTTTTTACGAGGAACCACCAACTTTCCTCTTCTTACGTACCCCATTGCAATGGTTCTCCATTTTTAAAATAAAAACAGTCCTTAGTTTGCTGAAGTGTCAAAAACAGTGAACGAAACCGTTGAATGACTTCTGACTGATTCCGCGAAGTCTCTGTGCAAGCAAAACGCACTTCTGAATCGAGTTCAGTAAAAAAAATAAATAAATAACACCTTCACATTATTCACGATCAGACATTTAATTAATTAATCGTTAGCAAGTGAGTAAATCCCTGTTTAAAGTTAATAAGTCGGAGAGGAACCGGTTCGCATTCACACGGACACAAACCGGTTGTCACCTTTCCTTCCCGTGATATTTGCAACGATGCGACCATTGCATTCAAAATGCATTTTTTGTGTTGCTTTGAATTAAACTACAGTCAGGAATCATTCAAGAGCTGTTAATCGAGGCGATGAGAATTCGAAACTAGTTTTCGTTTTTATTAGTTTGGTACGCCCCAGAATGATACCGGACCGACACAACCCGATCGTTGCCTTCTTAGAGAAAATGGGTCAGAAGACGAGGCTTGTTACACCGGTCTTACCTCTAGATCTACCTCGGTTAATCCGTTTATTTTGTCTAGTCCCACGTAGATTTTTCTGACCGTCAGAAAAGGGTGCACACCCGGCCTACACACGTTACACTCCGGGTAAATATTCTCCCGATACAACGACACGACGATGCTGTAAAATGACAACCACAAACATTCGCACATTAGCGTGGAAATAATTGACCTGATGAAACGTCGTGGCAGCAGATGGAACATCGTTTTGCGCAAACGTGAAACTCTTAATTACAAACATCGAAGGAGACAGGATTTTCATTTTGAAAATTGATGTCAAACGACTGCCCACATCACGTCACACGTCACGGTACACGGCAAAAAGCTGATTCCACGTCGACACATCCTCTACCCGTTCACGGGAGCACGGAAGAGACTCCGTGGATGTTACCCGTGTGTCCGGTGTGCAAAAGAAGAATCGCAATTCGTGTGACAAGTTGGTTCCCACAGGAGACGGAAGAAAGAGAGACCGGCGACCGCCACGTGCAGGCACAGAAACCCTCCCAAATTTGTCTCGTCCGAGGAAGAAAAACTTCGGTTCTCTCATCAACATGCATTACATAAATCAACGTCGATTGTTTATCAGAGGGACAACAATCTTTCTCTGAGAAGGAATCCCATTTTCTTAATTCTCCTAGTCGGATTGATTTACGGGCGCAATAACCAGGGGAAAAAAAGGAAAATTCCAATCACCCAATAACGTTTCCACGGAATGGACTGCCATTTCCTTTTATTCACTCGACGACGACATGAAGAAATTTGAATTTCGACGGTTCGGCAACATAATGTACATAGAACGAGACTCAATACAAAGGAAATAAATCCGGTGATTTTTTCTAATTTTGTTTTTATTGTGTTTTCCGTTTCTCCGCTCCTGCGGATCCAACAACAGTCCTACTCCTACCGAACGGATTTTTAACTTCTTCCGTTTGTTAACTTGGTCAGAATCGTCCACGTGCAGTATTATTTTACCAGAACTGAGTTTCTGACATCCACGACGTTTCTCTACCAGGTTCACTGCATCCTCCGCAACTCAATTACTGATTGATACATAGTTTTAATTTAACTCTTCTCGTAGATTCACAGATGATGAACGACGCAGCGGGCCTGTGAGAAATCCTTGAGTTTTAATGTGTACTCTCCTAGGGTCACTTTCAACGGATTAATAACCCTTTTCGGATTCACCCTGAAAACCGATGATTTCCCTCTGCTCAACCACCCCCTCTCCCTTATCTATCATTATCATCTCTCTCTCTCTCTCTCTCTCTCTCTCTCTCTATTTAAATAATGCTCATCCACTGGTTGTAGTTGTTGTCCGAGCATGAGCCGAAAACAATGACCCTTCGCGCGCGGGAAAAAGGCGTGAATGTGACGTGACATTGAGTTACGTTTAAAATTATACATTTATTCTAAATATATTGCCCATTTTTCCTTCTATCCCTCCCTCCTTCTCCTACCAGTCCTCCTCGTCCTCCTCTCAGTCTTCTTCCATCATATTAACTCCTTATGAAAATTAATGGAAGATTTATTTCTGCTGGGAAAAACTTCTTGACGCTTGAAAAACTCTCGCAGAATGTTTAAATTTGAATTTTAAAATGTAGAAACTTGAAGAGTACCGAGAGTGATTTGAGTAGCCATCGAAAAAAGTCAAGTAACAAGAGGAGAAGGAAGTACGTCGTTCGTGTGTTGTTACACTTACAGGTCGTCACTTGTGCCCCTGCGTATGGGTTGGTCAAGTTATTGAATGACACAGAAATTTAGTGTTCCTTCTCGAGGAGTCGATGATAAATCATTCACGGTTAGCAAAAATTCCACATGATCTGTCCATTGATTCCACAGGCGCATATATTTAAAAGACATACGGCGAAGTGAGGGAAGGAAGAGAGAGAAGTAAAAACTAGAAATTACACCTCGTGGGCAAAACGCAATAATTAACGTCTCGCGAATAACTCATTTCTAAATTTTCAGTTATTCGTAGCGGGCTGTAATAAGGCAGGCATCAAAACACGCGGAAAATTAATAGATACATTGAACGCGTTTAATTCGCAGAAGAATCGAAAGACAAAGGGAAACTTCGTCCGGACACGTCGACACGAGGAAAATAGAAAATTCGTAGAATCGAGTGAAAATATCCGGACGGATTAAACGATATTGCAATTTTCTACTCCATAATGCATGGATTTGTGAATTTAATAATGAGGGACCCGAGTTCTTTTTTTACACCTGAGGCTCACGCTCACCTTCGACTGGCACACCGGAAGACAGAAGAGGCAGAGCAAACGTGAAAAACACAAACCAATAAAAGAGAACCTCACCGTCGAGACATGGCCCCAACTTGGGTCCTCGCTGGCCCATTAAATTGTATACGAAATTACATCGAAGCGGGTTAGGTCGGTCTCTCATGAAATTTTCAATGATGATTAACGCTACTTTCGTATATACCACACGTTTAAAATAGTTCAATCGGAGGTCTAATGATCTGGTTCGGTGGATCCGAAGATCGTTTACTCGTTTAAAATATGGCGACGAGAGCTGAGGAGCTACTCTCTTGTTCGGTCCCAGAACCACCGCCCAGATCAATCACGATGATGCCATTCGGATTTTTCTACTACTCTTTCTACTACTCGCCACTTTCGATTCGTACCCGTTCTCCGGTAAACTGTTGTACTCTCGATTTGGTTGTGTCTTCGGTCGACAACACTGACCGACCGTGTCTATCAGACGAAATATTGCGGTCGTATTGCATGGTAACACATCTAGTTTTACTACTCTAAATGAAAGTAATTTTTTAGTTTTAGGTTGGAGAACTTAAAGGTCACACGAGTCACTGCACACATCCAGGCATGTGGCACTTCTTGTCGAAGAAGAGAGAAAGAGGGAACGTTGGTGACCGGCCAGAGCACATCGAACAAGTTAACACTTTAATTGTCTGTGTACGAGAGCGAGAAACGAGTGCGTATGCGTGCGAACGCTCGTCGTCCCCCGTTCGCTGCGGTTTCCTTCTGTTTCTCTCACGTGAAAAATCTAAATTTTATTTGTCCCACGTTTTGTTTCCTCGTGTGACTTCCATACGCGAGCCCCGGGCAATCAGAAAAACCCAGGGAAGGAGTCTGGAATTTCGCTCAACCCGGTGAAGAGTCCCACTCACTCGCACGGTGGACCCGAACCCTTTTTTACAGACTTCTGACGGACGCGGTTGTGAAAACGACAATTCTGTACGAAAGCCCAAACTATTTTTACATTTTTCTACAACGTAACTAATAAAATGATGTACCCTGAAACTTCTGTACTGCACGTAACATGTACAAATACGTGATCGTTGACCCTCGGACTGCATTGAAATTTCAGTTCCCCACCAACGAAATGATTCGATGCCACCCCTCGAAAGATGTTCGACTCTCAATTTATTGATACTTGAGGCAATATGTAACGATTTAAACTTATTTATTACCAATTGTACTACCGTGAACCGTTCTCCGGGGCCACGTTCACTAACTCATTTAATAAATACCATGTGAATCATAGTAATGTGGTGTTTTCGTCACGTGAATCATTGCGGACGCCACCGAAGTGAACTAAAAAGAGAATTACGTCCCAAGTACAACATAAAAGGCAGATACATAAGATGATTAAGAGGGAAGTTACGTTCGATTCAAAGAGGAAAGTATTGAACAACCCGAGAGTTGCAGGGACGTCAAATCCGCCAGTGTTCCAAACGACGAGTTCCGACTGACTTAAAGTCTCAACCGTTTAAGTTTTTAATTTTTTAAATGTGAGCTACTAAATCCCCCCAAAAAAAACTCATACAACGCGTCGTGATGATAATGGCGGACGAATAATTAGCCGGAAAAATTATTTTTGATCATTTTTTAAACTTTTAATTAGCTTCAAACTTTTTTTCCAAAACAGAAAATCTCCATTTGCACCAAGTCAGAACTTAATGACGGCATCCTCTGGGCTCTCTGTCTCCTGACAAAACCTGGGATTCGATTAATCCCCGACGTCATTAAGTAATGGCCGGGCAATCAGGTTCGATTTTGTCCGGCTTAATCGCCGGTGTCTGCTTCGTCACGCGGAAGCTGCCAGAGGTCTTCGAGTATCCCAAAGAAGAAGGCGAACAAGTAGAGGGAAAGATCTCACCGGTGGAAGACCCGTCAGAAAGTGAAACACTTCTTGAAAACGCAGTCAACCGAACTTTATTTATGGTCTAAAAAAAACCAACGGGAATACGGGTATGTGAACACTCGAGGGCCACTCGAGTGGGCCCTGTTTCGGGCCCTCTAGACGTGGCCCTCGACACAACCCCCGGAGGATTCGACCGAGCCTTTTCATTTTCGGATTCCGTTGCTGTCATTTAAATTACCAAAGAATTTTCTCTCAGGATCTCCGTATGTCTCCCTCTCTCTCTTTCAGGAATCCCACGTAAATTCCCCGTTGCCTTTTTTTTATTTTATGAAATCTGTTTATAAATTCAAATGGAAGGCATGGGTCTCCACTGTGAGGAACATTAAACTTTTTTTTTCTGAAAAGGTTCACCACAAAGAGGGTTCGCGTTTAAATTCAACTCCCCGTATAACCGATTTTTATTGCATAGGATTTCTCCATTGTGACATTAAAAAATGATTTAACGGAATTGGTTGCCGTAGATTAGAATTCCTTTTTTTATGTATCATTATTAAATCTTCAATTTTGAATTATTAAAAATTTGATAAAAAAAATATCTAAACTCCTATTAATAGTTGTGTAAAACTAAATATATATTTTTTTCTGTAGATATGTAAATAATACAAATTTAATTTTTTCGTCTTTTTAATTCTTGTTTTAGCACCCGTGTCTAAAACACACAGGTGCGACATTTTTTGAGAAATCATTTTGAAGACTAGATTTTATTCCAGGGAGGACTTGGGGGGGTGTGTGTGGAGGATGCAGACACGTACCTGCGATACAACAGCCGCTACGCCCACAGGGGTTGCGGTAATCTACAGTTTTGCTGCTGGTTGGCAGCAGTTTGCAGGTTGTTCTGGTGGTGTATCAGAGGAGGCGGCAGGAGTTTGCCCGAGGTCCTCTGACTCGTCCTGTGGTCGTAGGCATTGGGCGTCGATGCCGTCGAATATAAATTTACGTTAACGTGAGGTCTGATGTGTCTGGCCGAGGAGCAGTTGTTCCTCCTGGCGTCGGGCATCGCGAACTTGAGCTTCTGCCAGAAGAGCCGATCCCCCCACTCGATACAGGTGTTCGTTTTCAGGTATAACCTCAGATCGGGATCCAAATCCCTTTGGGGAACTTCACCGAGTGTGATCACAATTAACCGTCGCCTTCGATCTTTCAACACTTCGTGCAACGCCGACTTGAACTCGAATCGACACCATTCCGAGTGAAGGAAATTTTTCGACAGGATGACGATGGTCCGTCGCGACGACTCGACCGCTTCTATGATCGTGTCTGCTATGTACGCACTCACGTTGAAATCCCGGTAGTGAAGGCATAGCCTGTACCGCGGATCGGTTTGCTCCAGCCCCGGAGCCAATACCTGATTCACAAAACTCTCATCTTTAACACTATAACTAACGTAGGCGTCGAACAATCGATCTCGATCGTGTTCCTCCTCGAAGGCGGTTGTCTTGTAGCACATCCTCAGCCCGCATTTCGAGTATATCCAAACGCGAAGCTCGCGACGGAAGTAGAACACGCTGCAGACTATCGTAATCGAGACGAGAAAGGTACAAAGTGTCGCGAGGAGCAACGGAAGGTAGTCGTGGATCACAGGACTTTCGATGACCGCTCTGCTGTCCCCGGTGAACGCAGAACAGGTCGTCGAATTGAAATCGGCCACAGGAGGACCCAGCAGGTTGGTCACGTTGTTGAAAACGCAAATTATTTTGTTCGCGTCGACGACTTTCGCGTAGTTCGGCTGGAGCCAATTTCGGAACTGCTGCAGGTACTGACAGTTGCACGACCACTGATTATCCGACAGGGCGATTTCAACCAGGTAGGGATTCAGGGCGAAATCCCAAACGTGAAAAGTCCTTAATCTATTATTATCTAAACGAATGACTTGCACTTGTTTTAATTCGGAAAATGTTCTATTGTTTATGTAGTGTATTTGATTTCCCTGGAGGTAAAGTTCCTTCAAGTTCTCCAGGCTACTGAACTCGAAACCCAACAGTTCTTTAATCGAATTATTTTCCAAATGGAGAATGGCCAGTCTTTTGAGTCCGCTGAACGTGTGATTGTACACCGCGGCGATGTTCGAATTGTTCGCGTAGAGAACTCGCAAATTCTTTCTGCCGATGAACGCGTGACTGGACAGTTCGATCAAATTATTACCGTCTATGTACACTTCGGTCGCGTCCATCGGAATCCTATTAGGCATTTTGGTGTAGCCGGCCGCCGAGCATTCGACTATGTTCGACGACCACGATTGATCGTGATAGCAGGTGCAATTGTTCGGACAGGTCATCTTGCAATCGCACGCGTCGAAATCACAGCAGTGACAGAGCGTGAAACAGTGGAACTTGTACGGGCAGAGGAACTGAGAGGATTCCACGTCGACGAGAGACACGTACATTCGGTCCCTGTTGTAGAGGAGTTTGCAGTAGATGCCCTCGAGGTCCATCACTCTCGGATGCTGTCTCAAGTGATCGAGATTGTTTATTCTTTGCAACCATTCCATGGTGCAGTCGCACTGGAACGGATTTCCCCCGATGTAAAATTCAGGGAGCGGACGTTCCGGATCGACCGGTGTCAGTCTCAAAGCGTTCAGTTCCATGCTGACTATTTGATTAGCATAGAGATCGGCTCGCGTTAGGTTCACCTTTTTCAGAAAGGTGTGAGGCTCGACGTGTTTAATTAAATTGTCGTTTAAAAAGAGCAATTCGACACTGTTGGGTATCGAGGAGGCCGTGATTGAACTCAATTTGTTGAAACTCGCGTCGAGGGTCTGAATGCGAAGCTCTCCGTCGAGGGAGTAATGGTTCCCGAGTTCTTTTATGAAATTTTTATGCAGGTCCAACCACTGCAGCGTCCTAGGAACCAATGAATAATCGAACATTTCCAATTTATTATCCGATATATTCAACCAGAGGAGATTGTGGGCTCCGACGAAGAGACCGTCGATGTCCGTCAGAAGATTCGCGTCCAAACGGATCGCCTGCAAGTGAAGGTTACCGTTGAACGCACCTTTCTCGACCTTTTTTATTTTATTCCTCGCGAGGTTTAGTATTTGCAATTCGGGAAGGTTCGAAAAGGATTTCCTAGTTATTTCCGTCAGCTGATTCCCGATCAATCGTAATCCGTACAGATTGTTCATTCCCGAAAATCCGGAGGCGGTTATGTTCGTTATGGAATTCTCACCGAGGTCCACAGTTCGCAGAAGTCGCATGTTACGCAGAGCTTTCGGCACATCCGTCAACGCGTTACCGTTTAAATTTAAATCCTGAAGGCTGCTGAGGTTTCTGAACGATTCCTCGTGTATCACCTCTATTTGGTTATTATCCAAAGACAAAAGGCTCAACACGTAGAGATCGTTGAGCGAGTACGCGTCCAACGTACGGATTTTGTTGTAGGAGAGTATTAGAGTGTGGAGATTTTTCATCGGAGCGAAGGTTCCCTGAGGAAGTGTCTCGATCAAATTGTGCTCCAAATTCAATATCTGAAGCGTGTACAGATCGTTGAATAAGTACGGATCTAATTTAGAGATGTTATTGTAGCCCAGGTTGAGGAGTACGAGTCGAATGAGACCGGAAAATGTGAGTGGAGTGATCCAAACGCTCGTCAGGTGATTTTTCGACAGATCCAACGCGATCAGATGCTTGAGGTTGGAGAAGAGTCCGGACGCGAGGATACTTATCGAATTATTCTGGAGGTAGATCTCTTTGATGCCTTCTGCAGCGTCCTGAAACAGCTCCGGAGGCAGTGCGACTATTTTATTATTAGATAAATCTAGGATTTCTAGGTTTTTCAGTCCGGCCAGAGCCTTCTCCGTGACCATTGTTATTTCGTTGTTGTGAATGTAAAGTTCTCTCAACCGGCGCAGAGCACTGAATCCGCTACTCGGTATCAACACGAAATGATTCCATGACACGTCCAGTGTTTGTATATCCAGAGTGCAGGGTGCGATTCCAGCAGGCTGCGGCGCGAGCACGTCCCCAATGTCCTCGTGCGTGCTTATGAGACTCTGCGGCGGCGGCGGCTTTTCCCTGAATCCCAAATCCCCGACGTCCTGTAAACGGTTCTGACTGACGTTCAATGCGACCAGATTCGTCAGGGGACAGAAAATGCTTTCGGGAAACGACCAGATATTGTTAAAACTTAAATCGAGGCGTTCTAATTGTCGGACGGTAAGAAAACTCTCCGGCGATATTTCGAGGCTGAGCTCGGGCCAGTCGGTGTTGTGAGTTCGCACGGACAAATTTCTCAGGTCTCCGAGACCGATGAGAGTTCCCGAGGGCCACTTGGTCAATTTGCAGTCGTCCAAAATGAGCTCTCGCAATTTGGTCAAGTGTGCGAAACTCCGATCGTCTAGAGAACTCTTCGAGAACAATTCCGTGTTACACTGAATCCTCAAAGAAGTCGTGTGCTCCGACGGAATCACGCTGAAATTTGTGCTTTCGAACTCGCTGTTGATGGTCTGAAGGCGGCATATGAGGGCGACTTCGTCGGGGCCCTCACGTAGCCACCACTGACAATCATCCGGAGCATCGTACGACAAAATCGGCGGCGTTTGAGTGCCACCGGTAGCTTGCACCTGCTGCGTGGCACATTCTATTCTCTGAACGAGGAACAAAATCAAGAAAATCATCATTTCCACAGGTGGCAATTCATTGAGCATTCCGCGACGATGACAACTTCACCGATCATCATTTTCGCGTATCCCTGAGTTGAGTCATTTCATTTGCAGTTGAATGCCCAAGTCAGAAGAGAGGTGCCTTTCCGAACGGAGTCCCGGATATTCGACGCACTCTCCGGACACCTTTTGAAACATGAATCCCGCGGGTGAAACGGCAATCCGGAAAAGTTAGGCGAATTATTTTTTTTCTGCGACGCGTACAACAGTTGTGACATGGACCGTGATATTTTTTTGACCGATCAATTCCAGCGCATTCACCGTAGCAAAGTAAAAACGACGAGAAACAAACGCATCTCGACCACGGCAAGACCGCGACTGAACTCCCGTGAACAGCCAGAGTTTGAACGGAGTTTGAAAAGAGTGGGAAAGGGCGCTTCGGAGTTTGCGTTGCCCAAAGGCGGGAACGACGAGAGCAATGGAGGAACTGGAGGCGAAACCGGCCGAAGTCGGCCGAGTTCGGCCGAGTCGCCGTGTGCGTCGTCTGCTACCGAACAACAACCCCCGGAAAAGGAATGTGAACGATTTTCAGAAAAAGGTTTTAACCTTGCAAAATTCATTTGCTCGACGGTCGTTCGTTTTAATTTTTTAATGGATTTTCAGGTACCGGTGAGAGTACCTGAACACCTGAGTAGCTCATCAGGCGCCTCCGGCCCGTTTCCCTTCGTTCGGAGACTCCGAAAATAAGGTAAAAGCCAATTGAATCGATTCAAAATCGAATTTCATTCTTATTTTTCCATTGTGACCGAGCGGAAATATTTCGTTTTAAAAACGTAAAACCTTTTGCTGGTACCTGGTCAGAAGTAATAAAGGAGATAAGGGAAAGAATGAAAAGTTTCTCTGGAACCGTTGGCTTGACCTGTTATTAGAAACCATCGTCGACCGCCATTATCCTCCGAGGGTTAATGGCGCAACAGAATAAACCGAGTTTAATCTTTCTCCGGAATGGTTGAACGGACCTACTCATCAGATGAAGAACCCGCTCCTCCTCGTCTCACTTCGCAGTTCAACTCGTTGAAATTTCATTAGAGGACGTAAATATAAAGTCCGAAAAGGCAAAACCGAGCTCCAAGTTAAAATGTTAAAGGAAAAAGGACAAAATGGTAAGAAGTTTAATTTGGGAAAGCATCTAATCGAGACAAATGGAAACTTGCTCCATTTTCTGTTTACTGCTTTTCCTCCTGTCTTACTTCCTTTCTTACTCGTGATTACTCGTCCCTTTTGCCGTATAACTCATTGTCCCTTTCTTACGTCATGTCCTAAAGAATTCTTCTTCCTCGTTTTGTCACGGGGATCTTCTTTTATTAGAAGAACTAAAAAAACGAGTGACTCGGTGGAGTTTGTATTTATTTTATTTTTTTTTTGTCCACCAACTGGTTTCTTGCAGCGAGGCTGAACTCACCCCCTCCGGACGATCGGGGCCGTTTTATTTGATTTAATTAAGACCGGGCAGAGGGTGACAACACCTCCCTCCGCCACACGATTTATGTACGTTAAACAAGTTCCTCTCTTTGGTTTTATTCCGTCCAGTCTTTCGCGGATGACATGCGTGCAGATGCATTTCCTATGGCGACTGTTTGACATTCGTAATTGTTTCTCATTTTCTGGCTTATTACGCTCGGACAGGTCACGCGACGCGAGGGTAGAAAGCCTTCTGACTCGGACAAAGGAAATGAAAATTCGGGGTAATCCGAATTGCGTGTTTGAAAGTCGAACGACCGAATGTTTTCCCTAAGATTTCTACCGGTGTGTGCCTGTCAACGGATTTGACCACCCGAGTGAAAATTTAGGGTGCCATGGGTTCCACAGGGGTAACTCTAACCAACAACCTGACCCTGCTTGCCTCTATAGTTAACCTAAAGTCGCGTTCGTCTCTTTTATTAAAATGTTTCTAAATGCTCTCAAAAAGGCACAATCATGGGATATAAATACGAAACTATTTAGGTGAAATAGGTTGTAAAACTATTAAATTGTACCTTTAAGGTTCTGCCAAAATAATGGAAACCCATTCGAAATTGGCACTCGGTTAGGAAATCCAAAATGGGTCCGACCTTTGATTCGGAGTAAAAGTAAAGTTAAACGGTCGTAGATGCCCGAAGACATGTAAAACAAGCTTCAATCATGTTCAGGAGTCTTGAGAACCTCAAAGAGTTTCATGCAAGAACAAAATCTGTGTATTAAGAGACAGAACGCGGTGCTTGTGTTCCTCCCCTGGATGAGCGCCCTACGTAGCCTTTAACCCCACGAGTATTTTACCTTTTCTATTTCGAACACACAAAAGAGTTACGTAAAAAAAAATATTCAAATGAAATTCTTCGAGTCTTTTTCTGTGAGACGGGCAACCCAAAAAAAATCTCAGGGTGAAAAGACGCAGGACGAGGACAAGACAGTTCCATTGTCCTTTTAATTCCAAGAAAATCTCGTATTATTTCTTTGTAATCCACTTATCGAGAACCTTTTATGTACTTAAATTGCGTTCTCTTTGGCGTAATAAAACGACGTCCATCTGACAAAAAAAACCAAGAGTGAACGTTTCGCATTCTATTAAATAATTATTGCCGCCATGTTGGAATTCTTAAATCAATTTAAAAACGACCGACACACCGTCAACAGCTTTATTGATCATCACGCGAAAGAGCTTTCGCGTATATTTAATAATGGACTTGTTAAACAACAATGTAATTACCAAACGACTACATAAAAAAAAACCTGCTCATGAAATTTATGTACGTCGATCGGCTATCCTTCCAACCAAACTATTTCCCGACTGTTCACATCTCCGGCACTTAACAAAAATGACAAATTTGCCTCGTTACGTTTTTACCCCGGGAAATAAGTCAATGCGTACGTTTATGTGTAGGTTCAATAAATCCAATGGGAGTTTGTGTGAGGGAAGAAGAATAAGAGAGACGAAAGCAAGATGGAGACCGGTTCCGTTGCCTAAACAAGCAAAAACCTCCATTAAAAATTCATAATGAAACGCTGTCCGGTTATTAAACATATGATTTGGGGCCAGAGGAACTCTCGGGGGTCACTTCATTACAAAACGAGTCGACACCCGCCACGACAGAAATGAAGTGGTTCTTCTGGGACATTCTTTCTCCTATCGACGCAGATTTTATTTTTGTGGTCGAAAGCGAGTAATAAACGCGGTACTCATCCGGGGAAACGAGGTACTCGAATCGGTACTTCGGCCGGGGAGTCGTTTTGTTTGCCAACTACAATTAACTTTATCTTATTTGTTGTGTAGGGTATGTTTTCTCTCTCTCTCTCTCTCTCTCTCTCTCTCTCTCTCTCTCTCTCTCCCTCAATCAAATCATTCGAGTCTTCGTCGTTAAATCTTCATGTTTTTTCGGTGAAAACACCTCAAACGAGCTTAACATGCGCGCGGAGGCGTCGATGATGATGTTGATGTTGAAGATAATGATGATAGTGATGATGGCGATGACCATCAAATACATGTTTTGATACCTCTCATCCGACATAATTGCTCCCATTTTGACGCCATTTTTAGTTATATTTTCTTGGTTAAACGAGCGTAAACTCGTTTCGCCGTCTATTGATGTAAACATAAATTTTCAGGTCATTACCTCAATAACATAATTTTTTATGCGCGAGGAATTGGGACTCACACAGACCCAGACGGAGACTCGGAAGACAAAAGTGGTTTTTCGCAGTCGTAACCGTTTTTCGGGCGAGTTATGAAAAAAAAAACAGGGAAACCCGGCACGCGAATCGATCATTCTCGAGTAAATGTGAATGGACGAAATGATACATAACCGTTCGAGACAGTTCGAGACAGACGAGAATTGGAATTTTCCAGGGTGGCCATCTAAACCGATTCCTCTCTTGTCAAAGGTCACCCACCAATCATTCCATCTTCCGTTCCGATGACCGCCATGTTGCGCGAGACGACAGCAACCGCCGTCGTAGTTCGGCGACAGGGAAGGTTCCGACCACGATCCGTCGTACATGCGGGTACCTGTACGGTAGCGGATGATCGTAATTTTCCTTACGATAAACCAATAGCTTTAATGGATAATTAATTTAAGGTTGCGGCTCTTGACGTGGCACCAACTCGAAGTGAACTCTTAACGGATGTTTCGTTCTAATCGATTTAACAGATTAAATTCTTACCGGTGAATACTTTTCGACTTGTAGTAACGACTAAATAGTCTAGATGAAGATTCCGATAGAAACTCACTTATATTTTGATGCCTTCGTAATTTGACCGTCACGTCACCTCTCGGGTCCATCTTCTTCTATTCACCTCGTCTGCATACCAACGAAATGTGAAAGGAAAAAATTATTCGGCTGGTGAATCACCTGAGAACGTATTTTGCAGGGAGGGGATCATCAATTAAGCGAAGAACGCTTTTGCTCACTACAAACTTGTTGTCGAACAGTGAAAAAATAGTTGTAGGAGTACGGTAACTGGTTGGTTCACCTGGCGGTTTAATAAAGCACCTACCTGTCCCATTCTCATTATTTCTTCTGCTAGTTTGCATTTTTTACTCTTGTGTTTGAAGTTTTATTGAAAAAGATTCCACATATTGATGTTATTGTATCACTGTCAGCTAGTCTCGCCTAAATAAAACATTTAGAATAAATGGCGAACTCTCAAATGGTCTGTTTCACTATTTTTCATTCAATATTCCACTACAATTTGTTTCTACAAAACAAGTTTTTTTTTTTCTAGAAAGCATTGAAATTTAAAATTTCAAGCGTTTTCCTTCGCCATTCATCGTTCGTTCATTCATTTAATCCAGTTAAGTTGTTTCGCAGGTATGTGGAAGATTAAACGTAGAGTCTATGAAATATACAAGGAGTGATTTATTGCTTATTATTGACTCGTACTTGCACTGCAACCGGAGACTGTACGTAATCGCACAGGTAACACGAGTGCTTTTGTTCGTGTGCTCAAGCAAAAAATGAAGTGTACAGCAACTATGTATGGAATTGCTCGGGTATGTACAAATCACAGGAGGTGTAGGAACCGTTTACACGGCTATCATCCGGGTTCTTCTACCAGATTCTCCACAAATTACGATATGTTCCTTTATTTACAGGTAAGAAAGACGGTGAACTTGGCGTTGGAGAGCAACACACAATCATAGAGTCTCGGAAAGGTTAATTTAAAGGAAGGGGACCACAAAGGTCTCTCTCTCTCTCTCTCTTCCTGATCTTTTCCTGCATTTCTATTTAAATTTTCCGCGGGAGTCTCTTCTCGTCCATTTCTTCAAATAGTAAACAGTCGAAGCGGGGCATAAACAAAAAGTTTGATTGACAGATTTTGGGGTCGTAGAATTCCTTTTTAATTTGCCCAGAATAATAGAAATGGTTGCCAGACATTTAGCATTGTGGATTTTGAAATAAAAAAGAAAAGAACCTCTTGAATGGTCCCAGACGGGTTTCTCTGGTCCTTTACAAATTCTCTAGTCTTTTCTATGGCTCAAATTACCCGTGTATCCGTCGCTTTTGTATCGGTTGCCTACATTACCTTCTCCCTACCTAAAATTGGCAGTACCTTCAATTGTTGTGGACAACTTGCACACCAGATCTGTTTTGTTTTCGTGATGGATTTTCAACTTCCGCGGTTTTTTTTTGTGCATCCAATTTCGTCCCATTTCATCTTTTTCTATTCTTCAAATTGGATTTGTTGTTGTTGTTGTTTTTTTTTTTCATAGTCTAGACCCGAGCCATTGTTTGACCTCCGAAAACTCTTTAAGGACCGAGCGCCGGACTTGACCCCGGCGCCTCAATTTTTAAACCGTTTCAATTTAAATTTAATATAGCGGTTCTTTAACCTGTTATTAATTTCGCATAACTTCCAAATTATCCCTTTTCATTGGTTCAAACGATCGAAAATCGTTTTACAAGTATTAAAAATAAGTTAACCGTCCAATCGAATAAAAATAGTCGAGCCCGTGTGGTTTTCAATCGAACCACGAGATTTATAAGTAATAGTTTTAGGTATTTGGGATAGGATGTTCTCTTGACGTTGTTCCCTTTTCCTTCCCCGAGGAGAAGTGAAAGACTTTGGGAAAAAGATTTATAAAAGTGCACTCGGAGACAGTAAAATTCAATTTCAACGAGCGTTAAATTACAAATTTTCCAGATTTCGCAGTAAGTCGATGCCTCGCCGTTCGTCGACGTTGCGCCAAAGGAAAGTTGTGAAAAACAAAAAGTCACGGGGCAGGAGGAGGAGGAGAGTGTGTGGCACAGGGAAATTATGTATTATGTACATATAATACAGGGTTTAATCGGGAGTGGGACACAATGAGAGTAAAGATTTGAACGAGGATAGAAGAGGTAATTGGATATTCGGAAACGGGGAATCGATTCCGGATTAATTAAAATTTAAAATGATAATCAGAGTCAAATTGAAAATGAACACAATTACATAGGGCTTAGGAGTGTAGTTGTCGAATTACACTACAAAGTTTCTTCTGGGACAGTACGACTGACGTTCGGTTGTGCTGTCGCTTTTGCCAGGGGCTTCGCACCACGCCAACAACAGCATTTACCGTCCGATCAATATTTGGCTTTTTTTCCCATCCCTGGGGGCCAACACCACGTGTCACTCCACCTTGTTGCGATTGACAAGTTGGCAAAAATAAGTCAACGGAACGTATTGTTTCTTCCAGATTTAAAACTGTCTGAAACTCTCCGAGAAATTTTGTTTCTTTAACAACTTCTTCTGTTTACTTTAACGTCAACGGTCGACTCGATTCACAACACGCTTCTCGGCTATTTCATTTTAACATATTTGATGTCTGACACCGGGACACTTGAGGACATCCGAACTTACCATTTGTCTCGTCTCGAGTACTCTTATTTTGTGCTTTTTTCCGCGTGTGAAAAATACGGTTTCTCACCTGTGAAAACACAACCTCTCGGTCTCTTCCCGGTTTATTTATTAAAGTATTCATGACGTTCACTTCATTCTGTGCTTCATCGCACAGAGTACCAATAAAATTGTGTGTTCCTATTTTACCCAAAGAGAGAGCCCAAAACCGTGGCCGTCGTCGGCGGCTCGTCCGGAGTTTCGAAGGACAAAAATACAAAGTTTGAAAGGGACGTGTCAATCGATGACCTTTGATGTCCTCCCAGAAAAGAAAAATATAAAAGAATTTTACATCCTTCAACCCCGGGGGCAAAAGGTTTATGTAAACGTACGCCTCTATGTTTTCTGTTCGAAATGAGGTTTCGGGTCGGGTAGGACGAGGCCCTCGTTTGACGTATCTCCCGAGTCGATCACCTAAACCTGACAGGAAAGGAAAGACAGAAATTGCCTTTTTTGTCACACTTTATTTTGTTAAATACGTCGATGGATGTCCCGACGGGGGTCAAATCAATTTTGTTGTTTTTCTATAGCCCCCGTGATGTTTTTCTCTTCATCTTTTTCATTTTCACTTATTCTTAACAGTCAGTTATAATGAAAAATGATGAAAAACTCGAGACCGGAGGACGAGGGGTTCTTCTTCTTCGAAGAAAAGGAACCTCGGGTCTCTTCTCTCACGTGTTTTCAATGATGGTGTCCCCCGATAAGATTTGTAGATTAGTTCGAGCACAAATGAAACTAATAAAAACTTTGGGGTTGCAATTTTTCACCGGAATAAGTAGAAATAATAATTTTGAAGTACTCGTCGCGGGGTACCCAACCAACAATTTTTCAATTCCTCTTTCCTTTTACGAACAAGAATAAAAGAAGTTATACTTGTGACACTGTGAGATATGTGTGAATTTGTACTTGTATTTGTCACTCTGCATTGTCAAATAAAATGGATTCTTTGAAAAATTTATTCAGAAACAGATTTTTAAGGAACTTAAGAAAAAAATATTAATTCAAATTTGATTACATTTATATTTTACAAGATATTCTTAATTTTCCTTGTAGGCTCAAAATTTGTAAATTTCTTGTGACAGACCAACTACGACGGGCGATCGATCAAGTGAAAAATTATATCTCTATTGGAAAGAGTATTAATAGGAGAGCCTCTATCGATCTCCTGGCGCTAATAATTTCTGACGTGGAAAAGTTGAGAAATGGACCGGACGGAGCAACACCCAAGAGAATCTTTCTCACCGCAGTCATCAGTTTCCGTGGCAGAAATGGACGGTAGAGAGTCTACCGTCCTTGTAGAAAATGATTTAAGAAACCGAGCAGATTAATGAGGAGGTTCCTCTGACTTATTAAAGTGTCCAGAAGACCGGAAGGGAAGGTTTTATTCTTGCGGGGATTACCTAAATCCCGTCATCGACAGGATCGCTCAGAGTAATAGTTTATGTTCACGAGTACCTGCCGGTCCTTTTTTCGGGGGTGTTCTTTCTTTCAACCCAAAATTTCGAAGGGGAACACTCCGTTTCATTCATAACATCTAAGATTCTGTCCTTTTCAATGAGAGGGTGAGCCGTGTCAATCATCGTTGACGATCCTTCTACAGATACGTTTTCCTAATAACGTTCTAAAAAGGATTAAACGCAGAGAGGGTGTCGGGGCGGATGGAGACAGGTGAAGAAATGAATTTTTACGAATGGGGAACGTAACAGTAATCTGATGGTTGAGAAGGTAGAAAAAAAAGGTTGCCGGACAAATTGACATGAACAACGGGAAAGAGTAACCGGATTTTACTCGGAAAAATCCGACAGGAGTGAAGGGAATTATATTTCAGACCATTGTTTATTCCTATATCATTTTGTGGGGAGGCTCAGGTTCGGGGTGGGGGATAAAAAATCATGAGAGAGAGAGACAGACAGACAGTTATGAAAAGGGAGGCAGTGAAACGCAGACGATAAAAATTGTGAAATGCCGCGTACACCCAAATTTATCTTTCTACGTTCTGATTGGAAATGTACTTTTCCTGTAGGAAGAACATGTTTTATGAAAAACGTGAAATTGAATTGTACACGAAAGTGTTTTGGTTTCCAGTCGAACGATATTTTCCCTGTATTTTATCAGTACGCAGGGACTACTTATTTTACATATTATTACATGATAAGTGATCATATTATTAGCAGCGTACATGGAACAGCAGAAACATTCGGGTGGGCAAGTTTTTTTTGTGTTGAAGATGAGTTTCGTTGATTGAACTTTCATCATACATTTATCATAACTTGAACGGGATGTACTAGCTATATCAAACGCTCTTTATTTAAAATAAATTATTAACACTCAATGTCTGGTTAATTCAATAGAGAATTTATCAACCGAGTATTAATTCACCGGCCATCAAAAATTTAAATTATCTCAATAGATTTCTTATCTATTCATAGACAGGACTTTCGAAACAGCCGTCGATGTGTGTCCGTTTTGTGCTTTCAAAAGCGTTTTATGTATGCAGCAAAATAAAGGATGAGTAATCGGGTGTGTGCGTGTGTGCGCAACGGGAAATCAGAAGAAAAACATGGCAGTAAAAACGCAAATAAAAAATTTGGATGTTCACAAAGAACCCCGAAAAAATCATCATGTTTTATGCGGGAACCAGAGGACGTGTTAAACAACTGGTTCTTCTGGTGGCTACCCTTCGCCAAGAAAAAGTAATAAAATGTGAGCTTTTAAAATGGCCGGTCCGAGTCAATGCCAAAATCAAAAGCATCGCGGACGATTAAATTTCCCCCAGAATGCCTCCTACACTCGCCGGAATATCGCGGCGGCTCCGACCACGTTTAAATGCCTGGCAAAAACAAAATTTCGGTGAATAATTTCGCGTAGCGTGAGTGATCTTAAACGACTAACAGGAATTCCTAGGATCGATCCTAGACTATTCCTAGATTACCCGAAATTTCATTCGGTGACTTCTGCTTAGGCCAAACACACAGTTGCATTGTCTTATGTATTAATTGGCCTTGCGGTTTTCCACCCAGAAACTATTAATAGTTGGGTGAAAGCTCTGGGGGGATGAGAGTCCTGTTCGAATCGAAAATAGATGAAATAGATGAACTTCTCTATGGGGGGTGATTAGAGCGCCACCGCGAGTATCCGACAATTACGCGCATTCCACAAATTTGATTTTGGTTGCTTCTTCCATTGAGGGACACTCGGGGGGGTTGATTACCTGCTCTTTGTTGTTGTTGTTGCTCCATCCCCGCAAAACCAAATATTCAACGAATAAAAACGGCTCGATCGATTTCGTTTCTTATCACGGGGATGTCTAAATTCGATCGGATGATTTATGTCCAGCCAGGGTGCCGTCGTCCATGTTCTTTGTCTGGTGACTTTCCAACCCTCGACGAGTCTTTGGTTTAGATCGACGATAATTTTTTTATTACTGGTTTTCTACTGACGGTGATTAAATCTTTGGGAAATCATCATTTGGGGGTGAACATCAGGGGACATCTTAGAGGTGAGAAGTGCGATTCGTATAATTCTTGTGTTACGAGGTTGAGTTCCCCGAAGGAAAAACGGTCTACGTGGTTAACGCGTGGTTACGGTCTCGCAGACGAATGCCCGGTACTAGTTTTGAATAGAAAAAAAGAAAAAAAAATCAGAGGCCAAAAGGGGAGTATCCGTGTTTGTTAGTGTTACTCTCGTGGGGAGTACACCTTTTTTTTGTGTACGAGACAGACAATTATTCATACCGACCGCGGTACTTCCTAATCACACGAATACTATCCGATCACAAACGAGTTAGGAATGGTTTCCAACACCTGACATCACCTCTGGGGCATCTAATTGTGCGAACTCTTATGAATCACGTGAGAAATAAATTTTTTTTTTCTTATAAAAAGCCCGTCCACCTGGTCGTTCTTAATTAACTGAAAAATCCTACGGGAAGTAGGTGTACATTGGCAAATTGAATTGTAATTTCCCATCCATCAGACTTGATTCCGACTATTAAGATGTTACATAGGATGGACCGTTCGCCCAACGTCCAACCTGTACTTGGTTCTGTTCCTAATTTGTGCGTACGTGTGTGTGTGTGTGTGTGTGTGTAGGTGTGAATGGTCCGTGTCGTGAACGTAGTAGACTGGCTCTCGAACACGTACGTAGGTGTTGCGGACGAGTAGTACGGGTACTTTATGAAGACACATCTGTTATACATATATATGTATATGTATATTATCTCCCGTCGACATGAATCTGTTTTCTGACGTGTAATTTGTTTGAGGAGATACAAACTGTAATTCAATCTCGTACATTTTCAGGGTTTCTGGCACGAAGATTGTCTTATTTATGTACCTCCTGACACGTCCACCTAAATTTTCCTAACTTAAGTTGACGACAAGAACCGTTTTCCTAAATGGAGTAAAACAATGTGAAAAATTCCACCGCACCTTCGAGCCGTTCCCCATTACTTATGAGATCTACTTAAATTTTTATTAATAAACTTGCTTATTTTTACATTAATGCAATTTTACAATTGTAACTTGACTACCTGAAACTGAAATAGTAACTGAAGAAACTTTGTCATTTTAGAAATTTAAAATTGGTGTAGTTGGTCAGAATAAGTAGTAGCAGGTCAGGATTGCAGTTTTTGAAACTAGTTTTACAAGAAACTAGGCGAAACAGACCGGGACATCGGAAAAGAAAACGAAATGCTAGAAATAATGGTGTGTGGCAGTGTTGACCTACTGAATAAATAATCTTCGTCATATGTTATTTATTTTAACATAGCCCGTAGAGTATTATTATTTATTCGTAGAGGAATAGATGGAATAGATGCAACATTATGCATCGCCGTAAATAGTGACTTAGTCATTTCAAATAAAAGTAACGTTACAAAAATCAACATCACCACGTAGACTTCTTAAAAATACTAGAAAATAATTTCACCATCTCGGTCCGTCAGATTCACGTTTTATTTATTCTATTTCTCTAACTTCTCTGAGAAGCAGAAAAAAACCTGGGTTTAATCCTTTAATCCGATTTTATTATTATTATTATTATTTTTTCAAAGATAAAATGCTCGCTCAACCATTGTCTTTCGAACGAAAAAAAAAGGAACAGAACTGGGAGTTGTGAAAAACGTAGCATGTAAATTTCATATACAACAAGTCAGAATTCAGTGGCTGGCTGGTCATCGAGCTCTGCCTCCAAGTCAGTTTCCGAAGCGTGACGCGCAATAATTATTTATTATTTATTATTTTGGTAATGGATTTTTCACAGAGAAGTAACTGAACGAACGGGCGCATTCAAGTGGACGAGAGAATCGTGAGAAGAGAAGGTGTTTTGCCAGATGCCAGAAAGGGAAGGCAACTCTTTCGACCAGAGGTGATTTTTTTTGTAGTTTCAATTGGTCAACATCGTAAACCGCACCATAAATCTTTTACACTTGTTAATAATAATATCAAACTATAACTGGGGTATAGTTTATAGTGGTGGACACTCCCGTGGGTCTCTCCGTGTCTGCCCTGCGTATGAACTCCGTTTCGGTGGACTTTGAGACAGGTAGCACCAGGATAATGGGACAGAAGGAGAGTGAAAGAGGATGAAAGAGTTAGAAGTAGATAAATAGTTTCTAATGCAGGTGCATAGATAGATAGGTAGGTAGGTACGTAGAGAGAGAGAGAGCCTTTTGGTCTTGGATAGCTCAAAATCATCACACGCAGAACCTTCAGGAAGATCAAAGGTTTTACGACCGCCATCTTCACTTCGTGTGGTGTACTCATGGGTGTTTCTTCCACAATTCCAAACTTTTTAAAAATGTTTTCTTAATCGACATTGTTTTTTTTCATAACTCTATAATTAGTACTCGTATTTAAGAAGCAACTACTTGTGTTTCGCCGTCAGTGTTCTTCCACCTGAACTGCCTTGATCCTCTTCAACATGACGAACGCCCTTAGTAGTTCAGGCTGTGAACATGAAATGTTGATAACATGTAATTTCATTTCATTTCATTTTATTCTTTTACGAAGGGCACTATTTCACACTGTTTCATTGGTTTAATAAATTCCGAGCAGGTGTTTTTACCTCTGTCTACGAATTCCTTCTTCTTGGGTTCCATCGCATGGCTCGGTGAACTGCCGGTGACATTTATTTTGTCGTTGTTAGAAAAGAAACCTGTTAATTAAATTCTGGTTATTATTTTTATTATCCGCTTTCACGTACTTCCCTCGTGTTAAGAACTCGTCGCAGGGGTACGCGTCATCTACGGTGAAGATGGTTGATTAGGAGCATCGTCCGTGGAAGTAGACGGAGCGTGGAAGATCTACAAGACTAGAAAAATCCAATCGAAGGGCAATAGTCGTGGTGATTAGTTGAAAATATGGCAATTAGAGGGATTTCTATAAGAACAATTGGCAGAGGAGTCCCGGAGAGTCACTCGGGACTTGTCGGGAGTTTCACCCAAAATGAAATCGGGCGGGGGAGGCCGGTGATGGGGAGATCCTTTCTTGACATTTGGGATTCTGATCGGGTTTTTGATCATCGAAGGAATTGCAACTGATCTTCATTTTGAGAAAAAACGACGACAGACCCTGCTTCTTTTTCTCCTCTTTGTGATTCCACTGCCGTCACTCCGGCGATCTTTTCCATTTCTGACAGATTCCCTAATGAATCATCCCCGGACATCCGGATGGGATTTGGAAGGGCTGCGAGCGCTGAAAAACCAGGCGGTGTGGGTGGACAGTCGCTACCCTCGAGTAAACCGAACTCCTTGCGTGTTGCTCCCTTCAATTAGGGTGTACTTCTTGTACTTCTTCTGCTCTCCCACAACTCGTCCGTACCAATCGAGGAGGACCACGTTGAGGAACCGTCCGCCGGCTCTGGTGCCACGTCACAACCTCCTGAGTAACTCGGTTCTGATTGTTTGTAACATCGATTTGTCTCGCAGCATGAATTTTAAAGTTTCGGATCTTCACAATACAAGTTTTTTTTATTTCATTTCCTCTAAATCGGCAACTCGGCTAGAAAACGTGACTTCAAGTGTTAATTCCTCGCCTTGAGTGCGCTACGCGTGCGTCTCGTTACGAGAAAGTCTTCAACTCGAAAAGTGGACGTTTGAAATGTATTAATTTTCTCAATTATCATAGCCAAGTGCCGTTCGAGAATGCCTAAATACCTGAGGATTTAAAAGGAGATTTTAATTCTACTCTGTGGTTTTTTTCCCTTTTTTTTCCTACCGCCTGTGGCCAATCCTTTTCTTCTTCTTCTTCTGCTTCAGTGTCCCATTCAATTTCATAACGTCAACGAGTTTCTATGCCTTCTTCTATCAGTTCTACTCGCCGGAAACGGATGTCGTTATTGGTCCGTCTCGGTCCTTATCGTAGTGTGTAACTTTAAAATTACAAACGAAACCGTCTTCGAGTTCAAACGTATACATAATGTATAATCCTGGGGACGCGGAAATGAAAGGCTTTTCCGTGGACCTTGTTATTGTTACATAGAAATATTAAATTTATTAAATCATACAACTTTCCATTGATTATCCGCACGCATACATTATTGTGTACATCAACGTCACGTACAAGTAATTGTAGTGCTGTGCAAGTATCGCTCACGTTTATTTAAACCAAGAATGGAAAATTTTTAATGTGTACCTTTTTTTAATTTAATAACACACTTAATATATTTATTGAAAATTGCGTCCTTGTGTGATTTTCATCATTAAAGTTTAATTTCGCACCAACTACTTTTTCTTGCGATTGCTCTCTCTCTCTCTCAGATATAATACTAAAATTCAGTTTTCTCTAACGAAAATTAACATGAATTTTCAGTGCAAGAAATCTCAAAAAAAATATTGCAGTTATTAAAAGTTAACAAATAACCTTTCAAAGAAGAATTAAGTGGGATGGCGTGGGGGGGTTCGTTATAAATGTTTTCCGATTGACAGAAAAACTCGAAATTTTTCTTCTGCGGAGTTACTAAGCAGGAAAAGTTAAAAGGTGAAACATTTTCGCTCTAACTAGAGTTCATGTAAGCGTCCATAACACAAACGTCTCCCTTTTACAGATCCTTCTTATACGATATGTAAATAACTCTTCTACATGATCGTATCGGTAGCCGAGAATATTACTACGACGATTTATAGACCACTACAGCAACGGAAAGTGGTGCATACCGTTCCTCGGTGTTCGGTGCCGATGCAAAACATCTCTCGACTAAACAGTTTTGTCCCAATGGAAGCCCGGAGTGGAAGAGGAGTTCCGAACGAACTAATAAAACTACAAATTAATTTTGTTAAAAAAAAGGGCAGGATAATAAACGAAGGAAACCCTTTTGGGGGCAGCCACGGCCCCGGCTCAAACCCCAAGATGAGAAGTGTTGTCTTCTTCCCGACGAGGAGGAATAAGAATGTAACTAAATTCGATTAGTTGAGGGAGATGGTTGGGAAAGGCTTCGAGAGGGGATGCACCAGATAATTGAAGGAAATTGTAATAATTGAAATTATACCGCCCACTGTGCATCCGAACAGAATTAGGGCTAGAGCCACACATCTACGAGTTCTGGTCGTTTTTGATTGACCCGGCTCTCTGCGACCGGCCCCCATTCCTAGTCCTACAAAAACCGCAAAACAAAGCAAAACGCTGCGTCTATGTGTGTCTATTTGTCTATTAAATTGTTTCCCCCGCCGAAGAATTTCAAATACTCGAACGAGTATCTTCTAAGCGGATTCCCGTTGAGGTACCCGTCAAAGACTCAAAAAGTTGTTTTCGAGTTATCATCATTATTTCCTTTTCTCTCGTGACAGATACTACCCGAGGGTACCTTTCAAATTTCATCAGCTAATACAAGTCATTATTTTTTAATGTTCACGAAATAAATATTAGAAAAAAAAAATATGTACCTGACGCTTATTTTAACGCACTGCTCGGTGCAAGCTCGTGCTAAACAACCGGTGAAATCAAATTCATCAGAATCAAAGAACATTCTGGTCCGGTGTGTTCACGTTACTAGGACGAAACTAACGGAAACGGTACCTGCGTCTAAGCGCTGGGAATAGACAAAAAAAAAACAATAAGGAACAATAAAACTTCTTCGTGTTGACATTTTATTTGTGGAACGTTGTTGTGTGATACATATGTAATAGATAATAAGTTAATAGAAAATAGAATTGTTTAGTCGGAGCTTCTTTCTTTGAATTATTCACTCTCTTGTTTATTTTTTTGCATTTATGTACATGGATACATACCCCGGCTCTATCGCATCCTGTATCGGTGTGAAATGGACGAAGTGCTTCCTTTAATTTCATGAATTGTCAGTCAATCAAATAAAGATCTCGAGTGGAAAAATGGGCGGAATGTTTCACATTAACTGTGGATGCTTTTATAAGTACAAGTGGCATCAGTGTGTGTGTGTGTCTGTCTGTCTGTCTGTACGTGTGTGTGCACACCACTGCATACTACGTGAAACAGGTTTATCGATGTTATTTGCCTCGTGATTCTCTATTTCTAGAAGAGAGGAGGAGAAAGAAGGAGGAAGTTGTACTACAAAAGACTACTGTGACGGCGATGAGGGCCCTAACCTATTGTTTCTCTATTTCATTTCCGGTTGGTCCGATAGTCACTTATTAAGGTACTCCTGGAATGCTATTCTTTCCGTTTGTACTCTGCCCAAAAAATTTACATTTTAATATTAAAAAAAAAGAAAACGTAGAGTCTTACCACGAAGATACCGAAAGGAAAGAGCTCAACTCTTGCGTTTTTGTATATACGTTTTTTAACGTTGCGAATTGTCTTAGGGCCTTTTAAATCTGGAAATTTTAATTTTGTGTGTATATTTTTACATATAGTTAAATTCGCACGGACGATATTGTTTTCCAATCAGGGTTTGTGTAATAATGTATCGCTGAGGAGTTATCACAACCATTAAATATTGCACATTTCGGGTTCATGAGGTCGCGTCAAAACTCGATGAAAGAATTTTTCCTTTGAGTTCCCAAGCTCTTGGCTCATCACAAAAACCGCTATGCCCTCGTCGGTGGGGTCATCCTCTTGCCAACAAGCAACTCAAACTCGAAAACACATCTCGCGCGCTATTTATTTTTGATTTTTATAGGAGTCCCCTCGTCCGATTCCGGTGACGACCGAAGGTGAAGATTCTAATCGGTTGACGTGTGCGGTAACCGTGGACATATTTACATAGGTATTCATAACATATTTTTATTTATTAAAACGGCCATTGCGAAGTGTTAAAAAAGTTAATAAGATAATTGCGTCCGATCGAGGAGATCCTTATGACACCTGGCAGAGTTGGTGAAGACATTGAGGAACTTTCGAGAAACCTGATAAACGTGTTGTACCTTAAACCGTTGATGTCAATTTCAAATTAATAATGTATTCGTGACAGTCGTCGTGAGTTTAATACTTAACTATCAAGTTGAAAAAGGAGTAAGTTTGGACGTGGAACGTACATGTCGTCAGTGATGAAAGACCAAGGCTGATTATCATTCGAGCGTTTATTATTTTTCTACACCAAACTACGTTAATAAAATACTTTATGTACATAAGTATTTACTAACACGTGTCATTTCCTGTTATTAAGTGGCACGGCAACTTAAGTTCCGATGCTTTGTTTTAACTCTCATGTCTAATATACAATATGACTTTAATACATATGATAATGTATTTAATGTACATGACCTTTGAGAACTACGTTTATAACTGTTATTATTTTCGTGTTTGTTAACAGTCAGGAGGAGAGCGCACTCCTCAGATGCAACTCGTGGTGTCTTGACCCATCAAAGTACCCAATCGCCTCGGGGTGAATTTTAGCGAGCCAGGCAAACACTCGAACCGACTACCTGTTTTGCATGATGGTTTCTCAGGTCGGCGTGTTTTGTTTTGTATTTTTTTTTATTGGAGCACCCAGTCATAAAAATTATAATTCTAAAACAGTGTGAGCGGCGTGAGTCAAGAATCCGAAGAAGAATCTCGACGTGCACCACATTTTTCATAACTCGTTCAGTTTTCCAATCAACTTGGAATCAACCGCATGTGTCTGGGGGTTGGCGAAGTCAAAAGGCCCCGTCTGAGGTTGTTCGCCGTGACACCCGGCAGACGGAAACTCAGGCGACTCAGTTTAGCGGCCATTAATTGCCAAAGGGTTATGAAAAGGTATGAAAACGGTATGAACCGGGGTGAGAGTCGGGGGAGGGGGGGTGCTTGGAGGGTTCAATGCGACTTTCCCAACTCGCACACTCCCAAATTATTAACTGAGACCTGCCATCTGTCAAAAGTGGAACTCGCGCGCCATTAAAAATTTGACTGCAATGTAATTACCACCGAGGAAGAAGAACCAGAAATGAAATAGAAAGACAATGGACGAGAGAGAGAGAGAGAGAAGGGGAGAGAGCAAAATAAAATTTCCTTCTCGACACCTGCCTAATGAGAATCTTGTTAGAACAAATTATTAAAAGGTTGAATGGAGCCTTATTTCCCCTGAGCCGCTTTCCTGGTTACGGGACATAAGTAGAAACACCCGAATAGACGGGAGACAATGTGACACGAGAGGATTGTAAACTAGAAATAGAAAAATAAATAGTCGAAACGACTAGGAGTGTTTGTTTTGGCGTCTAAGCGAACTCTTTGTTTCCCGAAATCGGAAGTGCGTGAGAAATTAATTAAAGTTAATAGTAAAAATACGATACGCCACACCGAGTAGGAGTCGTATAATTACAATTGTAATGCCATTAAGATTCCCTCCCTCTGATGGAGACACTCTCGACTGACTGATTTTAAGCAAATTCAATAAATTTTTGCTTTGATTAATCAAGGCCGAGTCGAAAAAGTCTGGAAATTGCCTTTTTTGTAAGTTCTACAGCCCGGTCAATCAAAATCTTATTCAATTTCTAATTTACATTGTATTATCTTTGCTTCGGAACTGGGAGATGGTCTTCTTCTCTGTGTCGATGGACAACTCACTCGTTAAACTTGCCAACGCGTTCAAATGGCCTCTGATTATATGTTTATTTAATGGAAACGTCAAATCTCTATCGTTTGACGTGTGCTTATTTTGTAGTAAACGACCGAGGTATGAGTATTATTGGGCGTGATGGCTTGTATTAGTGCGTTATGTTATATATCTAAGAAAAGTTGTACTTATTTTTCTTATTGAAAAATACCACTTTTGTGTTATTCTGTCCCGGGTGTTAACTTCCCGCCCGTAACAATTGGGACACGCGATTTTCATATAATTCGAAATGAAAGAGTTGTTGCGTCTATTTGAAACGACTACTTAAGTTCTACTCTACGTAAGTTTTCATTAATGACATTAATTTTTGAAAATGTTCATACTCGCCCGAAGTTATTTCTAAATAGAAAGTTGAGTTGACTAAACCTCCGTGTGACTCTTGTAACGGTTATGAGTATAAATATAGAAAATTTCGAAGCCACGAATTTTATATAATGTTGTCTCTGATGCGGTTGCGTTTCGAACATAATTATGTAACAGATTAATATGAAAAGAATAGACTTAATTACAACGCGTGTATGATACATACCGTTATACATGAAGTAATGTACGAGATAAGTGTGACAGAATTTATAATCATTGTATTATTACATATATAAAAAATATATTGTATTGATACAGAAATTGTAGGTGACATAGTACCTTTCATTCCTGTATAGATTACTTCATTTACTCTCAGGTGCTCACCCGCGTACTTATTCATCAGTTGAGAATCCCACTACACCTAAGTTATGTACTTCTATGTCGAGTTCTTTTACGTGTACTCATTTAACTTGTAGTTTTCCTTGCCACTACACGTTAGGGTAGTGTTACGAGTTTACTATTTGTAACTTTCTTACAATTTGCCAAAATTCTTCGACCACTTCCTTTCGTTCTCCGACATATGTTGATCTTATTTCCGACACAATTTATGTTTATAAATTAATATTAAAATAAGATTTTCAGTTGGACAACAACACGCCCCTCTCCCCTTCACTGCTCTCGCGGTTGACTCTCTTCCCTTCTTTTTCGGCCAACAAACAAATTCTTCAAATTAACAATGAAAATTATTTATTAATGCTCCTTAAAAATGATTAATATGCGAACCATTAATAATACATTAATGTAAACAAAACACCGAGAAAAGCGTGGAGAATAGGAGGAGTCCGTGACGGTCGAGTTGTAGGAAAAATATTATTTTTTTTTCGCTCTTCACTGTGCACACGTGAGAAATTACTTTTTGGAACCTTCTAGTAAATCCTAGATAAACCCAATAACCGGCGTGCCACAAAACTTACCGTAAACCCGGTCCTGGACATTTGAGGTTTTACCTTTGAAGATAATTCAGTCTCGTGAGTTGGAGAAGTCGTACCACGGACAACTAGAAATCACAATATTGTAGTGTGGTTCAGTAAACACGCTCACGTAAACAGAAATATCTCTATTTCAATATATAATATATCGAAATAATAAACATCCCGTAACATTTTATTACTCTACATTTGCATGGTAATTTTGTTTTCCATGTATTAAAAAAATTAGTAACAGGAACCGTCACCTTAACAACTCATTTTTATCATCATAATTCACGTGTCTCTTTCATCGAAGATCACAACACCACTCCGAGCACTGACAATTCTATCGACACGTCACTAGTGTTATTTAGTGTATATCAATAATTATGGGTGCGGAGAGTTTAACGATTCTTGCAATATAAGAAACTATATTGAGTGATAAAAGTTAATTAATCCAAACACGGGGTAAAGTTACTGTCTGTTTATAATTTTCCATCGAAACCGAACGGAAAACGTAGAAAACTAGATTTTTACACGCCCCCAAAAATAGGTAACGCGGAGGGAAGTAACAAATGCCGATTTAAATTTCGAATAAAAATTTTCAGACATAAATAATAACCGTGAAAATAATCCGAAATAATAAGTAGAAGAAAGGAAAGAAAGAAGAAAATTGCTGACAGGTCTAATTAGATATAATTAGATTTTGACAGGGTCTTGTCTACTTCGTGACAGGTCAAGTTTCTTGTGAAACGCCGGGGTAGTCCCGTCGAGGGAAATTCAACTAAAAATTCTTTACTTTTTTTGGCTCGTCGTAAACCAGTCGGAGTTCCAGTTGAAGTAAACCGAAAAAAAAACACACATTAATAGCCTATGTATGTCCTCCATCTTTCAATTATTAACCGGAGTTACGACCGCGTCCGGAAATGACCGTGGCGTTAGAAATTAAAATATGGCGACACTTCGTAGGTGCCCGGGTAGCTCATCCAGAGACTTTTCACCTCGTCCTTGTCTCGGGTTATCATAATGGGACACGTGACGGCAATTTTACATAAATGCGACGTCTCCTTGGCCGTTTGACCTCTCCCATAAATAATACGGACAAGAAAGTATTTGTACGTGTCGGAAAATGTATGCAGTGCAGTGAAAGTAAATTTTAAAAATGGCGCTGGTAAATTTAAAATTTTGAACGGTGGAATTCCTGCGTCGGAAGGCTGTACTCGTCTTGAGTGATACGTCACACCACCCTACTCATTCGAGGTATCAAACCTCAAGCTTCGTATTTGTACAAAATAAAACCAACGTGGTGTGAGGTTACTTACCTATTTTTTTGTTGAATAAATTGATTGCTGTTGTTGTTGTTGTTGTTGTCGTGTTCTCAACTTCTTCTATCAATAACTTATTGAAGTGTCAAAATTATGTACATTTAGTTTTGTAGTTATGATTTGTATTACTCCATTCTTTGAAGCAGTAAGTTAGTAAATTTGTTAAGTAACGAACTAACTAGTCGTCTGGTTTTTATGAAATTACCCTCATTCCCGGGTTAAGGACCGCCAGAGCCATAAGTTGTGATTTGACTGAGTCTCTTAGTACTTTTTTACTTTTTTATGTAATGTATTATTTTATTTTATTTTACTATTTTATTTATTTATTCTTCTATTTTCTTCACGCATCGCACAATACTCGTCAAAAGCATGACATCCTCTCCCCCCAATGGCAATTTTGTTTTCATTCGGTGGTCCTGAGACTCCGACCCTCAATTTCTTCCTGTCCTCTTCCCATTCTGGGCTGGTGACGTGCTACAACTACTTTCTTAAATTTATTTAATTAAAATAAGCACCTTTATGTAAGGAAAGCTATTGACGTTCGTCATTTATATACGACACGGTGATTAAGTTATAAAATGTTAACATCTATATTAGTAAATAAAAATATTAATGAAATACAACATGTTTACAAGCGTTCAGAGTGGATTGTTTATTACATAAAATAAAATTTATTGTTGCTGCAGTTCGTCCTTTTGCATAAACTGCCAGAGATCATTCGACAGTCATTGAAAGAGTTTATTTCTATCAATGTACGTACAGAGGAGTGCGTAAGGATACATAAAATGTTTAGCACTACTCCGTTACAGTCAATTGTATTTATTACAACGCGGTCAAATATTTAAATTAAACATAATGAAATCCGTAGATTTCACGACGACATTTTGAGAAAACATTTTTTTTTTCAACAACTCCACACAACAATAAAGAGGAACGCGGGCGGGTCTTTAATTTTAAATGAATTTATTGACATATTTGCAGGCTCGAGGCGAACTTTAAAAAGTCACCGGGTCAACGCGGGCAACACTTGAATGGTTGTAGTGCAGTAAAAGACCTGTTTGTAGTGTAACACCCCATGTCCCACGTGAGGCACGCGATGACACTTGCCTTAAGTTGCCTGGTAAGGTGCACTGTACTCCGGGTACTTCACTCGAGGTACCCATCTTTTTCTTTTTGCAGAGTCCGTTTTGCCATTTCCACCGTCCTCCTCCTCCTCCTCCTTTCGCCGGATCCCCGCGAACACAAAATTAGCAACGGAATGGAAAATCCACCAGAAGGAAAAGGTGTTTAAACTAATTTAAGGTAGAAAAATGATCAATTTTCACGGAATAATGGACCGTTTCGTTGCCCGAGGGCGGATGTTACGATGCCGAAGAAGGAGGTTGTTATTTTTCTTTCTCTCGGTGACCCCCAGGCAAAGATACTGTTTCCCAAATACTCATAGTAATTTCGGTACCTGAGTTTTATTACCGGTGAGAAACTGCACGACCTAAACTGGTTTTAATATTTCCTTAAGAGAGAGAGAGAGAGAAGACAAGAGTTATTCTATAATAGGGAAGTGAACGAACTTTAATTGAGAGTGAGACATTTCAAACTTGTGGCGGGGAGTGCGCAGGGACTGGAGGGAGGGGTGGCGTCGGGTAGGTCAGGCGGACTGTTGATGACAAAGTTGACTTCCAAGTTTGAAAACATGAGAAATTTACCGCGGAGGACATTAGAAGTGGAAGAATTTATGAAATCCGTTACCCTAAACTACTCTTGCCCATTTTAATAATGTTCAATCGTTTGTAATGAAGTTGCTACTTAAGCAGTGCACAACGGTACTTAACTGCAGTGTGAACTTTAAGTATAAAGCCGGGCTGCTCTCACGTCAATCATCGCGACGCGGGACTGGGGGTTAACTGGAAATTATTTTGTTTTTATGTTTTCCGCGGCGAAGACGAAGGATTGGAAAACGTGAGATTTCGGATGAGATCGACACCTGGAATCCACCTGGAAACGTAACGTGAATTACACTTAAGGAATAATTATTTTCAAGTTGACAGACTCACCCCGACCGATGGATGAAATAGGAAAAAGTAAGCCAGCACAAGACGATTCTCCTGCGACGATGAAAAGGACGAACCACTTCACTTTTCTGTGGGATTCTGGTGAAACCCACGGAAACGGTCAGGTACTCCTCTGCGTTGCACGCGGCGGTTTCACTCGACTTCTACGAAAAAGAAAAAAAAAACAACAAGGGACAGAAAAGAAAACCCTAGAAACCGCAGAAAAGGAAAAAGTTGCGTTAAAATCGAATTTCAAGCGTAAACCTGGCCCCGCGGTTTTCGGTTTCCGTTCGATCGGATTTACCTGCACAGGTAGAAGGGGGAAAAACAACAACAACAACAAAAACACAACAAATTCTTACCGCCGGTTATTATCACCCATTTATTACCGGGTAATAAAAATCATTTAAAAAGCATAAGGTAAACGTGACGAATGGCCGGCGAAACACCTCGCTCTCACTCGACGGTCGTATAATCGCATTTAATTTCGAGATACGTCTCGTTAACCAAATTTATCAGGTACCCGGCCGGGTACCCGGCTAGGTACCCTACGCCCCGAATCAAAAGGTAACGAAATCTTGATAAAGGTGAAATCGAAGCAGCTGTAGATGTGGTGGTCGTACCACAACAGACGATCCTTTCGGCCTTCACTTCCCAAATTCTTCCTACCTTTTTCTTTCGCTTCATCATCGTCGTCATGCTCCATCTCTTCTCCAGGTACGTTCGGTTTGATTAAATAGGTGTCTTTCATCCGTGTTGCTCACCACCAAATTCCCCCTCCTCCTCCTCCTCCTGCCTCCCCCCCGCGTAAATACCGACTCGTTTTACTCCTCCATTAAAATCCGGCTACCTTAAGTGGCAAACTGGAAACCGTTTGTAAGGTTAAACACTTAAAGGATTTAATTACCTGAGACTACCACTCGTCGGTCGGGTCCTTAATTTTTAAATGATGATGATGATGATGATGATGATGATTATCGAGTAGCACAACTAGAATAGCAATAAGAGGAGTAATAATGGATAACGCGAGATGTTTCTTATGCCGTGAAATTGATTTTTTTTTCTTTTAGACTTGGGTACTGTTGTGGTGTATACGTTTATGCATTGTGAGCAACAATCATTTTTCCAAAATTGGACAGATGCAATGAGGCAGGTAGCCGAGGGCTCGGTTGTCATTAACACGGTTCTCTCCCGGCTCTAATGAATCCTGAGTTTTGTCTATTAAACCTGGGTCGTCTGTCAGGTATCGACACTGGCGAAATTTTTACGTTACTTTTCGGGTACGGGTGTGTCTGTGGTGCGTCAGGATGTTGTCAGGTGACTGTGGCTACTGGCCAGAGCGAACGTGTCGCTTGCCCTTGGGTGTTGTGCGGCAAGGCAACACGCGTGGCAAGGTGTCAACTGGCAGCTTTGTCTTTTGCTCTGACAGACGTACACGACTTCCTGGATTAGTCGAACGAGTTTCGACTATTCGACGGTTCGTACACGACTCGTTTTTGGCACATTTTTGCTTCAGATGATCTCGTACGTGGTAATTCGTTAATCTCAAACGGATCGTACGATGATGTGAACACTTCACAAAACGACAACCCGGTTACTTTTTTTTTTCTGTTACTTAAACCTCACGATCGATCGATGTTAGGTGTCAGTGTGGAGCGTGCAACAGGAGGTGAACGCTACCTGACTAGAAGTAGAAGACAAATCACTTCACATCGATGTGTCTGCTGCACACGCAACAACCAGATTGACCTGTTAGAAAAGTATGCTCGACCTACTAGAACTACTAGACCTACTAGGTACTAGAAAAATTTTAATTCATCGCACATTAGATAGTTGTAAGAAGAGGGAAGGGCACGCACAACACCGGACGAAAACTTACAATAGAAAGAGGTAAATAAAAGATGAAGATTAAGGCAACAATAAAGAGCTGTAATGGAGTTGTATTAATTGCCAAACATTACCTTCATCACTTACGAAAGGATTAAGGGTGACAGCTTATGTATTATAACAGTTCAGTTGCGTTTTAATTTTAATCCTTTTGTGTTGTGGGAACCGTGAAAATGAGGGTGAATCATTTCAGGGACCAAACACAGGTAAATCGATAAAAAGAGAGTGCAATTCATTACCCTGTATTATTACACTCAAGGAACGACCGAATTAATTGAGTCACCTTGAGTCCCTCAAAAATTGTAGGGGTAAATTCGTTTCAAAGTGAGTCTGGTACGACTTTAGAGACCATAACCATCCATTGTTTATTTAATAAATAACAGCACGAAATAAGTAAAAAGTAAAAGAACTTCACTAAAAGTTTTGCCCGTGTAGTTGCCCAACTTTTTTCCAATATACAATAAATTTTACCGATTTCTTCGTCACGTGCCACCCTTTGACTGTTCTTTCTCTTTTTATTTGCCTTTCTGTGTTCTTTCGTGACGAAGACAACGACTCACTCTTATGTACATATACACATTACTTTCATACATTTTCAATTATTTCGGTCGTGTCAAATGGCAACACGTAGGATATTGGGAGGATTGAACAATTTCGGTTTAGACATGAAGATGAACGGCCGAAACAACAATTGGTAGTCTCATTGAATTTCAATACTCTCGCGTTAAGTAGAATAGACGTTTTTTATTACATTTGAGAAGAGAATTTTTGACGTGAAAACTGACATTTTTTTCTTGTTCACCTTCTTATGTTACCTTGGTATTAATCAGTTACTTCGCAACAGTATTGTTTTAACCCTCAATATAATATCAAACGAAAGTTGTACAGCTCCCTGTTGTTACAGTCCAGGAAGCGACTCAAAGGGGTTTCCTACACAACCAGAAAAGAAGGAAGACTCCTGTTTGGTACATAACATTTCCTTAAAAAAAAGGGAAGATGATGGTTAGAAAATAATAATATAAAAAATTTACATAAATTCAATAAGTCAGGGTTGATATCATAGACAGGAATACACTGTGAGTCACAGGAACAACTTGCAAGTTGTAGAATTCTCACTTCTGTGACCAGAACTATATTTACATTGTTCTGAGAGAGAGAGAGAGACAATGGCAGAGGAATAAGACTTGTGTGATTTATCATCTGATCTAGTTTAAACGAAAGACACACATACACACACAAATAATTTCTTGTGGGATTTTGCCAAGCCAAAGGAATTTGCTGTAGACCGAGAAAAGGATGATGAGGCGGAGATATTCAAATATATTTCCCAGAGAACCCATTTCATTTGAAAATGTCAAGAGTGTTCTGACTTATACACAAGTCGTTGACCAAAACACCCGTGCGAGGAGGCGCTCTCCAAAAGCAAGACAGAAATAAAATGCTCTGCATTAAACCGAAATGAAAGAAAAAAAAAGTAATAAATAAATAAATAAATAAATAAAAGGGAAGAAGAGTGGAACTCCGAAAAAGGTTTTTTTGCGCCGGAACAAAACGGTAGCAAAATGGGAGAGACCGCGTGAGTCGAAACAATGGCAAAAGAAAAATGGCGAAGAACGAGGAGCCTGCCCCCTCAGACAACTTCATTTTTGAGTTAATATAACCGGAGCAAACAGTGCTTTTTTATCTTGTCCAACGAAGTTAATTTATATCAGGTTCTGAAAAATATGGCAACTCGCTGTGGCATTGTGTGCAGCAGTAAAGAGAGGAGAGAAAAAAAAGTATAACAAAATGAGGAGCAGCTCTGTAATTAATCGTCTGATAATAAGCAACCGAGTCTGAGAGCTCCGAAGTTAAAATAAGACCGGAAAATGCAAACCGTAAACTCATTCCGAGCTATTAAAACGAATTTATTATGTGAAAAACACAATTATGTTTGTAGTTTCGCGACCGATAAAAGGCGAGCAACCCTAGGGTACCTGCGAAAAAGACGAACCCGAACAAATCGCTGGGGTTGCTACCCTGCCCGGCACCACAGCCGAGATAGAAATTTTATTGGATTCACATGCGACACCACCTGATGCAACAGTAATTTGTCAGACGACTGACACTCCTCATCATCCAGCGTCTGCAGCACGGTGACCCTGGGGAAACATTAAGAAAAACAGAATCTGCAGGACTGACGTCGGGGGATGCAAACGAAAAACTCCTCCTCTTTATGGAAAACCAAAATAAAAAACAGCGCCATTAAAATAAATTCGACAGCCTTGCGAACGGGCAAAACAACAAAACCCAGGGGCACCAAGTACGTCACCCAGCTACTGCTAAATTGGGTAGATTCACCGCGATCAGATCGAGCCAGACATGATAAAATATTAGTGGACAAGCACCTGGGCAGGTACAAGAAGGCGACAGAAAAAATACATAATTAATTAGTGGTTATGTACCAGAGAGCAATGTAGTTATTTTACAAAAAAAAAACTGTATCACACAAAACATATAAGCCAAGAGCAATTCTTGAATACCAAAAAAAATAACTAGTAAATAAATATTTATGTATAAAGAAGAATGTACCACTGACAAGAACATTTCAATAAATTCATCAAAGATACCAGCGAACTGTTACCTGGTGCTTGTTCTTTCGCCCGGTGTACACCCCGAAGAATTCGCCTCCGAGCCCATCGGTGTAATTCATTACCACCGATTTTTATTCGCCATTTTGTAGTTTAATTTACAGTGTTAAGAGTGTAATTATAAGTCACGTGCCCGAGGACCTCTCAGGAGACCTGTTAATAGATCACTCCTTCTCCTTCCAACACTCCGAGTGCTTTTATTGTTTTCCAAGGTTAATTTTATTAAATTTCCGAATGATGGGTGTTTGTGGTGTCCGCGGTGTGGGTGTCTGCAACCTCGGAGATGACATCACCTCCAGCCGGGAACCGTAACTTGTTCGAACGACTTTAATCATTTATTTCTCGAGGTGAAATAAAAACATCGCCACTACAATTTGCTGCGTCTGCGGACTCCATCAGAGTCAGAGAGAGAGAGAAAATGGACCCGAAATGGAGCACCGTTCTGGTTGGTTAGCCAGTGCCCCCCTGTGGTAAAAAAATAATGTTTGTAGTGAGTGGAGAGCACTCGAGAAAAAGTTTTCCTACGTCCGGACGTTTTTTTTCCCCCATTTAAAACAAACTGCAGGTTACGTGCTGTGGATCCTCTGCAGCAGGACGTGGAAGTTGCGCCCAAATAAAACGCCCCACGAAATCCCTCCAATTTGTTTCGGAAATGTCGTCGAGAACCTGAGTCGGTCGCTCCAAATGACCGACATTTCGGAGTTATGGTGAGACACCAGAGTGTGGCGCTAGACAAGAGCAAGAGCAAATACCAGCCTTACACCAGCAAACGCACATCTTGTCTTTTTACAAACCAACACCACCACCAGTGGCACTTCCACGACCACTAAAACCCTTTTCCCAAATGAATAAAGAAAAATTACGTTTCGGTTCGAATGGAGGCATGTCAGTGGTAAGACGGTAAACACGGCAGGGAGGACCGATAATGACTGCAATAAAAGGCGCGAAACTGTCCCTCTGGAAACATCACGGAGGCAATGCAATTCGGTTTGCCGAAAACGTCAAAACCAGCGTTGGATTTTTCCCGTAACGAATTGTGACAGTCGAGGGGGCCACAATTTTCCTTCCGATGAAAATTGGCGTGGAAGAGAACGATGAAAAAAAAGCCATTCGACTCTGGTCGAAGGAAGCTCAGGGGGTGGTGACACATCATTCACCCTTATTTTTATTAGTTTTCAAAGACCGAAACGGTGCAAAACTATTTTCTCGAAAATTTGACTGCGGGAGTCGTGCGGGACCGTCTTGGGCGAGGGCCATTTTTCTGGCAACGTGCTTTTTTCCCTATACACAAACTTTTTTATTGGTATTGAACCGGAGAGCGGGGCGTGTTGACGACACCTACAGCCAACTCATTTCCGCTTTACTCTGATTTGAATCAATGTGTCAGCCGGTAACTTCATTTAACCTTTTCACACACACACAAAAAAAAAAAATACTTACCTTAAACATAATTTGATTCCATTCTGTTAGACTCCGTTTCGATTTGCTTTCATTCACATTTCAAAGAAATTATTTTATTAATCTTCCGACAAATCTATAACGTGTAATCTTGCTTCCTCCTAGCTGTTGACTCCGCACAATGTGGGTTACATTGGTTTTTTTATGGCTTGATGAATGTGAACCTCAACCCTCGAACTCTTTCATCTCTGTGACCTTTCTGCGCTTCCTTCCCTCTGACAGTTTGATCGTGTCGCACCTGGTCCGTCCTACCTCAGCAGAAGGTTGCGATTAACCACAGTTCAGGTGCACATAATTGTCGAGAAGTGTTCGATTGTAGAAGAACCGCTCTGAATGTATGTTGTGAGATGTTATGGTAGCGCCGTTAACGGGCAATACGTGGCGGATGATGAAAGAACGGCGGTAAGATGGTAGGCGGTAGAGAAAGGTTCAACTACTTCTAGATATTTTGCCACATACTAAAGCAGCGTTGCAATAAGCGAACACGGACTTCTTTTCTGTACATAATATTTCAGAGAAAATATTAAACTTTATTCGCCTCACTTTATTTCATACAGAAACGATATACACAAAAAATACACTTGTATTACAAAAACTTACTCAACTAATGAAAATTAAATGATTTGCTTCGTATTAATATTAGTTTCTTACAACTCTAAAAATACTTGTTAACTTTTTACCAAAACCAGTTATTACATTTTAATGTTCACATGACTTCAATCCTAATATTAATTAATAAATAAATAAAAATACCAAAATTAGGTTCTTTCATTAAAGTCACGGCGAAGAATGGTCGAAATGTGAAACGAGAAATGGAAAGAAATATATAAATATATATATATATTTATTTATATGCAAAAAATATAAACAAAAGAAAATGAAAAATTTCCAGTCAGTGATTTGGAATGTGATATGTGAGCTTTCCACCAAAATCTTCTTCTCCACGCTGCTCGGCTATGTATACTTTTTTAATTTTTCCCTATTCCCCAGGCAGAAAATTTTTTTGCTTCTGCTTATCAAATGAGCGGTGGTATGAGTGCCAGGCAGAAGGAAAAAAAAACAGGAGAACAGACATAGAAGGAGAGAGAGAGAGAGAGAGAGAAAGACAGAGAGACAGACAGACGGAAAAAACAGACGAGATGGAAAAACGCAAAAAAAAAAAAGAAAATTTCACGCTTGCGTACCAGCGGAAATTAAAGTCCGCGTACGCGGGAAGACGCACGAAATTCGTCTCCAGCCTTTTCCTCCCGAACCTTTTCTTAACCTTCTTCCTTTCCTAGGGGAATTCCTCGTCCTCTGCCCGGCGAAAGGATTAATTGCAATGTCGTAAAAATGAAAATTTCTCCCGGGGAGAAGTTGCTCCCCGAGACGAAAATTATCACATGACTTTTTATTTATTTATTTATTTATTTATTTTACAAGAGAAAATAAAACCGTCCGAATTGAAATTCAGCGATGAAACAAGTTAAGAAAACTCGCTTTTTTTTTGGGTGAGTTGTGAATGGAATGAAGACGGCCGAGTGAAGAAAGTGCGACAAAGGAAAATGCGAAAGACAAATTTTAAATTGTTTGAATGCTTTCCCTTTAATTATCTCTTTCCTTGTGCTCTCCATCTTGCTATTTTCTCATTTATTATCCTCTTCTTCTTCTCTTCGCCATCTTTCTTACTCTCTCTTACTCTCTCTCTCTCTCTCTCTCAACACTTGCTGCTCTCCACTGGCAATTTCAACGCAACAAATTTAAATTGTTTTCTTTCTCGCCTGCCTCGTGATCTTTCCGATACAACAAATTCTCTCCTCGATGTTTGTTCCAATTCGATTTTTATCTTACAAACCACGTAGAACTCTGGACCATTACAATGGATGGAAAGTAGATGTGTAGATAGATGGGAGAGAGAGAGAGAGAGAGAGACGGGGAGAGAGAATGAGATGAATATGTTCGAAGAATGTTTACAATTCCAAAGAAAGAACACATACAGGCAGACGGACAGACACAAATACACATCTTCGCATTCGCATAAATATTTGGCATCTTCTCTTGGTCGATCTAGAACTTTCCTTCTTCTTCTTCTTCTTCTGCTTTCCCCCTCGACTAACCTACTTTCTTGATTACGCATATACGATCGGTCTTCTTTATGTAACTCACCCCCGCAAACGACGATTGAGAAATTGTTTTGGAAGCCATTGACGTAAGACCGGGGAGGAATTGGAATGAAGATGTGTTTTCAACGTCCGAAGTTACACCGAAAGCTTTCTGGCACGGCTCGAGTTGCGTCGCACTCGTGTTACTCTACTTGTACTGGACCAGTTCTGTTAACTACAATAAATAATTGTAAGTTAATCGGATCCTTACGTTATTTGTTCACTTCTTCTGTCTCGTCGAGGTCGAAATTGGTACGAGACAGTAGCAGACAGTACAAGTTGAAGAGTTGTCGTGTGGGTGATGTGATACTCATACTATTTCAATAATGTGGTACTATAAGACGATCAATAAAGTACCGTACATGTTTAATTGCTTTTAGCTCTCTTCTTCATATAGAACTTGCTCCAGAAGAAACAATTTGTTTTGTTGGTTTTCTGGGTCTTTGAATTTTCATCTGAGGGAAGAGAAAACTTTGAGAAGTGCACTTCGGTGACGTTTGCAAGTACATGTTTTCTTATTAAAAGTTATTTTATTCACTCAATAATCATTTAGTACACATTTATTTACTACTTATTTATTTAAACTAGTCTAGTTTTTAAAATTCAGTGTTTTTGACAAGATTTACGAGCCCTGGCATATGCCACGGGGTGGATTGTTTAAGTTAATAAATTAAGTGAATTAAACTGTAATTTAATAAATAATAAATAAACATGACACAATAAAAGTAGGAGCTGTGCCCCTTGATACTTCGAACATCATTACCTAGTATTTATTTATTTGTTCATACCTTGACTAACTTATTGTGTAGAAAATATATTATGTTATTTTGAAAATTCTAATTGAATTGAATTGCACAAAAAGTGCGAGCGGTTAATTGCGGCCGTGGACACCGTCCGTTCACACTCGGAGAAAACGATTTATTTTATTTTTTTGTTGTTTTTACTTCTCCCAAGGAACCTTCCATTTAAATTGTTGTCTTCTTGTCTTCTTCATCATCGTCCACACCGCGTTGGGTTGTCTTCGAGCAAGCAAAGCAATAATTTGCACGGGGCGCCCATCTTGTTAGGCCGTCCACCGTCATCTTCTCCCGAGTACCCAGGTATTAACCTCGAAAGTCGTGTTTTCCTATCTCCAACTGTTCATTTTCTCGGGTCTTCCCAACCCGATGGTTAGGTACGAAATTGAGGGTTTGCGGAGACAAATTTCAAACCCGAATCGTTAATCTCGTCCTTCTCTTCGTATAGGAGAATATTTCTTCTTATTCTTAACCGTAATGCCCTTCTCCGAGGTACTTAACTCGAGAAATTGATTTGCTTCGCTTAAGTATAAGTTACTTAAGTTATTAACTTAGCCTCGGACAGGTTTTTACTTTTTATTTTTCTTATTTTTTTTTTGGGGGGGGGAAGGGAGGTTAGAGCAGCAGAAAGAGAAGGAGGAGGAGGAGGAGGAGGAGGACACCTGAAATCGTACTTATTTTTACCTGTATCGGTTACATTCATCGATGGTAAAATAACACCGTCTTAATAGGATCAGGGCCATTGTGCATTCGCCCCCCTCAAAAAAAACCAACTTAATTTGGGGACGTTAATCTTATTTACTTTTCACCTGGCATTAATTATCCACGAATAAATTATTTTATTAAATTCCAAATTATTTGACTGACTCCAAATAGACGACTGAGTTTGAACAATAAAAAATAAATAAATAAATTCGTAACTTAATATTTTGACAATGGCCGGTGAGTTCAAACTTTTAAGATTTTAACTTTCGTGCACTCTCATTTATACGCGTATATTTATTATATATTATATTTCGGTGTATGTTAATTTACAACAAATCTTTAAATTGTAGTTCTTGTAGAGCAGAGAGCAAGAGAGCTCTAATTAAAAACAGAACGAAAACACACCCGTTTCCTCTATTTTATAATCTGATTAGTTTTATGGGTGAAACAACGTTGTTAAATGGCGAACTCGACCTCCAGTGTTTATAATTTCATGTTGTTTTCTAAATTGCTCTGTGTGTGTAGAAGTTCCCACTTGATATTAGACGTTCTATTGAAAACGGCTTATGCAGGTCAATGGTAGAACTCGTGGAACAATAGAATTCATTACAGAAGAAGAATAACTGGGTAATAGTTTATTATAACAGTGCCCTACATAGTAACTATTTTATAAAAAAAAAAAAGCATTTCAGAAATTTTTTAAAATTGTACTTTTTTGTGTAAAAAAAATTATGGAACTTCAGGAGTCGAGAATGAATTTAGTTAATAAATATATTATTAACCATTATTGTTCTTTGTTTCTGCTTAACTGAACTTATTTGTTTTCTTGCTGTGCTTTCGGTGCTTTCACTCCTTTAAAATTCCTACCCGTCACGAGTGACGTTCGCCTACCATTTTTCACAACGCATTTTTCAATTTTTACCCGTTCAAAAGAAAAGTCAATAAATGTGAATTCAACTGAACAGACTCAACAGTTATTTCCTTTCTAAAAAAAAACAAAAAAAAATAGAAAATAAGAAGTACTTTGAACAACCGAATAGTTTCCGATAGAAAAAGTGTCGTTTGACATGCAAATTTTTCAAGTTCGAATTCTGAGTTCACCCAAAATGGTACTTTTTACGCACATTTGTAGTAAAACATTCGTAATTATGGCAAAAATAATAATCTAATAAAATCCCTAAGGAAATAAATTAATTTGTTTATGAAAATCAATAGACCAAACTGCCAGCGAAACATAACTACAACCCGACATTTACATTTACCTGTCATCCACCTCGTAAAAATAATTTGTTCTCGTCAGTCAAACCCTGGAACAAGTGCCTCATTTTCAGTTCCAGTCCTTTATTTAAACTAATAACAGAGACGGAAAAGGAGACCCAATAATCGAGTTAATAAGTTCCGTCACCTTTCCCTCAAAATGACTGGATCACCAGTGAGATCACCAGCAACACCACCGTTACTCTGCCCTCGGTCACGCCATCGAGCCATCAAGAGGAAGTGGTGGTTTTGCAGAAGAACGAAATTCACACGGCGAGAGTGTCACACGACTATTAATAGACGGAATTAATTTTTCTACGAGTGGTCACCGACGAATATTTTGCGTCTCTCCACCTTGAAAAGATCATCGGCTCACCTAGGAGACTTAAAACAAGTGACACCGAACTCTAATTAGTCACACATAAATAGATAAATATGTTTACCCGACATAAATCTAAAGTTTTAAAACAAGTGTTGAGCGTCACGCCGTCTCGACGTTTATTTATGTAGCGATTAATTATTGAGTCCCCTTATGTAAATATCTATTTTGGAATGTCGTTAGCAATTGTGCTTTTATGAGGATGGTCGAACAGAGAGAGAGAGAGAGAGAAAGGGAAAAAGTAATTTGGAAATGAAAAAAACCGAACACGTCACGATTAGTTAACAGTAGAGCTAACAGTTACAACTGTTACGAAATTGTTTGACATTCCGGAGTGTGTTAAAAAGACTTCAACATCCCCAAAAACACGCAGCTTGTTACGTTTCGAAGAACGGTGCCATTAGGAAGACAGGAGTGGTGGCACCAAATACGAAACTTGAGCACCAAACATCAACTGCACACTTAGATGTAAAACCATAGCTGGAGACATAAACAGCAGTTAACGTATACATATATATTTTTTTTATTTATATATTATTATAACGTATACGTAAAAGTGTATATATTTTTGTAATATCGCGAACACAAATGCCAAAAGACGGAAACTTTTGCTCTCCCAACAACTATTCAACAGCACCCAAAACTATTCAACCCAGTCAACTAGACACAGACCAACGTGAGTCGTCCAGAAGTCCACAGAGAATGGAATGAATGAAGACGGACGAACGTAATGAGGAGTGGACAAGACGACTGAGAGATGCTAAACAAGATGTCTTGTCGTCTGCTCCCGTTTAGGAAGTTGTAAAATTAAAATTCAAGAATAAAAATGGAGTAAACGAACGCGTTCAAACAAAGAAGTTTCTCGTGTATGTCGTTTATTACTCGGGTCCCGGTGTAAAACTGGGAACTCGGCTAACAAACGTCACTTGGGACGAATTTGAGGCTTCATCCTTCGTTAAAACTCATGTTACTTATCAGTTGTGCGACAATTTTATTTATTAATCCCTCAAGTACCGACCCGGACTATTACTATTTACATCTATTAGGTTCCCCGGGTAAATTCAAGGCCCGGAGCTTCTCTTCCCGGCGAACCCGCGACTTTCTTTCTTCGTCAAAACTGAAATTTCACAATTTAAATTAATTTGTAATTTGTAGTTCGTGCAACTTATTTACATAAAGAGCGAAGTTTTTACTTATCGCGGAACTCAGCGGCGTATCAAGGATTTCAGAGTTTACATAATGAGCCTTCCAAGGGAGGCAGATAATCCCGATCAAGCGTTCCAAATTTTAAAAGGAATATTATTTAAGCGATTATTATGTATTTATTTACATTTATTATTTTCGTATTATTTTGAATTGAAAACTACAACGCGACCAAAGAACCATTAATAAATATTTATTTCTAATCTGCAACGAGCATTAGACTTATTTTATTTATGTGTTTAGAAAGTATCACAGCAGCCTGTGCTGTGCTAAATAAATAACTTGTGTTATTTATTATTGTTGCTTATGTACATAGATTATTATTTTTATAATAACTGGATTTTTAGGATTATGCGAAGCCTGCTTTTAGCCTGACCTGTCACAATATTATTCTGTCCTCTGGTCGAAATCCAGCAGGACCCGAAAACAAACCGACGAGGGGATGGAAGGAACCCTCAAACCCCAATGGCGAACTCAATTCCTCCTCAGGTGTCACTCCAAAACAAAGACTTGAAGGTGTGCGAGTCGGTTGACCAGAACGAAAGAAGACTTGATGTCTCACGAAGTGAATTCCTCCTCGACAACATCAGGACGACCCGGGTGAATCCGATTAATTCGGAAAGATCTCGTCGACCTCTCAATTGTGTAGATCCAAGTTGAAGAGTTGAGTTTCGAGGAGATCTCGTCGTGAATTGACAGAAGTGAGGAAACTTCAATGAAAGACAGGAAAGACAAAAAGGACAGAAGGAGAAAAAGTTTGAGGATGATGGCGTGTTGTGTGTGTGTGTGTGTGCGCGCGCGTTGGCCGTTTCTGATCTGACATAAAACGATGCATTTAATTAAAGGATCGTAGATCGGACCGAGTACTCGTTTTATTTAATCTCGATCGGATGTCAGATCAATGTATGACGGAGAGGTAGAAAGGCAGCCTTCGGTAGTTTCGTCTCATCATGTCCAGGCCCTGCTACAAACTCCGGCTCTTCATCGTCCGCCATTTTGTTTTATTTTAGCCAGACGTAAAAGGCAGCAGCCGTAGACTCTGATGAAAGGAAACTTCGTCAGGTGAACTGAATTTCATTAGCCGAGGAGTTGATGAAATGCGTCGACAATATTATTACACATTAGTCAAATAATTGAACTAAACAAATTTATTAAGATATCACTTTTCCAAAGTTTCCACCATATTGGTAACTGTACCCGCCACACAGACATAAACTTAAAAAATTGTCTCAAAACGGCAACTACAAGTAGTGAATGTTACATAAAACGGAACTTCATTAAGTTTCACTTAACACGATGTAAATGACACATTTCACGGATTGTCCACTCCCAAAGTGCAATATTTTGAATAATTAAATGCACGCTAATTTATACATAATTCAATAATTAACTCGCACAAGTCTAATTGCCTTTTTATGTACGCGTGCACATTCCCACATTCAATTTGTGTATATATTAAACTTAAACGGAATGAAATTATACTTGATTAAAATATTGTAAAGCCCTGTAAAATACATATACACAGAAGTAAATATAGGAGACGGTCCAAAACGGATTGTGCACTTGAGTGAGTGCACCACCTCGACTCTTGTGGTGCCGAGTGGCTTTCCTAGAAATCCAAATACTCGTGCACCCGTAAGCTTTTCCGAAAAGGAACGAACCTTGAACCTTCCCGGATGTCTCATCTTCCGTTATTATCCCGATGGCTGTCTCTTTCTTCGTTCCTACCCGTTAAGGCTCCAAGATGAACCATAATAATAAATGATAGGCTCCGATTCGGCAGTAATACGCCTGACGCTATCTCCTCCGACCATTCTCACGTCAAACGTTCAATTCCTCATCTCTCGTTTCGGTCCTTTGATGGCCCTCAATTTTTTTTTCGTCCACGTTTTCCCGGCCATTTATCCGGATGACCTTTTACGTCCTGTCATATTCTCTTTCCACGGGGGATTAGCCAGTGTTTAATCGTGTAAATGACTTTTCAAAAGTGTAGGGGGGGGGCACCGACGACGGTGGTAGAACGTGGGTGATTTTGTAATTGAGTAAGTCTCTGTCATTGTTACCGACCGAGACCTCCATTTTTTTTTGTTTTTTTCTTTTGGTACAACTCCACTTCTCACGTATATTTTATGTGTACATAAGTCCGTTCGGAACTACAACATTTCGATGGTATCCAGTAAATCACCCACCCGGGATGTACAAATAAGTGAGGATGATCAATTTTATGAAACTTAATTCGTCGCACCTGTATGAAACGAAATACGAAATCTAATTTTTTTTTTTTTTTTTAGCTGTTTCCACGTCCATTTGTAGTTGTCCATTGGACAGGAGAGACCTTGTCTCTGACCACATTCGGCATTACTTCCTCTTGCAGGAGTCAGTCAAATGTAAATTCCTTCCAGGAAGCTCCACTCTGGAGGTGGAATTGTATCACATGGAGTTTCAACTGTCTTCTCATCTCGGTATTGTATATATTTATATAAATATATGTACACACAAAGATAAAAAAAAATTTGTTTTCGCTGCGGATAAAATCCCGGGGTATTTAATCATATTTTACGAATTATACGATTAGGATTTATCCATAAAGACTCCATCTAACAAGATAATGGATTAATCAAATAAGGATTTTGCATTTTTCAAAGAGTTGTAGCTGTCTTCGGGATTAGTCCATGTCAAGTCCTCGTTAAGAAGAATTACACATCTTCTTCTTGACCGATCGTCCGTGACTGCAGAATGTGGCAGGCACCAGGTACCAGGAATTAGACTAGTTTTAATTTTGACAAGGTGGCATCGTCTGATAAAAATTCAACCGACTTACCCAAGTTCGATCTATTAATTTCACTTCACCGTGCACGTCATCTCGTTCGACAGTGAGTTTCTATTTTGGTTCTCACCAAGTTCCGGGTACTACCAGTAAATGAGTACCCGCAAGGAGCCAAAGAGGATGCTGGAAGTGTCGAATTACTTCTACACTTCTCGTTATTTTCTATTTAGCCAGCGTGTCTTTGGTGGGACGGTTAGTGCCTACTTTATACCTCACGTAATGTATCGTTTTATTAAGCTTATATAGGTAGAATGCGGTTGTAGAAATCGACGAAATTTCTTTGATCGGTTCCCGGGTGTCTGATAAGAGCTCTTATCACAGCTCTGTCGAATTCTCAGGTAACAAAATCAGCACATGTGCACGGTGCGATACCCAGTAGAAGTGTCAACGGTCTTATTAACTTCGTTTCGACTTGTTATTTATATTTGTCCGCTTTTAGACTCGTGAAGGGATAAGTTATTTCCGAAGAGTCGCCGAAAAGAAATTGTAATTTGTCGTCATCTCGTCAGCCGACATAATTCATTCGGAAAAAAACAGTTCGGGGCGAGTCATGCCAGGTTTCAGCTGCCAAGTTCTCTTCCCTGACTTCTTTACGACTTTCGGTGTGTGTCCTTCCGCGACGAACTGGATGTACTTTAAGGAGCGGACACACCAACACGCGCAAATGTATTTATAAATATAATATTACCTTTGTTCTTCGGCGTCGTAAACTTAAAAATCACTCAATAAACTAATCCCGCATTTATCGGACCGTTTTACGAGTTTTGCTGGCGAGTTGTCGTAAATCGGTAAAGCGACACTGTCGCCAAAGTATCAGGTATCGTTCACGTTACGAAAGACATTCGGGACGTTGAGAAGGTGGAACCGTCCGAACCGGTTGCAGATTCTCTGACCTCGTTCAACTACCTCCTTTTATTTATGTATGTATTTTATTTATGTATCTGTCGAGGAAATTCGTGGGCTTTCGCTCGCGCGCACACACAAACACGTGGAAAACTGAGAAGGTTGACGTGGGTTTTTTGAAATTCGGATAGGTCGTTTCATCGTGTCTCTTTCCGCGCATGTTTTATTACTACCGAACCTGTTTGAGTTATTCTCGTTGACATGAAATACATAACAGGTGCTGTTACATGACTCCACGACTCTTATTTAATAGCCTTATTCGTACGGAAAAAGACCCTGTTGAAATTTGAACTGACCAATTTCTTTTTGCGGGGGAAGAAAACAAAAAAATTCGAGAAACCGAAATATGAAATTATTAAGGACCCATCCGAGTTAATAAAATTTATTTAAATATCTTACACGTCTCGTACTCAAACCCTTGTAAATTATTTTTATGTAAATAATCGTATATTACATTAAAATGTGTCCATAAATATTCGGACAAATCGTCGGCGCAGCTCGTAAAAGGAAATTTCCTACGAGTCCCCTTAATAAATTCGGAACTTTGTTCCTGACTCTATGTACATAGATTTAGCATTTCAGGTGGTCCTCACGAGTGTCGCATTGAACTGTCGTCGTGGAAGTTCAAATAGAACATTCGAGAAACAACAGTTAGTTGTTGCACCCCGGTACTGTTATTTGTCACTATATTGAATTATCCATTAGCGTGGTGGATCTTATTAATTTATTTTATTAAAACGGCAGAAGAGTTTCCTACTGTAATTTAATAAACCGTTAAAATGGATGAGGATGATGACGGTACGGGCAGCGGGAAGTATTAGAAGAGCAAACAAAATAAACGTAATGGTTTCCCAGACTGTTTAATTCAAGTTAGAGGACTCGGTACCGCCATAAAACTTTTACTTGTGTCCTCGAACGGTTTTTAACGGTTTGAAATTACTAGAAAATATAATTTTTCTCGGAGCCGTTTCCGGTTCCTCAGCCAGGAAACAACACGCAACACACAAAGATGTCGTTTCTAATATTAGCCAGCGAACAATACAACTGTTCCTAATAAAATTAGTGTTAATAAACGTCTCGGTGTGACGTCTTATGGGGCGTGCAACTGCGTCGGACCCACGTGTCTGTCCGACGGAACATCCGAACGAATTCGTCGACTCTGCGACACTTCGAAACGGCGACACGACCAATTGCTGTGTGTGCCCCCCCCCCCCCCCCAGTCAAAGGTGGAGGCTAACGGGAAGAGGAAGAGGCAGGAATGGACGGAGGGAGGGGAATTTTAAAAACTCCTAGCAGGTGCTGTTGATCACAGGAGATATATGGGCATGGGTCCCAGACAAAACTGATTTTTATTTCCCATTGGGACCAGGTCGAGACGACTTTTGTCTTCCTCGGGGAAAAAATCCAGTTTTCGGTCGGAATGTCAAATGAGAAGACGTGAAATGCTTCTTTTCTTCTTACAGCTGCGTTTAAAACTTCCAGTCGGAAGTCACCCTGTTGTTGTCCATTTGTAAAAAAAAACAACCCCCGTCCAAGCCGTAAAAAGGGGGTAGCTCCCAACCCTTGAGATGACAGTTGCCCGCAGAGGAGACGTATTCAAGGTAAGAACACTTGATTAAACATCTCTCGAGGAAACTCCGTGGAACAAATTCATTACTAGACAGCTTAGATTACAAGATAGGAGCACGATTTATTTATTTATGTATTTATTTATGTGGGGAGCGCCCGACGAGTTTTTGAGACAGTTTGCGCGGATATTGAATTTCAAAGAAATCGTCGGTACCTCAACGGCAATTAATTTGAATATTTATTGAAAGCTCGGTATTGGACAGGTAATTTTCAACATGCAGATATTAAATAGAATTAATAAAAATAAATAACCAATAATAATAATAATAATGAAAATTAAATAAAAGTAACGGCATGGCTTTGCCCGGCCGCACTCGAGCTTTCTCTCGTGCTTTTACAACTTCTAACACGTGCGGCTTGAATTGGCTAACCTGATTAACCTACCGTACCTCATTTTAAATAATTTATTAATAGTATTAATAAGATGTGGGGATGAGCCTCGTGTGGAAAAATACATGTCGTACAAAACTACAGACAAAGGGTTACAAGTCAACGTTTAGCTCCGAACGGATTAATTTAGGGGTCTTAAAATAGTTCGTCACAACAAGAGAAAACGAGGGACAAGTAAAAACAAAGGAAGGACATCACTCATCACTCGTCACACATCACTTCGACGGAAGTCGTAAAACAATTCACCCAAATTGTTAACGGTGCAACACGTCAATAAAAACAAACAAACGAGAAGAAAACCAAGAGCGACAAAACGTCCAACATATTAAAACATAAAAATTGATTTCCCTTGCACATTCGTAAAATAAGAGAGAGAGAGAGAGAGAGAGAGAGAGAGAGAGAGAAGAAAGATCTTAGTTATGAAAGGGTAAACGGCTGACGATTTACAACATTCTTAACTGCCAAGAAATCTCTTGCCTGCCTGGCTTTCGTCTCATTACCCGGGGCTCGTTCTCATCGTTGCCGCGATCGTAAAACAATCTCTCAGATCATTTCGTCAGATCGCGTTTATGTCCGTTGTAATTCACTTCGATAAATCGAAATCGGAATAATCGAAGAGTCCGAAAGTTCCTTTGGAAGAGAAGTAGAAATTGAAATTTACGAGACTTCGACTTGAAATTAAAAGCTTTTACCCCCGTGAGCTGCGGAATTTTCTCGGTGACTGGAAAATCATTAAGGGAAGAAAAATGGCGGTTAATAAATAAAGTCAATAAACTGACACAAAATACCTAATTATTGATTGTGAAAACATAATCTCATTTGGCCTAGTGTGGTAATTCTCTTTTACTTCAGAGCCCTGAGCCACCGGACACATTTATGTACAACTACAAGTCAAATGTGTTGTTGTACATAAATAAAGAAATAATTGAAACTTAAAAATAAAAACGACGCGAGTTCGTTGTAATAATTTTCTTTACGTTTCTGAAAATAAATAAAATTTGAAAGTGACTGATATTATTTATCATCTCTTCTAGGATTATTATTAACGTTGTGTAACTATGTAATGTTCAAATTTCAGTACGTAATCTGTTTTAAAGTCCTCGTGACACGGTTTCTTTAACTTAACTCATTATTCTATTCCGCGGCGTGTAGTAAGTTATATTATAGTTTTAAATTATGTCTTATACTCATATTGAACTTGAGAACTGCTTCGGGTCATTATGTACAAGAAAGTTATTCAAATTACAATTGTGTAACTGAGTAAGGAACTTATTCGTACATTTATACTTGGATTCATAACTTAACAGTCATCACTTAACTCTATTGATGTCGTACTTGTAATACTTACAATGTAGTATTATTCTAAAACCTAACGGAACGGTACGATGTTACTTTTTTGCTTGTTGTTTACGGACAGATACACGTCGTTCGTAGTTAAAAATTGTGGAAAAATAATAATTTTAAGTTAACCACTGCGGGTGTCATTTAAATTTTGCACAATAACAGTCAAATAATGTATTCGTTGTGTAAAATTGGTGTGCAGTTGGTGTGGTGAGTGTGACAAGGGAAGTGTCAAGAGATTCAAAAAGTATCCAGTGGCATTGGTGACAACACCACAACCCAATACTCGCTACTTAAGTCTGGTACTGTTAGTCTTCAACACAAAAGAACTCATCCTGGAACTCGGAGTACTCTATTTAGTTACTTGTCACGTTTCGGAACGGGAGGACTTTCTTCTTGTGCTGGGTAGCCAACATAAAAATGCGCCCTACATAAATAATAACAAGTAAATTTTTTTCTCCTTCTACTTCTTCTTCTTCTCTTCCAAAAAGTAAAATTACCTCCTGAATATAAGTACAAGGCGACATATCGTTCTAATATTATTCGTTAAAACTTTTTCTTGAACGAAGCCAACATTTGTTTCTTGCTCTTACCGAAAGGAAAAAGTTAAATTCACAAACTTGTTTTCCGTGTAGTCATTTAAAAAGGAACTCAAAATATGGTTTCTTTTCTTTTATTAATTCCTTTGTCCGACTTCCTACACAGGTTTTGGTACTTCTCCTAGAGCACAGACGCAAAACCAAGTCGGTGAATTTTTTTTCTCGGCTTTTTTCCTGGTCGAGGACTCGATCAACATAAACAAAATAGAATTGATAGAAATAGTGCCAGAATAAAAGCTTGCTTCAGATTACCTGCATATACTTGTTACTTGATCTTCTAGGACCGTGTTGTGTTTAAAATAACAAAATAGAGTTTCAATTACTCAACAAGAATAATTTTCGGTGCTTATCTAGGGATCTGTTGATACTATGTAAAATACTTATGTTTTTTTGGTATTACCGGAGGCCTTGACACTACTAGAAATACCGGCAGAAAAACTGCCAGGCCCCAAGTACAACAATATTAAATATGTAATAAAAGTATGTACTGAAATAGAAAAATAGAAAAGGGTGAAATGGAAGGGAGAAGAATCACTCAAGAGCGTTGTGTCCACTGAACGTGGAAAAACTAGACAAAAGTCTTAAATCCAAACTAATGGCAGAGATGTGCACTAAATAAACCGAACATAAAATTCCAGAGGAACGGGACAATCACAGAGCGAAACATAATTCAGTGTTAGTAGCGAGAAGACAAATCGTAGCAAACTGAAACTATGATAGATGAAATGGATGCGTCCGTCGTGGAACCGATTTTATTTGCATTTCTTAAAAATTGCAACTTTCCTATGGAAATCGCAGAAAAACTTGCGAGAAATTTAGTAAAACGCTCACGTTTTCCCCCGTTTTCATGTTGTTATTTATTACCGACTTTATTGTTCAACTTTTCTCAGTGTCGGCTGACAATGACGGATATCGGTTTTCTGCATCATTTTAAGAGAATTCAATACGAAATGCACACGAGTTGTTTTGTTTTTATTTTTTTTCCGTTTACCAACCGCGACGAGAGTTTCTTTTTTTTTTTTTTGGGTTGGGGGGGTTTGACTCCGTCCCCCGTGTACCGGGTACCTGCCACGGTGACCTTCGACCCAGCACAAAATGGAACAATTTGTGGAACAATTAAAAATTACAAAGACGAGTCTTCGTCGCAAATGACACGGCGAACGCTAAGGAAATAAGATTCTATTAAAGGAAATAAAGCAACAGGAAGCAGGAAGTTTCAAAATAATTTCAGTAATTGATCCATAATCAATAATCGCTCGTTTCCAATCAATAATTATTAATTATCTATTGATATGGAGTTGCGAAGTTAAGGAAACATTACGGCAAACGGCTTACTACGTACTGCTCGCTACATAAATTTATTAAATATGTCTTAAAAATATTCATTATTATTGTTTTTATTATTATTTTTATTATTATTTATTATTGTTATTATTCATTATACAATAATTATTATTAATTATCAACGTTACTGTTCAACATGAAGAAATTATTTTTTCGCAATGCTACAAACTCGTTTTAATTTTATTTACGTTATTATTTATGTTTTACACGCACCCCGTAAATCTTGCTATTATATTATATATTATGTGCTATGTATTATATATATATATGTAATACATACTTTAGACAATTAACCATATTACACAAATAAAAATTTTATTCACCTTGTTTTATTATTAGGGTAGACTGAATTCACGAGACGTAATTCCGTACCGCACATAACTTTTTTTATTTATTTAGTATTTTAGTATGTAAAATTTTATAAAACAGATTTTGAGGTAACATCAAGTTCAATAAGTCTTAATAAATATTGAGGACAGGGTATTATCGGCATTAACTTACCTGTATTGTGGTCATGTGTTCATTGGGCTTCCTCAGATCTACCGGAGTATCACCACCATCACCTGTTTCTTTATTGCCACAACAAAGCGTGTCTCCGTCCGGCGAATGAAAATAATCAAAATTATTTAACTTATTAATTTGGTTTTATTTAACTGGTCGGAACGAAACGTGCACTTCGGTATTTAGGCCAATGCACACGGAAACATAAATAACAGTATTGCGCATTTTGTTGTTAAAACCATGAAAAAATTCGGGGGATTGATATTCTCATCGGTCCATTTATTTATTTGCACGGCCATTTATTTATTTATTAATTTTTCCTATTAAAATTGCCGGAATTTCACCGAAAGAAAATTTGGATTTACGTCGTATGCTGGCAAAATGGCCGCGACCCACCTCGAGACTACAATAAATTGGATTGAAGAACAAACGTGGTTTCACATTCAAATGGAAGATTTCGTCCTTCCTTTGACTTCCTTCGTTTTTATCACTCAGACATTAATCAAACTACTAATAGTTGCTAGTTCTGTTCCTTCACTATTTTCCGCCATTAGAGAAAATGTCAAAATTTACGATGTAATTTGGTTTGACGGGAAAATTCACGGAACAGATCACGGGATGAACGTTGTGTATGCATAAAGAGAGTTACGAAAATTATGTATTCATTTATTTATTGGTTTACAGATCAGAATAATGTTATGTAAAAAAAGAGACTGGAACAAGTGAGAAACTTCGCTTTGCCCTCCATTTGGTGTTAAAGATGGCACCGGCTTGAGGAAATGCTACATTTCACGGGTTGAGCATGGAACTAATGCTGTTGTTCTCCTGCTTGCTGACTTTGCTGGTACTAAGAGTTCAAAGATAATCCGTCGTGGTTGAGTTAATTAAAAACTTTTGTGAAATAAACCTTCTTCTCCGCCGAAGTGTCCGCCGAACTCGTGGCCGTAGTGTTCTGCGTAGTGTGGGAACTTTTGTTCTTCAAATTCGAAACCGTGGTGTTTTTCAATGTGAACTGGGTAAGGAACTGGTTTCTCTACGTGAACCGGAACTGGAACTTTCTTTTCGACTTCGACTTTGTATGGAACTGGTTTCTCGACGGTCACGTGAACTGGAACTTTTTTCTCAACGTGGACTGGGTATGGAACCGGAACCTTCTTCTCAACTTCAATCTTGATTGGAACTGGTTTCTCGACGGTGTATGGAACTGGTACTTTCTTCTCGACTTCGACCTTGTACGGAACTGGAACTGGAACCTTCTTTTCTACAGTAACTGGGTATGGAACTTTCTTCTCAACGGTGTAAGGAACGTGTTTCTCGACGGTGTAAGGAACTGGAACTTTCTTTGGGATTTCAACCTTGTAGGGAACTGGTTTTTCGACGGTGTATGGAACATGAACGGGTTTCTCAACAGTTACTGGATATGGAACTTTCTTTTCGACGGTGTAAGGAACAAATTTCTTGACTGGGTACGGCACGGGTTTTTCAACGACGACTGGAACCTTCTTCTCGACGGTGACCGGGTAAGGAACTTTCTTCTCGACCGGGTACGGAATGTACTTGTCTACGTGGTATGGAACTGGAACTTTCTTGGTGATGTGGATGGTCTTGTGTTCGCTGATTTGGGGAATTTCATGACCGTGGAAGTCGTGTTCTCCAGAGAAGTCGCCAAAACCTGTAAATTCACACAGCGTTAATCAATTATACAGTATATAATATATTTATTCACACACGATAACATGGCGGAGGAAAATGGCCGACCTTCGTGGTGGAACTCAGAGTGTCCAAGTTCTCCTCCAAATCCGTAGCCGAGAGTCAAACCTCTTTTCGTTTTTGTTGTTTCTTCAGCAGCGGCTTTTGGTTCTTCTTCGGCTTTTGGTTTTTCAATTGCCTTAGCTGAAATCGAAACAGCCAAGGCGAGTAAAAATATCCATTTAACCTGTAAAAGACGTGAAGTTAAATGAAATTTCCCTATACAGTAACTCCCTATACAGCAACCCAAAAGGATAATTTTCAAACTCACCGCTTGCAGCATTTTCTTTTTTACTTGCTTGGTTTCACCTCCAGTCTACTTCTCACCTGTAAAACAATGAAACTGTGCCCGTTGAACGACTTTACGTTTCTTTTATACTCACTTACTCTAGCGAATTATTTAATTCATTTTTGGTTTGTTGCGTATTTCCTATTAAATCGAGAAAGAGAGAGAGAGAGAGAGTTCCGATCAATAGGTAAACACTACAAAGTCGGTGCTCACCGCATTGAGCAATCCTACTTTGTATTGCACACAAGGGAAGTGAACACTTGTAAATGAAAATTTATTTCAAATATTTTTCGGTGTTGCGCTTTTTCTGTGCCGGTTGCAACGGCCGTTTTGCGGTGTTGAAACATTGAAAATGAACTCGAACTCCACGTTACAGTTGTAGAATACAAATGGCAGCTGGCTGCGTCATTCCTGCACAATCTTTAAAAAAATGAGTGACTCGATCACGATGTCCAATGTCTACTCGTGTGATTTATCTTACTTCTTTCAAACCTATTTTGTACATTATAAATACTGGTAACGAAAGACCTCAATGGTGTGATACACTTCCTTACCAAGCAGGATTCTACTATATTATTTAAGGCCACGTTACAACATTGTAATTATATGTACATGTGTGTGTGTTTTGTACAATGAGAGAGGGAGAGAGAAAAAATAATAAGAAAAAATAAAATAAATGTATTTACATTCAGAAGAAAATATAGTCAAAATAGGCCTAGACTTACGTAGCAAACCACCGCTGGTACTCCAAATACTCCGAAAAAACACTGTACCATCAGTACATTGTATACTGCACTATTATTAGTAATGATAGGTAAATGGACATAATAGCAGCTTTTAATTTTTAAAACCTTCACAATAGTAAAAATTACACAGTGCAAAAATTAGGTGGAGACACATGAATCCACAATAAGTACTTTTTGAATTTTGAGTACCTAAGAACTCAATAATCTTTTTAACCATTTCATGATTCCTCAGGGCTCTACTATATTCTGCTGACACCGTTACACCGACAATGTAAAATAATATAAAGGACGGCAACAGTTTGGCGAAATTGTAGTGAGTTACCGTGGGTGTTCCTTTATTATAAATACAATATTTATATTTAAATTCTTATACACATTTACTCCCTGGGAAAAACATCTTTCCGAAGGCAAAAAATCCCTCCAAATCGTTGTTGAATGTACGAAACAAGTAACTATCCCTCACGGGACGTGATATTTAATTAAACTGGAAGGCTCTCTTATACTGAAGAGTAAACTATCGGTTGTCTGTTGTTTATTAATTTTTTTTGTCACTCAGGTGTATTGACAAAATCCGTTCCACAGCCTGAATGTTAATTTTAATTCTCTGTAATTGCACACCGTGCAAGAGTATTGACATTGCATTTTTGCAATTTCAAAAAAAAAAAGAAACAAAACGAAATTGACGGAAACAATCATGGAAAAGAATAAATCATCGACGGCAATTAAAAAGTAACATTAATTGGGCGAACACATCGTTCGTCTGTGTTGTGTTCCGTCGATGCAAAAACGAACCAACAGAAAGTAATGAAATCAGTCAATTAGTCCGTTGTTGATTTGTTGCACAAGAAACTCGATCGGTTGTGTTGGTATAAAAAGAATGAGACTGGCAAATTGCAACATTCTGTCACACTACAGTTGAGGAGTAAACTGGAAAAAATATACTTGGGAAACATGCTGTGTCTGGTAAGTTGATCAAGTCGATTTTTTTTGTTCGCAAAAACAAAAGTTTGGCTTTCAGGACGGGAATCGGAGTTTTCCTTTCGTTTTGTTTTACAGTCACGGTGGATCGTTCTGGTGGCCTTGGCTGTTGCAGTGGCGGCCAAAGCCGTTGAACAACCCAAACCTGACGCCGAGGACACCACCAAAACGAAAAGAGGTTTGACTCTCGGCTACGGATTTGGAGGAGAACTTGGACAGTCTGAGTTCCACCACGAAGGTCGGCCATTTTCCTCTGCCATGTTATCGTGTGCATAAATATATTATTTTCAGTATAATTGATTAACGCTGTGTGAATTTACAGGTTTTGGCGACTTCTCTGGAGAACACGACTTCCACGGTCATGAAATTCCCCAAATCAGCGAACACAAGACCATCCACATCACCAAGAAAGTTCCAGTTCCATACCACGTAGACAAGTACATTCCGTACCCGGTCGAGAAGAAAGTTCCTTACCCGGTCACCGTCGAGAAGAAGGTTCCAGTCGTCGTTGAAAAACCCGTGCCGTACCCAGTCAAGAAATTTGTTCCTTACACCGTCGAAAAGAAAGTTCCATATCCAGTAACTGTTGAGAAACCCGTTCATGTTCCATACACCGTCGAAAAGCCAGTTCCCTACAAGGTTGAAATCCCAAAGAAAGTTCCAGTTCCTTACACCGTCGAGAAACACGTTCCTTACACCGTTGAGAAGAAAGTTCCATACCCAGTTACTGTAGAAAAGAAGGTTCCAGTTCCAGTTCCGTACAAGGTCGAAGTCGAAAAGAAAGTACCAGTTCCATACACCGTCGAGAAACCAGTTCCCATCAAGGTCGAAGTTGAGAAGAAGGTTCCAGTTCCGTACCCAGTCCACGTTGAGAAAAAAGTTCCAGTCCACGTGACCGTCGAGAAACCAGTTCCATACAAAGTCGAAGTCGAAAAGAAAGTTCCAGTTCCGGTTCACGTAGAGAAACCAGTTCCGTACCCAGTTCACATTGAAAAACACCACGGTTTCGAATTTGAAGAACAAAAGTTCCCACACCACGCAGAACACTACGGCCACGAGTTCGGCGGACACTTCGGCGGCGAATTTGAACATCATTACTAGTTTAAATTGAATACCTTTTCTGGCACAGTTGTTTCCGCTGTAGCCCTTTAAGGTTTGCTATTTCCAGTTTCCGCTTTTAGGAAATTCGAAAAGCGAAAAATTCTCAACTGTATAATAAATTTAATGAAATAAATTAGATTTGAATTTAATTTACTATTTAATTAATTTTTTACCTTTCCAAAGTACGCAAATTAAAGAAAAGCTGCATTTTGAATTTTCGTCTCTGAAAGCTTCCGAAAAAGGAACGAAATCACCCGGTAGCCTCGTGTAATTATCACTTCATCCTTTATTATATACATGGTATAATATAAAGTATATATATAGCTTAATATTAACACATTACGGGTTATGTTTAGTATTCTTTTATTTTGTTTCTTTTGATGTTTTCTTATTTCGTACTAATTAATTAATTAATTAATTTGATAATTTAAAATTTAGACGCTCGGAGAATCAGCTATTTAGTTATTTTTATTATTCTATATTAAATTATTATAATAATATGAAGAACCCCATTTGTTTTCCAAAGCTGTTTTGATGTTTGTAAAAGTAAAAGTGTCGAGGGAAGTTCATCGATGGTAGCTGACTTTGGAGTTTGTTATTGTGTTGTTTGTAATAATTTATTAATTTATGTTAATATATCCTTATTAATAATGTAAAATCGGCGTTGATTTTTATTTATAAATTTATTTTTAATGTAAAATTTTAACCAAAACACCTACCGATATTCGAGGGGATGATGGTGTGTCGTTGCTCTTGTCGGTTTACTTAAAGTTTTCCACAGCAAACCAAACAAACACAGAAAAGTTGCTGTTTCGCTTAAACTTAAAATACATCCGGTGCCCGTTCCCTTTTGAACTTATTTTTTATGTATATTTTTCTCTTACATAAGCCTCGCATAATTTTTGTGCTGAGGAACCGTAATTACGTGGAACTTAACAGATTATGTTCATGTTCAGCATGTTCACTACGTAAACGAAACAGAACTCCGTGAGTTGTGAGTTCACACTCGGAACAACTGAACACTGACCTTGACTCGTAAAAGTACTACATAATTAGTAGATAATTTCAATTGTAATTAATTTCAATAAGCAGTCGACCGGTACTTCACTAATTATTAATTTATGAATTTGGTTAAGTCTACGAAAACTCAACGTGAAACCTTTGAAAAACGTAAATAAAAAAAAGTTCCCACGCGATCATTAAGGTATTAAAGAATTTAGAGAACTTCACGTCAGACATGGCGTCGTTAACTTCAATTCACCTGTTGAAAGTTTAAATTGTTTTTAATATGTGCATATTTTAATAGATGAGTCAAGACCGTGGCAATCGCAGGCCGCCGTTTAACTATTTAACTATTATTTGCTAGAGTACTAGTTTTTCTGCTTTTCTTCGTTGACCACAACTGTCTCAACCGTCCGTTCGAAGTTTTTCTCACCGTTGCCGAGCCTCTGTCATACCCGTTGCACTCGGACATTGTGCAATTGCACTCCGTCCTAATTACCACAGCGTCATTTTCATAATTCGGTAAGTGATTCCCCGGTTGTAATTAGAGAAAAGATAAAAATTAGTTCATAACTTCCCATCCGAAGTTCTTAATTAATTTGTTTCGTGTCGCAAATTGAACGGAATTCAACCGATGCGATAATGCAACGATGGACAGAAATCACACGGTGATTTTTGTATATAAGGAAAGTAGTGATAACTCGCTGGCATAGTCTTGTCGTTTCAGTGTTGAGGAGAAGACCAAAGAGGAGACCGCAAGCAAGGGAAATGCTTCGTTCGGTAAGGACGTCCTCCTCCTGTAGAACTTCCACACGGCTCGGCTTTTACTGATCGATTTGTACACGTTACAGACATCCGTACTGCTTTTGGCGTTGTTGGCATTGTCTGCTGCCAAGAATGCCACCGAGGAACAAACGAAGGAAACTCCTAAGGGCAAAAGAGACTTGACGCTCGGCTACGGATTCGGTGGAAGTTTCGGACACTCGGAACTCGGTTCTCATGGTGAGTAATAAAAACAATATAACTGTTAGTCGTAGTAGTAAAAAATGGAACATGACGTTATTTTTATCTTGTAGGATTCGAAGGATTCGGTGGCGGATTTGAAGAAGACAGCCTAAGTAAAGTAGTTACCAATCACGTAAAAGTTCCATACCCGGTGCCGAACTACGTTCCATATCCGGTTGAGAAAAGCGTTCCTTATCCCGTTCACGTCGAGAAGGTAGTTCCATTCAAAGTTGAAAAAACCGTACCTTATCCTGTCAAGGAAATTGTTCCGATTAAAATTGAGAAAAGTGTTCCTCATCCCGTACACGTAGAAAAGAAAGTTCCAGTTCCGGTACCTGTCGAGAAGGAAGTTCCCTACCCCGTTCACGTAGAAAAGAAAGTGCCTGTTCCGTATCCGGTAGAAAAACACATTCCTTATCCGGTTGAGAAGAAAGTTCCGTACCCGGTACCCGTCCAGAAGACCGTCAAAGTTCCAGTTCCGTACCCAGTCCACGTAGAGAAAAAGGTACCAGTTCCTTACCCGGTTGAAAAGCCAGTTCCCTACCCGGTTCACGTCGAGAAAAAAGTTCCAGTTCCGTACCCGGTTAAGATCGAGAAGACGGTTCCCTTCCCAGTCAAAGTTGAAAAAGAAGTTCCGTATCCCGTTCACGTAGAGAAAAAAGTTCCGTTTCCAGTGAAAATTGAGAAAGAAGTTCCTTATCCGGTTCCAGTTAAGGGTGAGAAAGAGTTCTCTCACTTTGAAGGACATTTCGGAGGTAACCTCGCAAAATAACTATTAAAATACATGTATTTATGTAATTTATTAATTACATTGTCATATTAATAAATCTGTCACTTTCTGTTCGCAGGCGGACACCAATTTGAGTACGGCAAAGGTTTCGGAGATTTCCAGGAAAAATTCTTCTAACCTGCCAACCGAACACAGCCACCATAATTTATTAAATGATATTCCATTATTAAATGATGCGTTATCGATGGCATTTTATTAAATTTTAAGGAATCCTCTTCAGTTAACATCAATTGAAATTATGTACGGATATTTTTATATTTTTTCTTGGTCTGATCCTTCAATGAAACAAATAAAAGAACAATAATCCATATATTTATTTATTTTTATTCGTTCCTATTCTTTAATAAATTAATTTTTTAAATCGATAAGAAAATGGCGGGCAGTCTTGCGATCGGCAGTGGGATGGTCCGTGAGACGGATCTCCTAAAGTGAGGTATCGCTCGATCCTACTTAGAGGCAGATCAGATGGCGACTAAATTCTGGTAGGCAAGTTCAAATCCCAGGTCAAAACCTAATGACCCACTAGGGTAGGTAGTAGAACCTCAGGCATGCCAACATCAACTACAATGATCTCTGTGTAAAGATCAACGTCATCGGGTCAAAACGACGGTACAATCAGTAGAACAATAACACAATTATTTGTATCAAGTTGTGTTACGTGTAATAATTATAATTAATACAAGTATTTTTCCTAGAAAAATAATAATTTCGTGTCGTCTCGCCTATGCGATCTACGCAGGCATTTAGACAAACATTATTTTATGTAAACATTGAATTAATAAATACATAACAGGAGTAAATGTACACAAAGAATCACATACTATTGTTAGAATGTACACTTTGATGTTACAAAAATAATATATTACGTATTAATATTAATATTAATTAATTAATGTATATTAATTATGTATTATATATGTATTAATGAATTACAGGGCAATTCTCCAAACTTGACTTCAAAATGATGGTCTGAAAAATAAATAAATACCAATGGCCTTTTTCTTTACATTTTTTTCATAAGAAAATATCATTTACTTTGCGTACACCAAAATCATTTCACTATAATACTACAATAACATGTAAGAACCAAATAAAACCATTGTTACACTGTTACTCACCTAAAATGAAGTGACAATTCCACTTGAGGTGGGAGAAGAGTTCCCGAAAATTATAAGAATCGTTACGACGTGGTCAACGGTAAAAATAGTAACTGGAACAACAACAACAACAACGGGAACAACTCCTTTATAAATCTAATTGTCGAGAAAAGGAAAAGTGAAAATTTGTGCGAGTTACTTCCCGAGACCTCGGGCGCTCCATTAAAATTTATATATAATTCCCGGTAAAAATTGTAAATTTGAATTATGGCACAATAACGAGGAGTAATGTTCCCCAATTTATTTCCAAGTCAAAGTTCCCACCAAAAGAATTTATAATTTTCAGTCGAGTAGCGAGAAACTTCTTTTTCTCTTTTAAACTTTGTTCCAAATTCAAATTTGTCGAAAGGGAGAAGAAGGAAGTCACTTCAAGGTGTACTTCGCTACCCGACTACCCGTTGACTGGGTACCCGGTCGGTCGAACTCCTCACTCAACTACAACCATCCGTTCAAGTTCTCTGTTTTCGTTTTTCACGGGGGGGGATCGAGTTCCGATGAAAATACAACACCCTAAATCCCCGCCCCGGGTAATTTGCATCTAAATTTTCCCTTTTTATCGCGCGACTTTTCTCTAATCCTCTCGACATGTGAAATTTGGCTGGTGCCACGTTCGCCCAAAATTTATTTCTCTCCGATACGACGGATTTAAACGCTTTGTAAACGGACCGGAAACAATCAAGCGGAGTAATGAAAATGCAAAATTAAACAATGAATTATAAAATGTTAATTTTACATATAAAAACAAAACACTAATCACCGATTTGTTGGTGTCAGGTGTAACCTTAAAGATTACCATCCGTTAAAAAGCTTCGGTCCTCAGGTTTACCGTCCTTGAACGGTCCGAACTGAAGGTAAAAAACACTCCTTTAATTTGTGTTTGATGTTTTAGTTAAGGCTAAATTAAGCGATCGCCTCCTGTTTCACATTATCACACGCTCCTACATATATATAAACCTTGTTGTGGAATTTAAACTTCAGTTTTGTTCCGAACTTCCAGTGGGAACTGGTCCTAGGAATGCAGTTGAAAATGGCGCTGCGGGTAAGGATAAAATCTCTATACAGTAATAGTAGGAAGTTACTTTGTTATATTTTTTTTTTGCTCAACCGGCTGCTGGTGTAGGGTTTACAAAATTTCTCAAGTTGATGTTAAGGGGGTTGTCACTCTTTCAGACGGTTTGTATTATAATATTAGCTGTGGGCTCTTCGGTGTCGTCAAGAATAATAGAACAATGGCCGGTCATACCTGAAACAAAACCACCAGCGGATTTTCTCTTTAATTTCGAGGGAACCGGAAACAAAAGTGAGTGTCCCTTACTATCTTCGTTTATTTTTATTGTAGTTGTGTAGTTGTCTGAATTTAACTGTTCTTGCAGAATGGGATGAGTTCTACGGTCTCGATCAAGATATTAAACCTGTTAAAGAAGTACAGGCTATAATTGTAACGAAGAACGTTCACGTGCCTTATCATGTAGACAATTACCTAGCCTACAGGCCGGAGGAAAATTTCCCATATTCTGTGCCCCTTGAGAAAAAAGTACCTCTCCCCTATCAGGTGAAAAAGATAGTTCCGGTACCCGTCGGACCAGGAGTTTCATACGCAGTAGGAAAAGTTCCAAACTTCCATTCGGTTCCCTACTCACTCCAGTTCTTCAACGTGCCCGTACGTTCTCCCGGAGCGATTGAAAACAAAATTCCAATTAAAATAACCCACACTCTGCACTTGGGTAAGAAAGTACCGGTTGGCTACCCGGGAGAGCACCAGTTACCCCATCCCGAAGTTCCTTACCCGTTTCCAGTACACATCAACGTTCCCGTGGAACAAACCGGGTCGGAACTCGCAAAACACCCGGTTCCGGAGACTTTAATTTTGGAGAAAAGCAGGCCACAGTTCAGTTTTTACCTGGTCCCGTTTCCGGTTGAGAAACTGAAGGGTCAAGGTACTCAGGAGACTGTCAACAGAGAAAATGACAATTTGGAGAAACACGTAAACCCCCGTAAGTATGCTTCTTGAAGTACTTGCATTTTTTTACTATATATAATTTTATGTTTCCTAACATGTCACCCACTCCACTTCCAGCGTACTACTCGAGTATTAAATCACAGGAGGGCAGAAATCAGTTGTATTCTGTCACTCATAAATTGTATAACAATTTGAGCGAAGAGAAGAAACCACCACAGATAGTTGATTTCAATCATCCAATTGACCACGACGAAGAATAAAACAATGAGTGGGCTTGCAGCAGTTTTGTTCCAGTTGGATACTCTGGAAGCAGCCGTCGGACCCAACCCAAAACTCCAATCTGCAATCAAACAGAGCAAGTGAACCGAAATCATATTCATCCCCTTCTTTTCATAATTAATATTCTATTAATTTTAGATGTTTGCATAATTTTTACTTATTCTAAAATATAAATATAATTGTCGTCAACTAATAGTAGTATAATTTATTTTACGTCACCTGCTAGGCAACTGGATTTCCTATATTGTAACTACAATCGTTCGAAGTAAGTAAAGATGACGCAAGGAATTGAAATACAAAATGAAAATTTGAGAATACTTTAATGTGTCGATGTGAAGTAATATTGTGATGTAATACCCCCGCAATCTGACGATTACTACAATACTAACAAATAATGTTCATTTAATCACAAAATAAAATAATGTAAAATAATGCAGTTTTGTTTTTTCCCATTACGTAACATAAAACGATTCAACGAATGCAAGTTTGTTTATTCGTGTAAAATAAATCCTTACTCACACTCATTAATAAAATTATTAACTTTTATGTCAAAACTATTACACCATACTTATTATTTCTAACAAATCAATCGAGAATAAACAGAACATTGTACTACAAGTTGATGATACCAATAATAAAATAAGTCACAATAAAATTATTGATGACGAAACGAAACATCGGGAAGCTCAATTCACACTAAATTTATTAAATTTATTTTAATAGATAATTATTAATGTTATAAATAAATAGCACCCGTCTTTTCACTGAGGTGGCACAGAAGAGAGAAAATAAATTTATTAAATTTTTACTTTTTTATTTATTCTTTTGTTGAATAAAATAGAATCATTAAAATAAAAAAATAAAATAGATTTGCACTATTGTTTCTTAAGAATTTTAATAATTAATAAATAATATTATTTACACAAAATAAGATTTCAGTAGGTATTAATCCAAGCATATTTGTTCGTTCTCTTGTTCCTCATCCTGAAACTCCGCGTCTGCAAAATTTGTTCCGTAAAGTCGGAGTAAAAAAATGTCTGAACGAAAAGGAAAGCTTTCGTTAGTCAATAAAAGAATCCCTTTGTCAGGAGGAGTAAAAACAAAGAAATATGTATAGGTACAAGAGGGATATGGTACACCTAACAATATAGGAAAATAGGAAAAAGTAGCACTGGTCGGTAGTCGGTACCTGGGGTACTTTGACGAGTCGATGCTTCACAACTACACATCGCTAATTCGTACATAACGTGTACTGCATAACATTCAGGAAAATTGTGCAAAAAACACTTGTAATGCATACAAAAGAAAAGGAAAACAAAACATTTAAATATTATATTAGGTTTTACTTCTGGTCAGAGGCGCCGACCTGACCACGGACCATACGAACCACCGCAAGCACAACTCGCTTCGGGAAATTACGAAGTCAAATACATTAAAATAATTAATGATATAAGAAAGGGATTCCGGTTGCAATTGTTTAAAAATGTAAAACTAGTTAAAGTCAAGCCGTTCAGAGTTAAAGAGAGAGAGAGAGAGAGAGAGAGAGTCAGTCGAATGGGTTGCCTATGATTTCCTCAGAGTTGCATGTTCTAATTAAAACTATATAGGAATTAATTAATTGGCCAAATTCCGTTCTAGCAGACCGAAAACGTTCGAAATGGAAATTTATGTGTGTTAACTCTTGCAATTACATGTTACTACGAAACCATTTGTTCTATATCGCGAAACGTTTATGCGCCATCGTGTAAACGGTACGTGTAAGTATTTAAAGCGCCGGGTGAGCGCCAGGTAGGCACAGTTCGCTTGGTGTAGAGTTGAGGTGAAGACTGGAGAATAAACTACAAGTGAAAGAAAATGCTGAATTTTGTGAGTACTCAGGATTTGTCTCGTGTACCTGTCAACCCGTGTAGGGTTTTACTTAACCTTTCTGTTTTATTCCTTCGAACTTTTTTAGAAGTTCTGTTTGTTTTTGTTCGTCGTCGGTTTGAGCGCCGGAGAACAAGCGCCCAGAGACAAGAGAGGATTGCTCGAACATGCCGAACACCTCGATCATTCAGGATATGGTGGACAAGGTAAGGCTCATGAAAATATTGTTTGGTATATTAGTGTGGGAATATTTGTTTAAACTGCCTAGTTCTTTACAGATGTGGTCACCAACAGCGTGCCAGTTCCCTACCCAGTTCCGAACTATGTTCCTTACCCCGTAGAGAACACCGTTCCTTATCCCGTACCTGTGGAAAAGGAAGTTCCTTACACGGTCGAGAAAGAAGTTCCATATCCAGTAAAGCAAACTGTTCCAGTTAAAGTCGAAAAGGTTGTTCCCCACCCAGTGCATGTAGAAAAGAAAGTTCCGGTTCCTGTACCAGTCCACAAGCAAGTTCCCTACCCGGTTCACGTACACAAGAACATCCCAGTTCCATACCCAGTTGAGAAGAAAGTACCGTACCCCGTAGAAAAAGTCATTCCATATCCGGTCAAAGTCGAACACAAAGTTCCAGTACCGCACCCGTACCCAGTCCATGTCGAAAAGAAAATCCCAGTTCCAGTAAAGTTGGAGAAACACGTTCCATACTTCGTCCGTGTCGAGAAGAAAGTTCCAGTTCACTACCCCGTCAAAGTCGAGAAGATTGTTCCAGTTCCAATCAAAGTCGAAAAACCAGTTCCATACCCCGTCCACGTCGAGAAAGAAGTAAAAGTTCCAATCACCATCGAGAAAGAAGTTCCGTACCCCGTTCACGTCGGACAAGAATCCATCCACGCTGAGAAATATTTTGGAGGAGAGTACCAAACAGAAGAACTAGGAGGATTCGAACACGGTCACGTCGAATACAGCCATCACGGACACCACGGACACCATCAACCCACTAGTGAACAACAAGTCTTCAGGGAACACAAGAAAGGATCAGGCAAGGTGTCCGGATACTTCCAGAAGGTCGTCCACGACCACGAAGGTAAGGGCACCTTCGGCGGCAGGGTTCTGCACGAAGAAGAAGAGGAACACCACCACGAGCATGAGTACCACTGAACTGATGGACGTCAGTCACCCTCGAGAACAACCGCCAAACATTTCGGTTCAAAACAGCGGATTCGAACCTTTTCTGCATTTTCTTAACTTTTATGAAACCGCTTGGAACCTCCTCGGCGAGGAGTCCAGTGCCCCTCCACATACATAAAATAGTGATTCTTCCAGTCGAAACCTATTTATTTGGTTGTTACTTATGGAAATGTATGGTTTTGTTTAAACGTTTTAAACTTTACATAACTTACATTTTAAAAAAATAAATTCTAAATAATTAATTTATGAGAGAATTGCTTTATTTGACTTTCCATCCTCGGCCGGCAGATTACGTCACGCATCTTGCAGGAAAAGCAACGAACGTCACGCTTTCCTGATTTTCACCTTCACGGAATATCCGCCTCGAATACAAAATTAATTCATTAGTTATTAATTCGACTGCGGTAAAATTTTAATTACCCCACGCAGAGGAATTTTACTTATGTAAGTAAAAATGCATAAGTTTTTTGAATTTCATTCAAACCTCCATTTCTTCATCTCTCCTGAAAGAAGAAGATGTCCATTGGGAATTGTCTGAATTAAATAATTTTCGCGGAGTAAATAATTTTATTAGTAAAATTCTTAATTATTGACTTCTGACTTTGTGATTATTAATTCTCCTGAGGATTTATTAACTTGGTTTTGCGACGGTCGCCGGCTCCTACCCCCGATTGGACACGCTTTGGAGACTACAAATGGATTCTTTTGAAATTGTGGTCGACATTTGCATTTTTTTTTTGACTTTGTTTAAATTAAGTGAGAATATGTAAAATTATTAATTATTCTATTTTAATAGGTTAAATAGATGAGGTTGTAAAACGAGTGAACACTGAGAATGTCTCAAAATTTATATAAAAACATAAAAATTTTCTGCTTCTTTTTGAATTAACAAAGGAAAATTAATATATATTCTATGTTACATTAATATAATTTTCTACAACGCCAATTGTCAAATATAAATGTGGCACTACACTTAAGGAAATGATATACATAAATAGTGGCGCAAATAAATAATATGTAAGTAGAGAAAATACATAAATAAAACATAAGTAGAACTTTCAGGATCAAATTAAACATTACTTTAAAATTAAATAAATTCTGAGATTTTACGGTTCCTTTCTTTACACGTCCTGAGGTATTAACTTACTTAAATAAAAAACATAGCAGTGGGTGACTGACACGAATCAATAACGCTAGGGATGTACCTCAATAAGAGATGAAGAGTGCCATCGATATTTTTCTAAAATGTACAATATTTCAATAAAAGTTATTTTTAATAAATTAATTATTACCGGTACCGTGAGAGAAACTGCATGGAGGTGAACATTTAGTTGTTTATTCCAATTATCAATTATATACCTTCTATTGAATTATGTCAGTTAAGTAAATAGAGAGGAATAAAATGACACAGTTACAGTGTTTGATGTCAGTTTATTAAACCTCAAGTATATTGATAAACTGAAATTTGTTACCCACACTAAACTAGGCAAACATGCTATTTGGTAAAGCTTTAAAGTAAACTACATTTCTACATACCGTGAAATAATGTCATGTAGTAAAATTTTCCTCATATACGTACGTACAGTTACGTTAACCTTCATAGGTTCCAAGTTTAACCCGGATGAATATTAAACTAATTAAAAAGGCGGTGCTAAATTGCTACCGTAAAAAAATTTCAAATAAATACTTTTCACTTGACTGAAGAACAAGAACCTGACTCTGTTCCTCTCGGTTCTGTTCTGTTTAAAACGGAAAAACAACGCCAAATAAATAATTCACGTTATTATGTAATTACAAAAAACCAAAATCTGAACAATATACAGAAACTCTACCTGTTCTGTACCATCTGACTGTAAAAATTTTAAAAAAAAAAACGCCACAGCCTTCGCGACAAACCCTCCATTTAGTACATCAATAAAACCTATTTAAAACGCATTATTATTTTGGTTAATTAATTGGTCCACCAGCATATGTGTAATAAATAAATTATGTAACGTTACGTACTGTCACCAGACACCAATGCTCGACTAAATATACGACACGTACAGTTAAACTGTGTAGTAAAATAAATACAAGTCACACTCATTGTCCAATTACTTAATTATTTTGTGATTAATTAAATAAAATGCTACATTTATTAACAATACCATCGTTTAACGCACACTTTACGAGGTAATTAAATTTCACCTCAGGCATTCTGCAAACAATTAAATTTAATAAAATAAAAAAATTCAATTTTCGTTGCCTTATGTGACAAGTGCAGTGCCACCGGTCTCCTTCCATTCTGAAAACTTTCAAATAATTAACTTAAATTTGAGTCGCTTGCAATTAATTAAAACTCCTATAAAACCGATACATAAAAAAATAACAAACCAATTAAGGACGACCTTAAGCGTGCAAAGTCGATACAATTCATTACTCTCGGATTATTTTAATTTTATTTTTTTATTTCCAAGCAAAACGAGTGCGGAATGAGGGGTATAAAAGTCGGTGAAGAGTCCGTCCAAGTCACAGTCTCGTCATTTTACAGTTGAGGAAAAGACAAAAGAGGAAACCACAAGAAGAGTGAAATGTTGCGTTCGGTAAGCGTTGGAAACGAATTGGTGTTGTAGTTGTAGTTGTAAATGGGGTGGCATTAAGCTAGTAGTGCACGGCTACATGTTTTTATTTTTATTTTCAGTGGATCATTCTGGTGGCCTTGGCTGTTGCAGTGGCGGCCAAAGCCGTTGAACAACCAAAACCTGACGCCGAGGACACCACCAAAACGAAAAGAGGTTTGACTCTCGGCTACGGATTTGGAGGAGAACTTGGACAGTCTGAGTTCCACCACGAAGGTCGGCCATTTTCCTCTGCCATGTTATTGTGTGTTATTTATAGTACAATTGATTAACGATGTGTGAATTTACAGGTTTTGGCGACTTCTCTGGAGAACACGACTTCCACGGTCATGAAATTCCCCAAATCAGCGAACACAAGACCATCCACATCACCAAGAAAGTTCCAGTTCCATACCACGTAGACAAGTACATTCCGTACCCGGTCGAGAAGAAAGTTCCTTACCCGGTCACCGTCGAGAAGAAGGTTCCAGTCGTCGTTGAAAAACCCGTGCCGTACCCAGTCAAGAAATTTGTTCCTTACACCGTCGAAAAGAAAGTTCCATATCCAGTAACTGTTGAGAAACCCGTTCATGTTCCATACACCGTCGAAAAGCCAGTTCCCTACAAGGTTGAAGTCGCTAAGAAAGTTCCAGTTCCTTACACTGTCGAGAAACACGTTCCATACACCGTTGAGAAGAAAGTTCCATACCCAGTTACTGTAGAAAAGAAGGTTCCAGTTCCAGTTCCGTACAAGGTCGAAGTCGAGAAGAAAGTACCAGTTCCATACACCGTCGAGAAACCAGTTCCCATCAAGGTCGAAGTTGAGAAGAAGGTTCCAGTTCCTTACCCAGTCCACGTTGAGAAAAAAGTTCCAGTTCACGTGACCGTCGAGAAACCAGTTCCATACAAAGTCGAAGTCGAAAAGAAAGTTCCAGTTCCGGTTCACGTAGAGAAACCAGTTCCGTACCCGGTTGAGGTAACCAAGAAAGTTCCAGTAGCTTACCCAATTCATGTTCCAGTTTCAGTAGAACAACCTATCCCATATCACGTCGAGGTAGAAAAGAAGTTCCCTGTTTTTGTTTCTGAGGAACACTTCGGTGAAGAATTGGGACGTGGATTCGAGCAAGGTCACTTGGAGGAGAACAATCTCCACTCTTTCGGACAGTTCCAAGGAGGTTTTTCCGAGGGATTTGAAGGTTTAAAGAAAGAATTTTAGACATCAAATAGGAACTCATAATTGCCATTCTTATTAAGGTTATTGATTGTTATTGACACGTGGTAACCCGTCACACGAGCAACATTTCAATGTTGGGATTCCTCAAATGTACGAAATGCCACATTGTAATTTGACACGCAGAAATGTGGGCGAACGATTACCAATTTTATTACTAAGTTTCATTACAATAATGAAAAATGTACTCAACTGTATTATGAATATTAAATAAAAATTATATCGTGTTATATATGTAGTTATTTTTACTAAAAACAGTACCTTAAGTCATTCAAACATTGCCATGAACAGAATGGCTTCCTGACAACTTGGCTAAGGCCCATACTTTCCCAAAAATTTTATGACAGAAGTTCATCATCTATTGAATACATCCATAAATGAACTTTGTCCTCAAAGGGTTTGTATAGAACAATTCTTACATAGAAATTTCCCTGGCTTCTGTGAGAAAAAGAATTGATATTTAACTTCTTTTTCTACCGCAGTTCTTGCACCTGCTGTAGCTGTTGTCCCAGTAAAAAATTTATAGTGAATAGTTGACACGTAATAATAACTTAATATTTGATTAGAATAAAATGCTACATAATAATGTTATTAATATATATTAATATACAATATTTGTAATATAAAAAACCTCATGCGTCACCTTATTTGTTTGACAAATTTATTTATTATATGTTATTATAATAATTACTTTTATTTGATTGCCTTATTTATGTGTTATTTAAACTCAACGTGCACTTTACTTACCTTTAAGTGCTTTGCATAGTTGTGTCAATGTTGCAGAATAAACTTTAATAAATAAAATGTTTAATGAAATTATGACTTCATTTTATTAAATTTACCAAATCTTTTCTTTGCTTTCATACTCACACCAATTTTTTGTAGTCCTAGACGTGAACACAATTCCAAATATTACACCTACACGTCTAGAATTTGTGAAGTACACGAAAATGAATATTTAATGTCGTCCACCTGTACAACTTTACATGAATGAGACAAAGGAACTGACAACAGCAGAGAGGTTAAACGTTAAATGCACTTAGCACAATAAGTAGGAATTTCTGTACGAATATCACGGTCATCGACGATTCTAATTGTTCTAAATTCCAAAAATTAATAAAACAATCCTTCACTTTATTTCACATTCCTAACACGTCGTTATCACACGAAATGATAACAAAATTATTGGTCACGGAAGGAGTCACTCGGTGACGTAAAACTTACGTAAAATAAAATTCCAAAGTGTCTGTATGTCTTCGTGTAATTTAAGGGTTGTTGTTCCTTACTTAATCTGCATAAAACACAAGAACTTTTGTAATTCGATATTTATTTCGGAGCAAACGGGATTTTAATAAAGGTAAACAAACACAAGTCTAAATAAAAACAGACGACCGATTAATAAGTCTAAATAAAAAAATTTAAAGACACCAAGTCAAAGTCGAAAGGTCCCGGAGAGAACTCGTACAGTAAGAATTGTTAGGGGTACAAATGTGTATTTGTACATTTGAACAGTTCCAGAAAGAACTTTAGTTGTTTTTTTTCAAAATGTGTTCCATTCTTGTTTTTCAAATTTTATCAATTTTGTTTTTTCGAAAAAAAAAATAAAGGGCAGTATTGTAAGAGAATTCTTACAATAAACTCGTGTTCATTTTTATTTTCTCATTAACAGGAGCGTGCGTTTGCTACAGGCCAAATTTCTTTCGCGTTATTTTTTATATATTATTTTTTTTATATATGTAAATAACACACTCCGACCATGGAAGAAGAGTACCAAATTACGGAATTAAGTGACGTAAGTGAAAGGACTGCCCGAAGTTCAAGTGAAAAACCGAAAGACAAATGTAACGATATACGAAAATGACAATTTATGTACATGACATGAGGAATGTAGCAGTCTCGGCCGTTGCAAAAAAATACATTAATTAATTGGAACCCGAAGATAACCATCCATTGATTACTGCGCTTTATTACCATTATTTTATTATCGATGTGAAGGTTGACTAACCAAACTCCGAGTGAATCCTTGGTATATAAGGGAACTGATTGAGTGTTAGAAGCACAGTTGAATTGTTTTGCAGTTGTGGAGTTGACTGGGGAGAAAACCAAAGAAAAACGAAAATGCAAAATTTGGTGAGTTCTTTTGCTGAGTTTGAGTGCGAGTACTATTTTTTTTAAAGGGAAAAAATTAATTATGTATCTATGTATGTGTTTTACATCAGACGCATTTCATTCTCCTACTGACCGTCGGTTTAACCGTTGCAACCGACCTCTCCAGGAACAGGAGGGGTTTTGCCTACGAGGAAAACCAACTGGGTCAGAACTCATTTTCAGAAAATCAAGGTAGGAACTTTAGCTGAGTACAGTGGAGTTGTTTTACCTTGGGAGTGAAGTTTTATGTTTACGTAATGCTTTCTTAGGATATGCTGGTGGTCGATACGCTGAAGAAGTTAACACCTTGACGGTTACCAACAATGTGCCAGTTCCCTACCCAGTTCCGAACTACGTTCCTTACCCCGTAGAGAACACCGTTCCTTATCCCGTACCCGTCGAAAAGGAAGTTCCTTACACGGTCGAGAAAGAAGTTCCGTACCCAGTAAAGGAAACCATTCCTGTTAAAGTCGAAAAGGTTGTTCCCCACCCAGTGCATTTAGAAAAGAAAGTTCCGGTTCCAGTACCAGTCCACAAGCAAGTTCCCTACCCGGTTCACGTACAAAAGAATATCCCAGTTCCATACCCAGTTGAGAAGCAAGTGCCTTACCCAGTTGAAAAAGTCATTCCGTACGCAGTCAAAGTCGAACACAAAGTTCCAGTACCGCACCCGTACCCTGTCCATGTCGAAAAGAAAATCCCAGTTCCAGTAAAGTTGGAGAAACACGTTCCATACTTCGTCCGTGTCGAGAAGAAAGTTCCAGTTCACTACCCCGTCAAAGTCGAGAAGATTGTTCCAGTTCCAATCAAAGTCGAAAAACCAGTTCCGTACCCCGTCCACGTCGAGAAAGAAGTAAAAGTTCCAATCACCATCGAGAAAGAAGTTCCATACCCCGTTCACGTCGGACAAGAATCCATCCACGCTGAGAACCACTTGGGAGAACAACAATTTCAATCGGAACAACAACTCGGTGGCTACGAATACGGACAATTGGAATACGGACAACACGGACACTACGGATACCACGGACACCACCACTCCGTGAGCAAACAACAAGTCTTCAGGGAGCACAAGAAAGGATCAGGCAAGGTGTCCGGATACTTCCAGAAGGTCGTACACGACCACGAAGGTAAGGGCAGTTTCGGCGGCAGAGTCTACCACGATGAAGACGAACACCACCACGACAACCTCGAGGAACAACACGGAATTCATGGGAACGAAGTTTACTAGGAAAAAAAAAAGAAATGGTGTCAGTAGGGGAACGAGTGAAAATGGCATTTTCCTGACGGAGCCAGGGGATTCTCCCGTCAAATTTCATCGTTTGATTCTCTTAACAGGATGTAAATATTATTTCAGTCTAATCCTCGATCCTCCATTTTGTAATTAACTGTATAAACAATTTGAATAAAGCGTTGATTTCAAAAATTAATCTGTTTTCATGTTCGAGAAACGTTTACCTTAATAATTTGATTACGCTTTAATTGAAACGAGCACATCTTTTGGTGTTCACAGTCGTCATCGACATTGTTTCCCTGGAATTCCCCGTAAAAATATAAATCTTTTCAGTACTGCTACAAATAAATTCTATTTAACTTCAACAATTGTACTACAAGAAGTGTACAGTACGGTCGGTGAGCACCTGCTTGTTACATATATAATTCCTACATAGTATGATATAATTAACGTAGAGACATAAATTGTATATTCTTTTGTAGTGTAACTTACCTGTCATGTAGTTTGGTTACCACAGTCTTCATTCAAATTGCACCTTTTCTTCAAAGTCGTGTAGAAGGCTAGTTGATGACCACACACTTCTTTTGTATGAGTTGACCAAAGTTTACCTTCTGAGTTGATCGACAAAATACCTGGAAAACCTGTGATTCCTAAAAATTAACAACGGTAATTATGAATCACCGGAACCAGGTGTAAGATGTTTTCTAAAGACGAGTAATAGGAAAATTACAGTGGTTGTTTTATTAGGTTTGTACTTTCGAACAAATAAATAATTTAAGGAATGCGAAGTCTCGTCTAGGAGTCTAGGAATAGGAAGTTTGTCATCACTTTCGTACGGGAGAGGCACTGCAATTACTGCTAAGATGACGGACCATCTCAATCAAAATTACTGTAATTATGTTTAATTATGATCGACTCCGTCTTGAAAACTAAGAAACATCAATGACGCATGGTTTCGCAGACGATTTGGCTGTTTTCTGAATTTTTGTGGTATACGTCAGAAGGACCAGTTACCGAGAAAACCAAAAACTAACTAGAATTGGAGACGATACATAGATCTCATCCATAACTGCAGTCCTCTAAAAGTATGGATATTTTATGTAGTATTGAAATGTTAACTTTATTTAAGAACTATTTAGTCAAATAGTTGTAAAATACCACCCACACCAACATTAGTTCCGCAGGTACAGGTGGGACAAACTTTGCTCAACTACCACTGTAATGTTCACTTAATGTCTGTGTCTGACTACCTTGTATAGGAACAAAGGAAAACCTTGCACCGAATCCAAACTTTAAATTTATTATAATGAATTATCTAGTTTACTAGTTAACTATTCTGTTTATTCCCAGAGTCATAATACTCAATAGATTTTACTTTTTAGGTACTCATTCAGTACTAAAAACAGCTTGTGTAGTGCGATGATCAGGGCCATTTTGTCTTAGTAAATTTATAGTTACTAAAGGTAGTTGCGTTACCTCAACAAAAAAAGCTGCAAGAAAAAAATTAATAATTTATTTATCGAAGTATGTGAAAAATAGTAAAAAGATTAGACTAGGACCTACAAAACCTGCAAATCTACAAAGTAGTTTTCTTTGAATTTATTTATACATATTTATAACAGTTATTGTTATTACAAAATACGGACCGGCCATAAGTCTTAGGGCAGAATTGTTTTGTTTCGGTAGTACAAAGATGAGAAATTGGACGACAAGAAATCCTCACAGTCAGGTCATTGTAGTGCACCACAACATGTTTTTCATAATCAAATGTTGATTTGACCAGTACCGTAATGTTTAGTGAGGAGAGCCTTCAAGTCACGCTCACGAACCATCCTATTAAAATATATGTAGGCTTTCTAGCGTGTTGAATTATTCATACAATTAGTTGGATTTAATTAGAGGTTTGATTAATAATTAAGATTTAGAAATAAGTAAACAACGCGAATTTTTGTGTGTAACATATTTATTTTCGTTATATTTGATTTTACAGATAAGGTAACAAAAACAACAAATAGACTGGAGATAAAATAAACTATAAAAATGCCTTCAACAACTTCAATGGCACTAAATTGACTCGTTTAAAGTTGGTCTCCCGCGTGTTAAACAGGATTTTAGTACACTCAGTGGGGCAGCTTCTGTACCTTCTCTTCTAATTAAGCTGTTTTGGTCAGTTGCACCTGTTCGGTACCTGGTGAACCTTCTCTCTTGTACTCCCACTCGCTTCCACCACCGTGGCTGTGCACCGTGTAACTCTTGAACGACGATTGTTCCGGGTGTTTCCTGATGTCTTCCACGTGGCTGTACGTCCTGTGTCCTTCTCCGTTTCTGCCGTCCTCGAGTTTGCCCTCGGTTTTTACGAAAATGTAGATGGGCACCCTCTTTTCGACCATAACCGGATATGGTACCTGTTTGACCAACGGGTATTTCACGTGGACGGGGTAGGGAACTTTTACTTCTTTTTCTACGTGAACGGGGTAGGGAACGTTCTTTTCGACTTTGACGGGAACTTTCAACTCTTTTTCTACTTTGACTGGATACGGTACCGATTTGTATACAGGAACTGGAACAGGTACTTTCTTCTCTACCTTAACCGGGTAATGAACAGGAACCTTTTTCTCGACGTGAACTGGGTAAGGAACAGGCTTAACTACTGGGTAGGGAACCTCAACCTTTTTCTCAACGTGGACGGGATACGGAACTGGAACTGGAACCTTCTTTTCGATCTCGACCGGATACGGAACTTTCTTTACCACAGGGTAAGGAATCTCTTTCTCTACCGGGTAAGGAACTTTGACTTCTTTTTCAACGTGAACGGGATAGTAAACTTTCTTTTCTACCGGATACGGGACTTTAACTTCCTTTTCAACGGGTACCGGTTCCAGAACTTTCTCTTCCACGGGAACTGGGTAATATTTGACGACGGGATGCGGAACGGATTTTTCTACCACGTAAGGAACTTTCTTCTCTACATGAACCGGATAAGGTACTTTCTTTTCGACAGGATAATGGACGTAGTTGAGTACAGGGTAAGGTACCGGAATGCTTTTGGTGTAGGTCACGGTTTTCTCTTCTTTGATGTCCACCGGATTGTGCTTATGTTCCCATTGTTCGTAGTAGTTGTTCCATCCTCCTGTACACGAAACATTATAATTGGGTATATTCACCGTGTCTCGCGTACAACTTCCTTCTAAAACCGTAACTCACCCAGATGATTTTGTGTAGCGTAGTCGTACCCATCGCCCAACTCGTTGCCGAGAACAAAGTCCTTCTTACCGTCGCTCTGAATGTAAACGTTTGACTGACCACTGATGAATGAAGTTGCGGCAACAAACAACGACATTAAGATAACCCATTGCACCTGAAATACATGTACATATATTCACACACATGTAGACTTGAGAACTGTACAAAGAACAAACAGAGCAACTGTAAGAACAACTGTAAGAACTTTACCGAACCGAACATGTTTCCTAAGTATGAGATGATCTCTCCAGTCCTCTCCTCAACTGCAAAAGCGGTGAAACTGATTTCTCAACACTCGGCCACCGGCTTATATACCCTGAATACAAATTTCATTTGCTTCGTTAATAATTGTGGCACTATAATAATAAGAAGACACATAAAATAATGGATAATTAAAAGCAGGGACCGAAAAAAATAACATGATTCATTTGTCACGCTTCTCGTACTTCGTTACTTTCGTGGATTCTATTAAATTATTTATTAATTTATTCACCTGGTTTTAGAAATGAAATGAAAGCAAAAATGTAGAGACGCAAGACGCAGGCTGCGTCGTACTGCGAGGCGTTTTACTGCGTAAGTGTGAAAAATAGAATTACAAGTTTTCATGACAACGAGACGCCACCATGTTAATAAATATCAAAACGAATTACATTAATAAGTAATAAATACAGTACATCCATAACTGGGTAAAAAAGTTTGGAACTTGTCATTCTTCGTTCAATTTGTTCCGAGTCCGTCTGTCTCTCGAGGTGTTTCCAACGAACCGAATACAAACGCAATGTACTCCCAAAGAAAAAAGGGAACAATGGTGTTTAATTCAAGTTGTTCAAGTTCTCGGATGCCCAAGTGTGCCGGCAACGCGATGGAAGGCCCATGCAAATCTGTAAAGTGAAAAGTAATTCAAATGTTCGGAGATGCGAGGCAAAAAAAAAATAAAAACAGATTTTCCATGTAAGGCAAGTTAATTTCTCCAGGGAAAGAAACAAAAAAAAATACAAGCCGAAGAAGAAATGGAAAAGGAGAATCCATGAAAAATTAAGTCCGACAGAAGAATCATCTGTTCCAGTCTTCTGCTGTCTTGTGCCTTTTCGTGCCTCACGATGAAAAAAAATGTAAATACATTAAATCGGCAAGAAGTCAATTTGTACTACAACAAAAAAAGAAGGAGAATCTTTCTGTTCCACTTTTGAAAAAGTAGGAAATGTAATTCCGCTGAAAAACAATTAAAAACTAAGAAGTTGTATTTGGAAGTCGAAAGAGTTTCACTCTTTAATAACTCATTATTAAATTTACCGGTTAGTAAAAAGGTACTCTGTCGTTCGCCTTTCCTCCTTCTCCTTCACACAATCCACAGCCTTCGCTCCGTGATTTATTTCCTATGAATGTGGGGGAGGAAACTGAGAAGAAGACAAATAAAAAATTGGGCTGCGGAGAGTCAGACATTTGTTTAAATCAGAAGTAGAAACTCAGCAACTTTGTCTAGTCGTAGAGTTCGAAGGTTGAGGAGAAGTCGAATTGAACAAGAAAGAATTCCGCTTCTCATACCAATATGTTGTCGGATGTTCACTTATTAAACAGAAATTAAAATATTATGTTATATACTAATATTATATATATTGTTTTCAATCGTAGTGTTGAGTATACGGTGACGGAGTAACCAGTTATCTAATAATAATATAATAAAATTGTTTATTTAAATATTTATTCCCAAGATTTTTATACAATGCAACTAGTGCCATCATGTCACGTCGTTAACAATTTTATGTACTTGTTTAGTATACAAAGGGCTTCATTTATTTAATTCAATTACTTGTATTGTATGCATGCAATGTCAATAATTTAAGTACTCGGCCTGAATTCCCTCACTCGACATTTGGACAAACGTGTGGTAATTCATTGCGCCACCCCATTTTACATAATTAAAAATAGTACCTTAATAGTCGATTGGTTACGGATTACTAAATGAATACAAAACCAGGTACCAATAACTTGTTTTATTATACTGTAGAATTATAGAGTTATTACTCTGCCGCAGAATGATGTACCTATTTACATAGAACGTGACTGGGCGGCACGAAATAAATTTTTACATGAAGACAGAGACAACTGCACTCGTCGTGTTTACTTATATGTAAAGATTTCTCAGAAAAATAACTAAAATTTGATTGAATTAGACTAAGTCCACAGTACTTCCTTCGATGCGATACCATCGTAACGATTCCAGAAAGAAGAAGAAAAAGACTTGGTGAACGGCGAATTGAATGAATAAATAAAACTCGAAATTGCGATCATCGAAGCCATTCAATGAGTGTTTGTTCCTGTCTACTGCTTCTTATCACTGTGTAAAACCCTTGACGGTCTTTAAACTCGTCTCTTTCCTCGATCAAATTACTGCGCGAGTACCTTTGTTACGTTTTATTTCTCGCGGTACCCGTCGAATGCCGACATTGAGCCAAATTAAAAATAATCGTCGACAATGTCAATAAGCACAATAAATTAATCGGAATAATAATAATAGTAATAATAAGTAAGCGATAAACATCGTTCAGCGGCTTATTTCCGTGTCGTGAGGGCCTCGGAGCAGGAGAAAATTTTCAGGATTGGTAATAAGATGATGAAAACCAAAGAAGGTTGGAGAGAACAAGTTTTGGTGTGAAAGAGGAGTAGGTCGAAAAAGTAGAAAGAGAGAGAGAGAGAGAGAGACAGACAGACAGATCGAGCGAATTCAAAAGCAAAGAACTTTTCCTAAATATTAAAAAACAAAGGGATGAAGGCAACTTGAGATGTTCCAAGCTGATGGCTCTGCTTTTGAGTTTCATTGAATATTAAAAGAAACGGGGAAACGGCCAAAAAAAGAGATGATGGTGTGCACCTCCGGTGAGTGAAGGGGTAAGAATATGAAAGTGAAGAAAGGACGACAGGAAAGACAAAAATATTTTCCGTGCCTTTCGAACACAAAGCGCAGAATTCGCTGAAAGTAACCAGAAAAGGAGATGAAACGTCCTTTCTCCCGTCCTTACCTTTTCGCTTCCTTTTTTTTGCCTTTTCCTAAGCTCTTCTGCCTTGAACCTCCGTTTCCTTTGTGCCAAACTTTTCCATCTTCGGCTCGGGTCGAGTCTCTCATCTCGTCAAATATTTATTACTTTCTACTGCAAAACTCCATATTGAAATAAATTACGTTTCGTTGGGAAAGACAGCAGACAAGCAGAAGAAAAAAAAGTTCCGGCAAAGGAGTCAAGTCAGGAGAGAAAGAAAAGTTCCTTTTCCGGTTGTGTTCCCTTTGATTTAGAAAATTAGCCCCGGCATCAAATGGGAAATTTTGCCCTTGGTGTGAATTTGAATTATCAATGCGCAAAAACCAATCTCAATGTCACCGCACCACCACCACCACCCCCACACCCTCCGACGACACAGAAATCAACCCTCTGAAAGCTCCTGACTAAACGCGAGGGTGGAAATCTCTCGTTTGAGACTTTTCAATCGACCGTCTCAAGTTCCCCTGTCACTTCTTCCACAACTGACTTGTACTTGATGTATGAAATAATGCCACGAAGAGTCAAACTATTTAAAAATAATAAAAGGAGTAGAGATGTCTGACAGGAGTCAATTGCCCATTCAGACGACCAGACCTACAGCAGCCGCCGCCATGTCGGAAATTGAAAGGAAGAAGATGTTTAGCAAATATTTGAACGAATTAAAATAGGAAAAGAGTTTTTTTTTTTTTGACGGTGGATTCAAAGTAATGAAACAGATAGTTGTAGTAGAGAAGGACAGAAGGAAAAGAATAAGAAAAAAGAGGGTGAGACAGAGAGAGAGAGAGACAGGGTGGAACGGACGGTGGAAATTTCATTTTTCAAAAGCAAACAGACAAAGAAACAAGTTGAGAGGGATGAAAAAGTATCAGAAACAAAAATTTTCACAACTCCGGACGAAACCCATTTGAATCCGAAAGGTTGGCGAAAGACATTTTTTGAAAGGTTAAGCAAGTAGAAATAAAAATTCATTATAAACTCGTTGTGACAAGGGAAAAGGACACTCCACTCCATTAGCGGTTGGTCTACTTCTTAGACGGGCAATTCCTGTATGGTTCAAGTACCGGCAGTCTTTTCTCAGTTAACCAACCCTTGTTTCATCCCTTAGAAATTAGTCTCCTTCCGCTTCGGTTGTATACACACAGACAGACAGAGAGAGTGAGATGAAGTTAAACTTTTAAATTCTAAACAGAATTTTCATCTCCCGTGTTATGGTGGAGAGTAAGACGCACCTCAATGTGCAATGTAACCAATGCCATGTATTTTTTATGACGCACGAGAGGGGATGGCGCAGCGTCACTGATGCGTAGGTTAAATGGTTTAAATTAAAGTAAAACTCATACATACGGAGGTTTGGCTCATACATGCAGAGACCGTAGGGTAAGGAGGAAAAGAGAAAATGTCAGATCTCGTTATTATTCTAAACTGCCTCTGGGTTCATTCGGATTTTAAATTGGGAAAAGAGAGAGAGAGAGAGAGAGAGGTTGGTGGTTTGGGTGGTGCTGTCGGTGATGGTGGTGGTTGTGTTCATATTGCCGCTGTTGATGGTGGTGTTGCTGCTGCTGCTGCTGCTTCTTCTTCTTCTCGTGCAACAAAGTTCGGTGCCCTCCTATCAACCAACTTTTTATTTTCCTCTTGCCTGAGGAAATCGGAAACGAGTTTCCTTTTTTTTTCTTGTCTTCTTTTATTGTTGTCTCTCTGGTTTGTCATTGCAAATGAAAGAGTAGTAAAATGCATTCACACGACGGTGACTTCTGCCTCAATTAAAAAGAACAAGCCGTCCTCCGTTCGCTCCCCGACGAGAGCGAATTCCAATTAACGAAACGTTAATTAAATCGATGCCCTTCGCATGGTTCCTGCCTTTACTTGCGTTGCCCGAACTCCTCCGACGAAATGTGTCATTAAGCGCAAAAACCTGTAGCTGGGGAGTAGGGAGTCGACACCGATCCAACAGATAAATCATCCCGGAGTCTGGGTAATTCGAACCTGCGACAAGGAGCACCCCAATTAATTTGCTGACTTCGACACTCTCGAAGCGAAAGGTGTCGTCTTCCACCGCGGTGCGAAACTGCCGCTGTTCCAACAGCAGCGACTCATCCACTTGCTTCCGTCGTTCCAAGTCGAAAAATTAACATTAACAAAATTAAAGTAGAATCACGAATGAAAACGAAGTAAAACCCAGCCAAGTGTCGGTAAATTGTTAAGGGTTGCAGGCGGGCAGGCAGGCACCACCGCCACCGCCGCCACCTAAGGGATGCTCACGAACTTGCCATGTCCTCGGGGGACCACACTCTTAAATTTGGATTTGAGTCACGTAACCCACGGAGCAACGGGTCCTTGTTCTCCTACTTTTCTATGTTCTGATATTTTTAGCTTCTGGCATCGTCCGATACGTCCGCGGTTTTCTTATCCAGTTATTCTGAGTAATCTTCACCCTTCGGTGACGTCATCCAATAATACCCCATGTGAATTGAGAGAGAGAGAGAGAGAGAGAGAAAAAAAAAAAAAAAACGGAAAATTTAACGGCTCTAATTTTTCTTTTTTTGAAGATTTCCAAAGCTCTCAAATGGAAGAACCAAGTCATGGGAAATTGCACGTCTATTCCCGAGTTTAATGCCTCCGCGATACTTCTTCGTACATGAGCCGGGACATTAACCGACACGGAATGAAACACTCGTCGTCACACTCGGTCGTGGCATTTCCGAATTGGTTTCCATCTCGAGCGAGCGCCATTTGTCGAAGGGGTTGTCACTCTAATAAAATTATTAAGTCAGAGGAAACAGAAGTAATAAAAATTGATATTTTAACGGACGGGGAGAGGGTGGCAGTGGATACCCCTGGATGTATTTTACATGTCCGAACGTGTCTGCCCGTGTGTGTGCGTGTGTATGTTCCGTCGCGGGGCTCACTCTGGGGCCTGGGGAAAATGAAGAGGACCGACACGTGGTACCCCCGAAGGTACTCCTCAGACGAGGAGCAGACCTCGCTTTCTTTTTACCACGCCCGAAGTGTAGACTTCAACCCCACCCGCCCCAAAAGGAATTTCCTCTTCGATGATTTTCTCACTTCAACAAACCTTTTCATTTTAAAAGAGGCAAAACTGTAGTGGAAGCAATTAAAAATATTTCCCATTTTATTTTGCGTCTTAATTTGTGTAAATTTCATCGGGCGCGACCCAAGTTGAATGTGCAGAATTTAAATTGTGTAAACGCGAGAGAAGAAGAAGATGACGACGATGAAGACGAAGAAGAAGAAGAAGAAGAAGAAGTGAAGTTCGCAATCGACTCCCCTACATATAATTTATCAATCAATAATCGAACACAAAGACGAGCTCGTTGTAATGCTCTCATTAACGTGAAATTTGTTTTTTACTCAAAGCCCAGCTGAATTATTATTATTATTACTTTTTTTGTTGCTTCCCCCGGCAGTTTTAATTACACTAAAGCAGTTTTATATAGTTCAGTTGAGCCAAGGGGTTTTCTTACCTGTCTTTAGAGGTCTGTGATGTTTCTTTGGAGACACAAGCGAGTGTTGATACATTAATTTATTTCACCCCACAGTCAGTCATGTAGGTGACTCGGTTGTGGTGTGAGGTAGAATGAAAAGTAAAAAATTTAATAGAAATATTGAAAATAAAGATGTACCACCAAAATTTCTACTTTAATTGAAGGTACAATTGTGTGGAATAATACATATGTATATAAAGATACATCTAAACTTAAGATTGTTAGACTTGGCGAGGGAGTGTGTTGTATCAAGTGACTACACTGCCACTGCATACAACTACATATAATGTATATGCCCGTCAACTACCTCCAGACACTGTCGCCAGATCCTTCTGTAAAGTCCCATTTTTTCAAAATTCCTGGTTTTCCATCTGGCAAACATTTTATCATTAAAACTGTAACAATACGAAGTCTTATACTGAGTGTGTGAACGAAGCCATTTTTATACTAATATTTTTATATTTCTATTTGGTGGAGTGGAAGATGAAAGCGAACGGTGATGGTAACATCGGTGGTGTCGGTATCACCAGCAGGCGACAGCAGGAAGAACCGGACGGAAGTGAAAAATAAATTAGTTATTAATTATTGACCGACGAAAGGAGAAATTTAATTTCTAAATAAAAAGAAGGAAATGCAGCAACAGCAGGAGCAGCAGCAGATGTGTCAGAATTAGCCTTTCCAGCCGTCCGGCTACCCTTCACATACAAAATGGCGCCACGTTAAAAAAAACAATTTAATTTTAAAACTTTAATATTTTGATAAAGTTAATTGCCATTTTTTTTATTATTAGTTCTGAATTCCTTTGTTTATTGGCAGGAATGGCTGTTTCCCGTGCCTCCTGGATCGCCTCGTGGCCCACCACCAGGGCAACAGCTGATGCACGTCGTTGAGATATACAACCGGTTGCCCCTCACTCTCATTCTCCTGGGCTCTGCCTTACCATTTTCTACCCAAACTATTTGAAGACGGTGAGTGTCTGGAAAATCTGCTACTTGAAATTTTAAGTTAATTTAAAAAATGTAGTTTGCACACGGCGCTTTGCCTCTTCTCCTCTTCTTCGCCCCTTCTTACTCGTACACAACCGAATTCATTACAATTACAAGTTGTGTTGTGCTCTATTAAAATGTCATCCGTGGGTCATAAAACTAATAATTATTAAAAACTAGATCTTTAAATAATCCACTGGAGTTGTTGTTGGGTTCGCCTTACAAACAGTTCTGAAATAATGTAAAATTCAAGGCAGGTATTGTTATCGGATTTAATATGTTTTCCTCAAGCAGCTAACTTTATTTCGTGGCATTTTGCCATGCGGTGTGTTGCTTTGGATCTTTTGATGTCTCTCTGTGGCCTCGAAATGACATAGAGAACAATATACATTATTGTTATGTTCAGTTTGAGCAACAATTATGGTTGTGACTGCGTCCTTAATCACTCCATAAATCCCTGCATACGTCTAATGTATGTGTCTGTATTTAGTTGCTCCGAAGTGGTCAACCGTTACCTGACGAGAAACCCTTCAAACCCCTCAGCAAAAGTACTTCCGTCCTACATCACCGTCAGACAAGAAAAAGTTGGAAGAAGTTTCGCTTGGGAGTGTGAGCCCACGAGCCCTCGCCCAGGGGTTGGTGCAATTGCAGAGGGTCTAATAGGAAAAAATAGACGTGAGTCACATGGTTGAATGGTGGCCGACTGATTCAGTCGCAGGAAAAGCCTTTTAAGGGTGGCCAGGACAAACCCTCGAATTCCTTTTTATTGTCTTTAAATCGTCGTGGTAAATCTGAATTTTTCGGGCTCCGCGATTTATTTGTGTTAAGCTTGTGACTCCGTTTAAACACACACACACACACACACGGACACACATACACAGGCAGACACGCATATTTATGTAGGCATAATAAAATTTATCAGATGAGAACGATCAGATACATTCGTTTTTAACGTTCTTTTCGGGTTTTTAACTGCCGTTGAAATGCGTCCATGAAAGGCACACAGACACACATTTCAGGTTGTTCTTACCTGTCAGCCGAAAAATTTTTCAAAATTTCATTTGAAGTTTTTCGGTTTGTTTACCTTAAGCTTCGTATTCTTCTTCTTCTTCGTCTTGTACTCCTTTGTGGTGTGCCCTCTGGGATTTCGTCACGTTCCGCATTGTAAACCATTCGACTGCGGAAGAATTTAAAGACTCACATTAGTTTTATTTAATGGTCACTCGTATCGTGTGACTCACGCTGGAAAAAAAAAGCAATAAGGTTTATTTAAAAAAATAAGACCGATGGAAAAGACTCAAATTTCAAACCTTTCCTTTCAAAACCTTGGCGAAGGAAATTTACACTCCGTGCACGAGTCGTAAAATCATTCAGATTATGTCCCGTGCAACCGTCGTAGGTGAAACTAAAAGTTTCTACACCGTTTTACGCGTAATAGTCGGAATGCACGAGTCATCCCTTCGTTCAACCGCGATATTTGTAGTGAAGATTGCCACGGTGAAATATTCCTCGTGACGTATCACTCGAAAGGAAAGGAAGCCTTTCTTTTCAGACACGAAATTAAACTCGAGAATGGAAAGCTAACGCGAAAGGAAAAACGTTTAAAATACATTTGATGAAGACTCGGGACAAATTGACAAACGGAGACGAGCAAATATTTGCCGTGACATTACATAAATAAGGGATGGTAATTCTACCCCTTTATCAATATACAGAAATTAAGCAGTTGGGAAAGATGGCGGAGCAGGAAAGGTCTCTCCGCGTCCGTTTCAGACGCACAGCCTTTAACTTGAAGAAACCATAAGATGTGGGTCCTCCTCGCTGCACCCAAACTAATAATAATAACCATACATATACATATACATATATATATTTATATGAAAATTGAAAGAGGGCACTTACAAGAGGGTTGAACCCAAACGGGGTGAATAATACATGGAACCGAGTCTTGAAACATGTTACAGAAAAAAAGTATTAATCTCATTAAACTAATGTGCCCGGGCGTGTTCTTCTGGGGTCTCCTAGATCGGCTCTAGGAACTCTAGGAGTTTTATTTAAGCTCTGTTGAAAAAACGGCTCTTATTCTCCTCGACGTCGTTACATGTTGTCGTTACGTGTTTTATTTTCTTACGAGCACCGACAAGAATGACGTTTTTATTCACAATAGATAAACCTTGTTGTCTAGGAGGGTTCGCGAGAGATGATCCCTTAAAATCAAACTAATTCCAATAAATTGTTCCGGTCTGATTCTTCGGGAGCGATTCGTAATTATCGCCACTTCTACACGACGACAGAAGTCAAGTTAATTAATAATGGCGTTAATAAATTAACCGGAGAATTATCTGTGCGCAAAATTAATTAATTGGACCGCGACGAAATCCGTAGACAACGCGGATACATAACAGTTAGGATTCTTCTTCCTGAACTTATTTGTTTTATTTCTTGTCGAATGGAAACGTCGAGTTTCTATGTCGCTGTTTCTTATTTAATAAAATGTTTATTGATACAAAAGATGTGAAAATTCAAAGAAAATCGACTGCCCGGTGAGAGTACCTTCCAGCTTCCCAACTAAAAAAGGCCTGGTCCGTCCCACTGAACTGAATTTCTAGTTTTTTCTTTTCTTTTCTTTTTTTTTTTTGCTCATTAAAATCCTTGTTCCTAACTGACACAAACTTTTGACGACTCCTTTGTCTGGCTGTCCTCTGTAAATTTTACAGTCAGCGAATTTCAAAATGCGTTTCGAACAAGAAAACCTACTTTTACTTTTTGCACACACGGAAAATCTGCTTTGTGAAGAAAGTTAAGGTGGAAGGTCTTCTTGTTTTTCGGCCGTATGTTAAAAAGAGTTTCGTACCGATTTTTCGTTGACAAACTTAAGAACGGCGTTAATTTACACGAACCATTACTTGAACTTCAATTTGTACCTGAAAAAGAATTGGTGGAATTGAGGTACAACCACCGTATTATATATAATAAAATTCCCAGGTGTGAGTTCACGACTACAACTACCACAATTCAAATTCGTCCCCCTGTACTCCAACACGTTCTGCGTAGACCGTGTGTAAACCTACGACGATTTCAAAAGCAATCACTGTGACCATCAACACAAAATCAACGTCCACATTTCAATTGGTGTACTTTCACTGGAACCTTTTAAGTTTAATAAACCCAGGTGAAATAAAAGACACCCACAAACCATGAATAACACCCATTCATCTACAGTGTTATGATTTGATTCATCCAGTACGTTCACCAAGTTGAAAATCATATATAATACCTTATCCTCGAACCATCGCTCAATTTCAGGCCCTTCTAGTACACTTCCTTTGGGATGCAAGTATTTTCTCGAGCAATAATAAAATAAAATAAAAAAAAAATAAACGTTCGATGGCGGGAGAAAGAATCCATTGAACATTACTGAAACTTAGTTAAACTTTATTGTCGTTCCCTGGGAAGAGTTAAATGAGAATTCAATTAAAATATCTCGAGTCTAGAAGAAAAAGACTCGACGGGAGTTTTCTATGCAATAAAAAAAAATTAAATCCACCGGGTTGGGGTTAAAGACAATTTAAAACTCAAATTGGTAAAACTGAAAGAAAGGAAACGTAACGATTCGTTCCCCCTGGGCAGAGGCTTTACAAAAATTATATGGAAACATGGCGCTCCGGCCTTAAGACGAACAAAACCAATAGACAAATGAACTAGAACTTGAAGGAACGTTTTTCTCTCTCCACTGTCTTGCACCGTATACAGTTATTAACAATGTACAATTATTAGAGGATTAATCAAGTCTTCCAGGGACCTTCAGTATTGTTCTGCATTGCATGGGAACATCTGGTACGAATGTTTATTGTCCAACTTATTTATCTGACGTGACTTGCGGGGAGGAGTTTGGACTTGGTTGAAGGAGTCGGAAAACCGGCAGACAAAACTGGAACATTTTGTACAGAATAAAAGATACAGAAGTCGGTAGAAAGAGTCTCTGTCGGTTCATGTTTTTGTATTTCGTGGTATTCGATCGTGTTACTCGTAGTTTTTTCTGGTGTCACGTAGTACAATCTCTGGATGGAAATCAATAGGTCTTTCCGCACGGTGCGGAGTAAGAAATTTTCATTCCTTCTTCGGCATCCTTCCTCAACCCCCCGGAAAACCTTCTTTGGATCTATCCGTTCCTCCTCCTTTAATATTCTCCGTAGAAATTTGTGGTTGCCACACGTCTCTGAATTATTTATGAAAAGTTATTTTCCACAAATGGGAGTTCTGAGACTTTCGTCTGTAAATCTTTTGGCCTTAAACTTTCACCTCCCGTTACAGTTCCCCACCAAGCCCATCCCCGGGCTGCTGATCTTGTGCTCCTCTCTCTCTCTCTCTCGGGAAAATTCTTCCATCCCAAAAACATAAGAATCCATTCCGTTTGAGAATGAAATTATAAGAGGGATTGATGGGGTAGTTAATGTTTCGATGGAACTCATGCACCTGTTCGGAACTTTCCCCCTCCCCAGAGAGGAGACTTTTTGTCGGGGTTTACGCGAAGAACAATGGAACTTTCTGATTCATTTTTGTTGTTGTTTTGCTCTGCGAAGTTTCAAATTGCCGCCGGTGCTTTAGTTCTTCCTTCGATCTCCGTCTTCGTACCATAAAAATTGCAGCGGCAGAAGCCAGCCAGGCGTTGATGCTACCTGTCTTATTTAATTATTAAATTTGGTAAACATTTACGAACTGTAGATGAGGCCAATGCAGACCAGTAAAAACTTCGATTCACTACCTGAACCAACCGATACAGACCAATTCTTCTCTTTATTCGGCCGTGTACATACGTCAACTGCACTCACGTGACGGAACATTCCATGTTTTCCGTTTTAGCCGCTTCCACTGACAACTCGATTGATCAAACAATCTCCTCCAACTTCTGTTTTCTCTTTTTCTTTATTCCGATTTAAGGCGAAAGCTTTCCCGAGAAGGAGAAACAAGTCTAACGACAATTCCCGATGAAAATTTGACGGATTCCAGTGCAAACAAACGTGATGGCGAACGTGGAAAATTTTGATTTTTCGGATTAGCCGGGGCGAGTAAAGAAATGTCAGTCGGAAATGAAGGAAAGCGATTTTCCCAAGTTCCGCGTCTCTCTCCTCGTTGCCTGCCACGGGGGCTGATGGAAAATGAAAGAAAAGAACCCGATTTCTTCTTATTGGATCCAATTTATATTAAATGCGGGGGTTGGAAGTTGTAAGGGATGGCAGATGACTGCGACGAGAGTGAACCTTTTGGAAACGCTCGGTGGAAGTTCCAACGCAATTCCCTTCGATTATTACAATTGCAACGGAACGATGAAATGCCTTTTGTGTTTTTTCCCATTATGTACTCTCCCTCGGTCCACCCCAGCCGGAGCAAATCACCACGGAAAATTGTCTCGTCTCTGCTTTGAAGTAACTGAAACAGCAAGGACTGATAAACCGAGATGAGGCGCGAAAGGAAGTTAATTTTACTTTGCACCGCGGTCGTTAACTTATCAAGTTCAACCTCAAAGAGAGAAAAGAACTTGGGTTCCCACCCGTGAAAACCATAAGGTGTTAATTAATTAATTTTTTAGGAAACTTCACCTGATGGAGAATGACCTCTGGGTTCGTTTTCTACTCGAGAAGCAACCCCCCTTTCTTTTTTTTAATAAACCTGAAACGTCTCATTCGAAGTTGTCACCTAATCTGATCATTTATTTATTTAGCAGTGGGATTATCGCCGGGTAATCTACTCCGAAACATATTTATTAACTTATTAATTTTTCGTATTCCTCTAAATGTAATTAACTCGTCCGAAATACTCGTGGCGAATGTCTTCGTCTGAAAAATCGGCACGTTGTCACGATCGAGATCGTTTCATCTGAGTGTGACGGGAAAATAATTTCGTTATTTAACACAAGGCCATTACATTTTTCACTTTCTTCCGTCCATTTGCGTACGAGAGGAGAAAAAGAACAAGAACAGCAACAACAACGCGAAGGAAAAACGAAGCAGATGGCAGGGTCAGTTGTGACAAATGGCCAACTCAGTTTCCATCCATCAATTCGCTTGCTCGGGACACACGAGAGGACATTTAAATGGGCCCGAGCATTTACAATTGTCCGTGTTCCGTCCTGCAGTCCTGCAGAGAGTCAACCGCACTCTTTTCCTCCGTCGGGTCCGAGTGACAAAATAGACGCCCCCCTGACCGACACACAGAAAAAATGAGAAGTTGACCAACTCCAAGGACAAATTCTGGATGAAACTATTAACATCAACTAATAAGATTGATGCACGGTGATGGAGGTTATGTGTTTGCCTACAAGTTGAAAATAACTTGTTATGTGCCCGGTTTAATGGCCGTCACTCGACACGGGGCGAAATCAAAGGGACAAAGGTGTTCGTTCCCAAAATCACACATCACTTTGATTATTATTATTATGTTGATTGATAGTTATTTTGACGGTTCCAATCTTTTTCCTTTCAACCAGAACGAATTTGTTTTAACTTCTTGGGAGAACTTCTTTGATAATTTGTATTATATTGTCAGTCAGACAAGAAGTCATTTTCTCTGTGACGTTAAAAAAATTCCACCGAGGCTGCAATGGTACTTGTCGTGCACAACTGTGCACAAGTGCGCACCGTACGGTAGAAAAAGTCTCTTGCAAAGTGTAAGTTAAACCTTTCCATTAAATCCTTTTACCTTGGCGTTAATTAACACCTTTTCATATTTTTGTTTGTTTAAGAGTTACGACAATGATTACTTAACCATGTGCTGACTTGTTTTCGCTGCAGTATAAATTTCTTTCTTGTATTTTTATTTATGTGACCTATTTCTTTTTTATTATACTTTCCTATGTTAGTACGGATTTTCCGTGAGTGTGTTTAATCAATGTGCTTCGGTCCCGTTATCCGAAGAAAAACTTGTAGTTCAAACAAGAATGCTGTGTTTAGTGTACGGTGTGTGTGTGTGTGTGTGTGTGTGTGTGTGTGAATAGTATTTGATAAGTGTTAACTTAATAGATGTTGAAAGAATAATCTCAGAATTAGTTAGAGAGAAAGTGGAAATTTCCGTATAAACAATTCCTACGGCCATATTGTTTTTCATTTGCTTTGATTAAATTAAACAGAAAAAGAGGCGAAAATCATCTCCGGTCATTTTCCGGTGGGCCCTCTGGGGGCCCTGCTCTCTTGTCCACATTTACATACCCGACCATTTTCAAACACTCACCTTTCCACGTAATTCCCTTTACACGTTCTTCTTCTCAATTTTAATTAAGAACCCGCCAGCGAAATTTCCATTTTGTAGAGAAGCGACCGAGAATGAGCGTAATTTCCTCGCACGAATATAAATCTTTTTTTCTTTCTTAACAAAACCCCGAGTTTTGGCAGAGTCCGATGAAGCACCTTCACCTAGGTCTTCCTGACCGTTTGCATACTAGAAAATAAACACGGGAATCAATCAGGCTCCCACATCGATGTCATTCGGTGTACTAAAAGTTATGAAAGACTATTTTCTAGTTATTAATTTTGGTGGCCTGTGGTAGAAAGGGCCTCGTCCATTAACCTTTTTCTTTAAGTGCCGGCGTGTGTTAAAGCATTTTATTTAAGATGTAAATGGATAGTACTTAAAGTTTAACAATATTCAAAAACTAAACATGTAATTATAAGTAATAATTAGGCGCTTACTTTCATGACGCATTGTCAGAGCGTGTTTTTTGGGAAGATGGAAACCATCTGAACGTTTCTAGATGCTTCTGCACTTCTGTTTTACCTTCCTCAGTGGCGAGATAGCCAAATTTGGCACGGCCATTACGATACCAACGATAAGAAATAGTTTGTATTCTGTCACGAATCAGACTACTTTGCGACTCAGACGCAAAAATGATTCGACTGCTTGTGTTGTCGATCCTAATCGGTCTCTTTTATGAGGGGCACTAAGTTCCAGCTCTCTTTGCAGCACTCGCATAAAAAAGTCGCGTGAATGTAAATCATAGGTACGAAGTGTATAAAATTAATTATTAATGAGTACTCGTAACTCGTCACCAGTTGAAGTTAACCCAAAACCCAAAATGGCTAGTTTTAAAGTAGCAGGTGTTCGGGAACCGTAACGAGGTGACATTTCCCCGAAAATAATCAGCTGCCGAATATTACCCATCGGTTGATTTATGTTGGGCCCCGTCACAAAGTTTAAAACCGAGAATTAAACGAGTGGTGGCCAGTCGACTTTGAGTGCACCACATGCTCGGCCACGGGCATTTTCACGGAGTGTCCACGTCACCCCTCATCAAATGCACCCTGAAACTCACCCCGGGGAAACGAGTCGAGTATCAAAAGTTTTAATTCCATCGTGAAAGGCGACAGAAATGTAGTTGCTCGAATTTAAAATGTGCCAAGTAGTCTGTTGCAATTGTCTGCCGGGACGAGTAGACAAAGTAGGCGGAAAGTGAGAAATAAACTGCTGAGAGAATTAATTTCGAGTGAAAGCTCTGAGCTTCGCATAAAATACACCAACAGGAAACGATGGAAAGGTAAACGGAGTAAAATGATTTGTCTTTCATTGCTGTAGCATTTTGTAATTTTCTGTTTGCTGTCGTCTTCCCAGAAGTTTCAGTTTCACCTCAGAGAGAGAGAGAGAGAGAGAGAGAGAGAGAGACAGTCACACTGTACGCAGGCAGTGTAGTGCTAAGTCTTTCTAACCAACGAACAATCGAATTTCTTGTTGTCAATTTCATGACGCCACCTCACCTGCAGTTTTTATTTTCACTTCACCTGTCGCTTAATATTATTATCCCTTTTTGTCGGAATTTGTCGGAGTGGCGACCCGGCCATCGCGATACCGACACCAACACAAAAATCCAACGCCCTTCCACACGAGTTACCCTCGAGCGTAAACGTTTATTCATACGTACGGTCATGATAATTGATTTTTTTTTGTTCTTGTGTTTTGCAGAAATAAAAAAAAAATTAAAGGATACGCAACCCGTGAACTATCACGATTTTTCTAATAACAGGAGAGTGGCGAACGGGAAACGGAATCAACAACAAGTGGGAGAAACGAACGTTATGTACTTGCTCTACACAGTCGTTTCATACAACTATATACGAAACTTCTTTATTATATTAATTATTGCATAAGTCATTGATTTTACCACAGCTCTATGTATCAAAGTTCTATTTAATGTATTTAGAGTATACAACAATTCACTTATGGAATTATTGAGAACTTGTCAGTGCAACTTGTCGCCGGTCTTGTTTACAACTTGAACGTTCCCAGAATTATGAATTTGTTATGAATAAAAAGTCGTAAATCAAAATGAGAGAAAAAATCACAAAATTATTTTAAATGTAATTAAATAAGTTCGACGTGGTTTCGTCTGACCACCTGAGCACCTGACGTACCAGGTACTCGTCCATTTTCTTTTTCGGGGCACTCATTACCCTATTAAATAATCTAAATAAGTTCTAAATGGACCCGGGGGTAATTATTTTTACGAACAATGATTGTTCTTATTTACAGTTACGTAAAATGGATCATTTAACGGACTCCCGTCAAGATGATTTACATACCTGTCCTTATTCTATTAAAATGCCTGTGCGGCATTAAAAGAGCCCGACTATATAGTGCCTTCCCCCTTGTGTGTGTGTGTGTGTGTGTGTGTGTGTGTGCAGCTCATCGGTTTCTGATGGATTTCAGATAGAACGCTTTGAGAAAGTGCATCGGATCCATTTAAGTTCTCGATAACGATGGAGGTGGGTTTCTTTTTCACTCTGAAAAGTCGTGAGTGCAGCGTTCAGCGAACTCCAGATAATAGATAACAGTTTATTTATTCAGATAAAGAGATACATAACCGATTATGAGATCGGTTTTGGAATGAATTAAGCTGATGCGTCATTGATCCGTCAATTTGAACCTCTCCACCTTTAGGGATGTTGCCGTGATAATATAAAACATGCAACACGTTCTAGAGAACTTAATGCTCTCCCGTGACGTGTCGTGTTTCGGGTCGTTGTGTGCAGGGTAATGTAAGGGAAGAGGTTCGCAAGTTCGGTGAGGGCTTAAAGAGTCAAGTCGATTGGACTACCGACACTCTCGGTGTATATTTTGGTGCATGTGGTGGTGGTGTGGTGCACCGTAGCAGTAGCAAAGTACAGTTTGCTTGAATCAATGTTGTACACCTGATCAGGTTGTTGTACGCAGTTTCACATTCTTTTTTAACGGTCGATTCCAACTTATTAAAGTGTTGATTACCTCCCTGACTTTCTGCATACTTCCTCGTATTTGTCTCTCTCTCTCTCTCCCCTCCTTGAAAACCTGCCTTTCTTCAGGGTAATTTGAAACAATTCGTGACAATCAAATCGGGCGTATGATTAATAGTTTTGGAGGATTTGCTCCGATTATCTGATTCAAAAAAAAACCGTGGATCAAATATGAATTTTACGGCGTATTCGACAAGGTGCGAGAAATGAAGAGGGCAGGCAAAACCCATTTTGTGCCCTGGCTCTCTCCTGAACGATAGCAAAGAGTCGGAAACTCAGCCTTTGGGGCAGATTTCCGATTATCTGGGCCAAGCTGTTAAATGAAAAAAAAAAATGGATTTCACCCGGAAGCCAACCTGGGAACCTTCTTAACGGGATTTTAATCGAAGCTTTCCGTCTCGCTCTCATACGCTTCTGTACACTTCTGTATGATTGCAGATAACGAGTGGACAACAGCTTCTGTCTCGGTCTGTCGCTCTTCCTTCCTAATGATTTATTTTTTTCCTTTCTTCCCGTTGAGTTGTCGGTATCGTCCATTATTGGATTCCGTGCTACATACGTTCATTAAACCTCCATAAGACTTGTTTTAGGCTTAGAGCAAAAGCTCGATAGATCAGGACAGCCGGAAAAACGAAATTAATTTCCGTGTAAATGGATTGTCTGACGTGGTGAAAGGCAAGTGAGAGAGAGAGAGAGAAAGAGAAAGAGAGGCAGAGGATTGGGCGAATCCCTGGGCTAATTGTTCTTCTGAACAATTTTCGCTTCTCGGCTAATTAAGAAACGAGAGAAAATTGGCTCAGACAGTTTCCCCAAGTTTCACTTTCTCACCTACCTGAGCACCAGGCCGCCGGAGAAAGCTTTTTCAGGTATTAGTGACAACAGGAGAAGGAGAAGGCAAATTTGATTTGTCAGTGTGAAACCAAACGGGTGATTATTTGCCGCCGTGTGCCGCTCTCGCTTAATTTAATGTCTTCCATTGTTTACCTGCCTCTCATGTTACAGTGTTGTACGACCAGAGCATGTTCTGTTGCTACTTGCGGAAAAGCGCCTAGCCATGTCCCCAACAGGAGTCGAGTCTATGTGTAGTGTAGTGTACATAATCTGATGTGATGGGGTAGATGCTTCACACCTACGTGCTACAGACTTAACATTGCCCTGTACTATTTTGCTGTTTTACTACTTCTCTTACAGCCGGTTTTAACTTGCTCTTCTTGGATGCCCTCCACTTTTCCCATTCTCTCCATGAATATTTCACGTCGGTGAACCCTGTTCCTTTTCATCTTGAGACCCCGTGCAATATTTACGCTTTCATTCTTTGAATTTCTCAACTTGTTTACGACTCGAACCGATTTGGCAAAGTTTCCTTCTCAAAATGGATCATAAACCCAATGAAAAATTCAACGTGAAATAAGTTTTGATTAAGTTTCAGGCCGTTTTCCACCTTAAAACTCGAGCTTTCGACGTAATTATTTTAGCTCAAGTAATTAATGAGCATCTGAAATTGACCGTTTTATGTCGGCTCTTGGGACAAATAGAGAACACCGACCAGAATTTATGTTCTCCTGTCCTGGCTATTCGGATGAACTGGCCATAAGCGAACAGGTGGGCAGTGCTTCGGGACGACAGCAAAAAACCTCTCTCTCTGTTGGGATTTACATATTAAATTTAGGTATGATGTGCGGGATGGACGGAAAGAGATTTGTTTCCACTTGTCAGTAGTTTAACCGAATGAATTTTAATTAAACTATTTTAATACGCTGCGATGCCGCGGTGCACCTCCTGGTGAAGGTAGAAGGTTCTACGGGGAATTAGGCATGGACAGGTAGTTATGTAAAGTGTAAGTAGAGTTTAACATTTCAGTATTAGTATTGTAGAGAGCGGGGCTTATATAAGTGGGAAATGAAATTATAAGCAGAGTAGAATAGAAGAACAAAACACAGTGGTGGTGAGTGATGTTTTGAGATTTGCACCTGACTTTAAGGAGTGGGACGTCTCCCTCCTGGCTGCAGAACTTCTTTTGCAAAAGAATGAAACGTGTAAGACATGAGGAGTTGTGGTGTATAATGAAACTCCATTGTAGTGAATCACTGATTTTTGTTAGTGAACTCGGGATTTGGACTACAGAACTTGTTTGTGCGGCCACGAAAGCTAATTCTCTGGGTGTTACCGAAGAGTTGGACACATCGGACACCCGAAATATTTTATCCAAGTATTTGTGTCCCGTTCAGAAGTCGAATAATCTCAGTCAGTGTTCCTTTCAATTCCTTAACCAGGAGGTTCTCCTGGACGAAATCGCGACAGCCGGGTGAATTAAACCCACAGGAGAGTGGTAAAAATCTATCAAAGTTTAAAAAAGTAGAAAAAAGGTTTTGTCGGTATCGAAGCTTCGAATCTTGTTAAAGCAGAACGAAGATTAGAATAAAAAGCAATTTCCTTTACTTTCGATGTTCAACCATCCGTACGCATAACAATGGATTTTAATGGGCTTATTTTCAAAAACTTTTATTTTCTTCTCCTCTTACTGCCTACCGTTCCATTACCTTTTTTCCATCCTTCCTCGGTTTCTCTCTCTCTCTCTCTCTCTTCATCCGCTTGTTTTCGCGTACTTTACAAACTTTCGGGGAAAACTTTTGTGCTCGTTTTCCTACTCCTTGCGATTTCTTCGCGCTTTCCGCCCATCTCCCGTAGAACATCCTTTGATTATAACCTCGTGTAAGGTGCCTTCCGTCCCACCCTCCTTCGTCTCGGTTTTTTTTTTATTTTACCTAGGTCTCTCCTTTGTTGAACGGATGAAGAAACTCCTCAACTTCGATTGTGTGTTCCCTTAATACATAATCCCTACGGAAGAAAAGAAGTTTCAAAAGAACAATGTAAAGAAGGAGAAGAAACGTTCAATTTTCCACCATTTTATAATTGGTTTCGTTCTTATTAACGCGTCAAAACTTCAACGACAGACATCTTTTAAAATAATTCTCCGTTTCGCTCGTTGCACTTCGGCAGGACTCGGAAAAGTAGACCTCCTTCTGGACTGAACCTTGGCTGCTCCCATTCCTCGGTCTTCCCAGGAAATCTTTCAAGAATAAGTAGTTCGTCCTGCCATGTAACTCTTCCGCTGGCACTTTAACTAAACTGTATGTGTTTTGCACATGCATATTTAAAATGCAGTCAGAATAATACCTTGTATGGAAGACTATCGTGGTGATGTGAGCAACAATTAAATTTTAAGGGTGCTCGTTTCAGTGAGTGTAATCGAGAGAGAGAGAGAGAGAGAGAGACAAAAAAACAGTGAAGATTACATGCATTACGTGCAATTTTCCAATCCATCATTAACTAAGTATCTTAATTGATTGGAGTATAATTCTCAAGTGTCACTCGGCAAGTAATTAAGAGTGCCATTGATTAATGACTTTCCTACACACTCTGTGATACCTTCTAATCAACCGTTGGAAATTCACACTTTGAAAACACATCAACAGATGTTAACTTCTTGAAGAGTTCGTCTGTAGGTTTTTTCTTGCACGTCTGTCAGAGCTCGTCTAAACTTCATTTGATAAAACAGGAATTCATCTTTTTTGCAGAGTTCGTCAAAGTTGAGAAGATAGTTTTGAGAAGGGGTTCTCGAAATGAAGGGTTTACATTACCGATGTGACAGAAAATTAAACAGTTCTAAACAAATTCGAAAGTGAAATTCATTAGAAAGCTTTCGAGGGGGATTTTTATCAGACTAGGGAGGGGACTTTATCTGTCGTATTTGGTTATGACAAAACAAGTAACTACAATACGTAACATCATCGTGTCGCTTAACGGTAAGAATTTTTAAGAGAAACTTGTCGGTGAATTCGGCGACAACCGAAAACAACGAAAGAAGACACGGAACTTTTAATGGGTTAGAATGAAATGAGGGAGAAAGAGAGAGAGAGAGAGAGCGACAAGTAGAGAAAGACCAAATTCCGGTTCTGTCTAAGTGAATTTCAAACCGGAAAGGAATAGCCGGATAGATGGAAGTAGAGGAGTCGACAAGAGGAAGAAAAAAAGGCGACTGCATTAAAACTTTGCCAAAACGGAAGGGAAACCGTTAGCTGTTGGATGTTTAGGGCATTGATGCCAATTGTCAAAACTTCAGTGGCAAAACTTTGGACAAAGTTTACTAAACGAAGGGGACATGTAGGAAACACTGTCATTGTCTGTTAGTTGCCAACTGCTTCAAACTCTCCAAAACATTCGAAACGTCACGGTTTTATTTTGGAAAAAAAGTCTGGAAACGGTGGAGGAGCAGTCGAGGGCTCCGAGTCGAAACCTTCGGGCCGGGTGTCGTCTCACACCCGGAGGAGCACCAAATCGGACCGGCACCCATGGTACTGTCACCAGAACTACGAGTGCGGTACATACAGTACAGTACAGAAACCACGCACACCAAGCTCCTCGAGTTTCACCATTTCACTTTTAAGTCAAAGTAGCAAGAGATGAAAATTCAGTTGGAGCTACCTGCAGACCGCTCCCCGAGCGAGTTTGTAATTTACACGACGAGAACATGGGCTACCTGTACGTACCGAACAAGTAAACATTGTAAAAGAGAATTGTCTCAAATTATACGGATGAACTTATGTTCGAAAATTTTGAATTCATTCGAATTCATGTAATTACGATGAACCGGAACGATCTTTTGTCTTATCTGCTTCCTCTTGGTTACGTCTGCCTAGAAAAAAACTAGGCTCTCTCTCTCTCTCTCTCCTTTTAGAGTCTCGTCTGAAATAGTTCTAGTTCAACAGCTGCCGCATAAGTCATTACATACATGAGTATTAATAATTCACCCGGTCATTTACAACTGGTTAGCCTTTTACATTTTAAGGGGTGAGGGTAGACCTCGAGGGGCGAAACCTACTTGAATGCTACCTTTTACACGACTTTTTTGTCAGACTTCTTAACAAGACGGCGACTGTAAACATGGTTTTTAACTAAATTGTTAGGTGCTAATTTTAAGGGGAAGGGAGTAAATAAGAGCGTTGTGCTTCCGTTGATGTACCCCGGAGAAAGACGGTTGAATGGCTCAATGAGTTACACATGAAGGTATAATGCAAGTTCTGTACTTCCTGAAAAGTGTAGATTCCACATATGAATTGAGTCATAAAGTACCAGATAATCAAGAGACTTGTATTGAGTACACACCGAGGTTCCGTACACACCTTCATTATTAATTTGAGGACCATTGAAGCAGGTTGTTGTCTTGGACTCTACACACTTACTTTACGAATGGTTTGCAGCATTTAAATAACACAACTTCAAGTAGATAACTTCTACGTATATGTCATGTATAATATTTTATTTTTGATGCAAGTAAACGTCAAAGTGACACGTCCGAGTAGGTTTGAATTTGTACGTCACACCGATGAGAATTAAAATTTGACCAATTAGAATTAAACTTCTTATTACTCGTCATGCGTATTACATGTAAATTATTAGTAATATAGTTATACAGTCTGCGTTTCACAGACCTTAAATAGTTGGTAGGTTGTTGGTAGGCGATAAAAATGTCACGGAGAAACCATCCACTTATTTGCCAGTAGTAAAAAAAAAATAACCAAAATTAGTGGGATACCTCGGTAACAAAGTGCTACTTGCCGAATGCTAATTGAAGTATTATTTTGTAAACAGTTACTAAACCGAGGATTAGCAATAAATATTGTAAATGATAAACCTGATTAAGCCGCAAACGTAGAAATTACAATGAAACGCAGTCTGTTTTTATTCATGCGGGTCAGAAAAACGGCCGTTAATAATCGTTTGTATGTAACTTCGTAGCACCACAAAATGGAAAATGGCTGTAAAAAATGGTAGTACAACATTATCTTAATTCACTTCCTTTTTTTTCACAACCTCCATTAAACGCCATATTTTTCCACCTTTTTTTTAACTCTCCCAATCTTCTTAAAACTATGTTTTTCGTTTTAGTCGGCGCTGCCAACCATCTCCTGGCCGGTGTGGTTTTCGGGGCAGGTAAGCTCGTAACTCTCACTTTTCCTCTCCGTGTAGATGGTAGACGAGCGGGAGCTACGACCAGAGTGTTCGGATCGTTGGAGAACATCGCGACAGACCTGTCATTTGTCAACAGGTAACTGCACAAGGAGCAAAACTAAGCTACCGCCACTTCATCGCACCGTTGAGTTTAATTTAAAACGATGTGCGAGAGAGAAAGGCGAACAGTACAATTATCGGTTTGTTTACTTAACTCTCACGATACTACTTCATGGTTTCTTGTAGTTTTCCTTTGAACGGAATGAAGCGTGAAAATACAACGTGGGTGACACTAAATTCTCTGACGAAGTTGGAGGGAATAAACAAAAGTGAAGTATCAATGACAATGCGACGTGAACGGGACGCGTGGTAGCAGCAGCAGAAAGTGAGAATCAGAACATTTTGTTTAGCATTGAAGACGAGAGATAAAAAACTAGGAGAAAAGAGCTAGGGTTAGGAAATATGAAGTCTATTACGACTGTGAAAAACCCTGAAGCTCGGTAATTTCATTAAGAGGAAATTGCATTGCATTCGCATATAAAAGTTTATTTGAATGGGTTTAAAGCGGAAATGGTGCAACGGGAAGACCCAGATTTAGTCTATTCGACTCCTAGAAACCCTTCCTATTTTCGCCTCAGGTTTTTTAACTTTAAACTCGTTTTACACCCTACGATTCGTCGTCAGTTAAATCTAGTAGATAATTTCTAGGCGGTGAGTCAAGTCTCGGGGACCGCTGAAAGAGAATGAATAATTCATGGTCGGCTACTCAAATCGGTTCATGGTTATTAGTTAATAGAACAAATTTTAGTTTTGTTCGTCTTATTAAATTGATCTCATCCCCGCAGGGCAACCTTTAAGATTTTCATCCCTATCCCTTTGTCCCGATGTAACTTATGCGAATCCGTTGATGCGGACAACGACTCGGAATGTGTGTTGGGGGATGACTCTGCAAACAAATCAAATAATTCGTTATAGTGAACCGTATAAATGGGGGAAGGGGGGTCGATTCAATAGCGTTGAAAATTTGTTTTTATTACCGAAAATAAATTAAATAAAGAATGTAACAGTAGGCATTGGTTCCGAGGCTCCGAGTGTACACATACTGAAGTTCAGAGAGTCAGTGTGCAGAGAGTATTCTGCGTAGTCGTATTTTACCTCACATCAGCTGTACTCGGCGGCAGTAGTATTCCTAGTTATTGCTAAGAAGCGGAATTTTTGTAGAAAAAAAAAAGATTAAAATGCCGGAATGGAGAAAATATTTCATTTTTGTTTTTATTACCCAGACCGTATGAGAAAGAATAACAAATTCCACACGTGGAACAATCAATTTGTCTTACGTCTACAACTCAATAATTCCTTTCAGTTCCGCTTGTTCTATTCTTCTTTTTTTTGTTGTTGTTCTTTGAATTTCGTACCATGTAGACTTTGTTAAGGTACGGATGGAGTTTAGGAGCGGAATGCGATTGTAAGTCGTTACGAACAAAGCAAGGGTGACAGGGTAGATACACGTAGCAGTAGACTGATCTCTTTACTTTGTGTAATTTCAACGTTTGATTTTAGCAAAAACAAAAATGCATCATTGCAAGCAAACGTCGAATGTCACATAAAAACAATGCACGAATAAAAGATTCAACATTTGAAATTTATGAGGTGGAACATTACAGATGAGAGACGACGTTCGGAGTCTGTGACGAGCCCGTTCGGGGTACAGGGCACAAACAGGAACCGAAGACGTACTTCAAAAAGAATCTCAGCCGCAGAAAAAATCAATCAGCGAAGAGAACAACGCTTTCGATTTTTCAACTCATCTACAACAGTAGGAAACAAAAATAAATTGCATAAAAAAAAACGATGCTGCCCAGGGTGACTGCGAATGTTCCACCGAAGACTCCCACACCCTTCGAGAACAACTGGAAGAAGAACAAGAACAAGAGAGCAAACCCTTCACCAGGACTTTCCAGCATAATTGTCTTGAATTCAAATTAGTATCCTCAGATATTCGGTCGCCTTTCACGGGGGCAGAAGAATAAAAAAAAAGAGAAACTTTCTCATTCGCAACTTTCTCTTCTCTCTCTCTCTTTTTTTTTTTAACTCTGTGGAAAAAGAGAAAGAGTGAAAAAGGGAAAAATTCAAAATTCAAAAAAAGTCCCGTTTCTTTCCGGTTCGGTTTGAATTCTAATCGTTTCCGGCGGCCATTAAGAAATGAAAATTAATTAGCGTCAGAGGGCAGTGGGAAAAAAAGGAAAACTAATGAATTCAATGGAAAGATCCCTGAAAAAGGAAGAAAAGTTGGGTAAAATCAAAAAGTTACGATCGCATTTAATGTAGTGCAAATCAATTTTCTAAATGCGTGCAGCTGCAAATTGCTGTCCGTTCCCTTGCTCGCCTCTATTTATTGTATTTATTTTATTCTTATTTATTGAATTACCCGCTGTAACGTAAATTCTTCGTCCAGGTTCACATCGTCGAAGTATGACCACTCCTGCAGTCGCGGTTAGTTAGTTAGCGGTACTTACCTCTCTCGTGGCATCTTTTTTCAGGATTCAGGTTTTTTTTTGTCTACTTCTATGCTTCGTTTCTATCCCGAATTCATCTACGTCTTCTCCTTTCCTAAGTGTCCAATTATATAAAGATATTGTTTTGCAAATTAAAGACATAATTCATCGTTCGGGTTCTCGAAAACGCTTTCTCATGGCTCGGATTAAGTCATTTCTCACTGCAGGTACAGGCACACACAGGCACGTTCACGCAGGCAATCATTTTCTTTTCCCTGCGCCTTGGACCACTGACCGGAACTCTTCTTCCCATCTTCGGTTATCTGATTGATAAATGGGTCGTTAATTCGTGACCTCTCCTATCGCGGCAACACCGGTAGAATCATCGTAGGAGTTCTCTTGCCTTAATTGCCGTACCTGAAAGTGTTACATCTTCATAGGTAGAAAAATTCCACATTGGTCTGACAGCGGGGTCAGTCCGGAGCTGGCCGCGAGCGATGTGACCCATGGCCCACAGTCATATTTTACGAAATTAACCTGTCCGAGCGTCACCATTCATACCTGTTTTTATTTTTTGGCCTTGGACCCGGCCCCTTTGAAACAAAGGAAACCAAGTGGACGACATCGAAAGAGGAAAATGCAACTTGGTTGGTGCAACAACAACAACAACTAAAATTATTAATTCAATGAATTTATTTTTCTATGATTAATAGTAATAAATTGAAGACTCCTGCAGAATTATTCCTCCAGCTCTCTCTCTCTCTCTCATGTTTAATTAAGAACTCTTAAGCCTGACAATAAGCGGATTTTTATTTATTTTAATTTTTTGCTTATTAACTAGGTGAATGGCTGGAGGATGATCGATCACTTTGTTTGTGTGTTACTCTCCTTCCTAGAATAAAATTATGTTTGATAAATTGAGAGGAACTCCAATGTGTTTATTGGACTCAGCAGGAGTGCTACGGCAAAATTCCAGTACCAGAAGTTCGTACTCTGCGTGTACGATTTCTGTCTCGAATAACTAATCATAGTTCCAAATAGTTTTATTTAATAAGAAAGAATAGTTTAGGACACAGTGAATGAAAGAGTGGTAACAGTTACCCTTTTGCTGTTTGGTTCCTTTCGGTTTCTTCCTTTTTCCCCGCGAACTTTTTCACTGCAGGAGTCTCCGGTTCCTGGTCCATCTGCTGTGTTTTGGTTTTGACCGGGAGACCGCAACGGAGAATCGTTTTTAAATTATTACGAGTCACAACCGGAAAGGAGATAGGCATCTACCTGACCTCTGTGACCACCTGCCAAGCCATCTTGTTTCTGTAATTTATTTAACATCTCAAACAGCTTCCAGAAAATACCTCCGAGATTCTGGTAGATAGTCGTCGAACACCTGGAACATCATCATTCCACGGTGGTGCTGGGGGTGCGAGCGAATGCGGGTGGTAATCCCAGCGCATGATGCTGGAACACGAAGCTTCACCTGGCTGATACCTTTTTAGTTTTTCACCTTTGGCTTGAGTGATGGCGCCCAGAGGTATGCCCTTGTTATTCTCGAAAAGATTAAATCCCGCATTGTGTCGAGGTGTTAAAGAAGCAAACTTGAAACATGTCCCAGAATTTTACTGCTAAGTTTTCTCCGGTGCTTTTCATCGGTGCCTTTTTTATTTCCCGTAAGACCCTTTTGTGTTCTGTCATTTCATTTTACTTCTTCTTAGTGGTAAAACTGATTACGTTTCATATAGCTACAATGGAAGAGAAGGCATTAATTCTTATTGATGGTGTTCAGTTTCCCAAAACACACAATGAAAGCAATGTGAGTTCTCATTAGGTAAATTAATAACCGACGATATATGTTAATAGGTTCTTGTTTTTTTACATTTATAAATACAAATAGGGTGTCATCCCTTACCAAGAAACTAATTTCTGTCTTCCACCCTACTTACCTGTCTAAGACCACGAATCTTTTGCGGACAACACACGAGGAACATAAATAAAATTAAATATAGAACAATAGTCAAGTATAGTCGTGGGAGCTTTTTTAACATGTCGGGAACTTTTTCATTTGAATAAAATTTGGTTGTGATTTATGATTCACATCGCGAACTTTTCCTACCTTCCTACCTTTCCGCCTGCTTTTTCTCATTCCAGCCGCACCTTCATCTCTTTCCCAACCCTCGTTCCTTCCTTTTTCCCTCCAGTCTCTTCTTTCGGGTTAAAAATTTGTTTTGCATATTTCTATCGCATAAATGTCTTTTGTCAAATATTAAAAACAATTTCAGTGAAGTTTCACATCAGGCAGCAGTGGCCCCTCATTAATAATTTATAATTTTGTACCAACAGAAATATGCTCTACACCTTTCTTGTATCAGGTGAACTGCTCAAATGTTGATTAAACATATCAAACATAAAACGTATCACTCTACAAGTGATTGCCATTGTATAATGTATACTACCTGAATGTAGATTGTATATCCGAAGTTTCATTCTTTAAAACTATTTTTAAAAGAATATAAATAATGTAATTTTAGGGTATTTCTTCTTCAGTTAATCCACCACCAAAACGAACGAATGTTCCAAAGAAGATGGACTTGCAGACCGGACGATGATGATGAAAACTCAGAAGATAACAACTCAGAGTTTAACACCGGGGATGAGTAAAACATTGTTCGCCAATTATTAATATTAATAAATGGTATGAAACGAAGGTCGGGAATATCGATTGGAAGTTTTAATAAGAAATAATAATTAATTTTTTATTACGATACGCCGGAAGGAAATAAATAAAGAACGGAATTCGCCATCTTTCCTCCGGGGAGAAAATAAAAGCAAGAAGTGGACGGAGTACGGGAAAACCGGAGGACCGGCTATAATATTTATACTGAATTCATAAATAATTGCGTGAATGCTAAAATCTGTTTATTTTTAATTAATTTTGCGAAATTCATTCTCTTTAAATAAATGGAAATGTTATTGGGGACGAAGCGGAACAATTTGACGAAAAAATTAATGTTTAAATTTGCTCCTCCCGTCTGAGTTATCCGCTCGCTGTCTTCCTTTGTGTGTGTCTCTTTGTATTTGTACAGTGGGAAGACTGTGGGGTATGTGAAAAGCGGAAAGCACACACACACAGGAAACTAATACGAAAGAAAAACAGAAGAAGTGAACGCGAAAACTTTGACAAAACAATTGGCGAGAGAAGATAAGTTAAGTCTCGTTTAATGGGAAATAAACTACCTGACAAATGTACAAGTTGCATTTTGCGCTTGTAAACCTCATTTTGCTACTGACAGCCTCCATTAAACGGGAACAATTTCATTTGACACACAGTCAACGACCGCAAACTTTTTTGTTTGATGCTGGCAAGGTGAGTGGTGTTCAGAATTTTATGATAATTCCACCATGAAATCGAACGAAACATGTTGTCGCTCGTCGGCCAACACTTGAAGACTTATTAACTCTATTAATAAAGAAGGAGACTTCGTAATTCAAGCGCCGTAAACAAATAAATAATCAATGACGCTGACACGCTAATAAGTTTTTACTATTCTCGGTTCCGCGCTTCGGAAACCATAGACGTTATAACAATAAACGTTGTAGGAGAATGATAATATTACATTTCTCGACGAGAACGCCACATAATAATAAATTATGTAGATGCAGAGATGGTGTCCGTTGTTGCTGTCGTTCAAATTTAAGCGATGACACCAAACTTTTATTACATTTCACCAATTTAAATTTCACCGTGACGGTGGAGGATGGCAGGGTTGAGGACACCCTTGGTAGTGTCTGCTGGAGGTAGAGAGCACAGAGAAAGGTGCTCGGATGACTTGACGATCGCGAATCATAGCAAAACACCACACAATTAATGTGAATATTAAGCACGAGTCTAAATGATATTGAAAAACGATTTAGCCTGAAAAAGTTTCTTGATGAAGAAGTCCTTTTCGTCGGATTTCTTAAACTCATTAATGCAAATATCATTAAGAAAATTGAAAAGCATTAGGCTCGGTGGCTATCGGAGTTTCTCCGGATTTTAGAGCTGAGCTTTGGACTTCCAGGGATCCCAAGAATAGTTTCTTAAGTAGCTAAACTCTAAGATTAAACTCGCGAAAGGTTTCCTCTTTGAATTTCGTGTGCAAAAAATATTCCTTCTCAATATTACCTCACTCCTCCGACTACACACGGCTTGTTTGTTGCTTTTCGAGTTCACTAATTTGGTGTTCAACGTCACTTCATCCGTCGTTTTTTGAGAGATGATGAAGTGACAGGTGACAAAACGGTCTAATTGACCAGCAACAATTTCTTCTTTTCACGTTTTAATTTGATGTTGACATTGCCCGACATTTTGGTGCTTTTTTCGAACCGAAAATCGTTATTTAAAAACTTTTAACTGAGCTCGGAAGAGAAGAGCCGGACGGAGATTTTCGTCCATGTCTTGCATTTTAATAATGGCGTATCAAAGGACCGTCGAGGGAATCTTCTTCTTCTTCTTCGTCTTCATCTAAGTCTTGTCCTTTATTCGAGTTTTCCATGCTTCGCAAGAGAATTTAAATAAAAATTCCTCATCTCCTCTTTTTTTTTCTCGGTCTTTCGTCTACCTCCGAATCCATCCAGAGAAATCCCTTCAAAGCAATGCATTAGAATTCGTTAACTGCCGAGACTCGAAACGCACGCGGAATAAGAATGACCAACAAACTGAATTCGGATCAATGAGTAACGAGGTTATTTAATATTGATCAGACTCTTGGGAATGTTCGAAAGCTGACGTGAAACATAACAATATGACAGGTGACCAATATTCGACGTCGTAAAACATAACGGTCTCGTATTAATGTTGACGATCCAATTTTAATTTTTGTTATGGGCAAACGACGGAACGTTAGTACGTATTCTTCTATGTAATAAATATTGTGTATAGCCTACACAGATTGAAGTATGTGTTACGGTGAAAAACATAAAAACTTCAGCGGTAGCAGTACTTTAATCATTAATAATTGGCTTAATAGATGTATGCGAACGCAACATTCGTGTAGTAATTTACTGTAAGACATTAAGTATTTCAATACCAAATCAACAATATGCTGAGAGAGAGAGAGAGAGTTAAGTTGGTAAAGTCAATTGCATTTAAGGATGGACAAAACAATTATTATAAATTATTCACATTGTTAAAACTTGAGGATTAATTTTGTAAATTAAATTATTAGCCTTTGGGTTGTTTTCGAAGAGAACGCCAACGTGGATCTCGTCATCCGTTTAATTATTAATTTACTAATCAGAATCATCATAAAGTTCACACGAGAATTGGGTCAGGTAAAATATAATTTTGCAATGGGAGAAGATACCAAATGAAATAAAGCAAAGTACAAAAAATAAAATAAAATTGTGCCGGTCGAATGAATGAAAGAGGTAATTTGTAAGAAAAATGGTGTGAAAAGGCGTGTTTTTAGGTATTCTCTCTCTATCTCTCTATCTCTCTCGGAGGAACCCGTTAATTTCGAGGAAAGAAATGTCTGGTACCAGGTACCGAGGTACCCGTTGACTCCGTTAACAAGCCTCGTTAGCACAATTAGCCGATGAAAGGCAAATGTGAACACTCAAATTCACAACTTTAATGGCCGGGTTTTTTGACCTTTTGATTATTGTGCACGGGAGGAAGAATTAGAGGCGAATAGCGCAATACTTAAGGGATGCTTTTCACCTAGTTAGGCGGAGGAAAACCTTTCCGTTAATGACCACCTTGTCGACCTCAAGCAAAGTTCCACGATAATGAAATGGAAGGACTCGAGCGAACACCTGCCAACCCCTGGCGAAAAAGGTAATTGCGTCCGAGGTGTCTCTTGGCGCCTTTGTGAAACAAAATTTGTTTTTCCCTTATTTAAAGTCTTTATTATTGACTTCCAAAGTTCTTAATCGGTGCCTCCTGCCTTTCTGGATATTCCTTTGTCATGCATATTACGACCCGAAACAAAAGGAAAATGCCATTAGCCGGTTTTTAAAAAGACCACCTGCAATAGCATGCTCAAAATACTCCCGTTTAATTAGGAACCTCTCGAACGGAAGTACCGACGCATGAATTTTGTGGTATTTTCTTGTTGACCTCCCCCCAGCTTATCATTACAAGTTTATCAGCTTAATGAATGATAATTGCAATACAGAGGCGATCAGATTGATAGTCACCGGTAGGCCGACGAACCTTAAGTACATCGTCCAATATATAATAATTAGGTACATATATAGTTTAAGTGAACTCAAATTCGTAATAAGTTCCGTCTAGTGTGATTATACATATATTTATTCTCCAGAAGTCAGAAAAAGTTATCCGGACTGGATCCGGATATTTGTCAAACGCATCGGTTTTAGCTTATTCGACCGTAAACTACGGACTCGTCTGGAAAAAAAAATATAAACTGACTTTGTCAGTGGCAAATCTCGGCAAATCGAAACTCAAAAAAGCAGGTGGCGGTCAAAAGGGATGAACCGGGGAAAATGGGGAAAAACCAGAACGAAAGTTTCTTCGCTTGGGGTCGCCAGAGAAATAAATCAAAACTATTATAATTTATCTAGTTCCTCTAAAAGTTGTGTACATTTCTTCGACTGAGTAAAAAAAAAAACACAAGTTTAAATGTAAAAATAGTCGTAAATTTTTATTGATACTTATCGATCAATCGAAAAGTGATCGGATATCAACCCGACGTCGACGAGAAGTGTAAAAGCGTGGCCAAGGAGTTCCACGAGGTAAGTCGGGGATTGTTTTACAGTCTGTGAAGGAGCGAGCAGAGAGAGAGAAAGAGAACTCAAGAGGAAAAATTGCTCTTGTTTTCTTTTCAATTGAGTAAACTCATAAATTTCATACTTCCGGAATAGCAACGTCATATCCGGCTTCTCACTCCTTCCGACTCACCGGAATCAGAAAGCTTTTTGACGTTACACTAATTATTCAAGAGGGCCCGCAACCAGTTGTAAACCCCGGAGCCGATTATTTATTATTTATTTGTGTGGGGGCTTCGGCATGTCCGCCATTTTGCCTTTCTTGTTGTCATAAACCGGAAAGTTTAAGGCGAAACTATTAGAAATGGATGACCTGATCTACGCTACTGACCCCTAACCTTCTCTCGAATATCTTATCCTAACGTTTTGCTCCTCCTCCTCCTCTGGTAATTGCCCGGAAGCTCGCCCGAAAATATTAAATTTATTGTTCTATGGAGGCGTCGGAAGATGTAAACAGTCGATGTGCAATGCCAGTGATTTCTCAGCTGGGGCTAGATAAAATAGCCAAGTTTTGGTAACGGAGTGGTATCTAAGACACATCTAATATTTTCTGGAAAATACTTGTTTTGGACTATGTGCTTTTGTACTTTATTTTTTTATATTACGCGTTAAAATTATATATAATAAAAATGAAGTAGTGTTACGTAACGAGAGTCTCTCAATTCATAGAGGAACTTTAAATGCGAGTCGTAAAACGAGAATCGCGGTAGGATAGCGAATGAAACATCACTTCTGTCCATCCGTGTGATCTTTGCTCGATGATCCCTCGAGTCCGAACCGATCGTAATCGATCTGGTTTCTCCGGTTCGAACTGACCGATCAGGAAGACTTGCCAAGTCAAAATGTCTGAAATTTTGTGCCACTAAAAGTGGTAGTTGAAGTCGAACGAGGTACTCGTTCACAGAAATAACCCGCACACTGATAGATTCGACAAGTAGAAAGCATGCCCGTAATTGATCTGTCGATCTCTTTCGACAACAAATCTGTGAGAAGGAGATTATTTGAAATGCGTCGTGACGTGTCTTACTGGTGGCTTACTCGTATTTAAATGTTACTGCCAAATAGTGAAATGCTTCTTTGAGCCACAGGCCCGACGTTGACTTTCAACTTGGATACCAGAAACACTTGGTTGGTAGCAGAGTGCAAGTTCTTCCAGGTAGAGTTTCCACTGCTAAATATTAAATTATATATGATTTCGTGTCCAACTTCGTTTCGTTGGGAAAGTAAGTACGTCTCAGCGGCAGCACTAAAAAAATTTACGCTACACAATAACTCCCTTTAACCCAGACGGGAACACGTGAACCCACGTGCACATTCCAACAGGGCAAAGCACAAGCCAGCTTTTTCTGTTTACAGTCCGGCGAGCGTGAAGAAAAAAAATTGTAAAGTTCATTCAGAACTCAGTTCACAAAGGAACACCCTCGTAAAAACGGTAGTAAAACTTTTCAGAAACCAAAACAATTATTTTTTTATATATATAAAAAGAAGAACAGAAACAAAGTTTCATTTCGGGAAGACTTATTAATTAATGGAAAGCTACCCGGCTTTTTTTGTTATTTACAAGTGTCGTACATTTGTAGAAAACTTTGAAACTAAAAAAAAAAAAATAAAAAAACACAACGTTGTGTTTTCTTTTTATGGATGACAGTTGTTTTGCTCCAAGTTAGTTAAGTTATTTATTTGTACGGCATTTCTTTTGTTTATTAAATAATCATTAGTTTTGTTTCATATCTACGTTTTTATTATGTGACTTATATTATGTGAGTGCGCTGTTGGAAGAGTTTCGTGGATCGAACTAAATGTCCTCAGTCCTTTATATTCTCTTAATTTTTTTTAATAAATTTGTTGTAATTCTTATGAACCCGGTATGGTTCACAGACTTTTGGCTCACTTGTTTATTAATTAGTCAAACTGTATAGAAGAAATAAATATTGATATAGATCATAGCTCAAACCTAATCAAAAAACTCTTAAGTAAACAAAAAATGTACTACCCACAACAGGTAGAATTTTAGTGACGAAAGGTTAGCCTACTCCTCTGACGGTAGAACTGCCCTCACATCAGTCAACTGAACTTCACACTGCACATGACTGAGAAGATGCAATAAGACCCAGGCATCGACTTAATTACTGGATAATACGACCATTAATGCTGTCACGGAACACAAAAATGCTAACAATATGTCAACTTCTCAGCCATTCTGTGACGTCTCTTTCTGTTTTAGTAAAATTTTAAAAGTGGGAGATTTAACTCGGTGCAACACCTCCCGAAGAGTAAAAATTTAACACAGAAATCGAGTCGAGAGCCAGTCACCAAGGACAAGATTCTGGGAATTGAGGGTTGAAAGGAGGAAACTTTAGGTCGAATGACAAATTCTATTAATATTTGAAGTACACAGACTGGATGGCCGTTAGACAATTAAAACTCGACGAGAAGATGACGAAGCAAAGTGACAGTTACAATTGAAAGATTGATGTCGAGTTTAATAATGGAAGGAAAGCGAAAGGGGAAACTTGCAAGTCCGAAGGTTTCTGCAGGGAAAACAAAAACAAAATGACATTCACAAACGGTTCGCCACGGATGACTGATGTTAATAAATGGACCGATATTATTAAAAACACCAAATGAATTATAATAATTTAGGTGGGAATCCCTCCTGTAGCGTTCGCCATGGGGAAAATAAGAAGGAAAAATGACCGAACTCAATTTCAGAGTCTCATTTCGGTTAACCCGTTAGCTTTGGACGCTATTTAATAGTTGAAATGAATGATGTGGGCTCTCAGGTGATTAATCTACGATGGTCACTGGGGCTGAAGGAATTGCTGTAGGTTGTAGGAGGGCAAAACGCACACACACACGTACACCAGGGCAGCCTTTTCAGGCGGGAAAAGGATTAACAGAATCATCTGGAAGAAAAAGAGGATTTAATTAGCTATTAATTAATGTCACGGGTGAAACTGATGGCGGTCTTCCGAATCAATTTCTAATGTTCATTTCTGTCAGCGGAATCCTTCAGACCTTTTCATATTCAACGGCATTCTAACTCTGTCACGGAACTCGTGAGGGTGAGATTCGTTCCTCTCCTGCGGATGATTCAGTGAAATTTTGCTCTTGTCGAGGGATTCCACTCTGTTACCATAAACGCAAGTACAAAACGAAGAAATAATATTTGTCCGAGTAAGATTTTGCATATGGTCAGAAGAAAAAGGGTGAAAATGGAAAACGAGGGCTTCTTCGACGGAGGGGGCGAAGATTAATAGCTTAATAATTGCCAGGGTGGGGATTTTATTAATCGTAGATTTGCCAATCAAAATTTCATCCACTGCCGCTCGTATCGGCTATCTGTTATCCGGTAAAATGAAAGAAATTTCATTATCGAGAAGAAAGAAAGGGTTGGCACGGTGGCAAATGTTGAGTTTTGACATACCCCAACAAGAGGAGTAACTGTTACACAAGTTACGCGACGTTGTTGTGTCATGTTCGAGCTTAGAGCGGTGCCATCAGAGGTATTAAGTGTGCTCGTGCCCTTGTCCGTCCGGTGTGAATTTTCCATCATACTTTGGAGTTTTCTCTTTGTTCGATTCCCGTCATTACGAGACCCCATTACCATGGTTTAATAGAAGATGATCAATCACGGTAAAAGCTGAAACGAGGGAGGAACCATGGCAGTGACACTTCCTTCACTTCGCCGACGGTCATCCGTCACTTCGCCCGCGGACTTTTGCATTATCGAACTATTTATCTCGTTTTAAGCCTTTCCCCGATGGTTTATCAGGTTGACCCTAGTTCTCTGCTTTGGTCTTTTGAACGATTTGTGTTACAAATCCAACGGGAGCCCGCTTACCTACTCGCTCCATTAAAGCGAATAATTCATTTCCTTAATGAATTATCTTGTGGACCTCGAGCTCGAGGGCATTCCGAGTAATAATGTCGAGAGATTGTGACAAATCCCTAAAATTCGAGCCATTTTTGTTTTCGGGGTCCTCTTCCTCTAATTGTACACTTTTCATTTCCCTCAGTCGGATTATCCGTTCTCGAGATGTTACGCTCCGACCCGGGGAACTCCTACGAATCCCTGAAATTGAAATTAAACAAACGAAAATCTTCGTTGCTGAGACTTTGGCTGTTGGCAAATTTCCTTCTTTTTCTGATGTGCGTCTCCCCCTCCTCCATCCCCCCAAAAAAAAACTACCCTGAACCCGCCACACGTGAGTAATTTCCCCGTGGAATCTGATGGTAAACGTCGAAACTCAAAAGGCGTATTTATGGCATCTGATAATGGGCAGAGAAGTCATGACCGACAAAAAAAAACGAGGCATTTAAATCGGTCACTCGATAAGAAACGGGTAAAAAAAGATATATACTTTTTTAACCACCACAAGGTAAAATTTCTCAGCATCTCTCGAACGACGAAAGGCCCAATCTGTTAAATATGGCAAACCGCTTTTATGGATTCATCGTTCGAGATAAATCATTTGCGGCACTCGCTTAAAACATCTCGACTCGAAAGGTAACGGACAAAATCGTATTTCATTATTTATTGCACGGAATTTCCTCTGGCAAAAACAGATAACCGCAGATATTCTGGACTTCAATAAACAACGTGTAAAAAAAGTAAAGACAGTCGAACGGGGAAACGTCCCGACAGGAACGGTCGCGATACTCATCTCTCCAAACCAAATTTGTGTATAGAAAAAGTATAACAGGTCAGGTAGTGAACGTCAGTCGACCGCGCACAAAATCACTGTTGTATACATACAATAATTTCGGTGCCGATATTCGAAACCGCGTCGAGATTGATTATAGTAATTTTTCCTATATAGCAAAGACTGAGAGCTTGGCGGTTGACTCCGTCCGCGTGCAAAACCGAATTGTACGACTCCACATTCCCTTAAATTAATTATAAAATCATTATAAATATTTTTTCAGGTTTGAAGACGGATGAAGAAAAAAAGCACGGGAGACGAATAATCGAAGTGAAAGGCTTGCGAGACGTAATAAATTGAAAAAGCCCTCAAAGGAAAAGAAAATAAACATTGGAAATTGCAGACCGAAGACAAAGAAAGAGGCGGAAATCAGTGGAGGAATAACATTGTCATTTTCTAGGTTTTGTTCGACTTCAACGGTGAAAAATACCCCCGGAAAAAAGGAAGAAAAACAAAGGATTGAAGAAAAATCAGAGGAAAAAGAAGAACCGGAGAATTGAATGGAATTATATAAGGAGAACGAATGATGGAAAAAAAAATCTCGGAAAGTTCCAATAAATTTTATTGTTGGAACAATCGATTTACACTCAGATGGGCAACTACCCAGAATTTAAAATGTGGCACTCTGACAAAGGAAAATGGCCAAAAAGTCTCAGAAATACTACTTTACTGCGACCCTCCCCAGCCTCCCAGGCTAGTTTTATAGTATAATATTATGTCTGAGCAAATGTCATTAAAATGTATAACTACCCGTAACCGTTTTACTTATCCTTCCTAATCCTACATATCCTACAAAACCCAGCATGTAAAGAAAATATATTGTAATATTTAATTGTACATAAGTCGGTTAGCTATTTTCCAAAAGTGTGTAATTTTATTTTAGTGTGTCGCCTACATTTTGCATCTTTGACCTTCTATCACACGCAACTTGTGTTGTACATGGTAAAATATAATATATTGTTTTAGTATAATCTCTTTGTGCACCACAATACAATTAATAACTTCATGTATTCATTTCACCGCCCAACATACACTTCTGGTGGTGTCACTTTGAGATTGAGAGTTGAAGTTTGGACGAGTGGAGGATGTTGATGAGTGGTGACTGACTAAAAAAAAATAGTAATGAATAACGTTAGAAGTGAGAAGGAACTTTTGTTTCGTCTTCTTACGGTCGCCGCCATTAGCCCGAAAACTACAATACCAATAACGTTAAAATTTTTACGAGCTGCACGCGGACGTATATTGCTCCACGAGTGGATTTAAACAAATTTCCCTTTCGTCCTTAACTTTATCTTTCGTCTGAAACACCCCTTTGGAGAAGGGTGAAATTGTGCTACAAAAGAAGTAAAGCAACGGATGATGCACTTTCTTTCTCCTGACAGTGCAATTCCTCAACGAGGCGAGGGAACCGTTTGAATTTTCTTTTGAAGAAATTTCATCCTTTCTTCTGTGCTACAACGAGTCGACGAGAGGGAAGACGGGACCCCGCGACGGGTAAACCGCCGACACAAATTGGGAGACAAATCTTTCGAGCGGTGTGCGACAAAGGGCCCTAGACAAAGTGTTCACCGGAAGTAGGAACGTGCAACTAAGCGGAAGTAGCGACACGTGTGGAAGCGCTGCGACAAAGATTTTGGGCCCAAGGGGGTGGACCGGCGAGTGATGGGCCCGGATAAGGGTGGTCAGGCGCCTCTAAGATAGTTTTTTTTTTTAAATGATTTAAACTCGAATGAGACAATAGCCGGCATTGGGTTAGATTCGATCGTCTATTAAATCTATTGTTCGGCTAATGACCTAGGAAGATGGTTAAACTTGCGCCTAGGAAACTGATAGAAATTCTTAACGACCCGTCGGTGAACCCTTGAAGTGCCGAGAAAGCGCTACTTAAAATTCTGCTTACCTCTTCGTAGGTGTAAAAAGACGAGGGGAAACGTTTCCTGTCAATAAAATTATACATAAACACATAACTAAAATAGTTTTGACACGAAGAAAGAAAATAAATAAAAATGGGAAGATGGAAACCGAGTTAATAATTTTTTAAAACCTTACCAAACATGACGTGCGACAGGAACATTCATATTAAGAAACGTTTGTAAATAGAAAATAAGTAAAGGACATAAATACAACGTATAAAAACTTATTAAAACAGAACTTTAATAATCGAAATTATACATAAATGAAAAGTCAAGTTCCTCAAACTTTGTATATATATGCATACTATGATAAATTCTGCACTCTGCATAAATTCTACAAATCTATAATATTGTATTTAGTATATTTTCCAAATAAAAATATTCTGCACATATTTATATTAATTTATTTGAAGGAGAAAGACAAATTAATAAGTTGTAGGCCTACAAGCTGTAAGTCTGCCGCAGGTCTCGTGTCAAGTTGAAAAAACATATTAATATGAACCAGGCGACCTAATAAAATACATATTTATATTCACATATTTACAATTTTGCTTCTGCCGCCTGAAGCTGCGAATTAATTATATTGTAAGAATGGAGTACAAGTCACTTGCAATATTTTTGAAGTTGTAATATTAATGATTTTTATTAACTAAATTTATGTATCGCCATTGGTATTGACTCTTGATCGATCACCGGATTTCTTCAGAGATTCGGTCTCATGGACGTAGCCCCAAGTTCCCTCAGGAAAGGTGAAAATCTGTTCAGCAGGTGGTACCTGAGGGCCTCTTTTCCACGGCACCAGGCAGATGCCTCATTTAATTTTTCTGATTTTTTTTTTCATAAAAAGTCGGAATGACAACTTTCTTTATTCTCATTCATTCCCTTTTTTCTTCTTCTTCTTTTCATTTTAATAAAAATGATTTTTTTGTGCATTTCACCGTAGCCATTTCATGGCCTCAAGTCATTCCCCCGTTCTTTATGCTTCTCTCGACTTTCTACTTTACAACATGTTCCCTTTAAATCGTACTAAATTCCTTCTAAACCAAATGGAAAACTGCTCTCTGCACTCTCTCTCTCTCCCTCTCCCGACTCCCGTCCCGCCGGACTTTATTTGTCGTACCTGTGTTACCTCCCACCGGATTTCCCAACCCCTTTGATATTAAAAGAAAAAAAAAAGAAGAAACTATGGGGAGAAGAAGAAGAAGAAGAAAAAGAAACGAAAAGCAGAAAATGTTTCTCAACAATTTAATGAAAAGAAACGACGTCGACGGTTGACTTTTCTTTAAAACGCTATTTTAATTTTCTTTAAAAGTGCCGGAGGATGAGTGTTGGTGGATGCTTCCAGACATCTTCTTCGGGGCTTCTCACCCATCTCCTACGGCTAAGACATTTGAAAAGCTTTTAAAATATTGCTTTCCTCTAAACGTCAGAGACAATATGCCCCGGAAAACTCGTCACCGAAGAAGAAGATCTGTCGACTCACAAAAAAAAAACTCTACTTTTTCTGACACGAAAGATTTGCTTACGATTTGACCTCCTCCTTGTGCCATCCCGTCAGACTGACGGACAAAAACCGCCGAAGAGCAAGTGGAGGATCCATCTGGTATCTCACCACCAAGGGAAATTATATATCATTCGAGCTGGTTTCTGGTGTTGTGGTGTGTTCTGGTGGACGTTCACCGGGTTGTTGTGTACTTTAACTGTTTTTTTTCCTGCAAACGCACACCCTACCACACTACTTCTGATACCTATGTACGTTATTAGTGGTTGTCTGACTCATCGGACTGGTTGTAGTCTACGTATAACCTCGGTCGTAGCGATGTTTGGCTCCATATAACTACTTTTACCATGCAGTGATGTTCTGGTTGCCTGGCATTTAGGGTGTGCCCGCATGGAGGAATATTCCGCGCAAATAACACATGTTATTTTCTCTTTAAGTATGACGCATTTATTAAGTTGACACACAACGGGGAATTGAAATGACAGACTTCAATGTGAAATTTGTGTGACAGAACATTCAATCAATCATTCATTCATTCAAACCTTAGCGCTCTCCGCGTTACATTTCGAGTGGGATAAATATATATAATTTTATTAAACCAATCGATCGGTAATTTTTTTTTTGGATTGAGGAAGGGGGTGGTAAAAACGATCGACAACCCTAATCCGCGCCATTCATATTATTTTTTTTTCCTTTCGACGGAACGCCTTGTTCTAACCGCACCACTTTGGACTCTTTTCTCTAGGAGGGCCCTTCTTCGGCACAAAATTGCAAATTGCCATTCAATCGAATCAATCAATCAGTCAATCAGTCAATTAGGCAGTCCTGAAAAAACATTTAATTTATTTAGTTTAACGCAAAATGGAAACCTCCTTATTGAATTATTTGCCTTTGGTAGCACGGGGCAAAAGGTGGTGTTATGTTAAAGTGCTCTAACACGGGCCAGGGGGTGTGAAAGAGCAGGCACACCTCCCCATATTTCCTCCCCCTCCCCCATGGGGGTAACCATTTGACTTAAGCCTTGTTAAAATTGCTAAATCGAAGAGATAATTGATTTAGAATATTTTATTATTCAAATGCTCTCGACACGGGCAGATGGCAAATGCACGGCGGAGCGCAAAGGAACCGACAGAAGCAACAGAAGAAGAAGAAGAAGAAGAAGAAACTCAATTTCCTAAAATAAGATTACGGGAATGAGGAATGAAGAGAAAAGTTTCTACTTAAGGGAATTAAAACACCAAAAAGGATGGTGGAAATGCAGGTGAAGGAGAAGAAGTAAAGAAAGAAAGGAAGAAAAGTGTATATAGCAAATTGAATGGGAAGGGGATGAAGTTAAATTGATGTTTCGCTTCGGTTTTCCACACTCTTCCTCTTTATTATTTCAAACGCTAATACGCTACTTCTATTTGCCGTGAAACTTTAGTTATAATTCTTAATTTGACAGGTAAACACGGACGGATGGATGCGTATCTATTTTCTAGGAAAGGCAAGGTGTAATTCCTTACGAGTGGCCGACTCAAGATAAAACCTGGCTCGAGCTCAAATCTGTGAATTCACTTAACTATTTCACCGCCGTGTTTCTCTATAAACAGGCTTTTCAATTCCAACAATAACGAACCCATGAGGGTTTGTAGAAACATTTCGCGAAAGAAGTTTTATACACTTGGCTTGGAGTTTTAGTTCTCCTACAGAAGAACTATTTTAAACTTTTACGGGGGATTGCTCGCTGCGAGACGGCTCAAATTGGGATGAAATGAATTTTTTCTGTATTTTAATTCGTATCATTCTGTTTGAGTGGAGCCGGTACCGATGTACGATTTATAAAATTATGTGAGATCGGACAGGAAAGTTTTTTTTTGGGGGGCTAGAAGTAGTTTTAGTAGTTTGCAGGGAGAAATGGCGTACACGTGAATTGGTTGTCGTTTATTCCCGTTTTCTTTCATCGGTTTAACCCCTGATTTCATTCGTTTCCCATCCAATTTTTAATATTTAATCACACTGTTATAATGTGTATGCAAGAAACTGATTTATTAATTTTTAATATTTTTAATATTATCTATGTATGTTTGTTGGTGAGTGTTTAAACGGCACGTAAGTAAAGTAAAACGTACGCGCATCCAGACGTCGACTTGTCACACTTTTTCCAGTTGGTTAGTCAACGGTTTCTCCGGTAGATCTCGCTCCAAATGCCGCTTGTAACATTCTTATAGAAATGGCTGATTCATACATTTCGGAAAATAATCTCTTTCGAATGAAATTCGAACCTTGGAACGTTTACTTGAGTCACATTCGACGAAATTTTGGCGGCCCAGGTCAGTTCCAACCTAAATTCCTCGCACGGATTGCTGGCACGTTCGATCTCAACGCTACCTCCAGCACCGCTCTAAAGACATTCGCGTTGACAAAAAATTTAGCGCAAAAATTTCATGGAAAAGAAGGCGGTGGCGGACGTCAAACGCGTCACGTGACACGCCAAACGACTTGAATCGTCGGTTTTTTTTCCTCTTTGTAATTTGATTCAGTCGTTGATTCGCGTTATTTGTTACTTGCTAATTTTTCTTTTTTTACCATTCTGCAAATTCGATTTCGGTCTGTCGTTCGCAACAGGTAAGAATAACACCAATTCCAGATGTTCAGGACGAAACAACGGTAAACGATTCCACTGATTTAGAATTTTTTTTTTATAAATTTCATTGGTTTCTGATTGTACAAAGTTCCGCAGTCCGCAGTTTTCGATCCTGGAATAATCGCTGATTGGTGACATCCTGTCAATGATGAAATTATGTGTCATACGGTCAATGATTTCGCAGCATCCTGCAGTTAATTTACCGTGTCATTTAGTTCAAACAACCGAACTCTTTTGTCACTGAAAATAAGTGTGGACGTTGTGCCTGGGCCGCTGCACGCCATGTTACGCGGTATTTTTTGTAACGAAATTTTAATTTTCGTTTTTAAGTATTTAATTTTTTGCAATTCGAGTTAATCCGCAATTACGCGTTTCAGTACTTTACAATACACGGTTCTCAATATCCTGAAAGTGATTCACAACTAATTATAGTACTCAATTGTAGTGACGAACTGGGCAAAGTTAAATTTGCCATTGCAAATGCATTTCTATTTGAACTTGACGTTTCAACCGGACTCCTTGATGGTAAAAAATGTGATAAAACACTCAATCAAGTTAAAAATTTTTGCCAAAATTCAAAGTCTTCCTCCTCTCGGTCCTGGTCAGTTACAAATACAAATAGGTGATTAGTACAAAAGCCATGTACCGATTGTTTTATTCATAACTATGTACCCATGTTTCCTTTATCTAATCAAAAAACTCTGCCAACACTTTTGCCGCGTTTTGAATTTCAATTTGCACGACTCAAAAAAAATTCTCTTCAGTCCCCATTGGTTTTCACATTGATTCACCCCATTTTTATTAAAATATTTAAATACACGTAATGTAATGACACCGACTAGCCACTTAAATAAACAAGTTTGCCTTTTGTTCACGAGTGAACAGTTCAACAAAAACCGAAAACTACACGTTTGATGACTTGATTGACTGTAATATGTATGTATAAATAAGTTTATCTATTTACGTAGAAGTACAATTATATTGTTGCTTTCAGGTCTTTCGTCCGCTTTCGTCGCAGGAAAGTTAATAAAACGTCTCGACTTATGTCGACAATGTCAAGATATTTACCGTTTCTGCCAGTGTAAATAAATATAGTTCTTGGCCTTGGGTAAAACCCAACGATGGAGACTACGAGGTATCCCAGGCCGCGTAAACCAACTGGATATGTAAAATAAAAAATTTAATTTATTTGATGGAAAATTGTGTTTTCGGATTTCCATTTACTTGGCGTGCTTTCAGGTTGTTGGGCGTTTGCTCGTCCCTTTGGGCGAAAATGTACTTCCTCCTAGCGGTACTTCTTGTGACGGCGACGACATCAAGTATAATTACTTTCCCCACAAGTTTTACAAGTTTTGAAGATGAGAAAATTAACCCGTCGGACGTTAAAAATCGTTATCAGAAGGTGGGCATAAGGAATTAGTGCGCTAACGAAGGAAAAAACGTATATTGTTCTCATCGCAGTCTACCTAAATTCCATAAAAAATTTGTATACATTCGAGGCATGTTAGAACGGTTTCCACAGGGGTAGTCGGCTGGTGACGACCAAAACTACTTACTTTTAAGAGAACTGGTCGTAGTGCCACCCCGGAAACCATTCGGTGCTTTCTCGTTTCTATTGCTCGGCATTGTTTTGTTCACGGGTGTACTTTCTTCCCGTAGGGAATCGAAGCCGCTCAAAGTGTGGCCGGTTTGGTGCAAAACATTCTTCTACAAGAAACAGTCGATTTTGCAGCTCAGAATTGGGTTATTTCGCCCGTCAGTCTCGCTGGAGTGTTCGCACAACTTCTGATGGGCTCACGTGGTGAAATAAGAGAGATTTTAACTGATGCTCTGTCCCTGGGTAAAGTCACTCCAATTAGTTGAAAAATATGCTTAGGGCCCCTGTTATTTAAAGAAGTGTGTATGCAAACCTGACTGTAGTTATAAATTAGTTCTTGCCGTGGAACCGAAAAGTAAAGTTACCCACGACAAGTAAATTACACATCATACAACAGTAGTGCAGGTACTCAGTAAATATTTACTGAGAAAAACAAAGTTAATTACATAATAGTTTGAGCGTAGAAAATTTAACCATGGTATTTTTACTTACATAAATTGTTACTCCATAACTGCATGTACAATGTATAAAGAAATAAAATATTTCGTAGGAGAAATTTCTTGCAGTAAGAAATTTCAAGAATTTGTATAAGTGAAAATCGGCGTAAATATAATTTAAAACGATTACTGAAATTCGTTAATGATTTCTGTTGTAGAGTACGATGAGAAAAACTTAACAAAATTAGAAGTTCATCGACAGTTGGGAGACCTCCTCAAGTACTTGCACCATCCCTCGAAGAACGACTACACTCTCCTGTTGAACAGTGCTGTTTTTCTTCAAACTGAATTTCCTCTGAAAGCCACATACAAGCATGCTCTCATGGATTTCTATGACACTCCAATTCTTCCTGTTGATTTTGCGTACGTCTATTTTATTATTCCGGTGAAACAGAACGTTCGTTCAACTTGAAATTGACTACTTTTCATTAATCAAAAGGCCATACGTCAGAGACTAAAACACTTGTCGCTCTTTTGAACTTCCAATTCATTTGTTAATATTAAAAAAGAATTTGATGCTCAACAGATGAATCCAAACTCTTTAGGGAACTTCAGCAGACAAATTTCTTTCAATCGTAAGGACGTATGCCAGAGATAGAGTTGTCATAAGGAAAAGTTTTCTGTTATTCCATAAGCGATGTACCCCGTGCACGTGGCTTATTGAACCGAAACGTAACACACGAACCGCTTAAAAACAAATACGTGAAGGCGGTTTCTGGAGACCATTTAAATTTACCGAACGACAGACGGGAAGGTGATTCAACATTCATGGGGTTATACATGTTTCAACACATCGTGCTTACGTGATTTGTTTACATGTACCCATAAAACCAACATTCAAATTGGTGACTTTCTCCTTATCTTAAAAGATGGGTAAAAGCAATAGTGAGAGAGAGAGAGAGAGAGAGAAGGAAAAGTTTTTTTTCATTCCGATCTAATGACCGTATTTATATACCCCATACAACCCATTCAGGTGTCTATTCATTTGGAATTTTTATCGACAGATCTGAGTCATTCGAAGGCGGGCCAGACATTCCAATTGTCCGTGGATTAGGCAATCCGTTATGCGGATGCCCTGACATGGAATACTCTGTCTTCCCCAACTACCCACCCCTAGGCACTCATTCATTTCCGACCAACATGAATTATAAATACACATATAATAGAATATTGTGCATATGCATATGTGAAAGAGAACGTGTGCTACTCGGTCTAGGTGGTTCTATTCCGTACGTCTTTCAGGGGAAATTCCTCCAAATCAATAAATAAAATCAACCAGTGGGTTAGAAACTCGACACTGAACAGATTCTCTGACTTGATGACCCTGCCTCTGTCTCCAAACACCGTTTCCATCATGGCCAGCATCGTGTACTTTAAAGGAGCATGGGAGCTACCGTTTGATCCGGATTACACTCAACCTGGATTGTTTTTCATAGATGACAAACGGAAGGTGAGTTAAACAATTCTTCGTGGCAGAATAGTTACTCTTAGAGTTGGTTCGTCTCCTAAATTACTCTAGTAATAATATAATTGGTACATGGGACATGAATAACAAGACAAATTTAACAGTTACAAATGATTTTCGTTGCAATATTTATTAAATTTCAGGTACAAGTGGACTTCATGTACGGCGAACAACAGGTTTTCTATGGAAATTCATCTGATTTTCAATTGATCGGAATTCCTTACAAGTCGCATCAAATTGTCATCTATATTTTACTACCTAACAAAAAATTCTCGTCGAGAGTTGCCATGAACCAATTTGATCAACTTGCCACCTCAGCCAAACTGGAAAACGTCACTCTCGTCCTGCCCAAAATCAAGTTGTCGACAACAATCAGCGTGAAAGACGCCATTAGCAAATATCTGAGAAGGAGTCGACAGAATTACTCGAGACAGTCAAAGTTTGGTAGAAATGTCAAATATTCAAACGAAGTCGATTCATTCTCCAACTCGAACCTACCGATACCGATAATTGCCAGCTCTATGTCGACTTTCAGAAAAGCAAAAAGAAATGATTTTGACTTGGGGGGAGCATCTGATGACGTTCGATTCAAAATAGACGACATCATACACAAGGTGTCTATGCAAATAGACGAATTTGGAACCGAATTGGTCGCGGCGACGTCCACATTAGTTGACCACTCCGGCGACGATTTCGTCCTCAGGATAAATCGCCCTTTTTTGTTTTTCGTTCGTCATGAGATCACCTTGACTCACCTGTTTTGCGGATTCGTCACAAATCCGACACAGTCGAGTACTGTTCAGAAACCGACACGCAAATTCTAGCACCGGCGCGTACAGCCAGTTGCCTGTTCAATTTTTTGCAGGTTCGTGGTACATTCAATGGGACATGGAGCTTTCATTTTTTAGCTTTATTTCTATCTCTTATTTTCTGTTTCTTCCCAAGCACTCTCTCATTCATCTGATACCAATATTTGAGAATAAAACAATTGGAAAAATTTGATTGTGATTTATTTTTTGAGTTCACGAGAAAACTCGGAAGGGAAAGACAAAGAATTAAAACCAAAACTCAAATGCTTTTACATTCTACACAAACTTTATTGTATAAGAAAACTAATTTTATTTTGTAATATTTCTGTTAATATATTAGTAGAAAAATAAGACACTTATAAACTAAATATTGGATGAAGTGAATGAGTAGAAGCTAACTTTTTAATACACCGAATATTTTAAATTTAAAGCGTTAAAAAATCATGTCCAAACTTTTTGAGAGATTAATGTTGCAAAATGTAAGCGATTCATTGCAAAATTGACAAAGTAACGCAAAAACACCTCACAATGAGGTCATGCAAAGAAATATAAGAAAAGTACAAGTCTTTTCTTGTAAGAATTTCTTGAGGTTATTAAGGCTAACTCGGATGACGGGACCGAAAGGGATTTGATATATTTCTCGTTTTTTTTTTTCGTTTCTAGTCGTGCGAACCTGGAAAAGAACAAGAAAGGTTGAAAGGTTCGATCACGCGAAGTAATAAACGCCGCCCAAAAATAAATAGATAATTAAAGTCTATTTAATTGTTAAATGGGAGAGATTTATGAACAAAAGAATTTCACACGGTTAATTGAAAAATCACGAGTTTTTCAGGCCACCAATGAAGTGACGCAAACTCAGGGCTTAAGCAGACTCTATCTATGTAGTACAAAGTGGTCGTCTGGTTGAATTTCAACTATAACCCGAGCACATTTTTATGATCTTCTTTCTGTTCCGTGATCTTGGAAAATTGGAGTTTAAGAGAGGTCTTAAAGTCATCGTAAAATTGACCGCTACGTTTTCAAGATTTGACTCAAGCGGTCCTCTAAAAAAAACTTTCCTCACTTTAAATTCTACAGTCATTTCGTTCCGGAAACATAAAGAAAATGTTCTTTTTCCAGGCATGCTTTAAAACTTTTGCAAAAATATTATTTCTCTAATTTGTGTTTAATTAATTTACACGGAGTACTGTAAAAGTTGAGAAATGGAATTCGACTAAGTTTTTTTATGTACATACATTTATATTATTACACGTTGTAGTACAGGTTCTGACAAGCAATGAATCGAATGTCAGAAACGTGACTAAGTAAGAGTTACTTTATTACCTAAGTTAATAATGCAAATAAAAAAATATTAGGCAAACTTATTAAGATTTGTAATACGCATTTTATATTCGCTCGAAGTGGTAAGTACAACGACGACTAATTCTGTGCTACATAATATGCAGAGCACTAATATCTGAGTTTTATTTACAAAAAAAAACAAGTACTCATGTGCAATATTGTCATTAAAAATACTATTATTACTACTGAACATCTATTTTTACTGACATTGACGGTAGAGTTGTGCAACGGTGAAAAAATTGTAAGAAGGAAATTTTTATGGGTTGTATATAGATTTTAGATTATTTAGCTAAATAATGTTGTTGTAAGAATGTAAATGCGAAGAAGCACCCGACTGATACGTTCGGCAGATATTTCGAGTGTTTCTTCGAGACTGTACCATCCCGTTGTAAATGGCAATAACCAAGGCGGTGATTAAAATTCTCTCAAAGTCAATAACAAAAGTCGCAGCTTGAATAATTACAGAGATTATTCATTAAGTCCACCTGACAATCAAAACTGTCCATGGAAATTCGTCAGTTGGACACTCGGAATGAGTCGTTTTCAATCGACACGCCTTGAGAATATTAAAGTAAAAGTTTAGTTTTGGAACGGCTGCCGGAAGTACCCGTTGAGTGACTCCGCTCGAACACCTGGTACTCGTCGTGATTTTGTTCCGAAACACGAAATTCCCTTCCAAAACTACAAGTTTCGGTAGGTGGTGATGAATAAATAGATATTCGTGAAAAGATAAACATATGTGATGAACAATTAAAACCTCTAAACTGTTAATATTCCACGTGCCTCTCGTACACCTTCCGCTTCATCATCCATTGTTTTACTATGACATAACGGATCATTGGAAATTTTATCGATTTCTATGTAAACCAATATTATTTCTGTAAATTTATTTACAAGAAACTCAATTTATTGTACTTACTACCTTACTTCACATTGTTAGTGACACTTATTTGCCAACAAATAATATTTAAATCTTGGGGCTGACAGCAGGGACTTGTATATCCCCAACCATGCGAATTAAAAGATTACACTATAAAAGTTTATTAAGTATATATGTAATACTATAGGTATAAATTAATTGAAATGTAGAATGTAATCGCAAGTTAATAACTTCGTGGTCAGATGCAATGTTTACGCAAGATAATACAATGTCCATATTGCTGTGCTGCACTGCTATTATTTTTTATTATTATTTGTTATTATTTTGAATTAATTGTTCTGTACGGTTTATTTAATTCAACCCCAAAGGTGGTTCAATTATAAGAAAACTAACCACTGCTACAGTTGTTAAATAAGCCGGTCAAATTTTGTCTTCTAAATTTATTTTATTCAGCAGTTGATACTACACTTTTAGTACCATTTGGTACACTACACAACATTTCCTTGCATAGTATTTTTATTTTATACTTCTAATGTATGCTGCTATTCTTGATATCAAAGAATAACTCGCATCTTATTTCAACTAGATGCGAGATGTTTGATTTATTAATTTTTCAGAAATTTAAAGTTGAAATTATGTTCCTGCATTTTTACGATTCTGTATTACATCTGTAAGCCAATTTTTTTGGTTCCTTGAGGGGTTTTAAACTAACGGTAGAACATAGTATTAGTAGTAGAATAGACCTTAAAGCAAAATATAAAGAATGAATTTGCCACAACTTCCAATGTAAGTCAGAAATTTATATATTGAGAGAGTAAGAAAGAGCGAAACAAATTACTGCAGGTATACTTGGCTTGAATGTTACAAATTACTTATTTACTTGGTGGAAAATTAAGAAACGTGATCGCCAGACGCAGTGTGAAGAATCACACAAAAGGTAACATACATGCAGATATGTGTAACATGTCTGAAAGAGGTTGATTACTCGTCAGATATATAAGTATATATTTTTTTCCCCAGCAGTTGCAGGTATTAATTACATCTGCAAAAGCCCATGAATTCCGTGGAGAAATTCAAGAAACCCCTGCCTGAACAAATACCTGACACGAATCGGCCAATCCCACTCTCTCAGGTACAAACTTCTCGTCCAATCGGAACGTCCCAACCTGCCTGGTCGTGGCTCTAATTGATTCTTCTTCTACAAGCTTTGGCTTCTCGTTTCAGTTCCGCGGTAACCTTTTCGTGCCTGAACCTTCGTCGAACCTTCGATGCCTTCGATTGGCGAGCCAGGAATGCTTGATAAGGGATAAGACAGCACTCGGAAAGTGCGGTTATCGAAGTACGGGGATTCCCTGAAACGGAACTTTCGTCAATCCGAAGCTGTTGAAACTCTCACCATAAACTCTGGGCGGAGCATCAAATGTGGATTTTCAGGTACAGGTACGGCGGAGGCGAACCTGAGTTTTGGTTAAAGTCAGTTGAGCCGGGAAACGGGTTGGATTACGTGTTGGATTTTGTGTGATTCTTTTCGTTTCTCCAACTCAAACGCGTTGTGTTTTTTTTCTCATATGAATTTTTTATACATCGTTAAAAAATTTGTATTTGTGTTTTACATCTTCTTCTTCTCATTACAACCAGGTTAAAGTGTTTTACTGTGCTACAATGGGTTTTACATCGTTTGCCGTGTCAATTGTTAAATTATTTTCCGGTGCGACGAGAGGCTCCAAACGCTGATTGATAAAAAAACCTTCCTGCCCAGGTGTACAAAAGGAAGTGCCCTACATAATTGGAATGGTCGTTGGCTCTAGAACTCTTTTAACGGATTCATAATTTTGCAATTCTCAATGGAAAAAGGATTTAGCAGCATGTTCACTAGGTAAGAGAAATTTTATATTAAAATAACTGTGTTGTTTGCCACAAAGCGGTTGCAGCATTTTAGGTTTTTCACTTTTGACTCTTCATTATTGTCTTTTAATTTTTTTAATTTTGTCAAGTACCCCTTGCTTTCACGTTTTAGTATACCCAAATTTACCGTACTTTTACCGTACTTATTACTCTAATAGTATGGGTATATGTATTATTTTTAATTGGTTAAGTAGGTGAGGGAACCCCCAGGTATTGACATTCATCTTTGAACTGTCTCTTAATTTACTATCACTTCTGTATAAGTGGTCCTTGAGCAGTAATGATTTTTTATTTATAAAAACTTTTTTTTGACTTGAACATCTTTGGTAATGGTGCGTACAGTGAGAAATGAAAGAGTTACTGGATGTGCAATGCCGGTATAAATAGGACTACTTAATGGCACTAACTTACTCGTTCTCTACGATATCTTACTAATTATAAACCGTTCGTTGGCATTTTAGTTCCTAGACCATTTTATATTAGAATTCACAGAATAGAACGTCTCTAATTAATATTAGAGAACAGTGATTGGACAATATTTTCTTTATAAATTTACTGAAATTTTTATATACGTTTATTACATTTATTTTTTGAAAATAGAGCGCAGAGCTCTAGAATTAATGAAATATTCGGATTAGATTCGATTTATCTTTATTTATCTTGTCATGTAATAGTAATTGTAATAGTATCAGTAACGTTGGTCGCATAACAGTAAATTCGTATGTTTTTTCCTAGCAATAATTTCACCGTTTATTGGTCAATTAGGAATGATTAAGAGTCATTAGATACCGTGCCATGACTTTCTTTTTGAAGACAAAAGAAATTTCCATTTATTATAGTTTTTTTAGTTCTATTTCTTTGTTTTAGTTTCTCGGTTTTTATACGGAACACATGTCTTTGGATGAAATTGTCGGGTTACTCATTTGGTTTTTCTATCCGGGACATGTGTAATAAATCATTAACATGCTGTATAATTCACGGTGGGAAAGTATACCAGACGTACGTTACTTGGTTAAATTGTACTTAAAAAGGTTTATTTTCTGTATTGTCGTTTCGTAACGTGTGACCCCCACGGCGATAGTTTTCTTCCATTCTACCACCACCGTCAGTGTTGTGTACTATTTTCTATAATAAACTATAACGTGTATAATGAAGAGATTCCCACGATTCATCTCAACACCCGCATAAACCTCGGCTGCAGGACCATTACTGTTTTCTTGGTTTTACTATTATGTAAAGATATATCTTAACTATTCGGTCGCAATGACTTGCAATAAGATGAGAAAGAATAAAGGGAAACGGACTAACTACAACAAAGTCATTTAGTAAAATAGAACATGGAAATTTGATTAGTGAAATTTATCAAATAATAACATCTATGGGCCCAGAGGGTAGTGCCGGATTGAATTCAGGTGCTTGCTCGTTTAAGGCTCGTTTCGGTCAGGTTTGTTGTCTCATTTATGGCGCATGTGTCAAATTCATCATGGGAAGATGCCTGGGAAATTAATTTTTACCACAACGCCAGAGAGACACGTTCGTTGTGATTAATTAGAACAATAGGTAAGCGACTTTCATGATTAACTGCTACGCGCATGCCTTATAAGTTCAAATTATTAATTTTTAATAATGAAGACCGATCGTAGCCAAGTAGATAAATCTAAAGTTGACTTAGACCGTTGCACTGTTTGTTCTCGAAAACTTGTATCTTAATTTTCTTTTTTTATTCCCGGGTTACATATAAAATTTAACTGACTGAATTATTTATGCGTCATAGTCCTATTAATTGAAGGAAGGAGTTAATTTATTTTTAGTTTCTGGTAAAAAATTTTGGAAATTTTTTATTAATTTCTGTGTAACATTATGTAACCTCATTTGAAGGGGTCTCAATCTACAAAAAATTCATATATTGTACTTAAGAAGTTGTCGGTCAGGAGCAAAAATTTCATGCAGTGCCATTTTAACTTTATGTTAATGCAGTTTTAATACTTTTAAGTTTACTCTTATTAAGTATATAATTACATAACTTTACATACTTGTACACATAATGTGACACGGAAACTCATGTACCTGACATCAAAGGTATGCAAATTGTTAAAACTTACCAGAGACCAGGCTTTCAAATAAAAAGTATCTAGTGATTGTATAGAGTAGTATATTCTAATAAAAACACTTCTAATCCACGTATTTCATCTAAACGAATTAGTGGGAAACACCGTACTTGCTTAGAGTTCTTTGTGTATTTTTAAATTATATTAACATATTATTCAAATATCAAACAGTAAATTTTACACTGCACTGCAAGATATCATTCCGAATGTTTAGAAATGTAAAATGTAAAATGTTCATTAGGTGTTCAACCCCAGTAGAAAAAACTATAACTTGTTATTTTAAGTGTGTTGCTCTTAGTGTGTAACTTGTTAAGTAACCGACGAGGTAAACAAACAAAAATCTAAACGAATCGTAAACTATTTACTTTTCGCTTCGCGGGGACATAAACATGACGAGATGAAATCAACAATCGAATAGACAAATTAGATTTTTAGATCAAATAATCTCTCTCTCTCTTACTCTCGTTTAATGACTTGTCACACGGGAATATTAATAAAGGATGAAGGTAATCAGTATGTGAAGTTTGTACGTTTATGTCTATTGTTGTATGCAAGGGGAATAACTCGAGCCTGAAATAATCAAACGCTAGGCAAAATTCAAGGTCGTAACAAGCGTCTTGTGTTGTTTAAAATCCACTACGTTCGACGAGTACTGCCTCTGTTACTGTTATCATCTCATATGTACCTGGGTAACATGCCCAATTTTTGAGAGATGATCGTATCCATAGAGTCCGTTGACACGGAATTTACTGAATTTAATGGAGAATTATAAAAAGCTGACTCACCCTTATTAATAATATTTTTAACAGGAAATCAATTGAACGGTTCATCTGATTGACAAGCACGTGATTAATTTCAAGCACTGAAAGGGAAAACGCGATTTTTGTTCTGATAACGTTATCGCTTCATACAACTAAATTATTAACAAACTAAAAAATGCCAAGTTGTACTATCTTATAACTTTTTGTTCTGATTTAACGTACGTTAAATTAATTACAACTTGCTTGCAAGAAAGTTATCGGCCGGGTGTGTTGTGACATGACACGAATGTGACTATTTGTGATCGGATTATTATTGTGGTTGTAATACTACGATCCGGGACAGAATTGACGGTTCTAACACGACCGAGTAGGTGGCAGGCAACTGGTGACAACTGACATTCCAGCAGGTCGTTTATATTGTACTAATACACAAGTGAATGTATAAATTTATTGTATTTAAATGTGTTTATTAATACGTAAAGTTATGTTGGCTTTGACATTTTACAACGCTTTAACTGATTTGATTAATATGTTTTAAATAACTACAAATATTCAAGGTTTTAATCACGCTACAAGACCCAGTTAGAGTAGAATGTTTCGCTTTTGATGACAACTATACTTTGAATTGTAAATTAATTTTTTTAATCAGTTCTGTAACTGTGTACTACACTTATTTATTTATCAGCTGTATTTAAGCTTTACAATCGCAAGTATTATCGAGAAGCGATAGTAAGCGAGAATAGAAAATTAGCAGTACTGATAAAAGTACTACTTAAATTTAGAACCTATGTATGGTGTAACATAATTCCTGCGTATTACGCAAAACACATAAAATACATTGCAATTAATCATGTAAATCATCAGAATAACTGTTTCGGAAATGTAGTTTATTGCAGTACCACTAATATCCTAAATAATGGCAAGTTTAATAGAATACAAAAGAATTTTCTGACATACAGATTTTTAACAATATAATTCCTAGTAAACTTTATGTGACATATAAAGTAATGCGAGGTTAATAATAGCGATGTACTTTTTTTTGTACATTAAGCTGTTGTACCTATGCTAATTGTATATTGTTTAGCCGTCTGGGTAATTATACATTGTTGCTTACGTGCTTACGTTCTGTGCATTCATGTACACACGGGCAATCATGCATAACAATATAAAGTATAAATAATACTATATATTTAATGCATACTAAACATGAATATAGGAGTTTGCAAATAGTAAAACTCTTGGTGACGGCCAAAAATTTTTCTGGCTTCTCTGGCTCGACGAATGTAAATTTTTCAGTATGCCTCCTTGATAATGAGAATAATATTAAGGAACGGTAATGAATAATACTTCATGAGTGGTAATTACGTAATTATCTGCATGGATAATAAATTTAGGATTTGATTAATTTATTTTAGGCGTCCACAATTTGTTTTCACATATGAAATATCGTTTTGTCTCGTAGTGGCGAGGATTAATGAACAGGTGGAAACATTCGGGGCGTTAATAATAATTGCGAATTTAATAAGGTAATAATAAATTGCAGTCATTAAGTTAATGACCGAGAATTGTATTTGTATAATTCTGCACTCGTATTTCTCGCTGGCTCGCTGACCAATTGCATTCGAATTAATTACGTTGTAATTGTATTCTTGTTAACTTGTTGTATCAAACAGGAGTCATTGATCATAAGCAAAGTATTCAATTAATTAATGAATTAGTACAAAAGTAGTATAGAAAGTTTTCTTAGGGTTGGTGAAACTGATACTTTACATGGTTCAGTATTATTTAAAACATAAGTTAGTTTTGTATTTTAAGTTGTTTTTAATTAACATTAATTCGAAGCATAAATTTAGGTGTACAGAAATTCCTCCGTGAAATATTCCAAACATATTCTCCGGTAATTTGTAATTTTACTTTAATCGAGGAGTCAAACATAATTAGTAAGCAAGTGTGTACATAGTGTAATAAGAAACCAAGCTTTCCTACAAAAGTTTACATGGAAATGCTAAGTTAAAAACCAAAAGGAAAAAGAATTAGACCAGCTGAGAGAATTTCTCGTGGTTTGCAAGTCTCGTTTGCGCGTTTCTCCACATAAAAAATGTTTCTAATAAAGAAGAAAAGAAGTATGTTAGAGGGAAACAAGGTGTTTTTATGTTAGACTGCCTGCGATGGCTAATAAACGCTTTGAAATAGTAAGAATAAATTGCGGTAATAACAACAGTTTCGGTTGGCGCAATCATAACACGGATATAATTTTAATTTGTTACATTTACAACTTTGCCCTCAAGGAGAAATATATATATATAAATTTAATACGACAATGACTTGTCCTGCGAACATGACATATTTTCATTCTCCTCAAAGATTTTATATCAAGTCTCCGGGCAAAAAGATCTTCTTCCCACCTGTCAAAAGCCGCAGAACTCGTCTCGTAGTGTCACATTCGTTTGTTTCGAGTTTTGTTCTCATGAGAGTTCCCAGCGATAGGTAACCGTCCTAGCTTTCTATTCCTAATTATAATAAATCTGTAGTTAATGGCGACCCTTTGTGACGTGTCTGCTTGTTGAACTAAAACATTGCAACCTAAACATGTTTAGGTTGACCAATGTTGTAATGTACGATTCACTTGTTTGTGATTCGCAGGACTGGTTACATTGAAGGTGTGAAAGTACAAATTGTATACAGTTTCTTTTTTGTTATGTTTAGCCTAAAGAAATTTCTTCAGTCTCACTTCCCTTGTTCCCCCCCCCCCCATGATCTCATTAACTTTGCTGTCTGTCTCGTTTCCTTCAAAAAAAATTTTTAATGCTTAAATTTAGTGACACATGAATGTCACGCAGTAACAACCTTGATTCTTCAAGTGCATTTAATAGAGTCACTTCACATCATTCAGTCCTCACCTCTTAACTCAGACAGACACCTCCAACGAGGAGGCCTCTGTCATGTTTCACCTTCTCATTGCACCTAAACTTTCTTAAATTGGATACAAGTTTGTATTATAATAGGTTTTGAGTAAAACAAACTAAGAAACTGTGTGTTATTCCATAAAATAAATATTTAAAAATTTTTTAACGTAACGTATCAAATCGTACACGCATCTCAAACGTAAAATAAAATTCTGTGTAATCAGAACCGCCGGTAATGTTTTGTTCTAGGGGTTTCCACGTACTAACTTCCATCACTTTGCGTACACAGAAAACTTGTTAACTTATTGTTTAACCTTCCGACTGCTATATATGATGCCTTCTGTAGGTTTCATTATCATAATGAGTTTCCACTTTACTTTCTGGGTTACCTTTTATGTGTTCCTCATTTACCTTCCATTTTCATTTATCTAAGGGTTGTACAATAAGAAAGGAACTTGTATACAATTGTGCACTTACCTGTGAATGCGCCCATTGCGTCCACACATTAGTCGCAGGTTAATTTTTGTCTGTCATTTACCATTTGACCAAAATTGTATTCAAACGTCAGGCAAACCAATCTGAATTATCTCGTTAGAAATCGTCGAGTTAAATCGTATTATTCGAGTTGTTTTACGACATTCTTATTATACCACTCTATAAGCCAACTATCGACATCAATAATTCACCTAACTCGTAATTATTTTCACGGAACTGGTACGAGTACCAACAACAAATGATCCAACTTGGGTGAACAAGCAGAGTCACCTGGGAGATCGTTAATCAAATCACCGGTCAAAATTTCGAGTTCTCATTGAGACAGCTTTGTCTTCAGGATGATTCGGCAGTTTTTTATAATTTTTCCAAATTGAATTATTTTTTTTGAGAAACCTTAGAAAAAGGTGAAGTGATAGCCACGTTTCCACCGGTCACATACTCTGAATGACAGTTCAGTAAAGTACCTCCGGACAGAAAGCACTAGGATACCTACCCATACTTCGAAAAAAGTAATTCTGACATGTAACATATGTTGACTGTAAAAACATAATATTATAATATATATTAAATACATAATAACAAAATAGAGATACATATACAAAAACAAAAAATAACATGTTTTATAATGTAGTATTAATATATATTAACCGTTGAAGAGGAATTGTATTTATCAATGTAATATTCGTATGTTTTAAGAGTTTTCGTAAAACAGACTGTAGAATTTCGTATATTGCGTCACTCTAAGCGGGTATGTCATTTGTACATAAATTAAGAATACTTCTAGGTACCTTATAAGAATCCTCTTACATTTCGGAGACATGACCCAACACTCCCAGAACAATAGTAACAGTCGTAGTAACGTTCAGCATAATAGTAATATTGCAATAATAGAACAATTTACAACTTATTAAGAATAATACGTAGGCTCGGAATAATATTGGTGTATTGTACTCCCCGTTAAATTAACCGACTTAATAATATGTGCACATTTTCTGAAAATAAGTAGTAATTATGGATCCGCATAATAATTTATTGCTTCTTACTGGTAGAAGGGGGCAGCCCCTGCATTCTGTCCTCTTTTCTATTCGTGAATAAGAATTTAGCGATTGCAATAATTTTATTACTTTGCAAACAATAAATAATTACGAAACAAAATTGATATCCTTTAGGCAGAATCGATAATGTTGAACTGATAACAATAAATCACGGGGAGAGAGAAAATAAATTTCTTTGGGAAAAGAAGTTTCTAGACTGATTTATTGCCGTATGAAGATCTGCAAAAAATTAGCGAGAGAAGCAACTTGAGGACGGACAATTTTAAATGTTAAAATCCTATACAACAAAAACCGTTTTACTTGCCCCTCGTGTAGTGTAACTAAAGTAGTGTAACTCGGGGCCTCGAACTCTCCTTCCAGAAAACAATTACTCCTTTCCTATAATTACCGTTTATATTATATTTATTTTTATTACTGTAATTTGCCAGGTTCTATCAGGTGTGGCAAATCCGTTCGGTGCCTTCATCACACCGCTTTTAACGATGGGACATTAAAGTCCGTTTGTGCCCCACTCGCGAAATGACTTTTTGCGGTGTCTTTCCCGTCAGGTTCCATCAGGTACGGATGTCTCCCTACTCCGACACACTCCTACGCGTAGCAAAAGAAAAACCTTCGTCAACATGACTTCTGAGGTTAATTATTTTTTTCCTCCTTGTGCAATTTCGTTACCAGACTCTCAGGTGTTTCACTGATATCACTCGTATATTACGTAGAATTTATTACTTGTATTAAAAATATTATGAAGTCACTTGTCGCATTTTAGCAAAACCACAATGTAAGAAGTGTACAATAAGTATGTATTCTTGGTACTGGCGTAAAGCAGAAATAGAAAAGAGCAAAGAATAGATAGCAGCAGAATGTAACAAATAAAATAGAATACCGGGAATCATGTAAATTACAATAATTGTTCGTAAAATATTTTTAAAACTATATTCTTTATTGTATTATTATATTCTTCGCAATGGAAAATATTTTCTTCGTAATACTAAAAGTTAATCAATCGGTCATCGATAGCAGTGCACCGTGAAAACGCGTACAATTATATTAAGAACTTATTAAATGGATAATAATAAAAAGCCAAAGTTCAATAATTTAAGTTCCATGTAAATTTTAGTAGAAAAATGTTGACTACTTTTTTCACAAATGGCTGGCCTAAGAACACGAATTCGAATGTCTCCTTACGCGACGTGAGAAAGAAACAAGTAGAAACGTCTCAGGTCCTGTTGTAGTGAATTACTCAGGGCACACCGAGCCTTGTAATTAATGTAATAATTACGAATCATAATTATCATAATGAGTTGTAGAGACACGCCCCGGTGCCTTCTCATCCCTCCATTACTGAAATTAAAATTGATTTTTATTAACTGCAGCGTACCTTGTCAATGTTGATTTGTTTTCTAAAAGGGAATGGAACTCAAAAAATTTCATTCCTCTGATTTATGTGAATTTCGTGGCACTGGAAAATTGTCTTAGAGAGCACTAAAGTAGTATAGGTATTCGGTGGAGGTCGTAAGAGAAGTGAAACACTTGACGGTACTATTTGTTAGTAATGTTAAGATAAGAACACCTAGGGCAGCATAGTGGCGTACGTTGTAGTTCTGTTGCGTGTACTGGACGGTCAAGCCATCAAAAACCTTGGCACCAGAAGGCCTCTTTGAAAATAGTATGACTGGCGTGTAGTCGTAAACAAAGTTGAAAATAGTGGTCCACCAAAAATAAAGAAAACATCAAAAGAAGGCGTCAAAGAGCTCCCCTCCCAAAAAAAGGCAAACAGAAGTCTCCACAGAAGGCCTCCAAAGGGTTGATGACATTTCTATTTGTTTATTTCATTAACATTAACCACCATTTAGCATCTACCCTCATCTTCTCTTTATTCTGAACGAGAAGTTGAGACGGCGTCTTCTTTTCCTCCAGTTCTGACGATGAATGTCAATAATGACCAAACAACGGCGGCTAGCCTGGCGGACGGTCGACCTCATCCGTTGCGTACACTATTTACTCACTATACATAGAGCATCAATAGAAAAGAAAAATAACTATTATCCATTAGTTAGTCTGAGGCTTCCTGTAGTTGTGCACCCATTTTTTTTTTTTTGTATTCATTCCTGCTAATTGTATTTTACGGCACGATCCCCATCAAATTAGGTACCCATTCAAATTTAGTTCACTTTCTGTTGTTGCGATACTTTTCCCTTGGGTGTTCCAGGTCCATCCAACAATTTTATCAGAGACCTTTGAACCTTAACAGAGTGCATTTTCCTCTTGAAACAGGTTTTACCCCATCTTGTGACCTCGCCCTGCGACTGTATTGACTCTGTCTTTTGTCTGGTTGTCGGGTGCCCTGTAATTTTTCACCTTTTTCTTTGTAAAATTGTTTTGTTATTTAATTAATAACCCTTTTATGGTTTTAAGTATCTTTTATACTCGGTGATAATCATTAATTAGTGGTTGAATGCAAAGGGTACGGTGCCGTGTTACCCGCGGTAGGCATCTTGCTTTACTTCTCGTGTAACTCTAAGTTCAAACCGTACAGGATCAGAGAGTTCAAGCGTTTAATCTGCGTCACCCCGACGTTTCTCGGTTCGTGGTATTCCCTTCGAATTCATACCTGAAGTTAAGTAAAAAGAAAGACAAGTTAAGCAATTTCACAACTGCACTCGGTGGTATGTACTTAAAACGAAATGAAATTTTGACTTTATTGACCTCTGATAAATTATAAACATAAGTTTCTCTCTCTCTATCTCCCTCTCTCCTGGTTAATAAAAGTCATGTATTTTATTTTAAACATAATAAGTGAAGTTTATTTATGAAAGAGAAAGAAAGTATTTCTTTGTTTTTACCTGGTCTGCATGGCTCTTGGTAGTTTTGGTTCTTAGGGCTGGTTTCCATTTTATGTAACGTTTATTTTATTAAAAACCTATCCTCAAGTTCTACTCATCCTGTCAGTACGCATACAGCGGCCGCACGAACTTCTAGAGTGAATGAAATTTTGTACACAATGAAATTCAATAATTAAAGGGTTGGGCGTTTAATTTGTACCTATTAAACTTCGCTATCGGGTAAAATTTCACTTCCAAAAATATTTGGATGTCATGAGGATCACATGACAATTATCATAATTTCGAAAATAATCAAAGATCACATTAGTAAGAAGAAGTAGTAATAGAAATTAAGAATTTGAGTGTATTCACACTATCGTGAAATTACCAAAAATGTGTGTCGATTTATGTGTGCATTCATAGGTTGTAGCGCGAGTCATTCGCTTGTCGACTGCAGACAGTCGAATATGTTTTTCTTCTCACAGATGTAGGTAGTATTTTTCGTCTATCACTTGCCTGGGAAGTTGTAGTATTCTTATATCCGTCTATTTCAAAGGTCGTGCTTAAAATTTAATTTACCTTTCCACTTCAACAGACTACCGGTAGACGAACCTGATGGACGAATTTTTTTTGCTTGTTCTTCTCGTTTCCCCTAGGTTTTTCTCCTTTTTGATGTTGTCGGTGTATCTTTCACACGACCAGATGATTGCCACCACCACCGTGTCCGTGTAAACTGAAATCTCCACATTCCGAACGCCTATTACACGTCCATCTTCTGTCGCGTTTAACGTTTCATCGTTCTGTCTCCCAGTACTACTCTCGCGTACCTGCGTCAGTGACGTCACCGATGCCTAATTTAATATCGAAACGAGCCAGAGGTAGAGAACAAAGAGAAGGTTCATCAATTGGTGCGCTCATTTACATTTAGCAAAGATGAGATGTATCCTCGGGAAAATTACGTAATTCTCTCGTCTATCTGAAGTCATACGGGTTAAACTGTTAATGAGCGAGAATCAAGACGAACATTTATACTGTTATAGGTATTTAAGGTGCCGGTCAGACCCCGACATGGCACACCGACCGGCAAAAAAAGATGAGAAAAAAACACGAAAACGGAGTATCTCACAAGCATCTAATTTTTTTTTCTCTCTCTCTCTCTCTCTCTCTCTCTATCCCACGGCCTTAATTTCTACCGGGGGAAAACAAAAAATAAAAAAAAAATGATTTCAGGTACGACGATGTGAACCCGAACATGGAGTTTGCATTAAACGTGTTAAATACACTCATCAGGTATCGTACGAAGAAAAAAATGGAAGAAATTTTTTTTTTTTACGTCAAGATGTTCAAATTAAATTAACATGGCAATGATGAACCCATTCTAATGGTATTAATGAGAACCTGTATTTATGGTGAATTTGGGCAGTTGGGACAAAACGATTTGAAATTTTCCTAGACGATGGTACTAGGGAACTACTAGTCCAAACTAGAACGGAGCACACTACAACGGTTGTAGTTGGTGTGAATTGCGCTATAAATCACCTCTCTAACAACTCTCTACTGTGATATCAATTTCATACGCATTTCTCTAATATCACACTATATCTTACACACAGCGGTATTATACATAATTTATCAACTAATAATAAGAATTATTATAAATACATAAACTTTAAAAACATATAATATATAAATTGTTAATTATTTTTCTGTAGTATACAATTTGGGTTGGGCAAAAAGATATAATTAATAAGGTTATGAAGTTTACAATCGTGAATGACAACATTTAATAATACAATAATTTAACAATAAGACTTGTTTTAATAATATTAAAAGATAACCATTAAGTTAAAGAATATAAATTGTTTTACCATGCAGTACAGCAACATAATACACATTGATACTCCAAAAAAGCGATTTTATAGATATATATAATACGTTTAAAAAATAAAAATATAGTCAATTCGAATTGCGTGATTGAAAGAGCACGACGAACTACATTTGCCATGTAAATAGTTACAGTTAGAAGTACGCAGAACGTGGATTTTATTTCGGGCAAAACGATACATGTGATACTCTTCGTTAAAGATATACTCGTTAGAAGTTACCTGTACTGGAGCTGTATGGATTAAAATTAAACGTCTGTTATACTGTCCACTGGGATTTTGTCAATTTAAAGTGTTGCGTGAGTGGAATGTAAAGAACAAGCTTTCGTAAAACAACCGCGTCGGGTAATATAATTTGATTCGGTCTCGTTATCTATTTCACACCATATCAATTCCTGTAATAAGTTGTTGGAGCTGTACAAACAGATTTTATAACCGGTTTAAAACGAAGATTCTTTTAGGATTCGTCTCTCTCTCTCTCTCTCTCGCAGTTCTCGCACCTGAAATTTTCCCTTTCAGGCTCGCAGGTTGTTTTTTTCTTTGCTATTTAATGGATAATGCTGAACACGACTCTGAATCCATAGGAGTTATACGCAGAATTTACGACGTAATTGTTAACACTTGCCTTCTGCCTTATAAATGTCTCAATATACGGAGATTAAATTACACCGTGGAAGTAAAACTAATCCGTCCGCGAGTGTGTGTGCGCGCGTTTCCCCTACAAATTGGGTGATTTCTTATCTCGATGGTTCTTTTTACTATTCATCTAGAATAGTTGAAACTGTGTTTTGGTTCCATCAATCACGGACCTTGTGTTTTACCCTAATGAGTCCTTACGGTCTTGCCAGTCTGGTTGATTCGCGAAACAACTCAATTTTTTCTAAGCTTTTTGCGAGTTTATGTACAGAAAATGTACAACAATGCCACTACAAGCAAGGCATTCTGACTTCTGTCTTTCAAATCTGGTCTTCTGCCTGCATGGGCCATTGAAATGAACATTAAAAGTGTCTGCCGTAAGAAATATTAATTATTAAAATTTGAAATCAGAACTGTTTAGACTACCTCACTACAAAAATTACTTTCTCTATGCATTTAATTGTTTAGGTTCATCGCAGGAGACAAACGTGCGTCGTAAACTTATAATAAGTACATAATTCGTGAAATATGTTAATGTTGATATTAGTATTAAATAAATTAAGCTTTGTACATGAATAATAGGACATGAATGACTTTAATATTACATAATTCTGTTGCCAGTTGGAATCTGTACTCAATACAATACTAATATTACTACAAATATACATTCTTAAAAAATGTAATAATAATAAAGAATGTAAAAAATTAAAATTGCTCCTCCAGTATAAATAATGTTACTCCGTGTACATAACTTGTTAATAAAAATATAGGAAATGTAAGGCTCATTGGAGTATGTTTTGTACACTGACGTTAATAACTTAATGAATAAATAACAATAAATTCAAGTACTTCACAGAAAAATTAAAAATAAGTTAAGTTACGCGCTAACAATAATTGAAAAACGCAGAAGACAAATCACTGTTCAAAATGGCGTTGAATTGTAATTTTGTGATGACAAATACTTGTCACAGACGAAAAGGTTAAGAGAATGAGAAAATAGTCCCCAGAAAAAAATGTTTGACTATAAATTACGAAGTTACACGCAATTATCACTTACCTGTCTTACTCTCGGAGAACAAACATCGGGTCCTAGTTAATAGTGCCTGACACAAATGTCATTAATAGACACGGTGGACTAGACCAGACCTTCCGAAACTATTCGCACGGATTGACAAGACACTTGAAACGAGTTAAGGTTTACCCCCGAGGGGAACCTGAGTCAATTTTAATCGACACTGCCACCGACTGAGTATTTTTCACACCAACGCCTTTCATAACTCACAAACCGGATTCATTTCAACTATTAAAATCGGAAATTCCATTTTGTCAAGTCAACAAATTCGACTATGGATGTGGGTCAAACGGTCAGACTAGAAGACATAACGAAAAAAACAATTCGTTCAAAGGTGCAGGTTAAAAGAAAAATTTTTGAAAATTTACCGATACTCGTCGTGTAGTATAATACCTGTAGGTACTTGATATTCAATGGAACTGAACTTGTCCGCTATGAAAATTAAATCGATTTTGATTTATGTACTTTAAATTGCCATTTTATTCAGGTCGGTTTTAATGTAATTTATATTCGTACATAATAATGAGACTTAAATACCACTATTATTTATACATAAGTCATTTAATGTCGGTGAGGTAACGGAACTCTACGGAACGTGTCCCTAACTTTAGTCTCCTTTCCCAGGTTTCCCAAAGGAAGGAGTTTTGTTTACTCTTGCCGAAACTATCATTCAAGCAAAACTACCGAGAGTTACAAATCGCAAGATGTTCGTAAGGAATATTAAGTTGAGTGAATAGAAACGGAATAGAAATGCAAACTATCTGTATATGTTTTTTTGTGATGATGAAACTAAGATGAAGGAAAGATATACGGGAAGTTTAAAAATGCTTTTTTGATTGATTGCAATTAATTTGGACCAGTAATGGACCATCAGTGTAACAGTAAGGTTCACGAGATTATCACTACGACCACTTGATTTCCAAATTTATATTTATCTTGATTAAACATAGGTTCTCTGTATCTAAATAATTACTCCTAGACAAGATGTGTATATCTTCTTCGCTAAGTGGAGTTCGAGTCAGGTCGAATTCCGATGGGAAATGTCGAAACGAATCGACAGGCTTTTGTACACTGACTGAGCAAACTTTGCTTTCTTTTCGTTTTCTTCGAAACGATCCACGACAAAATTAGATTTGTACTTTCAATGAGAAAACGAACGGTTCCGTCCATGGGTCCTCAAAATGCTTAAAATCAATGAGGAGAAAAAAATTAACGTTCCTTCGGTCGCAGAGTCCGTTTCGGTTTTATGTCAACATTGTCTCCTGTCACGCTAATCAGAAAGCAAGCGAAATTTTCAAAGACAAAAGTGTCAATTGATTCGATCATTTCAGGGTGATTATTGCTTATGTTAATGTTAATTTTCTACGCGTTCGGGGAGTGTGGTGGGATGGGGTGTTGGGGGATGGAGACAAGTATTGATTGATTGATTTATTTATAGATTGGTCGGTGGTGGCGGTGTATTGTGCACATCAAGGTGGCCATCTTTCCTCAGACGGTCCCCAAGGTTCTTCCGACTGACAAAACTACAAAAGAACAGTTTTTTCCTTTTTAAACGATAGAGAATTGCAGAATTGCGACAATGTCGTAAATTATTGAATTATCTAACTGTCTTTAACAGTTTCACGTAACATAAAAGATTCTCTCTCTCTCTCTCTGTGCGTTCGCTCACTCAAACGCTGGACGTTTCTCCAGTGACCCAAGTGAAACAGTAAATTTCATGGTGTACATGTAAAGTCTATAAAGTCTATGTTTCATTGCACAACGTTATCATTCTCGAGTCAGTTTATCATAATTATGTAATATTTTCCGACAATAAGACACATAAATAAGGAAAAAAAACTGGATTTGCCGTTATTATTGGTTGTAACTATTTGTGTAGGAGAGAGAAGTGCCAGGATCTTGGTATGTTCTGCAACGGGCGAACTGTTGAGGTGGGAAGGAAATGCGTGAAAGTGCAGTTCGAACCACCCAAGTGAATTTGTATCAGTTTTCGGTTGGGTGAACAGTTATTTGCCTACTAATTAACGTGACTGTCAAATCATTTATTAACTCGAATTCAAATTTACGGTTTAACACTCAGATCAGTTATAAATCATCGTTTCGGGTGAAATTTTCTGACAAGTTTAAGGAGGATATGATTTATTGCGTGTAATTTGTGAAAACATTGAAGAAATCGGTACGGTACAGCGGGAAGTTTTCATTTTACTGTACATGCAGATGTCCGCGTATGAGGTGCAAGCCTGAAAAGGGAAGTAAAATGCAAGAGATGAGTACGTTAATTTATCACACCGGTGAGATGATCGCTCTCGATTTGTCTCATTTTGTCCGTGTTATGCTCTCGGTAAACGAGAGCTTTTACATTTACATAAGTTGAGTTTTGTGTCAGATGAAAGAAGTCAGTCGTCGGACGTCAAAGCCGACCTGGTGAATCAACTATTAACAATATAATACGATCCGAGTAGAAAAGAAAAGGGAGTTTTAGTCACAGTCATTAGAACCGTGACGTTCTTATTATTCAACCATTTTACATGGGCCATTATCACGTTTGAAAAATTAACTTTGGTAAATGGGTTCTGCACCTGACAAATTGTATTGTTTTCCTTCTCAACCTCATCCTCATCCTTCAACCTTCTTCTTGTCAACTTTCTTTTCTCTCGTAAACACACGAGGTGACACGGGTGCCTCGTTCAAATCATCCACTCGAAGATCAGAGTGTCGTCTCCTTTCCTTGTTAACTCAGTTGATTTGCAAGCGATTACTTTCACTCGGACAGATCAATGACGGATTTGGTCTTTTGTTTTGCAATTCGTTTGTTTTATCATCCATCGTTTTCTATTGTCTGAAATTTCTTCCTGATTTCCGGGAAGTTGCTATTTTAAAGTATGTTTAATACTTGTATTGTTAACTTTTTTGCGTTAATAGTTGGTTGTAATACTCAAACATAAATTACAGATTTCCCGTGTAGTTTATACTTAAGCATATCGTAACCGATATCTTAAAAGGGTATTGTATTAAAAGGATATAGTGTATATTCGTGAGAGGCACGTTGTTATGTGACACAAAATAAATAGAAATACATATTTCAGAAATATACACATAACATTTATATTTAAGGGTGGCAGGGTGTAATATTTACTTTTATTTACAAAACAATCATGTTGTGTCGTTCAAAAAGCATTTAAGCAAACAAAATACGAACCGAAAACATTAATTTGTAGTACAAGTGCCGACTATCTACGTGCGTTTTGTGTAGTTCTATTATTTGTTTTGTGCACGTGTACGATTGTAATATTGTAGGTTTTGCGACGTGTAAGGCAACCTCAAACTATGTATCATCCCTAGGTCCTCCGGTCTGTACTTTTCAGAGTAAGAGAATACAATGCAACCAAATATTAATATTTATTGAACAGAATCATACTATGTAGTGAGTTGCTTGGGAAATAACTTACTAGAATAAAAATTCAGTAAACTAATCCGACTGGATAGTGCTCTATTTTTTCCAAGGTGCCTTCTGTTCTCTGATCACCAAACTATTTGTATTTTTTTTTAAATAACAGTTTTACGTTAAGAGCAGAGTTAAAATTAATTTCATGGTTGAATTCTGTCTGTCCGCGCGGTCCGAAATTACCAAGGAGACTTCATTTGTCATCGAAGTTGCGCCTCCAGGTATCAATTTAAACATTTGACAAGTATTCAGAGCCTGTGTGAACAACATTAATCACTTTTTCAGGTTTTTGTTTTTAACTTGTAGTTCGGTATATGTAGAATAATCTTTCACCATTCGTCTCCCGAGACCTCGCGAGGTTGCTTCTGTTGCGAAGAGTAGGTCCCGGGTTTTATTCGCGCAATTCGACTTATTTCCAGAACGAATTCTGTTCAGAATTAGGAATCATTCTGCTACCATGGCTTCATCACTTTCCAAGCAATCAACAGAACCTTCAATTGATGGGTAATTCGGACTCCCCGACACCGGTAATTACCCGGTAGTTCGATTAAAAATTAGTCACCGTGGAGTCCCGTGGAAGGCCCAATATTTACCAAAGGGATTTTCCCACCGGAAACGTTTAAGGTACTATTAATCGGGAAGAAAGAAATCGTCGACGGCGGGTGTCCACTCCTTCAAACCTGATACCTGATATTTAAAAGTCATTAAACGAATCCGATTTTCAAATCCTGAGAGGGGCAACCGACCCGGGGGCCCAAGTTTACACGCAATTCAAATTAACCACTTTGATGTGTGGGAAAGTCTAATAAAATTCAAAACGGTCATTGTCTGTGCCCGTGTCACGCTAGTGAAGGCTTTCGGATACCTTTCCGACCTGGTCGAGTAGTTGCAGTCTCATATCGCACGGCACGACAGACATAAATTGATCTTTTTGCTAAAATAAGGAAGAAAGTTAAAAACAAAATGTATTGTGCTCGTGAATGAAGACGTCAATGTGATACATCCGTTTATTTTCAGATTCGATTCGAGCAAGTCGACCAAAGGAGCGAGCAAACTGAGAAGAGATCTCATCAATGCCGAAATATCAAATCTTCGAGATCTCTTGCCTCTGCCACCCTCCACCAGACAGAGGCTGTCTCAGCTTCAGCTGATGGCACTCGTCTGCGTCTACGTCAGAAAAGCAAATTACTTTCAACAGGGTGAGTAGGAAATTGTTTTTCCTTTTTATTTTCATCGATACACCGCTTGTGGTGCCTTCTCATTAGAAGAATTAAACGAAAAAAAAAGAAATGGAGGTGTACAAGATGGATGAGTATGACGAAGAGGACGAGGAAGAGGCTTTTGTATCCACCTACTACAATTTATTTTTTTCCACCTTGAATATTTCCATATTAAAACAGGTCAAATAAGTCAGTTAAGTCCGGCTGAAAAGAAGTTCATCTACCGTCCTTCTTCATCCAACCACTTGGTTGGCCATCTTTTCTTCTTCCTCTTCTTCTTCTTCTTCTTTGTCCGACTTTTTATAACGAGCCCATGGGCGAAACGTTTCAGTTCATTCGATATTAAAAAGCAGAAGAAAAAAAATTCATCTTGATAAATAATTCAAATTCCTAAGCGTCATAATGCTCTTCTTATTCTTATGCTTTTTTCCTAATTTTCCTGTGTGTGTGCTTTCGTCTAGCTCGATACTGTTCTCTGTCTCTATTCTTTAAACTCATATTTAAAAACATATGAATTCTTATTTACATACATTTGTTTTTTTTATTTACGGGGTTTATTAATGTGGTTACTGCGGCGACCTTTCGGAATCTTCTCTCGTGGGAACATACAAAACTAGTGAATATGAATGAATACTAATAGTTTTGTTGTGTAGTAAAAAGTCAGGATTTATTTTAGTTTTTGTGAACAAGGACTTGAGTAGAGTTTCTTTTGACGACGGTCGTAAGTAGTATAATTTTGAGGAAGGCGTATGATAGAAAATAACTAGGAAACTACATATATATATGTGCGTTACGCTTAACTGAAAAATAGAAACTTTTAACATTTGATTTTGAGAATTTATCTCACCGTCGCTTATAAATTTGAATTATTCATAAATAGTGAAAGCCGTTATCACAGGCTACAACTCCCTTAATAAAAATAGTAACAAAGACTGGGGGCATGGGATGGGTTGATAACAATGAGAGGGCAGTTCTCGTGGTTAACGGTCGTTATGAAAATACAACGGAGAAGTTATGTATATGTCTTTAAATTTTGTTCACTACAATATTGAAACAGTTAAGTTGATACCGTGAAGTTTTGTGCAGCATCCGATGAGTAAGTTTACTCGGCTTTTGATGTGAGAAATTAAAAAAAAGAGCCTCCAGGGTCCTCACGGCACGCGTAAACCGGCAACGCCCAATAAATCACACATGGAAACCTCCAAGGCATCCGTGAGTTTCAATTAGCGCTTGCCACAGTGACACACAACAGTTTCAGGTACACCTCTACCTGATCGAATAGGTTTCCAAGCCGAAAAGGAAGGTGACTAAGAGTAAACTTGACTTCAGTTTGTTGAAGAATATATTATGTTTTTGGGTATAAACAAACGGTTCGTGCTTTTAGGCAGGCTTACCACATCTTTCGAAAACAATTACTAAATAGACTGGTATGTTTTTATTCATTGATTATGTGCAGTCATAATACTACAAAGGGTTGTTAGTTCCTTAATAATTTATTAAAAATTATTTGTGAACGACATTTTATGTTTTGAACATGTGCCTCGTACACTCATTGAAGTCAACCGAGTGATTTTCATATTTTTTGAGTATGAAACTGACTGATAGTATCACGGTATAAAAATCAAGAAAGACGTACCTGTTACTCGGAATAAAAATTCAAAGGTCCAAAGGTCGGTCTTCCCTCGGGCTATAAAGAACCTTCTTTGGAAAATTAAATTTATGATTGGTACTGTATAAAACGCGACTTCTCATTGAGCCTACTAGAAACATTAGAATTACAACTAAAAGTAAACAACGATTATCATATTAATTAAATTACAAATTATGCAGAGAATGTCACTTGGTAGTCACTTTAAATATTTGCGGCGTTTGTCTTTTGCTTTCTATTTGTTCTCTAACTGTTACAACCAAATCTAAAAAATTAATTACGACAGTGACCAACACCAGGTGGAAAGTGGAAAAAATGTCTGATTAGTGCAGGAAGGTATGTTAAAGGGATACTTCTAGGCAGTATGCTATGGAATACAATTCTTGAATACTTCTAATGGTAAAGGTTAGTGAACAATGTGGCCAGGTAGGAAATAGTGGTAATGAATACATGTAAATAAGTAATCTTAATCAGTTGGAAGTTTACACAAAGTTATGTACTACATAAAGGTTTTTAGTTACGAGGGAAAACGGTTGTATTGTTCAGTAGACTCAACACACATGGAACCTGAATCCTCTTGTCTTTTAATAGTTTAACCCAATCTGACCAGCACCTGACCCAAGGTCTTCTCTCAGTTTACCTAAATAATTGCCTACATGCTGGCCACCTACGGCCGTTTTCCTTCTGCCACGGACCTTTCCCATTGAAATTTCGTTTCTTATTCGTGTTGCCTTCTTCCAAACGAAATTCTCGAGCTCGATCAGCCAATGTATCGTTCTACTTTTCCTACGACCTCACCGTCCATTGATTAAACACAAACATCTCATGTGATGTAATTTATTCGAGCGCAAAATCATTATGGCAGTGAAAACGATGTGTGCTCGAGCGACTGTTTGTACATCTACTTAATTTTTAATTCGCTTCGCCTCTGCAACGGTTGGCCCACGCCGATGGCCGAGGATGCCACCAATGGGCCCTCGGATTTTCGGCTTTGTCCCCGCTCTACAAGAATAAATTAATATGTCTCCTTGAAGATTCACACCACCTACTCATTGTAGTCATCTACCGTAAAGAAGCTATTAAAGGCATAAAGGCTGATGGAGGAAACACAAAACGGTGAGAAAGTTGAATAGGAAAGAAAATTTAAATGATGACAAATGAGCTTTGCTTGCCTCCTTTTAAAATCCCATTAATCTTTTTGTAGGCGGTAATCTGTCGCACCTGATAACAGGTTCGGTGGTGTAACGTACCTGAATGTTTCTCCTCTAGGTACTTCAGGGGTGTGTGTGTGTGTGTGTGTGTGTGTGTGTGTACGCGTCGACCGTTCAATAGCTAAGCACTGCATGATTCCATTTGTAAGTTATCGAATTATTTTAAAGTTGACTGTACACAAAAATCTTACAAGTGATTTAAGTTGGAAAATGTCTAATTGGAATTTTCGGGGCATTTCACTAATGTAAACTCAACTTATTGTTGGAACTCGTCTCCACACTCAGGAATGTTACTCCGAAAATACAAAAAAAAATCGTTCTTTAATCTTCTTAAAGTCGTTAGGCCCAATATTTCTTTGTCATTGGTATCTGCGGATTTTGATTCGTCATCTTGAGTTATCCGATTCACAAGGTGTGTGCTGGTTATCGTCGTTCCAATTACAAATCTCGGTCTGTTCTTCTTCCAGTTGTCTGTCTGCTGGATACCAACCGCCCTCACCCTGTACCTGGTTTATTTATTATGCAATCAACCGATCGATGACTCCCTCTCTCCCATCCTCCTTGGCTCCCCTTTCGGTTCCATTCCCGGCCCAATTAGTTGAGGCAAAAACAAACAGAAAACTTCCAGGGAGGTACCTCGGAGGCTTCGGCGTCACTTGGACTTCCCAAAAATTCACTTAATGAGCACGTGTGAATGATGAAAAGGCATTAGTTATGAAATCTTCAGTAGCTTTGATTCACCTCACGGTCCAGGGCATACAACCGCTCATTATCATTACCTCTCGAACATGTTTTCTGTTATTTCCCCTACACAATTCTATTTACCTATTCCGCTATTATCTATTTATTTATTACGTGAATCGGTTAATTTCACTTAACCGTAGTTGTAGTTCATCTGTGAATTAATAAGTGACTCGGCTCGGTGGAAGGAGGCTCGATTTTGTGGATTCGGTTTTTGTTCAGCTCATATGACTTTCTGTTATTCTTGTTTGTTTTTCTTTATATGGTCCTTGTGAGCTTATAGAAAGCTACTTAACTCAAAACTTATTAATCACTGGTAAATACTCGAGTAAGATTATTAATGTGATCAACACCGAGTTGATATTCTCTACAATTCTTCTAAGTGTTGTGATGAAAACTTATTTGACCAGAGCTGGACTACACGACTCTTGATTAGTTTTTAATTGTCGCAGTGTCACACACGGCTGTCAGCTCCGGTCGTTGTACATAATGGTATTTTACAACGAGTATGAGTTATCGAAACGAGTCCACCGTATTTAATTTAACTTCTCACCCGTCAAGATATCGTTAAAAAATTTTAAATTAATCTTGTACTTCACCTGAATGATATATATGACGATTGGATCAATTATCCATAATTTGAACGAGTAATCAATCAGTAGAGAATTTGATCTTCTCATTGTGTATTGCTCATCTACCGTTGACTTCCGCTGGTGCACGCTGTGTTTTGTCGAGTGACTTTCAATGGTTACAGCCTAGTAAAAAACTTCCATGTTGTAATGTACAATATTTGTTTTCGGATGGAATATCCGACCGGGGGTAACCCTTTAGAACCTTTGGGTTAAATACATTACGTGCGTTTGGGTGCAGACGAGGAACAAACAGGATTACAACTGGAGTTCTCACACTCCGTTTTTTTGGCCAACTCAGATGGCTCATCACCCATACTTAGCTATTTAAGGTACGGTTAACTAGAGGTTTTGGTTTTTCAGGGATGACTTTGCATCCTTCACTAATTGCTTCACACGTACCTTGCTGTTACATTAACTCATTTTCTTTCACACGGCCTTTACCTGAACGCCATTATTGTCTCTCTCTTTCTTTCTGTCTGTCTGTCTCTCTATGTGTAAAATCTGATTTTTAGAAAACGTTGACTTTTACGGTAAATTTTATTGATCAAGTTTTTGACGAAGTAGATTTTGAGGAGTTTTGAGGAGACTTTGTTTGAGGTGTACACTCCGAAACTTTCGTCGATGGTGACAGCTTTCTGGATTTCATGAGTAAAAATGAAAAATGATCCCTCACTCAAATTACATATTTTTATATTGTACTACATTACAGGTGTACTCTTTCTTACATGTATAGTACTACTTTTGCGGATACAATTGTTTTAGTTTTGTTTTAGGCAGGAGAGAATTGTTCATCATATTCTCATATTTTTAACCGTGTTGGTAAAACAGTAAACGATAATCAAAAATAATAACTCCAAGGTTCCCTGACTACAAACATAAACACACACAGAGAGAGAGAGAGAGAGAGAGAGAGAGAGAGATGAGCACTGAACAAGAGAACTTGTATAAAGGAAACTATAATTACACAAAATTGTTACAATCTTTTGAGCAAATCCAGGTATCTATTATTTCATAGATGCAGTTTTTCAAGGATACGCTAGTATTTCTACATTTAAATACCCATAATCGCGACTCTTTTCTATTTTCTTAAACGGAATGTAATTATTAGAAGTGAAACGGAATTTGATTAACGGGTTAACTTCCTTTCTCCGCTACAATACAGAATAATTACAAAAATCAAGGCCCGAATACAATGACGATACAATGGCTGCTCGTCCTAGGAACGTAAAACAAATAGTAAAAGATGGCATTATACCACCGAGGGAAGTTCGAAAACCCGAATGATGCTTTCGTAATAAATAAAATATATATATATTTTATATAAGGAGTGATAAACTGGAGTGAGGAGTTTGAGCTCTAACAAATCTCAAAGGCCATTTTTCACAGTATTCGTTGTAAATTTGAAAATAATTTACTCGAAAGATAAACCTTGACAGCTTAATAGGCAATTCAATTATCTGACGACCAATTTGCCCGATTATCTTCTGCAATCATGTTAATCATGTGTGTGTGTGTGTGTTCCACCATCTTTCTTTTCATACACTTACGCCTGTACCTGGTGTTACCTGGTGTATCGGTGTACTCTGGGATTTGTGCAAGTTCAATCTGATCGAACATTTGACGAGTACTTTGAAATAATTGGTATATGAGTATGAGTGAGATCACCGAGCGATCACCGCGATCGATCGGATGATACGACAAGTTGAGAGACAAATGGACACATCCGTTTGTGACCTTCGGAATGAAACCTTTAAGTCATCGATTCCATTAAGTCAAAATCAAGTCATTCCCCCATCTGATGTTCTCACGCGGGACAAAAACAGACAGAAAAAATAGACAAGTAGACAATACGTTCTATCTGTCGATTTGCATCTTTGAGTAACAATCCCGTGACAATTATTCGTATTACCGACGTGGCAGAGGATTGTAAAATCTCATCTTCTCATCATCCTCCCCCATAGATCTCTCTCTCTCGGATCACACGTGCCTCGTCCCGAGATCGAACGTTCTCGGAAATGGCCATGTCACAATGAGTAAATGGTCGATTATTTTTCTTTAACTGCTTTGAATCGTTTATTCATCGCCCTATTCTTAAATTTATATATAATATAATGTATATTATGACCGTTCGAGATGATTCGTTGCGAGAGTGCTACCGGATTTAGTTACTAGTTTTTTCAAGTTGTTGGACAACACGACGGATTAAGTGCCGCGAAGGATGGGGGGGAGCAGGGGAGTGCCATCGAGTGAGACAGCAGGCAAAGCAGCCAAAGCCGGAAATGCCATGAATGTTGTAAAAACAGGAAAACGTGAAAACCCATGTGTGTGGGAAATGAAGACAACTGATTACCAAATTATTCGAAATGGGTTCTGGACAGGTACGAGTATCGGAGAAACGCGAGCCAATTTAAATTAATCAAAGCCAGGTACTTAGAGGCGAAACAACTACCCAATACCTCTCTCATATGACTCATCTCAGGTTCTCTTCCCTGGAATTTCTAGACCTTCAACTCGCCTTCGGGATTTTGAACCGTTCAGGTATTTGCTCTAGCAATTACTTGCAAATCGCCTCGAGTGACCAATTTATCTGTGGCCGTGGCGTAAATGTTGCCACGTGGGAAACTCATTTCGATCACTTCCCTTTTCTTCTTCGGCTTCATCTCATTTTCCTGTCGAAGACTCCTCGTCCTGTCTCCCTTGCCGGGGATGTCCCGATGTGAAATCAATCTCTACGATCTGAGCGAGGGACCCGATGGATTCGAGGGATTACAATTGAAAACACCAACGGTGAAATAAAGCCGGTAGGTTGTCAGACGAATTTCACTTGAAGGATAATCTGTCAGGAAGATCATGACATGCGGATGTTTAAGTGGGTTAGGTAAATCTCGAAATTGACCGGTGTTGGTAAGTCCGAGTGACCGTTCGAAAGCCCAGGCATCCCAGGTACTAATCTCGGAGCAGTAAGGTGATATACACGATTGATTACACTCAGTTTCTTACTGGGTTGCATTGATTGGAAAACTATTAAGATTTTGTGGGATTGTCAACCGGAATTTATTTCGTGAATTTTTTTAATAAAAGGTGGGCGGAAACTTTCGAAAGTTATGTTTAGTGGCTTGTAGACTGTGGCTCTGTAGTTTTCCTTGAATCTTCTTGTTCTGCTTAGTGAAATTGCAGAGTAGAACTTTGTTATCCAATTATACTGTTTCTTTGTTATGGTCTTATAAATCCGCTAAAGAACTATTATTTTAGTTGTTAGCATCTATTACCACGGCGATACGTATTGTAAGAGGTAATATTGAAAAAAATTTCCATAAAATTTAAATTTCTCTAATAAAAAAAATAAAATAAATAAGAATAAAATAATAGAAAATAATAAAATTTCTCTCGAAGTGGAAGATAAAACTTTAATCGCGGCCTTTGGTGTGCATTGCCACGCCATTTGACCCGCTTAATAAGAGTTCTCAAGGTACAATTATAATTACTATTTAAAAAAAGGTTATATAAATAATGTTAAAAGCAGATATTAATAAAGGTCAGTGTCTGCTTGCTGGAGAATCTCTGGATGAACCCATGACGAAAGTAAAATTCAAAGTAGAGTCATTATAACATATTAATATAATTAAGTAACGAGACAAATTATATACATCTAGAGTATGACAACAATTGCATTATGTGTACGACGGGACGTAACACGTGGCATTAAGTTGTAAGTGCATAATTACATTTTTAGTGTGCATAGGTGCCTTAGACGTTTGTTATAATCAATGATTACGGTGTTCGTCTTGATCTTTGTTTAGTCATTACTTAAGTTATTCCTCATTCAAGTGAATCTTAGCTTTTCAAGTCTTATTCGCAAGTTAATCCACATTCCGACTCATTATTCATTTCCCAAATGATTTTTTTCAACCGACGTTGAGACCTTAACCATGACACTTATGCATATTATGATTATCATCACTAGAATTTTTTATAGTTTCTTCGAGGTAGAAACGGCTGTAACTCCTTCACCGGCTGATTAACCAACTTTTATTTATTGCTTACGTGACTTACCACCGCAAAAAAATTAGTAATGATAATAATAGCAGTAGTAAAGAAGGGAAGGGAAGACGACAGAAACGGAGGAAAGGATGCGATGCAAAGACAACACTAAGTGGATGTAAAACAAGTGGATTTTGGTGTGCAGAAAATAAGCATTGACAGAATATAAAAGTGAATGATTGCGTCCCGACAAAGAAGTAACCGCACACTCGTTTCCACTCTTGGTTACCGCCATAGTTCATGCGTTTAGCGTGTTCCCACATACTTCACACACACACAAATACGCACTCCGTCTTTACCTGTAACTGCCATCTGGGAATCGGAACTAAAAGACAAACCCCGGAGTTCCAAAACGTTGCAAAAATGTACCGGTCGAAGAAACACATTGGTCTGCTTGGACCGTGCAGGAAGGCATGCTATGGAGTGAGATAATCGACAGATGATGAATGAATGGACGGATGGTGCCTGAACCAATTCAAAAGGGTTATTTTCCAGAAATTACACCAAAGTTGGCATAAAGTGGCTGCGAGGAGATCGTTGTGGGTGTGACCGGGTGGACATTCTTCAGGCAGGACGGGAGGAGGACACGGGCGTTGTCCAACCATCCGTTTCTTTTTTTGGCATTTGTTGGGTTTCTTCGGAATCAAGGTGACCCTCGGGTGTGGTAGATGGGTATTCATGGGTATGCTGCCGAGGGGGTTATGGCGTGGCAGAAGTTCGGGATGTGAAGTACCCTGAAAAAGCCATCGGCCACCTTTCTTCGACGTTCGATTCGATTCAATTAGATTCAAATTTGCCACTCCTTCGAAAGCGGCCTAGTTTGTAGACTCAAATGGATCTATTTAATTTATTATACTATTAGAAATCAGTTGATGTCACGAGGGCAACTACCAATTTAGAAGAAAAAAAAATAAATAAGGGAATTGTTTCATTCTCCAAACGCGTACACCGGAGAATGTAATTTATTCTGTAAGGAAAAGTTCTTTGGAAAGGTACACACTGCTTAGGTGCACACTCAGAAGTTATCTTTAAAATAACTGATCGAGAATAATATTATGTATTCGTACATTCTATAGTAATAATTTAAAAGCTTAGAAGTTTTGCGCTCGCGAAAATATAAATTTAAGAAATAAATAAACATCTATAAAAACTTTATATTTAGACAGTATATGTGTATAAGAAAAAATTATTACTCTTTTGCACTAATCTTAAGACACTCTGAAAAGCTCCATCTCCATTACCCCGAAGCATGCAGACACTATACTAATGTTTTCTTATTCTAACACATATTTTAATTAAAGCTGTTATGCTCGAAGAGTTATAAAATTTACACAAAACTGAACTTAATTAGCTTTACATTTGGTCAATTGAACAAAACCTACGCTTCGTTTCGCACAGTCATCTGGAAGAACAAGGTACCAGGCAAGGAGTACCGTAACAGGCCCAAACATAAAGACCTTGACCGCAGGTCATTTGTAAACTACTTATTGAATTTTCTCACTGTCACCGCACTATCGGAATGGATCTAAATAATAAATCGTTTAGATGAACAGTTGATCAAATAAGTGATATAGCTCCAAGAGGGTTTGCCGCCTAGCGCTGGTGGTCAGATAGATTTGAGTGTCTTTTAATTTTACAGATGGTCACAGACGAGACTGCCTTCGCAGACTTCCACACAAGTAGGAACGTAGTATAATAAATTCCGTATAATATAAGTATACAAGTTCCCTGTTAGAGTTGTAAAGTTCGCTTTTTGGAATGGAATGGCTGAAACGTTTAAACTCGAAGGTTTTGTTTTCAGAAATTCTTCTAAGGTAGCTGTAAAATATCAGGTATCAAACACAAAAGTGAACTCTGACCTCTTTCTCTATTCTTTGTGCATGGGAGGTAGGTGAGGAGCTTAAGGTGACGATTGCATAACTCAGAACTGGGATGTGACCCAAAGGAATTGGCGCGATCAGTTTCTTTCATCTTTCAGCAAGGTCGAACCCAATAAGGAAGAAAAGATTTATATTCCATCTGTCATGTCGTTAGGCAAGCCATCAAGGCATTGCCACTAACCCCTTTAATGACAATGAAGAGTTTGCAGTTAATTATTTTGCTTGTGGATTTAGAGTTGGATAGAGCCGAGATGGAAGAGACAAAGGGGAACAATAGAAGGAAAAAAAAGAAGGGCAAGACGAGAAAGAACAATAAGAAGAGAGGAATGCTTTGGGATGAACTACGAGGATATTTTAAAAACTTATTAAAAACAATAGAGTTTCAACACAAACCTATTAAACGGTTAACAGAATATCCGAGTCCACCGAGGGGCTCCTGCAATCATCCTCCTACACGTGATCCTTAAGACCAGGGACTCACCCTGAATTCGCAACTCCCAGTGACGCCCAGTTAAGGCCCAAAAAATAAAAATAACAACAGTCCTTTGATTCATTTGTGATGCTTGGGTCACACTAGGGTCCAAGACGAAACGTCCCTGGAGAGCACCCACAGTAAAGCCAAGAGGTTCTGCTTCGATATACATAAAATCAAGGGTCTAACCCGTGCGAAAGGATCACACATCAGGAGGCATTTGACGGACTCATAACTTCCCATCTTATACAAATAATACGAAATAAATAAAGGCAAAGGTATAATTAGGAATTTTATATAAAATCTGTAATGACCTATAAGTTGAAGGTTAACAACTTTTTATACATAATATGAACTTATGTGTCGTTCTCCTCTGGTCTGAACTCACCGCCGGCTCTTTGCAAAATGCTAACGTGAACTCTGACCTTCCTCCCCAGAAAACTTCATCCCATAACATTATAAATTAGGTTAGGCAATGTTCTGTCATTCTTTCGTTGAATACCAGACTGAAAGGTGCGACTGAAGGAATAAGAAAAAAAAACACTGCCCTCAGAGGAAATGATGCAAATTCTTATTAATTGTTCATAACTTTTGTCTACTTGTTAAGGAGATATGCATGTACTACGTAAGGTGTGAAGCATCGGAAAGGAGTTCGGAAAAATTGGTCTTATGTTCTCAAGACTCGTTTCGAGCTATCCTACTTATGTTTAAAGTAGTATAAGTTTTTGTGTTATTTATGGTTCAATAGATTTAATACAACTTGTTTGTTTCAGTGTTTAAGCGTCATGAAGCGACTCATCACCATGTACCAACACCTAACATAGGTTTCTCTAAGGTAGGATAATCTTATGTACCACAGTACAACTGCAACTTTTTATATTTAAAACTAATACTGCAAAAAGCTAGATATAGTTTTTGTCAATTAGCTTATGGTGGAAATAATGCAGGTGTAATGTACGGTTTAAAGGGCGTGTATAAATGTGTACGAGAAAATGTTTCGTGGAATTGATGAACTTTTAATTATACCTTTTTGAAGGATCTCAGGGTGACAATTATGTTTTGGATCCACTCCCCCGATCCATAGAAACATGAGAAAGATTTAATGAAAATGTTAATTTAGAAAATTTTATAGGCGAGATAGGACTGAGAGCAACAGACGGGTCAACCGTAGTCCACTCTCAAACTTTCAAAATGACAGATGTCGTTCATTTTATGTCTATCATCAGTTGACGAAATTAAATTGGTTTGAGAAATGTCCGGCATGGTACGAAGCACAGAACTCTAATTTTCGGATTGTGTACGATGAAGAAGAAGTAACCGACTGGGCGGACATTTGAATTCGAGTACCAAACATTTGACGAGTCAATTGCGGTACAATGAGAGAGCGTTAAGTTAAATTTCTCAAAAGAAGCCATTTATCAAATGGTTCGTGGTGCTAAGTCGCCGTTTTGCAAGTCGAAAAAGTACTCGGTGCACTCGTTAATTGCTCACCTGCCATTACTCGTTACATCTGAAAGCAAATAACAATCGGTTTTTGCGGTAATTAAAGAAGAGGAAATCTATTTATTCGTACATTTTGATTTATACATTGGCAATAGGTACGTTCCGACACGTTATTTAGAGAGCAACATTTTGATAGAACAACTGCATTTTTGACTGCAGTTGCGTCTTGGGGGGGGGGGGACGGAGGGTGAAACCGATGTACCCGAGGGCTTCATTTCTTTAGGATTTCCTATTTGTTCAGACGGTACCATTCCCAGGAAATGAAGGTGAATCCTGCGTACCTGTGTACCTGCGGTACTCTCCGCCGGCCCGGGTGAAGGGTGAAGCAAAAAGATGCCGACTTTAACAACAAATTAATCCGGATACGCGTACCCGAACAGATATATCATCCCAATTTGCCACCCTGAGGTATCTCACTTATTAAAATACGATGACACTCTGATTAATGATGGGGGCCTCGGCCGAAGATTAATAATTTCTTCTGAACTGTTTGGGTGTAAAGAAACCCGCTGACCGGAGCCTGTTTGGGTTTCTCCTAATAAACGTTACACGAACGATGAAAAATAATTATGAAAAGTGTGATCGCAAGTAGTGCAGATTGTAGTGAATTGTCAAAACTGTACATTTGGAAGTGAGAATTTTGCAATGGGCGAAACCTTTATAGAAACTCTTTAGGTTACGGTCCGTTTCCAGTTCTTTAAAATGAAATTGTCAGGGTTCTACGCTTTGTTTTAAATGTTTGGAGCAGGTAGTGACCCGACTGTTGTAGTATTTCGTTCTGATGAAAACCAGTAAATGTGTTGCGTTGATGTTTTTAGATTTTTAGGTCGTTAGATGTGAAAGAACACTTACTTACTTCTTACTTCTCTCAAAAAGGAATGTATACGTTGAAAAGTAAATTTATTCAACTACTTTTGACTTATATTATGTGCATTTACGGTCAGAGAATAGGAGTATCATAACTTATCAGGTTCTAGTCGTGTTAATAGGTGATAGTAGTGATAGTGGTGATGAAAAGATGGTGTACTCCAAAAAATCTATTTAACAATAGTATTTTTTTTGAACCGAATTTTTATTCGTTTTGCATGATTATTTTTTATTCTTACTATTATGTCTTCATTTATTAGTCATTTCCATTAATAAAAAAATAATAACATACGTAACAGTTAGAACATTATATAAAATTCGGCAGTTGATTTGCTCCTCTAAATGAATTGCACTCGCACAGTTTAATGGCCACGAAGCTTTTTCTTGAAAGTTTTATGACTCCTCTCTTTACATAATAATAAAATAATAACAACCCATGCGATCTCCCCGATTTATTTTCCCCAGCAAACGATTAAGGTAATTTATTTCGCTCAGTTCTCCATTTCTAAGATATTAACGGCTTAATCCAGATCGCCTGCTGTTCTCCACTACTTTAAACTCGAAATAGTTTTGCGGAGAGCAAAATTCCGTTTCCGGCAAAACTCCAAACGAAAAAGTTCCGGTTTTGAAACGAAAGGGAAAAGATGAATCATGCGGATTAACAGGGAAGAACCCCGTACTTGGGTACCTGAGTAGCTTCGGACACGAGTACCCGACGAACCGGATGTTGTTTTAATTAAAAATTAAAGTGAAAATATTACGCAACTACTTGGCGTTGAAACTTACTTTACAGCTCGATGCTGTTTTTTTTTGTTGTATAGGAGAAACTACTAGAAAGGGTTTCAACTATTTGACTATTTTAATTAATTTTCGAACAGGTGGGACAAATATTGTTTCCTAGAATTTTTTAAACAAATCGGGTTTTCTTAGGATTTTTCTTATGTAATAGAAAGATTTTTAGGTACTTCAGTACTTGAAACTGTCACACCTACGACTTACTTGTACACTATTAACAGTATAAGATTAATACCATGACAATATCGCCGCATTAATAAATGTTCATTTTATGGGAACATGAACTGTCAGGTTGATCACCTGGGCAAGTCCCATTCGGTTCTTCTTCTTCTTATTCTGATTCTCTTGACCAGGAATTTGACTCTTATGAATTTCCTACGATGAAAGCAAAGGCCTAAATGGCAGATACATGACAAGAACCTGTCATGAACGCCGTGTTAACTCGTTATATTTCGGTCATGAAGCGTATAGTTAATTCAGACAAGGGCTAAATGGTCACTCGAATCGGAGCAAGACGGTGCGCCAACAGGTATTTCAGGTGAGGAAGAGCCTGCCACGAATGACGGGCACCATCTACGAGAGAAAGAGAAGCGAAAAGACGCCGGGACTCCATTTTGAAAATAATTTAAATCTATAATACGGATTTGATAAGTGACAGATTCATAATAGGAGAGAAGTTTGTGTGTTCGACCCGGGGTCAAGCAAGCTCATTATCATGTATAATGGCTCCGTTTCGGGTATTTGGGTCCAACTTGTGTGCTATCATGAATTTCCATGGCTACCGGGACTCCATGTTTTGTCACCGAAGGCATTTTACAACCTCGCAAAATTTTAATTTCCTCTTAAAGTTGACGTGGCACCTGTGGCCCTCCAACCAGGCCGGTCGTCCACTTCTTATGTTCTCTCCTTGTCTCGAAGGCTCGGAGGCACACCAGTTTTGGCTCTGTTGGAACATTAAGGGGTAGGAAATGTCAGTGCACCAGTTTGAAGCAGTCAGTCAGTGAATGGAATGTTCTGTCAAGGCCTGGTGACCCATGAACCGTATTTAAATAAGAACTCTTAATGGGTTTTCCCTTGCTTTCGAGTCGCCATTGTTAGTTATTTTATTTTCCTTCTCTCTCTCTCTCTCTCTCAAGAATAATGAAACACGCCTGTCTCTCAGGATTTTTATTACTGATATGTCAGACTAGACGGCATCTCACCAACTTTCCTGAGACGTGGAGTCGACTGCAATCCAACGTGACTGTTTTGTGCACATGACAGAGAAAAACACGAAGGGATGCACACTGAGAAGAACTCCCAGACCTGGCCAGGCACCGTTTTTTTGTTGTTGTTGAGTACGTAACGGTTTGATTAGGGGGTGGATGTGGGAAACGAGAATTTTTGGTCTGAAATTTTCAAATGGTTACACCCTTTGCTCGGAAAAGGGTAGAAGGATTAATGGCGATTTACAGTGAAAAATATTCATTACTGTCTGACGCTCCTATCTCATTACATTTCTTGTTAATTACTTTTTAATAATACTGGGCCTTTGGTACCTTTACTTGATTCACCCTTTCACACGCAGGGGTACTTGTCCTATTAAATTTTAGAACCCGTGACTCATGTAACATGAATTTATATCTTGTACCTTGGTAAACTTACTCGGGAGGAAGTTAATTGATTGGTGAAATTGTAGCTTTCGGTGAGAAGAACGCGGTATTTCTTTAACAGAGACTATATACATTTTTTCTGTGTAATTTCCTACTTAAATGAATTGAGACAACGATTACAATAGATAGTGTTCTTAACAGTAAGATAGTTCCTAATGATAGACTGTTGTTTCATTACGAAAAAAGAGAACTACACGATAGTTCATAAACTATTTGTTTTCTTGTACACAACTATCTGAGGTGTCCTTCCGTGTCGGAGTAGAAAACTAAGTAGGCGGAAAACTCAACATTACAAGACATTTTATTAAAGATGTTCGAAATCCAAGTAATTCAAAAGTCATTTCATCTCTCCACCATACAATAAAATCTGTCTTTTACGATCGCGGAAATTTATTTGACCGCCATTTTTAATGTTCACGCGTTTTCCATGCGAGTGGAAGTAGCAGAATTTGCCGGGGAGAATTTGATTGTTGCATTTTTATGCATTTTATGCATTTTCTCTCTGTCTCTCTCTCTGCATCTGTCGGACGGGTTTTGCACGGGGTGAAAGAATTCGTAAGCACGCGGACATGCGGACACGCGAGCGCAATTTATTTTTCACGCGGCGTACACCACCTTTTTTGCACACGCGTGCCGCGGTTTCCGTTACTAATTTCCGTTTCGCTTGTCTATCTATCTATCTATCTGTCTATTTATTGAATGTCCGTCCGTTAACGCGGATATTTCTCATTCGACACAAGTGAAAATTATAGATCCTTTGCATGTAGTTCACCGCTCTGTTGAGCGCAACAATGATAAATAAGAAGGGAGTCTTTTGGATCAGAGGGGAAAACCTAGTGGCTCGTTGCCTATTGATAGCCTCGTAATAGTTCAATCATATTAATATAATTATAATCGACGATAATCGATAATTGCCGAACGAATGAGGAGAACATCAGAGCATTCCGAGAGGCTGTTTAATGGCGCACATCGGATTTCTTTTTTCATGCACAAAATGTTTATTTTGTTGCTGAGAATTTACGTCCTGCCTCCGACAAGAAAATTCCTGTTAAGACGCGATTATACATAAATATAAATAATGTGAATGTGAATCCGGTCGGTCTTGTTTCTTTTGTGTGCTACAAGTTGTGAAATGGGCCATAAATGGTGCACGGAATGAATGAAAATAGTCAAAGAGAAATGAACGAAATGGTACTCCTTCGGTATGTTTACATTTATATCTGGGTTTTAAATTATTTATTTATTAAAACATAATGTGTAATAATAGTAAGAGGTTAACTTCTCTTTAGTGTCACTACCTACTGGTTTACTGGTTTTGCATTTACATTTTATCACCTTATTGCGATAAGGATATCCGCAGTACTACAGGAATTGTGCGTGTAATGTAATGTACAATTACAGGGGTATTGTACAAATTGGCCGTACCTGTTATACTAGAATAGGAATAATTGATTTTAAACTTTAATTAATTTGATGTAAAACTCATCTAGATTTTGAGGGGCAGAATTACAATATGTCAGATTTACAATTACGAACGGCAGAAAAACTAACGTATTTAAAGGCATTAATAGATCCTATCATACATAATTTGAATTTTTACTAAGGGGTTGGTCTTACAATTCTCTAAGTAAATCGTACGACAATGTGAAGTTAAAATCAGTTTACTCGCACACTGTTGTGCATAACACATTTATTGTTTCCTCTTGTATGTTTTATTACTTGTAGAAGTGTACTTTTTAGGAATATTTTTGTAGTAACTATTTGTAGCTGTGAAGGCACGGTTTATTGAGAACGCAAAAGGCACATATACCGCGAACCCATTACTTAATAACGGATAAATATTATTAATGGTATTTAAGTAATAAAATAGAAAACAATGAAAGGATTAATTAACAACGGATTTGATTAATAACCGGAGTATTTAAAATATATATCTTAATGAGTTGCAACGGCAGTGACCGGCCGGGGCCGAAATTTTTAGGGGCCACAAAGGGCCGGGACGGCGGGTACCCACTCGTGGGAACCTGCTTCTTTTTACCCGTAAATCCACAGGTACACTTTGTACCTTCTTCCGACTCTTCCTCGTCCACTTATTCATCTTCCTCTTATTCTCCTTTCACTTCAGGTTGTTGTGGCCAGGTACGCTCCGACCGCGAACCCGAAGCCGTTTTTCATACTTTGAAATATTTCCTTCAGCTCGGAATTTATGTTTCGTCGGCTTTTTTTGTTTCATACAGGAAATTGAATTTTCCGTTTTGGAAGATGGCGGACAGAATGCAACTGCGGCAGTGGTTACCTCAGGTACGGGAAAAGTTGGGAAAACCTTTGACGGTTTCGTACCGAATTTATGTATCCGCATTAAGGAGATTAATGGATAATTTATTTTGCCATTTTCTCTCTCTCTCCACATCAAAAAGATTGGTAACCCATAAAAAGTTTTTGGTAAATTTATTAGCCGTGCAATCGAAACGTATGGTACTCGTTCGTTTGGTACTCGTTTTAGCACTCACTGCCGGTTGAATGTCAAGGCTGGACAGTCAGGTTCTACACACACACACACACACACACGAGACGGGACGGGACAACTCAATTTGTAGCCGTTCTGTACCTGAACGTTGACAGTCGTTTGTTATTACTCGTTGACAAGCAATTTTTCATTATTTTGTATTATTTATTACTCCATTTTCTCCAACTGTAATGGACGACTCGTGTAGTCTTTCAGTTCAATTTCCAAAATCTTTGATTGTGTTACTTATATGTAGGCAAACAAGAATACGACTGGATGTTTCTTCTTTTTTTAGGTCCTTCTCAAACTATGTAGTGCAATTATTCGTTTTTAGCTTATATTGTTCAACTATATTAGTAGACTTGATTGAACTGTTCCAATAATGATGTTCTTCAAACTGACGACTGTTTATTAATTCTCGATCGGGTGAAATTGATCAGGTTGCAATTCCTACAGGTCGGCATGCTATTTTACAGCCAAGAAACATTCACTTTCATCCGTAGGAACAATTGTTGTAGTGAAATTGTTAAAATTGGTTTTGCAAATCGAAGTAAACGACCTACTCTAACAAATAGTCACGTAGAGATGAGAAGATCGTTTTGAGATGAAAACGTGTAGATAGATCCCAGTCGTAGTAGTTGTAGTAGGCACAGTGTAACAAGCTTAGCAAACACACTGTATACCTAAGTTCCAAATAATAGACTTATTATTAGAATTTTATGTAACTATTTAGTAAGTAACTCCTTTTAGGGTCCAGCTACAGTTCGTTGACACATAAATCTTTCATGAGTGTAAAATCAAAAGCAGGTTGAGTGACACTTACTTAATTAATAACCTCCCGGCTATTTGATTTTTAATTTTAAATAAATTTTATTTGATTGCACTACTAGGTGACAGAAATACAAGATAATTAATTATTAATATCTCATGGTGCTTTTCTAACGTTTAATCGGATTAGACGTAGGATTATTAATTTTACCACTCCCTTGAGTTTTATGTACAGCCGCTTTTCACTTATATTCATACATAGTTTTTTGTTTTTTTTTTAACTATTTTGTTAGTTTGTGATCGTGGGGTCTGCCTGGTAAAAACCAAACCACTGAAACATAAAAATAAATATGAAAAATTATTTATTCCGAGAATTTAATACGTGGACTAGCGTAACATACTTCGTATATTCAATGGGTGATTCATTAAGTTTTCAATAATATTTCACTCTTAAATTTTCACTTATTAATAATATTAAACGTCAAACACCCAAGTACTTTCCTTTTTGCTTCATCGTCAAGTGTTTGTTTCAATTCGTTAATTTGTTGCCGCTTTACTTAACACTCTTCGTGTTGTGTTCGTTTTCTTGTGTCAACATAACGGCCACGCATCGTTACAGTTACACATGACTTATGTATCTTAAAAACGTATTGTTAAAGTAACGTAAGATGGTTGAAACGCGAATCAGGGAATGTTGTTCGGGGTACACTGGGGATGCAGCTTTGACTTGGTTGACATTGTTACGCGTTCCACCAGAAACGTTCATGTTGTTGAGGAGAAAAACAAGAAAGGGTAACTTTTAATCCATTGCATTTTAATAATTTATTAAAATTTTAGGAATTAAGTAGACTGTCTTTGGTTCCAATTCCTGGCGTGTTCTGTGCTATTCAAAGAATCCGGATGCCTCCTGCGGGTTGAATTTTATGTTCAGTTCATATTTTTTTGTTCGCACTACAATTTCGAACTTGTCCTTTAGTAGCGTAAACTACTAAGTGAGTTTATGTTGCTTCGAAAGCTGTGCATCCCTTGCACTTTTTTTCGACGAGTACCGGTCATTGCCGGAGACCGAGACAGATGTCAATGAAAAATAGTTTACAACTAAACAAATTAAAGCAGACTAATTCGCAATCTAACTCCGCTAAATAGACCATCCACTTATTAATAGTAGTGTTTTATCAAAGCTGATTGTGAACTCGTGAATTCAAGAAATGACGCCTTTCAGAACCTTTCCGCAGATTGTTTTTGTGCCGTGGCAGAGGTGAACTGCAACTAAAGTGGTGCAGCAAGACCAGCAAAAGTGCACGATTCAGGTACTTGGGACCACACGTAACAGGTTCAAGGTGGTACCGACAAAGAAATTTGATTTATGGAAAAATTAACAGAATATCGGTGAAGTGAGCAACATTTGGTTTCTCTCGTAGGGTTGAAAAACCTAGAAAGGGCAAGAGTTTCATGTTAATTAATAATGCCCGTCTGAAATATATAAAGAGAGAGAGAGAGAGATTTTTGCAAAAGCCACGAGTGTTCGTACTCTAGGACATAGATAAGAACTATCGGTACAAGACCCGTGCGAATTTTATATTCATGTTATGTTCCACTTCTCTCTTGGTGTTCCCGAGTAGAAAGGTACGAGTTTGTCTCCTTTGCCGGAGTCAAAGGTCAAAGAGCAATCGATCCTTCATCGCATTTTCAGATTTCACCAATCGCTCCAACTTTAAAATCCAACCGACCGGAACAGAACTAAGAAGGAATGTTTCTTTTTCCCTCCGCAATCACGCGTTTCATTGTCTACGTCTATGGTCAGACCGGCCGTGTCCGAATGCCACCTGGTAACTCACATATTTGGAGTTGTTTTTTATTTTGTCTTTTTTCGCTCGAGTTCATTTCACTGCATCATGTCAGGTCAGAACTATCTGAAGTTACCAAACACTAACAGACGTAATTAACACTTTAAAATGCATTATTAATCCGGAACCTTGAAGCTACAATGTAAACAAGAACAGCTGGGTAGTTCTAGTACTTAGAATTCCTCAGAATCGTAAATAACAAAAAACAGCATTTAAAAAATTTTACCCATTTTTGCACTTAAATATACATAAATTCATTGGAGTAAAAGAAACCGCTCAATTATTATGTCAAAATCACGTAGAATCGCAGCAATGTAAGGATTTCATTAATGTCTCATTGTGTTATTTTATGTATTAATTTCTCCCGTATGTATTAGAAGTGAAAGAAATTTAAGTGACTAATAGGCTTCTCCCGTGGTTACCTGTCGGCTGGTAATAAATATTCACTTTCTGTATTCGATTTATTAATTACGTTCATAAATACACAATTCAGTAACATCAACATAAAATAAAATAATTTGCAAAAAAACAATGGCCGCTGATGCTGGAAACCGACGAACAACAATTTACGATCTTCTTTCTCGGTTAGCCGAATGAATTTTGGGAAGGTGAACATAACGGCGAGGCACGTTTTTAATAAATTATTGACCGATATGGAATTTATATTGGTTAATAAAGTCGTATTTTGAGTAATGGAAAACATTTTAATCTTATAAATGTGATGACTCTATTAGTTGACTCACCCGGTTTGTGGCCCGGCTCTGTCGCGTTAATAATTTCCGCGATAGGAAACATTGATCAAACTCATGTACTCGTATTATTAAATAAAAATTAGGTATTGATTTAATAATGCTTAATATTCGTCATTGAACAACTTGAATATCGTGAAGAGTGTTCACTTCCTGGTGCTTTTTCAAGCATCTTAACCTTGACTTCTCAATTTATTATTTTATTGGTTTACTTTCATTTAGACTTAGTCTCGTACTATGTAGATTGTTTATTAACTATTTATTTGAATGTACCACGGTTATCTTTCTTCTTTTAAAACTTTTCTGGCTGTATGTAACTTCATTGTCGAGGAGCAAAACCATTACCAAAGACCCGTACAACCAATGTGATTCTTCGTAATTAATTATTTACTTCATGTATTTTAATTATAATTTATTAATAACGTACACTGTTAAATAAATTCGTGTAATGTTTAATTATTCGGCAGTGTACAACTGATAATATCTAATGTCAAGAAGTTCAGGATCAAGAGTTTCCTTATTTCATATTAAAATATTTTTTACTATTCATCGTCAAGAATTGATTGTCTAGTTAAGTTTGCACTATTTCCGTTAAAGTGGACCGAAAACGTTTTTGGCAATTTTAACGTTCTATTGGGAAACGAATGGAAACAAAAATGAAAGACATAAAAGAGTGATTTATATTTGATTCAGGTACTTTCTCTACGGCAACCGGCCAACCTTCCGCCATCTTTTACGATTCCATACTGTAACCGCTAGCGTATAATTATATTATCAATTTTTGAGTTTTGGGACAGCACAGAGAATCGCTTGGGTTTCTTCCGACGCCCCCTCTCGCCGCTGATGTCCAGATTTACAGGTCTCAAGGATAGTTTCAGGTTTTTATAGTTTTTCCCACGAAAATAAAATGTCTGTTTTTCCTCTCGCTTAAGTTGTTTTTTATAAAGCGAACCTGACAAAGTTCTACGAAACTCTTTAACACTACATTCACACTGTATACAATTAGAACAGGTTCTTGTAAGTTCCAGTAATTGATTTCCGGTACATGCAGGACAGCCTACACATCGAAAACAAATAGTCAATTGCCCCCGGGAGCGTTGAAACCAGTCGCAAAGTATAAAAACTGCAGCTGCTGAAGAAGTAAGAGTCGAAATCAAATGTACAGTATGACTAGGTGTACCGTCTCTCGAGCATTTGCATGAAACGATTGAACAGACGGTACGAGAGAAAAACCATTAAAAGTTTGAACCGGTAGAAAGACATTCATTCAGGTACCGCACCGTTCGTCTGAATGACTGAAACCTGAAGAAAATGTCTCTCGTGCGTTCACGACTTATCCATCGATAGCGAGGAACTCTATTAGAATTATCCTATTTTTGAACTTGAAATCTACTCTCTCACGTCCTCGTAGAACGTCTGAAAAATTGGCCAAAATGAAATGCCATCCTGACACAAAGAATCAGAGACGGGTTTAATCAGGACGGATGATTGATTTAATTAAAGAGATCATTATTATTCATTAAACACGGTACGTTTCGTACGCTCATGAACAAACTATTAATGCCACACGAACATCTCACATTAATACATAAGTACGCATTAATTAATAATAATTAATAACTCCGACCGAAATGGAAGTTGAAGTGTCCTGGACGTGGACATTTCTACTATAAAAGTAGAAGTCAATCAATAATTTATAGTAATTTTTATAACTCTATAGGAAACCACATGATTTTCAGTAATTATTATATCCAGTAACGTGTATATTTCTATATAATTTTACAGTGTAGAATTTTTAAATTTACATAGTACGTTAAGTAATAATTCAGTGGGAATGGCCGTTTCAGCCGAGACGTGCTGCTCATCTGAGCTTCTTTGACTCACGAAAATAGCTAACTGACATTTTATCTCTTCGCCATCAGACTCTCATGTGTATGTGAGACTTTCTGAGGCTAGGAATTCATAAAAACTACTAATCGGAGTGAACTAGTTAAACGCCTGCGTTGAAGAAGCCGTTTAGCGCTTTTTTGGCGATGGCTCGGCGGTTCAAGGGCCAATTACGTCTTAAAACTACAAATTAAATAATCTTTTCACGCATGTCTATTTAACCAAATTATGTACGTAGCGTTTGGAAAAATAATGTACGTAATTACGGTTATAGGACATACCCGCGTATTCATTTGCGAGTTAATTTTTACCCCCAAGAAAAGACGAGTTCAAGGGTGAAGGGGATGCCGAAACAAACCCTTTTGTTTTTACCTGTCTGGGTACTTTTTTTCTGAAAAAATAATTGTCTGAGTCACTGACGGTGGATTCATCGGTAATTAAATTTGAAATTAGGTCCCATTTAGAGAAATGTAATGATTTGGTGAATGGTCAGAGTAGTAAAACTGTAGAATTTATGTATTACTAAAATTGTAGTGTTCGTTGAGGGCTCACAATGACTTCAAAACGGTTGTACGTCTTATGTACAGCATTTCTTGCCTTAGAAGGTTCTTTACAGTTCTAACCTCCATATAACCACCTGATGACTTCCACATGTTTTGTTACTACTCCAGATTTGTAGAATTCCATTAAAGTACTGAACGGCAAATACCAAAGGCATCTTAGAATTTACATCAGTAAAACCATCTTCCCAGTCAGTAAATTTCTTCTATTTTCATTCATAAAACAGTTTCTATTCGTCACAACCAAGTAATTCAAGTACCGTTCAACTAATCAGAATAACCGTCGAACTCCCATTAAGCAGAGTCATGAATTTTCTTTTTCGCCCTCTCTGAGCCCTTCTCTAGAGTCTCTTTCATACATTTTAGACTTTTCTCTTGTCGCCGTAGATTCCTAGACCACTTCATCAATGGTTTTAAAATTAGAAAGGAGAGGAACTGGCCCGATCCCCTGCCTCACTCATTACCTTACCAAGAGATTTATTGAAGGTTCCATCAATAGGTTACCGAGTCTGGGGGAAGACATCTATATGTGTACATAAATTTTGTAGTGGGAAATAGATGAAGGAACGATGAAAACAAGAACCGGGGCTTTGCCTCCCGGTCGAGCCCCTCCACCTTACAAATTTTAAGAAAATAAATAGCTGTTTAATTGACCGTCTAATGTAACGCAATTATTTGTAAATGCAGGTTGAGACCAACATTTAAAGTCTTCGAAGGGCGATTATCAGTGATTATGTTTTTGTATATACGATAATCGTTGACCATATGGGTTCATTTTCAGGTACCTGCCAGGGGAGTAATAAGATAAACGTCAGATCGACTGCACTCCAGGTTACGGTCGTTTTCATCTCGTCAAATCGGTTCTGCCAATTTCGCGTAGAACAAATAATTATTCTCGGCGAGGTTTAACATCGACCCTGTCAACCTTTGTGTCTTGCCATTTTCCAGGCCTTTCACCCCAAAGCAGGTTCCGGGGGAAAAAACGGGGCTAGCGAACGGGGGAGGCGCTATTTACGCCACTGATCCCGTGGGCGGATCAAAACGTGGATCTAATCCTTCATCTGAGGGTGCTGTATGAAGATGGCCTATCATTATAAATTTTCTATAATAATAATTCGTTGCTATTATAACAAAGAACTTGGAGGTCAACTTTTGTTTAATGGATTTTTATTCTGGTAGGGACGGGAAATGGGCTTTCGTTTTCATCCAGTTTTAACGAGAATTCAACATCTGTGAATGACTAAAAGACCATACTGCTTTTAGTATAATTTTATGGATTTATTAAATAATGCGAGAACGTTTTAGGACTTTATTACGAGACGTAATCAACTACTGAGTAATCAACAGTGTTGAAATCAAGGGCGTAAACTATTTTTTAAGAAATTAAAAATTAAGTATAAGAAACTTAAATTTAAATTTGGCGCGGAGAGTCTCCTCTGGGATGTACTCGACAGAAAATGAACCTGCTCTACTTTTTCATTTTGTGAATGAAATTCTTTTAGTGATGTGTAAAGTGAAATTACACTAGTTGGTCCTACCAAAGGGACCGTAAATATTCAAATGAGCTTGACAATGGCTTTGAGGTTGCTGTGAAGTTCGATCTTGTGTGGATCCTTCGGTTCTCCAACCCCTCCGAAACCCAGAACTTTATACTGTTTTTATGTATACATGAAATAGTAATAATAGTATAATAATTTATGTACGCAGCATGTCTTGAAGGTTTCAAAAAAACCCTGAACGTAGTGTACAGCGATTATTATAAAAGGACAATGACTGGATTTTATTTAGTTATGAAATGGGTTCTTTTGCAATTTATTAACTCGAAGGTTTATTTTTATGAATTATTTCTGCCCGTGGTCAATTTATTTGTGTTTAATTCCGTGAAGCAAAAAAGTATTAGAAGGTTGTGTTTGTCGTTTTTTAATCGACGCATTCACCCATGACGTGGAATTTTCCAATTTAGAAAACACAGGGAAACACCTCAAAACATGGTACTTTCATAGAAAGGAAACGATCGTTGATAGTCAGAGTTTCAATTAAAAATATCGATTTCTATTCACTTCTGTTCAATTGGTTTCTTCATAAAAACAATTACGGGACTCTATAAGTAGATAGACAGATAGAGAGAGAGAGGTACTGTACAGAGGACAAATATTAAAAAGCAGAAAAGAGAATTAAAAATCGGATGACATAAAAATACCTGTGCACCTGAATGAATGAAGTCGACCGATTTAGTGGTGTTGACTGACCACTCTCGTAGGTTCACAATCACCTGGACGTTTGGTCTAGGACGGTTCTAGGAAATCGGACGTGGAATCCGAGTGCTCTCACCAACAGATTTTAAAGCTCCTCAATGGATGAGAACACCTAGGAATGAAGGGAATCCGACAATTAGTGACCGGGAAAAGGTTGTTCAGAGTAATGATGGTGATTTCCAGATGAGACCCGAGACAATACGGAAGAGGTTCCCATAGCATACCTGAACAAATATCGTAAGGCACGTAGGAGACGCAGATTCTATAATTACGACAACGTTTCCATTTCATAAAGTTATTTTTTCCTTCATAGGCCCATACCTTCCTCTTCTTCTCCTCTTGATTTTTCTTCTTCATTCTTATTCTTCTGCCTCTTTAATCATTGACCAACACATTAAAATTATCCCTTCCTTTATTACTCGGGGTTTTAAATAACCGAAATTCCATGGTGTTTCGGCCCGTGTCGCCGCCTATTCGGTCTTCCTTGTCGAAGCTTTTAAAATTATTTTTTCTATTTGATTTTTACTCATCAAATTTCCTCCGTGTCCGGAGACATCTTTAATAGAATCTTCAATTAAGCGTACAGAAAGTGTCTCCTTCTTTTCTTCCTCCTCCTCGTTCCTCACTCCCCACTGCGGGAGCATCTTTTACACGAGAAAACCTAAGCCATCAATATACATCCATCACGGACAACACGGGTCAGCAACAAGAGACGGAATAAGAATAATTGAAAAATTGATCTGATAAAACAAGAGTGATGCCCCCCCCCCCTTATTACTGATACACAACGAATATTTGACCCGACCATTTTGTTTTACTTGTGACACCACGTCAGGGGTGATATGACTGAGTGATACATCGCTCTTTGTTTTTAAGTGCAAACCTTCGGACGGATGAAAGTTAAGATGAAACTTGCGTCTGTATGGGGGCCACTTCTCATGTCAGTGTGTTAACCTTCCTTGGAACATCCTATGATATTTATAGCAATACAATTATAAGATGCAATACTTGAAACTTAAAACAGAAACATAACCATTACGTATATACAATACGTAACAATTGTAGTGCACATACTTAGTTAACTTCTTTGACTCAATTTTACTTCGCCCCTATTATTAGTCCAAGTTTCTAAGTTATGGTTTCACACCACCAGTCACCTTAAGGAACACACAAAACGACAAATTCATACTAAAATGGCACTCCATGGGGATGTAATTAATGATCGAGGTGATAATTTAATTTTCTGCGCATAGCAACGAATTAAACTCAAAAGATGTTGTTCATAATTTTTTGGTTTTCTTTCAGGCTTTAAATGGATTCCTAATGATGATGACCCAGAATGGAAAATTACTATATATCTCGGATAACGCTGCCGAATATTTGGGACATTCTATGGTAAGTGTTATGGACATTATCTATTTACTCAGGGACGGGAGTTTCTCGCATTAAATGTTTCCGATTTGCCTTATTATACCGGTCATATTAATCATATTTGATTAAATATCGTAGAGTGTAATTATCGCCGTGGCCTCCTATAAAAATAAGTTATACTAAAATTATGATACGAAAAGGTGAGAGTGCTTTGGGGTCAATCATGTAATGGATAAATTTATTGGAGACCATTTTTATAAAGTTAATTCAATGGACTGTAATTAAAGTAAATCACATAACTTAAAATCCACGTAAACTATTGAGAGACATAACTTTCTATAAAATAAAAGTATTGTTTTTTTTAATAAAATTCATAACTTAAAATTATAAACAGTACGCCAGTAATTTATTCTTAAATATTTGATACTTATCTATTGTAGTTTGGTATTGTCAGTCTATAAGTTGCCCGATCTCGTCACACATCCATATTTTTATGAGTAAAAAAAATTAAAGTGTGCTTATTAAAAAGTTAAATTAGAAGTTAAATAGAACGGTGGGCTGGTGGTGGACCAACAAGAATCGCTAACAAGCTAGTGAAACGAGAAATTTGTGAATAACAAAAATTAAAAAATAATAATTAAAGGCGTTGGTGACGCTCCTAACTAAATACATATATTTAACATTAATAAGATGTGGTTTATATTTGGACCGCTTGACCATGAGAGAATGTGACTTGAGCAACAATATTTATATTTTTGGGACTTTTTGGGAACGCACACATACACACACACACACACACACAAACACAGGGAGAGAGAGAGAGAGAGAGAGAGAGATGGAGAATGAAAACCCCAAGAAGGTAGGGCGGGATAGACAGAATTAGATAAATTCGCTGGATGGCATGTCGCTTATCTTTGAATGAGAAATAAAGCCAATTACAAGTTTTCTCAGGTGGAATTTTGGAGTTGGTAATTACTGCTGCAAGGTCCTAAAAACCTGTATTTATGGGAGTGGAGTAATTTATTTGTTCAGGTTTTACTTAATATTTGTCTATCAGTACTGATTAAATGGTAACGTAAGATGTCAAAAAAAAAAAAGAATCGTTTGCTTCATTCAGGCACGGTGCACTGAGAACAAGTACGAATTACTCTGTTACGGTTCTATGAGCTTTTCACACTATTAAACACGAAAGACGGTCTGGTGTTTTTATATTTGGTGTACCTTAGCCGTCTATCGTCTTCCCCGCTCCCCAGAAATTCACATATTGCACCAACACCATTTTCGTACCGCTGACTGATCAAACCTTACGACCTTGAGGTCAAGTAAAAATTGACCAAGTTCAGCAAAACTATCGGTAAGGAGGTCCGAACCAGTCGAACGAGAAAGTGATCACGACCAAAACAAAACAGGTATTGTAATGTTTAATACGTTAGGCATGGCTTTCCGCCCGGCTCGAGTTGGTCACCAAATTACTATGGGAACTATTGTAGTTTTGGTGGAGCCACGTGACCGTCCAAATTCGCCTTCGGTACCTGGCCCGAGAGACCGGAGAGACCGTCTCTCGAGGGTGTCTTCTGTTTGCTTTCACCCCCTCACTAGCAGGACACCCAACAAAGTTTTGAAAATGCCAATGTCCCCCCCCCCAAAAAAAAATGAAGAATTTTCCCGCCTTTTTTTCAAATGTCAATCCTTCAGGTAGATAAAGAATTAGATAAACAATAAGTTTCTTAGGGATTATTTGTCTTTATCTCTACCTCCTACCTCCTTCCCTCTCTCCCCCATTTCTCTCTCTTTTTTTTCTTTCTCAATGGCTTACTTTTGTATTTATATATTTGTTCTTTCACTCGAAAGTAAATAAGTTGGGAAGAAAACGAGGAGAATAAATTATGGTGATCATGGAAAGGTCTCCAACCTTTCAGACTCTTTGCTCTTTTTAACTCACGTGAGTGAAATTGGAAGAGTCACGATTTCCAGTTAAATTCAGATAATCCGTCCTCGCTCTTGCCAGTACGGCAAGGGCCTCACACTGCACCACTTGCCTTCAAGGCCTTTTACTATTTTTACTTTCGCACGCCGATTTACAACTACCCCCGCCCCGCCCCCCGCTTAACCACCACCAAGAGTTCTCTCTCATTTTATTCTATTTGTCTATTTCCTATGTTTCTACTTTTTTTTCGTACTAATCTGCATGTAAAAAGCCACACACATTCACACACCTGGGCCTGGGAACGAGTCTCGACAAAAAAAAAGTTGGTTTTCTCACCACGATTTTTCACAAAATTCCGTTATTTGGAGCGGTCGACTTATTCAGAGCACCAGATGGTGACGGCGGAGTGGTACTGTTATCCCGGAGGCTCGAATGCTGCGGTAAAAACACACCAAATTTCCATTCTCGAATGGCGAGTCAGTAAGAAAGGTCAAAGGAAATGCAAAAATGTTTGTATCATCACACGCTCAAGTGTCGGCTGATTATGATTTTATGGGAAAGAAGTGGGCTACGTACGCTCTGTACAATTTGTCAGATGAGACAGTTAGAGACTTAAAGGTTAGAAAGGTCAAGCAACTGTCAACCTCTCTCACCTGCGTTGTGAAGACTTTTTTATCTTTAGATCGGGCAGAGATTGATGTAAACTTTTGCTTATGAATTATAAAACTACTTCTGATCTTCAATAAGAGTCCGGCACAAGGGTTATCCAAGAGTTGCGGTTGACAGCACCAACAACTTCACCAAATTTTAACAACAGCCGAGTCGTAGTCCAAGAGGTTTAAGGCGACTTCATACACCTTTAGACCAGAGTAGACCAATTTCACATAGGCAAACGTCATAAAACTTCTTTCTGAGCAGTCTAATAGCCTTACAATCTACCTGTGTAACATATTCGGTCATTCCATTCGGCCACCGTAAACGATGTGAACGTGTCCGGTTGTTTATAGGTAGCCTCCTTGACTGAGTTGCTTACAAAAGTGGCCCTTCACCCTATACAAGATACATAAGAAGAATGGGAAACCCATTTCTATTAAAATCCTATTTCACCTGTAAGTCAACCTTTTCTCAAATAAATCACTACACTTTTTTTTACCACAAATTCGAAAGAAATTTGTTAAAAGGTGTAATTAATGTAGTAAAATATTGCATAAAAAAGATTCGAGTCGGATAAAATTATGTAAATCAGTTCACGATGTTTATTGCATAATATCACGAGATAAAACAAATCGGAGATGAGTGCAAATGCGGAGGAGTAACCCCGATATTAATATAAGTATATGTGTAATATTGTGAGTGTGAGGACTACCTTTTTGTGGTAGTTCGATCGGAAGTGCACCGGGGTGCACGATCGAAAGTGTTTTGCTATTTACTAGTTCAGTTCCCGTTTAGAAGGTTAACAAGGTTCATACGAGAGAGGAGGTACACGGGGGATAACACAATGGGCAATGAAAAATCATTTGTTACGAAATTGTCAGAAATCCGGGCAATATCGTGGAAGCAGAAAATCAGGTTTAGGAGTATGAAAAAGCGAATCGCGTTCGGCCCACCCAGAATTAATTGTGTTTTAGGTCGTAGGTGTGGTTGCACCTTTCCCTTCCTCCACTGCCGCACTCCACTTTCATTTCATGCAAATTTTCAAATGTCCACATCGAATGGCAGAGTTTGGAAAGTTGTTTGTTGTGTACCAAAGAATTGCATTCGCGGACCTAAAAGGTATGGAGGAGTACTCAAAGTGTGGTACCTACCACGTGATGTAACCGTTGTTTTGCAAATTGTACTGAGCCGTTCCGTTTTGTATCAATTGAAATTGAATATCGCAAGATAGGATTTTGCGTTTTGCCAAGTTTGGTGAGTGACGTGAGAGACACGGAAGGACATCGTGCAGTGGATCAGCTTGAGACTGTCGCTCTTAAATGTTCGACTTCTGCCGTAAAAAAAATACTCACGGAGGACATGGACAAGTCGGTTTTGGACAGTTTGGTAGAAGAATATGAATGAGCCTGGGAGCGGGTAATGGGGTCCAAACTGTGGCCTTCGAAGACCTCTGCTATCTTCCATCATCCTCTGGTATCTGACCATCATCGTAACTGCTCTTACGTGGGTACTCACTTGTGCTATTCCCGTTATCTGGGAATTCATCTCCGAGTGGTTCTCAAAGGTTTTTCTTTCCCTGATATTCTTTTTCTGTCTGTCGGTTCATGGGAAGGTCGTTCGTTCGGTCGGTCGGTCGGTTGCATATTTTCCACTGGGAAACCATTGGTCCGCGTCTGTGTCATTTCAATTGATCTTTGACTTGTGTTGTCGGACAAAACTTCACTACGGTTTCTGGTGCTCCTACCCCATTCTTTGTGCTTAGAGTCATCTGTTCCCATCTTCTTTGTGTTTTCAAAGCCTTTTCCTAATTGCTGTCCGTACGACCAGAATTGTTTCTATTAATAGACTCATAATTGTTACAATCGGAATGATACCTTGGATGCCTTCCTTCATGGTCCACTTGAATCTGAAATGTTGATTTCAGCAACCTCACGTACCAACTCGATTCGTAGCCTATTCCGTTGCGTTAATATCCGTTTTGGATTTATGGAACGACATGTTGACAGGTGGAAAATGAAAATTTTTAAATTCTGACTAAAAAATTACGGCATTTTGAAGAGTGGGCACCGTTCAACCTGCCCAGAACGGCCCCATTCCCAGACCCATCATTCCGTAGCTTACCACCCAAGTTCTCGGAGAAGTAGTTAGCTTTCCGCTTCAACGACTCGCACAATTTAATATTTAAATCGTAAACAAAAGTCGACCTTAAATAAATTTTATCCACGAAAAAAAAAAATTCGCCCGACTACCCATTTAATCAACCAATAACCGATGGCCATGACCATAACTCATAGTCGGAATTGACCGGTACGAGTAGCTCGGGTCTGCTGTGGCGACGAAACCGGGGCACCACCGAAGACAAAATTTCCGGTGGAAGAGTTCAGGGAGGACCCGTGAGCCTCCAAATCCGGTAAATAAATTTCTTATTGATGTATTCAAGGTGCTTTCGATGGGTGGATACCCGAAACGCAGTCCATGACAGTGCCCATGTGGATAATTGATTGCCGGCCACTCGTCCTCCGCGTCACTTTTGGTAATTCCCTCTATTTATCGCCATTAATATCGATTATTATGGCCGTTATTATTATTGTTATTATAGTAAACGTTTACTGCCTACGACACCTCGGTTCGGCCTACAGAATTGTGAACGAGGTGTCAACCTAATAAGCAATGTTTTTCCCCCAAAACAAAAACAACATCGGTAGGTAGTAGGAATCCTAAATATTTAAAATTAATATTCATGTAGTCGGAATTCTGTTCCTCTAAACTGAATTCATAAACACTTTCAAGTGTGAAGTTTTATACATAGTAAGACTTAAAAACACATACTTAATACATATCCAAGTGTCTCATTTAGGGTAATGATTTTGACCAAGAAGCTGTTACTCTCATAGCGCTAAAACACTAATTTACTTTCTAGACCTCTCGTTGACTCCAACGACTAAACGTGGTGATTTGAGTGCTTTGTTGTACTTAAAAATATGTCGGATTGCCCCACAGCAGACCGCTGCGGGCATCAGTCTTCACCACGGTCCAGGAATTTTTTGGATAAGTTACATTGAGTTATTTTAAATGTTGAGAAAAAAAAACTTTTATGTGACGCCCATCTAAGTGGAAGGTAAAAGTAAAAACGAAAAGGAAACGTTTACGTCTTTCCATCAATGGCCATTACATACACCACAATGGGCATCAGATTGAACATTTTTGACGTTTTCGTAGGCTATCATGAATTGTTTTGATGTTTCCTCGCTTTAATATGACTGTAATTAAAAACGATTTCTCGCCGAATTTGAGGCGAAAGACCACCGTGGGATGTTTAGAAGGCGAGATTTTGGCTGCTACTTACCAGGCAGGCATGTTGAAAGACTTTTGGGGCGACCACAGGTACCCGCCTTCCTGTTGGTGGTGGTCCTACGCCCCCTGAAGACTTTGAAGACTTGCTGACGCGTTAATCATAGGTAAAAATCGGCTCTCACGAACAACTTTCCAGTGTTGTCCAGCGGTGCCTTTTCTACGTTTGTTTCTCGGCCTTTTGCCTTGTCTTCCCCATCAGACTCCTTCTTTCTTTCTTTCTTCCTGCCTTATTCTCCGTCTTCTTCTTTCAAATAACCCCGAGCTCGGCCGTTTGGGTGGGCTCATCAGCGGCGAGGTATCCACTCGTAATATGGCTTAATTACCGGTGTGCATTATTTAAGTTCGCTTTTTTTAATTATATTCCTGTGATTCGATTCGTAAGAACTGTGAGATTTCGAGGTACCTGTTGGGACATGAGACGGTGTTTAACGACCCTCGGAAATTCCTACGTTTCATTACGAAGACATGGATGCCCTTGGATAGGCGTAAAGGAATACATGAATTACCATCGTCTCGATTTAAGCACCAATACTCTGCCAATACCACGGACTGGGAAACATACCTGAAGTATTTTCTGTGAATAATGTGACAGTGTGTTTGTACTCGAGAGTATTTATGCTCGGATAACCCACAATTAAGGCAATGAAATATGGAATGTGTAAGCATCTCATGTGCACTCCATTAAAACTACTGAGTTTACACAGAGCCTGTTATCCTACATGGTTTATTGAATGTGGATACGCTGGAGAAGGAAATGAACTTCGGGATGCTTACCCTTGGACTACTCACAGGCTCGGTGAGGTTCGGCTAGGGTGTCAGGGAGCAGGGGGTGGCGAAAAAATTAACAAGCGAGACCCTTATGGGAGGTATGCCGTAAGGAAAATTCCACACGTGAGGCGGCAATCAATAATTCAAATAATCGAATTTGATAATGAGTCATCAATGTGGTTCACATATTAGCAAGGACCACGCCTCCTTTTAAGGTACCTCACTAATCAGGTACCGGGCCGCCGACTGACCGGTCTTCTCACATGAATGCGTGACCGCGTGAAAAAGACTTTTTCTCCTTTCTGTCCCTTGACAAGTTTCACATGTTAACGACGTGGAAATAAAAAAGTTTGAGAAAAGGCAGGCGTCGGTGAAGGACGGCAGGCCCGAGGGTACGTGTCACGTCCGGGAGGAAACAGAACACCGAAGATTGAATACCGAACGGTGTGAATAACTCACGGGTGGACCGTGCCCGAAGGACCCACGTTTTCCAAGGCTGACCAAGCGGTCAGGAGGAAAGGTGAGGAGAACTCGAATGTCTTCCTTCAACTGGGAAACTCATCAATAGTGGGACTGATCCATTGGATTTGACTCAATCGGTTCCAGGGATCGAATTGCACACAGGGAGAAGGGGGGGTAGAGCCGATGTGGAGGGGAGGGAGTCGTTATTGATAATGTAATGATAATGGTAGTGTGAGCCGTTCCTTCGTCGTAATTTGCTCGGGGCCTCGAACTCAGTTATTATTCTTTTCTAGTACCGTACCATACCTCGAATTAATGTAAATCAATTTAACCTGATCTCATTTTATTTCTCACGGTCTGGCACCGTATGCAAATATCGAAATACTCTTCGACATGGATAATCATTATTATTACAATATAAATCATCGGGTAACTGACAGAGTCAACCTTTTGGTTTTTCCACCTCTCCTCTCTACATCTATGCATCCTCGTCGTAGGAAAGTAACTTTATTTTTTCTACCTCGAAAAAACAAATAAATAATATTTCGTTGCTTACGTGTGTTTATTAAGCAAATACTTTGGATTTTACTGGCACCGTTCATCATTCGAATTATGCAGATGAGTTCCGCAGCATAAACAAAGAAATATGGGACGACTTAGAGGTCTGACACAATTGCGAGTGATGGGTCAATTTCGTTGGTACCCAAAATAATGTGGTGGCATCCAAGTTGTTCCAAGGAATTCTATTTACCAGTATATTTTCATTCTCGCAATGTGGTGCATACTACTTATGTATTAATTTATGTAGAACCAGTCAGTACTACTTAAAATTAAGCACACTAAAAGCATTTCAAATTTGTCTATCGGTGATGTATACGTTACGGCAGTTTAATATTTATTTAATAACGAACATAAATTTTTTTTCTTCTTCCCACAGTGACTAGAAACGAACATGTTATTATTTTAAAATAACTTTTCGAACTTGTCAACCGTGTCCACATCCTGCATTTGGTTGTTTAGGATAATTCACTATAAATCAATGTTATTTTATTTTGTGTCTTTCCTACCTACACATTAAAATTAGTTTTTATGGCTCGATAGGTTTTCATGTAGAGCTCCATCGGATCATTAGGTAAAAGATTTTGTATGTAAAATATGATAAAGTGTCAATCTATGTGGCACGTTCCCCCCCAAAAAAAAAACTCGTAAGCCCTTTTTGTTAGTGTTGTTAAACTATTCTCCTCATGAACTTTGTTGTTTGTTTTAACATTTGTTAATATTTATTTAGTTAAAGAATTAGAGCCGGTTTGGAGTGTTTTAAAGTGAATAAGCGCGCAGGGGTACATTCCATCTTCTTCCTCTTCTCAATCGGTTGGTTTTGAATTATCCTCACTGACGTCTTTCATCCCGTGCTCTAATTTGTATTTTTGTTTGTTTTCATTTGGAAACTTGTGCCTTACTATGATGAATGTGGCGGTTTCATTCCCGACAGGTGTCTAATATGTGAATTTTATTTTTCCAGGAGGATCTCCTCATTCACGGTGACAGCGTCTACGACATCATAGACAAACAGGATCATCAAGCCATACAAACGGAGCTCGTGAGGAATTCAACGTCCCCGTCTGACGATGATCGAATGTTTCTCTGCAGGATGAACGTGTCGAGAAATGCCAGAAGACAAATGCGATTTGGTGACCAGAAGGTAAGTGGTCATTTTGGTTTCGGGAAGGAAGAAGAACAAGCAAGCGGTAGCAAAAGCAGATCAAAAATATTTAATCAAAATACTCATTACTTAATATTATAACTACGTAAAACTTAATTCATTAGTTCTTCACCTAGTAACGACGTACTAGATACTTCTCCAGAGGTAGATTTCTCAATATAAAGTAAAATAGAAATAATAAATCGTTTCCCTCTACAAATAGTTCAAGTCCACAACACTTTTAAAGCCCCAGACGGTTCTTATTTTCTTATCTATGTTATTAACCCATAACATCAGTTATAGATTTGAAAGAAAACAAATATTTGAAGTAAACACTTGGGTAGAGGGTTTTATGTTATTTGCTAGAACACTTTCGGACGAGCTCCATTTTAAATAGAAATTCTCGCGTCTGCTCTCTCTCTCTCTCTCACTCTCTCTGTCTCTCCCTTTGTACAATAGTTCGATACTGTAATGAAGTAATCGGTTCATAGGACTCCTTTGTTGGGTGGTCTATCGCCGGACTTTGTCGGAATTTATAAGAAATTTTAGTAAAGTTTCATCATCGGTCTGAGGTTCATAAATCATTTCATGTGCATTTCTTAGGTTCGTCGGTGTGGTTGCAGTCGAAACCGGTTCTAGTCTTGTACTTAACACTATGGTGGACGTTCGTTTTGTTACGTTCATTTCTGTTTCACCCCCATCGGTTGACCATTCTCGAGGCATACGAGAGAGTCCAAATTAAACTTTAAGCAACGTGTAACGACGTGCAACAAAATCATCCATAAAAAGAGAACGAATCGACAAATTGTATAAATTGTGTACATAATGTATCTGAAATAACAGCTCAATCATTGATGGTAAAAGAGAAGTAGCTCTGCTTGTCCACCACTTTGTCAAAGATTTATTTGAAATGCCCAAGGGCCGACTGATACATAAACTTGTATAACAGTCGTGGAAACAAGTCCTAATCGTTTTTATTTATTCAACTGCCTTCACGGCTTGCTCGAGATAGGCCATTAGTGGACATTAACTTGACATAATCTTCGCAATGAGTTGCAAGACTTGATAAAAATGTTCACGGGTGGAAGGTGTTGATGCAGCCCATGAATTTACACGTGTATTGTCTCGATGAATCATAAATTGGTGCGACATGTGCGCGCTTGCACATGGAAATATTTTCATTGTTAGACAGGGGACCTCGACAGAGCCTGGTTAAGTTCTAGGCGAACAGAAAACCTTTTCTGCATATTGATCGACTCACTTGAATCTACCCCTGGGTCGATGTCGGGTCCTTTTGACTTGGAGAAAACGTGTCACTTAACATTACCGACTTCCTTCGATTTCAAATAAATACAAATGGACAGAATACAAGAAGAAAATGTACTTGGTAGAATTTTCACTTTTGTGTCTCCAGCTCGGACTCGGTTTCATGCATTCTATTTTAATATCTTTCTTATATAATTCTTATAATAAAAATTCTGTTTTCTTAATAGTTCTGACCGAACTGTTGCCAAACATGAAAAACTGTCGTCATTAGTGGAGGTGGTGGACCGTAAGTAGCTGTACGGTAATATGACACGGTAATATGTGGAAGATAATGGAACAAGGAGCTAATGGCACAATCACCTATGGGACGAAATAGTTACACTTCTAGTTTCCTGGTTTTCTAGTTTAATTGACGTTAATAGAGTTGGGTGTCAAAATATTTTGTCTCTTCGGTGCATTGACCGATTTGAGTCATCAACTCACGATGACACACGGAAGATATTTCAATCGTGGCACTAGTCGTACAACCCTTCCGGAACAGTTGGTGTGTCACACAGCTTCCTCCCTCCCCAAACAAAAAAAACCGATGAATTTTTCTTGGACGACCGAGGATAACTCGGACAAACAAAGAAGAAACAAATTGGACACCGCGTGGTCCTCAACTTCTTGTCTTTGTCGAAGAGTCCGTCGCGGACTCTCCTCCGGCTTCCTCCTGCTCTTCTTTTTCTTTACTTTTTTATTATTTATAAACAGAATCTCCACGGAGTCGGGTCGTGATCCTGTTAATTGTTTACAACTCTGTGTGATACCCGATGATGTATGAGGAGCAAAGAACGGGCGAAGCCTTAGCGGTTGCGCTATAATTACTTTAGTAGGATGAGATTAAACGGTTCAAATAAATCATTTGGAACCCAAGAAGTAGACCAAGATGGCCGCTGTTATTTTATGCACGGTACGTACGGGAATAAAGTCATTTTCAAAGTTCCATTCATCCCTGGGTAACCCTATCTCCCCCCCGCCGCCGCCGCCGCCGCCGCTGCCCTCCCACGGCTCTTAAACGCCGAGTAATTGATTGATCTTACCTGTTAGGTTTTGAGTTTGTCCGCCATTAGTAAACAAGATGTTTCTATTAATCGTAGAGTAAATCATTTTCTGTCTTTTTCACAGGGGTTTCCCAGTGTTGAATCTCTCGTATTATTTTTTACATAAACTGGTCGGTGCTCTTTATGTTGTAAGTGGCTCTATTTTCCCTGAGGAGTGTCGCTTTCATTCGTTCTTTGTCTTTTTTCTTTACCCTCATTAAGTACTGGTACACCAAAGAAATTATAACATCATTGGGAACGCTGCTGAGGCTCCGAACCTCCTGCCCATAGGTATGGAACCTTTTACCTGCTTTCTGTACCTGTGGGAACAGATGACAGAGGCACTCCTTTCCTCGCGTGTTTGCTGAAAGTGGTGTACTTGGTGTAGTTCAATTTTAGAACTGTGAGTTTACTACACAACCAGTTGTGTCTTGGCTACTTAGTATGTTGCCCTGCTCACATCAGGAATTTCGCCAACTTCCTGAAGGTGTCTATTAATTTTCAATATTTCTAGTAATTTACGGAGTACACAATACCTAGAAAAGAAAACGGAGCAAGAATCATCTGTGAACGCATTCGAATGATCACAGAAACATTCCGAGTTCCTAAAACGAAATTCCATTTCGATCCCTCGGAGTGTTTCGATTTACGATATCGATTTATCGATATTTAGTCGCTTTTTATTGGATTTCCTAATGTTTCCTCCGTAAAATACTTTACAACGTACTTCAGACTAATTGTTTATTGTTTTCTCCTCCGTTTACGTTTTTTTTAGAACGAGAACGGTTGTTAACAGATATCTCATTTGAATTCCATTCCAATTTGACTTTCCATCGACTCTCCATCAACGTCCTTTAGCTACTTTGTATCTCTGGAGGTGCTCAACATCCTTGTCACCGAAGTTCACTTATTAATTTTTTACAAAAAAGCAGTTGTACATCTTTCACTATATGCATTCTATGTGATGTTTCGGTTTCTTCGTAACCGCTACAGACATCGTCATCACCTAAACCATTCCTTTGGATTAAATATAACGTCAAAATGATGATTATGTGACCTCCCGTAGACCCACTCTGGCTATCTACACTTTGAGTATCGTGTTTTTCAATTTATGTGGTCGTCAACTGTTGTCGTAAAGTAATGGAACTCGTTTGATGAGGCTAAATGATCGATTAAATGGATCTTTAAATTAATGTTTTACGGAATATCGAACATTCTTTCGCGTTCCGGCTTCAATTTAAATACAAATAAATAGGTGTATTATGTATTTAATGAAAACAATCGGTTCCGTACGGCGTCTACGGAGGAAACACAGCCGAGACGTCACGTAATTGCAGTAATTTGTGCAATGCTGGTCTCCTTAGGAACAACACAAGTTGATTGATGTGCAATTAGTTATGTATAATGCCAATATAACATAATTTTTCATCTTTTTAGGTGGTCCTCGTCCAGGGTCATTACCTGTCATTCTTGCCGCTTTGTAGTAGGAATGAACCCGTGTTCCTAGCCACATGTACCCCAGTCGCAATGCCAGAGACGAGAGAATGCGTCGTACAGGGAGCCACCAACGTTTTCACTTCGATCCACTCGATGGACATGAAATTCATTCACATAGACAAAAAGTAAGTAAACGTCACAATTTTATGACAGCCACCGCTACCACAACACCGTCGTCGTCGTCGTCGTCCTATTCCTCGTTATTATACTTTCCAAATATTAAAAATTTAAATATTCCGAAAATTTGACGGCCATATTTCAGTCACATCACGTTATTTTTCTTATTTCTTTGACGGTAATCTTAATAAGTCTGGTTTTTCGAGCACGGAAGATTAAGAACCGGAATTGTTTCCGGCGGGATGAGGAAGGAGAAACGTGGACAGACGAAGATTTTCGGTGGAGGTTCACTGACTAATCTTCATGAACAAAGCAAATCCTGAGGATCACCAGACTTTAATCATGCGAAGTGAAATAAATAAATAGAAAGTGGCAGCCAGTTGTCGTTTGTTGTTGTCGTCATGTTGTAGCTGGGGTGGTGGCAGTTGCAGTCGTTGGTGTTGCCCTCGTGTTGGCAGAGGAGCAGTGAATGCATCACAGTAGACATTTACTTAAATAGAATTTGTACGTGTGCGTGTTTCGAGTGCGACACGACACACTTGTCAAGTCCATTTGTTCAGACCTATCAGAAGTTATCTCGACAAGTTTGTAAAACGAAATTCTACTTCGGTTGTACATCTCGGGACCCATGCCTGTGGGTGGTACAGAAACCAACTGTTAGCCATTTGATTGAAAAGTTTGTACCTAATCGTGTGCATTTGTCCATTCGGACTTTGATTTTATTGTAACAGGATTTCAATCCTTGTATAAGATGCTGAGGAAGAGAATGGTTCCCCGAGAACCGAAAACGGCCAGTCAGGGAAATATTAGGAAAGTAAATAGATTTAATAACACGCGACAGGGGTTGGTGTTGATTAGGAGTAGCAATACTTCTTGTATTAGTAAAATGACTTTATTTTTGTAATAGCTGCACCACAGGGGAACACAATTAGGAGTAAGTTGTTATTAACAACATAGTGATATGTTGTGGTACTACAACTAATATAGTTTGTGAAAATGTAAAACACCAAAATAAGTACATAATACACAAAGTAAAAACGAACAGGAAGAGTTCACATGCTTGACTGTCAGAAATAAAACAGCTAAAGTCAGAGGTTTGGTGATGTTTGGTAGAAATTGATTGTTTTCCTACAAGCGCAAAATTCACGACTTCAAATACACTAATTTTTGGGTACTTTGACCGAAAATTAAAACCAAGACAACTTTGTAATCCAAATCACATTTGAGTAGATACACACTCGGTTGTACAAGTTACCTGAGCCTGAATATATCACCTGAATAACAAAAGTGACCGATTGTTGTACGTCGCAGTCGTCCTGATATTTTACGCGGGTGTCAAAAACATACGAACCTGTACCCAAACTGCATCTCTGAGCGTTGTCGAATTATTTAAAACAATATTGTGAGTGTATTAATATTCGAAAATAGATGACAACGGTTTAACGGACCCTCACACATTAACCGTGTAATCGGCCTTGTTCTTGGTTCGACTTTATGGCAACAGGAGAAGAACAAAGATCGTCATCCGTGTTCAATACAGATAAGTGTTGTTAAACCTCGAATTTTTAAAATGCAAAGTAGCCGTTAGTTAACGACTAAACCATGTTTTTTTTCTCGAGCACTGATAGTGGGTCTCGGATTTCAGGTCCATCCTAGGCCCACTTATCATCCTTCAAAGTATTACTTCTCTCTACTTTTTTAGGTTCCAAAGAGAAGTTCATTAATCCCTTTTAAGTTCTCGGGCCCGGGCATGGGTTCTTAACGGTCCCCTTTTTTCCTCTCCTTACTTCTTGTGTCTCTTTTTTGGATTTCGGACGACGACGGCGACGGGTTTCCATTTAGTAAATAGCTTTCAGAGAATTATTTGTGTCTCTCATTTGGCGAAAATGGAGAGTCCGGGGAGGTAACTGTGGCTAATCGGTTGATAAACTTGTGGATTGACCCCGAATCGAGTTCTTTGTAATTTATTTATTTAGTTTCTTTTTTCGACGGGACCAAAGAGGAAGAAAGTTGATTTTTTTTCGGTCAACCGAAACTGCCCGGAGTTGCCAGAAAAGGACATTTCGACCACCTAACTTATTAATTGATATTCTTAATTATTACTAATTAATTTTTTGCAACAACCCGCCGTGGAAATGAATTTCGCAACACCCGAAGAACAACTCAATTGGGCTAATGTGTTGGTGATGTAAACCGCAGGCACACACGAGTTACCACTACTGAGGTACTGATGGGGCAGTACCAGTGTAGTTGTTGACTTTCCCAGCCTACGACTTTGGAGAATTGTAGTTGTGGCAAACCTGATATTTGACCCTAACCAACCAACACTGTGGATACAAATGAAGTCATAAAAGACAATTGACAATGTTTTGTGACGGATGAATACGAGGGGACGAGCAGTGTCATCACACATTTAAAAGTTATATGAACGAAAGTATTTGTCCAAAGACAAAAGCCGTATTTTTAATATGCAAGACAGCATCAATAAGTACTGAATAAAAATCTAATAAATACGGCCGTGTGAATTGCGTTTCTTATGTGGTTAACGGGACTCGGGACGCTCGTCCTTGAGACATCTCTGTTTGGGAGTGTCGCTGGTCAAATACGAGTAAGTTAACAGAGTAGGAACAATATAGGAATAAATACCCATAAGTACACTGGAGTATTAATAAGACTCAGTGCTACTCGTCACGTGAGCCGTCCATGTTGTACCTCGTCAGATATATCACCGCGTTATATACAAAGTACTTGTTCTTCATTTACTTGACAATTCCTTCTTGAATTACTCAGGTACGGGGCTTCTTCCGGCGGGTCCTGAATATGAACGAAAGAAATGTTTTCCTTGATTAATATCTTATATCTGGTGACTATCACCCCCAGGCTGACGTTGTATGAATTATTTAATTGCACTCTGCCTGGCACGTGACAAATTGTTTCACTTCTTCGAACGCTAGTTTGCCTGGTTATATATGTCAAAGGTAGGCAAAATGGAGGACCACACAGCAGAGGACTCCGTTTCCCCGTAGATTTATGTCCGCGGTGGAACGTCTCCGTGAATGACAAAAAAATTTCAACGTGTCCCACCCCGGGTTTCACAACCCTTGAACCTGTCCCGAAATTGAAAATTCTTTAAAAATCAGGTGCGTTAAACTGTCGCTAATGACCGTCTTACCTGGTTTTAATTACAACCCGGCCCAGGTCAATTTCTCCCGCATACCTGTTATTAACGAAATCAAGATTAGTTCATTAACTGTTTAATTATTATTCGCTCTCTCGTATCCAAAATCATGTTTTTTTTCGGGTTTCAAATGATTAAAAGCACGAATTCTCATCGGTGGGAGGAGGGAAAGTGCATACGAGCACTCGAGGGAAAACCACAGATATATATGACAAGATAATCGTCATAAGCGACCTGGTGATTTATACCTGAAAACCTGGGAACCCAACGACCCCTGCTAGCCGGACGCCATCTCAAGTAGATCACAGTGTTCATCCTCCTCCGAAGAGTCTTCTTCGGTGGCCTACGGGCCTAAGCTCGGCCTGAATCTCACGACAAATCATTTCAGTACGAGCCCTTCACTTAAAGCTCCCTTACGGTCTCCGCCATTTTGTTTTCACCTTTTCTCGAGTCTTCCACCTCCGGTTCTTCATCCAGTTTAAATTATGAATCTTCATTTTACCTGTAATAAATCAATTTGTCGTACCTACGCTTTAACCTCCCTCGCTGCCCCCACCCGCATCTCCGCAGCGCTTTTTTTTGTTTGTCTTCCGTTGACAACAGAAATGTTTTCCTCTCGGATTAAATTGGTCGTCACATCAATTTGTCGTCGGTTTGGAGGCATTCTTTCGGTGACGAATGACAATTACAAATCTCTCACTCCGGGTATTATGTTTCCTGTCTTTTAAATTAGACGGAGATGGTATCTGCATACCAGAAGAAATGATATCCGCTTCTCTCGGTACCAATAAATCTCCCCGGAGAAACTTGACTGACAGAGTAAATTGCGCGGAATTGGTGGGACCTGGCCGTTTCTCAATTTCCCCAGCATCGCCATCACCATCTCTGGCATCATCATCATCATTAACATCGTCATCATCTCTGCCGCCGTTCTTTAATTATTACTTCTTCTTTTTTTTGTTGTTTTCTTGTAAAAACATGAAGTCGCTTCGTGTTACCTGTATTTTAACACTTGCATCTCAACCCGGTCAGACCTCTCCCGACTACCGACGACAGGAATATTTTTTGATTTGAAAGGGTTGGTGGTTGCTCTACACCTGTCAGGTTATCAGGACACGGACGCATGTTGGGGTGGGAGTGATCTTTGTTGTTTATGTAAACCGAAAATGTCTTGGTCAGGTAGTACCGTGACACGGTTGTGCAACAGACACTCGGGTTATGTATCATTTTTACACTTGATGACGTCATCGGAAAATGTTTAAAGTATGACAAACGTCAGTAGACTACAAGAACCAATCGAGTAGTTTCTAAAATAAATAAAAACCATTTGTAGCTGTTGGTGGTTGTATTTTTACTTCAGGCATAGTCGACAAAAAACTTTCATAAAGTTCATAAAAAAAGAGTGAAACAGAAAAATGATAAATTATTAAACCAAAAGATATTGCAAAGGAATTCACAATTCACTTATTTATAAGAGAATTAAAAAAACAAATAGTACAAGAAGCACAAAGACTGGGTGACAACGTGACTAATAAACATTTAATAGAACACGTCTTTAGGAACATTAATAAAATTACACCATTAATTCAGTTATAACAAGACAAATAAAATCACCAAAAAATAATCAACGTCCGATCTGAGTATGCTTAAAGATTTCTCGAGATCACGCCACATCTCTCGAATAGTTCTTCCTATACTCTGTGGTAGGAGTCATCCTTTCGATGAACCAATTTCTGACTCCACTTCTTCTAACTTTGTTCTTCGATCCCGTTCTCAGATTTGTCCTATCTTGGATGGTATGGGAATAGAAAGTTCTTAGCCGAGATCTAAATATTAATCTTTTTCTACTCAGTCCGCCTTCCTTTCTACGCTTTTTCTATTTTTCGTTTTCTTCTCTCGAATAATTTATCTGATCTTTAACCGGTATTGATCGATCTTAATTTTTTTTTTAAAGAAAAGAAACAGATTTTGCAGAGGAGAAAAGAAACAGGGAATAGGTGTGGGACGGTGAGGTAAGGGGGGGGGGGCGGGGAAGGCGAGGAGGAGAAGCAAGAAAAATATTGAAACACGATTAAAAGCTATTAATAATGGCGATGATTATCAGCCCGTAAAAATTCTCTACTTTAAAATATACGATAGGTCCCTTGCCGGTCTGATTACTCATTGGCCGTACCTGAGACTTTATCTGACTCGAACGCGGGCAAAATATTAGTAAAAACTGGATGAGAAAACGCGTAAAAGTCAAACAAGTCGACGAGTGAAAAAAAAATCGATGAGAATCCCATGACAGAAAAGAGTTCGATTTATGTTTATCTATGTATGTACATTTGCCGCAGTATAAAAACATGACTGTAGTGGTGTAGATGTTGTTATGTAGTGAATTACGTCGAATATTAATAGGTGCAACGGTGTGTCACACGTCTGTTAGGGTTTTTAACGGTCAGGTGAAAGGTTGCTGCTACTCCCAGTCCTCACCACTTTTACCTTACCCTCGAAGAAAGGGCAGCTCTTTGGTCCATCCCTCACCTACAGGTGAGCGAGTCGGAGACGACTCTCTTAAGGGTGCGGCTAACCGAGTTTATAAACAATGTTAATAACACGTCAATACTTTTGTGCGTAATAAATGTTAATTAAACATGAACTGATGGTAATTGGGCAGCTGATTTTATGACCGCAGCAGTCGAGTAACGAGCCGAAGAGGTCAGTCAAGTTGTCGGGGTCATGCCCGTTCATGGTTCATCCATCCTCGTTCTCATGGCATCTATTGTTTCTTCATTAAGTCCACATCTCGTTCTGCCCCGTACCGTTCGCGTCTTCTCGTGTCTTGAAGTCTTGAAGATTAAATAATTAAAAAAAAGGGTATTCTTCAGGGGAGGACACACCGCCGCGGGCTGTCTGAGTCATCCGCCATGAGCTCCTGTTCCTTTAGCTCCCACAAGTGAAGATTATTAAGGTACGTGCCTTGGAAGCGTAGCATATTGGCCTCATGGCAGATGCCTCAGACGTTGCCTCTGTGTTTGTGGGTTTCTTCATTCCCTCCTCGGTGAGACTGTCGTGTATTTTGTCTCCTCCACTTCCCCGAGAATGATTTCTGTCACATATCTTTTAATAGATTTTATGAATTATTAATGCGAAGGCGTTTGATTTGTCTTTTTTTTTCGTTTCGCTATAGACGCATTCTTTTTTTTTTGGAATCCTTGAACAGGCAAAGGTTTTTTGGAATTGGTATGCAGTCGACGGGGTTGCATCACCAAGTTTGTTGGCAGTGTAAAAGTACAAGAGAATTTTTAAAGTGTGACAGAATCCGCCAAGGCGAGAGCCAAACTGAAACTAAGAGGTACTTTTTTCCTTTTTCAGCGGTGAATTTCACTTGGGTTTTCCTAGGCCCGAACTCCAGGGCGCTTCCTGGTACCAACTCCTTCACTGGGAATGCATGAGGGAAGCGCAGAGCAAACATAGGTTAAGTAAGTACCAACAAATCGATGAATTCTCATGTCCGTCACATGCAACCGAGTCGGTCATCAACAGCGTTGTTCTTCTACTCTTTGCAGTAACACAGTCAGAACAGGATAGATCTTGTATATTATTATTGAGGCTGCAAAAAAGATCGGGAGATTGGTTGTGGGTCCATTGTGTTCTTCAGGTAAAAGACAACATGGAAAATAGTCAGCAACCCGTCATCGTCTGCACAAACCAAGTATTGAGGTGAGTAGGAGTGCTACTCGGTAGCGATGGAGACGTACGTCTGTCTCCTTGGTTTACTCGAGTCTTCCGCAGAAAGCAACAGCAACTTCCGGTTCTTGAAGTCATTCTTGTTTGTGGTAGCTGTAAACGCGTAACAAAGTAGGCGATGATAGGGTGATGATGACTTACGAAATTGACAGGTAATTCCTTTCTCTCTCTCTCTCTCTCTCGATCCTTGTCAGGATTTAAGACCAGGAAGAAGGTAAAAGTCGTGAGATGAAGAAGGCGCTTGAGAAGGCTAGTGGGTGGCGGGAGAGGAGAATGAAAAAAAAACTTTTTGTGGGAGTGATGCTTCCTGAGCCATCAATTAACGACCCTCAGTTGTTGTCCCGACCAACCTCGTTAGGACTCAGTCGAGAATCGATTTCTTCACCTGTTCCGAGGCTACTCAGGCCGTCAGGTTGTATTTCTCACCCCAACGCTAGGTTGTGAACCATGTAAATTGGAAATTATGTTTTTAGCAAGAAAACAAAGTCATCTGCCCGTTCGACTGCTTTCGTAACGGTCCCGTAATCATCTGACAATCATCTGTTTGCGATTTCAGTGATAGAGAAGCGGCAGTGATGTTAACGAACGGCTGGCTTTACCACTATTATATGGTACAAAGTAAGCTGCAGTATGGACTCGCTTACGAGGCAGCAACCGCTACGAGAATGGTCGCAGCGGCTGCTTATTACCATCCTCACGCGCAGCACCCTCAAACCGTGTCCACGTATCCACATCACATCAGTCATCAACATCTGGACGCGTCTCATCACCACCACCACCACTCGTACCTTCAGCACCAGATTTCTCCCACCATACAGCACCTACATAGTCACAACGGGTCAACGACTCCGTCTCATCACCAAATGCATCTGAGCCCAAACGAAAACCACAACTCCAGTCCGGGTTACGTCCTTCCGCACGAGTCCAACTACAGGAACGAGAGGAGGTTGGATCCCGAGTCGACTCCGGTCGACTATTCGCTTCATTCTCATTCGGATATCCACGAGAGAACGAACTTAGGCGATCACTACCACCCGGATCACAATCAGAATCACATAAACCATGACGATGACAGGTCGCCCCCTCTCATTCAGCACACGTCACATAAGAGAAGATCGGTAAAAGTGGAAAGTGTGAAAAGTGAGAGTTCACCCAGGGTGTCACCCAACTCGGAGGTGATCGTGGATTTGGACCGAAACGGTGGAGTGTACCCGGGGGGAGGAGGAGGAGGTGGTGGCGTTGGAGGAGGCGGTGGAGGTACCCTGATGTTGGCTGCGACCCCGGTGCCCCTGCACTCGTTCGCAAGGCCCCGGGTACTCATAAAAGGCGGCATGGTCGACCCCGCCGAATTTATGGAACAATGGAACCCAAGCCCTCCGTGGAGCGACACCACCGTTCAAAAAGTCCCGGATATCATCCATCAAGATCTCAGCCCTTATGTGACGACGACGCCACCGACACCGACCGGAACTCCTTCGGGCCTGTCGGTCGGAAGTTTGTCGCACCAGCCGCCTCATTCGGCTTTTACTTTTGACTGGGCGCCCGAGCAGTACGTGCCCACGCTCCAACACCCCAGAGCCGTGCCTTTAGCCGAGGAAGAACAAACTATGGTTTCGGCATGGCCGTCGGAGCACAGACTGTTCCCGCTCCAGCCGCCGCCGCCACCGAGATTACTGCAGCCGACTCCAGTCCTCAAGGTGGAGCACGACACTGAGTCTGCATCTAGGAAAGGTGAGAGACCGAGCACGTTGTCTACCTGAAGCGCAACGAGTGCAGGCACCTCCCCTGAAAAAATTAAACCCAGCAATTATGAAGGAGAGAATCCGCGTCCGGCGTTAACTTGTCTTGTCGATTTCTTACAGATAACATACGGGACAGATGCAACAACCTCTGATCATCCGTCAGAGCAATGAGTATGGCATATTGTCAGTCGTCAACTGTGATCCTGTACAATTAAATTATTTTTGTTTTTCACTCCTATTATTATTTCAAATTAAGTTAATTACACCTGTCAAATGAGAACACTTTAGAGGACAATTCATCCCGTCTCTTTCGAGTTTCCTTCTCTCTCTCTCTCTCTCTCTCTCGTCCAGTTCATCCGAACCAACCGTGTAATTTTGTAAATTTCAGTGCAATAATTGATTATTATAAATGTAACTATTTAGTTGACTGATGCGTTTAACTTGTATATTTTGTTGATCAAAATAAATGAATTTTTTTAGTTCGACGAAAGAAACCGTTTTAATTTCTCCGTTTACTGAGTTTCCATCGGTTGATCGTTTCCCGCGTGAGATTCGGCGCTTTTCCTCGCCCAAACAGGTGGAAACGTTGCAAAAGTCAGGTATCCGGTGTGTCCGGGAGTTGTGATCGGCGGCACTCCGACGACGCTTCTCACCGTTTCAACTGCCTTGGCCTTCTCCTTTTCCCCGTCCGAATCCTGAAATTTAATACGTCAACGTTAATAACTCAAAGTGCAAAGACTTAATTCCTCCGCGGTACGCACTCGTTGAACGACTTCCGTCCGACCAATAAAACTTTTTCCTGTCAAAATGCAAATCTGGCAGCGAGGTTCTTCCCAGAGAGAATAACCGTCCGGCGAATTCACGACGATGTGACAAAGACTTTTAATCGCTTCGCCCAATGTGATGCGATCCGTCCGCCGGCACTCTTTCCGAAAATTCGAGAAGCCGATTAAGCGGACAGAGAGGGAATTCTTAATCCATACGTGGCGGTTCAACCCCAGAAAAAGACAGAGATGACAGACGTGGGACAAGATAAAATGCGAAAAAGACGTTCCTGATAAGAATCGATACGACGTCGAGTAATCCAAAGTCCCGTGGCTGATTTCTCTTCGGCCGAGCGGTCCCCCGACCTCGTTCCCGACCAGTTGAGGTCCACCCGACTCCTGAGGAACGCAACCCTCGTCCTCGAGCCTTCTCCTACCCCAAAAGCAACACCACGCACCCGACGTACAATGAGGAAATTCCTCTGGTGGTAGATGGTGGCCTCTGATAGTTCGGCCGCAACGACCCGATATAATAATAAAAATAAAATTATTATTTATTGAGGGGTGTTTATGTAGATCGAGGGGCGATAGGATTTTAGGCGCGTTCAAAATCTCGTTTATTAAAGCACCTACCGAGGCCCGCGTTCTCACATCTGAGAGATTCCGGTCGTTGACTCAATCAGATCTTCTTTATTTTACTAGAAAAATCCATCAAAAGTATATCACACTCTCCTGGCAACAAGTGAAGTTCTTTCGATCGTCCGTGATCGATCTGACTGTCCGAGGAGTGAACCCACAAACTAACAGTTCTAAGGTCAAAACGGGTTAGATCATCACTTATTTCTTATCACCACTGATAGAGCAGATCTACTCTAGTTTGACTAGATGGACGACCTGACTTGCTCTCTCTCTCTCTCTCTCTTATTTTTCTCACTTGGCTTTAATTCAAATTACCACGGTCGGACAGAAATCGATGCCAGCCGCGTGTTGCCATCCGAAATTTACGGGCGGTCATCGGAGAGCAAATTAATAATTTTTTTTTTGCACCAAATGAAAATTTCAAATTTACGAAACGCCATGAATAATTTATGTTCGACGTCTATTGTCCCATTCGCGTGATAATAAATCTAAAGATTCTCATGTCAGGTGATGGGTCGACCCACAGGCAAATAATTCGCACGATGCGAAAAACTTCCAACTTCGAGTTAGCGACACCTCAGTCACCTCCTACTAAGACACACAAATAAATCAGTAAAAAAAATATTATTATTGTAGCCAAAACAAGACCCACGAGAAGATTTTACACATTGAAAACGTCGTGTCCATCCAAAACACCGTCACCTGTCGTGGTACTCCTAAATAACACAAAAACTAATTAAAATCCTATTTTTTCACTTTTCAATAAAAAAAGTTAACGTATCATTACCACAGTCATAGACAAAAACAAAAACAAAAACAAAAACAATATACGTACAAGGGTTTCTTACGCTCCACGACGAGTACACCGAATTAGTCAGGGTACGCAGTCGTAGAGGCCCTAAAGACGAGAGCACCGGGAAGTCCTTCTTTACCCTTTTTTATTACGGACTTACGTGTTCGGCCCTTCGGAAACCTAGACCTAATCAGTCTAATAATGGTACTTTCTAATGCATTCCGATCCGCCCCCGCAGGTACGACCGACAGAAATATTTTTATACAACCTACTCCTTTTTTTATTAATGAGGGTGAGGGTGAACTTCGGTAAATAAGAGTCGAGTGGTACCGTTTTATTGTACGATTGGTGTTGACTTGGTACCCGTTCTACCTGACGGTGACAACAACCACAGCAGTGTTCAGGCAGTGCACCTCCTGTCAGTCGACCTGCCTTGTACAAATACACTGCTGCAAGACAACACTGCTAAATTCCACAGATGAAGCCTCTCTCTCTCTCTCTCTCTCTGTGTGTGTATTTGTAGAGAAACATCGCAAACAGATCGAACTAGAAAGTCAATAATTCAACGGGGGCGGGAGGGCCACGAAGGGGTGACATGTGGAATACAACGGGGCCCTTCATAAATAAAATGATGGGCCCTTAATTACTGGTTGCGTTTAAAATTCGAGAGGAGAAAATAAGGATGAAAAACAGTTTTGATGAGGAGGTCGGTCGATTAATTGACTCCAAGGACGACTTCAAACCGAGAAAAGATCATCCCCGATTAAAAAACTTTTAATTTGAAAAGTGAAAAGGCCGGGGGCCTTAAAGATCGGGGGCCCCGAAGGTCTCTGGACGGTTTCGGTAAGGTTCCCATTTCAATAAAAAAAGAAAAGAGAGCATGCGGAACTGCACCAGGGCCCAATTAATAATTGTATCGGTTCTCCACACCACAAAAAACAATACTGAAACTAATCAAATAAATAAGAGAAACGTTTCTGACTTTTGGGCAAGGCTCCTCAAATAAAATAGTTCAGAGTCCAAGTAGTTGTTTCCGGCAAACCAGAAGCGGTTCCGTGAAAAGGTACCTGTAAGATACAAGTGGTAAACAAGGTAAACAAATACGAAAACAAGGCAAACAATCATCGCCCAAAGTACTAATATCCGTCGTATACATTGAGTACCGAGGTAAGTCTCGAGTGTTACGCCTGTTTGATGTCAAACAGAAATTTGAAGGGGAGCAGGCTCCCACAGGTGGACCTCTCCATACGGAAATTCCTCGCGAAATTTTTATACACGTGTTAATGAGTGTTTAGTTAACCAATAAGAAACCAGAAGAGTAAGAACAATACGTGAGAACGAGGAAGGGACGTCCACCTGTGTCACCTCCACCAGCTACCTCCAGGACCTGCCCCAGAACAGCACCGTCACCGAGCCTCCCCCCCGATCAAAAATCTAAATTAAAAAGTAACTTTTATTTCTTATCTAATTCTAAACGTTGCAACTATAATTTTTTAAAAACATAAATACGGGGCGGATTCGAATGGAGGGCAGAACCTGAGAACTCATTTGATTTGAATTGATGACCTCAGGTTCAAAGCAGTGGGAACTTCATTCGATTCGCCACATCACCTCGGATGAAAGACCAGGTATTTGCCAGTTCTCTTCAGCACCGACAACAACAAAAAAATATAATCGACCTGAGAAAAGCTCAGGTGTGAAAATATGGGAAATTCCTCCGCGTTCGGTTGGCGCCACGTACCGCCCTCCATTTTCCCGGACAACCGCCATTTTTTTGTCAAAGGGCTGCTGTCAAAGTACCAACCACGAGACGAGTCAAATCCTAGGAGTAACAGATTTCTATTAAATAACTCAACGTCAATACGAGCGGGTACCTACAGGTTCATCGCAACCGTCTCAGTTCCAGACGTGTCAATAGAAAGGCTGTGTGAGAGCGAAAGTAGACGTTGTAAATTTCAACATGGACCTTCAACTTCTTCGGCTATCGTCGGCCACGTCGCTCATTTCCCAGAACCGTAACACCGTTGATTGTTTGTTATTTATTTTTTTATTTTTTGGTAGGTGTTCGACGAAACCCCTCGGAGACCATCGATTTCGTTAATTAATTTGTTATCGCGGTACTTGGAACTCATTGCGTTGAAAAGAAGTCTTTTGCAGACAGACATTTCCCCGCGCGGGCAACAAACTCGTCCAACGGGTTATTACAATTTTTTTAAAAATATATACCAGTTACGTGTCGGTTTATTATTAATACATAACCATCGCGAAGTTAGAGGAAAACGTTCAATTTATTAATTGTTTTGATCAACTAAGAACTCTTTTAGTTTCGAGCGCGGTGGTTTAGCCAGTGTAAGAAACCCAAAAAAAAAAAAATAAATAAATAAATAAATAAATAAAAAATCACACTTAAATGCGAAGCCTGAAAATTGGGCGGCTCTGATTAGCCGTTTATCTAGTCATTATCAAGTAACATTTTGTGTGTTTAAAACTGTATAAAAACCATTAAGGACGGTTTCAGCAATTTTGGGAACTTGTTACTGCATTAGTCTCTGATCTCTCTCTCTCTCCCCTCTCTGTGACTCTCCTCTGCCACGACCATTAATAAAATTAGTAAATAAATTACTTATTTTAGACTCTGTTCCGTCAAAATCCATGTGAACTTCTTTCCAGGCAACAGTCCGTGACAGTTGAAAGTCTAAGTCATCGTCTTGTGTGTACAGTTGACGAGAACGTGTTGTGTCTCACATCCTACGTATGTATGAGTGTATGAGTCCTTACGATATTGTACTCTTTCCCAGGCAATGACCCACGGGTCTTCGAGTATTTGGGACCGATACCCAGGACCATAGCCAGGCACCAGGTGTTCTTTGCACTGCGACGCACACAAAAATTTTTATTTCTCGACGGTGGGATCTTATCAGATGGGAGAACACTATTTACAGGAATAATTATTGCGGAGTGCCGTGACGCGCAGGCACGGTGATCACATGTAGATTACTTTTGGCCGTTGGTAGGCCCACCCATCAATTTGTTTAAAAACCGAAGACCGAAGAAATAAGTTATTAGATAGATCGGTATCCGTGTGAAAATTGAAAGGCACGGACGAAGCACTTCTTCGATCTGAGCCGCTCCTCCGCTCGATTCTCTCACCTTTCACTCCCCATGTGCTCTGCTAAGCCACGCTATTGACCATCGAGCACACAGCCCATACGTTCATCCTCCGATTCTCATGCATACAAATTCTGATCGGGTCTAAGATCTTAATGGGTTTATTTTTGCCACTTTAGATTAAGGAAAATGGTTCGACATCAACAACACTATTCATTAGAGAGCAGTCGGTTGAGGAAGACAAAGCTCGAGTTATGTCACCTGGATGCTTCCGTTCAGAGTCCGACCTACCACTCAAGTCTACAGTCCTGCACTTATAATTCCATATTACATAATTTAATCTGCATCGAGTACAAATAGTTATTTGAGACAACTATCGTGGTGTTGTGGTGGAGTGGTGCACTCCTATTTCTCTATTTTGGTGGTTGGAGAGTAACCCACGCGTCGCTGTATGGCGAGACCAAAATGGTCACGTACCTCCTTTTGTTACGGTTATTATTATTCCATGGATTTGCTCAGATACCTTGAATTTCACGAGCACACCTGTCTGCCTAGTTAGTCGCCACAAACAAATTTCACAAGTAAACAGTTAAACAAATCAAAATTCTCATCGTTTATGTACATTCTCGAAACCTGGTTAGAGACCTCAGGTCGTACCTGGTGGCGAATTCAATCGACAAGGGATATCCATGCTGATGTACATAGGGAACATACAATCTATTAAAGTAAAAGACGAGGAAAGCAGTGAGTTACTCAAGCAATGAAAGTTTTCAGAAAGTTCTTTGAGTTTCTAGTTTCCAATCAGATTACGTCGTGTAAGACGAAACTTTCGAGAGGGTAACAACGGTACACAGTAAAAGAGTTTTGTTTGTATCTGTACGGTGCCACTAAAAGGAATGTGCCGAGTATCCGGGTACCAAGTGCCCATGAAAATCGAATCAAAGGTCGAGATCCCCGTCAATTGGAAACTTTGCCCAAAACTTGGGGCCAAAGTAATTGCTTGTCAGTTGAAAACCCGAATTAATCGCACACGAAGAGACGTTTTACAATCGGCCTCAACTTGTACCGGGTGTCATGAAGTCGTGATTACGCAGGTGCCAAAATTAATAAGTATCACTAATACTGTCACCAATAATGGTATTACCAATTCCACGCGTACGACAAAATCAAAGAAGTTTTTAAGTGACCAGAAACCTCCCGATTTCCGGCACCGGACACATCACCCGGTTCTCCACACAATTCGTGTTGGATTTCTCGAACAAACTGGAAGGAGGAATGAACTTCGGATTTAGTCTTTTGCGTATTTAAAAGACTCGAACCCTGTCAATTGAAAATTTCTCAAACAACAACAACAAAAAAAACGGAGGAAACTTGTCCGGACGATTTGAAGCAGCCAAAAAAAAAGCAGTCGGATTTAGGAAATGACCAAAAAAGGCAGTAAATGAGTTGGAGGGTACGACACTCTCATGTGACACATATTAATGGATTCTGTGCAGGTCATCATAATAATAAATAAGTTAAAGTAACAATAATTGCACGTAATGTGATATTCTAAATAATAATTTCACGTTTTCTTCGCACTCAGACTGCAGCCGCGAAGGTCAGACAAATTGAATGCTCACGAATGTTACGCACACGCAGACGTTCACACTCATTTTAAACTATTTTAATAGTTGAAATTTAATTTGGGTTCGTTTAGGTGTATTAAGTTTTAAGGAAACGGGCAAGCACGGAACTTTCCGCCCAAAATTTTGTTTTCCCTCTGTCCGCAGTCAGAGCCTTACGAACATTTCACAAATCACTCACGGCAAACTTACCTGTGTAGTCACACCTAACCGGCGGAAGTTGCAGGGAAGTTCTCACCCTTGCGACCCTTTCATCCTCAGTTACTACACCTATCAGATATTTTATTTCCTATTGTATCAGTCAGGTTGATTTATATTTCCTTAAGTGTCTTTCTTATTAATGTAACGTGTAGTGCCCAAACTCGTAATGTACATAAACGACAGTTCCACGAGAGAAACCTTAATTTTCGGGACTCCCTGCCAGACGATGTACGTCAAGCGAACAGAAATTGTTCCCCACCATGATGACACCCGGTTTGAGTTCCTCTCATCCGTTCTGCATTGACGGGACAAATTGCATTTCAAACATACACAGACAGTGAACGAGAGAAAAGTGAAAATAGAACCGAACCGCACGGCCATTTTCCATGTTGAATTTCCTCTGGGCCATTTTTCTCGCTCTTTTTCCAGGGCCCCAGATTAAGAGATTAACTTTTTGTCAGGTCGGAGAATTTCATTACCTTTTGGCGAAAACATCGTTGTTTAGAATCGAATGGGAATAGGCGTGAAAATTACTAAATAATGCGCGATCCCCGAGTTTCTCAACTCGGCTCGTTTAAAGGGTCCCTCGAGGGCCTTCTTTTGGCTTTTCCGAACAACACACTTCGTCGTTATACAAACATGTTTGCACCTTTGCGATTCTTTACGAGCCTTTAAAATTGACTCATATACCCGGCGCGGTACTCACGGCCGCATACCCGCAACCAACAAAGAAATTAAACGGGTACCAGAGAACTAAGCCAAGAGCCCCCCCGAATGGACCTTCAGACATTTCAAACTACGGCAAAATGTACTTTTAAAATTTCCTACGAGCCAGTAGGAATGTTCGAGTTTACATTCGATTTTTCCCTCCAACTATTTTCCCTATACAGTTCCCCCGTTTCGGGTATGCAACCAACCGATTTATTTATTTATTGCTTATCCACCAGCTTTATTTCTCAATAATTCGAATATTCTAAATTCTTGATTTCTGACACATTCCAGTGAGAACAGCAAATTCCCTCACTTGAAAATGACCCGTGTTGATAACTACTCAATTGAGTGATTTATTATTGAAGAATTTGGCCGCAATTCCCGAATGATAGTTTCCAGTGTTATACGACGGTTCTTATCTTTTCAAAAAATCCATTTTTGATTCGGGAGAGTTTGATCCCCTCGGTCTGCTTTCGTGTGATTTAAAACAACTTTTCTTATTTCAATTCACACGATGCTTTTTTTCTCTCTCTCTCTCTCTCTCTCTCTCTCTCTCTCTCGAAAACTTGCACGCATCTTCTACTGGTTCCTTTCTTTCTCTTGCCCGCGATCTTAATACTTGGAATTATTATTCAACTTTTCGACAAGTCAAAAATTCACTTCCCCCGAGACGTTTCCTAAAATCACTACTTTATTAAACGTCCTTCCCGAGTTAATATCGTTATTTGTCGTTTTCGGTCACTCTCCCCGAGAGTACATCATTAATCCTCAGGTAGCTGAAAGAAACTGTTGATTTTTCACTTCATCAGCATGTTTACCCGACAAACGAGCATTCTGCCGTCCGAATAATCTTTTTCAAGGGGCAAGTTCCCTACGTTCGATTTTTTTCAGAAATACACTTGGATTGATTAGTTCCTATGAATAACGAACCGCCCGAGGACACTATGTAGTGATCATACGGAGATCACCATCGTATAAAACTGTAACTAAATAAAGATCTAACAACAACTTCAAATTTAACACAAATCAGCAGGGCATCTCTGCTAGACTTGTTTGAGGTTTAGTTATCGATTAAAATTTTATTATGCGTACAAAAATTAATTCAATATTTAACAAGGCACCCAACCAATGGCCAATGCGACTTATATTAATCATTTCTCAAGCCGTGGTCCACTCTTTTCACGCCATCAGACTCGACCGTTGGCACCAGAGGAAGGCGATTGGATTGTTCATCCGACCGCTCTTTATCCCTTTTAACTGCCAGACTCGTTACTCTCGGTGAGGAGGACAAGTCTGGGAACACATCCAGTCGTAGGTACCCGAAGCGTCAAGTGGCGTCTCGGGCTTGACACGCGTGCGTCGAGTCCCCGGCCAGGGTCCGGCTCCCGGTACCCCGTGGTACCCGTACGCGTACCCGCGATTACCCCTTTGAATTCCCGGTAATGTGCCATTGGTATTCGGTCAACTGGGAGATATTTAATAGAAGTACCAGCCATTTCGGATTTAAATCACCCAACCCGGTCATCAACCGTCCATTTCTAACCCATTTACATTTTAGTGACTTCGTTAAATCCACTTTAATTTCCAAAGAAAACAAAAGGGACGGGCGGGGGCAGAGAAGAAAAAAAAACAAATGGAAACTAATGATTTCGATGCGGAGTTCAAAAAACCAGGTCCATTACATTTGGAACGTGCAATTTTGATAGGAAATTACACTGAAATTACGAGTTTATGTCTGGTAAGGTCGCTCAGGTCGGGTAATTGAATCGCGCATGCGTTTTGAGGTACCCGTCGTCTCCCAACTATGGGAAACTATTCCTCTGCACAACCCTCCGACCCCCTGCATCCCTCCTGGACCATTACAACTATTCTCTATGCGTCTATCTGTGCATCTTCCGAGTTAATCGGCTCATTAAAATAATATAAAATTTTTAACGATTTAAATTCGGGAAGAGGGAACACCCGGGTCCAGGTTTTCTCAGCCTGGAGGCACTGGAAGAATTCAACTTGGTGAGTACGGCGAGAGCACTGGGTGCCGGAGAGAAGTCGTGTTTAACTTTCGTATTGCTCCAGTTCACGTCAGAGGTCAGAGTTTAAGTCGGAAGTAAAGTTCACGCAAGAAGGTGCATGACTGAGGTAACACCATGGAATGAGTAATGCACTCTTTTTAGTGGTTCCTTTCTCCATTATCTCTCTCTCTCTCTCTCTCTCTCTCTCACGCCTTCATCTCATCTTTCAATTGATTTCTTTATCACCCGAATTTTTAAAGATCTTCCCAATGTGGTAACGCGACAAACCAGTACTTAATAATTGTATGTAGAAACCTGCATGGGTAATTTAACTTCGGTCAAATTGGTTGTTAAACATTAGGTTCGTGATAATTTAAAATGCAGTAACGTAAGATGCTTATTTAGCTTCCTTTCAATTAAACTTATTCGTTTAATTATGTTCTGCTTTTCCTTTACTCACCTCCTCGAGAGAATAATACTGTTTTTTTTTGTAATGGTTAGAGAATTCTAAAGATACGTGAACCGACACAAGTGACGGCCAAACATTAAAATAAATAAATACATAACCAATAACCGAAGTCGATTATTTTCAACAATTTTTTTTCAACTCACAAAATTTTTGTTCTCCAAGTCCAAAACTGGAAATGTCCTCGTCTGCACTTGGTACTCCTTTTGAAGGCACTCCATCGTTCTTATTTCTACGAAACCTAGGTTTCTCAGTGTGGCGCAAGTTCTCTGAACTTGTTCTATGCAGGGAGAAAATGAACTAAACCTTCCCCCTGAAAAAAATAAATAAATAAAAATCAACAACAACCGTCAGACCTTGTAAGCAACAGAGAGACAATATACAAATCAAAGAAATGATGAAAGCGAGGGTCCTGCCGATACACAAATGTTCCCCCGTGTAGTGGTATACTCCCAATTAATAAAAAATTTTATATGTAGGACCGATCTACATAACAAGCCTTGAACGCATCGGAATATTACACATGGAGTTAGACGTAACACCAAAGGAGCACCATAAATATAATAATCCGCCTTTTTATCAACCTGTCTCTATAGTTTTAATCACAGGAAATTTAAATTTCGAAAATGAAAATCCAAAGATCACCTCGGACCATCTCCGACAAGTGTGAAGAAACGGTGAAAAGCGTGTTGGGCAAAGAGTAAAAGAATCTTTAAGACAATGTTGTCGACCTCCTCCATCTGGGAACGCCCCATTCATCTTTCATATTATTTAGTTTAATCTTTATTTTATAGTTCTCACTGATTTCCCTACCCACCTTCTGATCAGACCAGTCGATAGCACCTCTCGAACGAGGCTTATTGGCATTTAACAATTCCTCCTTTCAGGCTCTGCCTACTTCTCCCCAAGTTGGGAAAGCAACCTGATAGCAAGTGTCGAACCGTTCGAACGGTTTTCTGCCATTCCCACCGAAGTGCATTTTCAATTAGACTCTCAACCTATTTCCTGAGCATTTGGAAAGTGTACGGAACGGACCTGTGATCGCGGTCATCCTCCCGATGATTTATACCTTTCGTAGGTGTTAATCGCGGACGCGATCAAAACGTTTATTAACATTCTTACGTAAAGTTTTTTGTAAATTTATGCCAACTGATAAGAAAGGTGTAATAAATTTAAAACTAAATTTTGGATCTGCCAAATCGGATTTTACTGCTTCGTTAACCATCAGACAAAAAAAAACTCTAATAGAGAAATTGTTTATTTCCAGCCGTCTGATTGAAAAATCCATTTTTTTTCTTCCCTTCCGGACCTGTCAAAAATTAGTTTAACAAAGTCTTAACCTTTCCAATTTAATTAAAAAAAAATTTTATTTCCTGCAGAGAAGTACAAATTTTTCTGTGCGATTAATGTTCTGTTACAATAAAAAACGATGACTGGCCTCTCTCGCCTGGTCGATCGGCATAAAATAAACTCCATTTTTAGTAGAAAACAGCAGATTTGGTCAATTTTCACTCAAAAAATGAGGTCACTTCTTAAGGTACGACCGAGTGCAGAAGAGCCAAAATCACGGAACCCACCGAGGTCTGATAAATTTGACTGCTATTGCGGCTTACAGGAGACATACCAGAACCATACATGAAAACTACAACAAGCAAAATGAAGAATAACGAAAACAAACGGACCAGAATGAATTCCCCCGGGGTGAACAACATTTTCAGATTTCTAATTTTTATCACTCCATTACGACTTATGTATGTGAAATACGACACTGACAACACTCCCGGGACAACCGTGGCGTTTACTTGTTACCTTTGACACAAACCACGTAGACACATTTCGGGCACCAGAGGGTCGAATTGTTCAGGAAAAGAGAAAGCTTGTGTGCAAAATAAAATGTAACACACAGGGCAACCGTTAAACCACGGAATGATTTCTAATCGACGAGCACAATCTCACGATACTTGACGAGTACTCCCAGAATAAGAGCAAAAATACACAAATAAAATTTCTCAAGCAAGTACAATAAACATTTACATACGGAAAAATTATCTTTTGTTGTTGTCAGCTTCATAATTTTTGCCACTACAACTATCCAACCCTCAGTAACCAGGAGTACGTGGCAACCAGGTTTAACTAACAGGGCTGCCTACCTGCATTGTCACTACTCTTTGGGCACACTTATCACTCCATGGGGTTCACAGTTCATTCGTGAGATTCATTTTGTCCTACTACGAGGAGACTCACGTGGGGGATGCAGGGGGCTGACCCAGCCTAAACAAAATAATTACTCACCGTTTAGAGTCATTAGCTCCCGAGGCTTGGTCTTCCCTGTAATTTTTTCCTTTCTAGAATAAGGAAAAGGAAAAAAGAGTCAAATCCATGGGAACCTCTTGAGGTGATCTCAAATATGAGTTTGAATCGATAATAACAGATAATTTCTTAGATGATATAAAGATGGCACAAAATAATAACAAACATCTTTTTTTTTTTAACTCGGATCAGAAACCCCCCTTGGCTGCTACCGAATGCTAGAAACTATCCTTCACCATTTGCATACTATTGCGTGGCTAATGTAATTTCAGGATTGATTCATCTGTCCGAGGGAAACCGCCATAAAAACCATGAAAAACTTCCGCAGGGGTGAAGAATTCCACAGGTGAGGTTGCACGAATCCTCGAAAGGTGAACAGAATTGAGGAAATCAACTTGGAACCAATGGAACACCAAACACCAACAGGTGGACAAAAAAATTTAGTGCCACCACTACTCTGCACCCTCGAGTAACACCAACAGTGCACGAGGACGCACAAATTGTGACCTGTTCCTTGTACGCATTTCCGTTTCTGGTTTTCTCATTTCCCTCGTGCTTGCAACTTCTCCTCGGATCAAGCACTCGGACACTCTCTACCGCTTTTATAATCATTGCAGAAAGCGTTATTAATCCTTTTAGGTTATTTAGTCAAAGAACTGACCGCCGCCGTGGTCACGATATGAATTCCGCTTACCTTACCTCCACTCTCTCAATCCAAATCTGTTAGTTAAAACAAACAAGAAACCAAATAAGTCGATGAAATGCTCGAAGGTTATGAGAAAACCTGGAATTAAATTGTCTTCGAAATCTCGTAAATCAGTTTAGAGCCGGCGAACTACGATAGTTTTATGGGGAGACATAAATAACGTGAGATTTGCCCGCGCACCTTTTCGAGAGGATCCCGACTGCTCCCCATGACGTCAAATTAAATTTTGCTTCGGTTCGTGTACTTCCTAGGTTCGTCTCCTCGTACCCGCAAACCGCAAAAGGCAAATGTAACCGTCTCTCACCCGTTGGACGCACTACAAAGCGGAAGTGAGAAAAACAAGAATGGAATTTCGTCTGTCTCCGGGGTCCTTTTATTACTCGAGGGCAGGTACCCGGTGGACGGGGAGGACCTTACAACCTTCCCAAATACGCAAATACACCATTAACTAATTCGATGGGATTACGAGACGGGGCAGAAGAAAACGTTTCGATAATATCGTTATTTTAATTCCACGTTACCGTTTAATCACTGTCTTTACTTGCCTTTCTAGCTACTGTTTACGAAATCTGAGATCCGTTTCCCCGATACTCGATCGTTCGATCACAGCTCATTTAACTTATCCCACCCTGGTGGGATTTGGTTCATCTTCTCCCCGGCCCATCCCCAAAAGACCGATTCCTCCACCCATCCGAGCCCTGACTCCGACTATTCTCCCGGGCGATCTTTTGCCTTGATATTTTTGAAATTCTATACGCATCCGGACACCGGTCATTACCAAACGTTTTTTTTTTTTAACCGATCATCTTTGTAATTTCCCATTCGTCCCCATTCTTTGTTCGTTACTTTCCCAACGAGAGCACCGAGCAAAAGTCGTATGCAAGCAAGTCACAAACATAGATCAACTCCCGACCATAAATAATACTTATCTTTATTAAGAAGAGCCTACATCTTAAGGAGCAACATGCAAAAGTGAAACGATTATATATACGTTACAATAATACCATATAATTTATAAATACGTCTTTTAATTGTTTATATAGAAATCGATGGATCGATGGAGGACACTGCGGAATAACGCGTTTCACCTAATGGGAAACCAGACATATTTGCAAGACTCAAGCCGCCGTATGAGATCTCCTTTGCATGCACCCTAAGCCTTTTCATAAATTCTATTTAATGACAATAATCAACTTGGGTAAGGCATATTTATCGAGATCGATGGTCCCCTCTCCCATGGAGGAAAGACGTCTCGCCGGTAACACAACTCCGTGTACCTCTTTTGATCAAACAAATGAATGAAACATAAGCCCATAAAGCAGCCATCAAAAAATGTGGAAAGGAAATTCGTCTTACAGACTTGTTAACCTGAAAAATCCCAAATTCTCTAGACATAATATCTATAAGGTCATTCTTAAATTCCACGGTTCGTTTTTTATTCCCTTTTGTAGAAACACTAAGTACAATTAATGTTGGGGGCGTATAATGGAAACTTCGGAGCAAATGTATGACAGCACCATTAAGCCTCTGCAGATCGAATTCTGATTATGACGCCAATTAGATTTTGATTTTCGATAATCATCAGATTGTTCTTGTTCATGAACCATCAATCATCAGAACGAAATCTCTTCGGGAGCCATTTAACTCCGTGGTCCTTCATTTGCTATCAAACAGCTCTTTCTGTCTATTTCTCATTCACCTTCTCATCATCACCCTCCTCCTTCTGCCTTCTTCTGGGTCCTCTTCTTCTTTCGACTCCAAGTACTTGGACAACCTAACTTTTTTTCTGATTTTCAATTTAAATTAACGAGGTTTCGTTAAAACAATTAAGAGGGAGTAATTAATTTTTGTTTTTGTGGTCAAGCAACCTGCGGGATGTTAACCCTCATGGAAATCAATTTTTTTTCAAATAATTTGTCAGGTAAACAGCTTAATGGGGTAACTAAAACTAAATTATTTGACGTGAGTTAAAGAAATGAATCAGAGAAATGTGTCTCTCATATGAATATGTCCTGCTAGGGAGGATGTTGTACCTGTGGGGGTGGATTGAAGTGAACCATTTCCCTGTTTCTAATTCATAGAGTTTCATACTGTCGGAACTTTGTTTATGATCAACACATATTAATTATGCATTTGATAGTGGAAGATATTATGTTGGTGTGAATTGTTAATTCCAGCGCTATCTGTGGTCAAACCACTGAAAGTTGCTTCACCTGTTTTAGTTAAAACACATTTGTCACATCTGTTATGAGTGAAATATAACAAATAATACACTGCCTCACAGTAAAACTTATGATGAGAAGAGCAGATATAAACAAATAGTATTAATAAAAATTTTGAAGGGTTGCAACTAAACTGAAAATGTAATAAACCCAATAACCCCATATATAAAAAGATATAAAAGATAATAAACCTATAAGTTTATTATCAGTATTATCACAATTGTAGAATTTAAATATTGTTAAGTTGCTAATGCATATAAGCGATTACAAGAAAACATTTCTCATAAATATTAGCATTATGTGAAAATTTGGATTCATTTTTTTAAGTAACCTACCTGGTTACTTGTGGAAGTCAGATTTTTTTATCCAAGTATTGTTGCATACAAATTTGTTAAATTTGTGTGCACCCATTACTTGTTTAACCAGTTGCTATTGAAAAATATTAAAATAAGTTTGCATTGTACTCACCACTTAATTTAAATACTGCTGGTACATGTTCTAAAGCTTCCCATGGATGTGGTAAATCAAGGAAGACAGCATCAGCCTTTCCTTTCAAATCTTCTCCAAATCCATCAAGGCATACATCTCTCTGTTGTACTTTAACAAATTTGTCAATGTCATGCTTCTTGAATTCCTCGTTCACCACTGCAACTCTGGTGCTGTGAAAGTCAAACGTGTAGAGAAAACCACTGGGTTGTATACTCCTTATAATTGAATGTGAAAGGGAACCGCTTCCTGTACCAGATTCAACTACAATTTGTCCAGGATGCAATTCCAACTGATGAATTATAACACTAATGTCCAAGGAATAAATAATTTGGGTTCTATGGGGTAAAGTCAGAGTCCACAACTCTGGAGTTGGATGCAGAACAAAAGCCCAACCCCTAGACAGTTGAACCTTTGTTCCGTAACGTTTACCGATTAATGAAGCAATTTTTAACGCTCCATATGTCGTTTGAAACACATTGTCAACTAATTCGTTATTTTTATTCTTTTTAAACGATTCTACCTCAATGGCATACATCGAATTAATATTAATAAATAAAATGACCGTGTCACCTTCTCCTATTACATCCTTATACTTCCTAAAACTCATTGTGATCGATAGCTACAACAAAGTTTCTGTTACCGTAAATAACTTCACTTATACAGTGGGTAAATTTTAAAAAGTTCAACATTCGCCCACATGTGTTGTTTGCACGTTGTGCCACCATAAAACAGGCCGCTTACCAAACTTGTTAAATCGAACGGTTGCCGCCAAAACTGCGACGTTTTTTGTTGTGTCAACCCTGACAAGAGGAAATCGTACAGAGTACAATTTGTAGTTAACGTCTCTTTTTTAACCTACGGAAAGAGAGGTGTAGTTTAGTGAGCATAAGGTACTTTTATACGTACATGTGAAAGTACTAAGAATCGTTTTATATGCCTATTTGACGACCCTGTTGAGTTTTTGGAATAAAAAATGGATGGCGATGTGACTTGTGATGATGTGAGTAACCAAATCTGGTGGAAATACGTTTTCCTTGGTAACTTCCATTGATCAAACCTTCTGTTATTTTTCGACCTTCACTTACACTTTATTAATTACCTCTCACAGACCAAATTTGTCGTCGACGAAGTGAGCGTCATAATTAAGGAAGTCATTGAAAATACCATAGGGGGAAATGCTTACCAACAGAATAAGGTTGGACAATGGACATCATCTGTTGTTGAGTCCTGTTTAGGGTCTCTGGCCAAGTTGCAGAAGCCCTATAAATATATTGGTGAGTTGGAAGCCATTTGCTATGTTGAATCGGATGGAAGCAAGTTAAAGCACTTGTCGAATCTTTTAAAACTTCTTAAAAAATTACACACCACTGGGGTGTGGTACAAATTTACATAAATATTGAGGAAGTGATCATAAAATTAGGCATAAACATAACAAACATTACTAATTCAAGTTATTGTTTCTATTACTGTATTACATAGCTTCACACAAGTATCTCTGTTGCTAGGGTAATTCATCAACCATCACACATTTTAAATAGAATTTTTTTAGAACAATTGACAGATCAAAATTTATAATAAATATTTTTTGTGGTAACAACTTACTAGTTAAAAATTATTTGAGTGCTTTATTTTGTAAAACTGAATAATTGAATAATTCTTTCTCCATAGAATGTTGCATTTCAATTAAAAATTATTGTTTTGTTGCAGTTACATGCACAATCATGCAAAAGACTGGAGCTGGACTCCACACTGCCAGCTCATGTTTTTGGGACAACAACACAGACGGAAGTTGCACAGTACGCTGGGAGAACAAAACCATGTATTGCCTTGTTTCAGTTTATGGTCTTGCAATTTAATTGCTGATTAATTCAATTCTTTTTCCATTTACATTGAATGATGTGGCACACAGTCAAAGTATTAAAAGAAAAACACATGAAAAAGACCAATGTAAAATCAAAGAGATGCTGACGAAAGCATGTAGAAGTTTCCTTTTAAATGCAACATGTCTGGTCCATCACAACTAATGTGCAGCATTCAATGTGCATGTTACTTGTTGGGGATCGAAATGCTTCAAGTATGAGTTCTCTGTACATTGTCTGGGATGCCTTTTAAGAATATTTGAAATATGTGCAAATAGAATCAGAATGGTTGCATTTGGGAAATCGAATGGATTTCGATATTTGTTGCCTTCGCGTTCGCGTTTTAAATGTTACTTTACAAATTGCTGCATGCTTCAAAGTTTATTTTAACTGAAATTTTTTGATTGGAACTCAATTACAGTTAACTGTATGAAACGGCCATAGTATTAGATACCTCTGATTTACATTTTGTATTTTCTTTTAATCGATACGGTTGAATTTTAACTTTTAATTCCATTGATTTATTTAAATTAAGACAGTCATCACTTGTAGTTGTAGATTCTAATCACATGTTATATCATTACAATAAATTAAGTAATTCTAATTAAATGCTTGTCCGTTTTATCGATTAAGCTTTGATTGCTTCTCACTTAAGTTTTCCTCACCTCATTGACGTCAGATGTGTAGAATTTCATGTATCCTTCGCAATATTTATTTTTATGGAGCCATCCTTGCCCTAATTCATTAAAAATCTCCCACTGCACTTTTTGCAATTGCAATGTTTCCCATTCTCACAATTCTCATGTTTCCTTTTTTATGTTGAATTTAATTGACGAATTTTCGTCCCAAACAGTTACCCAAAAGCATTAAAAATATAGTAAATAATTATAATAACAAATACATAAAATAATATTTATTTGGGGAGTTTATATTAACAGTAATTATTTATACACAGGATCTCTACAACGGCGTTGTTGTCTCAAGTTAAAATCTCCCTTAAAATAAGAAATTCACGGATGAGGAGATTTACTGCTGGGAAGACTGAGGAGAAGCCTTCACCTTGTTAAATGCAACGTCGATGCACCTCAGGTACCAGCATACCTGTTTTCCCACAAGTAGAACACCACCGTCTCCACGAGCCACTTCATTTTCTAATTACCAGCATTCAAATTATTTCAATGGATTCATCTCTTCTTTTTTTCTTTTGCTTCTCCTCCACTTGTCTCCTCAAGAAGTTCAAACCTTCCTCTATTGATTTGTCTATGGACGTCTGATTCGGGCGCATGTGAGACTGTCGGGGCTTCGAGCTGGGTCCGTACATTTCGAAAGTTGGTGGCGGTGCTATTTCCACTCCTCTCCCCCTGACTTCCTCCTGACCCTCGTCTAGTTCATCCACGATGGGTACCGGCTCCATTTTGACGGGTTCCTCTTCTCTGTATTCTTGGTACCGTCGCTTCTTCTGGATAGTTTTACGTGGTTCCTGTGACGGTGGCGGTGCGAACTCCTGTATTCTCTCTGATCTCTTCTTCTCCACCCATTCTTCCTGCGTCATGATCTTGGGTGTGTTGTCTTTTCCAATGTCCCACGGTCTGACCGTCGTGGCTTTCCTAACGTCACGTCTCAATTCCTCCGGAGGTTCAGGCTTCTTCTCTTCCTCTTTGACTTCTACAATTAAATCACTCTCTTAGACAGGTTGAAATGAGTAAACAAGGACGACCAGAGTCACAAAACACTCACCTTCTGGTTCTTCTTCGTCCAGCGGCAAACCCAGTCGTTCTCTTTTTCGTCTCCTTGCAGCTTTCAGTCTTTCTTCCATCAGTCTCTGCTTCTTCTGGGCCGCTGCCAGAGTGGCCGCCTGTTGGTTTTCGGTTTCTTTTCTCAGGTTTTTCAGCTCTTCTTGTTGCCTTGCCCTTTCCGCTTCGTCCGTTGAGAATTCATAGTAGGCGACACCGTGAGTTCTGGCCTCTGTAACAATAAACAGACCCGTTTAACTCGAACTGCCCAATGTTTCACTCAAACAAAAACCAACTTTGGGTGGTACAAAAAATTCGAAGAGAGAAAGAGTAATATAAATATGAATAAACGGCATTCGTAAAAGAACTTTCTCTATTACAACTAAAACAAAACATGGATCGATGCATCGGTGCATCCTTCCGCAACAATTGTTAACGATAATGATGCAATCAACGAAATACAAGAGGGAGGGGCAAAGCCCTCGGAGGAACAAAAGTCTTCCTCAAAACTGAAATAAATCACGGTGGTGCCATTCATTTGGAGAATATCTCCGATCTCACTACTAATGTTTTTCTAATTTTTATTTCTACCAAAATAAGCTCGGCTCCAACTGAAATTACGCAATTAACCTTGTGTAACCTCAAGAACTAAATAAGAAGCGTTCGATGATATAAAAATCAAATTACACCCATGACACTACAGTGACATTCGTCTGTACAGAAAAATGTCACAGCTGTTGGCAGGGGGCTTTCCACGGTACCAGGTACGAGTTTCAGTCCGACCGGTGCAACTTGAGAATGTTCATTAAGAAGTAATCAACGCAAACCGGTTGACACGATGAATGTCACTGCCGACGCTCATCTGCCTGGTGCGCCCGTCGTGACATCGCCGAGAAATCAGCCCGGTCCAAAAGGATGTAGGAACCTGGAGAAGAATTCCCGAGGGAACCATTCGGACGGGTACCGTCCAGAAACCGAATCCGTAAATGACTCCACACACCCGAGTGACATGGCCTTGGAGTCTTTGAAAAAGCTGGATTCGGCGCTGACGGAACGAGTTAATCAACATTTGGGACCCAAAACAGTCAGTCAGAAATGAAACTCGAAGGAGGTCGGTTTGTTTTCGCCTTCGAGTCTCGCGTTTCGATTTATCGCGATTATTTCTACTTTTCCCGTGGTCTTTTCTTTCACCTGGGAGTATGTGTTTCTGCTTTGTGTTTAATTTAAATAACGCACATTAACAATCGTCTACGGGAAAACTTGACGTTTTAAAAAGCGACATTCTTTTTTAGTTCATTTCCCGGACAAGTCTCTTTACGTCCTCGTGTTAAGGTAGTTAGTTGTAAGTTGCCACCAACACCGTGGATATTAAACTTATTACAGATACGTAACATAACATAAAACAACATAACATTATTATTTTAATACTTCGATAAATAATAAGTGATGCTTACAGCACCAGAAAAATACAATAATTTTTTAAAATAATTGTTAACTTATTATTGACGTTTGATGAAACATATACAAATACGTTTACAAGGCCTTACAAATAATGTACATATATAAGAATTTGTAAAATATGTTCATCTAGTGACTAATTATTAAAAACCACATCAACGTAAAACTCATGACCGCATTAAACGTACCGTAAACTACTTGTGATACTGACCTTTCTCACTTGTTATGCGTCACTTTAATGAATAAAAATATAAAAATAGAATTTACTTGCGTACCTTCTGGCATACACTGAATCTATAGTTTTCTTAACATCTGTTACAGCAAGTTATCATCAATTAAAACGATATCTACTGTAGTTAGTTTTCAACATTATGTAAATATTTCATACGCTGAAGTAAAAAGCTACCCAAAAGACCTGTAATGCATCAACAATAAAATGGATTTGCAGGTACCGAGAACATTCTCAACTTCCAACACGTCGAAATTACCGGGATGACACGCAAAATACAAACAGAATCTGACTTATGTTATTTAATTCTTCATGTTCGATAGTTACGTCGGAGACAGTTACTGTTACTCAGAGTTGAAATGACAACTTTTGAGAAGCAAAGAAATTGCCGTAACAATTAGTCCACCAACCAAATTCTCTCCTGTCACGTCAATTAGTTTTAATCGTTAACTAAACATCCCGACACACGTAATTAATTAATTGTATTATACTTGTAGGTGGCAAGTTTGGATTAGAATAATTTTCGCTACCTACTTAATTTATAGTTAATAAGGAGCTAGCTTATTATTTACGATTTATTGTTACCGTTTGAAACCACTGTAGAATTAAAATTTATGACGAAATATTCCAGTTCGACAGCTACAATCGGTACAATTTGCCAAATGTGACACGCGCATTATTTACTTATATTTATTTAGGTTATATATCATAAGTTTTAGTTAATTTTATTAATCAGACGATGAAGGGATAAAAAGGAATAAACTCATACAAATAAGTTTACAAATAAATAAGTCACTTCGAACTTCAAAATCCGAACTACAATGATCTACCAAAGGATCGTTTAGATCGTTTAGTGATGATAGTGAAGACCAATATCAACCATACTCCTGATAAACTATAACTATAACTATAACCCTAACTATAATAATAATAATAATAATAATAATAATTGGAGTGCGAAAAACGATTTTTCATTCACATTACTTTGACCCAGTTACTTGGTGTTTTTTAACCAAGTGACCCCCCCACAGGAGTAGCCTCTAGATTAATCGGTACGAAAGTGGAGCATTTCAGCGTCGATCGATCTTATAAATAAATTAAAATTATCTAAACGTAAATTAAATAAGTAAACATAGCAATAAAACTGACCACAACTCGCCCGGTTCTTTGTTTCAAACTCGGAGTGTAACTCCAGACGACACATTCTTTTTCTTAAGGAACCAAAATAACTTGGAAGAATCTAAATTTACGTGATTGAACAATATCAAAATGGGAGTTCGAGTTCCACATAACACACACACACCCACACTTATTACCAGGATTTTTGCAGAAATTATTTATTAATCAAGGTGCAGTTCAAAATCCATACTTCTGAGTTCTAGCGAGAGTGGACTGAATAATACACTTTAACTGGATGTTTCCGTAAAATTAAATAAAAATACAAGAAATGTATTTAACTAAACGGAGTGGACAATGTGAACCGAGTGAAAGTGTCGGTGTTTAGACAAACAGACCACCAAACAAATTAATAATTCGCCATTAATAGTGGAATAAAAAGGAAGAGTGATGCACTGGATTTGCCTTTTAGTATCAATATTCATTGCCTTTGACACCTGGACAGGTAAGAAATAGAAAAATTATTCTGCACACCATTCCTTTCCTACGATTGTGAACTCTCGACAAGAACTAAATACCAAAATTAAGTACATCAGAAAAAGAACATATTTATAAGACCAATAAACGAATGTTACATAAATAGTTATAAATAATTCAAATAAGTAAATTAATAAAACCGTAGCATAAATAACGTCTGAGAGAAACGGGGCATTCAACACACTCGGTGATAATTTTGAATGATTGAGAACTGCTTGGGTTACGAGTAAAAAATCAAAAGATTTGTATCAGTCTTAGGTCAAACTCATCTGTTCAAGTATTTCTAATCAAAACATAATAATTAGTAGAGACGAATTCTTGGTGGAAATTTTAATTGATTTACGAGTCTGGCTGTGTTAGAGGTGGGTGCCAATTTTACCGGCCTAAACAGAAAAATTCACATAGGACGGACGGAACGTAAATTTATCTTAACTTTCTTAAGTAGATACTAAATATCCGAGGGAACGACCGTGTTTAATTTTTTTATTTCTGTAGCATGCAGAAAAAAAATTGAAAACTGTTGACATCTGTTTAAGTCTCTCTCTCTCTCTCCTTTGATGATTTGTAGCAGGCTTTAATCCAGGTGGTTCGATCCAATTCAAAGCAGAGCAGTCAAAAAATATTATTTCTCAGAGATAAAAAATCAAACTATTTATCACAAGTATTTACTTTTAATTTAGAAGAGAAACGCAACGAACTTTTGTTTCAATCCAGAAAATATATTCAGTTGCCATTCCGAACGCTTAAATAAGAATTTGATTATTTATTGACATAGATGAAAGTGCACTTCCTCTAAATGTTTCTTTCCACAAACTCATTCCCATCATCTAAGCACTGAAACGTGTTTAAAAAAATCAAAAGAAGAGTGCAAATGAGAAATTACACAACATAAATTTTGTACGGTGAAAATTAAAAGAAATCAGAACTTTGTGAACAATTCAAGCACAGATGAACTGAATAAAAATTCATAAAACGGACACCCAACCCCAAAAATATCCATGGCATTCAAGGGAAGGTTCGAAGTGATCCCAGTGACCAACCCAACACGTTTGGGAGTAACAAACACACATGTTTGGCATAAATAAAAGTAAGGAAGGAGGATCTGGTCCACTTTTACCGTGTTACAATAGACTCAAACTAAACTTAAGCAAGAATTAAGTAGGCGTTGATAGAATTCCTACAAGAAATCCAGAGGGATCCCTAATTCTGACGAAACCAATGTCCCGCCATTTTCAATGTGTTCAAAGTTCCACTCTTCTTCAAAAATAAACAATTTTTTATAATATTTTATACAAGAGTAGAATAATTATTCACTACTTAGTGAAGAACAATGTTTTGGACAAATCATTACGAACCTTCTTCCTGATTTAATCAGGAACACCCTGGCTACCACAACAAACTTCCTTTGTAGAAAAATGAAGAAAAGCAAACTGTACAGAAATTCAGTTTGTTTTGACAAAGACGGAACGAGACGAGACAAAAAATTGATGAGGGCAAACATCAATACGTTAAAAGAAAGGACAACATGAATGAAACTTTAGATTAATGATATCAGGGTCAGAAGGGGATCTGACCGAATCCAAAACACTAAGAATATTCATAAATAGTTAGATTTCCCTCGACTCCACCCGAAATGTGTTCATTGCAAATTTAAAACTCGTAAAATCTCACACAAGGGTCCCCAGTTTCTTGTTCGTCACAAAATCACTCAAGAGTTTATTACTCGCAAGTTATGCGAATTCTGTTATATATATTTTTGCGTATTGATGAATTTGACCGAAAGGAATCGAAAGGAATTCCAAAGACACCGTCTAGTTTGATCTGGAAAATTTCTTTTCCCAGAGTCACTCAATTTTTCTCAACAGCACACGGCTGGTTTCACACCCGACATAAAATCAACTCAACAAAACGTCTGCGTAAAACGTGTCTTAAGTGCGAATTTCAGGTCTTTCGTTTGACTTGCCCCGTAGACCCTGCCCTGGAAACGACCTTTTTTTGCCTCCCCGCGTTTGATTTATTATTATTTTTTGAAAACTTTGTGTCCCCGCGGAAAAGAAAGATTGATTTTCTGAAAAATGTTCATACGTGTCGTGGAGAAGTTTGCAAATTCAGACTGTGAAGAGAACCGGTCAAACGGCCAACAATTTCTGCTCAAGCGACAGGAAAACACAAAGTCCTCAAAAATGGAGACTCTAAAATCAATTGGACGTGAAGTTCACTTCATATAACTGCCAACTTCGAAATATGTTAAATCGAGGAAAAGAACAGTCTCAATCACTTCCCGTTCGGATGAAGGCAGGTCAGACAAAATGGGTCGGTTGTGCATTACAGAAACTATTAATTAAAACCATTAAGTACAGTTGTTTTTGTTTCACACAGCAAAAACACTGAAGTAATCGTTCGACAATTCAAACGGGTAGGAAAATTTTTTTGAGGTTTGCCAGAAATTACCACAGACCTGCACCAACTTCCCTTTTGAACGTGGAAGGGAATGAACTTTTGCGACTCATCGAAACCTCTTTTGCTACAGTTCACAGATAAGATTTTATTATTAATATCCAGAAAATTGCGAGCCTTCGCCTGTTCCCCCAGCTCTCTCTCTTTCTCCATCTTCATCAGTTACGAAATGTTACGAAACTAAGGCTATAAATCTCGCTTCAGACCTTTGGGGTAGCATTTCGCCAGGATTTATTTTTAATGAGTACCCAACTAGGGTTCAAATCTCAACTGCAGCAGCAGAGTGTTACCAAAGCTGTCCGCCATTTTTACATGCAAAAAGTCTGCTTCCGCGTACGAAAAAAAAACCAGAATCAATTGAAATTGAATTTTTAATTAGATCTATTCCTTTTCATCGATAAACAAGCATCGAGACGGAGTTACATAATGTGTTTACCGTTGGCTGTCGCATTTTTCATCAATTGCTTTCCTCTAGAGATTCTCCTACGGCCATTTCCTTAAGCCATTTAATGAGAAAATGAGTGCGAGTGTTTCGCACGGTTTGATTACAAACCAACGCAACGAGACGAAAAATAACACTGTTATCAGGTTATCTCATAATATTGTGAACTTATCAATGGCTACGACAAAAACTTACAATTATTTTAGTTGCCGTAGGAGCGGAATACAAAAAATACAAAGCCTTCCGCAGGAGGGGAAACCAGTTCATTGCTACGAACATTCAGTAAATGCCTTGTGGGTGCTCAGGTTTTCTCCTTCTAAAACTAGTCAACTCGACTATCGCATGGTAAAAGACTCTTCTTTCCCAGAACAAAGATTATCGTAAAATGTCAGTTATTGCGAACTCGAAATTCAATAAATTATGAATGGACCTGGTGCACTGCCATGTTTTCCACCAAACGAGTAGAAATTAGCAGGTATCAACTGGTTTGCAAATATCGGAACTCCTATTTGGGGTACCAAGTTCGTTCGAACTGCCAGGATCCAACAAATTTAATTAAAACTACCTGGGATGAACTACTCTCTGACTCGGATTACCTCCGAGGTTGGATACCCACGAATGCTCTCGTTTATTGTCTACTGCTTGTCTATTGTCTAGTGACTCAGAGGAAACGCACCGCCGGCGTGTAATACCCGACTGTTGCAAATTTTTTTTCCCCCGCATTTACATGTACCTGTAGCACTGCACTGAATAATAACACTGCTCCGTGCACCTTTGCCTTTATTTTCGTTCCTCTCCCAATTTAAATAACTGACAAGCATTACAAACAGACATGTAATTTGGGGGACCAGAAACGATGATCTTGCCACGTAAGATGATGATAATAATGGTGATCCTGAACGGACATCTCCGCGTAATTACAACTAACCCTGTGATTTCTACACGTATGTTTCTCCTGCTCGACTCTCATTCTTACCGTGACATTTTTTTCCTCTACTTCTTTCTTGGTTGAAATTTTTAATTTACCACTGCAAACCAATACACAGCCAACCATAAATTTATGCCATTAAAGAAATTATAACCGGGTTTAGGTGAAAGAAAGCCAACGGGGGCGAAAACCGAGATTCTCATTTTCCCTGTCTTCGAACTTCATTAATCATGTAAGGAAATTTATTTAGATTAATTTGTAGTCAGTAAAAGTCAAATTTTGTGGCATCACTTAACGGGTGTTTGTGGGGAATTTAAGTTCGTACAGACGACAGTACAATAGTAAACCTCCTGAGTGAGCTGGCATGTACAGGGTCAACGTAAAATTGATTTTTATAAAAACTATAAATCGCCGATAATCGATATTAATACGAATTTTGATCGGTTGTATTGACTCGCAAATTTCCTTTCAAGTTTGCGGGAACTGAATACTGAACAGATAAATAAACGTCTTCACTATCAAGGGATTAAGAAAATTCCTTCGACAAGTACGGTACTTCACTTTGGAGACGTTATTTGCCTGTATTTAAGCTGAAATGTCAGCAACATCACTCTACAAACCGCTAAGGGGACAGTACGGCAACTTCACAACAAATAACAATTTTTCTGGGACTTATCATTTCGCCGCATTGATATCTGTCGCATTAATACAAGCAAATTGATGTAACCTTCCTTACGTCAATTTAAAATTTCATGTCAGGAATATTGACACATCCGGCACATTGAAAACGTTGCTAAACAAGCACTGCGAGCGTAATGAGAGAGTGCAGTGCACCAAACCCGCAGAAAACCCTCAAAAATCGTGAAAAATGCAGCTGCACAAAGCTTAGCGTAACGTAATACTCTACACTTAAGGAAGTACATAACAAAAAAGTGTTTTCTACGATAAAAACCGATTGACCATTACAAAATAAATGAAAATAGATGGAGCGAGAATTATGTTCTATTTGTTTACTTAAGACAGTATGAATTAAGTTATTTTAGTAGTGAAGCAGTTCTCCACGTATTTTGTACCACTACCGTATACTGTCAGTCATTTTTAGAAAACAGCCGAGTGACTACATTCCTTAGAGCAATAATAAAAACAAATCAATTACTTTTTTAAAATAAAATTCAAAGTCCAACAAATACAAAAGAAGTTGCCTAACATCCTGTCCAAACATTTCTATTGGACTTTACAATCGACAAAAAGAACCCTGGAATTCAACGCTACTCCTAGGACAAACTACTCTCGTTCTCGTTTTGTATTTTGACGAGATGAATTCACTCAACTTCTGTTGTCTACTACCCCCGTTCCCGGAAGAAACTAACTCGGTTGCACGTGATGGTTAAGCCTCGGTTTCCTGGCCAGCCTTTCCCTTCGCAGAAAAAGGTTAAGTCCGCGTGTGATGTTCCAAAGAATCGATTTTTTTTTATTTTTAGAAACGTTTTAACCTAGGGGGAAAACATGAAATTACTTAACCTCAAGGACCACTCGAAATACTTTTTTCGGGAGTGAATGAAGTAGATAGGAGACAAATGTTATCGTGAATCAAACGATAACCCAGTCCGCAAACGGAGTTCCTACCCGTGTGATAAAATAAGGTCAAAAGTGAACAAAATTTATATACATACATACGCATACAGGGTAAAAACTAACAATATTCCTTCTATCAGTTTCACAATGCGAGGAACGCCGTCGAAGACAGAGCCTTTTACGTCAAATATTTTTTAAAGAAGTTTCCAAATTGCTCACAATGACGGAAAAGTTTCCAAATCATTTTTTTCTGAGAAACATCACTTCTGAGGACGTCACTGCTGAGACAGGAAAGTCAAGAAAACCTCTGAACAAAATAACGGAATCTCAGTTTGATCCCTGTTGACAACTCCAGCAATTTCAGCAAGAATGACCCATAAAATAAGGGCACGATGTTCCATGTCCTTTCCTAAAACGTCCCCTTTTTCGTTGGGAAGAAACTTCAATTCGTAGTCTGAAAACATCAACCCCGCACCTTTTACCTCCAGTTCACCTTATTCAACCTTACGTTACTTTACCAAAGAATTTAATCGTGATTAAACGATTCAAACTAGCGGAAGGTCAAGAACAGGAAACTATGATTCACGTCTGCACTACGACTATTGGTTACAAAAAAAAACAACCTTTGCCAAATACTTCAACACGTAAGTTCACCCCAAAAGCTCGCCAATTAATAAAAGTCAAGGGGGTAGGTCGTGCTTAGGGAAATTCCTTGTTGTTTCATCGTAAACTCCCATGCATCGGCGTTTAGTCACAGAAAATTCGTAGAAATCTCCTAACCTTTTTCAACCGGCCTTTTCCGGAATTCCTTCATTGAATACGAATTTTTGGAAACCTACATAACTTGCTCACAATTGAAAGAGTGGAACGTAAATAAAGAAAATCGCAATATGTCGAAAATGAGTGGGACTAATCAATATGAAACGGAGGGAGGGAGGGGGGAGGGGGTGAAAGTTCAAAACCAAATGACACCTTTTCCAAATTTACAGATGATAACGTCTATACTTATTAAAATAGAAGGACCTTGATGACACCGCAAAACGCCGTCACCACAAATTTCATTTACAACGAAAAGGTCACGATCACTTCAGCATGAAAGGGTCAAAGATTCAATGAGTGAACCATTAAATAGAACCAGTTCATCAAACCGCCGTCCGAATGAAAAATTTGCATGGAAGTAAACACGCACAAGTAAAAAAAAAAAAATAAAAATAAACGCATTAAAATTGATTCAAACAAAGTCGAACTGTCTTTGCAACGTCACCAAAGACCAAAGGTCTGACTGTCATCCTGGCTGATCCCTGAAAATGTCTCCCTGACGAAACGCAGTTTCGTGTCACAGGAAAGCGCGTCAAAATGGCCGCAATTTAAGTGACACTTTAAAAGTCCGCACCGCACAAGCCTTCACATGTTGGTGTTGCCTACTTCAAAACAGGAGTACCTTACGCTTCTTGTTCTTTTAAACAAAAGTTCTGCGGGTCACCGCCATTTAAAAAACATCCTTAAATATTTAGGCAGGTGCTGGAGTCAACCCCTTGTGGACTTTTCCGTTTGCAGCTTCTACTTGAGAATTGAGGCACTTTGTTGGTGTAATCAATACTTAAGCGGTTACGTCATATGGTTAATAAATGAATGTTGTTTTAGTTCCCCTTTCGGTTCAGAAATCGACATTGTTAATCATCACATTTTGTGGAAGTTACGATTGAAGGAAGAAAAATTCGTCGAGACTCAGTGTCTCTGCAAACTCACACGGCAAGGATGAATTGAGTTCCAGGGTCCTCTTACTAACCTACTGAACTGTAACAAACACCATCGCGTTTTTAATAAAAGGCAACGAACATTATCCTTAGTAAACTTCTACAGGACACTAAAAGTGAAAAATTCGGATAACTTGTAACTTAGCAACACACGAAATATATTCACCACATTGAAAGAAATCTTCAACTATAGAATTATCAGTCTCAGCGATGTTACGTTACTTTATTACAACAATAACGTTCAAATAATCCCCTGACACATTGAGTCTAATAATAATTTCAACTGAGAGCCGGATGAAATTCCGAAAACACTTGAAAATGTTAACATGGCTTTTTAATAAAAGTGAGAATATAAAATGCTACACTTAAGACCCGGATGATATTTAATAACTTAAAAACGGTTTTTTGTAGTTTAGAGGAGTCAAAGGATGAACCGAGGCTCCTACACAACCTGTAATTTACCTGTAAGTGCCACTTTTATTATCGGTAATTATAAGGAGCATATTCTGAGGGCGATGCTTCGAATGCTTTCCTATCCAACTACGAACCTGTTCGACGTGTACATATTTAAACAAAAAGTTAGCGTTGACGAAAACTCAGCTGCCGCTGATAACTTATTAATAAATGCAAGAGGTCATCATTAATTAGTAATATTAAGTCGTAATATTTAAAACAATTTAAATAAAAACCTTGTTTCCGTTATCGATTAGACAAATCAGGTCAATAACTAGTTAATAAAGCTACGGCAACACAATTTATTGAATTATCTTATCAGAAAGCCCCCTGCAGTTACTGGCAGACATACGCAAACTCCGACAGCATTTTGCGTTCTCTTATTTCTCCAACTATCGGATTATTAATGTTTTGGTTTACTCTACAACTCCGAGAGGACTTGTTTAAAGATCTCGGATTTAAAACAAACTGAGACGGAAGCAAAGTCCTACCCTACCTACCCCGCGAGATTCTGCAAAACGTTAAAGGTCTTACTTTCAAACTAATACAAATGGACGTTTTCTTTTTCCCAGACAATAAAATCCAAAAATATCTGTCTATTAAAAATGTCATCCGACATTAAAATTGTAGTTGCATCTTCGAGATCCTTAAGGTGTGACGTGTGATGTTGCTATGCGGAATATTTTAGCTAAATTGAAAAACAAACCGAAAACGAAACGCCACATTGGTTTTCCATACTCCCCTATATAAAAACGTTACGTACATAGGCATATATAATTTATGTGCAGAACCTTCAACTCAATTAACTTGCACAAATCTTAAAACTATGTTTCCTATGCAGGCGACTTATTAATAACGATGCGCGCTGTTTTATACATTCCAACAATTCAAAACATTCATTCCGATATAACTCTCCAAAATTGATGGTTCAGTTGGGTGACAAGTTCGACAAGTACATGGAACGAATGGACCACCGTTAGACAGTACACCTGTCCTGGTGGCAGGCTCCCAACAATTTAAATTGAGTAACAGATACTTTAAAAACATTAAATAACAAGAGAGAGAGAGAGAGACAGGCTCGAGTCACATGAGCAACTAAATTTACGAAGCGTGGAGGCGATTATATTCATGGGAACCCATCGGTGTTCTACCCACCGCGAGAACTTTATTTCCTAGAAAAATGCAAGATGAAAAGAAGTAATAATTTGAATAAAAATTGTTCGTTCGAAACTTAATTAAAACTAACAAAAAGTTTGATAAAAATCAAAAGAAAACCACACTACATCACCGATTCTGGTCCTTACTAATCAATAGATTCATGGCCTCTAAAAAAAAGAAACGAGGTACGTCAACATCGAAGGATGAGTTGTTTGATATAAGATCCAACTGGAGTGGGTGGCAACTCTTCAGGGTTGTTATTCGAGCCTATGTCTAACGAGGTCTTCCCCAAGGGGCTCCACCCAACTACTCCTGGCCTGTCTTGAGATATTACGCAGCACGAAAACTTTTCCCATCACACTCCCGACATCATGAACTTTCTGCACTATGTCGGATTATCAAAACTGTTTCATTAGTCTTAATTACCCCATAAATTTTTTTACCTTTTACGGTCAATCTTATTAGAGTCTAGGAGAGTGATTAAGGCACGTTTTAGTAAGTCCTAACAGATTCTTTAAGCACCCCGTGGTTCGCCTGTTAAATCAACATTACATAAAGTACAAAATATATACAACAAAAAGTCGATTAAACATAAAGTACATCCCGGTTAATGTGTTGTATTCTTTAGTCAGTCAAAGTCTACGCAACGCAACAATAAAACCCAGAAATTATATACCATCGACCGGACAAACAAACCTCAGGTACGTTTATATAATCTAATGCTTTGTTGCTCTGGAATATATGTGAGATATTAAATTAAAACTACGTTATAAAAAGCAGAAAACAAAGCAAAAATACAGTTACAAAACACAGGTGTTACGTAAGGCGAAGTAGCTGTCCTGAAGAAGAAGAAGAAGAAGAACAGGAAAATCGAACCAATTTTTTAAATTGGTCTGAATCAAACTGTAAAACTCACCAGTACTTTTCCTTGTACTCTGAGGTCAAAACAACAAATAAAGTCAAAGAATACAGGGAGGAATTACGTATTCATCGGAATCCAATATTTTTTGTCGCTCACAGTCGAAACCGTTTTACACATTAATAATAATATTCATTATTCACATACTTCTTATTCATAATTCATATATTGTATTCATAGGAACATTTTCTCTTTCGCTTTATTTCTGAGAATTTCCAACAAGAAATTCAAATTGAAGTGACCAATTTACGAGAGAGAGAGAGAGACAACTTTAGAGAACTGAGTACTTCGACCGATACATAAATTGCCCCTTCCACATCGTGTAAGTTATTTAAAGTTCGGTCGGGTACCAAATTAAATACACATTGTAAAAAGGATGGATGTTACATTTCAGTGTGTCCAGAGTACGAATCCGTTCTATGGTGAGATCCTAAACTTCAATAGTCAAAACTTGATAGGTAAAGAATAATTATTTGGGAAAACCACAGACCTACAAGCTACACGTCATCAATTCATTTATTCTTTCAAAATATTTAATTTACTCGTAGAACCTATCACAACCATAAACAGGGGTGTGAACTACGAGGAATTTCATTCACACTAAACCTAAAAACCCGAATAATGAATTTGTTTCCTATTTAAATAGCACCAAGGTGTAAAACTTCTTGATGCCCTCTAACCGTGGATAATGTATTTAGTTTAATTGGAAAACCTCACAAGCGAGCCCGTGTGGCCAGTTGAAAAAATAAACGTCAAGAATAAAATATTTAATAACAGTCATTAGTTCAGAAAATAAATTATTAGTTAAAGCCAATACACCAAAGTGATTAATAAATGGATGTGTGGCTTTGGAACAACCTACAGAAGGAGAATCATACCAGTAGGGCAGTAATAATATACAGTACACGATACCAAATGACTTCCTTTGACACATTTTCATTAATTGTATATATACAAAAGCAAGTATTAACACTATTATTTCCAAACTTTTGGAGGAAGCCTGTTGATGGGACCAGTTATGACGGCAATAAAATAAAATTCCATGTATGGACGCACATTTAATTACAATCCATAAACTAAGTAAACATTTGTTTGTTTCCGTCCATCCGGTGTGAAATCACCGACCACTACAGTAAAGCACCCGACACCTGAATATCCGGAAACACAACAAATACAGCTCCGCAGCATCGACACATAGGCTGGGCAGTGTAAATTAATGACGAAAAGGGGGACCATTAAAAACGACAGTTAACTGATAATTGAATAATCAAACACCAAGAAACACCGAAACAAAATTAATTTCACCGGGGTAAAACGTGTTCTTTTCATCAAACATTTCAAACTTTCCAGACCTTTTCTCCTTTTCCTCGACATAAAACTAATATAATTTCAAAACTTGGTAAATATTTTGTGTATGTCGTGGGGTAAGAGCTGCATTAGAGTGTACAAAGTTTTCAGCTTCTCTACACAATTGATAATTTCCAAATTAATTTTGTCTGGTACGTCAATTGTATTTTTCCTTTTGTCAAATTTGACATCCAACCTTTTACAAATTAATTACTGTATTAAAGTCAAAATTTGTGCAAAAACTACTGCCTCCCTTGGAGTTCTGCGAAGATTTATATTTATTTTATATATACAATGTAATAAGTGGGCCGTCATATTCCGTCACTGTCTACTTTCGTCGAATCAAAGAGAAAATTTTATTCCCCCAAAAAGGAGCCTCCCCATCAGATGTAATAAGTTCGTGTTTTCTATTAAGCCAGCGATAAATCATTCTACTTCCATTCTGGTAATGGAATAAAGAGTTTTAAGGGTGTATTGTGCTCAGGGTGTGTATGTTTACTTCCCCCTAGGTTTTTGGATTACTTCCAGATTGATCGACTGAAAATTCTAAGATGGAAACAAATTCCTCTAGAGCAAATTTTCGGACCATCTAGCAATCACACGTTCTATCGCACTTCTTAATAAGTAACGTCACTTTTAAACACGTGTCCTTGTCTAGGTGACCGCCTTGATTATCAAATGGAAAAGTATCCTTATCAGAAAAATTTATGAGACGATTAAATGGTATTGTCCAGCACCTGCCGGTTCAAACCAATAATTTCACATTTCATTTTCGACAGTTCAAGGAATAAAACAGCGATGCTACGTCTGCGTACCAAACACGGGGTCCAGCATTTCGGATGTTCTGCAAATGTTCCCTGATGGACCGGTCGTTCCTCTCTGCAATCAATTCCAGCCGAGCAATCCGGTATTCTTTCGAGACTGTCCATCATCAAGTTACCAAGGATGCTTGACGCAAACCAATGGTAAACTGAATTGTCTTACGAAAGAAACCTCGCAAAATGATATAAAAATTATAAGTGTGTTGTCTTTTTTGTTTAGGAACCCACGTAACCAAGACGTGTACCGAAGTCGGTTTAGAAGATTGCAAAACGGCAAACAAAATCAGGTACTGCTACTGCAAAGGTGAGCTTTGCAATAAGGAAGGAGTTCCGACAGAGGCTCCCGTTCCGCTGGAAACGGAAACGGAAGATGACGAGGACCTACACCCAGAGGGTAGTGGTTCTTACGAAGAACTCGATAGCAGACAGGTTGAAACTTCGTCGGAAATGGACCTGGGAATTGAAGTAACACAAAAGCAGTTACCCACAACTATAAAATCTGTGATTTTAACAACGCCCCGTCCTCAAAATGTCGGACCTGTCACGGCAACTGCGACAAATCATCCGGCTCAAAAAACACTCATTCTCTTCGGTGTAATTTCATTCCTCGTTACTCAAAGAAAATTTCTAATAAATAAATTTATTTTTTAAATAAACAAGTTACTGAACACACAAACAATTCTATAAATCCTACGTGAACAGAATTTCACCGGCCGAAACCTTCAGGCACTCTACCAGTAAATAACCTTTGTTAGAAACATTCCATTAGAATTTTCCCTTTGTTCGGAATTGTAAAAAAAAACGTCTGGAAATAGCTGTACCGTAATTTACTTCTCGTTACTCCTTACAGCAAGAACAAATCAGGTGTATTAGCACGCCTGATGAAACAAACAATGGCACTTTGACAAAGATGACAATAAAAAAAATCAATTCACCAGGACGTAAATATATCTTGAATACAACCACGTTGACAGGAGAACGGTTACAGAGACAAATTATCCACCGGGGAACTTAGTTACGACCGCTTTACAAAATAAACCATGGCTGCAGGTAAGCTCACACCTAGATTTAAATTTTTAATGAATTCATTACAAAATCACAAACTCTATAAGAAGAAATACTAGCGTAAGACCAAAATACTGGACCTGAAATTCCATTTCGAATTAAAACGACAAACAATACTAATCACTCTAAAAACAACAGAGAATACTTAATATTGTTCTGGGTAATCTAGACAAATACAGAGGGACTCCAAAATGTCTTCGCTGATGCAACTTGGAAGCAGGTACGTATACGTAGTACTAAAATAGAGTTCCTCCAAGGAAGCCCAACTCAAAATAGTGATACATAAATAATAATGTAATATAAAGATAAATTCAAATAGAAGTGCAAAATATTAGAAACAACAAATATAAGTTATTTTTTAGAAGTTAAGCCCTTCACAGTGCGATTTAGAAATTATTTCACGACAGTGAACACCTCGGCAGGAAAGTACCTAGACGTTTAGACTAGTTAACTAAGTTAACACTTGTCTGAAATTGTAGTACTATATTATTTCTATTACTCATTAAACCATTGTAGTATTTTCCACCGACTTATACTGGTTTGTTACAAATTTCTTATTTGCCGGACTTGTTGAGCCATCAGTCAGTCAGGGTCAACTATACATACCGCATACATGACACAATTTTTAACAAAAATATCAACAGCCCCTAGACGACAGAAAATCTCGTGTTCACATCACGAAATTTTATAGAATTTCAATCGCTTGGTACCATGTGCTAACGAACGTAACGTTAACGGCGGGGTCAAAACAGTGAGAGAGCGGAAGTTAAATTCAAAAATAACTCTTTGTACAATTAATCAACCATTTCGTACATCTTAATGAACGAGTGTGAAATTCTTAGCGAGTTTCAACGCTGAAAACCGTCCAATTCAAACCGGCCGTTTTTTGAGTCTCCCAACTTTTTCCTCTTCTATTTTTTTTTTAAATAGTTTTTTTTCCTTTTCTATAACACATGTCACACTAATGCACACGATACGTTTGTGAAAATACCATTTGACAAATCTCACAATTTTTCATCAACCTTACTTTTTGACTAATCTATTTTTTGACCAGAATTATAAAATATATTAAAATTAATTATTTTTGTTTGTGTTATTCACATGCTTTCTTTCTTTCATCTGCACCAGACACTCATTTCTAAGTGGTAAAACTAAACATATTTCATCATGCTATCAAAGCACTACTAATATTTTTGGCTGAAACATAACTTGGAATGTTTAATATGTAGCACAGGTAGCATTTACCATAGGTGAACAAACACTTACCATCAAAAAGTATATCCTGATAATGTACATTCTTTTTGTCTATCAGATTCCTCTCCTGTTCCTCCCATTTCTGTCGCATAATCTCCCTCTTCATGTCCTCTGAACACAATTGAGGTAATTCTGCTTCATTTGCTTTTTCATTGATGGATGTATTCTCCTTCTTCTCACCATCTCCATGTAATGACTTATTTAACTTTTCATCTTGTTTTTTCATTTCTTCCAAATCATCTCTGTGACACCTTTTTGTCCTTCCCAAACAGTCAACGAAATCCACCCATTCATCTTCATCACTGTATTCACCATTATTATAACAACTATCTGATTCTGCTTCTTCTTCTTCTTCTTCTTTTGGTGGTTCACCTTGACATTTCTGTTTAAAGTCAACCAGAAACCCTGATACATCAATATTAGAATTAGATGTTCCACCTGGATCATTAACCAGATTGTCATACAGTTTGGCTTTGGCTTCTAAAACCTTTTGTGATTTTTTAAGTTCATCTAATTCCTCTTGAATCTCTTCAGCATCTCTCTTGTCCCTCTCAATAACTCCTTCATTTGCTTTGTCCAACTTTGTCACTAATTTTTTTTTCTTTATTTTTGGTGGATTAATCTCTTGTGAATACTTTGCTGTACTCACTTCAGATTTTTTCCTAAGTAATTCTGCTTTCAGCCCTAAAAGCTAAAACATAAATATGTTCAATATTAATTAATACTGCAACTAAAAATGAAAACTGAATTACTATTATTTAAATGTAAGCAATCAAGTATATATTCATAAGATTATTCCACTAGACTGACAGATGATGTAGAATTAACCTGAAATTATTTGTTGTACACATGTTTAATGATTAATATTTCCAAGAACTCTTTATTAAAAATTAAAAATTCTTATTCAATGTTGGGCAATGGATTGCTTACTATTCTTGCACTATTATTGTGGTTATTATAACATGATTAGGTTAGTTTTTGATACATCGGAGTAACCGCTTCCAGATAATATTTATTTATAATCAAAACTTACAGAGGACTGGTTAATTTCAATCTTCTTTTGTGAATTCATTATTTATAAAATTTTTATAAAAGTTATAATAAAAAAACTATATCCGAAGATAAGTAACTCTAACGGGCTCCATCTTGAACTATCGATTACTTTAGAGGTTAAATCGAACAAACATTTGGAAGAATAATTTTGATACAATAACTTTTAGTTAAGAAATTCAATCTAATTAAATAATTTTAAGGGTATATAATTATTCAGTGTAGGTTTCGTTAGCAAAATTATATTTTTTAAAGCCTCTTACAAGCGATTGTCCCAAAACGATTCTCGAACACTCGAATCGTTCGATATATTGATGCGTACCAAAGCAAATGTTTTGACAAAACGATTTAAAAAGAAAATTGATTTCAGCGTACAGTTATTGTAAAAGCAAGTAATCATGACTGAAACTACGTACACAGATAAAACGGTCGATCGAATACGCAATATACACTACGATGGCAATTTTCTTAATTATTTGTCGTCCGCGTATGAAGTCCTAAGAAAAATTTTCTCTTATCTTTCCATGGAGGATCTGGAAAACGCTTCGAAGGCTTTCGAAGGTTGGGTGACGGTCGTTGAAACAACAAAGAAGGAAAGGACCCAAATTGAGTCCTTCGTTGTTTATCCGAAATACCCAATTCAACCATTCGAGGTCTGGAGCGAAGCTTCCTTTTGTTTCACATTCTGTCTGAGTCCAAACAAAGAGATTCAACAGAAACTTAAAAGACATTTAACGGATGATGCTCAGTTGCTGGTGGTCGAGTCTCGGGCCGGGGTTATTGGAACATACAGTGATCTCTCTCGTCTTATTCAACGAACAAATTCAAATTCAGCGGGTTCCCCGTCTTCCATGGATTGCCCAGCTGTACACATGAGGATTCCAACAATACCGGGCGCCGGAATTAAAATGTTCACATGGAGGAGAAACAGCACTTTTCAACAGTTCAGGGATAGTTTTAGTCTTCCGCAAAATCAAATAATCAAGTGCCTTTTGATATTAATGACTGTACAGGATGGAAACACAGAATCTGTTGATCAGAAAGATGATTTTATATTATATTTGAAATCAATACAAAGTGAAGACTTTGCAGTTGGTGGCTGCCTTGTTGATTTATTTGTGGATGAGGGTGAAACTGATAGTTCTAACATTATTACAAAATATATTGTGTTTTATGGTGACAAAGTGGAAGCAGCCTCAACAGTTTTAAAAGGAAATACAATTACAAAGAAGGGGATTGATTCAGCTATAGAGGAATTAAAAGAAATGAGTTTGAAATCTGACAAAGGACTTTTATTTGTGTTCAGGTGCTGCAGTAGAAATGAACTTTCGAGACACAGCAAAGGCAGAAAGTGTATATCTGATTGGGAGGGCAATTCAATAGTAAAACATTTTTGTACAACACCTGTCATAGGTTGCTTCGGATATGGAGAATTTGGCAGGAAATTCCCAGACCAAAGTAAATCAAAACCTCAAAGTAAACGGGCAAAAGAGTGTAACTTCTGGGAATACAGTTATTCAACCAGCATTGTTTATGTTGGCTTCAAGAATTAATTTGTTTAAATACTGTGTCACTTCATATGATGTTCAAGTTCATTGTCACATTGACAGAACTAATTCAGTTAATGCATGTCACTTTTGGGCAAAGGGCTACATTATTACGTAATGTTTCAGGATAATCATCAGAAGATCAAAATTATTGTCATTGTAGTAAAATAGAACTTCTGCAAAACCTCTGTAAAAGAATCTGTTCTAATAATATTGTAGATTCTATTCTACATTAATCATCAGCAGTGTGTGAATAAAAATCAGACCACTTGAATGTAATTTTACTTCTCTCATTTCTTTGAATTGAGATTTGTGTGGATTCACTGTACAGACCCGCCTGATGGAAAAAAACTTGTTTTCTATTTTATGTTAAATTATTATCTTCAGAATGAACCCAATTGATAATTCAAGAATTCAAAATGTAAGCATTTTTATTCATTTTTAAATTAGTAGTAAAATAAAGTATTAAAATTATTAAATTCAAAACATGTACAAAATGTTACATTTATTTATGCAACACTTCATTTAAATCAAATTTTGAGACTTTCAAGCAAAACATGTGTCATTTTCTCTGATGTTGCTCTTTAAAAATTTTACAGTTAAACAATGAGATTGTGAACTAAAATAAAAAGTTTTAAAAAATCTCAGTACACCCTGGTCTACCACAGACAGTTTAGTCATAACAATTACAGCTCGAATACTACTGTTTTGCAATGACCTTACCAGAGTTCTTTCTGACAAAATTTCAGTTCAACATGTAGTAAATGTGCACGACATCTGTTGATTGTCAAATATTACTTATTTTTGTAAAAATAAAATGTGTTACTAATTAAAAATACCACTTTTGCTGTGCTGAATGTTTTTAAGAAAAATAGAAGAATAATTGCCACAATAGTAAAGATTGCAGTTGTAATTCATTCATGGCTTATGTGTGAAAACAGCAGTAACAACTTGAACTCTTCATTGTTGCTACTTTGTGGGAAAACGAGAGGAAATAGTTACAAGGATGACCACAATGTACGAATTATAATAATATAATAACAAGACGTATAATAAGAATATAACAATATAATAATAATAATAGTAACACAATTATTTATGTATTTAGTACACTGTACATAATTAATTATAAAAAATGGTAATGATAAGTGAAAGGTTACATTTCTAAAATTTAATTAACGAATTATGCAGAACACTATGTGGACATACACCAACGCATCAGTGACACTGTCAACATGTGCGATAAGGGAAGTTGCCAATCAAATTGATTATTTTGCAAAATATTTATATGTAAAAGGTATAAAAAGACATAATGCAATGTACAACGCGCCAAATGTTTGTAATACCGTAGCTTTAATTTAATAATTTAATAACAAATTAACTTCCCTACATAACTATCATTGTCAGGTGTCATCGATCAGTCTCGTAATAAGCACCCCTTCCAAACCAACGAATGCTACCTTGCGATCTCCACGAGGATTCTGTCATTCTCCAAAAATGAACGTATTCGAAAATATTTATTCATCCGGAGGTGAGAGAGAAAATACCAAACATTCGGAAGCGATGGCATTCCTTTAAGCTCAATAACTTGGTAACTGCACACTTGCTAATTGCCGGGTGTCTTTATTAAAATTCTATGAGGAAATTACTTCTTAATGAAATTTTTGGCACAAATTCTCCAGACCGATTCGAATTTCTCGACCAGAACAAAAGGCAATTACATTTTTCGGAAATAAAACTACATCGAACTGTCGAAAGGTTGAAAGGTCCTGGCCACTGAAAATGGCCGCTTGCCAGCAAAATATATGAATATCCGACATGTAAAGACTGCACTACTCTGTAACTGGACGGTTATCGAATTATTCACTCACCGTTTGAGGTGTTTTGGTGAAACATAAGCAAAGCAAGAAAATAACAAAGTCATCTTTCCAATAAAATGCGACAAGCGACAATAAAACAATTACGGTTGTACTTTTTATTTATTTATTTGTTGAATCCGGGGTTCGGGCTAAATTTCGGCTGGAAGTACTTACGCGGGTTTGATGCGTACGTAGGCGAACATAATGCGTCCAGGAAGAAAATTCAATCCAAACAGGGATTGCCCATCTTGTCCAGAACGGGCAGGAAAACGTTCTTCTGGAATTCGCCTGTCGTGTTTCCCGGAGGACGATAATTGGCCACAACCATAACCTTTCCACCTCTGGTTCTTGCTATGCCGATGCCCACGTCGGACGTGCTCGCCCAAACAAGCTGGGTGAAGTGACCTGAAAATTTTTTATTTCGTCGCGAAAAAATGCTAATTCCATTTGTTTCTCATTTCCGCAGCTACAACAGGAGTAGAATTCAAATGCGTGGGGGTTTTTTTTTTGTTTTTCTCTCGAGTCCCACCTGCATTTACATTCGCGTTGAGCACTTTGGGTTCCCCTAAGAAATTGTAGTATCGGCAGGCTCGGTACCAGTATCCGGCGACTTCTTGCCCCGTCACGTCACTCGCTTCTTTCACGTTCAATTTGCAATAAATGTTTTGACCGACGTGTTTCGCGTTCGGCCTGTAGAAGAACAAGTTCATGTGAGCAAGGGTGTTGGCCCATTCCTGGGCGGAGTTGCACAACTGAAAAGAAAACTATTGTCAAAGAGAAAGGAAGAGAAACAGAAAAAATGTAAGTATTCCTGCAAGAGGTTACACAGTATTCTTCTTGACAAAAGGGCGAAGCGGTAGGGAAAACTGGAAGTGGTAGACTTATACAATATAATAAAAAAGTAGTCACACAAACAACACAACAAGGGGCGTTTTACAGATGTCGCGGAACTGGAAAGTTAAATGGGTAAAATATTTAGAAAAGACCCATACAGAAGATGTAGCAGCTTTTAATATATGTGTATTTACTACGGGAGCCTCAAACAAGCAAAGGAAAATGCAAAACCTATGCAACTTTACCCGTCTAAAAAAAACACAAACATATACATTTAGAGGCAGGCAAGTAGGCCATCAATTAGTTGAGAGCAACGGATTGAGAAACAACGCGATAAAACCGTCAATAGAAACTTTAATTCTATCATAAATTATTCTATGAAAAAGGTTTTCCAAAGGCAGGGGAAGAAAAAAGCAAGGAAGGATGAAATCGTTAAATGCGGCTTGAGTATCTCGAATCTTCCAAAGAAGAATCCCAAGACGTCTGGAAATTCTGCCAAGTGTCAAGTAAACAAGAAGATGAGAGCCAAAAATAAAAGTAACAAACAAAATACCACACACTTTAAAATTATTCATAATTATGAAAATCTGAGTTGAACTTAATAATAAGTTTTTTAAGTAGTTCACCTCGTCTGATGTAATAAGAAAGAGTCATAAATTCAGATTACCACGAAATTCTGAATCAATTTTAGCAAAAGGAACACACTTCTGTTAAATTTCGTTACATAGAAAGGTTTACGAAGGCTTATGTATGTTTTAATTCAAAGACTCGGTTTGAAAGGATTGTAGTTTCCCTGCTGTTAATCAGAAAATTAAATCATTTGGGGGGCAAGTGATTTAAAAACACGGTCTACGTATTGATTAAATGATTTGTAGCCATCTTTTTAAACCAGCGACCGGTGGTCGGAGGGTCATTAAAAATTCTTTAGGAACCGGAGGTGGCATCTGGCTATGATTGATGCCACGTAACAACGAACGACCCAATCTGAAATAGAACCGAAATAGAAGCAAATAGAAATTGTCGTGAACGACCGTTTTCCTGGGTGGAACACCCCCGTGCAATTGCCTAATTTGAAATTCAGTTTTTTTCCTCTGACGGAATTTTGTTTGCTTAATTTTTTCAATTCAAATTGTGGCTTTTCTTCGGCACACTTCGAACAGTCACTTTCTGCATTTTAATATAATGGATGACTCTGAATAGTGTTAATGTTTATGAATAATATACATTGAATAAATGTCGTCGTAAGCACGACAGCGAATGACTCTCAATAAGTCGTAAAGTTTGACTCTCGATCCAAATTATCCGTTTACGTATGGTTGTACTTAATCATTCTCATTCTCTTGACAGGTGTGTTGGATTTTCATTCAATTCGTTTTGGATAATTCCTTTGCGGGTTAATAGCAAGCTTTAAATGCCAGGAAAAACCAACGCTGTTGTTACGCCAACCGCAAGACTCGCGGAGTTGACACTCAAAAAAGGACGAACAGAGGAGCCCTACAATCGGAGTGATTTACGGCAAAATTCAAATGGAAATGCGAAATTAACAAGAAATAATCGATAAGTTAATAAATTTAGGTCGCAACATTGAAATTTATTAATATTAAATAAGTCGGTTCGTCACTTACTTCGGGACAGAGAGTCAGTGGTGGAGATCTGTGACGTTGTCTGTAGACGTTGTGCCAGCACAAGCATTCGGTCACAAAATCGCTGGCGTACCAGTCGGTCGTTGTGTCGTTTATGTTGCTCAACTTCTTAAAAGGTCTCGTGGACAGCATCTGAAAGAACAAAAGCCATTTCAGCACGCCTGGTATTAGTCGCACGCAAGGGAAAATCTACTTTGGATCATCTAGTTGCATGCATGACACCTCACTTATTAATTATTGCTGAATCCTTCCCCGGGTATTCACTCCACTCATGGTTTTTCCAACCTATTTTTGTTTTGAAAATAATGACTTCTCGAAACAGACAATAATTCCAGTGCGGTGGTGCACAGCGGGGATCCCCCCAAAAAATAAACACGGAGGAGTCAATTCACGGAGTCAAATCCCCAGGTTAAATGTTCACCTGTTTGACTTGCAAAAATTTCAAAGGAAATCTGGGTCAGTCACGGAGAGCTCCTACCACCTCAAATGTCCTACATATCGATTTCTGTCCCCTCTCCCACCCGTTTTGTTTCTGCAAATGTAAGTCTTCAAAACAAATTAACATCTAAATATAAATTTCAGTTGGATTTAATAATTGGACTGCACCACTTGCCATTACTCGTGTTCAATGTGACGTTCTCATTCTACTTGTGCAGTTTTAGTTTTTTTTTTTAACTTAGAAACTCTGAGCAACAGCAATTTAAAATGTTTAATGAAGCAATGACTGCCATTATTTTTATGCTTACCTATCCTCCAACAACAACTATAAAATACAAAGTTTCAAATTTACAGAACGAAGTGATAAATCTTGTACGCAAAGAGTCGAACAAATTTCCCTACAAACTATCTGCTACTAAGTAATTTGCTTTGGATTCTATTTGAAATCCACTTTTGTCATTGCAAAAATATTTAAGTAATTAATAATCGTGGCCGCGTTTGAATTTATTCTTAACAAGTGTGTATTACCGTAACTTTACTTTGCTTACTTTGCTTAAACCACGCGTTGAATCTCCGGTGTTAGGTGCCGTACATTTAATCGCACAGAAAGATTCTCAACAAGGATTTAATCGAAGAAAAGGAAACCAATAGAACTCCGTTTAAATCTGTATAATCCTCTCCAATTTTAAACTGGAATTCGAATCCTCTCTCTCTCTCTCTCTCTATATATATATAAGCTGTGGTTTAGCCTATACAGCTCTGCACAGAGCAGACCGTTTGCATACAAACGCAAAATTAGGGGTAAGTACTGTACGAATCGAATTAACATTAACTATCCACTGTTTTTTTTCTAATTTCATCAGTTTCTGCTTTAGTAGTCGGTGTCTATCTCATTACGATTCTAGAAAATTACAAATTTTAGGATATGAAGGCGGACAGCCCTGAGAAAACCTTCAGGATGTTGATCATCGAACAACACAATTCAGTTACTTGTTAACTTCCTTGTCAAAATGAATTACGAAAATGCTGCTACACAATATTTTTAATAAAATTTCTTAAAAAGAGGAAATAGGAGGAATTTTCGCCGGGATAATTTCGTCCGGGCCTAACGGGGGTAACGGCAGATTGCTGGAACTCACGAAGAAGAAGAAGAAGGACGACGAGGAAGAAAGTGTTAAATAAAAGGAAATAAAGGCAAACAGAGAAAAATAAATATTCCATTCTCGCCTGCAAAATCTGCAGACAAATTCTTCAGACCTTTTGTTCCATCCCATTCGTACAGGTGTTGTCTAACTTCGATGTTATCACAAATGTTATCACAGGTTTTAACCGAACTCCAGAAAGGCGAGCATCAATTCCGAACTGCCTCACATCAAAAACACGGACAGTGAAAAAAAGTTTTTGTTTGGAGAAAGTTTAACCATTAGGAAAGAACTCCTTTCAATTCCTATTATTTTGCTGCGGTTAAAAAATTACCGGAAGCAACTTCGGAACCTTTGGCTGTGCTTTAATGCTCGCTCCCGTATATTAAAAATGTTTATGGCTTTTTTAATTACAAGTCTTACAATTTAATAACAACCCTGCGAAACGACCGTTTTCGGTGGTATTATTTTAATATTTACTATTTTGTATACGACTTTTTATTTATAATGAATTTATATCGCACGATAATACCGGCTGGTTAAGCTTCATGCTTCCATTCATTAGTCTTAAGCATCTCCTTTATACCATTTATAAATTATACAACTTCTTGTACGGATGTATGTCTACCAACTACCCTTCGACCCGTGTCATTTCCTCGGAATGAATTTCAATATGCTTCAGTTAACTAAGACAAAGGATTGAAACAAAGAGAAGTTCATTATAATTTTGCAATTATATACAAAGAGTTTACCATTACCCTCACCGAACCGTCTTCTGATGTCAGGGAATGTTCATGTTCGTGGTTGAATTACAAGCAGCGACAAATTAGCGTGCCTTCTACAAGCCCAAAATTATAATTTTATATAATCCATTACTGGAACTTTACCAGAAAATTTAGTGCTTTCAGTAGGTAAGAACCTAAAATATTGGCATAGTGATGTACAGCAGTAGAAATAAACAATAAGGATGACGTGTTGTAGAGCATTCTATCGGATTAAGTTCACGTTTTTATTATACTCCGGGTAAAAGACTCATATTTTAAAAATATTTTTACCTAAAGAGAACCAACTTTTTTGGAATGGAGTGACTTTGAACCTTCTGCTGCACATCTGTGCGAGTGCAATTCCTGAATGCGTTTTCCCGAATACAACGTAAAATCAATTCCAACATCGTGCATGTGTGTCTCGTTACACGGAGCGTGAGACTCGGTGTATATTGAAAAAATAATGGAAAAGAAACTTCTACACCAAAACGGTTCAAATTAACTTCACGCTATGCCTCTTCAAAAAAAGAAAAACAAAAACATCATTTCCCAATTCGAAACTATCGGGAATTCGAATCTAGAACTTCTCTTCATTTCATCTCTGAACGAATGAAAGAGCCAAAAAGATATTGTTTCAAGGGAAATGAAACGGAAGCGAGACGACAAAAGGACTCGACAATAAATAATAAAAACGGATGTGTGACGAAGAAAAGGATAATATTATAATTGAACTAGGAATGACCTATAAATTTCCGGGAATGTCGGTGAACTCTTGGTCGCATTTGAACTGCACGAACCGCAGACTACACCCCAACATACATAATATATACATAATATAATGGTAACGTACATAGAAGCCGAGAACGGTTATTATAATAATTAAAAATTATTTATTAAAATGAATCGACCCAGACTTGCTTATTCAACGGAAAAACGACACTTCACATAGACGTGACGTAGTCCGATTATTATGTAAGACAAATTTAATTGATTTTTATTTAATTGGATTGTTTCTCATTTCATAAAAACTTTCATAAAACCACCAAGGCCTTAAAAGGGGAAATCGTAAAAAGTGAAACGTCTTCTGGCGCCGACCAACTTTGTCTAAAATTCAACGATGGAGAGCGACGGGGCAAAAGTCTTTTTTTTCTACGAAAGTCACAGAAAAAGGTTTTTGAATGTGTCGTTTTGGGGGTGGGTTTTGGAGGGGTTGGGTAGTCGGCGAAGAAAAACAAAAAGAACTTTCGTAAATTATGATTTATGGTAGATGAGAGAATTTATGAAAGTTTCTTTCGAGAGCTCTTCGCCTGAAAATTTGGCCCGCGGGAGAGGACAAGGACCAAAGGAAATTGTCAAAGGAATTAGAAGGTAAACGACGACGGTACAAGAAATTTAGCCTGGAGCTTTTGGTTTTTCTTTCCTGGGACGTACCCCGACAAAATTTAACCCGTTCCCGATTCCTATCCGACATTCTGAGAATGAAAATACGTTCGCCATCACACAAATAAATTATTATTTTTTATTTACATTACGCTGCGCCATTTTTTTTTAAATACGAAGTAATTCTGTGGTGCGCTACTTGTTGACTGGCTCGATCTTTTACATCGGTGTCACACGTCCCGGACATCATAACAGATATTTATTCATCAAACTATATATTTGTTTTACATTTCTTCCTGAATTTATGTACAATTGGTAAAATCTTCCAGGCGGAGTGTAGACGAAGTAATTTCGGGGCTTCCTGGCAACCCCAGAATGTCCAAAACCATCAATTCAACCTTTATTAAAACGTTTCTTTTTATGACGTTCACGACGTATCAACATCGTCACGATTGTGTTTGACCGGTTTTCACGTGAACTTTCTAGCTGGACAGGCTAATTAAGAAGAGCTTTTACCAAAAAAATTACGAGACGCGTGAAAAAAGGCTGACACGAGAGTGAGAGGTCAAAGGTGACAGGTCGGAACGAAAAGCACATTCCGCACTGCTCGTAATACATAGTACTGGTTTATGATTTATATATATATCAGTCGGGTAGAACCACTTAGCTAGACGTAGAAGTACCTCACATCTAAAATGCAGTACGATGTTCTTCTTCTCTTGTAAACTAATAAAGGGTTAATAAAAAAGAAAAAAAACTGCATAAAATATACCTAATAGAATAATGTGTAAATTCTCCAACTTCTCCCATTCAAGTGAACTACTTTAGGAATTTTATGAGATAATATAAGATAATATAGTATAAGATATAAAATCAGAATTTTGCGAACGTGTCATTGTTACCACTTGATATTAATTTAATTAAGAAACCGAACTCCTGGAAGATACATATATATGTATTATTCTTTGTATATTTTTATCTATTTCAAAAAGGAAAAGAAGACATATATATACAAATACGTGTATCTGTATATACACACACATACGATTATACAGGTAAATAAGTGTACACATATATTTTAGTCTTGCCGTATTTTTATGATTGCAATTTTTCAGAAAGCCCAACTCATTCCTTACCGGAGCCCCATGTGAAGGAACAGACTTTCGGAAAATAAATCACGGGGATTGTCGGGCAAGTTGAGCTTTTAAAGTTTCACCCCTGGAAACAACTTAAAACCGTCGGGGCGAAAGGAAAACTAAAAAAAAACTATTACAATCGAAGGGGTCCTTTTGTGTGTGCACGTGCATGCGTGGACTGTCGATTGTGTACGCACCAATCGGGTGGGCATTTCTCCAGAAATTTCTCGATAAGTCCAGGTTTTGCATTCGCTGGCATGTTTATGTGACCACGTCACTTCCGGTGGGTTCGGAAATCTGCATATGTAGCACTTTTTGGCGTGTCAAACCTTTTCTCTTTTGCTCTGCCACGGTCTCGGTCCCCGGCAATTCACTCGGCTACACAAACAGAAACGAAGCGATTCCTTTTTGTATGTGAAACGTGCCTTTTCCACTTCCGTTTCCTCACTAGAAAAGCCAACGTGTTCTCCCTTTTGCTTTTCGACAGAAATGAATTTATCCACGCCTAACCCTTCCCCAAGTACCCGACACAGGGACACACAACCCCCCCGGGAAGAAAAGGTTTCGTACCTTGAGCAGATCGGTTTTGTGTGCAGCGTCGCCGGGTGTTTGCTCACTCGAACCTCTCACTGTCATTTCGTTTTCTTCTCCGACCAGATTTTCGTCCTCTCTGTCTTCCTTCGTTAAAATTGTCTTGAAGGTCGACGTGTTCCGGACTTTGTAGTAGCCCAAACGCTTCTTCAGACTGCTTAAAACGTTGGCTTCCTCTCGCCTGATGCTCGGCGGCCAGTTGGGTCGGGTTCGTTTCCCTCCGGCCGGAGGAGAGGACGGTATTAAGGCACGATTTTCTCTGTCTGACGGCCCTGTAAATTGTCATAAACAGATTATTATATAAAGAGAAAAATAGCAACAGAAAAAAACACTTCTGGGCGTAAAGTCCTGACAGGAGCAGGTGGTCGTGTTGAACATCCCGAAAAAAAAGTTGTATGGAGTAATTTCTTTTTTTGTAACTCTCCCTTTTTATTTTTTACAAATGTCAAACATCACACGACTTTGTTCGTTCGTCTCCCAGTTTTACGACTCATAAATTGATTAAATACAATTTCGTTTGTACCTACAATTCATAATGCAATAAAATGAGTTCAATGAAAAAGCACTGGTAGGATTCCCAGCGACCGATATTCTTGTAAATGAAACGAACCTACCCCACTACACAGAAATGACAAATTTCTAATACAAAATTAATGAACTTCTAAAAACGTGTGAAACATAGTAAAATAATAACTGTGATGCATGTACCACTTAACGTTCGAGTTAAAAAAAAATGAGGTATAAACAGAGAGTTACATGAGAGCCGGAATATTAAAGGGTTCAATTTTTATTTTGATGATTTGATTATGATTATTTATTTTGTGTATTATTATTAATAGGAGTGTATTTATTTTATACCACAGTGTTAGAATACATTACATTGATGAAATGTTTTATAAATAAAAATGATGAACATTTTGTCCGTCGTGACGCCCGCCACGTTGAAAATTCACGGGACGAACATTAAAATTTTACCTACCTGGTGCAGGTGCCATAAATTTGCTGACGGGATGCCATTGGGGCTTTTTCGTCACGTTCAAACAGACCGCGGACAAATCGAACGGGAAACCACCGAAAGCGCTGCTGTTCGGTTCGGCCTCCTCGAATTTCATGACCGAACTGTTCCTTTCTGGATAAAACCGTTTTTTCCTTTCTCTTCGTTTTGCGGCACCCGCGCCTCTATCTGCATCGATGCAGAGGTTCGACTCGACTTTACCGGACGAAACGTCTCACTTTCATCTTCTTTCTAGGGAACGGCGGTAACGAGACCATCAGCACGGGTTCGTCGTCGGCCAGACCTGGTTACCGGGAACCGTGCTTTTGTGAAAAATCGAGACCGGATTAAAAACTAAATCTGAAACGGATGGGAAGTTACCTTGGTTATGGAAAACATTTGAATTTCATTTGTTGTGAAGAATTTCTCAAAATGGAATGAAATTTCAATTCACTTCCATCTTTCCTTGTAACGTTTCCCTGTCAGGACGCACTTTCACAATTTGTTATGTGCTTCACCATTTGTGTATTTATCTAAAAATTTTAAATTAATTATACCATGCAGGATTCTTCCCTCATCTTTTTATTTCTGTGGATTGATGATATTCTTCAATTTTCTAGCAGGGCAATTTTAGTAGAAATTATTTTTTCAAAAAATAAAGCAGTAATTTAGTAATTTCACTCTTACAAAATTGTGAACAGCTTGTGAAAATCAAAAATGTCAATAAAAATAAAATCGAAAGAGAAGCCAAGTAAGAGATTTAATGAGAAATTAAACGAACTGAATAATATTCAGTGATCAAATAATAATAAATCGGTTTAACCCATTACACACTTCATCATTTCAGATTTATTGAATTCAATTGCAGCATTCAACATTTGAATACTTTCTTAGCTTTCTTAGCTTTCTTACACTCTTTATATACTCAATATAAGTACAAAAATGTAGTATTTATATATATCACAATCACAATCATGAATTTTTTTGAAACTTTTAGGATTAGGAAACAAGTATGTCACAATTAGTATGATTGATGGAATGTATAAGTTTTAAAAAAAAGCATAAAAAAATTGATAGTTTATGAAAACTTTATTAAAAAAGTTACATCAAACAATAAAATTAAGATCTTGGTCTTTCTTTCTTTTCTTTATATAAAGCAAGTAGTGACACATTGGCCACTTTTACCACTTTGAATCTGACCCCTGTAAAATGAAACAATTCGTATGGTTAAAAGTCAAGTTCTTTTGCTCAAGAAATAATAGGGTGAACCTTTGGGACCTTACCTGGAATATCTCCGACGGCGTGACCTTTACGACCGAAACCTGCTACTAAAACTTCATCGTTTTCTTCAATGTAATTCAAGCAACCGTCCCTAGGTACGAAAGCTGTGATTTTTTTGCCATTTTTAATTAATTGAACCCTAACACATTTCCTAATAGCAGAGTTAGGTTGTTTAGCTTCAACACCGCTGAAAAAAATTACGTAAGACATTATTCGCACGATAATAAAGATCACACAATACAACCAGGGGTAATATTATTTATTTACCCATCGGAAAAAGTCACTCAACTTACACTTTTTCCAGAACAATTCCTTTAGCGTGTGAAGCACCTCCGAACGGATTGGCCTTCCATTTTGTTCCCAAATGGGCTTTTTTGTAGTCCTTGTCGGCCCATCGCTGTTCACGACGGTGGTTGACGTGTTTACGAGCTGTTCTAATACCCCTCGGTTTACCTGTCAATTACATACATAATACAAATTAATGCCTCGTGTACGACAACCCAACACACATTTGTAATTTTTAGGATGTACGACAGGGTAGGCCATCCAACTTTTGCAAATATTGAATAAGGTCATTTATTCCTCTAATGTAACAAAACGATTGACATTTAAAGTGCATAATTCAATGCGAAAACAAAAAAATATTTTTCTAATACTTACCCATTTTTTAACACGAGAAGAAAATGGACGTGCTAACACGAGACGGAGTTCCGGTTTTATTTCTCCTGACACGATTGTAATTGAACAGCTTACTCTATGACATGACATAATAAGACATTGTAAAACCCATCTTCTAGATTAACATAATAAATTTTAAAATATAGTATACATATGTGCCCTTCTGTAATTTATTGAATTGTCGTAATACTATTTTTAATTTAATTCAATTAACGCGATTATTTTCACTTTTAAGAGTTTTAACTGATTTATTAAATTATGTTGAAATGGTAGATTTCATTCAATACATTGGTTGCAATAGGTCACAAAAAATTAATGGAAATAATTCTACCAATTATGCCTTGAGAAATATTTATTCAAATCTATTATTTCACAATCATTTCATTACATATAACTAAATGAAACATTACAATTGGGAGACACTGCTTCTCAGTGAAGAAAAATATTTTTTTTTCACTGAGCCCTGTAAATACTTTAACTAATTCACAAATAAAGTTTTCATGGCAAAGGAGGAGATGGCTTCTCTGGTGGAAACATGTAAAAAGAGAAGGCATTTGCATAATAACCCTGTAATTAAAAAATTAAAATAAAATTCAATAAGCTTCAATTATAAAAAAATATTAAATATAAATTTAATAAACTTACAACTGCTAATGTTATGGTAAATACACCAATTCCAAGAAGTAGATGAATGTTGTATTTACGTTGGTTGTTGTCATAATTTTCTTGCCATGAGCCACAGGGTACAGGTAATTCATCCATTGTAGGAAATTTGTAATCAGCAGGAGGTCCATGATGATCAAAACGAACCAAGAGTTTGGAACAACTGCTCACTGCAGGGGCTGAAATGTAAGACAAGTATCATTTAATTTGGTTTTAATCAAAAAATAATTTGGATATGTTACTGTAAAATTGTGCATTGTGATTAAATTTATCATTAATACTTTCAAAGTTGTAGTCAACATGTATTATTTCTGTATCAGACAGTAAGTAAGCAAACTTTTAAACATTTTGGAATCTACAGGTCCTTTTTATACTTGACTACTTTGAACTTCGATTGACATAATAAAAATGTTGGTAATAAATGATTTACCAATCAACTCACAACAAACAGAGCAGAGAACTTCATGACACAAAATATTCAATTGTCAATACAGTGATAAGAGGACTATATACTTCCAGATGAATGGACAACTTGGATTATGTGGTATAAAACAAGTAATGTAAATACTTCAAAAAAATGATAATCGGTTTAAAATATACAACATGGAAAGAAATATTTTGGTGCATTCCTACTTAGAATTTATGCAGTTCTACAAGAACTTCCCTTGCATATTTATCATATTTATCAAATTTATCATATACATAAATGGGATATCATGCCAATTATATCTCTTTAAATGTATGGCCTAAATAGTGAAATATAAGTACTTATAAGTGATAAATTAATGGCCTTAAATTAACTATAATACTCCGACAGTATTATAGCCACTACATTGGATGCATATTGATCTCGTAGGAATGATATTGTTTAACTGAAAAACGGGGAAATAAAAATTTCAGTAAGCTTGGACTCCTATATTCAAGATGAAAAAGTTTTTCTCTTAGTCCCGACATCATTTTAATTTTAAGGAAACTTACTGTTCAAGGAAAGTGATTTCCTGACCAGCGGAATCAATCTTCCACTCCTGGACAACATAGTTGATTTTTTCGTAACAAATCGATTCGCAAATGACGACTTTTAGGTTTTTTCCGATCTCCCTTCAGAAGAAAAAACGTGGCTTCAGACAATATTTCCTGCTTTCTCAATTTGGCTCGCGCTCTACAGAGTTCGAAAATAGTAGCATTTATGTTTTATTTTTAAGTGTGTTAAGAACATAAAACATTGTTACATGTTTTATTAAATATTTAGAAAGTTGGAGCACAAAATACTATTGTAGTTAATTTAAAAACTATTAAGCTGAAATTAGTTCTTATTAATATTACAGGCATCACCAATATCCTCTCACAAAAAATAAAATAGTTTTGGCTCATTCAAGAGAACACGGTGTCATTTTGCGCTTAACATTTGGTACTAATAAATGTAATTTAAATTAAATTACATCCGTATAATCCTTTGTAATGTCATTATCACAAACACGAAAAGGTAAGTAAACGTTGTGTTCACCTTAAGTGATGAAAATTAAATATAAGAGATTTTCGCTGAATTCTTAAAATTAGATCAATTGTTATATATATACATACCTACAAAGTTTATTTAACATTTATCTGCCCTACATTTGTAATTATCCTTGTACATTATTGTATACTTCTCGTATATGTATTGTGCATTGTTACACGTATCCGTATCATTCTTTCATTCCTGGCTCTATTATGCAAAAGCATACACCTAAGAAGCAAAACACGTAATTAAATATTTAAAAAAAATAAAAAATGTAATGAATAGAGCCGTTACAAATTCGTATTCTTTAATCTTCAATTTCGCAACAGCTTTTGGATTATTCTTTGACCTTTTCCCCAGATACGGGGGAAATATAATTTTGAAAATTGCGCCAAAAATCGTTTTCACTTTTCAAAGTTATAACTGTAAAAATTACCCAAAACAACATTAGTCAACCATACGTGTAAGAATGCCGTTTTTTAAATTCTTTTCATAGAAATTTTATTGTTAAGTCAAACACTTTATAAGTGTTAAACTTTTATTGTCACAAAACGACAAAGAAATGTTCTGGTTGTCGGTGCATTCAATTTCCGGTGCAGTGTTTGGTCATCATCTTACGGGGTAAGAAAGAACGGCTGGTGGATTGGGGAGTTTACCTGTGCCAACGAATAACCTGTTGTTGTTATTGCAATTACTCGTTACCGCACCTGATGTTCTTAGTTTTACCAATGTTATTTGTTCATTGCGATTTTTTATACTTTGAAAAGTTGTTACCCGCGGGCAAATTCAACCGTGGCCCCAAGTGACAAAGCTTATCTGTTATCTGCTTGGTTTTGTTTGCTGTCGTTCACTTTGTGTCAAGTACTTTGCTCTCCTCTTCCGATTTTCTTCTCCTTTATTGTTTGACGGGTTCGAGCCGGGGTTACGGTGCCTCGATTTTATCCGTGCAGGGCAGGAATCGCCGAACCAACAGTTCGAAGGTAAGAAAATGATGACAGTGCTTGTTTAAATTTAAAATCACGAATAGATTGAATTTTTGAAATTTTAAGCGTTTAATTTAACTCTTTTTTTATTGTTTTACTTTAAGGTACGGAGAAAACGCCCCGATTATGTAAGTATCGAAAATAATTTAAATTAAATTTCAATCTCAGATCAATAATAAAAAAATTTCAAATTATTTGGTTTTTGTTTTCTGTTATCTGATTTTTATATTTTATTTTACGTAGGGTTATAGAAAACACAAGTTTAATCCGCGATTTTGAAACAGCTCAAGAAAAAAAGGAAAGATGGAAATCCATTTATGTCCTGTATTTTTCTACTTTTCTCATGGGCTTGGGGTTCAGCACAGTGCTCACTGGAGTTTGGCCATACCTGGATAAAGTAAGATCTTTAATTTTGCTGAGGTATTATTTAATACTAGACTCCTCTTTCATTCATATATTTATACATTTTTTTTATTTGACCAAGCCCTTCGTTGTGAAATGTGTATATTACTATGATATACCTTGTGAAGGTTTAATAAATTATATATATTAAATTATAGGAAATGGTCATAATTATTTTCTTTTTAGTTGGATCCTACTGCTGGGAAAGAGTTTATGGGTATCATAGTTGCTGGTCATCCTTTAGGACAAATGCTATTTGCACCACTAATAGGATGGTGGTCAAACAGAAGCAAAAGTGTCTTACTTCCACTCCAACTCTGCATAGCAATATTTACAATATCTAATGTTTGGTACTCACTGCTGCAATTAAATTCAGGTCACAGAAAATATTGGATGTTGTTCACTAGATTTTTGACTGGCATAAGTTCATCAAACATGGCTGTGTGTCGTTCATATATAGCAGCTGCAACCACTTTAAGTGAAAGAACAAAATCAGTTTCAATGATTGCTTTTTTTCAAGTTTTAGGCTTTATCATAGGCCCTGGTGAGTCAATTGTATTCTTTTAAGTCGTGGTGCTGATTCATTTAATTTTTTAATTGAATTCTCGACCTTCCAGGCATACAGGCAGGGTTGTCACCCCTAGGTGATGGTGACAAATACTTACTCAGCATTATTCCTTTAAACATGTACACAGCAGCTGGATGGATTAATGTATTTTTAGGAATACTTAATTTTTTTTTATTTTTACCATGCATATTCAAACAAAGAAAAATTGCAGCTAAAGAAGCAATGATAATGCAAAATGCTGACTCAGGTGAGTTAACTCAAACCACAATTGTTTCGACTCTCACATTGTAGTAACTGCTTAGGAGTTCAATGGCAAAAAATATTTATTAAGCTTAATATTCAAATATGAATCATTACAAACGAGCCTGTAACATGCACTGATTCAAAGTTTTTGTTTTTCTATTTTTAGAAAAAGCAACATGGGCAGGCAGAAAACCAGATTATATCTCTGCTGGTACACTTATAGTCTCATTTTTCCTTCTAAACTTTCATTTTGTGCTGCTCGAAACGTGAGTGATAAATACATGAGTGATTAGTACTCAATAGAATGAATATCATAACTGAATGAAGGAAAAAAACTTGAAATTTCAGATTAGCCGCACCACTGACCATGGACCAGTTCGGGTGGTCCAAACAGGATGCTTTGTTTTACATAGGAATATTAATGGTTAGCGGAGCATTGGTTGCCTGTGTCGCTTTTTTTGCCATTTCACCTCTCACTAAAATGTAAGTTTTTATTTGTCTTTGAAACATGTTGAAATTCTATCAGTAAATAATGAATTTTTTGAATTTTACAGATTTAAGGAGAGCCTGATATTGGTGTGGGGAGGGTTTGCATTTATGGCCGTCGGTTCAATATTCCTCATTCCTTGGGGCCCTGACACACCACCAATGGCCAAAGTATCAAACGGTAGGTAAAAATACAATTTCCATTGGTCATGATAACAAGTAGAGTAATATTTTAAAAATAAATGTGCACTAATTTACCGTTGGCAATTTATCCTCAGTTTCAGATAATATTTTACTTAGCAACATGACTGCCAGCGAGTTGTTGAACAAGACTGATTACTTAGGATGTCCTCCAACCCAAGAGTGGTGTTCTTATACCCCAGCTTTAACTTTAACCCAGTTTATAATATCATATGCTTTGACTTCGATGGGGTATCCAACTGGTTTGGCATTGATTCAGTCCCTCATATCGAAGGTTCTGGGACCCAGGCCACAGGTAAGCGAACTTGTCTTACGTTTCCACTACGTCAATTTCGAATTGTGTGTAACCGAAGAATTTTCCTGAATTTCAGGGTACCTGGATGGGTATCATGGTGGGAATCGGATGTTTGGCTCGAGTATTGGGCCCTGTTTTCATAAGCGTGATTTACACGAGATACGGAACGATTTGGACATTTTCACTCACTACCGTCTTTCAATTTCTAATTGTTTTCTGGCTGCTGTCCTGCAATAACAGAATAAACAGGGCAATTCAAATGCACATAAAAAAGAATGTAGACAATGACAGGGAATTGAAAAACCTCAATTCGGGCCAACACGGGTAATCGCAGTGTCGCTACCAGGAAAGCTCTTGTCTTGAAAACAATGAAATGATTTTCCCAGGAAGAATTACCAGAATTTTAAGTAAATAATCACACAATGAATTTTTCTGCGGTATGGCTTGTGGCCAACGTAACATGGTGCTAGACAGGTACATTCATTCCGCTTTTAAGGTTTTAGAAAGCTTTTATTGAAAATTGCAACTCCTTTGTTAATCTTTTAGAAGTTGCAACTGCTCCGTGGATAATCCTCACTAATATTATTAATAAATTAAATAATTAATCCGACATTAGAAAAAATTTGTGAATAATGTGCCTGGGCAGAGACGCCTTTCCCAGTTTGCACGTAGTTAATAGTTGTACAAGTTAACGCCTAATAGTGATGTAAAAGCCTTAATAATTTTTTTACCGTTATTTTGTCGGATTACTTCACGATACCGTTCACCTGAAGTATTCCCTTTTTTAAATGTAAAAGTATATTAACACGATTACCGTTTAAGACATACGTAAAATCAGTGCCTTTCTAATTTCTCAGTGATTGACAATATCGGCTTCTTGGTCGTCTCGCGTGACTTCAGTAAATAAAATTCACATCAACAGATCAAGGCACGCGTATTAAAATTGTTAATTTTTTCAACGGGGGGCTTTGGAAATTAAATTTTAAGAAACATTAATTGTTTAGAATGTACTATTTATTCTTATAAATTTAAAAAAGTTGTAACAATGAATTTTATTCGTTTTACGAAAGCATTACATTCATTTTTAATTAATTTGGACTGCCTACGTTTCACACTAGACTGATATTAGAAGGTAACGATAATAATTTTATAAGAAAATAAAATTTTAAATTAGTTACGTGGTGTTGTGTAATAATTCGGAATATATTCTTGACTTTGCTGTTATTCAAGAACCATAAACGAATTTTTATTTTTATACTTTTACTTGTTATTAAAAACTATTTTTAATGTCTATTATTAATTAAATTAAAAATTACGTTTTTTGTATTTTTGCTCCGCGTTGTGAAGGCGAATTGTGTACCTTTATTGCATAAATGGGTAAATTTTTACAATATAACAGCCTAATATTTGAATTAAAATTTTAAATAATAAATAATGTTGTCTTTTACTTAAGTCTTGTATGATGGCACGATATGTCGCATGGTTAAATTTATTAACCGTATAAAGAGGTAAAAATGTTGAAATCAATAATATAAGAAAAAAAAATATTGAACGAATACATTTGACTCTTGAAGAAGAATAACGACGCTACAAATTTGTGGAAAACATATAAAAAGGCTGAGAATACGATTGATTTGAAGGTGTTTCATAGACTTTAAGGCACTTACCTTCAGAATGAAGTTCCTTCAAATAAGGTTCAGTACTCTAGCCTTGCTAAGGAAATCTCCCCTGCCTAAGTAACATCCACACATAGTTCGGTGTCCAGTGTACGACGTCCTCCCGTGAAGTACCCTAAAATTATCGAAAATCAAAATGGTACCCGGGTTCAGTTTGAACTTCCATTCCAAACTTGGATTTGTAATTATCGATGCGAGAAGTTTGTAGTCTTCGTAATGCTGTAGTATTTGGCCTTTAGGGAGGCAGATAGGAGCCCGGTCGTAAACGTTGAATCTAAAATTTCATCCAAACAAAATATTATAGTGTTGAGTGATGACTTACATTTGTGTCAATTTACACCGCGATTACCTTATTTGTTCCAATTGCTTTGTAACAGGGTGTAGTTTAATACCAGGGGCCGTGTAAGTGTGGTGGTAGCCAGGTTCCAGGTACTCTGCTTCCAAACAAGTTGTTGCAAGCCTTGAAAACGCATCCGGATTACTGGCTCTTAAAATCTCAGCAGCTTTAAATCCGTCTACCAGCATATTCATTCCTCCTGTCCCTGTATGGTTGAGGCAGTGTAAAACCTGAAGTCTGAAGAATATTACCATCAACTCAAGTCTTGAGATTTTCACAGTAACCGTACGGAATTATGAGATCATTTAACTACCCTGCAGCCTCTGTAAAGTAAGTATTATCAGTGTGTAGTCCCAATTCTCCAGTTGTGTACGCCGTGTCCTGATGGTCCATGGAATCACTGAATTCCCACATTCCTCCAAACAAAGTGTGCTGAACATGTGACAATTTAACGACAGCTTCTTCTGTGGCTTTTATATCAGCTGGAACCTACAGCAACAGTTACTTGAGCTTCTTAACAAAAGTTGGTACACGATTCAGGTCTAAATTCTTACGTTTTCTACAAATGCAATGCCGTAGTCAACAAGCGACTTTACGGTTTTCAACACTCCTTCTTCGGTACCCAGCAGGTCTTCGAAAGGTACATGGGAAACTGGTAAATTAAAAATTTCATCTTTCGTCCACAGGATGTAGTTTCTTTGCAATCTCTTCAAATAATTTTCGTACGATACATTTTCCAGAAAAGACACGGAGTACACAGATTTATGTCCATCTTGCCCTGAAATATCAAAGTGAGGCAATCAGAAGAGAGACTAGTAAACTTGGTAATAACAAAATGAGTCATGTCTCCTTAAGAAAGAAAACTAGTCTTTTCAAGATAAGATTTCGTGCAAAACATGAAAAAAAATTCCATGGCCCATGGGGGGATCGAACCCACGACCTTCGCGTTATTAGCACGACGCTCTAACCAACTGAGCTAATGGGCCGAGTTGCTCCTCGGCCTCTCCTCGGCCGTAGTTGAGAAAAATTCAATTTAACCATCTTGCGAACGAACGAAGAAATTGCGTCATTAACAACGATCAACAACTTTCAAACGACCTCTCTGCAAGTTAAATTGTGTCAGATGAGCCTGTGCTCGCAGAGTGAGGAATCAGCCTGAAATTTCACTGTTCGACAGCAACAACGACAGGAAAATAAAGTTAAAAATCCGTTGAAAAAACGCGCATGCTTCACTTATGAATGTGACGACAGTGAACGACTCGTTCCGATTTACCGATGAGAAAAAAATATTTCTTCTGCTTTTCGACGTACGGATCACAATAACAAAATAAACCAGCAGATTTCATGTCTGGCTGTCGAGTCTGCGTTAGAATTTCTATTTTTTTTAAATTTTTGTAAAGTCGTGTTTTTTTTAATTCCTGGTCCTTCGTGGCACTTTCCTCCACATTTTGATTCCGGTGGGAAAAAATAAATCTAACGGTCGTGTGCTTGCGCGGAAAAGTTTGAAAATTTCAGTGTTTACGTGATTCGAGTAACGGGTTTCAATTGAACAACCGATCCGTGTCACCATATTCATGTGTTAACCCTAGTGTGAATACGAAATGAAACTGTTGAAGAAATTTTTCAGGGGAGCCATTATGGGCGCTCCCGGATCCGGTAAGGGTACCATTTCAAAGAAAATAGACGAAAGGTTCGATTTGGTTCACGTGTCGACGGGTGACCTCTTCCGACAGATAATGCACACAGGACTGGACAAAAGTATCAAAGAGCAGATCTCACAGGGCCACCTGGTGCCGGACGACATCGTCATCAAGGTGGTTTTGGAAAAACTAGACCACATCAAGCACAAGCACTGGATTTTAGACGGATTTCCTAGGACTCTGAAGCAGGCGCATATGCTCGAGGAGGATTACCCCCTGCATCTTGTCATCAACCTGAAGGTACCATTCGAGCAAATAATTGAAAGAGTTAAAGATCGTGTAGTGCACGTTCCCAGTGGACGGACGTATAACCTCAAGTACAAGCCACCGAAGGTTGACGGGAAGGATGACGTGACGGGCGAACCTCTGACCCAACGACCAGACGACAAGCCTGATGCTGTTCTACAGAGACTAAAACTGTACGCTAGTACGACAGACTCCATTGTGGATTTTTATAGGAGAAAGGGTGTTTTAGTAGAGTACAGTGGAACTTCGAGTGACGAGTTATGGAAACCGATCGAAGCGGAGTTGAGGAAGCACATGAAACCCAGATCTTGAGATCTGAAAACTGGTGATACACCAGGAGATTCGCGGTTTGGCCTGCCATCAGTTCACAGTGCCTGTACTATAACATGGTGCCTAATATAGTAAATGCATAAAAGCGATGAATTGAAATATTTTACAGAAATAAGTTCGCGTTCAACCTTTGGTACGCGCTCCACGCGTTAACAGCGAAATCAATTAATAACATCCTTGGGTATTTTGATTACATTCAATTACGGTGTATTGCCTGTTGGTGGAAGGAAAGTGTTGCCCTTCATTGAACCGTTGTCAGTCACGGACTCTTCAGAAAATATTACATGAGTCAAAGTAAATGTTTACTGTGGTTCAGTGGAAAGTTCAAAGACGCGAAATCAATTTTTGTCGTGGAGAAAACATTGTCACTTCACCAATAAACGAATAAACTAAATAAAACTATGTAGGACTGCTGTGTGACAGTCTTTTTTCGGTGCATTTTTACCTATTTTACCGTTATTGTTCAGTGCGGAGCCTAATTAACTGAACTTCTACGTGACCGTACATACACAAAACATTTACATACGAAACCGTCAGAATGTACAAATGCACACCATACACACACGCACTGTGTAATATTAAATAAAAACCTTTGGGTTACGCCACTGTTTGAATTACGAACGTAAAAATAAGTGACGTTGTCAGGTAATCTGACTTCCTGTTGTGTAACCATCAGGAGAACTTCAATAAACTTATTTTAACAAAAATATCGTTCACGCAATTGATTATCGATTGTTACATTTTGTTTTTAAATTATTTTACAACCGGAATCGTCTAAAATAAAATCGGCCTCTGCCAATTACTAGAAGATGCCAACTATTTATTACGCTTAATAATAAATGTGACACAGAACTAGAAAAATAGTAATTCTAAAACGATTGCCTACTTCCAAACTATTTGTAAATTTGATACGCTCGATATTGAATTTTAACAATAAATGATACTACCGAACAACAAAGTAAACGCATAATAATTTATAAAATAATTTCCTTTTCTTCGCATCAGTCTGTACAAGAATTTAAATTTCATGGCTTTGCAATGGCGGACTTTGGTACTGAAGGAAAGTTTTTTTTTGTTCCAATGTAAACATCGACGACTCAATAAATAAATCTGGGGATTGTCATTGAAGTTTTGAAGTTTCTTATTTGTGTAATTGCCTTTTAGATAAATGCCTAATCAGTTCGACAATTAGTCGTACAGTTTAACTGACATGAAGAGGACAGCATCGCGTGCAACCAGACATCCCCATTTGCATGAATCTAACGGTTTAATCAGCCCAAAGGTCAAATTTGCTACTTAAAATAGAAAAAAACCTATTTTTTATTTGATTCAGTGAATCCCTACAAGTTTTGGTTTTCATTCACTCCAATGACGATATTTAAAACTAGATTCTTAAGAAAACTCAATCCCTCGTATTGTTCGCCATGAAACCTTTCAATACTCACAAACAATTTTGAGGTCTTCTCCTTCGACCTGACAATTCCTCGCCATTATGTCTGCTGGTATGTCGGTCACATTGATTTTTCTCTGGGATGTCACTTGATTGTAGCAATCAGGACATCTGCAGTGGTCTCTCAACCAGACGAAAAAGTAATCGAACGATTTGCCGTCTCGTTTAATTGTCAGGCTCTTCCCATCAGGATTCTTCGTGACTTTCATTCTGATCAATTTATCGCTGCTGACTGCACTCAACGCTAGGAGCACCGACTCTGCCAGAAAAAGAAATTGATAAAAGTCTTAATGTTTAATTACACAAGTAGTGACGTCGTGGTTCAGGTATAGGAACGAACCATCGCGTAGTTACTGTATAGTTTTATTACTTTTATTAATTTTCCACAACTCGAAGTTTTCAGTGGCAGAGTTCAAGTGTATTGTTTTCAGAAAAGTTAAGCAAACAAACCATTCATACTCACTTACGTTCAAGATATAACAGACGTATGATTATTAGTATGTTTTGTACATATATTTCATGGCAAATCATAAATTTTTCCCTGAGTTAAAACGAGAAACGATTTCATTATCTAAATATATGAATATTTCAAACTTCAGTTTAACCTACCCTACGCGTAGGTCCAAAGGTGATGCGCTTTTTATACTTGACTGTAAATTTAGAATAGTTTTAAATTGGAAATGATTTACCTTTTCTAAACGTGGTTTCCGTTTCTATTAGTCTTCTTAAAATTTACGGCTTCCCTCAAAACTTTTTATGGTCGAATCCATTAAAACTGCAAGTGAAATGCGTGAACAATGTTTGACAGGTAACGACTGGATTTATGACCGCATTTTTTCGTTCAAACGTAAAAATTATTTCAGGCTGTTCTGCAAATTCGATAGTAAAATTTGAATTTTAAAATAAATTTTTATTTGAATTCAGTCGCCAGTGTTAAGATTCAGTTTGAGTGTAAGGAGTGAACATTCTGCTGCCACGACAGAGGAAGCATTAAGTTTCAAATTCTCCGAGGTTATCTTGTATATATTTCATTTTAAAATTGAATTCTTAAGAGAATGAATTTCATGTTTTAAACATATTATCCAATATCATTTTGTTTAACAAATGAGTACCGCACCGAGAATAAGTTCGGACTATGTCTCCGATGTTTTAGACGAAATAGCACTGGAAGGTTTGGATGGGATAACCATCGAAGGTAAGGTTTTATAACCGTAAAGACCTTAAATAATATGATGTTAGAACCTCACTGCACTTAACATAAATTCAGTTTGCTGCTCAATTGTGTCCGGCTATGAAGATTCTGTAACTTACATTTATTTTTTTTTGAAATGTCACTAACTCTCCGTTATAAGAAGTGGTTAAGAACCTTTTTATGTTTTCGTGTACTAATTACAGCAATGTATCTGTTTAATTTCAGCTTTATGGATGCGGTTGTCTGTTAGACAGAATTTCTGTTTAAAAATAGATGACAATACCAAAAACTTTTTATGGAAAATTATATTACAAATGTATGATGTTAAATTTTATGAATTACCAGAAGCAAGAGGATCACTAAAACACTATGATTATTCTAATTTAATGGATAGCCAGAATGCTGTAAGATTTTGCTTTTCACCTCTTGATTAAGTCTCCTTAACAAAAGAATGTAATTATTTTATTGTTGTAATTATATTTTCAGAGTTTAGAGCTGGATGAAATTTATCCATACAGCAAGTTAAAAAATGTACCAGGTGTCCTGGGTTCATGTCAGCATTATTCAACTAGAGTTGACATCACTGAAAGTGTTGTTAAAATGAGTTTGCAAGAGGCAAATGAAAAATGGGGAAATAAATTAGTAATTGTTGCATCACAAAATGTCAGGTGTTCAGCTTTATTAGGAAATTTTTGTTCTTTGAGTCTTGATTTTACTAAAAATACAATTCATTACGACATACTTGAAAGATTAGGGAGATGCAGGCATTTGGGTCTGGCTACCTGTGGAAAAGGCAGTATTCAATCAGTTGTTGAGGATCCCAAATCAGTTTTTCACTATCTGAAAATTTTATTACATCACAAATTAATTAGGAAACAGGCAATACCTGGAGCCACAAAAGCTAATCCAGGTGCTTCAAAGGTACACTTGACAAGGTTTTATGAAGAATGTTTAAATGACAATATTAGTATTTTACAAACTGCAATTGAAGAGTTAAAAACAAGGCCAAATTATGCCATGCCTACAGATGAATTCTATCAACTGCTTGATGCAAGAAAGAAAACCAGACTTAAAAAGTTTAGAAAATCAGCTACTTTTAAAAAGTTCCTTACTATTACTAAGGTAAGCATCAATGTTTAATTGTAGTTTGTACTGCAGAACATTACAGACCTCTGTTTCAAGGTGTGATGTTTCAGGCCTTACCATACAGAAACTTCTTTCCTGATGCCAGTGAAACAGAATGGGAAAAAAAATCAAAAACTGGTGAAAGAACAGTCAGGTGTATACAGTTAGTTAATCCAGATATTGATGTAGCAGATCTCTTCGATAAAGAATGTGAACCTGATGATGATGAGGTGCCAACAGGTAACCTTGTAAACTATTTACTACTGTTTGGTTTTAAACAGCATGACTCACTTATGTTTTACTTTTCAGGATTTTTACCTAAAGGAATTTATTTTCCAAATATGCCAATTATTGCTCAAGCTTTCTACCACATAAGAAACTCTGGGGCTGCTGGAATGACGCAGAACGAATTAACTCAGAAAATGGGTTTGAGTAGGAAATTTGTTCGGGGTTTGATAAAACGACTATCAGCAGAAAAACACTGTAAATTTTTCATTGAAAATGATGGAAGGCGGAGATCAAAAAGGTAACCCAGTTTACGAAAGTGTGTTCTGGCTTTATATTACTCTCCATATATTACTCTCCAATACGGGTCCTATCTGAATTAATATTTAACTTACTTTAATTTTACAAAACAGGTATATAGTAGGAGAAAACGCCCAAACAAAAGAAGCTGCATCGGAAATAGTTCAAATTCTGTCGGAATCGGCCGTTGTTTCACAAGGGGCGCAACAGGATAGTCCTGCGGTTAGCGGTGAAAATACAGTGAAACCTGCAATACCTGAAGAAAAACTTAGTCAAATTCAAGATGAAAACGTCTCATACAGAACACTACGACGAATAGGAATGATAATGAAATTAATCAAAATGCATAGAATCAGACTGTTTTATCAAATCACAAAGCACATTAATGAGGAAGAGATGAAGGAAGGTGTGACTTCCAAAGTGGACAGGGGGACCGTTAACAGAATTTTACAAAACTTAGAAAAAGACGGGCTCCTCAAAGTAGTTCACTTGAACACGAATGAAAAAACGGGTAATACCGTGAAATTTTACGCGGACCCAACATATGAACCAGGTTTGAAGTCAATTTTGAAAGTTCGACTTGGAGAGTAGGTCAAAGAAATTCGTTTTACTGTGTTCTTTTCTTTCAGATGAAAAACAAATGGAAACACTCTACCATATAAATTCTTCCGCTTACAACGGGCCAGATGCTAACAAAACCACGGATGAAAGTAACGTCAGTTTGGAGCACGAATTTTCAAATGTTATACTGGAAAATCTGGGAGAAATGAAAAAAATGTTAAGTGGTTTTGCTCAAAGCGTCGAAAAACCTAGTCAAGTCAATGTGAAAGAAAGGGAACAAGTCTACTCGCCCAAATTTATTCGGTTGAACATTCTACACGACCTGATTTTCTATTTGGTTTACGACTATACGGGAGTTGTGGGAAAAAATCAAAGTGAAATGATTGACGAATTGTGTAAAACGACCGCCGTAGAAGACAAAGTGAAAATTGAAATGCCAAAACTTTATGGCACGCAGTTATCAACGTACATGTTTGTACCACCATTACATCACTCAGGTGTTTAAATTTAATTTTTTCTCAATTGTGATTTTGTCGGATTTGCAACCATTCTTTTTCATTCAGTGCCTTCACATTGTCGGTTTTAAGATTTACGTAGTTTTAGCTTGTACATACCTTAAAACGTGAACTTTGTTTACGTTCTTAAAACAACAAAATGAAGTGAAGGAAACGGTTACAAAGTATTGATAAGAAATTTCAGATTAGGTTTTTATTTTCCATGGCGCAACAATCGAGGCCCATTAGCTCAGTTGGTTAGAGCGTCGTGCTAATAACGCGAAGGTCGTGGGTTCGATCCCCCCATGGGCCATTATTTTTTTTATTCTTCGTACTGATAAAATAATTTTCATTCTAATTTTGAAAGTAATGTAACATTTCAGTCAATAATATTGACGTTTTTAATTTTAGGAAAGATGCCTGGTTGGTTTTTGATATCCGACATATTGATTCGACTGCCGCTGTCGGTTCTGGTTAAAATAGTTAAAGTCGAAACTTGCCCAGAGTTGTGGACCTACTTACATCACCCTATTCGTAGGCATTTTCTAGTCAAAGACCTGCCCGTTCAAGTTAGGCAAATTTTTTTTAATAGAAAGAATAATATGGCCTCTTTGATGTACGAATTTAAGAGACTTTGCTTTATAGGTAAGTGAAATTCGAAACATGAAAAATTTCGATAATCTTCGAAGGGGATGACACATTGCAATTTATTTTCAGGATTACTACAGTTCGGGCCGAAATTTGGAAGAGAAATTTATCAAACTTTTGCGTTCTTAAACAGGAAAGCGACTCTTCTCGACACTAGCAAATCAGCGGCCGGATACTATCATGTTTCTTCTGATACAGAATTTGAAAGAAGGTTATATTACTTCGAAACGAAAAACGATATTAAGAAATATTGGATGGATATGTTCAATATTTGTATGGGGACGAATCTCGGTAAGAGTCGGTCAGAGCTGCTAAAAGGAATGTCAAATTTCGAGTCTATTTTGAATTTTTCTATTCAGGTGTCAAGAGGAGCATGATTGGGAAAGAAATTCGTACGGAACGTGAGTTGAGCAGGGAATCATTGAAGAAAATCGCTGAAGCAAAATCAGTGGAAAAAGTTTTAGAAGATGACAATGGGCACCTTCCGGGGGATGGTTTGGGTGCAGCAGGTTTAGATTCGGCCATGTTTTCATTTCTGAAGAGCAACTGGTCGTTTCCTATTAAGAAAGCCTCGGACGAAGTGAAGAAACCAAGAGCTGTCAAGGTTTTCCTGCAGAGAATAAAGAAAGAACATTTTAAAAAGAGATTGCTATTGAAGAGAAATCGCAGGAAGAAGGGACTCTTAAAAACTGAGCACCTGACTCCGATCACGTCGGACGACAAACCCAAACCTGGAAAGTTTAGAAAGGTGAAAGAACGAGAATGCAAATTCCAGCGAAGGAAGGTAGCCTCCTACGATGAAATCGATTTGGAAGCTTTAAAATATATGAACACACTAAGGGTGACGTGGTCCACAACGGAGGACAATGTACTTCTTATTTGTCGCGTGGCCATGCTGTACCTGTGTCCTAAAGCCCGTACCTTTGTGCGAATTCCTTGGTCGGAAGTTCGTCGAGTCTTACAGGAGAGTTGTCCGGAGTCTCGTAACAAAACACAGAAAGCAATTGCCAGACGGATAGTTTACATGCTGAAAAGCCCAACAACAGTGCGAAGCGTCAATTTGTGCCTTGAAGAACTGAGGGGATTGCCGGAGGTCACTGAAAGGTTCGACTGCTCAGGTTTTTTGGACAACATAAAGCCATCAACGCCAAATTTATCAAAGTTGCAAAACCAGTTGTACCTGAAGTTTCATGAACTAGTCGGATTCTTGAAGGATCGCTTTTTAGAAAGTAACAGTTTTAAAAATGAACCAAAGATGGAGAAAGACCTGATTCCGGATACAATAAATGAGTTCTTCGAAAAATACCAATTCGAAGTTCCCACGGAAACCCAACTGACAGTTAAAAGTGTCAGAGAGAATGTCATTAGAGCTATTTTGATGGTGATTATCACAAATTAATATCTCTTATCAGAGGGCAGTTTGAATTTTGGTTTTAATTGAATTGAATTGATGGAATTTCTTTCAGAGTTCTCTTTCCTGTAGAGCAGACAAAACAAACTCCTCCGTCCAGTTGTTTGACATTTATCGGCAATACAACGATGACGAACTGCAAAATGCAGTGAAGCACTTGTATAGCGACAGAGTCATAACATTAACCAAAAAAAAGGTCGGGAATGCAGTTTTCAAAAGTGGAAAAATCCTACCCTTGTCTTTCACCCCGTATAAATTGTCATTCGCGTAAGTTTCTTTCAAGAGATCTGCAGAGTGAGAGAGAGAGAGATCAGTCTGATTGTTTGATTTTATGCTTTTATTTACAGGTTCCGGACATTATTCAATATGAGATTTGCTCACTCCATCTACTCTGATTCTTTTTTGCAAATAAACAAACTTTTAGAGCAAGACAGCGAAGAAGCGGAGGTCGATTTGAATGACAGCAACATTGCTCTTTTCCTACTCGCCAGCAAAAACCTGGTATCATTTCGTGCCATCATTCCCGAACAGATCATCATTCTGGACGTCAGAAATATTTCGGACGCCGCCTATTCCAAAATGATAGAGAGATATCGCGAAATGCTGTTATTTAGCGGAACGGATTTGAAAGTGGTTTGCTCCTCTGGGAAAATAATTACGAGATCCGAAGAAGGAGAACACACACAGGAAACAGGTGGAGAAAAGCGAGGTTTGCCAGACTCCGAAAGTGTAAACCCAAAGAAACCGAGGCTCGTGGAGGAGAAAATAAAAGATCTGGAACAGGAAATGAATGCTGAGGACGATGCGACCGAGGAAAGGACGACGGATTCTAAACCTGCAGGAAATGAAAAAGATCAATTAAACAGCAAGACAACAAAGTCCTCGAGGGTGATTTTATATATGATGAGAGAAGAGGCAAAAAAGGAAGTAAACAATGATTTTGGTAAAATGGCACAAGAGTTTTATGTCATAAATGCGTCCAAAGTTATGAATAAACTGAATAGTCCAGGTTTGGAAGTTTATACTAGGGAGAATGGCTCCAGTGCAGCTGCTGTCATAACCAAGCAAATCCTAAGGTGAGATTTGGCGAAACGAAGCCCCCTGTTGTACCCATAAGATAGAAAAAAAATTATATGTAAAAAAATCTCGTTTTTTTGTTTGCAGTCGTTCCTCCGTGCCCATGAATCTAGTCGATGAAAATTCAATAGTCTCGAAATTCACAGAAGACAGCTCAGGTATCAGAAGCACGTTGGATTTCATATCTTCAAAGAAAGAAATTGGTGCGACGATCAAAGAGTTGAATTCAAATTGCGAGAGCTCTAATTTGTGCACAATTCTGAGGTACCTGCTCGATACGAAAGTAGTAATTAAAGTGGGTATCACCGAAACCCGGTTCGTCTCTCAGAGGCACTGCACACCGTGGCTGTTGAATTCGTTCAAGATGACGAGACTTGAACGGGAGAAGGTTAAGCCAACAGAGGTGACCGCCGTAACTCTAGAAAAATCAACAGAAACCGAATCAGACACGGACGAAACACCGAGGAAGAAGTTAAAAGGTGTTGTCAGCTTGAATGAGATCAAGGGTGACGATTACGTCCCACCAGCTTGGTAAGTTCCGGATTAATAGAAGGTTGGGTCAAAAGAAAAGCAGTTTTGAACAGTTTTCCATATTTCAGTTCTACCGATGTAAATAACAAAATAAAAATTATAATTAGACCTTGGATCCGAATAGATGGGTCGTTGAATCGGAAAGTTTTGGACAGATTTCTGGGAGCCGTTTTGGCACACATCATGGTCAATCCTGGAATAACAATTGCAGATGTCATGGACAAATTTTCACCGGCGATCACACCCGTCTGGACGAAAGATTTAGTCGAAATACTGTTTGACATCGGATGTGTCACATTCACGACTTTGGTTGTCGTCGAGAAAGCAAACTTGTTCTCAAAATCTGTCGTTCAAGTATCAGGTACGAAAGGGCCGTTACGACTGCTTTTGATCAGTTTTGCCAAGAAATTTAATGTGACGGTGTTTTCCAGATTGTTACACTGGACTGGAAGAAGATAATTTTGTCGCCGTTGAAGCCAAAATGGACGCTATAACAACGCTAGGACTTTTTATAGGGAAAAAAACATATACGAAGGATTTTCTTTTAGATTAACGAAAGGAATTGTTTTTATCCTTTTGACTGAGATAATTTTTTACATTTTCCATTATGTAAATAACTGCAGTGACGTGCGTTTTATGTGCAGTAAAAATAGCATGCTTTATTATACAGATGATCATATGATTTTTATTACCCGTTCGAATAGAAATAATTTATTTCGCAAATACAAGATGTTTTTAAAATAAAATTATATTAAAAAAATTTAAAAAATTGTTTTGGTAGTATCCTACTTGTCAGAGCAGAAACAGAAGGCCGACCACAGACGTTGTGGCTTTCCCTGCATTCCCTGCTTTACATTTACCTCTATGGTTCCTGTTCTTACGTTTGAATTGAAGGCTAACCGTACGTCAAAATTACTTTCTTATAATTTATTTTTTTATTATCTTCTCTACATTAATTTACGATAATTTTTTTTCCTATTGTGAGTGTGTTGCTAGGGCATAATTTTCATTATAATTTAACATTTTGTCAAGTTTTAGTATGGAGGAGGAAGAAGTAGATTACATGTCCGATGACTTTCTTGCTAGTTGCCTAGGTACTAACACTGATGGATCGGGTGATGTCAGACCAGGGCTTCTCAGAAATCGTAGGGAACAAAGAGAGCATGAGTTGATGAAGCAGAGAAAAAATGCTGCCGAATTAAAGAAAAAACCTACCGAGGTTTGTCAGGCAGAGGCACTTCATGAAGGTCTTAACCAACCAATTAGTTCTACAAACAAGGGTTTTTCCATGCTAGAAAAGATGGGGTTTAAATCTGGTATGGGGTTGGGCAAAAATAATTGTGGCATTGTAGAACCGATTGGCATAACCATAAAAAACAATAAATTAGGATTAGGTCGTAAAGCACCCCAAAAAGTTGAAAAACCCAAATCAAAGGTAGAGAACAAATTGGAGCAGTTGAATGAGAAAGATTTTATGGCATTTCACTCTAGAAAAGATAGAGAAAGAAAAATTGTAAGTGACTTAAGAAAAAGCCAGAGAATTTGTAAAGAATTAGACCTGAAGGATAGTAAAAATGAACCCAAAGAAACATGGTTCTGGCCAGATGAACCCAAAACAGAGGAAGATTTGGAGGACAATCAAAAAGAGAATGATGATGATGAGTTAAGAAAAACAGATGAAGTAGAACTGAGTGATGAGGACAAATTGGAAATGCTCACTCGTTACCTAAGGGAAAATTATTATTATTGCATTTGGTGTACTGTGCAATACAATGATGAGAATGATATGAAAGAGTGCCCAGGTTGCACTCGAGATGACCACTAAAATACATGCCAAAGCAGCAGAAAAAGTCCTGAAATAAAATTTTAATAGTTCATATTGAGAATTAGCAATATATTGTTTCAAAACAGAGAATCATTGGCATCACTGGTTCCTCTAACACCAAAAACAATATAAAAGTAATATTACATGAATGAGGTGTTTCCCTTTGAAGATTTGAAGATTTGAGCATCAAGCTAATAAATTTATTAAATGGTCATGACTGGTCCAGCAGTAATATAAAATTTATGTGTTAAATTGTGAAATCGGAGAAAGTGATGATTGCCAAATGATATGTAACCGAAAAGGTGAGGTGGGGGGTGGGGGCGAGAAAGCCGAAAATCGAAATTTTGTCCAATTTAAAAAGTCGATCAAGCATCATTCCTTTTGTTTATATTTGGTTGGCAATGACAGTAACAACGTCAGCCATGACAAACTGTGTGAAGTGTACCAGATAGATTCATTTAATTTGATTAGAATCTCAAATTTGTTTTCAAGGAGAGATAAAAACCACAGCATAAACAGCATGAGTTTTTTAATAGGTAAAATTTGTTGTCACCTATCAGCAACTGTACAAAAAAAATTGAATTTACATGGTCTGCAGTGTTTTGTAGCGCAAAGAATGTTTTTAAACAATTTCATTCCACAGGGAGAAGACTTCTTCTTCAGACAGGTATGTTGTCCAGAGCATTACATCCTGAATTGTTCATCCGAGTCACATACTGATAGATCACAATTTTGTCACAGCTATTTGATAGAGAAAGCTGTACATACACTTATTTACTGGCTGACACAAAAGAAAAAGAAGCAATTTTGATTGATCCTGTTTTGGAGCTTGCTGAAAGAGATGCTCAAGTGGTGAGGGAGTTGGGCCTTAAGTTAAAATATGGAGGTACATAAAATTGGATTTTGTCATTTTGCTATAAATGTGAAGATAAGGTTAATAGTTGGAATTGTTTAATTATTTTTAGTTAATACACATGTTCATGCTGATCACATCACTGGAACAGGAAAATTAAAATCAATCTTTCCAGAATGCAAAAGTGTCATTTCTAAAGCTAGTGGTGCTGCTGCTGATGTCAAAGTAACAGAGAATGATTCAATTCAGTTTGGAAAGCATAAACTTGAAATAAGACCCACTCCTGGTCACACCAATGGTACTTATTTTTTTCTTAATATAGAATTTAATATTGGAAAACATCATGTATTATAAAATGACATGTGCTTTTAGGTTGCCTTACATATGTTTGTCATGAACAAGGACTTGCATTTACTGGTGATACGCTTCTCATCAGGGGCTGTGGAAGAACAGATTTCCAAGATGGAAGTTCAGAGCTTTTGTTCCAGTCTGTCCATGACAAAATTTTTACACTTCCAGACAATTATAAGTGAGTATTTCATTAAACCTGTGTTCTGATTAATCATTGAAACATACAATTGAACGATGACAGTTCTTTTTTGTTAAACAAAAGGTTGTTCCCAGCACATGATTACAAGGGCCTGACTTCCACAACAGTCGGTGAAGAGAAAAAGTACAATCCGAGACTGACCAAACCGTTGAATGAGTTCATGGATATAATGAAGAATCTTAATTTGGCATATCCTAAAATGATTGGTGGGTTTGCGGCCTCGTGCAGCACTTCAGAAAACTTTTTTCAATGGAAATTCTAATTCAAAATTTGTGTTGCAGATAAAGCTGTGCCTGCGAACAAAATCTGTGGCTACCAAGAGGGCATACCTGGATAGAATGCCTGTAAGTCCTACATTTGTGGCTTATGGGAAAGGGAAATGTACGCAGATAAGACTTTCAGTGCGTTTGATTCTTCTGTGAAGAAATCAACGTTTTTTAGTTTTTGTATAATAATAGTTGTAAAATGTTATAATTGAATTCATTACAAAAACATACAAATATGGCTTTCAAATTTTTTTATTAATGTGTTTATTTTGTGAGTCACCAGTGTAATTTTGCTGCTCTGATTTGAATTTTTTAGAGGTGCAGACATTTTGTTGATAAATTTGACTGACAATTATTTATAGTTGCAACTGAATTGGTGACACGGAGACACCAACAACATTCAGAACGAGTAAAGGTCTAAACACGGACGGACAATTTAACTGATTGCGTTATCATGTCAGAAAAACACACGACTCAACATTATCTTTATGATTTATTATAAATAAAAAGAGAGATATAACAGAAACAAATAAATTTTTGGAGATGATAAAAAAATTACAAAACGCAAAAATTTGTATACAAAGAGAGCGCGAGAATTTCCAAAAAAGTTTTTCCACTACTTTCATCCATTTATGTAAAATAATAATAATAATAATAATAATAATAATAATAATAATAATAATAATAATAATAATAATAATAATAAATGAAATTCAAAAATAACAAATTTCGAACGGGGGGTTTTTCTTTGCACTTTTCCTTTGTTTACATACAAACACACACTAACACGTGGCTAAACGTGCACGTGTTATTTAATTTATTTTTACATTTCATATTGCTCCATCTTTGTTGTTTTTTTTTCGTATTCGGAAATTTGTTAAGACTACACATTCTCCTTTTTGACTCCCTCGTGAACAGAATTTAAGATAAAAGTCGAATTGGATATGTACAAGCCATTTGATAGAGCCCGGAGAAAACGTTCCGGAGTTCCTTGCCAGTGCCCGAGTACCTGAGTGTCCGAACGTTTAGAAGGAGAAAACTTTTATTAACGTAATCTACACGTATTTTGATGTACGCAGGTATTCATATTTATGTACATATATAATAAACTAAAGAATGTATACTTTTCAAGTTTAAGTTAGTTTTTTTTAACAGTTTTTCTAATGGGCTTACAAAGATTTTAAAAATTTAAATTTCACCGCGTTCGAGAAACTCGGCACGTGCAACAGAACGTTCCTTGACACGTGGGGTACTTGTCGGAGCAGAGGGAGTAGTACTTGTCAGTTTGAATTTAAATTTTCAACCAGTAGATGTACACTACGGGTACGCAGTGGGGTTTGTTGCGTGGTGACGTCAAGGACTCCGCTGCAATTTCGCACTGGGGAGAAGAACTGATTCATTTGACCTTTTGCGGAATTTTTAAACTTCCCATCACACTTTGGTCACTTCGATAACAGTCTAACTGTGATTTGATATGATAATCAATTTATATAGTAACTTTGCGAACACGTAAGTCACGGTCACACCGATTAGTTGGAGCAAGAGTAACTTTCGGAGGAGCCGCCGCACGGTTTTATTGTCTCTGGGCTCTACGATGTGGCCGAGTACCAATTTCCAGTTTTGTGGGGGTCCGGATATGATTTGTTAGGGTGGTACAGGTGAAATCCCGCGCTCTGGTACTGATCCAGGTAGTCGAGGCTTGGGTGAGCCGAATAGGCTTGTGGTTTTAATGGCAGAGGTTGCGCCGGTGGTGTCGGCTCCAGGTAAGGATGCCTAAGCTCTGAATAGTCCAGTAGCTGATGTTTGTCTCTCGGAGACACCGACGATGGCGGCGTCATGGCCGAGTGGTAGTCCACGTGGTAGCCGGGATACGGTAGCGTGTTAAACGTATCGTTGGTTCCGGTTTTACCAAACTGGTGGTCACCGTACGTCGAAGAAGTCTCGCTTCCAGGCGGGGTGGGCAGAGGTCCTTGTCCTTCGGAGTAGTACCCTCCTCCTGTAGGAGTTCTGCCACCGGCGTGAACGTTTGCCCTAATAACGCTTTCCCTATTGGCGTAGAGCTGTCTAAGAAGAGCAGAGGCCGGCATGGCTTGACCCAGGTGGTGCCCCACCCATTGAATGGCCCCTCTTTGTTGCTTCAATAGAGCGTCCGTGCTGAAATCCGTCGGCTGGTGAGATGGCGGCGTTGTCGTTGGCAGGTGTTTGCTCATGGCGTCTTCGAGATCTTTGACGGTACCCCCCGTGTCCTGATGAGGGCTCGAATGCTCAGACAGAGGACTCGACCTTTTCGTCATTTCTTCTTCTTCCGACGTCTCACCTTCCTGAGTCAGTTTTCGCTTTTTTGATTTTCTTTGGGTTCTGCTTTTGTCTAAATTGCTTAGGGGTATGTTAACGACGGCTCTGTTCACCTGCAAGACAAAACCAAGGTGAGTTAATTCAAAAAAAGCAAATTTCACATAATTTTCATTAAAATGTTATATTACTTTTATTCTGTCGCAAGTTGGAGTTCCCTGAAGTTGTGTAGTCTGATCAGGTCGATTGTGTCGTTCGCTGGGGCTTTCTGGAGATCTGCCTTCAGAGTTGGGAGGTGAACTGTGGGAGTCAGGAGTGAAACTTGTTGGTCCCCCACTGTTTTGTCCTAGAAATACACGGTTAACTAAGTAAGATTTTGTCTCTAACATCGCTGTACGTGTCAAGCACCGAGACACCCGGGGAATCGATACCAGCGCAGCCACAAGTACGTTTCTGTATGCAAATTTCTGTACAGGCACCCAAGCCGTCGGTAGCGTCATGACGAAATGAAAGTCAAACAGTCACGTGGACAAGAACACACGAAACAATAACCCACGAGATACTGTCGTGCCTTACCTCCTTGGTCTGCATCTGGCGAGCCGTTTTCCGGGTCTTGTCCAGTCTCCCTTTTGATCGTTGGATTTGCGTTCTCCATCTGACAACAATCCATGACCAAGTGTCCGTATTCCCTAGCGCTGAGCACATAGTTGACGCAGATGACATTCTGCTCTTCAGCGTTTTTTGAATTGCACACGACAGTCGCACACGTTTGAATCCAAGTGTAACCGCCACTTTTATTCATCAGTCTGTAGTAGTGGGTCAATACCTGACCTTTATTTATTAAATCTATGTGACATTTTCTTAATTTATTGGCGTCTTCGCCGTGGCAGAGAGTGTACAAATTCCGTCCGGTTAATTCCTCCGCCGTGTAATCTAACAGTTCCGAAACTCTGAAACAAAAACCACCCCAAAGGGCCCAGGTTAGTGCGGCCGTAACAACTGAAACCTGTGAACGAAAACAAAAGACAACAAGGAAAACTAACCTTGGCTCACAGTGAGCTATTCTGAAATCGAAGTTTATTCTGGTAACGAACATATCGGATTCGAGTCGGATTTCGTGAACACTCGGGGGAGGAAGGGCAATGGCAAGTGCCACCATGCCCAGAAGTGGTGGCGGCGATTTTCGACTATGTGAAAACGTATATTGCGGTCTTAGTCTACACAGTAGTAGCACCACCTGAAAGAAAGAGAGAGAGAAAAAAGACAATGCGAATGAATGTTAAGGGCGAAAATGTAAGGGTAGGAGGAAGTTTCGGGCTATTCGACACTCACCCTGTATCCACTAGATTTAAAATGACAGCCTCTTTTCGTCAGTGTCGATTTCATCCTAATACAAAACGCTCTATCTAAACCTTTGTACATTGAACTGCTAGTGATGGACATTTGGGTCGCCACTGAAAGAAAAAAAAATGACATCGGTAAAAAAGTATTCAGGGGATTGTTCACTTCCCGTGTGCCATCAAACGTCCACTAACCGTCCGGATTTGCCGTTCCAGAACTGGAATTGACGTCGTCGTTCCCGGACGAGGGAGACGACAGTCCTTGAGACTGCGAGAGTCCCAGACCGAGTTGCTCGGCCATTTCAGCGTGGTCACTGTGATGAATGTAGTCGAATATGCTGCTTCCAGACATCTCAACCTGAAACGACAAAACGGGGAAGAGATGTAGATCTCTGGGAAGAATTCAGGTTCAGGTGGCAGGTTCCGTTCGATCGGGCACGAGTTGCCAGGTGGGTGGAGGCCTGCACCTTGTAAAAGAACACAAATGTGACCGAGTAGACCAACACTCTGCGTATGTGTTGTGCGGCCATCTTTGTGTCGGGAACCCGGGGATCGCAGAAGCCTATTGATTGCCTGATAGCAATGAGAGTCACGTTCGCGAACGTGAGGAGCATTCAGCTTGCCTCTGCTGTTCGCCTTCCCATTTTATGAACAACTTTCAGCCTCCCTGCCTGCATTTTCGCCCTTATAATTTCTTCAGCGAATATTTTCGACTGTTTAAAATCATTTCACCCGACCAAATTGATGACAATAAATGATATTAAATACAAGTGAAGAAGATACTTTTACCAAGATTTTCACTCTGGAAGAAGATTCTCTTTCGGAAGTATGTGAGTCTAAGTTAAACATGCTTTCTTATCAACTCTAAGAGCTTTAATTTTCTCCGGATCCATTTACTGAAAAACGGGTTCCAACAAAAGATGCCAAACGCCTGGGGTGTAACATTCTGGGTGTAGCCGATGAACGGAAACTCAACCAGAAATGAAAAAAAAATGTCCTCGGTACGTTCAGAGCACGCGTTGAGTACTAGTTAATCTTAGCTATAGTTCTGTTCTTGGAAAAAAATTACTTGTCAAAATTAAAACTTACCCCGACAACTGCAGGTGATGGACGTTGATGGAGGCAAGCAAATAACAGGAAAGTTTACTTACCTGAGTTGACATTCCAGGTGGACACCGAACCAGGAGACTAACATTTCGAGTTATCTGACCGTGTTAGACGAAGAGATAAGAGCCACTTAAATGCAAATGGCGGCGAGAAAAGTTATAATAAATTCATTTTTCTCCCTTTAATTTGCGAGAACGAGAACTTGATGTAAACACAAGTTTTAATTAAGCTATCCGAAACTGTTTGAAGACAAATTTGATTAATCAAGCTTTTTATTATTTGCTTTCTGTCAAGAATTCGACATCGTCTCCGGAATTTAAATAATCTTCTTCTGCGGCGAAATTAGTTTGGAGTGTACCTACCTAAGCAGTCAGTCGAAGCCCGAGAAACATCTTTCGACCAAGTAAAATAAGAGCGAACAATAATTTAAAAAAAAGCAGCTAAAATTGTTCACACAGAAAGAAACGGGAAACGAGAATGAGTGTAAGACGGGAAACGGAAGCAGAAGGAAAAGAACGGAAATGGGGAAGCGTGGAAAACCTGGGAAATGATAAACCTCACCTGCGAGAGCCCCAAGTGAATGGAGACAGTCTCAGGTACATAGAGCAACCGTCCGTCTGCCGCCACGACTATTGGAAAGCCGTCGAGAGACTGAAAATACATAAGATGTTTCGTTAGAAAATGTTGAGCCTCACCTGAGAAAGGCCGAGGTAAATGGACACTGTCTCTGACACATAAAGAAGCCGACCATCAGCTCCCAGAACAAGTGCGAACCCGTCCATCGACTGAAAGTAGAAAGCCATCGGAGGGTTCAATACATAAACACTTGAGTATATTTCACATACAAATAAATATGCGCAACAGATCACCGTCATTCTCTCAGAAACTAAATTATTTTCAGTATATATAGTATACAGTATACAGTATTGTCTATTCTCAGCACCTGACGGTCTACGAATCTATGATTATGTATTTTCCAGCTGTGTTACCTGTAGTATGTGAGTTCCCTGATGTTGTTCAAACATTTCTATCGCCAGACCTGCTGGCGTCCTCCTTGAAGGACCTGAAAAAAATAAACAAAAAAAGAACTCTTAAGTTCGCCTCCGGTGATTATTATTCGTTTGGTGTCTACATGTGGGGATGTTGGAACTCTCAGTCTGCTGATTGCACACGGCAATACGCTGCCTTCTTGATGCGGCAGGTGTTGTTTCAAAGCTCGACATAAATGAATAATTTGTCTCTGGTGCTTCGGTATCTGATTCCCCCAGAATGTTTCTGACTTGCACATCATTTTCAGTGATTTATATAATTTTAATACGCGTACATATCAGCAGTAATACAGACGAACGAATTATTCATTAAACAATAATTTACTTGGTATCGTCAGGTACTCAAGTGTTACACATTAATAATTATGTTACGTGCTACATTAAGAGTTCAAGTAAATAAAGAACTGCTTAGAGAAACTTGTATTTGTGTCTAGTAGTTATAAACTTCGAAAGGAGAGATACATGTGAGAGAACAAGTAGTCTACTACTAACAAAATAGTATATATTTTGCGTAAAAGTTCATTATTTACAGTATAATATATATACATTGGTAACGATAAGAAGTTGTAGTTACTAAGAGAAGTATCCGACAACCGCCTACCGCGCACGTGGTTCTAAAACAATGTGGCGACAAATTAAATTCATCGGTGTCGATCACCGGTCGAGACCGGCCATTTTTTTATTTTTATTTTGCGGCGACGAATTCGGTTCGTCAGAGTCAAATTTGAGCTAACGAAGGAATTCGTCGAAGCCTTTTGAATTTGTAAATTGACAAAAGGACACGTTCTAAACTGAATCAGTGTCCTCCGTCTCTTTCCCTGCCATCCCAACAAATCGAATTTGCATTGCGCAATAATTCAATTATCTACCCGCTCATTGGGAGCCCTCAAATTTCGTTTATTTAAGCCTCCTTCACGTGAAATCACCGCTGCGTTTGGGTACACTCCAAGGAAAGAAGTCGACACGTCGCCTCGGGTCGACTGGGAGGCCTTGCCTTGGGAGACGGGGAAGGGCACGACCACGTCAAAACCTTGAGAAAGCCGTGTGTGAACCTGCGGACCGAACCTGCGTGTCAGCCACCGCCAAACTTTGAAGGTTTTCAAAGGAAAAGCCTGGATGGAGCGAAGCCTCCGAGAACTCTTCTCTCCCGGTGTGTGTGTGTGTGTGTGTGAAAATGGAGAAACAAATTTAAACAAAACAAAAACCAGAATGGAAATGGAAAAAAAAATGATTTGTCTGACCTTAGACAATGAGATTAGATTTGGAAACAATCGGCGGTCCACCGCTCAACTCTTTCATTAACCGACGAAATTGTCAGAAGTTAATTTGCCTTGAAACCTTTTCTGTGCCTGAACCGCCAATTATTGATTTTCCTATTGTAATTACCGTGTGCAATGGACAGTGGGAGAAATTCCGAAAGTCGGAGAAACGAATTGAATTTTTTGTCTACTCCTTTAAATTTTTATGTGTTTTCAAAAAGAGAGTCCACAAGGTACGAGACACGATCGGACTCGGACGGTACAATGAGAACTTGCGAGGATGGAACAAAAGCGAGAGAGCGGAGAACCCCAAATCAATCTCCTGTACATTTTGTATTTGTATGAAATCAGTAGAATATATATTCTGTTGTTCTTTGTACGATGTTAAAATACAAATGGCGTCACGAACTTTCAGCCGAACTCATGTGGTTTGTAATGCTGTGTGTGCTGCAGTTAAAATATATATTGTAGCCCTTCAACCGAATTCAAGTGTTTTGTAATTATACTTTGCATTGTAAATGGAACCTAAACATATGGGTTTATTAATATATATAATAAGAATGTATTGGGTAATATTACACCTGGATTTATTACACAATTCCTAATCGCATTTCATGGTTAATGCGATACATATGTATTACTACGTATCACTAAATTATTAACTTAACCTTTTTCTGTTATTGTTTGAGTTGAGTGTAATTTTATCTATTGAATTAATATTTTACGTGGTTTTGGCGGTTCCCTGTGTCTTACAAAGTTAGTGTTGTGCCTAGTTATGTTTGCACTGGGTCTTGGAGAAAAGAGCTAGACAAGAAGAAAAGCCTACGATATAAAATTTCACCCCAAAGACCGAGGTGAAACCCTGTCAAAACATCCAACGTCCCTTAATTTTGGTCGGAAGAAAACTGAATTTTTTTTCCCCGTCTTTTTCTTGTGCCGAACTGAATGACTGGAATAAATGGTTGACGATTACTATTCAGGGTCAAGGATCAGGAAAAACAGGGTAGCTGATGGACTGTCGAAGGGAATCTGCCCCCGTGGTGTGTGTGTGTGTGTCTGCATGTCGTCCACCCTCGAGAGACCGCCAATTAGCAATCAGCAGCAATCAAAGTGAGATTTAAGTGAATTATCCAGGATTCTGACGTTTTCCTTTGAACCATTCCTCTCCTCTCTAGGAGTAGAAGAAATAGCATCGGATAGATGACCGGAACGTACCTTTGAGTGACTTATTGGGTGGAGGATTGTCCCTCTGCCACGGCGGATCTCCGTGACCGGAAAAGTCCCGTAGCTTGAGATAGCTGATGGTCAGCCGAATTATGGAGGCTTTGTCGAGTTGTGAGGTGATCGCCGCCGGAAGTGGCAGCATTTTGGCCAGCTCGTAAAATTCGAAATTTTCTTTTCCACGTCTCGAACGGGCCGCGTCTCGACTTTTCTCCTTTCGCAATTCCAAAATGCTGCAACACAAAACGAAAATAAGAAAATTAAAATATAAAAATAAAAGTCAGAGACAAAGAGAGCAAGGCTGAATTTCGGTCGTGTGCAATTCGGTTCGATACCGCGGACAAACACACAAAAAAAACAACAACAACAACAAAATACAACGACCTATCTTGTATTAGTAGCTTGTAGGAGACCGATTCATTGCGTAACTGCGTAAATACGCAGGTAAAAGGGAGATTTGAGTGTTTCACACAAGGCGAACTCACTCGGAGAATGGCGCAGAAATGACGGCCGACTCGAAAACTGTCAAATTCATAAGCGTCGCGTCCCTGTGGCACATATACATTTACTATATATGTCTACGAAGGCAGCGAACGAAAAAATACCAAAAGAACCTTCCATCAGAGGGTTATTAATTGATATGGAGTGTATAAACTCCAAGTGAATAGTATATTTTTGACAATTATATATTTAAGGCACCCCTGTACCATCTCTGGTTCTCCAGGGCACCTGTACAAAGTTTCAGAATTCGTAAAACTTCTGTAACCAAATTTAACCAAAAGGGCTACTATTGTTTGTAGACCTTTGCAACCGATTGTGCATCACATGTCACCGCCGGTCATATTGATGAAATCATACATAAAATGTGTTGCCCGTACAATTACCACAAATAACATGTGTTATTGCCTTAGCGGGGGGAAAGAGAACTAACAGGGCAGTTTTGAAGATTCAAAATAGATGCAGAAGGGGATAGTAAAATCCTAGACAACAAAAATGTAAAAAAAAAAAATAGATTTCGTTATTCTGGTAGAAATAACGGGAGAGTGTAGGAAAGGGTCCAGACTCCTTACGAGGAGAAAGAGAAGGAGGCTGCGTCCTCAGATGAAGCCTTAACCTTTCCTATTTGGGCGGAAATGGCGGGGGGTTTTAATTTCTTAGGATTTGTTCCTGTTTCTAATCATAAGGTCCCTTTTTTTTTCCTTTGGATCTTATCTGACGGACACTATTCACATTTATGCCTCCTCTGGGACGTTTTCCCCGGTCCCGACAATGCTAACAGATTTTATTATCGGGAAGAAACTTTTGCCTTTGGTCAGCAATCGTCGAACTCGATTCAATAAAATGTTTTCCTTCGCATTGACCCAAGCCTCTCGACCTTCCTCATTGACTCGGGTAGATTCATTTTCTGATTAATTTTCTTATTTTTCCAGTTTCTTCCTGTTTTGTGCGACTGCGGACGACTTTTGTGCGCCAGAAGGTCACGACCACCGCGTCGTTTCCCTAAAAAAAATGCATCCCTCTGGAGTTGTTCGGGGGAAGGGTTCGCGTAACGGTATTCTATAGCAAAGCCAAAGTGATGATGACGTGAACGTGCCGCACAAACATAATATTAAATATCTATATACTTAAGCAGAAAATTAGTATACAATTATTAAATAAAAAAAAAGGCTTAAGCGTGAGTAATTGCAATGGCCGTACTCCTGCCTCCCTGTGCTGTAATTTCGAAAACTCCGCATTCAGTCCTGCACGCAAAACAGTCGATTAACTTTATCGAAAGAAAATATGACAAAAAAGGTTGGGGATTTGAAGTGAGAAAAGGTAGAAGGAAAAGGAATTTTCAAACTCCTCTATGGTATATAATTTTTAAAGGGACGAGGATGAACTGCTAACTTTCTTTGTAAGTAAAAGTTGTGATGTAGAAGGAGATAACCTAATAAGGGCTAAGGAGGAATAGAAAGAGAAAAAGGAACAGAAAAATTGGAAGCCCCCGAAGGATAGGAGAGAGAGAGAGAGAGAGAAAGGCCAATTTGAGCCAATTTGACCGAAAGTTCAGCTTAATTTTGTTTTCACACGATGCTCCTCGTCCACTCGACTTTCTTCAGTCCTCCTGGGATCTTCGCCATTTTACTCCCCCAAACTCGTGCACATTCACACCATCCTTTGTCTTTCCTTTTTATCCTTTGAAATGGAAACTGAATCTGTCGTCTGCTTTCACCGGTGGCCTTCTTTCCTTTTAGCTTTCTCCATTCTCACCCGATGCCAACTGTCCCACTGCCTCCCACGCCTTCTCCCAAGCCAATTTCCGCAACTCTAACGCATCCATCATCGATTCATTTTTCGTTTCACGTCTTCTATTCTTTTTTGTGCTGTTTCATATCAATTTACACGCGACTTATGTAACGATATACTTGAACCGTTTCCGTCACCGTTACGTGTGAGTCCAAAACGTGGAATGTCTCATCCCCTGGACTTCAGTTACCGCCCTGGTTCCGACGAATTATTCCGGGTAAGTTCTCCTATGTGTGATTCACAACAAAGACGTTGGCGTATATAGTGTCTGACCAGTACAAGTTGACCGGTCAACTAATGTCAATAGAATTATTATACAGTTATTGAAAACCCTTAGATTCTTACACAGCCTTGTAAGGTCGTCGCGGGGGTGGTGTCAGGGCAAACCAAACCGAAGGCGAACAATTTAATATTGTATATGAATGAAATGAAACGAGCGGGTCGGACCCTCTACAACTGTAAATGAAGACCGAAGATTAGGAAAATGAAAGCTTTGGGACGGTTATTGAGGACTTCTAATGTCTGAAGAGTAAACATTGAACTCGTTGGACAAACACAGGCCCGAGGGATGAGACCGAATGATTTTTCTGATTGACTCGAACGTGGACAAACACGTCAAAGTCTAGGAAACGTGATCGGAAACTACAATTTCTATTATTTAAATCAATCCGTAAACTTTGCGGAGAGGAAAAAGCTTGCTGAACCTGAGCGTTGGTGGTGGCAGACGCGGCGACAATTCTACAGGTTACTTCTTTATGTACACAACTATACCACACGTGCAAGAAATGATATTTTATAGACCGTTATGTTCCTGACAGAACATGTTACTCTCCACTTAACAGTTAACAAAACAACGTTATTCAATATGAACGGGTCGGAGTCATTCCTCATAGGTGAAATTAACCATCAACTACCTGACCGTATTGAAATGAACCCGACCGAGTTCCACGGGGGCAATGCAACCCCAAAAAAAGCTCAAACGCTGCGGTGGAAGAGAAAAAAAAGACAGAGAAAACGGTGAAGTAGGTTGTAAACATATTTTACTGCGAGTCCCAAAGCACAGAGGTGAGGTTTTCTTGTTTACTTAGCAGAAAATTCTCATCTAGAGCGGAGTTCTTTTCAAAATCGGTAAGTAGAATGCCTGAGAGGATGATTATTTCAGACTATAAACCACCTCGTAAAAACATCTTCTGTTTTTCTTACTCGTCTTCTCTTTTTCAAGTCCTACTTCAGCTTTTCTTCTCGGTCTGTGGAGAGAGCAACAAATTTGAGTAAAAGTATTTGCGTTCGTCAAAAATAGACGCAGGAAGGATTGTGACGTCTTTGAGAGTAGGTCCAACCTACCGGTACGGTTTCAGATAGTATAAATTTTACCACGATTATAATATAAAATAAAAAGTTTCTGTAAATGTATGGTTTACAAAAATTGTGATACTTCGGTAACTAACTTGTTTCTTCAAATAAAAATTAATATTTTCAGGAGTCAAATAAGCAAAATCGTGCCAAAATAACATTCCTCATGATTGAACGCAGACAGCATTATGTAGCAGGATGTAATATTGAGAGGACATAGATAATATTAATATAATATAAACTGCCGATAAAAATAATAAATCAAGTAAAGTCCACTGAAATAGAACTATAATATCATATTGAAATGTGAGTTGTTTTGTTCAACACTTGTATTTTGCTTTCTTTTCCGGCTCCGAATGGATTCCACTTCTAGGGTTGAATCGACCTAAAGGGCAATCGGAAGGATGTCGGAGGTTTTGCAAAATCATAATTGACAGTAAAGGAAGAAGGCCCAGGACCCAAGTGCAGTTGTCTTCAAAGGCACGTCTGTCCAGGTAACGTCCGTTTCCTGTCGATACGGCCGCTGCTCCAATCGGCTTCCAGCACTTGGGACATTTCTTGGATTTAATTTTGGTTTTATTGCATTTTAACTGTTTTCGGTCTTCTGTTTAGATTTTTTTTCCAGGGTTTAAATATCCGTTCTATGACGACTGCCTTTCTGACTTTTCTTAACTCAGAGAACCGAACCTTTCCGCCTGAATCCCATCTGTCGCGTTTGGTTTGAGATTTATCGTAGCGATCGTCGTCTCCCCACAATCCTGAACTAATTAATGGAACTTTTTTTGTGTCTACTTGAACTACGACGCAGATGTACAGATCTTTATTTTACGTAAATCCTTGGTTCGTGGGTATGTTTACCGACTTAACATCCACGATCTAACCATTCGAGTGGTTTTTATTATAATTTGTACCCTCGTGATCTCAACTATTTCTTATTTAACGGCACTATCCCCAAGAAAGATAGTTTTTCCATTAAAAAGTTTTGGGTGTTGTAAAAACTCTAGATAAATCATTACTGTTATGGAGCAAGTTAAATGTGTCGAATACCACGCACCACCCAGGTGGTAGAAACTGTATGAATTCACTGTATCGTGATAGCTTCGTGAAAAGTATATTAACTGTAAATAACCGAAAATAAATTATAATACAAATCAAATTAAAAAAGTTGGCTGTGGAAAAATGTAATTTGAGAAATTTTTCCCGGGCCACAGGGTAAGAGAAATATAAATTACAATTCTGTCACAACGTACATTTTACGTGTTCGGACTGCTTAAAGAGGTTTGTCCCTTTGCCTGGAAGAATAAGGTGCGTCTAAGGGAAGAAAAATATTTGTCACCTCATCTCTCTCCCTCTCTCCCCCCTCTGGTAACTTAGCACTGGGCCCTTCGGTGTCTTCGTCCAACGTTTCTCACAAAAAGAAATTTCTCACTTTCACCATTGTCAGAAACAAATACTGGCGTTGGCGAATGAAAAGAAAAATATTGACAAAAAAAACTAATGGTAGCTCCACCGAGTAAAAAACGTAAGTGCAAGTTCAGCAGTGCAAGAAATGAAATTATTTGATTTCAAGTGTAAAATAATGCTCGGAGCTGTAACATTTTAAATTTAATTTTCTTCTCGGAAAATACAACTTCTCTTTCTGGGGTGGTTTACCCTACCCTAAAGAAGAAGTGTTGACGAGTCAGGGTCAAAATAATCAGGTACGGTGTGACAAAGAGCACCCGCTAAGTAGCTCGCAGCAGGAGGAATACTGTTAATTGTAGTACTATATAGGAAGTCACATTAAGCCCGCCATCTTTGATTTGAAATAAGTAAAAAAAAACACTGTAAAGAGATTTACACTACGAGTACTTGCTGTCAAAATTCGTGCAAATATTATTTTAATAAACAGAACATGCCCTGTCTGTTGGTGCGAGATTGGGGCGCAGGCATCGCCAGGTACGAACCAGGAATGGGTGAATGCCGAACTCATTCCGAGGTTCATGTTGAGATCCGGTCTGGACAATCCGAGGTTCATGTTCACCCCGGCCTGATGACGCTGGAAGGACGAAGTCACGGCATAGTCCATGGCGACGGCTTGGTAGGGCAACATTCTGTCCCTTCACGTAAGAGAACGACTCACTTCGGCAACTTACACAACCGAAAACCCGACGAGAACCCGTTGGCAGACCGTATTACTTGCGATGTTACGACCGGTTTCCCGCAAAAAAAAAAAAACAATATGGCAGAGGAGACGAGTAGACGCGGAAACTGCATCCGGTGCGTCACGACAGAGGAAGTTTCAAAATTTCGACACGATTTTTTTGTGCAGGTTCATTCGGATGAACGTTTTATGAATATCTAAGGTGGACCGTGCTCTAATGCTGCGAATGTCCCTACGAAATCCCGAGCTTTCCGAAACAATTTCTGTTGTTGAACGATCGTAAGAAAAAGCGGTAAATTCACGACAGCAAAATCAAATTCTGGTTCAGTTTAGAGTAGCAAAATTAAAAAGAGTTGACTCTAAGAAGAGGGAGCTGGGAGCTGGGCAGCACCGTAGCGTCTCCCGTCTTCTTACAATTCCCAATGTACGGTTAAAAGCGCTTGTCAAAGGCGTTACGCACGGCCCGTTTCGAAATGTTCAGAGCTTTCATAAGCTAAGGACAAATTTCAATCAGAAAGGAAAACTCTTAGAGGACGGTCTCGGAAAAACGCAGAAGTTGTTTTGCGAGCGGTAAAACCCGATATGTCTCATTGCAAACCGCACAGGTGAGAGTGAAAAGTCCGCGGAGGACGATGCGGTGTACGTCGCCGTGGAGGAGGAAGAAGACGCACCCACCGTCGTTTGACTTCTGCAAAGGTGTCAACCGGAAATGGAAGGCTGGTGTCTGATGTGGAGCGTCCGGTGGCAAAAACCCCGGAATGCCACATCGCTGGCACACGAATACCAGAAGATCCCTATGAGTTAGACGCGTTTTAATATTCACGAAGGCTACGTGACGAGGTTAGGCAATGGAAGAGGCCCGTGGTTGGCTTAGAGTCGGTCCAACGGTAATTCAATTCCCATCACGAGTCACGTCATCCTGAACAGACCATGTTAATGACCGTCACAATCTATTGCCACGTTAAGTTTGACATTGATTTTCTCAGATGAATTTCTCTCTCTCTCTCTCTCTCCTCCAGCTTTACTCCCTCGAAATGGTTCTCGCAGTTGTGCAAAACGAGTGTTCGCTTCCTGTACTACTCGGAGCCTACCTCTCCGGGTGTGACAGCTTTGACACCTGCCAAATCACACCTGACCAAATTTGGACGTAAGAGAGAACTCCCCTGTCACCTATTAAGGAGGAGGGTTAACAAAGCAAAGCGAATACGTCGAAAATACCTCTGATACTTGAATTTCATCTTGACGAATCATCTAAATTCCAGACGTGATAAGCTTTTTCTTATTTGATTCCCTTTTCTATTCGTCATCGGTTACTTCCCTTCTTCCTATCGGATTGACTATTCTTTTCTCTATTTGTCTCTCTCTCTCTCTCTCTCTCACACACACACACACACACACACACACACACATGGACACACAAGCTTGGCTTATCTCATCTATCCGGGCGAGGTTCATCCAAGAAAGGATTATTTCTAGAGAGAGCATAACTAGAAATGATAATTACGAGAGAAAGGGTGAAGACCTAATAAAATTGTCAAGCACAATAGCCGGCAAAAAGAAAATACTTTTCTTTACCCTGTGTCCCGGGCGCAAGGGTTGAAGAGAATGAAAAGGAAATTGCATTTGCTACCCCCGAAGAACAGATTATCTTTCACGTCGTGTCTCTCCTGTCTCTCTCACTCCCTGGCCTGGCTACTTCCTCCCGGTTCCGAATTTTTTTACTTGGGCCCCGGCAAATTCCACACATTTTGGTGTTTGGTGAAAAAGGTCGCTAACGGGGATGGGTAGAGCGATAGCACTCCTTCGACACATCACGATCTTTTATTTACAATTGCCGAGGCCCCCCCGGGTTAAGGTTTATGGCTGTAGTTTGTTTGTGTTAATCGTTAATGGGCCTTTAACTCACTCTTACGGTGCCCTGCCCCTCACTATTCTTCAACTATCGCTCTTCCTTCCGGCCCTAATTAGACATTTATCTTATCTTTAATGGTTCCGAACGGTATTTCCCTCTTTCCTCTCGTCATATTCACCTTTGTTTCCTTTTAATTATTAAATCCGCTACTTCCAAATCGGCGGAAGCAGCAGCCACTGGTGTTACTAATTGCTCCTGGAATTACTGATGACTGTACGATGTACGAAAAAAAAGAGTAGAAAAATTTACAGGTTGCTTTCAGGATGACACGTCATCTACAGTAATGTCAACATGATTGAATGAAACGTTCTGTATCAGTACGGATTACCTGGGCTTTGCTGGCAACAAAGGAAATATATTACTTAAACGTACTTGTCTTAGACAAGTAGAATAATCATATTCAACGTTTTATATATATAGACCCGAGTGTGCTTTGTCTCTCTACATCTGTCCTTCGTATTTTTGGAAATTACCGTCCTCATCGAAGGAAGAGATTCTGAGCTCCCCGTCAAGAGGAAGACGTTTCCTTTTGATTCAATCGGCAAGTACATTCTATCGATCTCGAAAAATAGACAATATTGGCAATCAAAACGATGAATAGCCACAAAAGAGAAAATAAGGGTTCTTTTTCCGATGCTGAGTAAATAGAAGTTAATCAAGGGAGTGGGTTTTTGCCTTCGCGGGTAAGGCCCTGTGGCGTTTTAGGTCTCCTATTGACAAACCCTAACACTCGCCCTTTTTAAGCCTTACATCCTTATGACTTTATCGTCGACATTGTTTTGCTGGAGTAAAGATTTCTTCGGCACGACTGCTTCATTGCATTGTAGCGGGATCAATTACGTGCTAAATAATATATAAATATATATATGTAATAATGCTGTATATGGCAAATAAAATGTATATCATAATTGCTAATTAATATACAACCGCCTTATTATTAAGTTCCGATAGAGTTAGGTTCGTACCTTTCCACAGGGATGAATCTTCTCTTCTTACGGAGACACAATCCTCTTGGGATCACCTAAACTCAGACTTCATCCGTTCGCTTCCCAATAAATAAATAGCATGTACTTCGTTTTTATTTTATTTCGGGTCGGTCGGGTGGCTGGTGACTTGAATTTCCCGTTTTGCGAAATAAGTAAGGAGGTCACGTTGAAGCCACGTCATAACTTTGTGATGAGGCGACTCCTCAATTAATTTTTATCGCTCACCCCGAACGTGTAATTTTCCCTCCAACAAGTAAATCTTGTTAGTGCCCCTTCGACTTGGTCGACTTCTTTCTCCTGGCTCTGAGACTTTACAACTTCCAACAAAATCGCCAGGACCCTACAGACTTTTCTTTTCGAAAAAATCCTCACTTTATATTTTCTTATTAAACGATATTCTCGGACGCAATGGAAAAATTCACCAAGAGAAACGCCATCCAGAAGTTCACCGAACTTTTTTTGGTTTTATTGAATGAACAGTAAAACCCGGGACCTCTTCCACTGCATAACTTTGTTCAAGTTTGCAGGAAACTACTTAAAGCAGACAAAACAACAGTGCCAAAATCCAAAGGACGAGACAAGTGGAGAATTTGATTACGAATTAGGGCGAGTGTACATTTCAATAATTGTCACTACTAATACCACTACAACGGATATCCGTCACCGCGACTCAATCAGTGTCGAGCTCTCATCTGATTTTCAAAAGTTTACACAACTCCTTGTCGAGATTCAAAACGTAAATACATTTCACAGATCGCTAACAGGTCCGTATTCTCTTCGCCGACGAAGAGGAGTAAATAAACAGAATTTCGAATTTAAATAAAAGAATCACATCGCTAATTGGTAAAGCAATACAAATGCAATTAAGAAACCGAGACGGAGGGCGTTCGACGGAGGGGGTTGAAGAAAAAAAAATCAGGGGCCCTGATTTAGTCGACTCGGTTGACAACCGCGGACGACGGACAGATGAAGGGCCCCGACAAATCCGCCGACTCAATTTTAAACGGATTTAAATAAAATTGTGCGGATATTTAGAGGGAAGGGAACTCGGGATTCTCTCCCGTTCACACGGGCACGGGTCTCCAGAAGGAAATTCCACTCCAGGCCGTGAGCGAGAAGTAACAAACGTTCCATAGATAGGTGGGGTTGTGCGGGTTTGGTGGTGGTGGTGGGAGGTTGACTTTCGAGTTCCTTCGAACGCTTCCCAGATGAAGAACTCATCATCCAGTCAACTTTCGACCTTTCGTACCTGACTCGTTCCGCACGAGCATCTCTTCTCCGGCTGGAATGTGAATCACAACCGGAATATCGGACACCTGTAACGCCTTCCTACGCTAACATATGAGGACCCCGGCCACAGGTACAATTCCAACTTGGGACTCCGGTGTAATTTGTAATTTTTCAATGTACCTGGACGAAGTAGGTTTCATCGAATTTAATCCTTTTTTAATAGGAACGAAATTGTCGATGGGGTGCGCGCACACACACACACACATACACGCGCTTAATGGGCTTAATATTTCTTGGGGGATGATTTCAATTATTTCACATACACCACCGATCGAGCGTAATTGCCTAATGGCCGTTTCCATTGCAAGGACAGTTTTACTCTCTCGTACGTCGTACGTGACAGCATTCGCGGGATGCGAAACAGAAAATTGTAATAAAGTTATTTTCGACGGGTTTTCCTAACTTGTTCAAAACTGTTTAAGGCAGCTAATTATGTCCCGTCACGGACGAACCGATTCTACCAAAACGAATTCTAAATTTCATTACTCTATATGTCTCACCGGTAATTGATGTCGTCCCGATCGGGTTCAGTTTGCTACTCGCATTTCAAAGTGCAGTGACTCACGATTTTTGACCGAAGGAGCCAGACGAGGATGTTCCACCGGAGTAAAACGACGGAGTCGGACGTCTGTTTGAAAGTACAAGTACATAGGAATGAGAACAGAAACGTTAAATTTTACGTTTTATCTCGCGCATTAAAACAAAGAAAAGGGTTGAAGAAGATGAGGGATGGTCCATGACCTCAATTAGACTCGCGATGTACGGGGGTGAGTTCACGTCGTAAATTTTACACGACTCCAAGTGTTACTATCGCAGATATTTAAATAACGCGAAAGATGAAACCACGACGACTTTAACTCAAGTAATTCAACTTCCTAACGGGGACGACAAGATGGACGGTGGAAATAAGAAAATCACGAGAGAGCAAGGGGTGTGTCGCGACGGAGAAGACAACCGTCGACAGAAAGCGAAGGTGTTCGCGCAAACAAACGCACGGATTTTCATAATTCCAAAGCCGTTGCCTAACCTCCCCATGTACCCAAGGACGAAAATGCTTTTTCCGAATTCCATCCCTGTCGTGCGACAGTCAAATTATTACATGTTCCGCACATGCAATTTAGAATTCAAATAAAACTTGTGCATGTGTATGTGCATTTGAATGTGCATGTGCGCGTCTGCAGTTAATGCAATTTAGGGCCTCGGCGAGAGCGAGAGACATGGGGGATGAAAGGGCCTTCGCACGGGGGAGGTTTGATTTAAACTGGATTAACTTCAATTGTCGATTTGAAACCCCGTGCCCCGTTCATCCAACGTAAATATTGTCTTTTCGGTTACCGTCTTAGAAATCTCTGGTTTTCCCTTTCCCGACCGCGAGAGAAATTTTTTGCCACAGCGAGACAAGTACTTAACCCCCGTTAATGTCACCGCGGAAGAGATTACTCGCTGAAGATTACCTTTACTGCGAGTTGGCGGATTTAAAACAGAGAAATAAACACGCTTAAGGGATTTAATTCATTATGTTTCTTGAATAAAAACTCGACGGAGTAATAAAAATTACCCGGTGGCTTATGCGAGCCATTCGGTTGGCTGTCGGAGTGCCGGAGAAACAGGAGTTCCCGAAATCTCACGACAGAAATTGCTCTGTGTGAACATCGCGAAGTCGCGCGCGTGTAAAGGCATTCCCCATTTCATTAACTAATAAAAGTACGGATTGATGCACGTACGAGGTAAGAAAAAGAAGAAGACGAATCACAACACTGCCGGAGTTGTTCTTTACACATTTCAGACATGAAACGGTGATAAGGGAAAGCATAAATCAACCAAGAAGGAAATGGAAAAGCACAAATGGAAAAAAAAGAAAAAGAAAACAATGGGAACGGGGAGAATCTAATAAACGAAATAAATTATCCATTGCAAAAAGTTTATTCAAAAAATTTCCCATCGTCAGAAGAGGAACATCAACGCGGAAAACTAATAATCGAATCCGAAAAAAATTTCCGTGAGCCGAGATGCGGGGGGAGTGGGGGTGAAGAACATAAATTGCCTGTGACAAGACTCGATTAGACGGCAATAAAACCTATTTCCCAGCATCAGAAGAAGAAGAAGAAGAAGTAGGAACGACAGGAGCAACAGGAAAAAGATGGAAAGAACAAGAGTAACACGGTAAATTTAAAAACATTCAAAGAAAGTGATTTGATAGTCGCAGCTACCCCGGGAGGGATGTGAAACGGGGAGAAATGAGAGCTCTGGGACTTGTACGAGAGCGAAAAAAAAAATTTAAATTTTCTCCAAATTCCCACCTGAACAATAGAGAAGAAGAGAGTTAAAACAATTTTTAAATTTCTCCAATTATGATTCTTCCAGCGAAAGCGGTCGAAGAGTTGTACGGATTTTGTTTTTCGTTTCTTCGGGTGGTGGTAAGTCAGCACCACCGGCAGCAACAGCACGACCACCGCCAACACCGCGAGAAATAAAAAGAATCATCATTGTAACATTTCCCGAAATCTCCGCGCGCGGCTGATGTACCTCATTCCACACCAGAGCACAGGAGGAGATGAAGAAAAAGAACCAGATAAAAACCAGGGGGCCCGGGGTTGACTGCGACGGCGAAAGCGTCAGCAGATGAAGAAAAATGCACAAGGTAATTTTAAGGGTGGTTATTGTTGTAAACAGACTGTCAGAAATGGGCGGAATATAAAGTAAAAATTGCAGAGGGAGAAGAGAAGACACCCGTGTGGCCAGGGAATGGGAAAAAGGAGACGCGAAAAATGAAAAATGTTTCACGTTCTTGTATTATCAAACAGAGAGTTGATTTGACTTGCTGACTCTGCTGACTCTGCTGACTAACGAGATAGTTCAAGGGAAATAGATGAAGGAAAATAGAAAAGGAAATCGATCGAATGCATCGATAATAACGGTAATAAGTGTATATAGTAAAACAAAATTTCGTCTGCTTTGCAGATCGCAGACAAATCAGTGCGTTGACTTCTGCTGTACCCGTCGGACAGACAAAACATCTCTTTTGAGGCCCAGAACGAGGGCCCCCTCACAACCTAAATTCGTCCATCTTCCTCTTCCTTCAAATTTCTCCTAAATGTCGATTTTTTCGTATTGAATTATTTATTTAACTAAACGGACGTTGATAATGATGATGACGCAATTGTGCGCACACATGATTAAAGGGCCCAAATACGACGATGATGATGATGATGATGATGATGATGGGGCCTTAGAGGAATTTTACAGTTTAGAACGGCAAATTGTAGGAGATGAACACAATTGGGCGCTCACGATTTGACGCAAGCGGCTCTCACAACCCTCTAATTGTCGAATTAAGATTCATAGCAAGAAAGTAAATGCACGAAGGAGTATCATTACGGAGGACTTGTGAAAATACAACGCAGACGTCATTGGAAACGTAACACATTTTTACGTGGGAGATGTGCGAGATGGAGGTGAGAGCTTTCGGGTGACTCAAAAGTGCACGACCGTGCCATTCCAGGGGATGAGGGTGGTTTGCCAACCTGTGAGGAGGACAATATACCCACATCAGTACACTTTGTACATACGAAATACAGCGCGAGAGAGAGAGAGATAGAGAGAGACCCGATACAAGAAGTAAAAGAAAAAAGTATTTCTCTCCGGTATAAATTTAAACATTAGCGTTTTTGTTGTTAATTCATTTTTATTATCACCACCGGAATTGCTCTCTTCTTCTCTTATTTATTAACATAGTTATGTAAGTTATGAACTGGGAGAATAAAATATCATCTGAGAGGCCGGAACCAGGGGGCGGCTGGCTGCAGCAGCGTTTTGAGGGCCCTTCGGGTGGTGACCCCAGGGAACGATTACGTTTCCTTCGTCTTTTCCGAGATAACTCAAAGTCTTTTCCAGTTTGGTTTGCTCTTTCTTCGTCATCTTCATCATCTTGAGAAGGAGCAGCGTCTTCTGCTGCTGCTGCTGCTGCTACTGCTGCTACCGCCGCCGCTTTTAATTTATTTTTCGGCTTGACGTAAATCATGTGGTAAAAAGAGAATGTTTGAAGGAGACGCGTTGTTGGGTCGAAGACCTCCCCCGACTTCCTTCCTCTTCGTCGACTTCTTCTGCTTTTTTTTTTTTCGGGAAATCTAATGAAGGTTTCACGTTCGGTTCTTGCGCAGAATGGAATTTTATTCTTCTTCTTTCCAAAATCGGTCACGTAGGTGAACAAAAGAGAAAGAAGAAAAAGTTTTTCGATCACGTCCGAATCGTTCGTTGCAAAACGTCGGATTCGTCTCTATTATTTCTTTGCCTTCTTCTTTCTTTCGTCCGTCCGTTTGTCCGTCCGTACGTACGTACGTACGTCCATCTTCTCGACGGATTTTTTTTTGTCGAATGTTGGTCTACGTCGAAAATTAATAATTCAGGGAATGAAGATGATTAGAAGTAAGGTTTCTTGACCGTTTGATTTCCATTGGCACCTTGTCCGCCTTGTTATTCCGGCGTTTCTTAACGGAATTGCCCTACGTGAGACGAAGGGTTCCTCCGCCCATCCATATCGGCTTCCTCACCCCAGTAATTTGGATTAGGTGAGAGACATTCTCGGATAATGGGCCTATCCATGCGAAGACGTTAACACTCGGCTCGAAATGAAAATTCGTGATGTGAATCTTTCCCCGTGAAGATGAATACGGTGATACACAAGATGACCGTCCACGGAATTACAAAGTCCGGGTCACACGAGGAAAGGAAAGGAGAAAACAAAAAGAGGTCAGTCAGAGGGAAGTGCTGAGGCCTCGGAACCTGAACCACCGGCTCTCCTGTCCTGGTGACGGTGACAACCGGTGAACGATGACCGCGTCGATTGCATCGCGTTGGAAATGCACATGTCCGACCGGAAAAGGGGCAAGATGGATGACGGTCCGGGGGATGAAAAAAAATCGGGTTTCGACCATGTGAACATGTCTCGGGTACATCCCCCGGCCCAGCGTTCTAATGTAATTGCAAATGTTACTCGGATCAGTTAACATCTCATCCGCATTGTTTCTTTTCTCCTGTTCCTCCTTCTGACTCCTTTCCTTCTTCTTTTTTTCTTTTCTTTTCATGGTCGAAATCATTAGAAAATGGATTTTAATTCCTTCTTTGCTCCCCTTTCTCTGACTTGTCAGTTTCTTGACTTTCTGCTTTGGACGGATGACCGGAGAAGAACGTCTTGAGGGAGAACGGGGCAGAGAGAAATCACGTGATGGACCGAAGTATCTGCGAGTACCACACGGAGACACATGTTTAATAAATGAACACTGAACGATCACCATACACACACACACACACTCACGGTCGCAAAAAATAAAACCAGGTGCAAGGTAACTGGTCTCGGCAAATGATAAATCCGTCTGAGACGAGTCCTTCCGTTGTTAACACTAAAAATATTCTCGGGGATGAATGAATTAAATTACTTTATATACATTATGTACCGGGGAAAAGACAGGGTTTGGTTTTAAATAATGGAGATTCTGATGAAGAGGAATAGAGTAACAATTTCTTTGATTGAATGAGGGAGCAGGGGAGTGAAGAAAAGTAGAAAGTGCACGAGAGAACCCCCGTAGGAAAGAGCGCTGCCGAGAGGAGTAGACGGCGGAAGAAAGACAGGAAAAGCTCTGGAAATGACATTAAGATATGCAAATAGGAGACTGTCTCCATCGGAAGTCAGTTCATGGTCTTGCATTTCTAATATACGTGAACTCCATGTTTGAGATTTAACCAGATCCATCAAAACTCAAAGAACCCGGGAACGTCACGATAGAATCTCCTCGTGTCAACCTCGAGTCACTCGTCTTGGAACATCCTTTCCCCGGCGTGGAAAAAGCCACGACACCCCACCTGGGTCCCGTTCATCCCCTTGGACCGGTGGACTTGTAACTCACGGGCAAACTCCTGTGGGCGACATCATCCAAAATGAAAATTTACAATTGACACCATTCAAAGTCTGGCAACGTGAAAAGCAATTTCTTGTGTTTTATTACTTAAAACTGGTTGTTACCCGAGTACCGATTTTATTACCTCGATTCGGTGTAGGAACTCACATGTGCGGTGTAATTACTCCCGGTACAAATGATACGGATTCACATTTCAATGACACGGACACACAACGTCTATAAAAAGCGGACGTCGACAACAGCCCGGTAGAAAATTAATTTCCTAATTTCAGACCCCCGGTGAGTGTTTAAGACCTCCACATTGAAATTATCACACATTTCATACAGAGTTTAAAAAGGTGGAACCTGATTCAGGTTGATCCGCAGGCTCTCTCTCTCTCTCTCTCTCGATGATCGAAGGTGGCCATAGCCGAAAAACAAGTGTCCGTCCGCTTCATTTCCTCCTCCCCGGGGGTGTTTATTAACCCTTTCCCATGCGAGAGTAATTATTGAAATTAGATTTTCATTCGTTCGAAGTGTCCAAAGCGGCCCCAAAAAAAAAACAGAAACAAAACTGTTTTTTTATTTGTCCCAAACTGCAAGTCGAATTAAACCCGAACCTGAAACCTGAAATGAAAGGCAGGGGAGTGAAACTTTTTTTGTGTTTCTTCTCTCTCTCTCTCTCTCTCACTCGTCCGCTGCCTCCTTTCCACATCTTCAATAATTTCAGAGTGCTCTCATAGGAATTGTTATTAGTCTAATGATAGAATTCCGTCTTGCATGCTCCGATTCTTTTATTGAAATTATCTGGTGGCTAATTTGGCCCCACACCGACTGGTCAACCGCCTACTGTCCTACTCGAACCTCCGGTGGCGAAAAGGTGAGCCCAACTCCGCGTCTTCAAATTATACTCCGTTCGTATGAGTTCCCCGAAGAAAGTTCTTTTGCAATTTCACGCGACCGACAAGTATTTCTGGTCGACTTTTACTACAATCAACACCAGCACGATTATCAATCGTTGACCTATGTCCGCTGCGTTATTTAATTTTAATTTTATTTATTAAAATCAACGGGTACATAAAATATAAAATATTGTACACCTGCACCACCTGGCTCGAATTTGTCAACAATGGAACCGACCCGATTATTTACAGCCGTGTGGTACGCGACCTTCAGCCTTTTGGTTCAGATACTTAACTTTTTATTTGTTTACATTGGTGCGACGAAGCTTGAATGTCAGTTATTTGAATTAATAACCTGATTCCGTCAACCTTGTTCGGATTATTCTTTCTGTAGCGAAGGTAGGTTTTATGATCCCGCGGGGATTCCACGACAGATGAACCAGAAAAGAATTATTTTATTCGTTCATTGAGCTGACGACATAATTTGCGAGACTGTCATTTAATCTTTCATCCCTGCCCCCCGTGATGGAGGCCCAGGGCTTTTTTCGTCGGGTTCCAAAAGTCCAACCGAGAAGAAGACGAGTCGTCGCGGCGGTTAACCGCGGAGAACACAGCCGAGTCGTTTTTAATATATGAAATTAATATTTTTACCAGTCCAAAACAGAATAATTGATTCCGAGTGATAATAACTTGGCGGTCAATTTAATAATTAAGTAATTAAACTTGATATTAAATAATGAAACCGACACCGGTCAAAAATTATTAAATGGCCGAGGAGGAGCAATAGAATTTCTCTATTAAATCTAATTCCGTAATTAAATTCAATTATATATTTTTCATTGTTTCCTAGTAATTGATAAATTTCTGGAAGAACACAACAGACGTATCGTTCCAGTGAGATTAATAATGAAAATTGAAACACCGGAAAATAATTAAGTTCGGACGAAACCGCAAATTTCTCCTTCTCGTTCGCCTCCGACTTTGGAAAAATTTAATTTTACACTCACGACTGTTTGGGGAGTACACGTGGATTTTGCGTCGAAGTCACCAGGTGTGACGGTGGACCGGCAGCAATTGTGACTTTTGGACGCATGCAGTTGACACTCGAAACCAAACCGTAATATATCTATGTACATGTGGGTGACTCATAAACATCTTAATAAGTTCGGAACAAAGTGCGAGAACAATCGTCATTACAATAAATTGTACTTTGGTTAGTGTAGTTTGCATTTAATTGCGAAGCATGTCGTGAAAACAAAGAACTTTACGGGAAGGATTCGAAACCAAAGGCCTCAAAGTCAAGGTACGCGTCCGAGTAAAGTAAAACAATTAAAGTACAATTACATAAACCCACACAAACAATTAAAGTAAAACAAATAGAAAACCATAAACCCCCGAGCGGAGCCCAAAACCTAAAATATAACACGTGAAGCCTGGGGATCCCCACACGTGTTCATCTCTCCAATGAAAAATAAAAGATATTTGAATGTACACAGATACAATTTTAATAATAATACGATTGCATGGAAACGAGGAAAACGACGACCGAGTCTGTTTCACCTTGAGAAAGATGTCGTTAGGCGAAAAAAAAGAAGGAAAAGTCGACCTTCGAAGACAATTGTCATGAGAATATTCATCGCTCATCGTGACACTACCTGTCAGCTAGTTGGCCAGGCTCTAAAAGGAGAAAAAACATTTCAGGCTTGTTTGATGTGACGAAAATAAAAAAAAAAAAAGACGGTCAATGTAAAACTCCGGGTGAAGAAGGAAGGGCACAACACACAAGTTATTTATCCTATTCGGAGTCGAATGAATCGACTCGACCTTCTTCAGAATTTGCTTGAATGGCAGACACGGTAGCAACTCGTGTAGACGCTCTTAACTGTACCACGTACCTGAGCGAGGTAAAAGTCGACGCACACGGGTATCCGGCACCCGGGGGCACAACAGTAGAAAATCTCTGCCTTTTGTAAATTACAAAAATTTTTAAACAGTTTTCCGCCCTCGTCCCATGTTTTAGGACCCGTAAAATTTTGATATTATTATTCAAATGAGCCTTGTAGATAATAAAATAGATAAAAATCAAGGGTAGTAGAGTAAAGTTGAGGAAAAGAGAAAATCTCGCTTTCTACTAATCGCACCAAGAATTCGGCGTTCGGGAGGGGCCGGAGGGGGGCAGGATGAGACAAAAGCCATTAAAGAATTATCCCGAGGGAATATACTCGTAGTCAGATAAAGCCTTCCTTCTTTTAGCTCCTGTTGCCTTCGCCAAACCCATTTTATCTGCATCCTATGCTTTAATTGAATTTACCAAAAATTTGCTTCGGATGAAATCCCAAAACTACTCCTCCTCCTCTCTCCAACCCGCCCGGGGGGATAGGAAATTCGGGTAAATGTCGGCTGTTGTCTTCGGGTTCGGCAGAACCACCGGCACCAGCAATCCTCTCCTAGGACATTGACAATTCACGTGTTACAAATAGTCGATGCTCGGAAATGTGATCTTCAGCCAAGAAAAATTGGTTAACGTCTGAAGGAAGGAAAAACTGGCGTAAGATAAATGAAAGGAGCAAATTAAATTTTTCCCGGTGACAACATTTCCCGCCTCCATCTTCATCCCTTGAGTTCCTGAGGACACGAGAAGAAGGAAAAGAAGTTAAAAAAAAAATAAGGAAAGCAAGAAAGGTCGAAAGCCGAGGGTAAAATTGGAAACTGATATGATAAATGTTAGCAGAAAGGAGGTCCATTAGGAGAGGATGTCAAAGTAGTCCCCCGGGACCCGGGGACCAGGCCCTGGGGGTTGGAGTTGGGGGCTCTCCAACAGAAGACTCTGGTCAGCAGCAACACGAACTGTTTTCAATAAGCGTTTAAGGCAATTATGAAAACTAAACGGATGGTCCCATCGGACGGCACACGACAACAACAAAAAATAACGGAAAACTTGGATTAACATCAGGGATCTTCCGGTCTCATCAGTCACATCCCGGAGGAAGATCTCTTAAATCCAGGATCGTTTGTCATAGAAGTTTGACGGGATCAAAATATCAAGCGATGGATGTTCGTTTAAATTAACCAGAGGATTTTTGGGGGGACTTTCTCAAGGGCGAACCTTTTCTTACGTTTTCCCTCATTCAGTCACTCATTCATTCATTCATTCATTCACCGAATGATCCCACAGCGGATTCCAAATTACTTCCACCAGTCATTTTTAAATATTAATGAGATTCGATCATTTTCCGGGGAGGTAATCCACTGGGATTACCCTCAATTTCATTCGGAAAACAAAAGATCCGGATCGACGACTCCCGAGCGTAATTCTTGTACTTCACCTGTAAAATCAGCGATCGATCTGAATCTAATTTTAGATCACCGCTCCTTAAATGACAGGTCCCTCTGTTCAATTCTAACGATCTCGCACGAAGAAAATCGTGCATTCTTTCGTGTATTCCACCACGACTGACTTGAGATGTGGTCTGCGATACTTCGGCGCGAGCACACGCAACGATAGGCATTTTAGAATAATTTCAGTAGCTTATTATTAGTTGTGTTGTAGTCACCACTACAACAGTTTTACGCATTTTCCAGTGTAAAACGATCCGATTAAACGCCGTTTCCGAAAACAAACCAAGTTGTACGCAACACTAAACGCACTTAGATATCAATTTTACTTCGGTGTAAATTCTGTTATATGCCCCACAGCACTACATATATAATATAGTGTAGTATATAGTATTTGTAGTAATTACATAAATTACAATATGGTCCGGAGCGTGTTGTGGCTACAATGTTGGTTTGCTGAGACTTCCGGAAAAGTAAAAAAATATATAAAGAAACAAAAAGAAATTTTCAGCTCCATCTCCATGTTATGATTTACGACTTACTTTCCCATCTTTCTCGAATTTACCCAATTTATAAAAACATCTGTATCCTTCATCTCGGGCTCAAAAAAGGAACTCATCTTCCTTTCTATTTCCGCCCAACCCTCGTCGGGCGCTTGTATATACGTGCTCGCATGCGAGTGCGTATGTGCCACTTATTTATATATATATATATACGGCACAGAGTCTGTGTGTATGTGTGAGGCCGAAGAACGAGAAGGGATGGTCGCGAGGGGTTATTTTCTTGTATATTGGAGTAAAGTATGATGAATCACCCCCGGAGCAATAAATCTAGTCCGGGAGAAGTCGGTAGTTTTCCCGTAAAGCTAAACGTGAGTCGCGGATTTTCCACTTTTTCTCCCAAATCTTTGGCATCAGCCCTTGTTGCGGCATATTGGCTCGATAACTCTTGTTTTAAAAATTGACCCCATTTGTCAGATTCCAAGATTGCTTTCCGAAACCTGTCTGGCATATCCTTTGGCACGTCGATTTCAACTTGTCGCAGGGTGTGAGTTTTCCGCAGACGAGGCCGCGAACAGGAACGCAGGCGATTGAAGAAGAAAAAGGTAGGTGATGGCACGAGTCAAAAGAAATCACAGAGGTCTGGTCAGGGGCAAGCAAAAGGGTGTGGATTGGTTTGGGGGTGTGTTTGGGGGGGGGTGGGAAGAAAGAAGGAAAGCAATTTCCATCGTCAATAAGAGGAATTTAAATCCAGTTAAAAAATAAGAAATTTCAAAATTGAGAGCAATAAATAAAGTGGAAATTTGAGTTATCCAGGGCTGCCCTTATCGAGATGATAAGGGAGGCAGGAAAAACATTCCAGAGCTTTTGAAAATGGCTGGAAAATGATTTACTGACTAACGGCATTTCACATATTGCCTGGAAAGAAGAGGGACATTTAAGGTGGCATTCCGTGAGTGCTCCTCTTCTTCTTCTTCTTCTTCATCCCTTCGGTCCTAGTCAGTCAGACACCCGTCAGCCCTTTTCAGTTCATAATTCGTTCTCTAACGGGAGAAAGATGAGTACTCGAAATGAGAAAGCTCCGCATAAAAATCACATAAATTATTTTCAGATTTTCTTTTCTACTTTGAATTATCCGAATGACAAAAATTCCGGAAATTGCTTCGATATGGTAAGGAGGAGGATGAAGAAAGAGGGTCTTGGGTAGGTCTGCAGGTAGGTAGGTAGGTGGATGTCGAATATGAAAATTTGCAGGTCGTCAGGAGCGAAGTCAGGCATTTGACCAACACCCCCACGGCTGTTACCCGACAGAGTCAAGTCTTTTAGGCTGCTGTTGGCGCCACGTTCGAATCGTCCTGCTTCCATTCCGAACGCGTTCTGCCTGGCTCCAATCCGAGAGTACTCCCCTGTACGAGGTGCACTCGTGAAAATCCGTCTCGGAAACGTGTGAAACGAGTCAACTCGTCGGATTTTCAACTTATTTATCACGGCCCAAATGTGAAAATGCATTTCCTAACTACGTGGCTGTAAGCTTTATGACCACTCAACTGGGGGCATCCATTCGGATGGGCAAAAGGAAAATCCCTTAAAAAAGAGACTCATTCACTGCCAAATGACAAGACTTCGCACTCAGAACATTGTTATTTATTCGTCACGCTTGTTTGACTCCTTATAAAACATTTTTTCAATCGGATTTTCTTTCATCCCACCCATTCCACCCCGAACGACTCGACTGGGACAGTCAAACTTCAACCCCTACCTCCCTGCCCCCCCCCGGGGAGGCGGCTCATTCGAAGCGAATCGACCAAAAAAAAGCGACTGAAAGAAGAAAAGACGTGGCAGGAGAATAAGAGAAGTCTTCGCGGTTCTCGTCAAACGTCAAATTATCAACAATTATGGAGTGAAGTTCCAGGGAGTCTCTCCTGACGTCTGCCGGGGCCTTGTCCTAATGCCACCTTGGTACGAAAGGATCCTCAAGGGACCCGCATTACTAGATTAACTTGGGTTGTTGGGGCAGAACACACTCGAAATGAATAGGTTAGTGGAACTCTCTCTCTCTCTCTCTACATCTCATAAACATCTTCTCCCTTATTGTCGACTCGAAGAAATAAAATTTTTTACGGTTTTTTCTCTTCCCGACCGAAGTGGATGAGCAAAATTGTCTGGCTGACGAACGGATTGACAACAAAGATGCAACACTCAGGAAATCTCTCGAGAGAGAGACAGGCCACGAAAACAAAAATGAAGTTGCTTCTTCGTGTTCGACAATTAGGGGACCTCCCAAATTTGTCGCAGGACGGCGATGAACAACCGAGTCGAACGGTTTGATTGCCATGGGACATTATTTTGGTGGTGTCCGTCCTTCGCCATGCTCGATTACCTTCCTCCTCGTCAAAATTCTCAACGACGAACCGAAACCCATTATTTACCATTATTCTTGCGCCAAAGAGGTTTTGGTGTTGGGTGAAGTTCGTGAAACGGTCGGAGAGGTACCTGACAAGTTGGGTACTCGGAACTAAACGTACGCTTTCTAGTAAAGCGACACCTTATGTAACCCGCCATTACTCGGGTTCTTTTCGGTGGTGCCCGCGGTACCCTTGGCTAACCTACGACCTGATACATATGTGTATATGTAATATTTAATGATAAGGCGTATCGGTCGTACGATCGAGTCTGCACCGACCGTTTTTTCGTGGAGAGGACTTTTGTCGAGGATAATAAAAAATTCAAATTGTCATTGACTCGAAAACTTTTTCTGTGTCAAGTTTGACTTCTTTTGTCTCCCCAATTTCGTTCCTCACGACTTCTGCTAATCAGGTGAAAAACACATGGACAGAACGGAGCAAGAAGAGACAACTCTCTGAGAGTTTATCGGTGAGGGCACGGTCATTTCGGCAAATGGTGAGTTTGTACACCTCGACTTATCCAGGTATTTCGACGGTTCTCATTGCTAAAACACGGTCACCTGAGTTAATGAGAAAATATTCGCGTTTCTCGTTTCTTCTTGAGTTTTTATGTACGTCTCTAAGTATTGATGGCAATCTCTTCGTCTTCTGTATATGTCGCACGTGGAATGGTTCCATTTGCATTGCGTCGCGCTATGCAATTTTGTTCAATTTTGCCCAAAAATCATCCGAACCGTACGATCCGTTCAGTCGAGTGGACATTCCACTCTTTCTCCCTTTGTCCTGGTGACCCATTCCAACCAGGTCCCTTCTACACGAACCTCTTGTTTGTACTAGTCCCCGGACAAACCCAAAAACACATTTCAAATGGTTTCCTATGTAACGTAACGGACTTCTATAAATTATAGTACCTATTTATCTATGTAATTGCCCTATGTTATCTCAGTCTTCATTTCATCTAATTAAATCTCTAACGTTACATAACACAATCGTTGCATACAGTTTGTGTACACATCCTCTAGGTCTGTTGCATTTTTCTACGACCGACACTGACAAGAAGTTGTCGGGAGCAGTGCTGGGATAACTACAGAAAAAGTATATAGTATTAATTGGAAAGACCGAAACGAAACAACGGGATGGCATCTAAAGGGTTTGGATCCGCACTGGAAATATTACACTTGTAGTTTATTGTAGCAGGAAGCCGGGGGAGCCATTTCGAGGGAATTTCGTTATGAGAATCAGAAGTGAAATAAAAATGTCGGACTCGCCCGTGGAACATTTGAAGGCTGGACATAACGTCATAAAACCCGATTTTATGGTCTCTTTTGAAAACTTTTAAATAACCATTACGATCAATTTTTATGTGGGAATTCAATTTTTTTCCCCCCGTTCTTTCCTTCCTTTGGCCAATGTTTTAATCATTTCAATCATCGAAGGCAGCGACGGGTCCCCAAATGCGTCCGAAGAACGCGGATCTCTTCGTCTCTGGACACTCGGGGATTCGCCGAAAGAATTACAAATTGAATCCGATAATGACGAGGGATCGCAACTGGTACTTTACGACTGAGAAAATTATTTCAAATGGAAAAATTTTTATTTTTATGGGTCACCCTGACCCGGCAGGACTTTTTCCACGGGGTACGAGAGAGTCGGGCATCTGTCACGGGTCTAACACTTTGCAAAACGCGTCCAATTAAAATTAATAGAATGAAACTATAAACGAGAAAGGAACACGGCATGATGTTTGCACACATACTCAAGTCCTTTGTAGTGGATTGGTGGAAATCGTGTCGACAAGTACGAGAAGTAAAGTCGGAGTCGGAAGGTATGGTGTAAAGTATTTCGTGTCTCAACCGCACAGTCGAAGCTGATGTGTTGTGAAAGGTGGAGGACAAAAGAAAATGGCAGGGAACAAAGTTCAAGGAGACTCCAACTGTCGTCACACTCGCCACAAGATCAAGATATAAACGAAATGGTGTTGTGAAATAGGAAAAAAAAAATTGGTGATTTATGAAAAGTCAGAAATGTTCGTGGCCTGCACCCATGCAGATTACAAACAGTTCGGTTGTGCAAACCCGAGAATGTTCATCCTGTGGGGATCCTCCCTTCCTCTGGACGAACCACCGAGACTTAATTTTGAATTTCCTCTTTTCGGGAACAGGAAATCGGTGCACCGGTTTTTTAGTTTCTCCCGGGGTCACGAGTTGCAAGAAGAAGTGAAGCAGCTCCGGATACCCACGGGTCACGACCTGTGACGTCAGAAGTCAGGACCATCGTGGGAAATGGGAAACCTGTCCCGCGATCCTGCATATTTACCTGAACACACACACATTCAAATTCTACTTAATTGCTGCGTAAGACCGATATTGTTCTTTCTGGTAGACACCCAACCCGCGTACGATACCGTCATTCGTTTCAAAGCCTTTCGAGCAAAAGAAAACTTTCCAAAACTGTAGCCTGACGAACGATGGGTGCGGAGGGTGAACGTGTACAGTTGCAGCAGTAACCGTGTAATAATAGCGAAATGCAGTAAAAATGAAAGTCCAGCGTAGTCGCGTCGCAAGAAAATAACAATTCAAATGAGAATATGATTTGTAGGCCTGTCGGGTAAATTTAAAATCGCCATTAGAAGCCCTCAGGGTCATCAGTTCTCGCCTTTAGGGTCAGATAAATGGGCATCCATTCAAACAAATCTACACAGGGCCTGGTGGCGCGGCTTTTTCAAACCTCCACATCATGAAACTAGTTTTCGTGAACCTTCTTCCTAGCTGGCTTTTTTTGTTGTTATTACATTGCGGTTGATTAACAGTTATACAGACTGCCAAGAAAGATAAATATAGAAAAAACATGAGTGGATGTGAAGAAGAGTACTCGCGGGTATTTGAATGAAAATTTCAAGTTAGAAAGCTGATGTTTGGAGATGTACAAACGTAATTCGAATTTGCAAGTGAGCAAATGCAAGAGGAAATTAAATTGCCTCCTGCGATCCTGAATGAAGAAACAATGTGGGAGGATTGGAAGAAGTAGACCTTGAAGAAGACTTTGGACAATACCCGAGGATGATGATGACCGGAGGAAACCCCTGGGTACCCGGTCCGGTCGCAGGTGGGCTTTTCAGTACTTAGACGATGACCCCGTGACCTCACCAAGCCCCGAGCCGAGTATCAATCGCTTCTCTTCTGGTCCGAGATACGGTTCCATTATACCTTTTTCATCCACCTCACCTGACGAGATGGAAATCCAATTAGCAAGGCACCTGAGATGGGCCCGCGTTTGCCCCGTGTTTTCTGCGATAGTTTGGGGCCCACGGAGCACTGGAGGGAGAGGGAGAGAGAGAGAGAGAGACCTGTCCGATTACAACCTGCGAATTTCTCCCGACACCGCATAAAACACAAATGACACGTTTCAAGAGTAGTAATTTGGAAAATCATCGTCTTCGGCGGATACAAATTATAGTCTGGAAGAAGCAGCCAACACACCCACCAAAACCGAGGTAAGCGTCAGAGCTATGTGGCACTGTGGTGATTGATAGATTCCTTCGGTTGCAAATGAGGTGCCTGCCGTGATGTTTAATTGCTAATATGGTGCAGCCACCCATCATGCACGCTCCTCGTATTTATGTATCCATTGTGTCTGAGCAACTTGAGCACAAATGATATTTTACCAAAAAACAACGGTGTCCTGATAATTCGCACATGATCGTCGGGTGGGACCCGAACGGAGGACGGCATATCCACCACTCCATGCCAAAATGATAGATACGTAAAGGAGCGTCGTCTGCTTCGTGCAACGGGAATGCGTACGAGTAGTGAGGAAAAAGAAAAGTAGAAAGCCGACCGAGAAATTACGCAAAAAAAAAAACACATAAAAGTTGTTACCAGAAGACCGGCACCAGCCCTGAATTGAACGGTGACCAACTAGCAAGTAGAACTAGTAGAGAGTCTATGAAAAGACTCAACAAACAAAAAAAAACTATACAGAAAGTAGGCGACGGTCCACGTTGACCTCTCAAGTTCAACTGGTCACCAGTAAACACAATAACCCCAAATGCTAATGTAAATAATTTATTAACCGTCTTATTAATAAAATAATTTTTTCTTCTAGACGGGAAAAGAATTTACGGGCGCTCGAGGAGGAGAGAAGACCTGAAGAAACAGTCTAATGCCCCAAGGTAAATGGAGTGATCCCAACTAAGGTGAGGTGCTCTAAGACATCCAAATCAATCAGTTCGGACGAATCAAAAAAGACTTGTGACACTCCGCAGATGACCGAAACTGACACCCAGGAAGGCTCCGATAGGGGGATGAAATGAATAGCACGGGGGCAGGAATCTTGGCATGCACAGGAAGAGACAACACCTTGATTATGTAGAGTAATACAACCGAAAATACTTAATCTCCACATACGTAGAAGCCATCACCACGTCAATTAACTTCACACTTATTAAATTTTCTATTATTAATATTTCATTTTCAAATATGGCGGCCTAACCATTCAATACAATTTTATTTCGGTGGTCTGTCGAGGAAATTAAACATATTAAGTCCCGCTAATGGATGTTTATTTAGACGTTCGTTTTAAGTGCACCGAAATTACAACCGACTTTCGGAATTTAATTTATATTTGTATAACATTTCGTAATCTATTTATTAACTTTCACTTGAGCAACGTTACCGGGTAAAAAAAAAATGCCTCCAAACCAACTCATAAAGGAATAGGACGCAGTTTCGGGCGGTGACTTCCTCACAAATAGTTCCTCAACTATCCTCTCCGGTCGTTTTTTGGTTTCCTACAATGGAAAAGAGGGTAAACGAAGGATCTTCCATGACTCAGACTGTCCATCTGCGTGCGAAATCAAATCTAGATTTAACGTCGAGAAATATATATATATATATACATGTATATACGGAAATATATCACAAAAAAATGTTATTCTGCCCAGTAAATGACGGCTTAATCGAAATTTGAAGTGAAAAAATGAGAGTCATGGAAGACAATGACATTCTTTAATAGTATTCAACCCCCGGAGTCTGACGTCCCTAAGATGGTCAAGAACAAGAACAACAACAGCGGCGGCACCGTCAACCCCTGGTTGCTTTTATCCGTCACCCACGACTCTTTTTTTTCTTACGCGCCACGTGCGACACACTCTAAAAGGATCTCTGAGAAAGAAAAATGTCGGACTTGTGTTATTGACGAAATACACGAAGGCGACAACGTCAAGATGGACGCGTTCCCTCCGAGAACATTCCACGTCTTCGAGAAGTAACTAATTAAGTTAGTAAGAGAGGTGAAAACCAGGTGAAAGGAATCGACGTGTAACATTTAAAAAAAAAGCGCGCACACAGGTGAAAGAAACAGAAGGTTCAATAAGGTGATTTTTATATATAGAAAATAAGCATAACTTATGCAGAGAGAGAGAACTAACGGGCGATAAATCTTGGGGAGACGAACATCCGCGTTGTATCCGAGAAGAAAATACGTTACCTCAAAGATATTTTAATCATAACTTAATAAATAGAAATATGTTAATCGAACTATCCGTCCAGTAGACGCTCAAGTCGCAAGCAAATCGCCATTTTCTTTTAGAACAACTTCTCTTCTGCACAAGATGGAAAGTGAGTGGCAGTTGTCGTTTTTCCTGTCGTTCCGGGTCCGCAAAATACATTCTTGCAGTTGCACAGGACTGCAGCACAGTCACCGGAATGACTAATTAATTAACAATTCCATTAAAAAAAGGGAAACGTAAAAAAAATATAAGAAAAGGAATTGTAATTTTCGAGTCATAAAATGTAAGAAATTTAGATGAAGGCGAATAAAAATTACGTCGGAAAATTTTATCGCGTATCAGACGGAGAGAGAGAGAGGAGGGATGTGTTCTAAGGGTGGCGAAAGGGGATACAAAAAAGGTTAGAATGAGGAATGAGAAGTGGTAGAAAGAGAGAGAAAAAAATGCTCGAAAGAAATGAAAGGAAAACAATTGAAGACGCCATTTAATGAGTTGGCAACCAATCCGAGAGACATTTCTTCTGAGCCCATTGCCCGGATTTGATTTTGGTTCAATCGAGCGAAAGGAAAGAATTCGGGTTGAAGTGATGAGAAAGGCATCGAGTAAGACGTGGTACCCACGAACCTTCCACAACTCCCAGGAACCCTTTCTACGGGGAATAGGAAACAACCGAAGTGTTTCCACCCCGTTGCGGTGGTTGCGGCGTCCGTGGCCAGGGGTTGCCCATCGACAGGCGTTGAAGGGAAAAATTTCGAGAGCGTCGGAAGGGAAAAAAAGGGCAATCGAAGTCGAAATGGGAAAGGAAGAAAAGGCAAAAGTATCCGGCAGTATAAAAATATTAGGAAACTAATAATGAAAATAAAGAAGAAATAAGCCATATTGACCGGCATAAAGATAAAAATCAACTTTATTACTGTTGACCGGGTTGACGTTTTCCGCAGAGGAAGAAGAAAGGAATGAGCCTTTTCCTACGGAAAGGTTCGCCTGGGGCCGTCGAACGACCGCTGGCCATCATCATCATCGTCGTCATCCTGGCATGCAACATCCTCCCTGCTCAAGTGCTTCTTTTTTACATAATGTCGTCATTTAGCCACTCCGTGTCCAACAAATGGCTTTTATTATACTTTAAATAATAAACCTTTTGAAGGCTTTAAAAGCGATCTGGGAGATCGGAGATCTCCGTCCGTTATGGCCTTTCCGACATCTTCTTCTGGGCAGTTACATTCCGTCAGACTTTTTTTGTTCCTTCAATACAGTCGGTTAGTCTTCTTTATTGCATTTCACTCGTGCCATTAGATTGTGACCCGGTGTCTCACATTACATTTTATACACTCCGTTCTACGGGAACTATCCGAACAATATTTATTTTTTCGAATTAAATTGGTGACTGAGGGACTACTACAAGACCACTACAACAGTGTCAGCTACTTGCTGTAGTTCACGGCACGGCACGTGGTGCACTTGCACTTTGATCAAAATATACTTAATGTATACTTAATAAATACGCAGGTACTATTTGTACCTGTATATTTTCTAAAGTAACATTATGAATATGCTCGCGTACCGGTTCCTGTTACACTGCATGAGACACGAGCAACAAGTACCGGAGTACTTGGGGTACTCAAAAGTCTTGTAAAAAAAATCAGTCGCATTTCCCGGGTCACAAAATGCCGGGAATTAAAAGACTTTTGCTCCCGTTCGAGAGGCAGAAGGGTGAACTTATTTCGCCGCGAGTGTATTTCCCTCCCAACTTGAATGTATACAATTTTAATTACGGTCTCTCATACTTTTCGAAACGACACTGTTTTGCATTGCAAAATAATGGAACGTAATCAAATCGACAAAACTCCAATTTGAATAATTTATGACAGGTACGACGACGATTGGACACGTGCGCCATCTTAATTAAAACCAAATGGATCCTTTCCTTCCTTACCTGCTAACCAATTTGCGATTCGGTCTGATCAGTCGCGCTCGATCCGTTCGGTTTCATCCATAGAATCGGAGTTCTAATGAAACGTTTGATTCGAAACTAATTTTAGTTTAAAAAATAGTTGTCGTTATGCCACACGTTTTAATGAACCGGGAGTGAACTACCTTCCAGCCAGACACGGCACCTTAGATTAGTATACGTCTGTGGTGGTTTGTCGTGTCGAGTCTGCAGGTTGGTACGGCCGGCCGTGACGTCACCCATCGATTGATCCGATTCGACTTATTGGTTATTAATTAATAGGAAAAGGTCGAGTTCGAGCGACTCTCAATAATTTATTTTGACTTTTTGAATTTCTCGCTGTGTTTCTTTTCCGGAGCCCCGTGAACGACTAGAAAAACTATAAATGGGAAGAAAGTTATTTTCTATTTTTCTGGTCGATTTGCCACGGACTTTGGGTTCGGTTCCCTCCACCGAGTCCGGCCTTTGAGATCGCGTTACCTTCGATTAGCATTGATTATGATGAGATCCTCGTAAAATTCCCTACAGTCAGAGTTACGAGGACCGTAATGGAATGGAAGGTGGCCTTTTTACGACTTCCCATCAGATGTCCATAAACCTTCCTTCGATTTTGATTAAACATTTATGTATACAAAAGTTTTTGTTCTCCGGGGTCAGGAGAAGATGAGGAAACTGCTACCGAAACGACTTCTTTTTCTCCGTGGCAAGTCCACCGGAGTTCTGCCTGTCCGACAGGACTCGATTGCGTGCGCGGTGTAATACCCAAACAACCAACTACATTACAATAACACAGCGATCGGAGCTTATTTAAAATGAAAACGTACACCGTTTTTTCCCTATTATTAACTATAGAATTAACTTACGGTTAGATGACAAATAATGGTTAATTTGTAGTGAAATCTTCTTTAGTTAATAACGTTTCGTTAGACTCACCTGCAAGAGAAATAACAAGATTAAAATTAAACACTTAAGGGACTACAATAAGTTACAATTAGACTTTATCAGTTCGAGTCGCGGGAGGTTCAATCAAGGAGACACTAACGGAGGGAGAGTGCATATGAGACAGGGGATGAAACCACCCCCGAAAGTTAATTCTCCCTTGAGGCGGCGCAGCGGCAGACAACCTTCTGAAATCTTGATCGAAATAAAACAATAGAGGCGAGGAAATTACCAAAAAGGTTCATTTCCGTAATAAGACTGACGAAACCTTTCGGCGCGACGGGGATGAAACCCGAGGGATGAAATCGGGTTGAAGAGTTTTAAAAAAGTTATTCCTTTCCTCGAGGAGATAAATATTCTTTCTCGAGGAGAAAAAAAAACAACTTGTACTTCTCTCTCGTGTAAGTTTCATTTCCACCTACCCAACACCGTTGGGGTAAGTTTCGGGGGGGATGCTGGGAGATTGACAGCGTCGATGGAAATAAAGAACCGATTGTGGAAAAGCAATAAATCGTATTTAGAGATGAATTCAATTTGTAAACATCATTTATATCTATCTGTAATGTCGGAGATCACTTGACATCTTAAATTTACCCTTATTGGGTTCTCTCTCTCTCTCTCTCTTTCCTTTTTCAAATTTATTTGTGAAACTTCGACAGAACAGAGTGGAAGTGTAAATCTGACCTTCATCAAAATATGGAGATTTTTTTTAGATCAAGTGTACAAGAAATGGTCAACTACAATCCTCTTGTGTTGTTGTACCAAACATAAATTACCACTCGGGTAGAATAGATTGGCCAAGTATTTTGTGGGTCCAACCGTCAACCCCCCGAGTACCAAAGAGTTACATAGGGAACAGCAAGAAAATCAAAAGGTTTGTACTTCCTTTCCAGTCGTGTGTTAGGCTCTAAGGCATTGAATGACAGAAAAAAAGGCCAACATCCCGACTTTCTCAACGGTTGAGCGTTTGCACGGGGTTGGAAATGACACCCCTAAGAAGTTCGCATTAAAGAAACTGCCGAATTTGATGGTTTTTCTTCATCAAGTTAAAATATTCAAAAACGATTGAGTGGAAACTGTCGCAGAGAAACTTTCCTTTTTCGTTAACTTTTAATTACGCCCTTAAAAAGGAGCGAAAGTCACACCCTGCCTCCCGGCCTGGACCAAACTTCATCCCTTTCCTCCGTCTTCGATGCATTTGTTTCTTTCATTTGCGTTAGAGTCTGCTTCATCCCCCAAAACTTCTTACACTTTTAATTTTTTCCTTTCCTTTTTTTCATCCCTTAAATTCGTTTTCCACCTTCTGGTGCACCCCTTTTGTTACCATTTTTTTTTCTACTCGCTCTGGAATGTCTCGCCTTTTCTTTCTTTCCTCTTCTTAAGTCTCCTCCTCTCGCTAATCCATGTTAAATGTCTCAGAAACATCTGCTGCTCTTCGGAATTTACTGCATTTTTCGCTTGTCCCGCGCGCATTCCGAAATGTCCTTTTAGCGAAAAAAAACTAATTTGTACTATTTTTTTTTGTTGATGTTGCTTTTATTTATGATTTTGAATTTCCCTCCAATTTCCTTCTCCTCAGTCATTTTTTTTCACTCTTTAATTTCCGGTACCCGACGATGATCCGCTTCCTTCCGATGAAGGGACCCGAGAACCTGTTGAAGTATCTCAAACGTACTCATATGTGCGAGTATTCTCAACTATACACAACGTCTGTGTACAGCTACGCGTATGTAATTCACGACTTTGATTAAATTCAGTAATTTGCACTAGTCGGTTGTGTCTGTAAAACCGTGTACATCTCCAATCCTGTAGCATCCAATCCCGAAGATACCTGGTACATGTCCAGTAATCTGCTCAAGTACTTGTTACTCTGTCTCATTCCTGCAGGTACCCAATGGATTAATTTCAACCGTTTCCTCTCACCAGTGTAGAAGTGAGGACTGGTCCCCGACGGACAACAGTCTCTACGGGCAATAAAACATTTCAGTCGAGAGCTTTTCTTATATATATATATTTTTTTTAATTCGAAAGGAGGAACTCGGATGGTAATTAAAGAGCGAAAAAAAGTTTCCCGTTTAATTAAAAGAATCCTACAAGAAATAAATTATTCCAAGGTATTTCACTTTCGTTTTCTCTCATTACTTGACACCCTCACCGGGAGCAACACCACCGCCATCATTACCGTGTACAATTAACAGTTTTGAACGGGGAAATTTATACGAATTATGCAGAGTAGGAGCCCCGAACGAAACCGAAAACTCAGAGAACAAGAGGAAAGTTTCAACCTGCTTCTCTCACCTAGGAAATAGAAATAGTTTCAAACTTAGATTTATTACCATGTGAGCGTTTGGCAGACGCGGAAAACGATTCACGGGAATTTTCTCGTTAAAGAAGAAACAAATAGTTTTGAAAACGGGAGGAATACCAAAACGCGTACGAAACGTGTACGTGTGTGTGTGTGTGTGTGTGTAAAGCGTGTAAAAAGGTGCAGGTGACACTCTCGGACACTTGAAAAATAATTAAAGGTCGTCACAATTCGATTAAGGTTTTCACCTCTCCCACTCTAATGAGTATCGTTATAAACGAATTCTCGTCAATAGGTATTAATTAACGGAAGACTGAATGTCATTCAATATGGCGGTAGGACGAGCCTGCGACGCGACAATGTGACACGACTCTGGATGCACGTCATCCTGGGGGTAGGTAAACGGAGCAGGGTGGAAGGTCCCCAGGACAGACAAGGAGAGGAGCCCCCAGGAAAGCGACGAGAGAAAGAGAGAACCTCTGAAAAGGTTAATGATGGAGGTCAACATCCTGCAAGTGAAGAGATTGAATAGAATTATTCAATTAAGGAGATCAGAGCGTGACCTCCGTCAGTCAGTCTCTTTCTGAAAAAGCCTTTTCCGACAAATTTGAATAAGAATACGATGACACGTATTCGCATTAACAGGTTTGTTAACAACCGGCCGACCACAATTCTTCAACTTCTTCTTCTTCTTCTTCTTCATTTTGTTTCTGTTGAGGATGTTTTTTTTGGTGCGCGCCTTCAACGTTTCTTGACGTTGACTGAAGACGTTCGGGCCGATCCTTATTCTGCGCCTGTTTCCCGGTCCGGCCCACCCCGTACGGAATGCTTTTATTATGTACATTAATTAGACAGACTTTCAATCTTCTCTCTCTCTCTCTCTCTCTTATCGCCGCTTTGATTTTGAATAGAAACTTTTAATTTGGCGAGAGCTTGTCGCATAGCAACTTCTAATTACATATGTAAATGATGAGGCGAAAATATTTAAGGTTAATTTTCTTAACCCGCCACACCGCTGCCGCCCACCGTCCCGCAGGAGAGACAACAAACGCATTAATTTCCTATTGTGCCACCGAGGAGTGCAGTTTTGCAACGGCGGAGACGCGTGCGTTTCGAACGAAAACTTTGCGCAATTTGAATCGCGGCAAATCTCGGCGGCTACCGGGCCGAGACGTCACTTTGGAGACCTTCAATTTCGTAATGTTACCTTTCACGTGGAATGCTTTACGAAAACAAAACGCAACAAACATGGAACGGATGAGAGTGTTGGAACTTTAACATGGAACCAAGCGTCACCTCACCTGTCCTCACCTACCGATAGCATTGAAACTATCTTCTTTTTGCATTATTGTGGTATTACAATGTAAAACTGTTAATAAAAAGTAAATAAAAACACATGTATCTTTCATGCGACGTTGCAAACCAGTTGTACGCACACATTAAAAAGTAATTGTGCACTATTAGTAATATTAAGTTGTGAATACTACAGTTTTTTTAATAAAACTAATATTTTTATTTATACTGGTGTTTTTGTAATATTTAATTTTGTATAAATTTTTGGTTCTACATTTATAGTTAATGTACGACACTTTGTTGTACGACAAACATTCTACTCTACTTGTGTTTCTACATGTATTTATGCCTTTCGGTGCACTATCCTGATACATTTTCTCTGTGGTACTGACTCAACTTTATTCCGAAGCAACAAGTACAAGAGTTCCACGGCACAGCTTCGGCTCAAAGTTATTTAATCTCTGCAACAAGATTACCCACGAAATTAATTTACACTTCTCTCACGGTGTTTTAAAACAAGGATTCTCCCTATACACTCTCTGGCGCTCTCTCTCCTCTGTATCTCTCCCTTGCAAGAGACAAGGTGGAAACTTCAACCTCTCGACTTTCACCGGAAAATTAAGTGGTCACTGCTTAACTCCTTGATATTTAAATTTTACGGTTCGATTAAGCCGAGCAACAGGTTAACTTAGCACAGCGGTCGTTTTAATTTAACTTCTGAGAGGCTCTACGGTCGGACTTAAGCCATCCGACCAGGAATTCTCTGCATTTTCGTCAACACACAGCGTGCGACGACCGCCAAATAAAAGGCAGAAGAGACGTCGACACAGGAGTGATTTACTCACTCGCAAACCTCACCAATCAATTGGAATTCCCCGTGTTAATACTTACATAGATAAGTGCGTTTGATTTTTTGCACATTAAAATTATAAACGGACATTCAGACTTGTGCTTAATACATCATTAATTTTAATGGGTGTTTAAAAACCTTTTCAGCTGACTACCTGATAATTAGGCACCATTTTAACTGGGTGCTTGCGATGTGTTTCGAATAACCGTGAAGGTATCGATTTAAAAATGGTGAAATCAATAAAGTAAGAATGCGTGTGTGGGTTTCGGGACTTCCTGCAAGTTTGGTCTACATAGAATTTATCTAAATAGAATTTTAACACAGTTTTACTTACTCCAGGGTGGCCAGGTACGAACCTTCATTTTTACGGGACTCTTATGGAGCGGCAAAAGAGTCTCACAGGTGTTTTCTCTCTCTCTCTCCCATTGTAACTTTCGTGCCGGAGACAATTGAAGGAATTCATCTATGTATTTTGTCGGTTGTGTTCTCCCGCAAACGAACTTATTTTTTTTTCTACGGCATCATCATTTCGAAACGAATTAAATATTTAACGACTACATACATGGGAGGGACCGACAACTTATGAAATATACATTCTTTTTGTGTACTTTTCTCTTTGAGGAGCACGGGCTCCGGGTAAAGCGATGGATTTAACATTAAAATATTCACTGCAATATTTCACTTCCCTCCATATTTTCTCCACTTCTTTTTCTCCTCCGGTACTTCTCTCCTTTTAACTCGGTCGTGTGACCAGAGTCTGATTTGTTCTTCATAAACAAAACATTAAGGAGGAAAAAAAAACAAAAAAAAAGGAAGAGAAAGTCTTTCTCTCTCTCTCTCTCTACATCTGGAATGTTTTCCCGTTCAAATTCTGCGGTTTCCCGGTGATGTATTGCTTTCATATATTATTTACCCGAGAGGTCCGAACCGAGGGAAAACTTAAAGTATTTTACGCTTTATATAAGATTAAAGTATAAATTTTTATTTTAAACGACAGAAAACAACGACGGAATTGGGGGACGGCAGCAGAGATCTGGAGAGAAAACTATTTTCAATATGTGAAATGGAAATTGGGGACGGTGTCACGAGATCAGGAGGGATCTTGGTCAATAAGAGAACGAAAGTGATCCGGTGAGGATCACGACGGGGGTGGGGGTGGGTGGGTTGGACACGACGATCGTAACGTCCGGATCGCCCTTTTCGAAATTTTCAGGCTCTAATCGGATAATTTAATAAATAAAAAAGCGAGTCGTGTGGTACCTTGAAAGGATCCCGGAGCTCGTTTTCGGGGCGGGGAAGGATTGAGTTTCCTCCAGGGTGAGGTTCAACGGTCCATTTCGGACTTGCCGGAACACGGCCGAGTATCAATTTTTTGCTGCCATAAACGTAAACATCCGGCAGAATTTCACCCCGAGACGGAAAAATGCCCCTTCGTTTCGTCTGCTAAATGGATCAGCAGGATTATATCATCTGACCACTGGGGCAATATAAAAGGGGTAGGAAATAACCTAGGGATGAAGATCTTATTTAATTCAAGTGGTATTATGTCTTTGATGAAAGTCGGCTTTCTCGTCCCCGGGAAAAACTTTTTACTTCTTTCTTTCGGTTCGACTTTGGTGAGTTTCCTACTTGTCGCCCGGCCGTTTCTTCTTCCTCCTCGTGCGGCCTACACCGAAGCGACTCAACCGAAGGGAATCCCCGTTTAATTCGCCGCAACACAACATTTTATAGAAAAATATACATTTTTCAGACTTTTTTTGATAAGCTTGACAAATTGTAAGGCAGAATTAGATTATTCCCCTTACCGAGAGAGAGAGAGAGAGAGAGAGAGAGAGAAGTCACGATGCATCCATCTTACGTCTGCAAGGGAACAGGAAGAAAAAATATAAAGAAAACGCTGTAGAAGGCAGTGCGGGGTGGAAGAGACCAGCAAGTCAGAGCATCAATACCGAAATAATAACCAAGTAAGCCACCCTTCAACCAGAACCTCTACCAAATTAATGAACCGTACAACTAGAACAGTTTAACTTAACTAAACATCTAATTCGCAATCTCGAGAATGTAAACGAGCAATTAACTCGTCTACGTCACTCTGGAGACCACGGACGAAAGGAAAAGGATCCTCCTTAAACAGTCCGGAAAATCTATTCCTAGAAAAAAGATGGCTTTCTCATTTTCCTTATATTCTTTCTTCATCTCCTCTATCTTCCATCTGCTCTTTCCATTTTACGGTCCTGTCGGGTCGACCCATTTGAACCCAATTGACCGCTGATAGTGCGACTTTCAATACGCTCTTTTCTGTCGCATAAAGTTCAGAATTGAACTCGGACCGTTTCAAATAGGCAAAGATTATCTTCACAACTTCCGAAAGTCGTCCACTCCGAACGAAACTCGTTTCTGGAAACCTTTTGAGCCTTTTTCCCGGTCGGACATGCGACGAGGCCTCTTTCCACGCGCTCACACCACCTTGTTTACACTGTTTTATTTTTGTTGTTGTCGGTTAAGTTGCGAATCCTCGAGGCTCTTGTCGTGGCCCTCTGATTGTCCAAAATTTAATAAAATGACCCCTGAAATCGAATTAGGATTTGCTCTGGGAAAATTCCTCTCTTCCACTCTTTAAAAGGCCGTTCTGCTTGTGAGTCTCTTCTTTTTCTTTCGACTCTGACCAAAAAACCAAACTCCGGTTTTGTTGTTCTGTCAGGTTTGGGATTTCACTTCACTTAGTTGTAGACGTCAAACTCACTACTTCCTCACTACTCTCATGTTCTTTGTTACGTTGCTGCATCATTAAGTTCCTCATTAAGTTCTTGTGCCGTTTGCCGTAAATACCACACTTAAGTCACAGGTGGTACTGTCCTTAAGTCACAGGTCCTCTGGTACTCTAGTATCCGAATAATACAATACTAAATTAAGGTTTGTGTTGTAGTGAGGACTTCCTACACTCAAATTTGTTTTTAATAATCGGAGTAAAAGCACAGGTCTGAGATCGGAGACCTATTAAACGAATACTCTCCCCAGAAACAAAAGAAAAAAATGTCATTTGTGTACACAGGCAAAGAAAAAACCCGGGGGCCGTCGAGAGGAGGAGATAAGTTATTCCAAGTAGATGTTACTACACCGTCGGAGTAGGTTAATGTAAGGAAAAGGATCGGAAGGGTGGAAAGGCGAGAAAAAAAGGTTGGAACATCCCCCGAGGGGTTAAATTGACTGACAGGAAGCTAAATATTTTGCTTCCATAATTTTATGCCTCCACCTATGCCTCCTTATTTCGTATTCATTATAATTTTTCCGATACCTTGGTGGGATCTGCTCAACCCCGCCGCATGTCTTGTGGGACTCTTGCCCGGCCTCATCCCTCTCAGCCCTTGAACGATGTTTAAATGCACTTTTGATAAATAGGAAAATCTGTTCGAGAGGATTCCTCTCCCACCCCATCAGCAAAAGGCACTTTGTTCGTGTACTCGTGAGCGTCGGTCTTTTCGTTCCGCATCGTCTCCTCCGACGATTTTAACTGAGAAATTAGAAAGTCCTCGGTGGTCCCCACGACAAACTTCTTCCGTTACATTTAATTCAAATTCAAAAGAGTAAATCTTTTTACAGGTGGAGGATTTGTCACTGGACGTCAACCTGAAGGACACGTCACTTTTACTAAAATTCATTTCTGTATGCTTTCCCCCGCACCGTGCATCACCTGTGTGTATCAGGCCTGTACGCACACGACAAATCACCACGTGCCTAAACTAAAATAAATTAATGCTTCGACCAGACGGTTCCTCCTGGTGGAAGTGTTCCGGTAACCTCCCCGACAGCAGACATCCAGATACTCGTCTGACTAACTTATTTGCTGAAGAAAGGAAATGAAAAAAATGGCTGGAAGAAGATTCGATCGACAGGGATAAGAATCCCTTTCTCCGGATGAGGGTGAAGGTAATGAATTCATGATTTTCTGATTGAAACTCCAGCCGCCGGTGTTATTTCGAATTAAATTTGGATTAACTCCACCTTCCATCTTGAATTTATACTTGTTGCTTTCATTTTCTTATTTTAACAAATCCTGTTAACGAAATTGTACTTCACTCGGTTTCGATTGCTATTTTCCAACGTCGAGCACGGATCATAGACTCGTATTAAGGGGAACCGACTGCAGCATACAACAAATGTAGAGTTTATTTACTTGCACACCCGCCCGAGAGTATACAACATACGAGTTTTTGTATACACAACAGCCTGCAACGATGTGAATGTACAATGTGATGAAAACACGAGTAGAGTTATTGTGGAAGAGGTGTATTTGACACAAATAATCAAGCAATATGTAAATAATATTGGGTCAATTCACGTATACGTTAAATGTACAGTTAAATATGATTCTCTCTTGTCAGAAAAACCACTTAAACACATGAGGATTGTTGCTAAAAAAAAAAAACACAGCACTGTAACCTGTCATGCCATGTAGTCACTCCAAACACAAACTCCATTAATCTTTTTCCAAGAGGATAATTCGTTATTAATGCGATGGTTATTTGTAATTTGCAAGACCTTGTCTCGTGCGCACCAACTAGAAGTAGACCGAAGGAACTATGATTATTTTTTCTAGACTCTTTTTATTGTAGGGCGGGGGAACTCTCCTACCCCCCTTTGGCACCCACATTTGGGTACTTAAGGCTAATCTCCCGGCAAGGTCGAATACCCTCATTTCCCCAAAGTCACTCACGGTTTTCATCTCCTGTTGGCTAATAAATCACTCTCGTCGTAAAATAGATTTTCAAATAACTTGATTTGTTCGGGACAAGCAATAAAATATTCAATTAAAAGCGTGATATTTAAATTTTTACTGATCCATCTCGGGTCTCGGGACCGGCTCTCAGCATCCCACCAATCCGTCAGAGACTCGGGTGATACCGAAAGAAGAAAATCATCCCGCGGGATGTAACGAAGGAAATATCCTTTCTCGATGAGTTTCTTGCGGTCATCGCGAACCCTCCGAAGAGGTTAAACTAAAAGGTTTCGCCTTTCGCCGTGGTGCCCAAAGGGTTTTCGAGACAAGTGTGAAAGATCCTCGTTCGAAGCAAGCAATTCACTCCCGGATAGTGATAAATTCCACTGATAACAACATAAATACTTTTAAAATGGCCGACCAATTTATTTCACGCTTGTCTTTTCTTTTCTTTTTTTTTTCATCCTTCAACCCGTTCTCTCCCATTGTCACCCCTGAACTTCTTTAAAGGGGTGTCTCCGAGCCCGTAAATCATAACTAATTTTTTTCCAGATTAATTTCCTCCGGTGCAGGACAATAGGCTAACAATTTGTCTGACTTTTCGTCTTAACGAATTATTAACACAGTCGACGTTGTGGTGGTGAAAGAACCCCACCCGAGAGAAACTAAAGAGAAACCCTTAAACGTTTTCGGATATTATTATTTATAATATTACACTTGTAGTAATTGTAGAACTTAAAACGACTTCCGTGACTCACCACTTTCTACCATGAAAACTGTACTGTATGTATCGCATACTTAACTCCATCAACTTTCTAATATTAATAACTATCCTGATTATTAATAATATACGTCTGATAACATTGGTTAAGTGCAGTAATTAGATTTCTAAGTTGCGTTGTATGTTTTTTTTTACATTAATAATTTGTTTGAACAATTTCTTTCCTCGGAGATGAACGCACTGAACGTTATGAATAATAACCGGCGACTATCGCCATTAAATGGCACCGTTGGCCCTATAAATTTAATCGTCTGAGTGTGACCCAGAATTTATAATAATTTTACGTGTGAGACATAGAAACGTACAGAATGACACATAAAACTTACGGTGACTCTTTAAGCCTTCGGGGTTCGCTCGTTTTTTTTTTTTTTTTTACTTTGCCACTCGGCCATGTTTCTTTTGCCATTGTGGCCAAACTCGTGCTGAAGGTGACACGAGAAATCTCAATTTCGAATTCCAGTTTCTCCTGCCATTATTTTTTGTACGCTAATTCCTTCGAGCTAAGCAGAGGAGGGTTAGGAAGGAGGAAAAAAAACGTTAGAAAATTTAAATAATTCGGTATAAATTGTTTTTTTTCTATCATCTATGCCTAATAATTCCTGGGCAGAGCTGATAATTGGGATTTCGAGAGTAGCCTGATGAGACTCGAGATATTCAATAATGATTCTTATTACTCACAAGAAGCAGAAGAACGGGGTAGTAAACGAAGTTTTTTTTTGTGGTTTTCCTTCTCTAGCCTTCTCTCTACCTGCTCTACTCGTGTGGTTTTGTTCAAAGTTAAACAACGTCAAACCTTAGGGCTTTTTCACCTTGCAGGTATTTCTGAATAGTCAAATGCCCTTAATTCGCCAGATTCGGACTAATAGGCCGTACTGACACGCTTACTTTGACATTCAAATAAATTAATTCAGGTCAGACCAAACGAACTTTTTTTTCAAGGAAGAATAAGCTTAATTTACGCATAATACGGTTACCCGAAATTATCCCCCGCAGGGAAGTATCTTCCCGAGTTTTGTTCAACAGCACCAATTTCAAGAACTCTTTTAAAACCAGCGGACACGAACACAAACAAGTGGGAAAAAAGTGGGGCACTGGGGATGCTGAAAACAGAAAGAGACGAAGACAATGGAGCAACTTCATTACCGCGGAGGGTAGGAAGCGAGAGCAAAAAAGAGAAAAACGTGGCAGCATTAAAGACGGTTTCTAAGAGTTTCGTCGTGTCACGAAGACGGACGTGGCGTCTGGCTAGTGACGTCACAGCTACTTGATATGGGAGCGGAGGCTAATGCTGAATGTGCACACGGAATAAAGAATTGGAGTTAAAGACCTTTCGGAATTTAAATTTAATGCCGCTCCCGGAGACCCCACGATCGGTCGACTGGGCAATTCGCCCGCCGAAAAGTGCGAAAATAAAAATTCCACGTACCAGATATTTTGGGCTAACGGAAAATCTGTTCGGTGAGGATGTGGGTCTTCTGCCACGACGTTAGTCCGACCGAGCGCCGAAAGGTTCGTTCCTGTGCCTGTCAACGGTCATTTTAAAAAAATGGCCGCACCGATTTCCATCGTTTCTTCGTGCTTGTGCTGTTCGAATAAATCCACTGGTGTCATGAAGAATATCAAACGGTTTCGTTTACGCGTAAAAGCCAATTAAACACAGACGTCACACTGACATTAACGCAAATAATATTTAATGAATTTTAATATATGCCATTTAATAAACAACGGTTTAATTTAAATACGAAAAAAATAGTTACAAACAGAAACATTAAAACCCGTCTCATTAATTAAAAATTGCATTTAAAAGGCGCTTGAGTATTAATTATTTTATTAATTTCAATGTGTCGCAGCTTTCAGACAAATCGGAGTGAATGGAAGAAACGAAACAAAAACGGTTGACCTTTTATCGGACAATAATAGGACAATAAAGTGATGATCCTGTCCTCCATGAAGTAGATTTTTCAATTGAAATTGAATCGTTGAAAAGGTAGGATGTACGGGCAACACAAAGGAGACATGCGGGCTCGCCGCGAAATGCGGAGACAACGCCAAATAGTTAAATGTGTTTAACTAGGAACGAACTGAAACGATCGACCCATCTAACCAAACCTCTAAAAACGACATTAAGTGAAAAAGAAGAGTTTCCAGTGGCTGAAATGGTTTTGAATGAAACGGCTCCAGCAGTTGGACCGACGGCTCGTGATCTGATAACCAAAAATCTTTGACCAGGAAGTGAGTACCTTAAATAAACACCCGGACCGGAGAAAACGAAACGTGACCAAAATGTCTAAGCAAAAATACAGTTTCGAGTCGGTCGGTGGGGTAGAACATGTTAATTACACGTCGCTTCCGCTGCTTCCACTTTGACTTTTTTCCGCTCACAGCCTTAATTTCTTGTCATTTTCCTTTTTCCATTTTCTGCACTTTGGATTTTTGGCAGTTTTTTTCTAAGGACCCCTGCTTTCCCAGTTCTGCTTTTTTCTCTGTTCCCTTGGGGAGGGAGAAGGCGTGGGTTTTAATTAAGACAGCAAAACTCTAAATAATCCTTATTGTTTATGTAAACTGTGTCGGTTTCACTTGATTCTCTGCTCCATGTTCTTCCCAATTTCCATTTTCTTTTTGATTCTTTGAATTCGTGAATGCAGCGTTGACAGGTCACAACTGTCTGTACATGGTCGGCGGCGTGCGCTCATGAGCCGTGCAACAGGAATAGGACGCCAGGCGGGCGGTGGGTTCTGCTATAAAAAGTAGAGGAGGATGCAGCAGGAAAAGACGAAAACAATTAAGAAGATGTGACCCATCGGGAGGAGTATGTGACCGGAATGCGACGGCGCAAGACGGCCGAGGGCACGTCCGTGAAGGACGTGGTCCAGCTGATCCTGCGCAAGACATGACCAGACAAAACACTTTCATTCTCATTCAGCCCAGGCAAGCAGTCGAATGCCTTTTATTCTGACCTCTATTCATATTATTGATATTTGGACGGGCAAAAGCACACCAGGCAACTTTATCTAGGATAGTCAATTCATAGCAATTCGGTATCGGCTCCCGTGGCTCGTTTTGCGCCTGCACTTGGTGACTGAGCTCATCATCAGAGATTGTCCTACATTTCTCAACTACATGTCGTTCTATTCGTATGTTTCGGACTACAGACATGATCTCCTCGCTTGGACATTGTTTGTATTCAGTAAAAGTACACCCATGCAACCGGAATGTCAAATTTATGTGCAATATTTTTATGCTTGAACTTCACTTGTGTGTACACCATATTTATAAAGAGCTGGAAGGTTTGTTTCCTTTGCTTGTGAGACATCTGAACGAGCTTCTACCGGTGCGTTTGTAGCCCACAGAAACATGATTTGAAAGAAGGAAAGTAAAATACACCGAGGAACCTTTCAAATTGTTTCCATTTTCGATGTTTAGGTCAACATCATCGCACCGTGAACGGTGAGAACCGGTCAATTCACACCGAACCGTTCCGACAGTCATCGTCATCGCATAAAATCAACTGTTCTCGGCAGAGCAATTTTTCCCGGCAAATAGCACGAGAAATTGAAAAACACTTTCCCGCAGCAAAAGAAAAAGCATTCATCGCGGGTCATATAGAAAGTGTTCCATTTTGGCGGTGGTTTGGCTCGAAGCAGAAAGGGAAATAAGAAAATTTACTTATATTTTCATCTGGAGAATAGACGATCGTGTGGAATAAAAGAACGTGATGAGACTGCCAAACGCTTTTATATCGAGGTTTTTCATATTCTGCACAAGTTTCAGTTATAAAATTAACATAGAGCTTCTTTCTTTCTTCTTCGTCGTCTTCTTCGTGTTCCATCTTTTCTTGCCTGGGCCCGGTGAAACGGCTGCGTTTCAGGGCGTGAAGCCACCGGTGGTTGTGTGCAGTGGCAAATTAACAGAAGCACACGAGAGAGAGTTCACTACAACAGACCGGTAGTGAGCAGTTGTAGTTGTCGCTTGGCACGACGGTTGAACGTCTTTTATTTCTGACATTGTGACAAAGCGCTTTTATTATCGAGGACCTCAGCGGTGGTAAACCTAAACCTGCTTGTGCCACAGAATCAAAATCCAGGTTTCTTTTGCAGTTTGCAGGACTTTATCGAATTCACATAGATGCTATGCCAGGAATGTTCTTCTCAGTTTAACCAAACCCATTATCCTGGGTAATTAACCTAATCGTTGTGTTTGTGCGAACCACCCGGGAGCGTTCATTGTCATCGGTCGAGTCCTTGTTTCCATGAATTTTACAATGAGAGTCATCCTCGAGACTCTTCCTTTTAGTTCAAAACGCAACAAAAAAAAAAACATACACACACACACAAAGAACCAGAAGAAATCTGAAAGGACAGATCGCTTAAAAAATTACGTCAACAACAGCAATTTGACGGCGTCCATTTCAATTCGGTTGATTCGACGACTTAAAACGTCGTCGTCCGAGCGTCTTTTTCTTTTGAAAGGTCGTCAACTGGTTTTCGGTCCAGTCACTTTCTTGTCACTAGAATTTCTTCTCGCTCGAGAAGACGATCCGGGTGCTTGAAGCGAGTCAAAGGTATTTGCCACCGTCCAAAATGTACATTTCCATCATCATCCTTCCTCCGGGTGAGAACTCCAATTGCGGTTAACAAGATAATAATGTTAAAGGGAAGTTTATTGAGCTTAATAAGCATAATTTAGTTTCTAAAATGTCATTGTCATGAGCTTTCGAATCTCCTCTCTCAATTTAAATCGTACATTTTATTGCCACGAATTCGTTCCTATGGTCGCTCACAATTCCCAAAACCGGTCTTTGTCATTCCTTCGCGACCCTCCACCTGAAATTAACTCGAAAAGGAAAAACTTTATTTTTTTCCCCGACTTACCGAGCATTGACGGAAGTTGGATTGCCCACATCGTCCACTGTCGGCTTCCTGCAAGAAACGAAAACGACGGAAGTTTTAAAAAATTGTCACTTGTGCACATCTGATGACCTGTTTTTATTTCATTGTCTTTGGGCATCAAAAGAGGACGTCCTCGTTGTTTCTACTGCTCCTACGAGTTTTGTTTTGTTGAGACTGTCCACCGAGCGTAGGTGTCACGGTTAGAGGAATTAATACAGAAGCCTCAATGGTAACAATCAAGCGAAGACGGGGCAGAACGTCTAAAGTGTGCTTTACTACATGAAATAGTTACTTAAGACAATAGTAAGAAAGTCAATTGGTGAGACAACGGCAAGAAACTTGATAGTTTCACATATAACTATTAACACATTAAAATTACAGTTGTTACCATTGTACTTAAACGTTAGACCAGTACCCACATGCACCGTTAAACCCTAATAATTTGTAATTTATATTATATCCAAAGCCATACATCACCCGCGTACTTAAAAACCTATATAATCTAATAATAACTCAAGGGTACGGTTTCAGTGGAATGTTTCACTTAGCCAAAACACTTGACACTCAAAAACCGGGTCGGATATGATTTGAATTGAATAGAAAATAGTTTTTCCTTTCTCTTTTACGTTTAACTATTTAACTAGTCGGTGTCGGGTGGGGGTTGGGTGCAGGAATAAGTTAAACAACCTGACGAAGCTCGAGGCACCGTTATGGATGGCGTGTTGTTGTTTTGTTTGTAATTTACACAGCTACTGATTTTCCCGATTTTTGAGTAATAATTTTACCTTGATTACGAGTACTCAGAGAGTTGTTGTTGTTGTTGTTGTTGTCGTGTTCTCTCACCCTGGATATTATTAATCGAATTATTATAGTGATCGTTCTCGGTGTTTCATAACTGTTATTACGATTCACCGTAGCAGTGATACGAAAATCGGGTTTCGTACCTTCTCTCGTGGGTTCACACCTGGATGCGCCTGCCCCGGTACCTGACACAAAATACCAATCAACTCGTTCAATAATATTATCATTATTGTTCTGTTGTGTTTGGAGTTCTCGTCCAGGTTACGACTTGACCGTTCGGGTTGTGTCAGAGCAGTCGGACTGGCTCCGAGCTTTGTTATTATCCCCCCGTGGACTGATATTTTCTTATTAATGATCGTTCGCCATGTTGAATTGATTTTAAACCGTTGTGCAACACTTTGAATATCGTCTCTCCAAATTGATTTTTCCCGACCTGGAATTTTATTTTACGCTCGCTTGGTAAGTGCACCTTGCGAAATTCTTACATTTGCGAAACGGCGGACTTACATTTACATTTCAAAATGTAAAAAAAAAAAAAAAATAAACCTAATTCTTTCTCATCTCTCCAAAGTGAAACATACGTTCTCTACGGTTGGGAAACGATTCAATACTTCAGCATACTTGTCTATATATTTACCTTCGACAACACCTTGCTGTAGAACAGCAGCAGTAGCATAGCAGTCGAATTATACGAGTAGTATGAACCTCTTATATAAATTATTATTTTATTATTTATTTTAATGTATTTTATACTATTACAACGTAACAATATATGATTAAACATACAAGTATTGCTGATATATTTTTTTCCATTGTTTCCACTGTTCCTTTCCAGTTTTTCCACTGGTAGTCGTGGTTTGGGGTGATAGTAGTAGTAATAGTAGCAGTACATGGTGGTTCTTTCAACCAGGTTTAAGACAAGGTTTCGATTTTCGACTAGGCCCCAAGTTACGGACCCAACCGAAAGTTTCGGGAAGATGTCAGAGAGAGAAAACATTTGTCGATTGTGAAATGATTTATTCATTGATTAAAAACAGAAGAGAAGTGAAGAGAACTTGGCAAACGGAAGGTAATTTCGGCTTTGTCCGGCGAATTGAGAGCAAGTGTTGTTTATGACTTCTCATAACATCGACATAAATCAGATTTACCAGAACCCCGTCGATCCTTTCGAGCCACACACTCGCGAGCTTACACTTTACAACACGTGTTTCTCGTTGAGGGTTAGCAAACACCTCGACATCTCCACAGCAGTAATTAAAATTTCCCGCTCGGAGCTTTTGTCTTTCTCATCCCCCTGACATCCAGTCGGCACAAACCAAACTGGAAAACTAGTTCTGTCAGCGGTTAACCCTCCCTCTCTCCCCCTACGGTTTCAGAGGACAGTATCAATGGGTTAATGACGTTTTGCGGAGGTTAAACTCGAACCAGCAAATTCCACAACAGTAACTTAAGATTACTTTCCGATTGCTTACGGTCACGAAAACCTGGAATTTTATCGGGTTAACGACAGATAGGGTTTCATAACTGACTAAGCATCGGAGGATGATAAAAATTGACTTTTTCACAATTCGACCCGGTTGATTCAGAAAAATTTTACACGAATGAGAAGGGTGAAATTACTAGAACGACGATCGCGTTCACAATTCAGTACATTTCTGTTTCGGGCAGTTTCACGAGTCATCCCTTACCGAACGCCTCTCCGGAACCACATCCCACTCCCCTAAAATTTCCCACAGGTTGAAAGAATTGTCCTTCCGTTCTGAGGAATCAACCAAAAAATTACACCTGCGTCGAAAGCAACCGAAGACAAAGTGGCTTCAGGAAATAAGATTCGAGAATGGTAAAACGAGTAAGACTCCTCTCCGGTCCACCTGGATCATCCCATCCTGTTTTTATCAGGAGACCCTACCCTACGTAGGAACGGGTGATACGAAGGGCTTTCCCGAAAGAACGAAATTGACAGTCGTCGCCGTTTAATATTTACTGTTTATTTACTTAGGACCCAAATTAATAATTTTCAAGAGATCGAATTCTTCACTGACAATGGCCGAACACCTTCGGAACCCTACATTCTCACAAATTCGTTTGTTCTTCGCGGTACTGCAACGTTCCTCCGGCTTTTCAATGTTCGGAATTTCTCTTGACACGACAAAGGGCAAAAATCCGGTACGAGAGTATTTGCGGTGCGCGGGACTCCAATAAACTCAAAAATCCGGTTAGTAAGGAAATAAAAGAATATATGTAATATATATATGTGTGTGTGTGTGTGTGTGTGTTGTGTTTTCGGAGACCACGGTAACTCGTTCAAGGCAGTATGAAAAACATTTTTACGATCCGAAAAAGTCATTAAAAAGGCTTTGAGCTTCGAGCGGGGGACACATACAGGAAACTCATAAAAGCGCGGGAAAATAAGACCGGAAAAACTTTTAAATTGCGATTCTTGGAATGCCTCATTTCGATCATTTTATATTTCTTTTTCTTCACGGAGAAACAGAGGGACTCCCGTTCTCAGGGGAAGTTATAAAGAGAGCACGGAAATCTTATGTGTCAGGGACGAGTCGGTCGTAGCCGCCCGTCACGGTTTGGACGCGAGAACTCGAGGAACAATTTGTTGTTACCGACACTTGGTGTGTTTTCTCGGGGCCGGGTCCCATTCCTGGCGCGAAACAATGAAAATGCTGATGCCACGTCAAGTTTTCCCAAATCCCTCCCGATTCTTAATATTATTTCACGTTCAAGTTTTCGAGTTTGATTCAAGGAACGTTGACGTGATATTTTGGACACGTGTCCCAAATGTTTTTCTTCGCGTTCTTCCATCGCAGGTCCAATTGCACGGCGAGAACTAGACGGAAACAATGAAGGAGCTGAATCGACTAAGACGAGCCCAGCCATCCTTGGCTGAGCTGGCCTGAATTTCCATTTTTGTTTGTTGAATTCAGGAGGTCACACACACACACCTGTGTGTCAGCTACATGCCTACCTGCGAGTTTTACCCGTCAATTTTTTTTTTACAGCTTGGATAATTCGCTGACGGAAGTGGCGTTTCAACCAATTTTTCTCATGTCGAGGGGCCTTCGTAAGGGTGGGTTCCGGCGGCATCCTTCCATTCTAGTCACTTCGCTTTCAAAAGGACAAAACCCTGGGATGAACTACGAGGAGTCACATCGGTTTGCAACATTCCCACCCCTCACTTTCTCCTCGGTCGTACAACAAAAAAAAGTGAATTTTTTGTGTCGTCCAAGTTCGTGTGAAACTTTAAGTTTACCTTTCAGTAAAAACGGCCTTAAAAAATAATCAGAATGAAAAACCAATCATTTGGTATTTTGAAGCGGAACGTCATTGGATTTCTTTCCGGAACAATTCAAACTATTATTTGTAGTGCAACCGCCTTAAAAGAAAAAGAACCTTACCACCACACTTCAGGTGAGATTTTTACCTAGGTTTAAAACGACTACCTGGCACCGACTAGACAACTTACTGTTAGAACCAATCCTTTTTCCCAGTTTTGTTCACCGTCCAAAACCTGCTGTCAATAAGTTTTATTTTTTCAAATATTTATAAACAAACAAATAATAAAAATAAGTTTAAATTTCCGGATTGTGACCCCCAAACGGAAGTCAAGCATTCACTCTCACACAAAATAATAGTTAATTTAAACAATTAGTTTTTAATTATTTATTATAATCGTCATTGAAATTGCACGTTGCACACGGACAGAGTTTGGGTTTGGAGAAGGCAAAGAAGGCAGAAGACCAGTGGTCAGCATGGTGTGGTGTGGTGTGGCAACATCCGGTAGAACCAACAGTGGGTGGTACGTGGACCAAGCTAAGCTACCCCTGCAGGAGGTCGGTGTGTTCTACTAAAAGCATCCAAATGTACGCTACATATTCATATCTTTCCGTTTTGTAGCTTGTCTCGGACATCGGTAGATCGAATCTCCGTAGCATACTTTCCGGGGACAAGTATACACCAGGCAGAGAGAGAGAGAGAGATGTAATCAGGTACCTGGTGTCATCCCTTCCCGTCTCGAGTTTCCGCAAGAAAAACACCCAGTATGTTTAAAAATTAATTAAGTTCTCTCTCTCTCTCAAGGTTTCCACCACCGTCGTCAGGCGATGGTCCTCAAGTTCCAAGGAATAATCCACAAATCGGTTTATCCCGCGTGTAAGACACACAAAAAGAGTGAGAAAAAATAAAATTTAGTGAAGTAGAAAGTCTGGGAATGAGTTGGGACTTCCTTCTCGACACATAGTAAAGATAGACAACCTAGATAAATGGGTTTCTGATGAAATCGGCGGAGCAGACAGTGGGAAAGGACAATTTCGAGGTGCCCTCGTGTGCTCCTTTTCCTCTCTCTCTCTCTCTCTCTCTCTCTCTCTCTCTCTCTCTCTCTCTCTCTATTCCCTACATCTCCATAAAACTTTTTTGGATTTCGATTTGCTCTCACTTGTCCACCAATTCTCATTATAAATTCCATTTATTTAAACAAAGCAATTCTTTCTTCTTCCCCTACCCCATGTTTCATCCCCAAAGTGTGAACTGCATACGTTTCCGTCACGTTTCACCTTTTCCCTCTTCTTCTTTCTCGTGTTCTTAGGGCTTGACCGTTCCGGGAGAACCATGTTTTTTTTTTTATGTTTATACCGGGAGTCCATTAAACAAAATGGTACCTGGTACCAGTTAATCGAGTCAAATTATTGTTTCATATTTAATTCACTGCTCTTAAATCTCCGAGGAAATCAGCCGAGGAAAATTAGTTTGTTTTTTACCTGGTCCTGGTCGGATGATCGAAAAAACCGGTGGACCTGTCCGTAGCCCCCAGCCGGAAAATTCTTGACCGGTGTGAGTGAGTGTGTGTGTGTGTATCTGTGTGTTTGCGTTCTTAAACAGAGTAAAAACATTCCCGACCGGTACCTGTACCATTTCCTATAATTACAGGGACAGAAGGTCCGAGGGAATCATTAGAGAAAAATATCTCACTGGAATTCTCCTGGTCAATTTTATTAAAAGTAATTACCCGGCTGATCGGTGAAATCGAATGTTGCAGGACTGCATGTTCACGGCGTGTTAGATCCATAAGCTACGAACCCGCCATAGCATGCAGGTACCACAATCGTACCTGTGACTATCTGACGCGTGACTGGTGTCGGAAACGTCACCGACGTTGCACTTTTTTATGTTGACAAGAATGTTCGTTCCTGCTTATTAGTGGAAATGGTTAGAGTACCCGTGGTACTTGGTGTCGTGGTGCCCAGGCACCTGGGCAAGGTACCCGGAAGTGAGAAAGCGAAAAAATATTTACCATGGGAGGGCGGAAGCACCCGGGGAGCCTAGAATTTTCAATCTCAAATCAATAGAAAACAATCAATGAAGGCCACAAAACGAGTGAAACGTTTCTTCAATTTGCTCTCCCTTCCACCACTTTCAATCTTCCATCTTGTAACAATTATTGTATTCGTATGCATAGAGGCATACAAAAAATTAATTTGGGGTCTACCAACTGGATACCAACTCGCCGTTATTTAACTAAAATGGTGGTCGTCATCATCGGACAAGGATTTATGCGTTTCTGTACTTTTTTTTCCTTCTCTTATACTTCGCTTCGTTCTTTTTTTTTGCCTTTGGTCGAGTCTACTGCAAACCAAATTGGACGGAATCTTTCTCTCGCCAATGTTATTATCGAGGTTTGCGGCCGGGGCAAAACCTCAGAACGACGTATTGGAGACAGGGTACGGGAAGGAGTGAGGGAACTTGCAACGGCTACCTAATGGTGGAGTTTACAGGCCAAGAAATGAAAGAAATCGCCGTGTTATTGAAGGTTATTTGCATATCGGTTAAGTTCCTGTCGACGCCATCGAGCTTATGACCAAAAGGAGTCCACCCCCAGAGAAGCAATGAAAAGTTGATATTGTCCAGAACTACAAGCGGCGGTCCTGTACGGCAGATAGAACCTATGGGTGTGACAGATAGTGCTATGGTACTATGAAAAACTATACAGCCCAATAACAGAATTTCCTATTCTGCTCCAGCACGTATATGTTGTCTTCCAAGGGCCGTAAACCCAACTAGAGTGTTTAGGCGTTCACCCAGATTGCAAACAGTCTAAGGAGCTACCATCCTTTGTTTTCAGGCCCTAGAGAGCAGCACAACTTTCAGTTCCCTACAGGGCACTACACAACACTTCAACATCTAATTAGAGCAATTAAAACAAACTCCAGAGTTGGTGTGTCTTTTTAGAGAAGGTCTAAGGTGTTACATTAATGATTTCCCGAACCTAAATATTTAATAACAGTTCTCGTGTGGCAATCACAACACAAACAGAAATTCATTGAGTGACCCAACGTAAAGGATTTCTCCTTTGCGAGTACTTACAATTGATAGTTTGAGTAATTCAACCGAAAGATATAATTTGTGCGTGGTCTTGTGTCAGTCAGGTATCTACGTGAGGAACTATACGTTTCCAGCATCCAGTCGTAGTGCCTGGAGATAAATACGTAAAAACTACGAACCAGGAAAACACGAAATGTGTCACAATCGGGGAGTTCAAGAAAAAATGGTGCACGGCAAGTTGACACTCGGCATCTCGTCCGTCTCACCACGTCCACTTCTTGTTTCTGCACAAATAGGTAATAACCACCTACGTCTAATGATTACAAAAAAAAACAGAAACAAATTGACGAGGTACAAGTGATCGATGACGATTTCTATTATTTTGTATTAAACCGTTAGTGAAATCGATAGCCGAGATGGTTTTCCGTATTCCACATGTCTCGGATGACCAAGTTGGGTGTCCACGTCTCCGCGTACACATTTGTTTACCAAACGTGATGGTACGCTGGAGGAGAAGCGTGCACGATTGACAGAAATCTCAAAGAAAGAAACAAACAGTCGGTGTCAGTCGAAATCGGAGAAACTCCCCGTCCGAGAATCGCCCACGGTTTACGGGAAACGTCACATCAGACGACAAAAACTTTCAACACCTGCCTTGGACCCGTTTCCATTTCTCGGTAAGTTACACGGTTTTCCGCTGCGTTTCTCTCGAATTATCATTGTTAATTAATTAACTCAGCAAATTTAGACGAAAAGAAAACAAAACTCGTACGCGACCAATGCGGTCTTCGTCGACCTCGGGGAAGAAACACACCGGGGGCTTGTCTTCTTGTCCCAACCCCGACCGGCTGCTCCTCATCTCACCTGGCGCGTGCACCACCACACAACGCTGGACTTCATAAATAAAGTCTCGAAGGCTACCACTTTGTTTTTACCGGATTGACATTGGGACTTATCAAACATTCGTAGACCATTAAACTATTAAAAGAAATTTTATGTACGTGTAAAAACCATACGGACGACCGCAAAATTACGGCAATGGACCGGGACTGTTAAATTTATGGCACCGTACTTAGAGTAAATTGCAATGTCAGTAAGAAACGCCCGGGAAAGGTTGCAGGTCCCTCGAAAATGTCACAAATTTCCCGGTGGTGCCGGTGGTGTCGTTTCCGAAATAATTATTTTATTCATGAGAGATTATTAATCGACGATACTTATTTAAATAATAATGAGTAACGATAGGAAGAGACCGGTGAATGGTGAAGGAGACACCAAACCTGTTCTCTTCTGGAAGATGAGGTACACCAACGATGGGCACGTACCTCCGGCGCATTCACACAAGAAACTCAGCATCGGATCTTGTCGTGTGGATGTTTCCTACCGAGAAAAATTACAGGCTTTTGATGAATAAAAAGAAGAAGAAGAAGATTATTCATTGAACAAGTTGAGTCTGGTTGAATTCAACGGTACTCGAGGAGTTTCCCATCGACCCGTCGAGAAGATTAAGAGAATCTTCGGTCCTATTGACAGGACACATGCTCTTTAGTATTCCTCGCGATATTCCTCTTGCACAATATATCACCAGGTGCATGGTGTTCGGCAGCATACCCGAGATTTATTGCAAAATAAAATCGCTGTCGGGGGCGCACCCGGAGAGTGCAAATGGGGTCTCACCCCAAGTTGCAAAAAGAAGAGACGCGTAGCCTCGAGCTGACAGCCGACGAAGGTACGAGAGGTACCCGAAGGCAAAGGCGAAGAGACCAGAGACGATCGGGACACAAGCAAACGTAGTGAGAAGAAGTAAAGAAGGGAAAATAATAGTTTAATGACGTTTTAATAAATTCATCACAGATGAACGAGCCCGTAGAAAAGAAGATGAACTCGTAACTCGAGGAAGAATAACAGAAAATGGTAAAAGGGAAGGCCGGGCGGATGAGCCCAGAAGACCCCCGGGGGTAGGTGTGCAGCCTTGGAATAACACGATCCAGTGATCAATTACTTCTTCTTCTTCTTCTTCTGTAGAAAAGAGTTGAAGGAACCACTTCGATCGGCCTAAGTCCTCATCACCTTTTGATTTTCCTGCGAATCCCACAAACGCTGAGACACCATAATTGACAACTACTTTTAAAACTAATCACTACTCGAGTACGGAAGTAGTCCAGCAAAATCCACAGATACAAGTTAGAGATATTGCGAGGCAACAAAAAGTGTTGAAAATATGGCAGGCGTTGAAACATAGCAAACCTGGCCAACTCACCGGAAGACCACGTGTAAAATTATATATACAATTTATCGTAGTTCACCGTTACAACCAAACGGCATCCACCCCCGGGTTTCTTGTAATTTCGTTTCTTCAGTACAAGGGTTGTTCTTTCACCTTGTACAATATGGTTTTCACGTTGTGCAGTTTACCAAAGTGCACCGTGACATCCGCTCACCTATCAAATCACCCCCGTCCGTAACTTGCCAATTTTCCCCAATTAATCGATAAATAAGTGGATGAAACGAATAAATATCCAGACGTAGACGAAGGTAGACAAACAGAAAGATCGGGGAAAAACCGACCATTTCCATAATTCATCTTATGCAATATCCATAAAACGGGTAAACGGAAAAGCCCCCCCCCCCCAAAACCCCCCCCCACGGCCACCCATTCCGTATTCTTCTATCGTTTGAGTTTTATTAAGACGATTATTCCATTTGTAAACAGCTTTGATTCTTCACTTCCCTCGGCTAACTTCATCCCCCGAGTTTCCTCTTTCTCTCTGACTCATGTTCCTCCATATTAGGTCTCATCCCTCACCGAGTGAATTTTCCGCAGCAGATTCCGTCCGACGCCATCCCATCTGTCTAGTTTGCACCTTCCGTCTCTATTAGAGCAATTGCTCCGGCCACGGGGTCGTCGTTACTGTCCAACAATAAATTCTTACCGAACGAGTTATCCATATTTTATGTGGGCTTCGTGTCCAATTGAAAATCGGACGGGTCTCCGGGAAGGTTTACACTTTACGCCCAGGGAGTTAATTGCCAATCCGAATCAATAATATTTAATAAAAGTCAGGTAACAGGTACCACTTCATCGCGGGTCGTTACTCACCACGTTAATGTTCTACTAAAATCTCGTCAATTACCAAGCCTATTAAACTTATTTACGTGGTCTTCTCCTTCCTGTCGGTGTTCTGCTCCTCCTCCTCCTCCTTCGCGCCTTCTCTCCCCCCCCAAATTCTTCCTCGTACCTGTCCCCCTTCGTACCTGTCTTTGTTCCTTACCTCGTCCCGGACGACTTACTCACTCAATGTCAGGTGTGAACGTAAAGGTTTTTGTGGTGCCTCCGTCAAGGTCCGTCCTTCGTCGACCAGTCCGGAATGTTAACTTCACCGCCAACAGCCCTCGATTCTTTTTTTTTCACACGTGTACCGTTTGCGCGAGTAATGAAATTTACAACCCTGGAACGCTGGGGTGTGTCGCACACCGACGACTGGGGTCGTCGCCTTTCAATTACGTTTTAAACGTACTAAACGACTTTGGAACTTTATATTGTTCCCATAATACGCGTACACCGTCGTTTGTATTTAACTTGTGAATATGAGGAGACCAGGAACCAAGCTGAGTTCTCCTCCGAAGACGTCGTCTCGACCGAAGGACATTCCGGTTGACCTAGTCCCATTCTGTTTTAGTGAGGACCGTAAAACGTAGACCACCGCCACCACCACCCCCCTCTAATTGATATTTTTGAATAGAAGAACAAGTGAAGTCATTCAAGTAGGTTGACGACAATGGAAGCGGTCACAGAAGAAGCAGTTTCTTTTTCGCCCTGAGGAAGCCCCGGCCACATAAACGGCTCATCGGACTCGACTTCGACTCGACAATTTGCCATCGAATGATACATTTTTATTCAACTTGTTGTCAAACATTCAATAGAATAATGATAGACATTAGTTGGCCTCTTCAGTTTCCCAGTTGAGCTCGTATCAAAATAAAAACTCACGTTAACGCTAACTCGTACTTATCTCCTTGGAATACCCCAGAAAGGCAATAAAAGTTTATTATTAACGCCAGGTTCCTAACTTTTTGTTTGTTATACCTCACAACTGTGAAGGGGAGAGGCAACGGGCAGAGCAACAGAAGGAAGACATGCACCACATACTTCCACAGACTGTACAAGTCTGCCAAACAGCCTGTATACTCGTACGCACGCCAGAAAAGTAGGGTCTACGCCGTTCCGACGATAGGCACCTTGTAGGGTAACCACACTAAGGGGTAGAAAAGCTCCGTAAAGAAGAGAAGTCAGGACAGTAGCACAAAAGTGAACCCCGTCGTCTGTTACTTGCGCAAATGTTGCTCTAGCCTTACAAGAATCTAGTCAACGTACCAAATTGTCAAGGTACTCACCTGTCAGTCCAGCAAAGGGCCTCTTCCCGGTACCTGAAACAATACAAAACCTGATGTAAGAGAATGAAGTAATTAACGCACCCGGTCAATACGTGAATCTGTGTCTTATCCGTGCGTATGTGCCGGAGAGATACGCAAAACGACCGGCGGTCGCGTAGCCAACAACGCATATGCACGCACGCACGCACGCGTGCCATTGACCGGGTAAACGCTGATGGCGACGTAAATAAGCTCGAATTCTAGTTTTCGGCTGTAATTACGATGCAATTTCACTTGGTCTCGTTGGTCACACCAGAATGTTCTAGTCACTAGGAGAACAAGAAAGAGAACACTTCTTTTTTTTGTTGTTGTTGCTTTGGGCTTCCTTTCTGAGGTTTTTTTTCCCCATTCCTCTCATCTCGAACTCGAGTAATCGAATCGATTTTTTTCTGTTTATTCGTATTGCTAGAGAAAAAAACGTGTCCCGAATTTGTGGAAGTCCATTTTTGCGGTTTACAGGTTGTTTGTATTATATATTATAAGGCAATTCCCCGTTAAATTATACAAAATTTATTCGGGAAATTACGAGAAGAATTATGGGCTTCGGCATGACAAGTTCCCTCTCTCCACACGTACATATATATATATACGATGATATATATGATTTGTAGTGTTGCACTTGTCGTTCGCATATTGTGGAAAGTAGGTGTGTCAGAAAGTAGGTGTGTCAGTGAGGTTCCTTGGTGTCACACCAACCAAGTACTTGCTACTGCTAAACCCATGTTTTTTTTACGTGTTATAGTTTTTATGTCTAATCATCTTGAAGGGAACAAGAGAGAGAGAGAGAGAGAGAGAGAGAGATTCGTAAGGAGTGAGGGAGAGTAGAAAAAATATGAAGAAGAAAATCGTTGATTTGCATAAAGTGAGCATAATCGTGAATAAAATTGAGCTCCAAACAAAATTGGATGGATTTATTAAAGCCCTTTATGAAGCCATCTTCTTCTTTTTCTTCTTCTTCTACTCCTCCGCCTGTCCTTTTTCCAGGCCGAAAGGTTCTCCAAAAGAGCAGGAGCTGGCCGACCCGTCGCAATCCTCTTTGTATGGTTTGGTCGCGAACCAGGGCCCCGATAGTAAAAACTAGTTGCACTTGTCATCATCCATTCATCAGATAAAAATCAACCCTTAAACTAGCCGAGTTGATTGCTCAAACTGCTCGGCCATTTTTTTTTCCCTCCTCAACCTTTCCCCGAGGTTTATATTTTGTGTTTATTTTTTCCTTTCATCTTTGAAGATGTCAAAAACTGATTCCGGTTCCTTCTTCATCTTTTTTTTTGTGTCGTCGTTTGACTTAAACTTGACCCAACCGTCCGACAGGAGCACCCACCGTGTGCCGCGACACACGAAATCTACTCCGAGGACCATTTGGAGTTGCCTCTCTCTCTCTCTCTCTCTCTCTCGAGTGTTTGGCAACAAGAGACAATAAATAAAATTTACGATGTCTCGTGATCTGCGAATCGATCTCCGATCTTCGAGGAAGAACAACTTGCCGAACGTTGAGGTGAAACGACGGGTTAACAGCAGGTGGCAGAAACTGGGTAACACCCCCGTGTCCGTTTCCTTTTTTTCTTTTGACAAATTTATTCTCGTGTCTTATTAATTCATAATAACGCGATAAAACATTTATTTATATCACCTATTATTTTCCGTTTATTTATCGTGTCGTGTCGGTCGTTCGTCTGGCCGTCTTGCTTCTTTCTATCGAAAAACTTCAACCGCCTGCCTCTGCTCGCTCATTAAGTTAGGTGTGCTCTGTTACTTTTTATTTCGTTGCAGTGGTGACGTGTTTTATTTCGATTTTCACTAATTGATCATTTTACATGTGTCCACCATGTGTGTGGGTAGGATGTCCCATAAAAACAAAATAAACAGGAAAACGAACCCGAAGAACCACGTTGAGAAATAAAAACGAGTCACCGTAACGCAATACTCGGTGCACTGTGGTTTATTGTCCTACCGACGGTGAAAGAAGGTTACTTAGACGAGTCGTGGATCCTAGAAATCCTTTCTAGGACGGAACAAACAAGATGACCAAGTTAGTAGGCGGAAACTCGAGTACAGTAGGTGAACGAAAGCGAAAATTAAGTTGTTTTGTGGTAGAGAAGGATGGTACACGGTGACCTAACCCTGAGAGAATGTTGTGCTCTGCCATTTGGTTGCTCGCGTCCACGAGGTTTGAGCTCTTCGCCGTGGCAAAGGTAGGAGGCAGCACGAAGTAAAAAAATGAAAATTAAAAATTTATCAGGGGAGGCAGTCACAAGATGGGAGACCACGTCGGGTTGTAACCGTTGAATTTTGATAAGAAGAGACATAGGAAAATGAATGTTCCAGGGCGAAAATCGATGGTGGGAGAGGAAATAAAAAAGGTTTCCATTGGGTCCGACAGTTAGTATGAGCCTGCTGATGGATGGCACCTGAAAACACCAAAGAGGGTTTTGCGTTTCATCTAGTTCCCATCTCTCTCTCTCTCTGGCACAGGCGCGAAGAACAATTCGTCAAATAGAAGAATTATAGTTCGGTCCTTGTGGAAGTAACAACGATTCTTCCTACCCTGATTAATGGCTTCTTGATTTTACAGGAAAGATAAAAAAAACTAACAAAATAATTTCGTTGCATGCTCCATTTTGTAGATGAGCCCGTGATAATGAGAGTCTGTCAACGGAGGTGACCTCTCTCTCTCTCTCTTTCTCTCTCTCCCTATGATGAAGACACTACTTCTATTAAGATCTCTCGAGTGCTACCTTCTATTTGTCTTATACCCGACCCTTGCTGATTCCTTAATCTTCATCTATTCGTACTCGTACTGCTCTGTTCTACCCATTTTTGGGGTTGCTCCCCACGAAGGAGAACTCCCGATGTGTACACGTATATTTCCCGAAGAACTGCAAATCGAAAATGGAAACTTGGAACGATAATAGTTGCATAAAACATACGTAGAGGATATGGAACATATGTGTTTGATTGCTTTTCCACCCTTCTCTTCGCCGGTCCCGTTCCTTTTCTCCATCGAATCCTTTTTTCTCCAGCCGCAGAGTTTGCAAACCTTTGCCTTTGAACAGTTTACATTTTGGGATTTCGTTTGTCTCTCTCTTGAGGGTTTCCACTTCTTTCCCACATCATCTCGGTGTTATTATTATTCCAACGGTTCTACCACTATTACTCTCTCTCTCTCTCTAACTGTTGTTGCTGTTCATTCCGAAAACACCTTTCCTTTTTTCGCCTGCTCTTCTTCCATTTTAACACGCGTCAATCGACAATGGTAATCAATTGTCAGAATAATAGAAAAAGAACACAAAATTAGAATTTGTTTATAAGTCCGTGAAAAGGAGCAATTGAACGCATCCTGAGGAAATAGGAAGGCCTTCTCCAGGCGGACGAAAAAAGTGTAATAGTCAAGCAGAACAATGGCCGAAACTATTTATTTTATCCAAATGAATTTTAAGTGTTCTCTAAAGGGAGGAAATCCCCCTAATTTTAGGTTTGCACTGAAAAATGTCGATGCTTCAATAGTTTGAATTATTCAAGTCAATGGACGTCGAAGAAACGATCCGGGGAAAATAGTTGCGTTCGGGGAGACGTAACTTCCACTGCTTAAAATGGTAGTGCGAGTGGAAGTGCAGAAAAGCCAGTCACACAAGTGACACTTCTGTGGTGTCCTCTGATACTCCAGACCGACTCCACACAAACTCGTAGCAAGTGCAAGTGGTCGCATGTCATACACGAGACTTGGCACCCCTCCGGCACTCCTGCACTAATCATATGAAAAGATTGTGGTGATTTGCATAAAACTTTGATCATTTTCAACCGATGTTTGCCTCCCACCCTCACAGAAGGGAGGTTTAAAGCACCATCTTAAGAGGCAGAAGTGGTGCATCATGTCGTGTAAATGAGATTTGTTCAGCAGCAAACGACTTTTCTTTTCGTTTCACACGTCGAACGAAATGTTTTTTTTTTGCCTTTCCGTCCCACCGCTGGAGAAGCCATCTTCCTCTTCTTCTTCTTCTTCTTCTTGTTCTTCCTCTGCGTGACCAAACACCGGAAACGGAACCACTTCCGATTCCTTTCCAGTCTTCGCGTTGTCTCGGATTTGTCACGGTGGACGACGTCTCTTACATTTGCCACCTTTCTTTTACCGCGCGATACTTCGACTGAGTTATTCTTTTTCGTCGTGCGTAACATAAAACGAGAGAAAACGACGTGGCGGGCAATAAACCTGAATACTTTATGTTTCAAACCTGAACATTTGGTGGCGTGAGATTTCGGGTTGTAACAACTGCACCCGCGCATCTCAGAGGTCTCAAAGATTTCATCGTCAAGATTATGGTCGCTAACAATCATAATGATCGTCATCGCTTGTCAGAATAAAACAGTTTTTTTTTGTCATTTAGGCCTTTAACATCTTCCTTTTTTGTTTCCAGCTTATTTATAAATGAAGATGTCGAGCTGATGATGACTGGTGCCCCATGTTCTGGTTATCAAGTAACGTTAAAGATTGCCAAGGTAAGGCCACAAGGCAGGCCGCTTCGCCCGGAGGCTCTTCCACCTTGTGAACGATGGTTTTTCTCGTCAAAAAAAAAATATGTATCCCACTCGAAAAATCATTCCAACGGTATAATTTACCTTTTATTTTATTTGTGTCAGATGTTTAAGTCAGGTACGGCACCTGTTTTACCGGTGACGGTGGCGCTCGGTTCACTCGGTCACAGGTTTCCATCTTCTCTGCCGAAGTGAATTGCGACAAGAGGAACACACCACCCGGATGATGGATTACGTTTAGTGGCCCTGAGGACCTGAATCAGACGTGCCTGGCCCAGGTCAAAGGGGTCAGAATCAACCTGGCACCCTGACCGGACTGTTGTAAGTCAACCCGAGGCACAATATTTGCCTGCTCTTGCTCCCACCCAAAAATATTCATTCCTATCGCAAAAAAAACGACAAATGTAATCGATGGACAGACAAAGACACCTGGACCGGATTTACAACCCGCCGATCACATTTTGTATCTGCGAATGTGTACCAGGCACACTCGAAAGGGCGTTAAATTCAATGTCAGACAATTTCAAGAATCGTGACAAATTTATTTAACGAAGGACAGAGACCAGTCATAGGAGCGTGGAAACCGAGCGGGGAACGGCAAAATTTGAAAGTTCAAGTAGAAAATTACGATATTCAATGTCACTCGTAATTTCATGAACAAAAAAAAACAACAACAACAACTTCTGAACAAGTCAAAACTTCAGTTCCTCTCGCCCTGGAAAACAAAAGGTTGCAACGATCGACTTATGTGTGAAATACACAAGTACGGAAAAACTATATAGGGAAAATTACATTGGGCGACCCAACTCGGTGATCCGAAAGGTCTAAACTGAATCCGAAGAGTATTTACGACAGCAACAGCTGTCCCCCGCGACAGTTTCCCGGGACGAACGGAAAAATACGAGACGTCGAAATTTATAAGAAGAAACAAAAAATCAGATCCATCGATCGATCGACTCCGTTTCGATGGGAATTTGATTGAAGGCTGAAATTTCCTCAGGAAAAAAGTGGAAAAACTCCGATGCCAAAGTCCAATTCTTCGTTCGCCAAATTCTTATTGATAAACAATCGATTTGTTTAAGGTCAGGCCCTTCAGCAAAATCCAATCAAAGTCTTCGACCTGTCTGTCGCCTTTTATTTAAACAAACTTTCTCCGGGACCGAGTAAACAAAGTCATGGTGGTTTCATTCACCAATTTTCAAGGAGATCTGGTCCTCATTCAACGAATAAGTCGAGCCGTCATCACAACACAACATCTATTTTTTTTCCCCCGACTAATAATTTCGTGTAACTAAAACTGAACATCCTGAATTTTATGGTGTTATGTACGTATCCATGAATTAATAAAATTTCAAAAATAAACTACTTACCACAGGGTTTGGCAACGTAATTATTATTACAATTATATCAATAATTCTTTAAATTACATTTCAATGATGAGTGTCCGTCAGAAATCATGTCAAAGAGTCGTGTGGTTAGTTATTTACTCCTGAGTAGTTATTTACTACAAATTAAAGTTCTTTAAACTCGTCCAGGATTCATAGACCAATAAATACCCCAAAAACATGTGTGTTCTATTTTATTTGTGGTCTATTTCGTGTCGTTCGACAGCACAACCCCTTGAGTCTACAGTTCCCAGTGTTCCTCATGGGTGCACGTCCTATTTTTCCTGGATATTTCCCTTCTTGTCTCATCCGTTTATTAATATTTTATTAACGTTCCCAGGTGGTCGGTTAATGATTTAGTGCGGGCCAACTTTTCGTCTTTGACTTATTACATGTGTAAATATTATTAGTGACTCCGTAAATTTGGGTACCTCCTGAAGATGAGTCAACGGTCCCGGTCTGGGCAACGACCAAACAACAATTAATATTTTTCTGTGCGTATGAAATCCTATTTTTAGGGTTCGTTTCCGTCTCGTGCTCAGCAGGTCTATAATTCAATACGTCCCTAGAAATGGGTGCGAGATGGTCCTCGAGTTCCGGCTAATTGGTAAGACTTTTCGGTATCCGGTGGACCATCAAAGTCGCCCGAATTAATCATTTTGTTAGGACCTTTCCGTTCGGTCCTCGGAGAGTTGTAGTGAAACGCCAGCGTCTCTCCCTTAGAAAGGAAATTCAAATTCCACTTGGTGTGACTTGGCGTGGTAGCCCCACGAGCCGGTGCAAAGGCTCGCTCGAGAAGGTCAAAAGAAATAAAATTGAAATTGTTAGGTGGGATTTTCCTCGCTCAACTTGTGATTGTTTACCGCCCACTTTGACCGACCTTAAGGTTGACCCCCAGTGGCAAACCCCTCGGAGTCCCTCGAGAGGAACAGATTAAAAAGCTTTTTTTCTTCTTGACCGTTTCCTGTCGGAAATGGGGCGTTTTAAGATTAAGAGGAATTTAAATTTCCACGTCCTTCCTATCGACGCGGGAAAACGCTCGTATCCTTTGCACACTTCCACGTAAACCAAATTACACCGAGTGTTTGCTTTAATCAAAACTTCCTTCGATCCTTCCGTCGGACTCCACAAAAACTGTTTTGAATTGTTTCATTGCGATTTTTAGTTTTTACTACTTTCATTCAACGCGAGGGTCCGATCCTAATTAACTTCAGTAACAGCCATTCGAATTATATATATAAAAATTGTATATAATTTTGTAGTGGGACATCTTCATGCTGGTAGATGGTCGTATTCGGACACACCAACGGGGTGGTGCCCGACTACCCTCTTAAGGTTTTGTAGAGTGTCGTTCGCTACTCCTCGAATTTCCCTCAGGTGTGGAACGCAGCGACCGTTTCAGGTTGCATCACCGAACGGCCGATTCAATTCTTTTTTCCTTCGTCTTCTTCCTCTTCGAAATCCCATTGTTGTACCAAAAAACAATAATTACGGTCTCAGATGGCAGGGAGTAATTATACCAGCTTAAATTTTTCGATAATTAAACTTTTTAAAGTCTTCCATTCAGTCTTTTCTACTCCTTTCGTTATTAACCCATTGCCGGGCACCGGGTACCTCGGTACCCCTGGAAAATTTATATTGAACCGGCCTCCGACAAAACGCAGCCTCCGAATTCCCATCGGTTAATACGGCTCTGCCCAAAAAACCGGGTCTATAAAAATATTAAATTAAATAATTATAATTTTAAGATAAACTCGTATGGGCGTTCCGATTTCATGGTGCACCGGGAATTAAATCGTTTTCCAATTTAAACCTTTTTTTTTTTATTGTGTACAGCCGTAATCATATCTGTTTTCGGTGTCCGCAGTTTTTCGTCGGGGGGCAAAAACATCCCCCGGAGAGACGTCGAGATGGAAGGAATGAAGTCCAACTGTCACAAATTATTTGCAATTAATCGAGACTATTAGTTTTACGGACAGCTTCCCTGCCCACCGTGAGATCACCTATATCGAATTTTATACTGAGATAATAAATCTTAAGATAATAAATACGAGTATTTGCGGTTGTTTGTGAGTGCCCATGACGAAAAATTCAAAACAAATTACGAGAAAACGTGCAAAAAAGAGTGGTGGGCTCGTTTTCTGCATCCGTCCGACTGCAAAACCATAACCGACATTAATGTTAATTATAATAATTATTAAATAAGTTCAATCATAACTGCAGTGAATAGATGATACGACGAGGATGACGAAAGTCACGTACCGGTCAGCTTTGCACTAATAAAATGTGTACTGATGAAATATATATAATAATAATAAATTATTACTCGGAACATAAAACAGTATACGTTTCGGGATTAATGGTAAATTGATTCTTAACGATTTTATTATCCTATGTATTTATTGTGAGATTTTGATGCGCCACCGTGTAACCCAGTGGTCTGCCATAAATCACGACAAGAGTTCTAAATAAATAAATAATTACTTATCAGTACAAGAAATAAATCAATAGAGATCAATAGACTCGGGAACTGCTGGTTATGTAGCCACCAGAGAACTTGGTAACCGCATTTTAACACAATCCACATATTGACAGATAAAAATATTATGAAAATTTTCTTCCATTACCAGTAAGTACGTGTATTATTTTTGGTTACGTATGGGGGGGTACGATTTATGGGAAATTAAAATTACAAAATTGGCCCCCAAAAAACGGTAATGGTCCGGCATTTTTTTCGTATGGCAACAGTAGCTGCCTGAGTAAGTCAAAGTCGACTTCGTGACTGCCTACCTCTCTCGATCGTTTCGATCGATCGCATATTTTTATCAAGTTAGATCAGATCAGTCGAAATCACAAAGCGTTATAGTTTTGTGTAATGTCCGAGCAATTTGTTACCTCCGAGTAAATTGCACCTCACCGGGTAACGACAGAAATCAAAATGGCGTCCGGCTCGTGTGTGTGTGTGTGTTGTTCCTCGAGACGACTGACCACTTCCACTGCCACATCCATTTTCTATTCATTCATTCACGACCTAATAAAATATTTAATCACTTTTTAATTAGAAAATGTAAATGGTGAAACCAGGTGGGCATCAAACTATTGATGAAAACGACAAATTTTGTGTTCTCGTTGGAGGAAAGGTGGCTACCAGAAGTAAAACCAAAATTTTTGAGCCTGGTGTTGGATCAATTAGATAATTTTTTTATTGAACGTCGACCGAAGAAGAAGATCGACGGTGAGAGTGTGTGTGTGAGAGAGAGAGCCCTTTGGGGTTTTACAACTTCTTCTTTTAACACCTGGGATCACCTTTCAAAACCTTCGGGGTACCCATCGAAACCTCTTCAAAATCACTCACGAAACCATTTAAATTCATAAAACAATTATTTACTCGTGCATTTTACCAGAAAATAGTTGCATTAATGACATGCGGGAGCTTCTGGCTCTTCCAGAATGCAACCCGATGACCGAAAAAGACCGAAAAGTGTGGTCTTCCTCGAAGGAGAGAACTTACTAGTCGTATAAACAAGTTTTTCAATTGGCAAATTCCACGGAAGACCCAGAGGGTGAGGCAGACAAGTTAAATTTCTTACTTTTTTTGGGTGCTCGTTCTCCGACCTAGAGACTACATCTATTAAATCTATTATTAACCACCTGAGCAGTCAATTACTTATGTAAAATATATTAAAATATTTTAAAAGGTTTTGTGCTCTTCCGTATCGACCGAAAACATTGAACCCGTGCGGACGGAACCATCGGACTCGATGGTCTTCCTCAAAAACCTCCAACTTGCGTTTGTCTGTTTTACTGTAAAAAAAAAAAAAAATAGGGGGCGACTGGGAGAACAACTCGGGAAAATGTCAGAGACGATGCGGTGGTGGTGGTGTTTGGGATTTCTCTGACGAGGAGCCAAGGGGTTGGGAAACCGAGAGCAACCCGTGTTAACATCAAAGTTACCAAGATGGCGTCTCATCAGGTATTCGGTGGATGTTTCTCGTAAAGCGTCACTCGCCCAGCTGATGGATTTTCTTTCCGGAGCGTGGCTTCGTGACTTGCATCCCTTCAACCTTTCCTCTGCCTTTCTTTTCAGACTTTCGTTTCACAACCTCGGGACTCGAAATCGGCGCTCGTACTACCTCCGACGGCAGGTTCACGGGACATGAAACGACTCGTGTGACCCGACACCACTCGAGACACAAACCGACACCGTGTCCTGGGCCGTGTGGGTCAAGTGGACAGAAAGGGGTGCCCAAGTCAGCTGAGTCAGTGTCTGTGCACGCACACAAAGGCTGTCCCTCATTTCATGTCTGCGAAAGGAGCCTTTCAAACCAATTTATATTGTTTTGATTTAATTTTTTTTTTCATAAAAAATTAGTTCGAAAAGGGCTTCAAATTACCCTTATTTCCACCCTGGATTATATACAGACTTTGGGATGAGTTCTTACTTACAGATTTTTCCCATACACTTTGACTCATTAACCAATTTATTTTTTTTAAATTGACCTTGTTCTCAAGTACAACGGAGACAACCACTCCTGGGTAAATTTATTTCGTCTTGGGTTTTAACGTTAATTTAATTGTATTTTCTTTTTCGTCATGTGACAGTTTCGGTATCCGTCCAAACCATCACTGACACTCGGCCTTCAAGCGGTTGGCAAACACGAAAGCGGGTTTTTCGGACGTGGAGTACGAGCCAACTACCAGGATGACGAGTGTTGGGCAACGTCTGCGATGTCCCATTTCGTACCATCGGTTTGTTCCTATATAGTCCAATGTTTTTACTTGTGAAACTCAAATGTACTCGATGGTACGGTTAAGTTTGTCTGCGAAGAGTTCTTGCACTGCCTAAACAGTCACTGTCTCTGCCCGGTGACTTTAGAGGTCAAAAAAGCTCACGAAAGTAGAAATTTTTTCACCCCAAACAGTCTTTTCAACCCCTTCAGATCCGATTTAACCCATTTGAGAGTTTAAACAATTTCTATTCGATTGTCTTTCATCGATTGAAACTTCTTTCTTTCACTTCTATCGTCGCATCCCAATTGAATTTCCTTTTTTTCCTTCTCTTGCTGTGTCTCCATTGTTTCCTAAATGGTTTTTAAGAGGTTCTTCATTACCATAAGAAGTCACCGAGTGCCGCCAACGCTCGGATTCGATTTAATGTAAGGACTTTTAATTCAATTCCTTACTTTTTCTTTCCTATTCTCTCACTTTTATTTTCTTTTTTTTCCATTTAACCGGTTCCTGCTGGTTCCTTCTTCCCGGGAAAACAGGGACAAATTAAGAGAAATTCTCACTTCATCGCCGGGAGAAAAAAAAACAATTCTGTTTCATCCGACTTTTCCTCAAGGAGCTTTTGCCAACTTCTGAAGACATGTGATAAGTTGTGCTTTTGAGTGTTTTAAGTATTTTGTAGCAATTTTAAGCGTTAAGCACTACGCAAGTATTGAGCACTGTGTAGTATCCCCTCAAACAAATAAGTAGTTCTCAAGTACTAATGTTTTACTTCTATCATATGTTGCTGTAACACGTGTATGCATTTAACGGAGTACCTGAAAACTTGGTCTAACAACAGCACATAATTGACCACGTCGTATTTCGTAGTTTTTTGTAGTATCAGTTCATCATTTCCTAATATTTGCAACGACCACACAATTGTTACATTCTCAAAACAAGAAATTAAACAATTCATGCTCGGTGTGACGCATTGGATGACTTTAATAAGACAATAAATAATAGTAACTTCTTACAAAATTACAAGAACATAATTAAATAGAAACGAGTCTTTTGAGTAATAATTCTGAATAATAATAATAATAATAATTCAGGCAGATACGACGGACCTACACGACCTATCCGAACTAATTACCTGAAATTATTTTACCACTCTTCATTAAACCATTTATTATTCATATTATTCCGATCGTTGATGTTATCTCCGTGGTGACTCCACTTCTCCCGGTCAAGAGAGAGAGAGAGAGAGACTCCTCAACTCGGTCAACTAAACCTCTTCTATCGAGAAGTGGAAAAACCCGTGAACGCCCTAGGCCGGTTGACTCACCTTCTCTATGTTTACCCATCGAAAAATAATAATAATTACAATTATTTATTTTATTCTATTTGCTTTGGTTCTCCGAGCACTACGACAACCTTCTAACCAATTCGGATTATTCAAATCGGGTGACAGAATCGACTCCAACACCATTGTAATAAACTACAAAATAAATAAATTATTAGAATTTCATTGATAGTAAAAGGGCACTTCCTGTAGGAAGGTATTAATTAATTTTAAACCGAAACGGCATAAACGGATGAAAGGGTCTGAGCTTCCGAATTATTTTCCGTGAATGGTTTATTATTAATAGTTGGTAATAGGTGCATAACACAACGCCAGGTGTAACGAACATAATCCCAGGTATGAATAGTTGACAAACACACACACACACACACACACACAGAGTGATTTTAAATATCTTTTCCTTTTTTACATAACGTAACACGTTACCCTTACCCATGTGATTTGTTTTGTCACTCCTGTATTGACAAAAATCAATAAAGTCTAGCCTGTACTAGTACTAGCCTGCTCAAGCAGTCCCAGGGTACTGGGATCGGTTAGCGGTGTTAAATGATCGAACAGATCGATTTTTAATGAGCAAAAGACCAGGTTGAAGATGGCCAGGCACTCTCCTCCAGTTCATTTGTATCTTAGGAACCTTCAGGTACGTCACAGGTTTTAGGTCGCACGTCGAGTCGAACCCCGATAATTACAATGCCGGAGGAAACGGAAATGGATAGAAAACATGATGGTCACTTCCTGCGATAAGTTTTATAAGGGTGACAACGTTAACCTGTGTGAAATTCGGTAGTTCCGAGGTCCGCGGCCGTTCCTCCGACTGGTTTCTTCTGGCGCAGACACTCAGAGTCTCTGCGACCTCATCTACTCTGCTCTTTTGCCCTTCTTACGCTTCAGCGGTCGGGGGGTTGCGACCCTCCGTAGAAATTTCCATTTCTAACGTTCCCCACCTTGTCATTTTCAAATTTTCTTCTTTTATTTTCTTCCTTTGCTCCTTTTTTTTCTCTACTTTAAATTTATGGTAATTACTAAAAGCTTCGCCCGATCGCGTTTTTTTTCTCTTTTTCTTTTTCTTCTTCTTCTTCTTCTTCCACTTCCACAGAATTCGGGGTCTTAACCTTTCACCTTTGACTCTCTCCAAAGTCAAGGCAAGTACACGCAACGTCAGAAAACACTTTTCTCGTTACCCACAATTAAAATCGGCCCGCAGTTCAGAGTGAGGGCGTGGAAATTTTCAAAAACAAACCCTCGGCGGACCCGCGTTACTTACCTACGGAGAAAAGGGAAGATCAGTCAGATCGATCAATCAGTCGTGATAAATTCGATGTCCGTTTTAAGTGTGTGTAACGCGGTACAATTTATAATCGGTCAGTCACATACGATTTGTTCGACTTGAAAACCCCCCGCCAATACTTAAATTGATTTTTACTTATTAACAAAAACTCAAGTCAGTACAAACTCTTAAAAAGGGGTACTACCCAATACCCCGGGAGATGCACATGGGCTCCGGGACCTACTGGACGGTCACACACCGGTCGGACGATCGATCGATCGACGGGTAGCAGGTACTCGAGAGGGACACTTCTCGCGGGTGACAAGATCCGATCTCGATCTGATCTCCGTTTCCCCGTGGCAGGGTCTCCCTCCCCTCCCGATCGATTCCACAAATTAGTAAGTATACCCTTATTAGATATTTCCTTTTGTTCTTCTGGTGAAACTACAACAACGAGACGGAAACGTGAAAAAAAGGATGAGAGTCACCGAATGACAAAATATAATAATAATAATAATAGAAAATGAAATTGGGAAGGCACTGGAGGGGCACCGTACCGAGAAGGTACATAGGTACCCATAGGTACAAAGACATCCTGTCATTATTTGTTGGATGGCGATGAAGGAATTCTTTAATAACAGAGAGGAATAGTTGCGGGAGGAAGCTAAACATGGGATCACTAATAACAGATCTGAAGTCCCCTCGTAATCTGTGTCTTTGTGATTACAATATGCTATTTCAATTATAGGTCCTACATACAGGTATTAACTTATTTCAATCTCATCTTCTTCATTTTTATATAGATATGAGTTTTTCAAGGTCGGGTTTTTTTTCAACTTCTTCCTTCATCATCTTCTGCTTCCTCTTCTTCCTTCTTCTGCCTCTGACTCGGCCACCACTGACACCCAACGAGGTCCAACGCATCGAAACATCGGTCCTGTAATTTCACCGGCTATTTCACCCTGGGCTACGAACCGGTGTCGACACCTTGTTAGCAACTCGGACGGAGTCTGCCGCGTTCACGTTTGGATTTCTCTCAGTCCGGTGAGCAAACAGTTTCGTCACATTTTTACGAATGCGGAGGAAACTTATCGGCAGGACCGCACGAGGCCCACATTCGGTCGAACCTTGAAAAAAATCTCAGGTGGTCGCCTCTACATCACCAATTACTTTATTGTAATTTTTGGTTTGGTAGAAATGAGTTTTCTGCGGTAATAGACTATTTGAGGCGTGTATTTTGTACATCCGGACAATTCAGGTACGAGAATCGACGTTTCCCTCCCACTTTTACCTCTCAAGGAATGTAGTACCTTTTTTGTCTATTCCGCACCATTCTTTGTTCGTCGAAACGGTGTTCATTGAATAAAAAAAGAGAAATACGCGCCAATCCACGGAAACCCCTGTTATTTAATTAATTGTGGCTGATGTATCGATCGGCAAAGACATTGCATCGATCGAATCGGTGCAAGGTGAATATTCCGAAAGAGAGATTTTCTCTTAATTCACCACATCAATTTCGTTCGATTTTCTCCGTTTCGGGTTGTGTTCCGTTCATCGAGCAACGAATTGTCCTACCTGTCACTGTCCTATTTACCATTCCACAGTGGAGTACTAAAAACTAAAGTGCGACCGTCCAACCGAACACCAGTATAAAAATTCGGATTTTCGGGTAACTCAATTTCTTTTTAACTCGGCCAGAGGCCATTTTGAGGCTCAAGTTCTGTGTCGGTGACGTCACCGGCAAAATGGCGTGCGACAAAGCCACGCCAAAAACAAGTAAATTCTCAGGTAAATGACAATTTGGCATCCTTTTGTTTTTCACCTGACCGTCTCGCTCTACGAATCTATTCGTCCGTCTATTTTTCAATTCCTACCTATCCTATTTTACCTCCGTGGCCCGCCTCCGCTCTCTTCCTTCCCTCCCCCTCACCCAAAAAAAATCATTCCGAACAACAAAAAAGTTAAAATCTGGTTAAATTATAAATCGATTTGGTGGAATTAGAGATCATTATACCACTTGGCCGATCCCATTATTTCAGTTTTGTACTCCATTAATTGAATTTTTTGTAGGAAAAAAACTGGACGTGAATTGCCGTTTTTAATCCTTCGCTACCCTCGTCTTCAGGGTCCTCGTCCTCACGGGTCCGTCCCCTGCTTCCCCGATCTAAGAAAATTTGTGTTAACGACCCAAAATTATGTGTCCTCCCAGAAACGGATCGCTGGTTTCGATCATCGATCAATCGATCGATCGCAGGGGAATATCGGGAAGCGGCGGGGTAAGAGAAATCGACGTCGACCGGACTCGTGCCTTCTTCCTGCCGTACCTCAACACAACCCCCCCCCCCCACTTTTTAAAGGTTTCAAATTTGAATCTTGAAAAAAGGCGAACCTGAAAAAATGCAGAGGTCGAATTGCCGTTTCGACCGGAGGAAAATCAATATCGAGTGATCGAATCCGATCAGCACATTTTTTTTTCACGATCCGTAAACATAAGGACACCTGGATGTGTTTGTTGCTCTCCCCGTGTCCTCCTTGTACCTAACCTTCCTCGGTGGTTTCTCCGTAATTTTTTTTGTGTTCGTTTCCGATTTGTGGAATTCGATTTGTGCAAGGAGGTGACCATAGGCAGTCCTATGCAGACGTGGGCCGACCATAAGAGTCGTCGAAGATTCCATTTTAGAAATTTGTACTCGATACCCGAGCCAAATTATTTTGGCCGAAATAATAGAAAGTTAGAGAAAAATGGCAATTTGAATATTCATTTTTGAAAAATTAACCGTAAACCTCTTCCGAAGTGGAAATTTGTTGTTTTGCAAGTGTGGCGCACAGGCCGACGCCTGTCGAACCGTCGCACCACAACTTCACTACAACGGTAAGAGTTATGTACATAATTTGTTATGTTCTTGTTGGTGCAAGTTCTCTTTCGGTCTGCGGACATCTCACCGAGTGATTCCCGGTGACGGGAGGTCGGTTCGATGGGGCAGTGCACCACCTGACGACGAGTGTGAGTCTGTGGGGCTGTCGCGGAGAGATTGGAAGGGCGAAAGGCACGATTTTTCAAAGAGAGTAACGAGCATAACGAAATTTGAGGAATCGGAGGCCCACGTGAAGATGGTCTGTGGAACCCCGTTGGGACTCATACGGACATCCATACAAATTAACCCGTTTAGTACGTAGGTGCAATATGTTAAGATCAGTACTTTCAGGTTCTTCATTTTTCATCTTTCGGATTCTCTCAGACTTCGGCTTATTTCCAGGACCCTTCGACTCGATTATTTAAACTTTTGAGACGACGGCGAAAATGAAAATTTATTCGGTCTGTCTCGATTGACTAATGACCCGATTTAGGAAAATATTTAACGGTCTCTCGAAAACCTTCGGGAGTACCCGGGCTCACCCTTTGGGGTGATAACCCGGGGCACTTCGACGCTTCCCGATCCGTCGTCGCCCTGCCAGGACCATCTCCCTGTGTCAGACCACGTCCGCATCTGTTTACTCAGCCTTTGTCCGCTTGTCTGTCTTCCTCTGTCGACTCTCGCCCGGTCCTGGATGCCTTCAGTGGGAAGTTGTGTTCTCTCGGATTTGTTCCGGTACCAACAACGCAACGGGGCGCTTCCACATGGAGTCTACTCCTTTTGTTTACATGACCTTTCCATTAGACCGGATTACTTCTTCCACTTCATTAATTCCTTTTTCATTTTATTCTACCTTGTTTTGTATCGCGCGGTCGCGTAGCGTTGCATGCCCTCCATGTCTTTGCTTGCCCTTCATGTTGTCGTTCTACCTTGGGGTTTTCACTCGGATTCCCGATATCGGAAAAAAATCACTTGTTACTCTCTCTCTCTCTCTCTCCTCTTGCGGTCGGGTAATTTTTTGACAATTGCATCCGTTGGTCCCCGGCCGAGTAAATCGCTCTGGTCAAAACCGCACTTTCAGCTTACCTGAACCTTTTTCGGAGGCTTCGGGCGCGCAACATTGTAATTTCTTGTCTTGTTCTTTTTTTTGTGTTCATTCTCAAAAACTCTAATCCGACTCCTCCATTCACCTATCATTATAGCCTCCTTTTTTTTAGTGTGTGTGTGTGTGTGTGTGTATGTGTGCGTACGAGTAGGAAACCACAGAAAGTGACACGAGAGGGAAATTTTCCATGCGTACAATCAATGAAATCCGAATGCGTTGTGGCATGCAGTTGACCAGATTTCGCAACGGCCTGTGTTCCTGGGTGTCCCCGAAAACATTCGCCTCACACCTAACTTTATGATTTTTTTGTTTGACTTAACTAAGCTTATTTCGTTCTACGTGTTCCTGCGCATTTCTGCATGCCTGGACGGATTTAAATAATGACGCTTGCGCCATACATAAATAAATATAAAGTGCAATCCAAAGAAAATCAGCGTATACGTTCATAAGCAATTCTCGAGGGGAAATAAACGCCATAGGTTGCTGCTGCCTACCACTTTGTCTCCACAAATAGTTTTGCCGTGTGTCACCGGTAGTATTTTTTTAATAACTCGTGGTCCAAAGATAAACTAACGGCCAAAGTTAACCAAAGGTATACGTCCTTACATGCTCTTCAATTGTTACATCATCACCTTTTTGGAAATTCATCAAGCACGTCTCTTCCCTTTCTTTAAACTCGTTTATTAACTTACATAATTTTCTATTACCGTTCCCCCGTCGTAACACTGGCCTTTTGGTATCAATAATTACAATTTCGAACGTTTCACCTGAACTTATCTTAATTCGCTTCTAAACAGCTGAGAAAAAGGTTACCCGCCGTTCGTTTCGAGACGATGCCAGAATTTTATTACAATTGAGACGAGGACAAACACGGGGGAAGTACTCAGTACTTGAGCTGACACAAGATAAGACATTTTTGGATCATCTCCCTGTGTAATCCTCTTAAACCTTGTTACGGTGAATGGGTTGAGTTGTCAGTGTGACGCCGCAACGACAACCAATTACACCACCTAGGCCTTTCCTAAAAGGTTCAACTCTTTGAAAGAGTTGCCATCAGACAACAATAATTCGCGAATAATTATCATAAAGATGTTTAGGCCCGTAGCGAGGTAATGACCCTAAACAAGCAACGTCTTTTTAGTGTCGCCGCATTAAAAGGCGAAAATACGGGTACGGGTAACGGGTCGAACAATACACCGGCGACAAAAGGCCCAAGGAATGGGTAATCACTCAAGTAGAAGCACCTTCTGCGGTTCTCACCACGTAAGTGAAAAGGGTTTTTTGCAATGATTGATTCAAGTGATTTCAGGTGACGTTTCCTAAACACCTAGGGCCAAGGGACGGGTCGAATCTGCTTCCATAGGATTCGATCCTTTCCACCCAAATTAATTATTCTGCCTCGGGAGAATTAATTGTCGGTGCGGAGAAACCATGATGTAACGGTTTCAGCCTTGGGACTGCGCGTACCTGAAAGCTCACACTCAATTTCCGCGATGGAAGGATGAGGCTCAGGTCGGGTCCCTCGGTGCCTCGGTGGCTGGGGCTTGGCCCTGGAGCGACGGCAAAAAAAAGAGGGCCGAGGTCCTCTCATCTTCAGATTGCTTGTTTTTAGACAATTTATCCTCGGTCATAAATTTCTGGCGATGATGTAAACTCGACTTAATGAGATAAAGAAATGAGGGACAATAGGAGAAAAAACACACGGGTGTTTCGTGTTCCCACATGAGTACTCTACGGGTATTAGCAAGCACTCGTGTGCTGCACGTCCGACCGACTGCCACGCATTCCTGAAGGATGACGAACGAGTCCAATTCGGACGGAAACCACTTGGTGTACCTGATCCGTAAGTGGGCTAACATCTCACCATCGAAAATAGAAATGAAATAATTAAAAGGAAGCGAGATGTAGCGATGGGAGGACGTGGAAGTAAGATGTAACAGATTGGCAGGAGATAGCCGAGAATGCCGTCCACCCACCGTCACAAACGTTGAGATGTACCAACAAGTACCTAACTTGGGTTCATTCCACCGTTTCTAGTTTTTTTTTAAATAATTAATTCCGATCATCTTCCCTCCCGGAAGATGAGAAGAAGAAGAAGTTTAAAACGATCAACTTCTGGACCCTGACACCGGGCATCATGTTCTGACTGGAAACATCTCCCGACGTCACTTTTATCAACACCGCGACTTATCGGACTGATGGAACATCCAACTTAAGTCTTTGTCCAAGACCTGAATAAAAAGGACACTCCATGCAACAAAAGAACATGGAAGGATCTACCCTGTACCTACCGATGACTGCTGAGGTGCACCTGAGTGAAGGTATTATTGAACTACTGCCACGGCCACCCTGTTAAATATACATTGCATTTGATGCCATCAAAGCACTTGAATACAAGTTTTGGCTTCTTTTAGGTAAACCTAGACAACAATGCCCGCCTAAGGTACGGTACCTAAGAGTAAAACATCAATTCTTTGCCAACCACCAGTCATCATTTTACTTAATTCGTTTTCTAGTTTATTAATAATTGAGCAAACAAATTCCTGTGTGGTCAATGGCCGGAGCCTCAGCCATCGAGCTTCAACTGGAATTATCCTCCTAATGTTTCTGTCAATATGTCTAATTGATTCTTTTTTATTTGAGGCTACTTCATTACAATAAGCGAGACGACACTATTTAAACAAAATTTCGTTTCACTCGGCCTCTACCCGTGCGACGCACCGTGCTACTCATCACAGTAGTAAACTTCGTTCTTCAGACATCCCCAAAGGACTCTGCCACGTCTGGAAACGTCCTTCTTCCTCCAGGGCAACCCCCGGTGCAACCTTCGGGCTACACCTGAGTTCGTTTCGTCTCAGGCTCAGGTGCCGCACCTCCCTCCGGTGGTTCTTTTGTTCTCGCGAGACGTTTAGCGACCATTACGGACCGGGGGTTACCTGATTTATTTTCATTACGTATTCATTCGAGACATTTAATTTCACCCGGTTTAACCATCGACATACGATACTTAATGTGATGACTAATTTATGTAAAAATTGTTAATTACGACCGAGACTAGAAAACCGTAGAAAACAACAGGTGCCGGGTAACTTCCTCTGACGGCTACCATTTTAGACTTTTAACTGACTGAGGAAAAAGGCTGCCATTAAAAGAATTAATGTAGAGGCGTGCAGAATTTCCTTGCCCAAGAACTTGCGTGTAAATGCTGGATGTGGCGAATCAAACATTTCACGATACTGCAATGTGAAAGTTTAAAAAAAATATATGCATAAATATACATTATGTATGGGGTATTGTTCATGCGTCTACTGCGAAATCCATCCCAAAATAAACAATACTTCCATGCGTGGGATGTTTACCGTCGTTTACGTTCGAAAAACAACTTGTTTAATTAAACATTAACTATTTTTTGTTTTTCTAACGAGTACCTTGACTAATATTTTTGTATTCACCAAATAGTTATTATTTACTTTTCGTATTGTCGTAACATTCATAATGACAATTCAAACACAAAACGTTCTGGTGGGTCCCAAACAACATGTTAAACTACTTTATTTTGGGTACGTACACTTGTTTTCAGTTAAATACGAAACCGGTTTAAATACTACAATTATAAAGTGTATATCGTCGAATGGAAACGCACTTTGAGCAAACTGAAAGTATAAAAAAAATAGACGGTGAAACTATACCATTTTGAAATAAAGAAAGTATCGAAAGTTCGCCGGAGCTTGGCGTTGAGCTTTCGCTCCCTTTTTTGGCATGAATTGACAGAAAACGTCAAAAGTAAACGTCATAAATTTAACTATTCCGATAGCGGTGACAAGTGCAAGAAATATATAATACTGAATATAAGATATTATTAAGATAAAGTGGCAAATTTCACGAGCAAAAAGACTGCGAAAAGTTTACAAGTTTAAGCTTTTAACTCATCTACGTCTAAGCTTGGTTTTTTTTAAAGAAAAAGCAATTATAAAATATTGTATATAATATTTGTTTTAGTATAAATATGAATCATTATCTTTGGCGACGCTATTTAAATGCTTTCGAACTTGGTTGTGGTTTCTGTATGAGTGTTTTGTATTTTCCACCTTTTTCAATCGATGTATTTGTATTTTTCACCCGTTCAATGACCTAATGTTTATACTACGTAATATAAGTTTATAATATTAAGGTCTCCATCACCATACAAAAATCAGTCACCTTATATGTTAAAGTATCATCATATTTCCTTTAACATAGTGGATTGGAAAAATGGGGAAAAAGAGTTGCGACAAGAGCCATTCACTCAGCTTTTAATTTCAGTTTTTCACTATTTCGTTTTGTTTTTGGCACAATAACTAAAAACCCATAGGTTTCGCTTCCTGTTTTAATAAATCAATAATAAGGTTTTAATATTGCTAATATTGCATTGTAAAACCTCAAAACCCATAAGCCTGACCGTAAATGTTTAAAAAAGTAAATTTTCAGCTAAATAACTATGATGAAGGTAAATGGTCCGTAAAATATTATTCACAACTTCTTGCTTTAGGAAGTTTACATCCAGTTCAAGTTCTTGTTCTATTGGTTGAACTCGAGGAATAAGCAAATGTAAGGAGGTCTAGTAACGAGCTTTGAACCAAAGGTTCAAGTTGTGCAGTCGATAAATCTTTCAATCAGTCAATCAATCAATCGAACGATCAGTCAAACGGTTAATTGACGCCCTCGGGGCAGATGGCATGTAGGAAACATGTGTTCACATACCTGTAGTACGAAAATCCCTGTGGAACATGAAGGTCCATGGGCATAGCCGAGTGATGATGGGCAGCCCCGGGGTGAGGGTACCCATGGTCGGGTTGCATTATGGTGCCACCGCCCACGGCAGCGGCAGCAGCCGCCGCAGCGCTGTGGTGGTGACCCAACATCGCGGCCGCCCATGGGGACGAAGCAAAGCCTCCTGGATGATCCAGTTCGAAACCTCTGTCGACTACCCCGCAGTGCATCAAAAATTAAAAGTTTACGCAAGGGGATAACCTTTTTATTGGAATTTTCGCGAGTGATACCCAACGGTTACTCCATAATTTGACCGACGGCGCATACTTTACACATGCGCGCCCGAAATTATTTCACCTGTTGATCTCTTAAGCATTTCCTTAAAACAATTTACTCGCGTAATTTGAAACACTTAACGAGTCGACCGAAACAATTGGCAATGACACAATCACACGGAACCCTACGTATCTTTTATGTCTTACAAATGAAAAACCTCGCACTGTCCGACTGCCGAGTAGCTCGAATTTCTTTATCGGCGCGAACTATTTCGGTTGTTGAAACAATTCGAACGCGAAAAACGTTTTTTTTTCGCGAACGGCACTTTTTTTCGCAAGACGACAATCGACTGCGTCTACTGTTCGCTCGGCCGGAAACTTGAAAAGCTTTACTGCTGTAGAAAAACAATCGCAAAAACTGCGTTAGACAGGAAAAATGTTACAAGAAATTGTCGAAAGAACGCAAACACGTTTGTTTCGTGAGCGCCTCCGTTTGGCGATCGAATGACGTTGGGACGGGCGAACGCAGAGGCAACACCACGGGGAGGTGGAGCATCGTGACGTCACCACGCGTGACTCCGCCTTGTGGACGACTACGGCCGCTGCGTCGTAACACCAACATCGTTGCGCTGCACTTGTGCCATTCTACATCTGAGTCCAAGATACGGGTTTTCGTCTGCTTCCACCAGGCCTGGAACTTCCCAAATGACGCAAGGTGTGACAGGTAGGAAGGAAAACAAGGCAGAGCTCTGGCGGAGATGGCAAAGTCGTATCGACCCAGGACGGAGCTTTCCTTCCACGAGCAGGAGGAGCAACACAACAAAAGGAATTGTCTCGCGTTCCTGGGGACCCGGGGAAAGCTTCTCGCCCCCACCATAACGAACTTTCAGAAATGGCGAAACAAAAAGCGGAAGCCCAAAAAGGATCGATAAGAAGACTACGAGGAGAAGTGAATTGGGTCAAATGTTTGTGTTCCTAAAAACTATGATGGAATGGATGAAGCAGCCGACAGCACGTCCGAAACGTTTTCGAGACGTTTTTTCGAGTCAAGGTCTTTGGCGTGTGCTTCAACGGAATATTTAACCGTTTTACTTGGATTTCATCTGGAAGTAGAGAGAGAGAGAGAGAGGAGAGAGAAAATAAAAAGGAAATCGACGACCTGGGCAAACTGAAGAAAATGTTCCTTTGAAGAAGACTGCAGACACTCGTTAACCCAAGCGTTCGGGCCACCAGACGAGACATATAAAGATGGTTGTCGATGGAAACCGTCAGCTAAATAAAATTTTAAAAACGAAATCAAACAGAAGTAGAACTCCTGCTGTTGCTGCTGCCGAAAATTTCACGGACTTCAACTTCAACTTTACCTTTGAGTCTTCGAACGACTGGACCGCGTCCGCAATTCTCCTTTTCGTTTGAAAACTGTAACAGACAAAAATTTTTAATTATATATTAATAATAATTTATTTATGTAGTAAAGCTTAGCAATTTGTTTCAACTTCCCTCCCAGAATACAATTTTATGAGATTTTAGAAGTAAAATTCCATACTATATACTTGGTGTGTAATCAACCAATTCATTTTTGTAATAGTAATCTCCATCCTGAATTATTTTTTACTGCGAATGGCTTTTATTTATTAAGTTAGTAGTGATTAAAACGTAGGTATCAAACCTAAGTACCAACTACGTACACTAACCAACAGCCAAAACAAATGTTATCGTATTGTTAACCGGTTCTTGCTGTGGTTTTTAATTTTTACACACAAAACTAAATTTTCCCATCATTCCTGATTTCCAGTGCGTGTTCATCAGTACATTCGTGTATTTATCGGATGACAACGAAGATTCATATGTAAAACGCAAAAAAGAATAACCCAAAAAATATAAATAATATGATGATGAAGTATATAATTCGATCCGAAGTACTCACTGTATTTTACATATATCGAACACGTTAATTACATTTTTGTGGCGGATGTCGATGTCGCCTTTTTCCAAGAGGTACACAACAGGTACAACTAAGTCACAAAACTATTTCCAACCATTTAGTTTAGTCTGCGAAATTCGAACATTAGTTTAATTACGAGGAAGTTTTTTGATGAAGCGCCTTGTTTTATTATTGGGATTATCCGGCTACGTGCTAAGACCGACAAATTGGAACTTTCCGACTTATTAGATGTGTTCCTCGTTTGAATCCGAGTTTGGAGTGTGTTCTCTTCTTGCCTCGTACTCAGCTCGCACGAAGTACCCGAGTCGATTTGCTGTTAATGACGGACTTTCTTCTCATAACCCGACCATCGTGAACATTAAGAGATTGTGAGAAGTTTTCGTGTAGAGTGCGAAAATGCGGAATGCTCGCATCACACCTGTTAATAAGTACATTGAATTTCGTATACAGCAACTTAACACATAACAAGACATGCACTTTGGCTGAGGATTGTGGCAGGTACGTTGTGCCGACACACAGAAACAGTTCGATGCAGTTGTAATGTGGAGAAGGAGAAAAGTGGTACAAGGTAATAACAGAACGGGAACATCTTCCGTGTTGTTTATTGACTATGTTTCGGGGGGTGGGTAAGTTACGTGTCGGAAAGGAACCGAACTCTTTGAATAAAATCAAATTGATTATTCCTGCTAATGATGTCATTTCTTCTGAAAGGAGGCCGGATGGTGGTCGTGTCTCTCGCTGCCTTTTCCTCTGCCGTCTCGAACACTGACGATTCCTCCGTGTTAACTTCTTGCTGGAACATTTCACGGTAGACGGGCAGTGAAAAGAGGAATTTGACAGGACGTGCACACCGTAGGAATACCTGTTATTAATCACCCGAGTTAGAGGAAGAAAAGAAAAGAAAAGAAAAGAAAAGGCGCGCGACTTAGGACGTTGGGGTTGTAGCCGAGGGTACAATTTGTCAAAACGGTAGGATCTGCAATGTTCTCACTGCATAATGAGGGTTTAATGTTCCAAATTATTTCTGGGTTAATGACTTCGATCAATCACGATCCGATTTTTGAAAAAAAAAATAATAATAATAATAAATAAAAGCCAGAGAATTTGGATTCCTGCAGCCTTCCCTGACGTGGTGACTGATGGAAACCACCAAGAACTAAAAATGTGAACGCAACCGTGAGTGAGTGGATCGTACAACTTAATTCCTGTCAGAGTGTGTAGTATGTAGTGTGTCTTGGCGTTGTTGGAGAAAGGAATTGGACACGTCACCAGTCGATGACTACAACTAGTGTTTATAGGTTAGAACCGACAGAACTAAATTCTATCACAAAGACGTCAAACTCACGGACGAAGTGCTGGAAAACCTGATTCACACCCTAATAAAGATATTTTACAGAATGATTAGCTGGAGGCAGAAACGGGAGGCAATTTATAAGGAGTTAAGCAGTTATTCGTGCCACGAGAGGCAGGTACAAGAGGGTGAACTCGTTCAAACCCCTCGGGTACCACCTTTTTCCCTGACACCCCTTGACTGCTCGTTCGTCCTTTTTTTTCCCGTAAAAAGCGCTTACTTCCTTTGCTTTTACAAACACACAAGATAAGATTTATGTCCATGTGAGTCGTCGAGATGAGTATCTGCTGGCCGTTGAGAATGACGAATGAGACTGGCCTGGCCTGCTCATTCATCAGGCAAAATCCTAGGCAGCGCAGGACCCGAGAGGTTAAATTTGTCACACATGGGAAACAACATAAATCCAGCGTCCTGTCGCCCGGGCAAGTCCACCTTAATTTACTGTCACATTCAGGTACTCCGGAGGGGATGTTGGTTGGCCCCGACGCTTAGCAGAGGACGGGTACCCTCACTACTTGCACTGAATCTTCAAACTTTCTCGTATAGGATCCCCTGCCCCTATCGAGACTTCATCTAATAGAGTTGGAGAACTCAATTACAGAGTCGGATTTTAGAGTTTTCGGTTTAACTGGTACCCGTGTGCCGATTACCTCGTCTTCTGTCAACTACCCAAGTCGCTTGCCAATTCCCTCAAGGTTAGTCCACGGGTGTCATTTTGGTGCACCTCAAATTCTTCCGATTCTTTTGTAATGCTTGCTCGAACTCGTGTTTTCAGTTTGGATTTCCCCGTATTTTGACGTTCCTGTTAACCGAATGATTCCGTCCTTTTCTTTTGAATTCTCCGGGAGTTGGCTTCCAACTCAGTCGAATTAATCGTTTTTAAATGTCGAATTGTAATTCCGTGTCAGTACAACACAGAAATTACCATATCGTCATTTTATGATGGAGTCGGTGATAAATCTGTATAAAAACAGAGAACGTTTTTAAAATGCAGAGGAGCACCTCCTGACATTGTCCTTTCTTAATCAATGACCAGCGGAAATGGAAGCCACTCCTGAGGATGAAATGGAGGTCTTGAAGAAGCGCAGGTATGAATATGAATCAGTCGCAGAACCGTAAATTGCGTCGAGTAAAGCATAAGAATAAAAAATTGTGTGGAGGCAGAGGCCTCTGACTTACTGGGAACCCGAAAGCCCGGGAGGACCCCCAGGAGACCCCTGTGGGTTGTTGACCGTTCAGCGACTGCTGCTGAAGTTCAACAGATCTATTGATTTTGATTGTGGTGGCGAACAAGTGGTAGGACGTGTCTGAGCTGTCGTCCAACAGCGGACGTTCGTTCTACTTAAACTAAGACTGCTCTGTTTAAACGAGACCAGGTGAAAAACCTTTAATCGCGCTGATTTACCACATTCTCTCCGGCCAGACAGGCAGCCAGCCAGCCAGCCGTGTTCCTAGCTGAACTTTTCCCGTTGCGAATCGCGACTAGTAAAAAATCCTGAGAAATGACTATAATTAATAGACAGTCGGATTTGAAAAGATCACTCGCGGTTGCTGAATGCGAAGCTAACAAAATTATTACGTCTGACTCAAGTTGTGCAATCTAAAGGTTTTACGTGGTCTCTTTATCTAACTAACGAATTACCTACACGTAAGGTTTTTCAAGAGAGAAAGTTTGTGAAGAACATACCACCGGTGATAATTTGAGAATTAACGTCGCAATATAAAACTTTCCTTAATGTGTGGTGAGAAGGGAAAACTCAAGGGATGTTCAGCTACTTGCACGTGGAGCAAACTTTTCTAGGCTTGTGAACTGAACCTACACGAGTTTGCGTAAAATTATTGGACTTGTAAGAAAATTGCTAGAGAAATACTTGCATTACAAAATTACGTGTAAGACGGTACAAGTGCCGCAGCAAACAACAGACAATCAAAATTTAATCCAAAAAACTCCACCGAGAGTATTGTCGTTCTTACTAATAGTCAAAACTGTAATTGTGCCACCTAAAATTTACAGACACACAAATGTTACTTAAAATAAATCACACAGAGGGCAATTTTAAATAGAATGTACCTTTCTTAAGGAAATGAGGAATAGCTACAAACATAAGAAATAGAAAAATACTAATTATATGAATCGAAGATGGTGGGTATTTCTGCAGTTTTTAGTTCTCACTTTGATAGGAAACTCCTTAAATCAAACACTTCGATAGGGGTTAATTAAATTCGTGTTTAATTAGTTGGTACCTTCCTTCTTAGGTTGGCTGTCGGGCACATCCTTTTCTCCAGAGTCGTCTTCCCGGGCGCAGCGTAAAGAGACGGAACCTTGTTCTTTCATATTGAAATTATGTTCATTCGCCACTGATCGCAGTCGAAGTTATTTTGTCATTTCTGGCGCGTAGCACAAGAAATGCTTTTGTAAAAATGTCACATCCGCCCCCTTCTTCGTTCATTGAAACGTGTCCGTCACGTTCTGCTTACATAATTCAGGCCTCCGGCTCACCTCACGAGTTTAACAGCCAAAAAACAGAAATCCTTTTGCTGAATTCAGAAAACCCGTCTTTGTACACAAAATGAAAATAAAAAGAAAGACGAGCCGAAATGGAAAGAAAAATTAAGTTTACTGCCACGGTAACCCCGGCGTAACGACGTGGGACCAGAAAAGACCGGGACCGGGGACTTTCCAGGCTCCCGGGGCCCTGTGTCACAAAAGGAAATTTAAATAATGAGCCAGCAGGGCTCGAGGATGTACCTGAATGAGAATGCGAGAGACATGCGGTAGAAACCGTTGATAATGTCAAACTCTTGTCTGCACCCGATTTTAACTGCCTTCATGTTTAATTTCATAGAAAATGTGGGCACCTGAGCTTGTCGGCTGTGAGTGGCGTGTTCTCCGGCTTTCCATTCAGTTCCTTCCTTTCCTAAGTTACTTACTTTGTATGCAGACATTTTACTTCGTCTGAGTTATGGTGTTCTCGCTCGTTCCATTCATACAGATTGTAACTAGTTTCTGTGTGAGAACTGACGTGTACGAAACTGCAACGCCACGTCTGCGACGTTACTTCCTAAGTTTCCTGTTGAGTTGGTGGCACTCGGTGAGTTATAAATTGGAAGCGTCACATCCGGACTATGGCAAATCCGCGAAACATAAACCACGGACGGATGTACAAATCAATTCTGTCTGTCCGCTTTTTAAGTGATTTTGATGTCCAAATTTGAAACTTACAACTAACGGTACAACTTTGGTTTTTCAATTCAAGAATCCTCCACTCCTGAAATAAAACGAGACCCTGTTTTAGTTGATTTAATTTTTGCTGCACGGCAGGTATTTAATGCGTACTGAAACCACTATCAGACCTCTAGTATTAGTTACAACGTGAGTGTAATAAAATTATTTTCAAATTTGCTGAAAATTCATGGGAAATTCCACCGGCGGCGGCTGGTTTCCTTCTCGCGCGGATTTTAGTTTCTCTCACAACCACATGAGAGCGCTCCTTTCCAATAAAACAACGTAGCTTCGCAAATTGTGCAATTTTATCTTGCTAGAAAATGTGGCATATTTCTTAAATATAATTTTTCCGCGCGTTGTATAACTTTACTTGTCGACATTTGAAAAAGTGACAAAATGTTTAATAACGAAAAAAAACATAAAAAAAATTGACAACAAATCCGCTGCGGACAGGATTCGAACCTGCGCGGGCTGGGCCCATTGGATTTCAAGTCCAACTCCTTAACCACTCGGACACCGCAGCTTCTAGCGGCCTGAGTTCTTTTTTACCGTATTTAAGAGGGAAATGTACTCGTCGTGGTAAATCAAGTATTCGATACTTAAATTTAAACAATCTGTATGATTTTCCAGCTTCCTTTCCAAAAATGAATAGAAACAAGTCTGTCTTTTATTTACGGAAACTCGCCATTCGTACGTGACAAAAAATTAAACGACTTACGGGATAGCCACTGTTTTAAGAAAAGTGCCTGTTATTTTCGCGTAATTCAAGGTTCCTCCTCGGATTTCAGGTGGACATGTCTGAGAATGCCAACATCACCAATGATTCTTTATACACATAACATTTGTTATTATGAATTGAAGAGTGAGTCAATGAGTTAGAAAAATCACAGTTTGATTTCCTAATGCGACCTTCTCATTTTTTTACGTGGCAAATTACGTCAGCCCGTAAGTTGGCTCTTAGAAGAGTAACTTCGTTCGAAATCACAACAAAAATTTATTTTAAAAAATTATTTTTTAACTCGTGAAACGAAGTCACTCGCAATCGCTAGAGTTTTAAATCTTTAAAATTAAAGATCTCTAACTTCTGGGGATATTTTTGAGATGTAGTTACGCACAAATAATTTGCACTTAATTCAGCATATCTCTTTTGTCAAGGTCTGTTTCAATTCTAATAAAACTTTTTTTGCCTTAAAGGGAATGAAAGTATTAAATTAACCTTGCGAGTATAAAAAGAATAATAAAATTCATACATTTTACAACTCAACTTGTAAAATATTCTCGTTTCCTCTGTTAATTTAAAACGAATAAAACAATCCTTTTTTAAAGTAAAACTGTATTTATCATGGAATGAAAATGTTTACTCATCTTAAGTAAAGGTAAGGCCCAGGTTTGGTTAATCCACAAATGATGAACTCGGACTGCGGAATAAAATTAATAAAACTGGATAAAATGGTAAGGTTAAAACAAATTATAAAAACTCCGTATTTATTTACACGGGCGGTGAGAAGTGCTCAGACAGTTCAACGCCTGCCGCCATTGCTCCCACCGCCTCACTTTATTTATTTTTCAATTTTTTTGCGTTATAACTGATCTAATTAAATTCAAATCAAACGCTTCACACGTGAACGTTTAATAAAATCTATAAAAAAATTGATTTTCTCATAAAAATCATAGCGTATTAATAAGTGAACGACGCTAAAATGTCGCTACGGCGTGTCGCCCGTTCACACGGACGAGGGTAAAATAAAAAAAGAACATTTCCCGCGCAAAATTTCACAATTTCAGACGCTCCCCACAAAATGGCCGCCATTTCGCGTCAGTTCGTTTCTGCCGTATTATTAACTTTTCATCTCAAATGGCAGAATTCGAAACGAACTGAACGTTTGACGGCACATTTTTTAGATATTTTATTAAAAATTAAAATTATTACTATAATATAAAAGTAACAAAAATAAATTATTTAAAATAACTAATGTTATTAATAATTTTTTTACAAACATGGAGATTGTCCTTCCCGAGCTTGAGGTTAAAATTCTTTAAAATGTGAAATGATTTGCTTGTAGGATTAAAATCCGCGACAATAAAAATGGCTCAGGCCAAAAGAACCGTTTGAAGAAGTTTGATGCCCAGAGATTTTTGTATTTGTTAACACCCCCCTCTCGAAAATTCGATACGTAGAATAAACTCTTTAAAACTGTTTCAACTATTAGTTTTCAGCCTTTTTACCCCCTCCCACCGGCATAAAAACGAGTACCTTGGTGTACCTGATTATTCCAAGGTTGTCATGTCCCAATTTTATTGCAAGAATCGTATTTGATGAGCCGGTTAATTGAGACGTTCGCATGACGCGAATTTTCTATTTATTGCAATGGACGGTTTGGTTTGCTTATCGTTTAACGAACTGTACGTTAGGCTTTCCTTTTCATCCCTCGTCTTCTTATAATTCGATTAGTCAACTGATTCGGCGCAACTAACCCCAGATCGACGGTTGGTTTGGTTTTTCCCATCAGAAGAAAAAAAATCTCTGGTTCACCCGTACGCGTAACTGACACGGAAAATACCATTAATGGCGGCGCTTGATGAAAAAAAGAATGCGACACCCTCTAAAATGGGCTTCTATCTGCAATATCGTGAACTTATTTTTCTAACCAAACGACCCGCAGATTAACTTGTTTCAGCTAATTAAAATAAGAATAGATGCAGAAACTTATTCGATCGGTCTCCCCAAAATACTTGCGGTAACATCCTCAAACGTCACAAAAAAATATATACAAAATTTTTTCAAATCTTTTCAAAATAATTATGACTTTACACTAGAGAAACCAATGCCTTTGGCCGCTACATCTACTCCTTCAGGCCAGAGCCCAACTGTAACTGCAGGAAAAAGTGCGGTTAGCATGGGAAAACTACAATTGCGATAAAAACCGTAATGGAAAAACTCCATTTTCGTTGATTTGTCATTGACAATGCTAAACTCTTATTCAAAGTTTAAAATGTAAAGCTCTTGAGTACTCAGACACAACCAAAACAAGGTTGTCGCACCGGTTTCAAACAGGTGGAGGTCCGGAGGCGTAACGAACCTGGGGGTACAGGGACAGGTCCAGGTTGTTGAGGGAGTCGCAGCACCTGGGCTCCATGAGGCAGGCGACGCAGAGGAGAGCAACGAGGGCCAATTGAAAAGGAAGGGCAAATCGCACGAGCCGCCAAAGCCACGACTTTCTAGACGATTTGTCTTCTTCCTTGTCGTCCACGCTGTCAATTTCACCTCTCGAAATTTCTGGCACTTTGTGAAGTCCTTTGCTGCGGTTTCTTTTCGTCCTGCAAAACAAACATATATAAAAAATCAATACAATAAAACTTAAAAGAAAACCTCTGGGACTTGTGGCAAACCAAAATCAAAAACACTTCTGAAAACCTTTAGGGGGTTTCGAAGCCGACATCGGAGGCTGTAATGCTTCTCTTTGGGGTGATGGAGGCGGGGGGGGAAAAAGATTTTCAGCGGCTGCGGAAAATTAAATTCTGGTAAAGTGAAAAGCGACAGAATGAGAATTTCCACGTATGAAAACTGCAGGAAAAGAGCAAATGAAGTAATTCATATGCATAACGCGAACGAATGTTCCTATAGAAAAGCAGCCCTTTGGAATGTTTTCCATTTGCTCGCGTGCACCCCCACTCAAACAGAAAGAGAACGGTCCTTTTTGCACGCGACACCAACAGCAACAGACTACTTACACAGACGATGCTTTTCCTGATGGGTAGGAAGTACCCAGTGCTCCGTCTAAAGCCTCCAGACTTGATGATTTAGAGACGATCATTTTGAACTCCTCGGCTGACGAGGACCTTACGATCAGATCCCTACAGGTTTTCTGTAGTTCTCTCAATCCGCTTTCCGTTTCCTCGATTCTCTGAAAATTAGATTTATGGGAGTTAATAGGGAGAAGTGTAACCGTACGATTAGACGAATGAGCTCGATGAGTAGTACTCACTTTGAACATGTTCGTCAATGCCTGACTGCTCGGCGAGAGAATGCTTTCCAGGCGTTTTGCCAACCGCTTCAGTTGCACCAGTCTTTTTTCTCTATCGCTCAACTCCTGCTCCGAACCAGAATCTGATATACCGGAGTCTGAGAGTGAACCCTCCGTATTGAGAGCTGTAAGTAAAGGTCTGCAGTCCACCCCGGTGATGGATTCATCTCTAATTGTGACAGAATCCTGAAAAATACAATGGCAAAATTAAGGCAGTGCTCGGGTACCAGGATGTCTACATTATGTACTCGTAGAGCCCAAACCTTTGAGGTAGAGTCCTTTTCGGACAGAAGTCCGGCGATGCCTCTAAGAGACCCTGTGACTTCTGAGGAGGTTCCACACTGCAGAGCAAAGTCAATGACTTTTAGGGTGTCTGTTCTCAAGGCACATTGAAGCTGGGACAAATGATCGTCAAAGTCGTCCCAAGCCTGAGACAAACTCTGCAGGTTGAACAAACAGGTCGTAACCCTGGAACAACCACAAGGAATAAGTCAGGTGTACCCGATCGTTGGGTGCCATTTCTAGGAGTACGATCGAACAACCTCTGGCACTCACCTGCTAAAAGTTTGATCCCAGACGCGATAGAGTTCTATCACCTCATCTCTTAGGGTTGGTTCGGCATTTTTCGCTATAGAGAGAAATCTGTGAACGGACACATTCGCCTGAAGAAGTTTGCTCTTCCCTTTTTCCATCGAATTCAACTCATCCTGGAAACAAATTCAACCCCTTACAATATTCTGACAAAACGATGCAATAACGGAAACCTAGCAACGTGAACTGCCGTCAAACTATTACTTTTTCTAAACTACCATGTCGTAAGTCTGACGAAAACCTGTCATTTTTATTTCAATTGAAATAGAAATCTAAATTATTCAATGAATTCTAAACGATTCGATTTTCACTCTTGTCAATAGTCATTTGTTTTCGACAACTCCAGGAGTTTGAAACTGCTGATCAATCATCCATTCCACTTTCGAGCACGAAACTCAATGGTCGTTTCATCCTTAGAGATAGGATACAATTAAATAATCGTTAAGCAACTAAATTAAATAAATAGACGAATAGATAGTGGAAAAATAAAAACTCCCAAGAAATCAGGTGTAGGGTATGGCACACCCTACCACCTACCGGCAAAATTCGAAACTTCAATGTGAAGAGTGACCCCAGGCGGAGTAACCGGGAACTACAATACAACTGCAACGTCAATTCGCCTAAAACCAGCTTTCGATTTCGTTCTGGCGAGAAGAAAACACAACACAAGCGTGAAAGACAAATTCAGGTCGCGGGATGTTCAGGTTGGCGAGATTTAACACCTACAGGACATATAGAGGCAAAAGGCGGACAAGCAAAAAACGCGAAATTAATCTCTTTCTCTGTAAGGAGACGAGAATGACGACTAATGAAGCTTACCTTAATCTGAATTATTTTGGCCTTCAGTTCTTCACGCGATGTGACTGTTGTTTCCATGGATTCGATCGATGCTGCCCAATTGAGAAGTTCGGTTTTCAATGCGTTCATTTCATTTTTCAGCTGTTTGGCCTTTTGTATTTCTGCAGTTGTTTTCAAGCCCTCCCAATTCTCCTTAATAACTGAAACACAAGCGAAAGTGAAAATTAGACGAGGTGAAACTTTGCAGGAAGAGAAAAGTCACAATTCCCCGTGTAAAACACAATTTGAAGTGACGATTTTATAATTAGACTGCAACACGAAGGGAAATTTCCGCAAATAATTAGAAAGATTTGGAATTCAGAGTACTACTTCCTCCTAAGGTAAATTGTCCTCAACATATTTGGCCGTCACTCGTTCTAATAACAATCTAAAACATAACTGCACAATGAGAAGCGATTGCTTGAAATGAAATCGAATCTCAGCTATCAAAAACAGGTGAAATAGACAATGCATTCTAATGATACACCTGAGAAAATAAAATGTATGCTGACCACGCAATAAACCAACAATCCTATTCATTTAGAACTTCTTAAAGAATTCTAATGAAGGCGCAGGTTTTCATGGAAGATTCTCATTAACTGTGCCATGGGTAAGAAAACATTTTCGAAGAGTATCGTGGATACGTAACAAATTGTACACCTGAATGTCAATTTGAAAACATTCGGCTTATCTATCTGTTGGTCAAAATTTCTGAACACTTTGCTCATTAAAATGACCGAAACATAAAAATCAGACATCAGAAAAAGGAAACACAACTAATTTTATTTAAAATACTACAGAAATGAAATGAGCTCAAAAATAGACGGTTTGTTTGACAAGGATACTATAAATTAAGAAAACTAATTTTAATTCATTGTCAAGTCCAGAAACAACAACCACGACGAACACCACCACAGGATGTGTAACAAAAGGACACTACAACTAACGGACAACAGAATTAAATCATTTCAATTTAAACGAAAATAACGTTTACACTCACAGTCGGTTTGAACTTGAACGGACACCATTTTGTAAACACCTGAAACGCGTTTTTGTATTTAAAGAATTGCCGAGACCAAAGTCATGGCATCACTGGCTAAAAATATTCTTCCTACTCCTTTTAATTGTAAACTCTCGAGCGGGCCCCGCTTTCTTACTGCCGGGGGGACAGAGAGGAACAAGACGACCGCGGTGCTCGGAGGTATAAAACGCACTGTCCAAACATTGTTAAACATTTAAACATCACGAGGAAAAAAAATATTGTTAATGAAGCAGACGACGAATGGAAAAACTAGTGCGATCGAAACTAATGTTGGAGGAATGAATTTTGGATTCGCGTGACTTGGACGGAAGGAATCAGTTGACTGACTTTCACGTCCGGAGAAATTGCAATTTTAAATGTTGGCAGCACTGCGTCGACCGAAACGGCGGGGAACTCGGCCGACCTACCCTCCATTTCTTTACATTTTCTTCTTAGTCAGTCACCTGTTACAGGTATTTTCACGCCTCACTGAACGTTGCCGTTAATACACTTGTAAAACCAAAATATGAACGAATTTGTTACGGTTTCATAAAAGGAAACATCTGAAAGGTTGGACAAAGAAAAAGAAGAAAAGAAATGAAAGTTCACATTTTTTTCGTTCCCTCCCTCGAACACAAAGTTTTGGTACTCATCATTCTCTTTAATCAAAATCGTACATGCAATGCGACATTGATTATACGGATAATTTTGTTGTAGTTCTATTGATAAACGTTTCTTTTCTATTCAATCGTACGTGATGTTAAGTCTCAAAATATTTTGTATTTCACCACCCCACTACGGCCCGAGTACTTTTTCCTAGCGTCAATAATCCACGGTTTCACAACCAAAACAAACATTCAACGTCGAGACTTATGCCCTTGAATTTATTCACTGGATGTAGCGAAATGTCTCGTGAGCCTACAAGAAACTTTCCACACAAAATGGAAAAAGTTCACAAACAAATTCAGTTACTTGACATATTTTCCAAGTTTTCACGACTACAACAAATCACAAACACATTAAAACGCTTATACCTAGAAAATTGGTACGACCAGTGTTAAACTACTTTTATGTGTACATTACCAAACTGTAGAAGGTATTAAGCGTTAAAGAAGATCAAAATATGTCTGAAAGTGAGGTTGGGTTACACGTAGTTTGTCTTATCAGATAGAAAGTGTCATGTTGCATTAAGTAACCTTTAATCGCAGACCAGGTGGTCCACACGAGACTCTAGCTCAGGCGACTATTAACAAATACTTGAAATATAAGGACGACCGACCTTTTCATTGTTCAATTTAATTTGTTCCCTAGGATTACTCAACATTCCTAATCCACAATAGTTTAATGGTTTCCTAAACCCTAAAAACATATTCATATAATTTGCGCGTAACACAGGAAACCGATACTTTTCTAAACGCAGGTTTAAATATTTCCAATACTCAGTTTCAATGAACCAAATTGTCAACGCTGTCATATTTCCATCACGTAAGCGGGTAAGAATTCAGAGAGCAACAAAGTTGATATATTGAATCCGAGAAGAAGCACGGTACGATTGAGGTCATCCAAGAAAGTAACACAAAAAACCTTTAATCGGGAAAGAGCAACAATTATAGAGTAGTATCACCGTTTTAATATGGGAATACTCTCGAACAAGTCAGTGATCTCTACGTGACTTTCGGAAAACGCTCAACCTGTCAAAACCCTCAATTACACATGTGCCAATTTATTCTATTCAGTCAAAATGTGTTAGGTTCAAGGTGGGAATTTTTAGATGAAACAGATACCTGAATTTCGTACAAGGTAATCGAACCAGTCGGATAAATCTGGGATCTCCTTATCGGATCATCTCGCGAGATCGTGACCTCGCTTCCAATTGCTTTCTTCATACAAAGAAAAATGCTTTTCCATACTTTCGAATTGTGCAGGTTTCTAGCGGTGAGGTTGAATGGAACGTGGTTATCACAACCACTTAACCAATCTGACATTTTCTATTGTTTAAAATGTAAAACCTTTCCCTAATACGGACGTACTAATCTGTGACTAGCTGAGTAAAAAATTTCGCAGTGAGTAACGCAATAAAATTGTACTCTCGCTAAGCAAGCGAACCTTCAACTTGAGTTCCATCATTCCATTATAACAACAACGAAAACAATTCCGTATTTACTAGTTAGTGTTTGCGAATATATATCAGATGAAATTCTCTTGTACTGGAAATTCAAGTTATATGGGGACTCTGATGAATGATAACTAAAATATCGATACATTCAATACTGAATAACTTGAAGATGTGGAGCTCTCTTACTTACGAATTTAAGGAACCGCTTCCTTGTTCTAGTAAATTCATACAATTCTATTTCTATCTAAAAGCCCTTAGTTTCTCCACTTTAAAAAAATAACAAATTTGTAGTGAAAGTAACCAGCATTTAACAATTAGAAATATGACAAATGATAATTTTCAAAGAAAAATACCTGAGAAAAAACATGTAAGTGCATTTGTATTGTCCATCGGTCACTGAACTTAAATTAAGAACTTTAATCTGAGTACTCGGTCTTCTTGCAACGACGAACCATATACTCTCTCTGAAAACTATTAAAAAAGACTAATGTAAAAACTTACTTTGAATGTAATTCTTCTCCCTCTGAACGTGCATTTCGTCGTTTACTTCGTTCAATAACGTTGTCAAGGAATTGACGTTTCGTTTACAAGTCTCTATAATTTCATCCTGAAAATATAAAACTCGAGTCAGACTCTTTGCACGGACAGGGATACCTGACACCGGGTAATTCAAGGAACCGTTAACAATAGCGAGTTCAGAAAGTCGGGAACGGATGTTGGTCATGGTTTCAACTAGCTATGGTTTTCTTACTTTTGTAGTACGGACAGTTGTATCAAATTTCTTAAAAAAGGTATTGGACGTACAGAGTTGTATGTTCCAAGCAACACCAACTTTCGTTTGTTAAATGTGATACTCAACAAACGAGCTAAATTGACTTAGAAATAAAACTATATAGGAAAAACAAACTCCAATGTGACTTACACTCGATTCTAGGGTTACTGTTTCAGAGGTCACAACCCTAAACCAATGTTACAAATATTATATAATTCAAGTTTATTGTAACCAACTTTCGGTGAGTATCAAATTTCGAGTAATTGGTTTCCGGGTTGAATGAGGTAATTGCTTGAATTCTTACCAAAAATGAATTCGGAATGAGTTCTTGTCCGTTAAGTTCAGTGGCGCACGAGTAGCCATTGCTGCTTTCCTTCAGTTTCATCTCAACCAAACCCAGTTGATCCTTTGACTGACGAAGGAACCTTTTGACTTCATTAAAATCGGAAGTCGAGTCGATTCTCTGGCGATTGTGACGGTTCTTTCTGGGTGGACGACTCCACTTAGAGGAACAGTCCGACTTGTTGCCCAGGTACTTCCCGTAGTCCTCGCCGAACTCCAATAACTCTTTTGCCGTTTCCGAGTCCGCAGGTTCTTCGCTGTAGGCTTCACTAGGGTACTTCTCCTGGTAGTCGTCCCAGTAGGCCTGAATCTCACGTTCTGTAATTATATGTTGTTTATTACAAAACCGTGAAATCATTGTTCTTTATATTCATCGTACACGCGCAACTGTTACTTATTAGCTTGAGTATTGATTTGGAGCAGTTTTGTCTAGTAGTAATACTATGTGTGAACACTCAATCAATGTACGCGAACATGTATAATTTCAAACTACTCAAAAATCGTGACATCCGTACGGGTTCAATTTTCTGCCAGACACTCACCGCCAGGCGCAATTGTGACGATACCAGCTGTGGGCCCCAGGCAAAACGCGGGCGTACCAACACCGATGGACTCCTCGTCAGTTTCCGTGCAGGCACCGCTTTGTGTTACGCCATCAGATCCGGAATTGCTTCTCTTGAACTGAAATGAAATTTTGTTTTTTAGAGTAAAATCAATCAGGGCCGAATTCAACGGCTAAATTTCTTAATTTTGCTCTTCGACCTCAAAACCGCGCGCAATTCCAGGTACCAGGTACGTTCGCATAACGATTTTTTTCTCCAGTTCGAAAACACCGAGATGCTTTGTTATTAAAGAATTAAAGTAGAGAAAAAATTCAGGGCAGCAATTTTTTGCCATTTAGGTCAGTGCCATCGACTATTGGGTACGTGAGGAAAGAACCTGAAATCAGGTTCCATTAAACATCAGAAAGTAAAAGAAGGTTGTATCAAGTGGTAAAATACATGGAATTACGCGTCTTTCGTCTCATTACAAACTAGAACTTAATTAAGCGACGAAAAACTTGTCACCACACGGATATCAACAATCTGGCAAAATTCGACAAAGAAAAAGAGTTAAGAATTTGGTCGTTATAAACTGTGTTACTAGAACTTTCTTAGTGAATTCTGCCAATGTCATGTTTAACACATTGACTATTTTCATTTATAGTCTTCAAAGGCTACTACAAGTTGCCGGTCGCAACTGACGACTCACCAATCTTTTTCTGATTTTTGTCCTTCTCTTCCTGGCCGATCCACAGCTTCCCCATGTGCCATCCTCCATCGACGGAACACGATTGTTTTTCAGAGACTTGTCAAGTTGTCCCAGCATCTGATTGAGTGCAGATTCAGACCTAGAGGATCTCGTCTTCAACGTCGATCCTCGCATGTTTCTCAACTGAGAAACGTTCGACATGCTCCAAGGACGATTCCTTATGGTTGATCTCTGGTTTCTTAAGAAACTTTCGTTCAGACCCTTCGCAATGGGGGTATCATCCAGGATTCCGTCAGCAGATCCTGATCTTTTGCAGGTGGCAATGCTGCCTTCGTTGTCTTCCGAAGAATGAGATTCCCTCTCGTCCGAATCCTCCGTGTACTCTCCGCTGGCATCGCAACTGTCCAAAGGTTTCTCCTCGCTGCCTTCCTTTGCGGGCAATTTCATTGTCGTCTGCTTTCCGGTGTACGACTTATGATGGTAGCGGAACATTTCGTCTGCCCGATCGACCAACCTAGTGTCGATTGACGAAATCGGTTCTCTGTTGGAGAGCGTGGAGATGGAACCACTCTTGGGAATACTTTTCGCACTGAAGTACTTCATCTCCCTGGAAGACACTTTATTGGCAGAATTGTCGCCATTTCCTATTTGATCGCCTGGTTCGAATTCCTCGTCCTGCGTAGCAGCCACATAAGTCCATCCATCTTCGGAAGACGCCGTATCTCCATCTTTCTCAGATCTTCCGTCGTTGCTTCCCCATTCCGACATTTTTGCGTTCTCCAAATCCGAATCCGTGTCGTAGTCTCTCCAGTGAAACGTTCCAGTATTGGGTGTCCTGAAACAAGGTCCTCTGATATAATACAAATTCAGGAAAAGGGAAAACGAATTCAGGCAAAACGTAACTACAAATGAGAAATAGTTACGCAACTCTTTACGAAATGTAAAATAAAATATTTGGTGTCGCGTTTGCCAGTGAAAATTGGCCCGCACCACAACATTCTTAACGGACGTTTTAACACCAATTTTTCAATTGCCCCCGAGACGGGATTCTTAAGAAAAGAAATAAAATCGTAAGAATTCTATTTGTTCCTCTGACTGCGCGTACACCCACCGTTTCCGCAAAACCCAAGCGGTGTTCTATGTAGGTTACTATGCAATATACCAAATTATTTTTAATTTAGAAAGGTTAAAAGACCGTCCTCGATTTACGCTATTCTGCGCCAAAAAAACTTTTTCCCTTCCTGGGTGATTCGACCAACATGAGTCTACCCCCACCGCACGGCCAAAGATCCACTTCAATTTCATTTCTCTAACTTCGGGTCATAAATCATGTTCTTCTGACTTTGATTCTGCGGCAGGTTGTATACAATCTTTCCTTCTCCTTACCTTGCGCTTTCGTCAGAATGGTTCAGATTGGCTTCCGCTGTTCCACTGACGACCTGTTGTACAGCATGGTCAGAAACCTTCGGAAGTGGAACTGTTAAATTCGATTTTGACTCTTCCTCGTGTTTCGCGCCACTGAAACCATTAAACTTTCTTGACTTGGCTCCAAGTGGATTCGTATATGAGGAATCCTCCGAGACCAAAATAGACTCTGTCAAGGAAAGAAAAATCCTTGGTGAAAAATTTGAAATGTCGTCTTCATTTTGCAAGTTATCATCACTTATATAGTTGACATTAATTGGTTCTCTACTCGTAGATCGCTCTGCCTCGTGAACCTGAAAGTTACCGGTCGGAGCATTTTCTGCCTGGCTTATTGATTCGTGGCTCTACTATGGCGTGACTCATTCACTCAGTCAGTCATTCACTCCCTCACACGCACAACACACAAAAAACGCTTTGTTTTCCGGCGAATTTTTAATAGTTTGTTATTGTTTTTCTAAATCGTTTCGACGCCTTCGTAAAACCAAAAAAAAAACGAGAGAAAACCCCCACACATCATGCTGAAATTTAAAAACTGTCAGGTCTAACCCGAAAAATAATATACTACCTGTGCCGCTACAATAACGTGGACAATTTAATGCTCTTCACGAGAAGCAACTTATTAAGAAAAATTTCAATTAGGCACGGTGTTTCGAACTCTCTAAGATTCCGACCAGAACAAGGTGACAAGATCTTAGAGATAGGCCAAGCAACTCGCCACGACATATGGCAGACAACGTAATATCCGAGAAAAAGCAATAAAGATTCGATCAGTTAATCAATCAGACGCTAACTGGTGGTTATCTAAGTAGAATTGGTATTCTTCAAGTTAGGGGTGACGACTTTTGACACCGTTTGAAAAACATTAATAATAATACATTAAAAAAAAAAGTTTGAACATGAATTGCCACCGGCACTAAAAACTAGACCAACTTCCTATTAAAAACATCATTCAGATTAACATTTCTAATTTGATCTAGCGGTTGATGAAAGATGAATAATTTGATTGATGTTTCTCTATTAGGACTACCCACAACATTTACACGTCAAGTAACAGAACGGGAGATCCCTCACCTTCTCTAGCGCCCGGGTACATCATCCTATCTGAACATCCGTTTACTTCTGCCGATGCTATCTCCATGGTCAAATCCGTGTCCTGAAATAAAAATAAACTTTATTAATTACGCTCGAGACAAACCTGGCCGTGGGATACATATATATCTGCACAACTCATAAGGAATCAGACGTCCACCTCTCATTCACAAAGACGTAAACGACTGGGTCAAATGTTAGGATCCGAGCCAAATCAGTCTCAACAATATAAATAATAATAATAATATAACCCCTACGTCCACAGGAGATCAGAGATCTCCTTTCGAGAGTCAGTAGTCAGTAGTAATAAAGTGCCAAAGATATTGCGAGTCAAAAACTAGACAACTTTTAAATGAAGATACTCCACGTTTAATTTTCGGACATTCACGTGACGTCCCAGCACTAAATTTGTTCAACACACGTGCAATCAACGATGGTCGTACCAGGACATCAGAAACTTTTACAGCAAAGTAACTTAGAAATTCGTTTTGAAGTGCACGATATTGAACGAAATGAAGATATGGAATAACTAACAATCCGGACTAGGCAACTTGATGACAGCAAAAACTTTCAATTGTCACCGCTGATTGATCTAAACTGAAGAAAACATACCTGCCCACATAAGACCTGTCTTTCTTATCGCTACAAATGAAAAATGGCGGCACCATGACAATAAGCCAAGTCAGATTTCTGTGTTGCGTTTAATCCGTGAAAAAAATCCTGTTCGCCTAAAGCCATTATGTCTTGTTAGTAACAATAAGATCGATTTCTGTTTTCTTTTTAAATAGAACTCGTTTGATCTCCCTTCCTATTGACACTGCCCTATATTGTTCGATCTCCTGAAGACTCATCGAGAAACCCTAACCCGTGTTCTTCAATCCATGCAATGAGAACATCAAATTAGGTTTTTGAAAAATATTAAGGGCAGTAGTTTCATTGTTTACGGTTTGAAGCGTCTCTTAATATTCTAATGTTCACAAGTAAAAGAAATGAATATTAAAATCCAATTTAATTGAGGTTCAAATGGTCGGATGCTTGCGTTGGCTGAACACTAACAATTCCCCAAATACTTTTTTCGTTTTTAATAAGTTTAATTAATAATCTACCGCCTCCTAAATTTTATCACAACAATACGTATGCTCAAAACGTATTACAGATTCTAGACAAAAATTACAGAAACCCATATAATTTTCTGGTCATTGTAAGACGAGTACCGAGTCGCATTCGCTTTCCCAAGGAAGGTTAGTTAAGTCTCAAAAAAAAGTGCATTGAAAAAGTGATATGACGAATAATCGATTGAGGGAAATCAATAATTCAGACTTCCGCTACTCGACCCGAAAAACATTGGTCCCTTTAATTAGTCGATGGGTACAACAGTCCGGGGAATGGAGTTCAGGTACGAAAATCGTTGCCTCAGGTTCGTACACGGGCCTATCAGGTCTATTTTAATTGCGGCTTCGATTGCGTGGTCATCAATTTTAATTTGTTAATTCGTGGAATTAGCGACAAACAACGGGAATGATTGAATTTTTTTGACGGATTCTCGATTTGTATTTGCCTAATAAGAGACAGCGGTAGACAGAATGGGGTCTTTGTTCTCCTTTCGTAAACAATGCGAGGGCCTTTCAAGTCAAAATCAAAAAGGCCCTTTTTGTTTGTTGCGTTTTAAAATGTCTAAGCAACTTCAAACGATAATGTAAGAACAATGACACAGTGAACTCAGAAGACGGTTGAAAAACCTTCTTAACATGTCTAGGTATGGATAGACTTGAACTCACAACTACCACCCAAGGAGGTGGCACGTAGGCCAACGGCAAAACAAACGGTTTCCTCCAACTTAATTAATTACTATTTAACATTACTCAACGATGAAAGTGACAATTGTACATTTTAAGTATTTCCAAACTCTCGATCATTTTTCACAGGACTGGGTACGTTGAACCACCTTACTCTCCCTGCACTGCAAAGTCCACGTCTGAACCTACCAAATTTCACTTAAGGATTAGTATAAAAAATGAGGGAGACACAATTCGACTGAAGAGGTCAAGTGTTTCACCTTGTAGGAACCACATCGAGCCGTTCGCCAACGACTTCAGTGTCCACACGCGACTTATTGACTTGATTTTTAGGTTCATTCTAAAACATACAAAAATACGATACAAGGAAATAATGACACGAAATTGAGGATAGCGATTCGACTGAAGGGGAATCAGCGATAGGAGTGAGGTACCGAGAGAAAATACCAGGTAGAAGAAAGTAATTCACCTCGAAGGTACCGAATTACATGTGGAAACAAATAAATAAAACAATAAATAAATTGCAATAAGGTGGTACTATTATAACGGCTCATGGCGATGGAAGAGTAGGGTCCACCCGAATCAAATTAAACCTTCTTACCAAGTTCTGACAAACCTGTTTGTTTCCGGTTCCGCGTACCTCTCAGATACATTCCCTTTCTTTGTGACATCAAATGCCAAACGCCCAAGGTAACTGCACGAATCACGCAGGGGTGACTCTGGGTGACGTTCAGGTACGCCAAACAGATCGTTTGATAAATCAAACAATAAATTATAAAAATAAAACCTCAATGAGATTATCCAACTTAATTTCTCAAGATGAAAGTCCCAATAAGACCGGTTGCGAACAAAAAATACGCAAAAATACGCACCGGACGTTGAGAAATGTGAGATTTGGCGTTAGCCCTCGTCCGGAGAGAAAGTTTCACCTTTTCATTTATTTATTTATTTCTAATTATGTCTGTGTCAAACAACTTGCTTTTGGGTTCTGCGAAAACCCTCAGACCTACCCATAATGGGGCCAAACTCAACTGGATTTTTTCAACTGATTCGATGCCTGTTTGATTTAACTGACATTTTCCGACCGGGGATACACCCGTAACTCAAATAAGACCCCATTCTTGGGTGTTAAACTTCTTCGATTGGTACCTAACCGGTACCAAGGACAAGCTCAAACTTCTGCAGTTGACTTCTTTGATTCACACTTTCGCCTACCCATGTTTGCATTTATCTGCTTATCAACTCTCACTCACCTGGACTGCTTCTGTCTCTCCTCTGCCGACACCTTCCTTCTCCGTGTCTTTCCAGCTGTTGAATCTCGCTATTTTCGCGACCGGTTCGCCGTCACTGTCGTTGCTCCAACTTGGAGGGTTCTGAAAGTAAAAGGAAACGAAATTAACAAAACGGAACATATACAAATCCTGTGACTGGAGACTTCGATTGGGTCGCAAGAGAAAATAAGTCGTGATGATGATCGTAATGACGACTCCTTCATTACAAACAAGAAATCGTAAACAATCGATTGAAAGTCGATCAGAGGGAAGGGCGAGTCGAGTGCACACAAGTTACAAATCAATTTCTAAAAATATTACCGGATACAGCAATTTGAAAAGAGAGTTGCAATTCCGGAAGCAGTTCGCGTAATTGAAATATAATAGCCAAATTTTGGTAGGCACCGCGAGCCCGGTACTTCGTTAAAACCGGATTTTTTTATACGTCCAATGTAATTTCCCGAATTAGTACGATTGTAATTTATTTTATTCTATTAGTAATTTGAAAATATTTATCAGTTTGTTTGAGTTCAACTTTTACGTTTTGAAAGATACTTTTTATGTAAGTTCGCGGGCTTTCGATCCAAATGGAAGTACCTCAAAACATTGACATATCAGGCATATTTTCAACCATTACAATTTTAGGGTACCATGTGCCCAAACTCCAGTTATACCGGAGTTTACTACAATCTTTCTGCAACTTTCTCAAATGAAAGGATCATGTGGGAAGCATTTGATAGACGACCGGGAAAGCATAAAACCCAAAGGGGACCGAAAAATATAGTTCCATTAACTATCGCTGTGCGAGTACGTGGGTTTTACTTCGGTCAGGTCCTCATGACAGCGACAACCCGATAAAGAAGTAGAAGCCCAACAAATGTTTTGAATGAATTTGCGTAATGTTTCCACCTAAGATACTGCGAAGAATGGTTGGATGTCCACTCGAGAGGAATACAGAATAAATAACGCTCGAGGCTGGTGGCCAATTTGGAAATAAAAAATTAAGTTACACGCCAAATGATTGCTTCTAATCATTGAATACGTAAAACTTTATTTATTTCTCTTCTGCTCCGCGTTTCACTTTCTTGTGAGTTCCTTTTTCAACATAAATTTAACACCGTGTTACCTAGAGTAATTTAAAAATTGTTATTCTATTAAACAATAGGCGGCGTTTTCCATTTTCGTAATTTTTTTCTTTGCATCCGCAAATGTTTACAATTCTATTGTTCTGTTTAGAATCTCATTCGAATCCATTTTATCTTGCATGACATTCCAATATTCCCACAATAAAAAAAATATTTCCAGCAAGAACAAGAAACAATTGCATGCTTTGTCGGATGCTTCACCAACTTCTGGTACCTTGAAGTAGTTCCTTGTACCCGACAACCGAGTCTTCGTCCGGGTATAAGCAAAATTAAAACTCCGATATTTGTTTAACCAATAATTAATTAACTTGACTTGTCGCAGTCAAACCTAGTGGAATCCATAGGGTTCTTCACGTTCAACTTCCAGTTAAACATTTTCTTGTGTAAAAAGTATTCAACACGAATTATAAAACACAATTTCCAATTCTAAAATTCCACAGATTTACTCTATGGCGTTATTTCCCGTAATTGCAAGTAACACGGAATGCTTTCAATTGTGGTAATGAAAGGTTCCAGCGGTTGAGGTACCGTGTGGACAACCCTTGAAAATGAGTGGTATTGGTGCCACTCCTCCAGCCAAAACAAAGCCTCCGCACCGGGCAATTACTATTCATTATAATGCACTTCGTACTCCCTTCTATGTTTGTGGAATATTCAACTCACCAAAAAAACTATTTGTAGGGAGTAGAGCAATTTTAAAATCATTTTTGACAACACATGAATCAGATTGACCTTCCCACAGATCGTACAGATATCGTACAGAAGATTTTTACCGCCAATTCCAGTAACTTACTTACGAAAAACCCCTCTAACAGTTATTTCTTCTACTCCCCACACATCATCATGCTTATTTAAATCCCAAAACACGAATCTCCTTTGGGAGTTAGTGAAAACTTTCGTAACCTTGTCTCCCTTCCATCACATCACATCTCTGGAATAAACACGTGTGTCCTACATAACTTCATCAATGGAGCACGGCGGGGCTTGACTGGCATTGAGTAAGGTGGACTCTTGAAGGGCATTAAGCTTTTTTTTGAATACAAGACAAAACACAATGACTCGAACTATCTCCGGGGTGTTGCGCCTGTTACTGATGGGTGGCAACCGACCCAAAACTTCAATTTTTTAATGTCAAGATGATTCAATTCAAACAACTTGAAAGTTGGGCACAAAGTTCTGAATTCTGTGGAGACTGTCAACATACTCAATTCCTCCCGTGCTGATCTCTTCTAAACCTTACTCTTTCTCTAATAAAATTAAAAACCAAACCAGGTTCTTTCAAACACACACACACACGCTGCTACGTTCGAGAAACTCTGGAGTTGAACGATTTGAACTGCATGAAAACGAATGGCAGATATTATAGTTATTTTGGTGAAAGGCATTTTTCTGAACGTAATTGCCACACGTTTCAAGTGTGGCCTAAATCTGAACAAAGAAAATTTTTGTCGTTGAGCAACGCGGTCAGTCAGAACATTTCTCTGGAAGTGTACGAGAGACGGTCACATCATCTTTAGCTGTTTGTCACCTCCTCAAGACTAACTTTACGGCGGTCCTTGAGAAACGGAAACACAAACAATCGCTCAATTCAGTTGGTCTAAACTTAAAAACCTGAAACGACCACGATAAAATAGTTTCTGTCGAACAGTTACTTTTACAGGGGGGAAACGATCCCATAAATTTTGTCCGAGTACAACCGAGCCCTCAGTCATCCTGAGGGCACCTTTTTGCAAAATAAAACCTCCACCTTCCGAGTGTTGATACCTGCCATTTTACTGTCATCAATCGTCAGTGCTTATGTTCTCGCTGGACTTCAATAGCAGAACAGAAATCACGGACGATGGTATTTAGAGACAAAGTAGTGTTGTAGATGAGACCTAGATGAAGGGTATTTCCCTACGAGGTGGTACTCTACCAGTAGGAAGACGTCTGTGGGCAAACAGAAACTTAATTAGCTTCGATCACGTCTTATGAGTTTCTGCCGGAGGCTCCTTACTGACCCAAAAGGGAGTTTCCTCCTTGACAACTCATGAAGTCTCTGTGTCCGTCCAGTCAATTCAATAAAAACTATCCAATTAACTTGGAAATTCCACGTTGGTTTCTATTTTGTTTCTCAACATTACCAGATAAAAAAGACCAATGCGTGATGCTTCAGGTTCGTAACAGGTCTGAAGGTTTCTGCCTTTCTAAAGAATTGCACTCACAGTTTCGTGCCAAAGACGACCAATTAAAGAAATGCAATAATAACAATGTGAACTTTGTAACCGACAGTTACGCGGTTCAAAAACCTGACTTCCAATGTCGCTTATAACGATGCTCGTGATGCTTTTCTAGACGTGGGTCCTTGCTCGTATACAAAAATTTATACATATATATATGTATATGATTAATTGCCAAAATGGCTCATTAGCAAACATGACGAGAGTAAGTATTCGTCTGGTACAATGACGACTCATGATTGATGGCGAGGAATGCGTTCCTTGGTTTGTTGTGTACGTGTCATCTCGGACTCAGAGTAACGACGCATCACTGCGAACCGCATTTTCACTGAATCTTCCGACAAAGTCCTTTTTTAGGAATCTTTCGGAGCATTGACGTCGTGACCTGCGGTGCCTCGCTATAGAAATACTCGTGTAATTAAAATTTCAAAACTACTAAAATAACCGAAAATCAACAGAGAAATTGCCAAAGGCAAGGGATCATCACGTGCGCAGCACTCAGCGAGTGGGACGAGAGGCAGATCTCGCGATCTCTCTGATCTCTGTACCCATTAGAGTACCTCAGACGGTCGTCGTACTCCGTTGACTTTGACTATTGAGTGGGTGTCTGCCTACAATAAATTTAACTGACCCATTTCAAGGACCCCAGATCTCAGAACATTGTGACCGGCACTAACAAGTTCAAGACTTCGATTGCCGAAAACAGAAATATTCCGCCATTTTCGTGACCAAGCAAGGAAGCTCAGTAGACCCCCTGGAAGCCACATTCTTGCTACTTGCAATTTTGCTAAACACAAACAGTATATCAATTTATTCCGATTACTACCTGAACTTCAATAGGTTAGAAGAGATGACTGGTCAGAACGTACCTGAACGATCACGCATATGTTAGAGCATGTTGTTGTCAAAATCTGTGAAGCCGGTTGCTGCTCAACAAGAATTTCACGAGTGAATTCAAATTTCCGGTTAGTTCTCGGATATTAAGCCGTCTGAAATTCAACATCTGAATACTTGGTCTTGTACCTGAGTGTTACAAACCCTGTTTCGACATGACTTTTCCTGGGGAGATGAGTGAACCTACAAATGATACTGCTCCAGGGCATTGCCAATGTTTCTGGCGATGATGTTCAATTCTTCCTCGTGTCTAAACGACGCGGCTACACTCCTGAAATACTAAACCGTTTCTTTCTATTGCAAAAACCTCAAAATACAGCAGATTATGTCATTCGACGAAACCATACGAGAGGAGAAAGAGTGAAAGGAACGGCCTTCGTTGGTTCGATAGTCATCACAACGAAATTATTATTATTTTTACCTTAAAGGAGTTCACCGTTATTATTGTCTTCAACGTTAACTAACTCGCTAACATTTGAAACCAATCATCAAATCCTCAAATTTCCTTCTGCATATTGCGCAACCCGTTCGCCATTTCGTAGCAAATCCAATTTTATCAATCGAACCGTTTTTTCTTTTTCTTTTTGCAATTATCTGCCATTTCCTTCGTTTCCTAGTCCGATCCTCGCCACGTCCATGACGAATCGGTTACCTACTACAACGACCGACGACAGTCTCAACTCTCTTAAGAGGCGTCTATTCTCTCCGAAACCATAATTAATGCGAGCATGATTATCTTTTCCGTTATTCCGCCATTTTACCTAATTTAATGTAGGTTCGCGAACACCGAAAGAAAGGACTCGGCACTAAGTGAGGTTTCCTTTCCATCTCTATGAATCTTCCTATCCACGCCGATGGTTTTTTGTGTTGCCCTCTTTTTTTTGCGTCTTCTGGTTACATCTTCTCGAACCACATGGCAAACGTGACTTTAAGTTTCAAATCTTTCTTCAATCAAATAAATTTGCCAGCTGACCAAATTAGTGTGATCGAGCGCCTAAATTGGACGGTCGTGAAGTTCGTTCTAAGTTTTTGACAGGTACCTGAGTGAGCAGGAACAAGTAATGGGTTAATGGATGAGGCCAGAGTGCACATTTTAGTTTTTGGTGCTACCCCACGGTAGGTTTCATATTCGTCGGATAGTCACAGACCATGACAGCGAACACTGACGTGGAACCGAAAGCCTTTCACTCTTCACTCCATAGGTCCAACTAAATTAGTTTTACTACCTGGGGTGGGACTAATAATTTGTCCAGACCCGAATTCGGTCCATGCCTCTGCCGTCCACTGGTTAAAGCATTACCTCTAGCATCCACATTTAGTGTCTCATGTGTCAAGAGGTCATTTCATCCGGCCCATTTCATTATTTATGTTACTTCATTGTTCTTTCATTTAAATGACTTGGGAACTCCCGCATGTCTCCAAAGCATTTCATTCAATTCCCTCCATACAGCTTGCACACAAACGACGTCGAATGTTACTCGAATCAATAGACATTCATGTCATGAATCGTATAATCTCTTTCTGCTTACCACCAGCTAAAGAAATCATGAGGATCCAACAAAAGTTTTCTTTTATTCCTCTCTAACCAGTGAACGAATCTTCAAACTGTTTAATGCGCGTTTTGATTTCTTCATAATTAAACCAAGTCTGTCGTTGGCAATGCGTTCGAACATTCCCACGGAACCGTAGAATTAATTGCAGCCATTACATATTCAAGCAGTGATCTAATATTTATCCTGACTACATGCTTCTTATAAAACTTAATGAAGAATAATTTAACATTTGTCAGTGTTCCTACTGATTTATCAGTGTAATAAGTCCATAAGGTGCAACACAACCTTTGCTTCTTGTTTTTGATAGTTAATTCTGTAAATTGATGTTGTCTCCTAAAATCCTTTTTTTGTTCTTGGTCTCTTGATGGCTTGATGGCTGATGGTCAAACCGAAAACTTTTAGCTACATTTAAGGAGATCAGTCTCCGGTAAAAAAAAAACGTCTCAACTAAGCGTTCAGATGGAAGCAAACCCAAAATTCACATCCTACGGTTACGGTCCGTTTACCGTTGAATCATTGGCCAACTTCACGTGCAATTGTTGGAAATTAGATGTGATTTAATTAGCGTGCCTACGTCAAAATTCGTTTGTAACAATGGAATAGTATTGAGAGATGTGAACGCGCATCTCGTCTAATTCCCTCCAGTTGTGGAAGCAGCCTAAAATTAATCAAATGGCGGCCGTAAAGGAGTCAAGCTTGTTGAAATCATTCATTTGTATGCCTCACAGAACTGAACCAATTCATCTTAATTCTACAGAAGGCGAAATGAGTTTGGTTAGATTCTTCTTCGTTGCCCCGCAAACAATTTCTTCGGAACTCCGAATGATCTGTTACAGTATAGCTTGGTATTACCACTCATAAGACTTTACAGTAAGAGCCTTCAACTTCTGAAATGACGTTTCTTAATCGGACATGTGTGAGCTCAAGGTTACGAACCTCACAATGGTCCTTTCGCATGAGAACCACTCATAAAAGAATTAAACTTAAAGCGGCCGTCGAACTGTTTTCCAAAATCCACTGAATGAACAATTTAATAGCATTAAACATTGCATCAAAAACCAAAATAACTGATCATGTCTGAAATTATAAAGTCAAAAATTACAGTATTGGCGATAAGCAAAAACAATGTGTTAGTGTCTAGGTGTAAATTACGTGATGTAAATTTACAGCTTTGATGGCATAGAGGAGTCGTGATGCAGGTGGTGGTGTTTGCGAACAACTGGAGATGAACCGAATGACCCTTACCTCTGCATAAAAATACAAATTTTGGTTATGATTTGCTTTTACAAGTATATAATTACAAGGGCAAGTTTAAGTAAATTTTAATGTTCTTATTGGTATGCAGTCACCGTGGATTGTGATAAGTCCACAACCTGCAGATTCAACTCGGGGAAGAGGTCATCGATTGTTGAACTGGCATTTGGGTGACTGCCAGCTTTAATGTAGTTTAATTTGCGAAACAATAACCATTCACGAAAGAAAAATTCCTGCAGATAGATAATAACCACTGAGAACGGGATAATAATTATAATCAGGATGCCGATTATGAAGTTGACTGTTATCATTACTGTAATAAGCTGAGAACGCATCTGCAGAATTGACGTGGGCAGAACGCAGTCCGATTCTGTTAGAATTTCAGGTTTTTCTAGTTTCCCGAGTGATAAAAGAACAAAAGAGACCTCTATTGATCTCAAAATTTTAAAACAGCAGTTTTAAGTGTCCTAATTGATGCATCCACCTCTTATTAAGCCCACTTCACTCGACCTACTGCAACGTGGGGCACACATACAATTCTAAACAAACGGTTGTTTCAATCAGACCCTGAACGCTGACACCGATAGACTGATATTTCTCGTCAACATTAAGTCATTATAATTAATTTGAATGTTAACGTAACAGGAAGCAAAACCAACAGTCCGAAGCTAACAAACAGAACTGTCTCTAATGGACAGAAAACCAAAATTGCGTAACAAACGGGTAGGGGCTGAAAATTATTGTACAGGTAGTCCTCCTACTTATAATTTGGTTGCACCTCCACGTGCTTGTCTGTACCTAGAGGGTGTGAAAATGTTATACGAGCACTTCTCTTAGACCAGCGTTTCCTCTGCTTAACAACAGGTTCCGAACGTATGTGGGGGCGGAAATCACAGTGAAAATTAGCAAATCAAACTTGTCGGTCAACCAAAACAACTTCCGATGCAAATTGTTATGAGAATACAAACAAAGGGGAAAAATCAATGGAAGTTTTATGCGAGAAACTAATATTAGTGAGTCTTCAAGATGCACACCCACTCGCTTCCACAAGAGGAGACCGTAACTAATTGCCTATGTCTAATACCACGGTAGAATTCGTTCGGAAGAATGCCGGATGTAAAAATGCGGGGATACAGCTAGGTCCGTGTTAAATTTGTATAAAATTATGGTTTCCACTAAAGAAAATAGAATACGCCTGACATTCCAGAGCCTGTTTTGGAAATCAATAAACAGACATTGTCACCTAGGTATAAATAATTCAGACGGTGGTGAAAGTTTAAAGGTACTCTGATTATAAGTTTCAGTAAATAACACCTGCCACGGGGGGACGTCTACTAAAGGCTAACCAACGTTGGTGAAAACTGGAGAACAGGAAACAATAAGGTGCCATATGTCGTGTACCAGCCCAGCAGATGTCAAATCCTCATTCCACTTAAGTATAGAGGGTTAGTGAAAAATTGCAAAACACTAGGTAAGTCAACATTCACCACCAAAATGGCGGAGAAAACAAACATTCAATAAGCGTACGAATTAATTTTGTGGAACGAAACTGAGAAAATAAAATTGTACTTAATGAACTTCTTCAGAAACTTCTGCCTCGAAAAAACTTGTATGAAACAGACCGTGTGTTTGAACAAATAAGAGAAGGCCTTTAAATTTCAATTTCCAACTACGCTTGTAAAAGAACCTTCAGCTGGAAAGGTTTTAACTCCATTCGAAATACAGATATAGGCATTGATATATTGAAGTGCATACTTTGATGCCAATGAATGTCCTTTAAAAGCCTCTAGACATAGAATCTACCAAAACAGAATAGCTCTTGGACAGCAATTATCTTCTTAATAATGTGCGTTTACATGTCTATTAATATAGACAATATACATTAAAGGTAAATTAAAATGTGTCAATTGCGATCTATGTAAAATGGCAAACCTGTTTTTAACATTCGAACAGTAAAAATCCAGTGCCACTTTCTTCTATTATTACATCCACAAATTTGTACTTTATGCTAAAATACGACTTTCTGAACCTTGGGACCGACAAGTTGGTCAGAAAAACCAAAACCAACGGGGAAAATTCGAACCCGCGACCTTCGGACCGGTTGGGTAACGGCTAACTCACTTCACCAGGCAAGTTGTTCGTCGTTTGTTGCTGACTTCCAGCTAACTTGGTCAACTGATTCACAGCTATTACTTTGTCTGTTTCTCACCTGAAAGAGAACGGGCTCAAATAAACTGATATTGAAGTCACCACTCCAAGGCAACAAAAGCACCAATTGATTTTACATTTAAGTACTCCACGACTGCCTGATCTTATCATTTCGATTTTTATCTTTAAGTGATTTAGTTAGTAGAGAGGTCGGAGAACGAGATTTCCCCATGTATTTGCCGTCACAAGTACTATTTTATTAGTCTTGACTGGCTCTGAATGCACTCTAACCAAAATAATGAATTTAATGAATTCAATGAAAAAAACTACAAAATGACGGAAGTGTCTGGGTGTCAAATACATCAACGACTGGTCCTTCCATTACTTCGGACACCTGGCAACTCATTCTCGGGTGCAACGGACAGCTCACGTAAAGAGTTACATGACAGATATAAAATTTTTCACTTTTAATATTTTAAAACGAAAAATTCAATTCACAATTACAGTTTTACACCTGCTTGTTTCAATTTGATACATAAGCGTGAAGACAATAAATCTATTAGTAGAATAGAATAGAACGGCGTTGCTGTCAAACTAGTGTTTAAATGAATTAGATTTATTATGTTCTTTTAAACAGAGCCTTAGGATGGGAAAGCTTTTCCGTTAACAAGACGTCAAGCCTCCCACTTGGTTGACTTACTGAACCTAAAAATAAAGGTTTTTTACGCCAACTTGATTTGGCAGTCTCGGAAGCCACAGGTTTCGTCATCAAATTCACTAAACATCAGAGATTGTTCGATGTTAGGTAACCGAAATAAAAACCAATTACCGTTCCGGTCAAAAAATTTTCGTACTGCTGTACTGTGTAAAACACCTTTCTAAAATTCGATTTGTTGTGGCTGTTGTTATGTCAAAAGTTAAATTAATTTGCAGTTATCTTATGCAGAGGAAATTTGTCACTCAATGACCCCTGGAAGTGGATTTTGCCAATTACTTAGGGTAATACACCGTGGAGTGAGACAATGAAAGAACAATTTGTCCCGAAAACCAAGATGGCTGCCGTGTCACACGAACGAAAACGACAAGCTTAAATTTCCGTTTTCGTTTCGTGACACTTGCCCAGTACTCCAACCATGAATTGAATGCAATAGATGCAAAATAGATCCCTGCACTACAGAGCTCAGAAAGCACAATTACAAATCATTTACAAGTTTACAGATGTTTAAAAGTGACTGTGTGGTAAACTATGGGAGGGAGACAACAAGAACAATGTCAATTGTCTTTAAGGGAAAGTAAGGAAGCAAACAACTAACCAACTAATTTAACTGGCTTACAAGAGTCAAACACAATGAAAATCACCCTGATTTCGATTCATGAAGTTATTAATTGATTACTATTTTCCATAAATGGAAAACGTTAAAACGGGGAAAACGCTACCAATTTGAGGAAGATGTTGAAATGACGGAGATTGTAACATAAAAAGGTAGGGACCAGGTGTGGACAACTAATATGAATCTGTGGAAACAGGCACAATCACGCCCCAACCGCTCAAAGCCAACTGTCCAAAACTCGGCCTATTGCTTTAAGTAAAATTAATTTCACAAGCAACAAAATGCAATCCTTTGGTGCAGTGGGACGCAAGTGTATTCAAATAATTCTCCTGTTTAGTATATTTGGTCCCCCCATGCCAGCCTGTTCGGTCTCATTCATACTTGGACATCGACTATAGAAAATTACATGCAGTTAATTTTTTTTATTTTAACGTCACCTTCTTCGTTGTAAATTTCGTGGTTTGGTGAGGGTCCGCTTTAATGACAAGCACCGGTTCAGGCTCTTATTAAATTTCGTTTCTTCCCATTGATTTAAGTGTGTTTTAAATGAATACAAAAACACAATCGAAAGTCCTTTCCTCGTAAAAACGACTTTTGAATTGGAAATTTTAAATGCTAATTCCCGAGGACGACCATTGAAATTTTTGTTTCCCGAAATCATCAGGTCCGGCGTTAATCGCCTGGATGTTCAGCCCATGTAAAACTGACAAGTTAACATCACTTTCGGCGCAAACGTCTCAGAAATATTAATGTTTTAACCTTGGAGAGTCTTAAGTTGATGACTGCGTTACCCACACATGCTTACCCACAAAGAAGAGATCAGACAAGATTGTAATTTTAACGAACTAAAACAATACAAGGATTCAGACGGAGAAAGTAATTTTCCGAACTTCATTTTTATTTTACATGAGAGCGAAATCATACGGGGCTGAACCTTACCCATGCATAACTGCACATGCTTTCGAGCATTTGCATCTACATTCATAACCGTGTGGGTACTCCAAAAGCCGGGCATCAAACACCGATGATGAATGAACATAAACCTAATGAAAGGACTAAACATAATAAATTTCGCGGCTTCTTTGCTCGAAAGTGAACGTTCCAGTTGTATGACTCCATCGGATTAAATGGGATATTTATTAATTTACTAGGTGAGTTCAATTAGCAATCAACTTTAATCCACTGACGAGTTTCAGCTTATTTATTATCCTAACCGACTAATCATCACAGAAGCTAAATTTATCGTATTGGTACAAACTTTGCACTTTCGGAAAGTTCTCTTTCAAACCGTAAACCCTTTCACCTTACTCGGTTACATCGAATAAGCTGTTAATGTATTTGCATAGCCGGTTCCAGGTATTGAGGTTTCCACGGCCATTACCCATACGCAAACTATCAACTTATGTTTACATGAGTTTCGGAAACTCTAATTGTAGCCCTATTAATTCCGGCGAAATTTTTAAACCTTAGAAGAAATTTCCAAAAATACCTGGAACTGGTCAAGCATGGAACCATAATAAAATTACCTTTGGTTAAATTATTGTGAGCCATTAGGTTAGAAAAACTATGAAATTAAAATTGATACAGCAAAAAATTACTCTGGGCTCTAATCCGTTAGATCGTCCTCGGTTGGCCTTCCCACCGGTTGTAATTAAGTTTCGGTAGTGCAATTTGGAGATAATTGCAATGAAGAATCCAAACAAAACAAGTAGGAATGGCGTATAAAATGAGATGAATCATAAAAGAATTTCCAAAAAATTGATAATCCAAACCACAGGGCAAGGTAGTGGTACCAGGTACTGTGGTACTCGATCGAATCTCTGGCAAAATGTCGATTATGTAGAGAAGGAGAAAATCACATTGCCTATGGGAGATTAATTTCAATAATCGCGAAATAATTCTGACCTTCAGATGAATAACCAAAACCAACAAAGTAGAAGAAAGAAAATGTTCTGGTTTTCAATAGGTCGTTCTTACCTGGGTCGGTTCCTTTGTTTGATGCAGTGCAAAAAAAACATCTATTACAGTTTTCTTAAGAAAACCAGTCAGTCTTCGTGTGATGGGAAACCGGAAAATTTGCATGCCGAAAGCAAATTATGAAAAAGTTGCAGGTAATTCAAGTGGTTCGGAACAGCAACAATGGACTTCACACCGTAGGTAAGCAACCTTAAAAAGCCACGTTGGTTGCACCACTACCGTTCGCCATTTCGTCATTCCTCTCCGTAAAGGAATTATTGTGAAAACATGTGCAAATTCTTGCGTGTCCGCAAAAACAAAATGTATAATCCTGACAAAAACACAGGAAGACAACAGCCCAAAGGCTACCAGAACTCTTCTTCGACTTTGAATTTTTCTTCTAATCTTCCAAGTTAACTGAATAATGTTTAGTATCCCGGAAGTCGAATAAACTTAAACAATACGTACAAATAAACAAATAAAAGAAGTGTTAATTATTCTGCAAAAATAAAAAAAATTGCATTCGCCTTTGCACTTAATGGCAATTTCACTTTCAGGGCATGTCTGAGACTCACAACCACTACATCATTGTCTTAAATCTAATCGCGCTGCCACCGTAATGTAATATTGTAAAATTTTTAAAACAACTCGAACATCCATAAAGTTAACGACCAAAACAAACACAAAGAGAAGACAAAACAAAGCGAGTGAAAGCGATGAGGAGATCGTTGAATCGTTCCGATTTTCTATGTTCGTAATGTCTGGCTGAAATATGAACGCGAAGTGAAATTATTTAGTAGCCGCAAATGAATACTACCCGGTTTATATTTGCCAGTACTTACAAACGTATGCAACGTGACGGGTACCGCATTTAATGAATATTTAACGAGTACATAAAAACGAGTAAACTAATTGATATCGACGTTGTAGTGTGCAGCAATATCATCGCCACTTTCCTAACAACCACTCGCGGGTATCGTGGGAGACAGTTCTCGTCCAAAAACTGCACTGGACAACAGGCAGTAAAAGAGAAATTAAAAGTCAACAAAAAGCCGTACAACAAATACAAGTCCGGAGTAGTTACAAGTATCAAGTATTTTAAATTTTACATAATGTATCACGTGAGCCTTAACAAGTTAACATTTTATGTACGTTGACCACAATTTTGTGCGTGCTGCATTAATAAGAAAAGAAACTGAAGTACACTTAGTACAGGTAAAAACAAGCCAATGACCAAATCATCAAAATTAATCAAGCAATTTTAAGAGTTCCCACAAGTGTTATCAAATGATATCATCCGATGGTAATCAACACCTGAGATTGTGGCCATGACGCAATACAAATTACACATCTTCCTTCATTGTACTCAATGTTTTTGACTGTCGAAGCTTTGAGTCATTGATGAGGGTGGATGATTATTGTTCGGAAGACACAGACAACATTCACTGAGTAATTATAAATTTTTAGTACTGCGTTCATCACTTAATCTTAAGTCAAATATCCTTGTATGAGTTCGATCCTGCCAAAAACAACAATTCACCATATTTTACTCATCAAATGGTGCCGTCACTACTGCCTTGCAAAAAGTTTCAACTATCTAATCGATCATCGTTATTAATCTATTTGTATCTATTGAATAAGTACCCGTGTACATCAACTTCTTGGTACGTCATATTTCATGTTTCATCATGTTTCAAATTCGTTCGTCCCCTGAACCTGTACATGTTTTACAGGTAGACATTTCAACTTTTGCTGACTACTGTAATTAGGCATAGACGGACTCCTAAATCGCTACCAATAATTTTGGGTCAATCGATTTTGGGGGTCTCACTTAAGAGCCTGTCACTATTAAGCGCAACAAGAACCGGGTACAATCTTAACTGTAAACCAATTTTTTGGAGCGGTACAAGGCTTATGGGTATCCACCAGAGAACCACACATTTTTGCCTTTTCCAATTCCATTCCTTCCGACTTCTATTGTTTCAGATTCACAATTTCGGCAATTGCTTTCTGCGGTTCAATTCATCACCATAAATCGAAATATTTACCGTGGTCAAGTGGAGAAAACAAACCCTCCCGACCCTGCTCTCACGATGAAATTCTTTTCTGGCGGTCGTTAAAAGAAATATTTCAACGTGGAACTTTACAATTTGATTTGGCACATTTCTACGCTCAGTTCGACATTGTCTAACGATATACGTCGTGTCCGAGCAAAATGGACACTGCCAAAAACCTCGGCTCGCGATTGCTCTAGTAAACTAAGGTCAATAAATTAGACAGTTTTCTTGTGCGTTTGTCATCCCTCCAATTTGTCTTCCGAAACTAATAATGTTCAGCTGCTCTAAATTCGAATTCTCAAGTCAAGGTGAATACAAATATTTTAAGACATTTGTACTTTTTGTCTGATTTTGCTCACCAATTCCAATGGCCGAAATATAAAAACTACCAAGACTCAAGAGAAAGAAAATTCTTTGCACCGAAATTTCTATTAAATAAATATGGACCAATTCACACCACTTCAAGACAATAATTTCTGACATTGCTCATGGTCTTTTCATCCATACCCGTGATAGATATACTTCAGAACACCTTCACCTGTCATATCCTTTCAATATTCACAAATGTTCAAAGTACCCATAATAATAATTTTCATTTTTGCGACGACTACAACGCTCTGGAAGAAAACGACTTCGGTGAAAGGCTTATTGAATAACATTTAAATTCATGCAATATTGAAATCAGAATGAAGTGTGGAACAAAAACTCCAAGTGTCAATTATAAATAATGACAGTTAATATTCAAATCAACACACGGTCTGAGGGCAACCGATGCGAAACAAACTGAGCAACGGAAATTTGAGAGACCCTGCATTACTTTTAACTCGGAAAAACCGGACTTTACGTCACAATCCAGGTATTTCTTAAATATCAGTTCCACTAAAGGACCCTTAAAAAACTCTGGAAAAATTTCCTCGAATCCTTTTATCGGACTACATCGGCCAATATTAAGTTGATTCGGTCGTTCAAGGTAAATATTTTATAGCCTTTGGGTGCGTAGGTAGAATCCCTAAAGTTGAATTCATATAAAGTAAACGTAGCCAACAAATATTAAGTTAACTCGACGGTTTCGAGAAACCGAAAACGACGGGTAAATACAACATGGCCAGCAGAAGTAAAAACATCAAATGACACTTTCTATATCAGTTGATATCTAGTGAAACAGTGAAACGAAACCAATCGATCACTCTCGAGATTTAATTATTTGGCCGATGAAATAAATTCGGGCACTGAATATTAATAGGACCATTTCTGTCTCCATACGCACACGTGCAGGACTTGATGTTTAAATTCCACGTGAAAATTAAGACCGAGATTACATCTCCCGGAGTACTAAGATGAAAAAGTAGACCGTGGAAGATTTATGAATGGACAAACATTATGTCTTACTGTGCAATTGAGGAAGTAGACCGGTAATAACGAAGACAACAAGAGACAAGGCTGCCAAAAAAAGATTGAGCTAAGGAGATGGGCGGTACACGGAGCTCCGTGAATGATCGTGACAGAACGGGCCCCCGAGTAAAACCGCAGTCTCCTTCAAGACATGTAAAGAGGCGACAGTCCATCATTCAAGAAAAGTAATTAAACGTGGAGGTTAATGACAAGACGTGAAAAATAAATGGAAGGGCACTCTTGTTGGTCGGGTGATGGGTGTGTGTGGCACCATTGTGCAGATATCCGCCCAAATAACCGCACTCTAAAGATAAGGAGAAAGAGGAACAGGGGTCACACATACAAACAGAGCCGATGATGGCTTTTATCCTGTGTGAAATTTTACACGTCATAAATAAATTAATGTAAAACGTTAAAAACTGCACATCACCCAAGACCCGTGACACGGCAACTGCAAAAGCTTTCCCTCTGAATGAGCAGATTTAGAGTCATACAATTCAAACCAGCGTTATCTTATCATTGATGACTTATTAACTGTTTTGCAAACACCTGCCTCAACTCCTAATGATATAAATACAAACAAAGGAGTCCGAAAAGCGCACAACACGAGGAAGAGGATTAGCGTGTCTAATTTAACACCTAAGGCGGCGATCCAACGTACAAAATCAGGCTGTAATTTAGATCGTCAGATCGCCATTTCAGCGTAAAAAGACCGTACAAGGAAGTTCGCCTATACTGAGTTAAAGTGTCGAGCTTCAACTATAATGAATTATGTTTCGCGGAAAGTAAGACGCGTAAATAAAAATCATGTGTTAATTACAATACCGCCTGTTTAGTACATAATTAAAATGAGGCTCAATAAATCAGAGAGCACTTTCTACAGAAAAGTGTTCCTCTTCCTCCCTTATGTCCTGATTTGATCAGTTAAGTTGATCAACAAATGTTGACATCAAATTGTACGAATGCTATGCCAAATTTAGAAGACGATGACTTGTAATGATGGTTATTATACTTTCGCCTTTTGCGTTTCTTATCCCTGATTATGAATTCTATAATGCACACTGCAGCCTGACTACTGGAAAGACGGATGTCGAGTGATGTACTAAAGATACATGCCAGATTTAGAGTGTTGAGAGTTCTGGGGTCCTACGTCACACAAAAAAGTACCTTGAAAGGGGTTCAGCATTAGCCTCTGGCGCTCGGATCGAGGTCGTAATTAAGATTGGAACAGTATCTCTCACCTAAGTACCTAATCAGATATGATTAGGTTTTCGACTGCCACAGCAGCACATATAATTTAATCGCACAACCCTCTACAGTCTCAAAAAGGGGTGTTATAATGTTTTCTGAAACCTTAAGTTTTCCAGTTGTACACGTCGAGGGGTAAAAGTGTCATTTTCCATTGCTGATATTCTATACTATTTGTTCCAGTGATAGTGATTTACTATTGTGAATCAAAACCATACGGTTGATTGAGTGCTCTTAAAAGCAAACTTCCGAAAGGGGTCTTTTAAGTCACTTTTCCGTGCAAGGAAACCGTACAGTGATTTTCATTTCAGCACCACATGAAAAATATTTAAACAGAAACTACTAGCCTCCATAACTATAACCGCAAAAGTAACAAGATGAAAAACTCACCAAACACGTTCGCGTTACTTAGAAATTGAAATAAGAAGTGTGAAGGTAACTAGAAGTAGCGACGTTAAATTGGCTAATACGAATAATATTAACCCAATGCCTTTAATGATTTTGCTACTCGTTTTATTACTATCATTAATTCGTATATTTTTATTATGTATAATTATAATTTATTGCAAACGAAATAAATGCGATAGGATACAAAAGAGTTAAATTAATGAGCTTACTTCTCTTTATAAATTCTAGGCATTTTTTTCAATTTCGTTGTGTAAGACTTGAAAAAAACTCAAAGAAAACAATACAACTATATTTGCGTGGGTCGAGCACTCAGTTCTAAATCAATTTTATAAGCAACTTAAAGTGAGACCTTGCAGGTATTGCTAAATTCAATCGGGTACTTTGTTCAATGTGTCCTAACCCGGTCTGACGAAACATTCGTCCCATTTTCCATAGTTACGACCCTAACAACAGCAGAGACCCTGCTTTACGAAGGAAAATGAACAGTCAAACTCAATTTACTGAATATATAGCAAAACAAACACTTTTCAGTTAAAAATCATTCTATATTTCTTTAGCAAATTAACCCTTTGGGTTACACGTGTTTCTACCTTATAATAAAGGGTGGTTCCCCCATCTGCACCCCCTCTACTTAAATTCTGCGAATCCGCTATTATAACTTCCGAGACGAACATTGTAATCGTCTCTTCAACTTGCTCTATTTCCATTACCAGATGCACCGGTTTTTGCGGAAAAAATAATGGAATTAGCGATAAAAAAAAATCTGCCGCAGACGAATTAACACTTCTTCGCACCTCGCCTTTCACGAATTTCGTACGATTCGTTAAACGTTTCGTGTACGTTGGGAGGTACGAGGAATATAAGAAATTACTTTTCATTTTAAAAAATTGTTTTAGACTGAAGGAAATCCTCTCCGAGTAAAACCAAATTGATTAATTAATCGGTGAAACATCTCCAAGACTTTCTCGTCGGTAAAAAAAAACCAAACAAGTTAGGACTCGGAATGGTGCCCGTATAAAATTAAACATGGCGAAACTCAAATCCGGAAAAGTTACGGTCCACCACAACAAACCTCTCAACGAGTCAAAAAGGTGAACTTGAGGCCTTCGCGATTACGTGTCGAGAAAAAAAAACTAAGCCAAACCAAAAGACAAATTAATGTTTTGAAACTGGGTTAATTTTCGAATCTCAAAAAAAGAACATTCTAAGTAGTACGTGTTTTTATTCCAATTCCTCCGGTCCTATGAATGATGTCAGTTACTTTACTTCACGTCAAAGGTTCCGAAAGTAAAATTCTCATTCTTACACGAAGGCGTTTACAAATTTTGGCCATTGGTATTGGTACAGTCAATCCGAGAGTGTAGCAACCTGAAGGCAGCAAAAGTTAGAACTAATTTAAACTGTCCAAGAGTGTTATGATGTGGTTGAGTGGAATACAAAACTAGGAGAGACAGCAGTCTAAACGGAGAATACTCTTCATTACCACATTCTACTTGCAATGATGTTTTGTTGTGCTAACTTGGACATAACATTACATTGCAACACTTCTCTGCCTTCATATATAATGTTACACAAAATATTATCTCCGCTTACGGTTAGCCTCACACTACGGTTATTCTTTGGCCATTACACAAACGACCGCCTGCAGCCGTGTCCGGCTTACTGTAAAATCAAATTTCCAATTCCACTGATGAGCTGAAGACTTCAATATTGAGGCCAAATCAATTCCCGTGATTGCTTAATGTTTTGACTTTTAAAACAATCATTGGCAATAACTATTATTAACATCGGTTTCAGTTTCTATTATCAGGTTTTATACATAGTGTGGCATAGTTCAACTTACGTCATGAGGTGGAACGAGTATTTAATATAAAAGAGTACTCATTTCAGAAAGTTTTAAAGCGTTAACATTACACCTCATATGTATATTTACCTGTTGAGGTTGCATGTGCACAAGTGCGTGAATACTCCAGAAAACTTAAATCTCTCTAACTTCTCTTGCACACAAAAAGTGGTTTGGCCCTTTCAAATTTTTTTTTTATTCATCGCATTCATCTCCCGGGCTGACCTGCAAGATTTGGCCAAACGTGCAACCATGTTAAAATGGAAACCAAAATTTCGTTTCGGCTCATTCCCTCCCGTAATCGCTCATTTAATTCTCATTAGTGGCAAAGCGAACATTTCAAAAATTTGCGTCCAAACGCTTTTCTCAAAGACCTCACATCTTCAAATGAACTTCCTTTGAAACCCTCTCATTCTGAGCTGAGCTGGCTCATTTTCATAGGCCAAAAAACTAACAATCCCGATAAATCACTCTAGTCAGACTTTTAATGGTCAAACTGTACGCAACAGTAAAGTCGCACGAATATATTTTACTGTTTGAACAGTCATAACTGTGCGGGGGACAAAGTGCTTTGTTTGCCCATATGCTTTGGTTTACCTCCGTGGCTCTGGGTAAGGGTGGAGTCCAGATGTCCTTCCAGTGCATTACCGTACCCGTATGTTTGCACACTAATAAACGTTTGTCTCTGTCTCTGTCTCTCTCTCTCTCTCTCATTTTAAAAAAAGGCTGTCGTCTAATGAAGGGAGGCACCCTTGGGGCCATTGCCCGATACTCAGATACATGAACACTACAACAATTACAATTCATACACTTCAACAACGTGTTCCTCGTCACACTCCAGTAGATTTAAATTAACTAAACATCAATCCATCTTCGCCTGGAAATATTTTCCGAACCGTTTTAGTAATTCAAACAACTCACACAACGGCAAGAAACGGTATAGAGGACAATGGTCTTTGCAGTCAACTAACATTTTGCAATGCCAAATTCTGCCACCAATGATTTTTAATGTTAAAACTTAGAACCAGTAAAACCTATTTCCATTTTAAGTAGGTCTCATTAATAGTAAAGCAATTCTTTTTGTCCTGGTCGACGATAACAAATACCTGCGATAAGAAAGGGAATTTGCAGAAGATTCAGTGATATATTGAGAACTTCACTGTACAGATTTCAGGCAGCCGATTTACGCAAAGTCAAAAATATGAGCAGCAATGTATATATGAATAAATTTGAGGTGTTTGGAAGGAAAAAAAGTAATATTTTTACCGCATGAAACATCCGGTAACAAAGATACTTTAACGACATACTTGACATACTACTCGAACCTTAGTATTAATATAAGTACCTCTCGTTTGAATAATCCGGTAGTAAAGTAATTATGAACTATTAGTAGCCAACATAAGCTACTTCCGACCCGATTAACCCACCAATTACCGTTGCGTGTCTGTTGCCTCATATGCAAAATAGTCATCTTCTCCGGTAAAAATACACACTACAAGCCTGCCCTGATCTCATGCGACCTTTCTTACGTCGTTTTTATCTTTACTATATCGATTTTGCCTCCAAACGATATACGCACCGTCACCTGAATCAACTACTCATATTTTCTATTCGTAAATAACAAAAGTGAAATTATATAAACTGGAAAGTTTTGATCGTCGGGAGGAGATTACATGTGACGTCGTAGTTGGCGGCTGTACAACACTACTAAACAGACAAACGCCTAATTGTTTTCCAACCCGGTGAACGTCGTAAATCCTCAACTCAGCAATGACTAGACACATCCGGAATTTCATTAAACTAGGAAAAAAATTGCAATTCTTGTTACGGCCAGATGAGAAACAGATTGCAGCTTGGCTCATACGTCCAGGGAAAATTATATTCCTTTTATATATAATAATAATTATTTGTGGCAGTCGAGGTAATTTCAGCTTGTCAACAAAATCTGTATTACCGAAAAGCGTAGATTTGTATCGATACGAATCTCCAGACTAAATAAATATAAATTTAGATCAATATTATTGTATATCAGTATTACGTTCTACTCCATGCGGTTCAATGCCTGAAAAAAAATTCAGTCCTTTGTGATCGGAAAGAGTAGGTTAATAAACCCAATCGCGTATAAGTGAAAGGTATAAACTCAATTTATCTAAGGGTAATAGGTATCATGGTGTACTGTAACTCAAACGCATACTACTATTGCAGCAATATGGTTCCTCAACAAAAGAATGTTTGAAGGAAGTTCCTCTTTGTAAAACACCTACAGGTACGACAATAAAATTCATAATAAAGTGAATTTTCCAAAAGGAACAAGATAACATTTTTTTCAGAAACTAAAAATTAATTTTCCTATTCACGTCACATAATTTCTATGTTCGGGTATCCACCATCTTGATGGAATGATGACCGAAATTCAACCGAATGATTTAATTTACATAATTAAAGCATGCGATCGTCGAACTGAAACTGACAGGTAAACACTAAGGAAAAGCCAACAAATTCAAAAAACCATCATTTACCAACGGTAGTGACTGCTGAGTGCAAGAGGTACGACCCTAATTTCTCACCTGGGGAAAAGGCCCACGACTCTGCGAGCTCCAACTCAAAGGGCCCAAGGGCCGCAGGACCTTCGCTTGAGGAATCCGCGAAGATTGCATTAACTATTAAGAGAATTCCGAGTCGTAATAATAATAATTACGACGCATCATTATTATTTATGAATTTGCAAGTCGTTATTATCATTTCGCAAAATCCTCGCATGGTCATGTCTCATGTGAGAACTCCGGCTCTGTCTCGAAGCCGGTCACACAAAGGGAGAAATCAATTCGTAGGCATTTACTTCTTCCGTGGTACAAAACCATTGCCTACATATTGAAACGCCATCGAAATGGCATTTTAATGAAATAGAAAATTTTTAATCCGCCAATAAAATGCATACCTATAAAAGAATATTTATTTGCTCTCTCCTTTCAGGGTACGCGATTATGTTCATTACTATAAAAATTATACTTGCGAGTAAAAGGGTGAAGAGATGGACTTGTTATACGCATTTAAAAAAATGCAATATAAGTAAACTCGGGTTTGACAAAGAGAAGACTCTTAATTGGAAAGGGAATGGTAAAAGTCCAACCACTACTTTAACATTTTATACCAATTGAAAGGCAAATTCTTAAGAATACATAAATCTGTTAGAGTAATGACGAAAAGTGTCGAACTGTAAACTTCTATCGTCGTCACCTAAAGTTAATGATACTTCTATCAATAATTTCTTACCTTGTTCAGCTGAAGATCGACCAAAGATTCTATGTGATACTGCCATTCCAATGACCTCAGGTAGTACTCATGGTATTTCCGTTCCAGAGCTCGTGCTGCCAGCAGGGTTGATGCATCGGCTTTCTCACAGAGTTTGTAAATGGATGACACAATTTTTCTGTGGGCTTCGATATCCCGATGTAAAACCTGAAAACATGAAACCCAAAAAAAATCAGGAATTACTCAGTGACCAGTGCATTGCCGTAAGTGAAGTTTATAGTGGCTTCACTTCGCGATTCGTGTAATTATATGTATAACTTCTAAACAGGTTCAAAAGAGTAGCACATTTCAATATTTCCCGTCTTTTTCTAATATTGCATTACCTAGATTACTATAATTTTGCAGCTTAGCTGTGCTCAAATTGACAACATAAGCATTCGGATAATTAAAACGAGTCGAAGGGCGAACGCTTGTTTTAGTTAAACGCGACAAAACCAGAATTGTCGGAAAACGAGTGGATGAAAAAACTTTTTCGACGCAGTCACGGAGATAAAGAGAAAAGTTGTCCCCCCATGGAAAGTTTCAAACGAGCATAAGTCAGAGACTTACAAGGTGAAAAGAGGTATAGAAAGGTGTGAGCATAGGAAAGAGGAAATTGAAAAGAATTAAAATTGTATCTGTAGTACCTGAAAGTGATTAATTTATTGTACATGAGGACGACAGTCAAGAAGTAGGAAACTGAGTACTCCAGGGCAAACCTAGCAGCATCTCCATACACGAATTTGCCTGTATTGATTCACTGGAATGCAATCGACCCAATTCAAACAACAATTTGTTGATTAGAGGCAACTGAGTCTATTTGTCTGCACTTTCATCCGCCGAGGACCCGTGTTCAAATTTGAAATTCCGGTTAAAGAAACTGAATGTTTAAACAATAGTTTTTATTCTTAACTACAACAAGATGGCAATTAAAGGCAATCCATGAAGCGGTGGTTAACAACGTCTCGCCTTTTTTCTCCACTACACGACACGTTTCAAAATAGTTGGGTGGAAAAAGAAATTCCGGCCAAGAAACTATCATTGCAGTCGAATCGAGTTCAAGTTTCCAAAGAACAATGGAATATTTAGAACGAAATAAGCTCCAGATAAAAAGTAGGAAACGTAACATTTAGAAAATTAATAGAGCCGAAACCAACGCTTAATTCTCCTTTAAGTGCAGAAGTTCACGAACAAATTTTTAGTAGCAGCGGGTATTGCTATTGATGGTACCCATTTACCCTCACCGAGAACAAAAGCATACATATATATTTATACCTAAGGAGTACCGACTGAGGAAGGAAATGTCGAAATAAACGTCAAGGTGATGCCCCGGCAATTACTGTTACAAAGAAGAAGTCGTGATATAATCCGTGGAAATATGAAATGGGAAAGTCACGAAGGAAAAGAGAATCAAATTTGCCAAGTAACAGTAAAGGAAGTTTCAGAAACCACAGAGGTGCTCTCAAAGGAACCAGCCAAACAGAGTCAGGTACGTGGAAGTTTCTCAACAATGACGCCGACTATCCATTGCTAATAGTCAGAAAATTAAATGATGGTGTCAAGCTCTTAAATTTAAATCTGTAACAATACTTCTCAGCCATCTATGGCATTGTGTTGCCACTAGGACCGCAAGGCGCGCGATAAGTACAATAAATCCAGCTCTTCGTACCGTAGAACCGCAAGAAACAGGTTCTGCATTTTGTCTTTTATAATTAAAAACAACAGCGGGCGGACAAATGGACTAGGTTCGAGACTCGCAGCTACATTTGTAGCCTTCATATTGTTCTTCTCACTGATAGATGCGATTCAAGCAGGGAAAATTAACATGCCTTCCAGTCCGGGAACAATGACCACAATTAATTTAAGGCAAAGAAAAGAAACAATGACCCATCAGCTGAGTTTATGTTTAAACAATGGCCATTTGGGAAGGTACCTGCCCGTCTTTGCAGAGTACTGGCCCGAGTTCATCTTTCCATAGAAATAACTGGATCGAGTACCTAAAAAAATTTGGACCCTGTTGAAGCGGCCATAAAAAGCAATTTCAACCTGAAACCATTAACCTAAGGTACTTGAACCTGAAAGGTTGTCCGAGCACATTTTATCACCTCACTCTAATAAAAACTATTTTGTACATTTAAATTACGGTGTCAAACGATCAAGTCGAAGACTTATTATGTTGACCCGAGCGAAGGATGTGCAATTTTTGCTTTGCCGAACTGACTTGTGAAAGTAACTTTCTTATGGGAAAATAAAAAGCACCAAGAAAAGATCCTCTAAACTTGTGTTCCTCAGAGGCTTGGGTGTGTGAGTCACCAAAGCGCAGGTGCAGAAGGGAGATGAGCAACCCTTAGAATGTAAGGGGTGAAAATTCTTGGGAGAAAAAACCGAGGCTTCTCTTCTTCGGATGCAACGATATTTCGGTCAAAAAGAAAACGCGTAAACCAACGTGGAAACATTGAAAATTCTTTTCCGTTTCATCCAATTGGCCTCCATTAAACGGTGAACCCCCTTCAAGTTCAATTAAACATAAATTGAATGTAGTTCACTCTTCTCCGTGGAATTAACTTGTCCTGGGGTTTTGATCCGCCTCAAACAGAACCCCGATTCTGAATTTACGAATGGTTCACGTGACACAAAAAAGCGTCACAATCAAATAAGTATCTGTTGACATCTAAGACATTCCTCCGTATGATACCAACTAATTGATCTGTCCGGATGAACAAAGGAGATGACAAGCACAACATACTGACAAAGAATTGAAGACTTTCAGGCACTGCAAATTCACAAAATTTGACGGGCGTTACCTTTCAACTCAAATTGTACGATCGAATGCGAGACGTCTGATACTTCCCCGGGTGTCAGTAACCTGTATATTTCCGCCTAGATTTGCTACTGCTTAAACTCCGCCACTCAAGAACTGCATTGCACATCGTGAAACTGACGAAATGAAACAACTTGTTCCAACGCTCAACGTTGCACGTGTTCAGAACTCAGTTCGTGATATTCAGAATTAGTAAGAGAAATGTATAACTAACAATTCTAACTCCAATGTTGATCGACACACTTGACAACGATTAATTGAGTCGATATTTTGTTAATTTTAATTTCTCCCTACGTCAATTCGAGGAGGAATCGTTGAACAAGAGGGTATTATTTCGAATAATCCACTCACCCTACACCCTACCATTATAGACAACTAAAACTTCGACATATTTCAAACATTTATCAATGAGAGACAGTGCCTACTGGAAACCCATCGAACCTCAAACAGCGTCCCAAAAGATAAGAAATAGATAATTTTTGGTGTTGGAAAGAGATTTAATCAGTGTTGGGAATAAATACAACAACGACCTCCAAGCTATTCATCCTCAACCCTAAAAAATTGAGAGGGTCTCTTTCTGAATGAACACCACAACCAAAAATTAAGGCCCGGCTCGGTGTTGTACCAATTTAGTGCTTGACCTTTTAAAGAATACGAAAACAATGTTCACTTTCGCTAACAGCTGGTTCAACAATACTTCTTTTCTGTTTATCTTTTTAATGTCATCTCTAGCGCAATTGAGTTAGGTAATTTAATAACCAGGTCCTGTGTACCAACCAAATATCTAACGTAATCAACACGTAATTTAATAATCCGGCAATTCTGAAGTCAAAGTCTAATTCGGTCAATCAAATAATGACCGCTGCGTTGAATTTTTCTATTGCTCCATATATCTTAATAAATACTATAGGGAACGTACAGATATTTTTAAAGTCGGAAAAATTCTTTTCCCCCACAAAATAACAGAAAGTCTTAAGGAAGATATCCCATCCGAAGACTTAATAAAATTCCATTAATCACTGATTAAGTCATGCAGTCAAAATAACAAAACGACGATTGAAATTTGTCATCGAAATCTAATGGGTGCCATAATAAAAACCAACCCTTGGAATAGTGTAACTAAATCATTGGAGTCGAAATATTTACCTGCACAATGCAACAAATTAATGTCCGAGGTTAAGAGTCAGAAATAAAGTAAAATTTATGTATCTTACAAAGTATCCCCAAGATCCGACGGGTAGTCCCTGTGGTCCATTCTATTGAGGTTATTCCTTACTAAAGTAAGCAAATCAGATCAGGGTTATATATCAGATATTACAACCAAAGATTTAGGTACCGCGGTTGTCTCTTCCTGTCCATACCATCCAATTTGGTATCATTGTTCAATGCGGATTACTTGATGGTAGACGAAGATAAAAAAGAGTTGGGAAAGTTCACCGGGCCCCGTGGCAACATGCACCAGTCAGTCGATCGAGTCAAGGCGTAACACGCACGCATAATCTGACGGTTCGGTAAACAAAAAAAGAGAATTTTACATGTGGAGCATTAAAACTAAGGTTGATTTACGTTTGTTTACCACCCTGAGCATCCCACTGTTGACAATCATTTGAGGACCCAAAGGGATTTCGACGTTTTACAACCATTCTACTCGCTGCCACATTGACACACGTCCTTCGTAAAACACATGACCATACCTATGTAAAGTACGAGAGTGGGTTGTAACACCAAATATGTATATAAGTACAGGCGAAGGAACTTAAGGATAATACATGTTGCTAATACAACATCAACTTAGGCAGTGTCAGAATCCACATTATCAATGTCATCCAAACTTAAGTTCTGTGATAAACTTCAGGAACATGGCGTTTGGCACCGTCCATCTTCCGTTCGGGCGTAAAAGTCAAGCATCACAAGATGTGCGATTGTATCTTCTCATTTATTCGATCGCTGCTTCTTATCGTTTCAGATGATCCCGTCGAAGATGGCAAACCATCAAAATCGGATTACGAACTATTTTTCAAATGCACTTGTCAACAAATAGAACCGAAATCTGAAGCAGCACGTGCAACAACTGCAAGCAGATGTCTGCTTGGTTTATGATTCCACCGGGCAAATCAATGGAGGAAGAATTTGACAAGGGATTCACAAATCAAAAGAGCCAACACAATCAAACCTGGAAACACAAAGCGTTGGAAGAATTAAAAAAAGATCTTTGGTCGCATGCCAGGTGAGGAAGTTTGCGCTCGTGGAAACAAAATTTGGAACCGATGAGCACCTGCCTCCTCATTCTACCTCGATTTTTTTCTTCCATATACCTAAAAACAAAACCTTTAAACATAGAATTCTCCAAGAGATTCTCCATAGAATTCACAAAATGACATTTGTGAAATAAAAACAAGGCCGGAACAACCAATCAATTAGCGCTATCGTTGTAGGGTTTGAATCCTAGGCGCGGTGAACCTAAATGAAAGTAATCAGGTACCCGTCCGCCGTTTTCTTAGGCTCGCTTTTAAATCCTCCATATCTTTTATGGTTACAATCGACGGATAATTTACGAGGCTCGGATTAGGCGTGGGGGCAAAAGCCAGCAGCCTTTTTCTTTCTTGAAGGCGAACAAAACTCGATCAAAAGAAATTCAGATTTCATCACCGATCGTTAACGTTATGTCACCGATTTTTCCTTCATGATTCAATTACTTTATTAGAACCAAGATTACTTGATATGTTTTCCCATTGCCAGCATTAAGCCCCTCGCATTTGTAAAGGAAACATGACACGATTCTAATTAAACATTGGAACGTGTTCGTTTATTAAAGCACCAAACTTATTAAAGTACTTGGTTCCGGAGACGAAAAACCATTCCGCTTACAAATAAAGAAAAGGGCACTCAAATGGGTATTTCGAGTCTTAAACAAACAAGCATTAACTAATTTTACAAGATAATATTTCCCGCTAAAACCGAAACAAGTTAGGATCAGCAATCAAGCGTAAAACTTTCATGTTCAAAAGAAAGGTAAACTCGTAAAACTGAACTCAATATGGTGGAGCTGTCTAGCGAGGTCAAAGGAGTGTATTATTTCTTGTAAAACTAAAGTGTATGGTGTTATTCACTTCTTAGGAGGTTTCAGAACGTCACCTTTGGGGATGCACGAGGATTCCCGGTAAAACAACTTGTGCACTGCTTGAAGATCCGTTATTTGGCCGAAGCGAAACAAGTTGCCCTTTAGGAGTGACAATTTCGCAGAATCATAAGAGTGGACCTTCATCAAATCATGTGCCACTGTCCTGTCACGTTCTCTCTAAATAGAGACCTCACATTAAGTCCGTAAAAAAATGAATATTGAGAGCTGCGTTCTAGAACCCTTTGTTTGCCCATTACTTCGAATCAAGTCCTGCTCGCAAATGCTACGATAACTACGATCACTAATTCTAGTCACGAAGAAAGTGATTTCCAAAATCCCATACATCACAAGTCTCATGAACCACAAATAATTGGGTATTCATTTCATTCTAAATTTTATGAAACACACTCATTCTGTAATAAGCCCCAAGGAGCACTAGAATTGAAAACGTATGACCCGTAATCGTAACGTATATAATAAAATCTAAGTTAAATGGGTGGTGTAACAACGCAACATTTTTGATTTCAGAAAAATCCACATTAATCCACTGACTTCGAACATAACTTCACATGTGTTCCACATGTCATTTCTGGCAGTTAGCATCCATTCGAGGTTAGCAATGACCCTTCAATATTAATACTAACGACTATTACCATTACCACCATTCGCTTTCCAATTAAAATCAGGTTGGGTTAGCGAGTTCAAATATGAACTGCAACCATGATAAAATTCATAAATAAATAAGAAGAATGTACTTTATTTTCTGGGGTTATGGGCAATTATTTCAATCGATTCGTTAAGCGAAACCCAGAATGCACAACCCGAAGGTTTAAAAGATTCGCTTAGTTAACTCCCACACCGTAATGATAGAGTACCCGCGTAAACCGCCGTCGTTAAATGAATAATAGGAAACCTCCTTTGAACCGACACGACAACTCCGAAGAAGACTTTCACCTCGACAGTGACGGGATGAATATTATTTAATGTTCAACTAAATTGACCACGATCTTGGTCCAACTGACTTGTCCGACCTGAACACAACTATCCTATGACATGGGTCATCAGTAAAACTACCATTCCCATTCCGCCACACCACTACCAGAGAAATCCTAATTTCCTCGAGTCAGAAAACGAGTATCCGATTATTCTGCCAATTATCAAAAACATTCAGAGTTCAATTCGCCGAACCGTTGCTATTTTAAATTCTTGGCCAATGTACCACCTGTGGGTATACACGTCTTTTATTCTCCCTTAGGCATCCACCGATCCTGGGATTACATCATGAATCCTTGAATGTATGTCTGCGTGTGGAACAGCATCCCAGCTACTAAAATAGACGTGCCGAAACTTATATGGAATCTGTCCGTTTTGAGCTAGAATTCCGAACAAACAAAGCGTCTCGGATCTGGCAAAAATAGAATCTGATAGAAATCTAGCTATACGTGTAACTTTATTAAACTGGAACATTAAATTTATAATTTTGTTGGTCTCAATTAACCTGCAAGCCGCATGTTGCCTTAATCGGAGGTTTTCAATACAGATTTTTCTCCTTCATCACGTGATACCTGAAAAGTTGGACTCATTGTATTTTATCCAATTAATTTTTCGCCAATCATTGATCCTACCACCAAACACTAGTCGGACCACCACCTTGTAACTTACATACATAACAAAAACCACGTCTTCCAAAGATGGTAAGACAAAATTCTCTCGCCTAAAAGTACGTGCACCAAGGTTACCAAAGAGAACTTGCAAATTAGTATGTGATCTGGGGGTACCTGCTCGAATGGGTCGGTGAGTTAAAAGTGAATCCACCTTTAATTGGTTTTTATTACTTCAACTCACGGAGTACTGGACGTTGTTACCTTACAAGGAATAAAATCTTCTACATCTACTCATGGTAAATGAAAAAGGCAAAACAGGTAGACTTCTGGCCAAATACCACTGTTGAACTCGGGTCACCAACACCGTAACCCTGTGCCTATAACTCATAAATAAAATATGCACCAGTTTAAATTTGCAACTTCGCAGGCCGAAAGGGAGGACGTTTGTTTCGAACCTTCAGCCTCAGGACTGTCTTCCAAGTACTTAAAGGTCCGATTTCTCGCCACACGGCAGACAAAACATCACCAACAAAGCAGGATGCCAGGCTTTCTATGTAGGAAAACCTTGGATTCGATAACCCGAAATTCGTAGGTACACGAGCCTGAACGGCCTGTTCGTCATGATTGATGATTGGTCATATTCTCGACAAGTGAGCGTAATTACACAATTCGTTTTGCGGTTTCCTAAGCTTACGTCATTACCTTCCTTCGTCCACCCAATGACAAGAGAAACGAAGTTCGATGATCGATGAAATAAATTTTCAATGCCACGAAGGATATCACACCGGGTTTTCTTTGTACGGCATACAACCTATTGGTCACATGGATTCGGCTGCAACTCCTAGGCTTATTCAGCACCTCCTAGTTTGTTTCACATTCTAATAAAAACATGTTACAAATATCTATAATAGTTTTCTGTCAATTTTGCAAACGGAGGAGTCTTCGTAAACCTTCAAGAAACTTGTTTTACATTACTAGATCAAAAGACAACATGCATTTCGATAGAACCATTACTTTCAATGTAGGAGACCTCCCAAGTATTACAAAGATACCGCTGCTCTTTCAAGCTAACTGCGGGAGCTTACTGTTTTATAAAACACAATAGCAAAACAAGTCCTGCCGAGAATGGTATCTCTACATTACTCTCTATTTAGTTTTATATATTGCTTTCACTACACATAAAGACGTGGCTTTCACTACTGTTCGTACTGAATGACTACTGTTCTGATTGTTATGCCAAATGAAAAGACTCCAAAATGAGCATTTTCATTTCTGTGTCTCACCCAGCAAAGAAGTTGTTAATTTTCTGTACAGTTTTTTCAGAACTTAATTTTTATTCAGGAAGAATTGCATCAAGGCACTTAATGATGGACGACTAAATTATCTACCTCACGATATTTGTTCACTTAGAAGTAGAAGAAAAGTCGTTAAACCCCATCGAAATCAGAGTAAAAGTGACATTCCACCTGTACAGGAAACGCAAAATAATTGATTGAATTAAATGTTGAAGAGAAAGGTAAATTTGGAAGAAAAGAGTGCTGCACATGAATGTCTCTTCCTGTCTTTTTTTCTGGGTCTCGTGTACCTATCACATGCAACTATTCCATGCGGAGAGTTCATCTTGCTATCCATTTAAGTAACAAATTTTGTTTAAATGAATCCACCGCATTGTCGCACCAAACGGTTTAAAGACGACCTGACGAGGAACACCAGGTCTACGAATATATATATGTGTGTTTGGGTTAATAGTGCAGATGAAACCCTTCACTAACACAAGGTCGAAGTTAAAGCCCTGATCAGATGCAACATGGCAGACTCAATCTAGTCGCACCTGGAAATATAAAAAACTGATCCTTTTACCTTAAACAACTCCCTCTTTGAATTCGGATTTAACTGTTCACTTGTCCTTGTTCAGGTACGACCGATCCTATCTTAATTACTGAAGTGGCGAAAAGCAGCTTCTTCAACATAAGTGCATTTAAATACATTTAAAAACACCTTCAGATTTACAGAGGTGACCAACATCATCCCCATTCATGCGCTCTATCATTTATAATAACTTCCTGATGACACTACGCTTGTACTCTGATTTTATACTTTTTAGAATCCGCTTCTCTCAATTATTTCCACAAATACCTGAATGTATCGTTAAACCAGGAAATGTCTTCTGATTTGGCATTCAAGAGAATCAGATTTCATGCAACCACGGAGAATTAGGTCTTAGTAATCAATCGAAAATAATTTTTTCCGAAAATTACAGAACAATACAAAATGCATTGATGTTCTTTCTAAAATTTTTGTATAGTCAAGAAACCATCCTCAACAGAACCGGCTGGAAGTTTGGAACGCACATAAACTTTTAGATTGCAAACTACATAAATTCTTAGCTTTCCTAGCCGTTCCTTGCTGTCTGGACTAAGTAGGATAATTGCTCACATCTCATTTGATCGAAACATATTAATAATTAACTTTACACCACGTACTGAGTGAATACCTTTCACGTTCTCCTTCCACACTTCCTTTTCCTATTTCGACATGCCTGCTTTTATTATTCCAAGTATTCACATGCTTTTAGTTTAGTATTCCAAGTATTCTACCAATTAGACTTTTCGATATGTTTCATGTACATGTACACATTTTGACAAAAGCAAAACACAATACATCTGGACTAGATTCCCAAAGTGTAACCCTAGGGGGTTAGATCTGTTTTATGTTTACATATGCAGCACGACTCCCTGAAATTTCGTTCCCTATTTTCTTACAACGAAGAAGAACGAGAATACGTGAATTATTAATCATCACATGGTTAAGTTTCAAAACTTAAAGATGATACCGTTTAAGATAATTCCAAAGTAAAGGACTTAATGAGCTCCGAGTGTACACCGGCGTGCATCTATTTATTAGTTTTATTTCAGCCGAGACAATTTACCCTCGACTTTCTCCCAAATAAGTCGTTTCTTTTGCCTTCACCCGATCATTAGTACAATCCATCCATCATGGATTACAGCATTTAAGTTCAGACCAACACGTGACGGGGAGGCTCGTTTCAAGTTAAACATGGTCTCTCGATCGGTCAGTCGTCTTGCCTCGAAGACCATCGTCAAGGTTCCATCCGGGTTGTACACCCAACAAGTGTCACACTTCCACATTTTACCTGCCTCTTTGTTGACACCTACCACACCAAGAAAAGATAGATGAAAGTAGTGAGGAAACTAGAGGAATTCATTAAGTATAAAACGTTTTTCGGTGGTGCAAACTATCATGTCGGTCACTTGACAAATCAAACTAGTTTATTTGAGACCACGGTGTCACGGATCGCAGAAAAACTACGAAAAGAAAAACACAGTTCAGAATTTGTGCAACATTCTGTCACATAACCGTTGAGAATTCAGGTTCTTCTCGTAATAGCTTAAATGATTAACAAGCCGCTGCAAAAACCATTACCTGCACAATTTTCTGCTAATTGGTCATCTCTCATTCTCGCCATTTTAAGTATTTTCCCGTCTCTGTGAAACTTCATAACTACCTCAGCCCTTTACTTCACTGCACTTGTAAAGAAATCATTAAGTGCGCTTGGAGAAACTAGGCGGATTTTTAATAGTGACACAAGTTTATAATCAACAAATAAGTGGGTTAATGAAACAACCTGCAATTACATGGTAGGAGATGGATTATCGTCGTCCATCCAGGTCCATATCACCTGTCTAAATATAAGAATGAAAATTTCAATGACATAATCCAACTTCCTGAGGACCTCATAGAAAGCTTGAACAGGTTACCTGTCTCGCATCTGATTCTATCAGAAATTCCGGTTTTCACAATCTACAGGAAATAAAATTTCGGATCAACCATTTCCTTTGTAAACTACTATAGTTACACGTTGATGATTTCACTGACGTCACAACAATTCGAAATTGAAAATCAATCTGTTACATTTCGGTCTCGTAAATCCACAGCAAACCCTTAACGGTTCTTCTTGTCTTCTCTTTCTACAACTCAGGCCGTGTACATACCTAAAAAACCGCAACATTTTTCTGGTTTCATCTAACGAATCTAGGATCCGCTACGACTACCTTACTTTACCGCAGTTCCAACTATTTGGCCCGTTGCACTTTTCTTTACAATTTTACATTTGGATGCGGCGAGGCCAACATTTACTAACCTGCCACAAAACTGGAAATCCGCAAATTTACAAACACTGCAAAAAACACATTTCCGCTTCCGAACAGTAATGGTACGAATTTTTCAAAACATTTGTTCAAATCAAAAGAAGTGAAGTAAATTATTCGTAATAAATTAAAGTAGTTCCTTATGTCTAAGGTCGAATTCCTTGACAGCTCACCTAAATACTTAAATCGAGTTCTGTGCAAAATGCAAGGAAGAAACATAAGTCACACACAGTACCTTATCAACACTAACTATTTAGGAACCACAATAGTTACGCAGTACATGTGTGGATTGATTGCAAACTTCTTCCACAGGGTCAGTACTTCAAGGACTCCAAAATATTTTAGTTTCATTTTGGTTCCTTCTATGTATAAGAACCACAATCTGTCATTTAGCAATCGATATATTATCCGGCATATATTTATACATATCATAACGACACCAAACAGTTTGTGTAACGTACAAAGTTAATGCCATTAAGTAGTCGCTTTATCTGTCACCGGTTTAGCCCAAAACGTTGCGCCACGAAAATCTCACAATCGTTTGGGCCACTTCCAGAGAGAAATACACTCAAATCCATTTTAAAGCATAATCATATCGAACCATAAAGTGTATGTTCCGATAATGAAAACGAGCATAGATTAAGGCAATTGCTGATTAATCGAAATCGTTTTCAAAATAATTGAACTCTTTCAAAACAAATGTACTCCAACAAGATGGCAGTAGACAAACTGACTCACGCGGGTTATTCGCCATGTTACTTAACAAACGGGTAATAAAATTAATGGGACCACATTGTCCGCGTCAGCAGTGAACCGAATTCAGTGAATTAACACGTTTTCAAGGATGCTCAAACAATATTCAATCATTCAATGACCTGATGTTATTTATAGAAAAAAAATTTTTTTTGGGTACCGCTTTTTTTAACAATGCCTCTTCACTCTTTCCTACGAATAACAGGCATACCTTACGACCCTTGTCTTGAGACCCCGCTGCAACTGCTTAATTTGTGTAAATATAATACCACTTGACTTTTTCGACCTGGTTTTCGGTGTCACTCGGTCTATCAAAGACCGACAATCGTGTACATACATATAAATGTTCAATGCGTTCCTTCTCACCACGTGTTTACCATCCAAATTTCTGCCTACAAAAAACGTGGGAAACACTTTGAATTCTGCCACATGGCTTCCAGAGAAGACAATTCTTGTTTCTAGAGCATCACAAACGCTTCTGTTCTCCAATTACGGTCTGCTATTAGTCAGTGTTCATGTGTGTACTCTCGGCTCTTACTGTAGTTACAATAGGATTTCTGACTCAGCACGTGTGCTCTAACCATTTATTTCGTAGAGAGAGAGTGAAGACTTATAATCAGAAAATTTACCCGCGAGGAGGAAGATGCAGAAATGATAAACGAACTCAAGAGCTTGGACGTCGAAAAAAAGATAAAGAAATGACCAAAGAGCGTTACAACTCTAGTTTTAAAAAAACTATTTAAAAAAAACTTCACAAAAGCAAAGTAGGACACCAGTTAATGGAGCCCTATCTTTTAGATGATAGATAAAATGAAAGAGAAAGGATATTCATATTAAAACAAGAACAAAGAAAATTCAAAAACTTTTACAAAATCTACAGTTTTCCAAATTGTAAATAAATAATATTAATTACGTACAACACTTATATGTAACTTTATCTTTTTCATCAGTTCTATTGTACCGATGTAACAGACAAAAAGTGCAAGTTACAAGAAGAAACAAAACCGACACGTCCAATTACACACGAAGCTAAATATGGACGAAACATAATGTAAAAGACGCAGTGTGGAAATCCTAAAATGTTGAATATAATTTATGGTCTCCATTTAATGGCTTAATTCTTTTGCGGTTTAGACTAACATCTCCGGCGCAAAATGTACACAACGCAAACTAACCAATTAGGACCGAGTCTAATTTCATAAGAAGACACACATATAGGAAATCTGCCGAGGATGAACCAAATAAACTGAAGAACAAGAAGAAACCGCAAAGTTTTTACTTCTGTGCTTTGCTCTAGTGCTATCCACGTGGCATTTGCCAGATAGCCTTCTCGTTCAGCGTATCCGTGACAGTTATGTAACGAGAACTTATTTATTTATTTTAGAGAGGAATATACAATAAAATGAGAAAGGGCAGAAAGCACTCGCGGGAATGGCCTCCATTAAACCATCATGTCAAAACATAGAGGTTTTTATTACGCTAGAAACATGAGCAAGCTAATGAGAAAAATCGTTCTAGTATTGAAAGACAATCCGCAATGAAAATTTCTCCAGTTAATTTAGTATCAACTTAATTTAAATTAATTTAAAAATTTAATTTAATTGCTTCCGCATCACTTCGGCATGACAACTAAATAAGTGAACAATGTCAAAGTAGTTAATTGTCAGCGATACAGATAATGAAAGTAATGTCGATTATGTTCGCGGTCCCATTAGGTCACAGGCAAATGACTTCTTTAGGGGGTCACTACACTTAAATCGGAAAGTTATTAACTCAAGACATGCTGCTATTGTTACACAAGTGAACAAGCTTACTTTTACACAGAACTTTAAGTTGACTGTTGGCTGGTACCAGTCGAACCCAACTAATACTAGAAGGACGAAACATTCGATTCCCTTGACGGTAGTAAAACAAATGAAACATGGAATACATTGGATTAAACAATAATTCAAACAAAGTTCAGTTAGTGAAAATAAATAATTCAAACTAATTTTAACAGGTACCAATCACTGCAACTCGAAAAACTAAACGGAAGCCTGGGGGTGAGCTGTAAGACAGTAAAAAGAAAACCAATTTGAATGTATGTAATACCCAATGAAAGTGTTCGATGGGACAATCGATTCACAGCGAAAACTCGTAGACAAAAATTTCTAGAAATAGTGAAAGTGAATTAATTTGTAAACCTCATCATCATCATCATCATCATCATCATCACTTTTTTTAAAATCCCAAAATTTAACCCCATAAAGTGGAAAAAATTTCCAAATTACACTCACAATGGTTCCAATTATTTCCAGATTTTGGTTTCGGACAACCGGAAGTTTTTGGCCCCCGGAACTGATGGAAACATCTTTTTTTTTACGACAACGTAATTAACAAATCTCCAATTATTAACGGTTTCCAATAAAAATCGGAATGGTACCTGAGCACCTGTCGAAGCCTGAGGCGCATTCGATTCTCTAACCTTCCATACTAAACGAAGTCAAAAAAAAAAAAAACGAAAAACGAGATCAACCGAACGCGGTCCTGACCAATTAATCCAGTTTCTCAAATAATAATAATTTATTACTTAGAGTCGGTAGAAAATCGAATACGAAGTCCAGCAAAATAAAAATAACCCAATTTTTCAACTGAAATGGGTTTATTATATGAAGTACTCAGAGTATAGCGTACACTTTCATAGGCCCACAAAGTCGAGACACCCAACTACTGTAAGATTTTACACCGCAGGCGTTATTTCTGGAATCCTTCTATTTGTTCCTAACCATCCTACCTTGTTCCTTCAACACTACCCCTATTTTAATTTACGGAACCTACACCAACGTTTGACCACCAGCATAGACCCACAATTCATTTAAGTTTATGAGAGCGAGAAATAACATTAATAGAGTGGAATAATTAATTTAAAAATCTGCAAAGAAATGAATAGGCTCTTTTAAAGTAGTGAAAAAGCGCAATTATCGTTTCTTAAAAGCAATTTTTGTCTGGTAGCTGTACGAAATGGAAAAAAATTCAAGTTCGTTCAATGACTCCACAATGTTTGCATCCGGCTCTAACAGGAGAGAGAAAATATTTTCAATTCCAATGCGACAGAAAATTCGAAACTTGGACGTAAATTGATAATAACAGTCAATGTTCAAAGAAGACGGAAACTCCTGCCGGGACGAATCTAATTGTGCTTAAATTAACAGCTCCCACCAATTACAAATGTCAAAAGGAAGAGACACATGTCCTAGACCTCCAAAGATAAACTCTCCCCATCATCAAAGAGTTTTTTGTTCTCTGCATAACACCAAACATAACTATGTTCGGAAACATGTCTTTGATACGACATACCATGTACTGTTTCATTCTCCATTTACTGTTGAGGAAGACATTCATCCATCACGTCACAATCTTTTCCTGGATTTCATCTTACTAGAAACAAAAACTATCGCGTTCCAATCCGTACCTTGGCGTCACTATCAACACCTATATTATGATAATTCATTGCGACAGAAGCATGTTTTATTTGTTTGCCTACAAAATTTTCCCTCGGCCAAATTTATTGACAACGGGGTTTTAACTCAAACCGCCATTTTATTGTTGTACCATTAATAACTCAAGACCAAATTGAAAGTCAATAAAATTATTGCAGGTTCTTAGAAATATTCGTTTTGCTTCTCAGTCACACATTCTGAATCATCAAACGATACCTGGTCGAATCTAAGCGAAAGGCGACCACCGAGACGTGCTCTTTCTGGCTGAATGATCAACAACGGTCATAAATTCAAATGCAGAAGACAGGTAGATCCAGTCGTTTCATCCAGTAATAAAAAAGAATTCCTGAATTTCGTCTACAATTATGGCATTTTGCTTCGCGTTTTCCTCCTGTGCACAAAATCATCCCACCGTAATTTCTATTCGGAAAAAAGTATTTGGAAAACTTCATGTTTTCGGGTACATCAAACAGGCAATATACAGGATATTACATCCTGTCTCAGTGTTAAATACCACATGAACACACACTCACACACGTCTTCAAATCGTTTTACATTTCCTCTATCTTTTGGTGAAAGTGCTTTGCCATGCGATCAATCAAGCGAACATCTCTACTTTGGTTAGGTATTTAAAGGTTCGCGGTTTTCTAGACCTACAACACCGAAAAGGACACATTTTCAGACTTTTCAACACTAGCCCAGAGCCAACCAACTTAAGAAATAATACCTGATTGCTGATTAATTGAAAAAATGACATAAAAAGTACTTGGAGAGTGCTTGTTACTTCATAAAATTGCACTTCTCCTTATGAGTAACATTCATAATTTAAACTTTACGATGTTTAGACTTGCATATTCATTACCGGTTATCATTATTTATATTAGCGTACCTAAACTTGCTGACAGATTACTTCCAGACTCCGTCATCCAAATCGTACAAATGGGTTTTTATTTTCTCGCAGTGATATCAATGACCACATGCTAAATTAAACGGACTAGTCTGACTTAAGTAAAAGATTCACGGCGTGCAAAAAAACATTTAGATTTTAATTATTGACGGTCGTACCTACATTCAAAACTGCAACAAATTCACTTCTACTCCAAAAAGGTAAGAATCCGGTACCTGAGACATGGTCATCACAACATAAAATAAAATGCGACAAAAGGTATCGCATTGAGTCCAGTTTTAAAAAGGCAATTTAAATTCCACATTGACTCAACAGGTGTAATTTGAACAGTAGTTTGTCGAACACACTACACAAGAATTCATCAGATAAATCAGATTTAAATGTTCTTCAAGTGTCCATTACGTTGGTAAACACCACAAGAGACCAACCGTTGCCGTACGTCACATTCTCAGGTATCCAGCTGGTCTTCGCGACCAATTCTTTCACGTCTGATGAGCAATAACCGTGGTGACAAATTCCGAATCATTTCATTTGCTGTCTGATATCGACTAAACCCCAAACGGTCATGCTTAAATTAATTTCACCTTCTAAATGTTCCTTCAAGTCTCATGGACTGCAAGAGGTGAATCAGAATGTTTTACTACACATTTGCTTCACAAATTGTATTTACTTTGGACAACCCGTGGAATTAATTATACAATTAAATAAACGGATGCTCCAAAATTTTGTGTTGATATTTATATCCGGCACAAGACAAACTAGCGCACAATCGAACCTCAAAATTACAAAAAACGGCTTAAGCGATACAACAAATTTTCAGGTTCAAAGAGAGATCCTGAGTAAACAGTCTTAACGTAATTTACACCATGCATTAGCTGCAAGAGGCTAACAAACATGGAACCCACGAGTCACGACGGTACACAAAGCCGAACTCAAAACTTGAAATGTATTATATATCAATGGATTGTGTATATGTATCGAAGTAATAACTTTACAGTCGTTCTACTGTATTTCCCGAAATACGATCTAACATTTATTACTATAGGTGTTACATATATTACGGGCAAAGACTTGTGAGAGAATGGTAGAACAGTAAACTTGTCTTAGCGGTTGTGCACCCCTATCATGATTGTAGAAATCAATTCCAATCAATTAAAAAACAACAAATCATTTGACACTAGTATCGTAGGGAAACGATACAAATATCAATAGAGGAAGTGACCTCGAACACGAGAAAAATTTAAATAAGGAAAATTAAATCGACGAACAGAGCATACCTACGTCTTACAGACACCTAAATATCTGTGTGTCTAGATACGACAGAGAACGTAACAAATACGGATTGCTCAATTGGTGGCAGGTGAAATCAAGTGGAAGTAAAAATTTTTGTAAAAATCAGTCATTTCGGCTCTTCAGTAAGCCAAGAATTTCAACGAATGCACATTCCAGGGACGAAAACAAAAGAAATCAACATCAGTCTTTAAGACAACATGCATCCGGCCCATAAAACAACTTATTATATAATTTGTTTATTGTCCACCTACGCCGAATAAATATTTTTATACGTTGGGTCCTTGCAGTTCCCTGCGGTTCTCCTCAAGTCTATTTTTAAAACCACCGCAGAACTTGAAGCAGAAATACTGAAATAAGAAACTTATTCGAGACCTTATGCCCCAAAAATTTAAATATTAAAATTAACCTAACGTAACCAATAGAATACAATAAAACCTCGCCTGACAAACCAACCACTCCATAAGGTCTACAGCTTTCTTCATTGGACATATCGAAAAATTGTACATTCCACCAAAACCCACACTACCCACTGATTTTCTAGGCATCAAAACAATAATTAGGCAAATGTATTTAGTGTAATACGAAACTATTTCTATTCAGACAATTTTCTGGCAACCAACAGCAGGCAATAAATTAATGTTACACCACTCGGACATTTGACAGTGAAGTGCCCAACTTATTGATTTCTACGTGTTATAACTGGGAATATTAGTTTCTCTCTGCACAAATACTACAAATTAATTACTCAGGGTGTAACAAAACGGAAAACAGTCTCGTTTAAAATACATTAGACAGCCTCTTAGACTACGTATGCGAAACTTCATTTCTGGTCGACTCCAAAATTTTATTTTTACATGCGATAGCAAGAAAATTTCTGTCACACACCGAGAAGTTTCATTTGATGACATTGAAAGTAATAAGATGGAGACTTTTTCTGTTGGACCCTAGAGCAGGAAGAGCAGGACTTGATGGATGACCGTCAGTCACGACACTCAATATTCATTGACGACTGACAGAATTCCTGTTGTGAGATTATAATGAACCAATATCACGTGCACTTCAACACCAATTGAACATGAAATTTCTATCTCTCCTTCGATTTGATTGATGAGAAAACTGCTCAAGAACCAAACCTGTTTTTATTGTTTCCTCAGGAGCCCACACTTTTCTTGACTTGCAAAATTTCAGCTGCTGCCAACATTGCAAACCTTCCCAACCGTTAAACACAAATTAAACAAATGCAAACTTATATTTTTATCTTTGTTGGTACACTTGCGACCGTTAAATTTAATCAAATTGAAAAACTAAGGATTGTAATAGATAATTATAAAAATAACAGCGGCCTTACTGGAATTCCGCAGCTGACCTTCGCGAAAAAAAAGAATGGCAAAAGTCCTCGTTTGACCAAGAGAAAAAATTGAAAAAGAGAAATCGACCGTACAATAATTACTGAAATAATCACAGCCAAGTGTCGACGGTGCTCATATTTTCTGCCATATATTTTAAAAAAATTTTACCGTTCAAGAAGTTTCTTGTTGCATTTGGAGAAGTTGAGAACATCCAAAATTGGCCAAACGTAGAAATTCACAGGAAAAAATCGAAACACTCAGTTCGAGTTAGATTACAGTTACCGGAAAACTAATAAAAAAATGCAGGCAAAAACTATTATTCCTTTTTAAGGGCACCTAACACTTTGTCATATCTGAAACTTATAAAACCCCGTGTCAAAACTTTTCCGACCACAAACAAAACAAAATTTCTGGTGAACTAACTCGTGAAACGCGCTTATCTGCAAATATCCACATTTGAGCTCTGGCAGCCGGCAACTGGCGTCTTCAACGGTTGGCAGCCACGAAGGAGATAAACACGTTTCCACTGCCGAAGTCACGTGACGTCAGTGAAGGAACTCCGAGTGACTGCTGCCACGACAACCGCCTCACCCTTTTTGCACTACCGCACTGGTTCTAAAAGTTGTTAAAACTAATCTTTCCAACCTCTAGCTGACAACATACATTTAGAATTCAATTTTAATTTTACGACCTCTTTTAAAAATTCTAATTTACAATTATTAGTCGAAAGTAAAATGTGGAAGAACCATATTCCTTTTTGTGAACTTTCAAGACTATATTTCTTCCCTTCAGGTATCTATTGGTGTACACGTATGTTCAATTATAATACCCTCTACTTTCGTTTAACAGTTCCCATTTCAGCTCTGGTTCATTTCTATTCATGTTTTTCGTAATTTGAGAGACTCCACGAAAAATACTTGTACTTTTAATTTACGGATGATCCATTCTTCTGCACTACAAATCAACCCAAAGTAAAAGTTTGTTTGTCGCGATTTAGGACATCCTTACAAAATATATGACACTGAATTCTAACATTATCACAGCATTGTCATCTCCAACATTGAGCGAGTATTTAAATTTGTTGTCCGGCTCTGAATGTATATTTAAGGATGACTATGACCTTCCGAACAATACCCTGATTTGGCTGTTTAATGGGCGTACTTCACAGGTTCACTGAATGCAGGACGAACTAATGTCATTTGGTTCCCACGGATGACATTAAAAACGGAAATGTTTACAGATTTTCTTTGACTTTCAGATTTGGACAATTTCATTCGGGACCGGTGGCACAAGTTGCTTTTCGGCTTTTGTTCACAAACATTTTTGTACGTCCACGATTATTCACGGATAAAACTGTAAAACAGTAAAACTGTCATTCGCGTTAACAACATTTCCCTCTTTCATACATGGAATTTTTCGTCCAGTCATTTGCAATTAAGACTTTTTTGCACCACCAAATCTCCATTGAACTCTGCTTTATTTCCGCCCGAAACCTGAATCTCATGATGCCAATTTAATTCGTCAGTCTCTCCTCTTCACTATTGCTTCTTATTTATTGGTCATTTCTGAGTTTTACGCTCTGTGCGTATCCCGAGGTGATTCACGAACGTCTGGGTAGTGGTGATTTATTGTCCACGTGCCTTATTTAAGTCAACGTTACTTTTCGATGAGAGACCTGGTCCGGAGGGATTGTTGATAAGGCACACTGAAGTCTCACTGCCAATCGGTCGGTCACTATTTTACATTGTGCACAATACGAAACCTACGCCTTCTTGCGTAAGTATTGAAGTAATGCTAAAGCCGGTGAATAACATTATTCCACGGCAACTCCGCGCTTTTGCAGACATTTTCTCAACTTCCTCGTACATATGAATCTATATTTCATCGTTTTGTGACATTTTAAATGTAGTATTAACATGCTCGGTTTCCTGTTGCGTAAGTAACAAAATTAACGCTATCGATTAGTGTAGATTCAATTATTTACCATTTAATTACGGTATACGCTTCGTAATGCCCGTTTTGCGGGTTACCTGCAAGACTTGTCAATCTCGTTTTTTTATAAATTCGATCTCGTTGTCATGCACTACCATTTTCATACTAATAAACTATGTTCATGTTCATTTGTTTAAATGTCATTGACTGACATTTTCTTAAATTGCGACTCCGTTCCAGACCGCAATAAGTGCCGTATATTTTCACAAATTCTTTTCAAGTTTTTCATCATAATTTTCTCGTTATTATTAACACCAATAATCGATTAATTTCACATTTGATTCAATTGAGACTCCTTTTCGTTTAATTCAATCATCTTCTAGTAAGTAGTCCTTTCCCACTCAAACGGTTTTTTAAATATTAACATTAAATTAATTTCATAATATTTACGTGGAATAATTTCACTTTCGAATCGTAATGAAAATGAGTAATTAAAAACAAGTTGCCTGATTAGATTGCCAAATATCAGCTGGTTGCAAAAATGTTTGAAGTAAGATTTCACCAAATCTTGTCTTGTGATATTAAAACAACAATTACACAATACACTCCAATGTAAAATACAATATCGAAATTCACATTTCTCACCTTGCAGTGAGTACTAACACCTGACTCACCATTACACTTCAGAAGATCCCCCAAAACCTTAGCATTCTCGTTCAACACCTATAATTATACAAGCAGGAAAAGGTCTGGGGAAAGCACGATAGGTTGGTTAATATCTCTCTGACCAGTCAACAAGGTTCAAAATAAGGAGAAGGTCGTCATTACAAAATGATTGTCGAGGGCCAACGAACGACGACAGACTTTGAACTCACGATACAGTTTTCCACATAAAAGTAAGGAATGAAAGGAAACCAATTGAAACAGTGAGATGCAAATATGGAAGGCAGCACGCAAACTTTCGATTGAACATCAGTCACGTTACAATACAAATCGTTAATGTTATTGTACGGCGGGACGTTTATGATTCGATTCCTATATGACAAACTCTTGAACTAAAAAAATAATAGAGACGCTAATTCAAAAAGCAAAATCCCAAAATCTCTGTCGATACCACGTCAATCAAGTGCTTCCTGCCGAGTATCCCTGCGGCCAAGAACATAAAACAAAGGCACTGACCAGTACCACGAGAGACGTGACAACCCGGAGGAACACGCCCAAACCTAAACCTGAATGATCTGTCAATTACGATCTGACCAAATTGCCCGAATTGCCAAACTGTTCCAATTATTTGGAAAAGTCCTATTTCATTACTGACTGCCTAGGATGAGATTTCATCTTCCACTATAAGTTTTATTCGGAAATAAACTTTGTGCTTCGAGGAAAGATGGAAAGAGTTCAATGCCCAATTTCAGTAGTCTTCAAAAGAATGGACTGGTCTATTCTGGTCCAATCCAGATGTTTTCGCCTAAATTTAGTCGCCTTTTTCACCCACAAGTAATCTTCTATTGACTACCTATGATGAAATTCAACAAAAGAGTACATTCTATAGATTTTAGAAAGGGAGGGATAAACGAACGCTCAGTCGATTCAGTCATACAGAAATGAAATCCAATAAATTGTATTCGTATTTCCCTCGATCTGGTAGAATGGAAGAAAGTAGTTCTCAGGTTCGATATTTCGTCAAATAGACAATTTGAAGACACGCGATTTCAGATATTATTGTAACCACCTAAACAAAGGCTTCAACACAAAAGTACGATTTGTGTCAGAGGAGCCACCAGGAAACTTGGCGTCAACTGCCCAATCGACAGCAGCAAGGGTCAGCACGCAACCTAAAGGCTTGCGACTGCTGGAACCCTCAAAGCAGCTATTTGTTTTTTTCCTAGACCACTTATCTGTGGAGCGACACTAACTGCCACAGAATTGAAGGTTGATCGATAGGAAGAGCCCTTTACATCTACACGCCATGTGCTTCACCCTCGTTCAGGTGGCCGCTAAATGTGTCAAGGGTTGGCATCCAGATGGAAGTGAATTTTAGTTCTTATCGGAGGGTTGCTGACGACTATCGTAGTCCCTTCAATGGCCGGAAACAATTTGTATTGTAAGTTAATGAGGACTTGGCGTTCTTGTTTTACACCCCTGAATATTTCAAATATGTAATAGAACCACTGCTGCAAATTGTCTCTGAAACAGTCTCAGTATACTTTACTGAAATTAAACAAAATCAAAAACTCCTCCATTGTTATTCCGGTACTCCAGAATTATCATTAGAAACAGTTTTGTTTAGAAATGTTAAAGCAGTTTAAAACATGGTAGAAGCGATCACAGTTCCACCTATCGTACGAAACATTAAATTTAACTTTCAGTTTCCACCGCTTCTTTGAGAAATAAAACTCTCGTGGCGTGCAGATGGCACTTGTATCGCAAAGTCATGTGCCTGGAATTTTTCAGGTTAACGTGTCAGACCAATTATTATTCCAAATATTTAAACATTTAATGCCATGAATTCAGCGTTTTGGGCGATAAATATTGCGTTTTGCCAGGTGCACATTCCATTTAACAGTTCCTAAAACAGTTTCGCTACTTTCTAAAGCCAAAATTAGTAAAATACACATGACAACGTGAAAAAACAGGTACCACTTGGAGCACCTGAATATGACCGAATTAAGTTGTTTACCTATTTTTTTTCTTAGGGAATTTTACAAGAGTATAAATTTTTGTAACCATCGTACCGTCTGCCAGAAAATTTTTAACCTTTGTATCTGTTATCTTCGGAGAAAAATCTACGTTCCTTATTAACTGCAACTTTCATATCTACCTCTGATCCTGCTTTATTACTTTACCTGCGCAAATTGCCTACCAAAATAGTAACATTGAGACAAAGACGGCCACAATAACGAAATTTAGACAGAATACATGCAGTGCGTGTCAACGAAACAGAAAAATATAGAGGTAGTGAAGTATCACGTGAATTTTAGAAGAGTTATAAAAAAAATACAACAACCCAGAGAGTTGTTGTTAACCTGCTGAGTGAATGAAAATGGCGAGATAATGAACCGATCATTCATAAAATCATCTACCTCTTATTCCTGTACGTCTCTTTTATCTTCCGGAAAAATAGAAAAGATCTCGCAACAATTTTTTAGGGTTTGGTACCAAAGGCCACAGGGCGCACGACTTATATGTGTAATTTGGCCCCTGAAGAGATCAAGACGACTATTTCTCTGGTCGTGCCGACGATGAAGACGATCTTCCATGAAGACGATCTTCCAATGATGAAGATGACGAGAATTTCCCAAAGGTGTGAAACCGATCAGATTTTAAAGGCAAAATGAAAACCACTAGTCGGACATATGATTACGGGTTCATTTCTCCTTACAAAGTATCGGTTACCCGATGTTAACCTAATTTTGGGTCGTGACCCCACAGGTGAAGAACCACTTTATTTTACATATTTGCAGAAAATAAGGAGAAGTTATACGCGAATTTCTCAGGCGCCGTAGAATGTGCGACCTTCGCTTTTGCCTATGCGGAATTTCATTGCTACGCGTTGAATATTTCGTCGTGGCAGGAGAGCGAAAGAGAGAGGGAGAGACGTACCCGTCAAGGAGGAAGGGCATTTCATAGATTCTCGCTCGCAGAGAAATCGGGTCGGCAATTAATTGGCAAAGATCAAACCCTTGCAAAAGCACTCGGACAACATTTGCTACTGAAAATGCAAAAACTGACTTTTGCACGCGTTAGAACTTACCATGTGTTCCTTCGCTTTCATCTCGAGCTCGGCCTTCGTCCACCCCTGCTGAAAGTTGAGTGGTTTCAGTTTTCCATCGAGTTCTCTCAGCCATCTCCGCAGACACTTCACCTCATGTTCAACCTTTTCGAGAGATCCCAACTCTGTGGTCTGATCTTTTCCTTCGCCCTTCTTAGAGACTCCCATCAATCCCTCGACTGTTTCCCACTTGTCGTTGACATGCTTCGTCAGCCAGGACAATTCACCCTCCAGTTCCGGGTATCTATTGATCAGTTTCTGCGATTGTTCGTTGAATGTGTCGAGTCTGAATCTTTGTCGCTGCATGTCCTCCTGCCTCTCCTGGGGAAAAAGCAAAAATTCACTTCAGTGAAAGTTGGATAGGCAGGTTGTCTGCGCGAAACAAATCCGAAGGTCCGTCTGCAACACTGTGGTTTTGACCGTTACTAGAAGCCAACACCAAAGAACTATAATTAAATAAGTGCATAACCCTCGGAATAAATCTTTAATTTATGTATTTTATGTGCCGTTTCCACCTAAGCTCACCATCTCACCAAAAAGCAAAGTAGGAAATGTCGTGGTTAATCAAATTACAAATTAACCCAACGGCTTTGACAATGACCGACATAAACGCAACAAGTCGAGAAAGAAAATGTCGACTTCATCATCATGTCGTATATACGACCAAACCACGCAGTAAGAGAAACACAAGAGGGACACCTGTTCACGAATTGAGACATCAACACCTGACCTATTGCCAAAGAAATAGTTTCCCTAAGTTGCACTATTGTCACATTTGGCCACTTACATAATATTTTGTATTTCAGAAATTCAAGTCAAAGAAATTTGCATATTTGGGTACTTATAGCATTCCAGAACTAAACAACTTTTAGTAAAGTATAAAAGATACAAATTAAAGCGGTATTTATCCAAATGCAAAGCTGTTTGTTCAACAACTTAAGCCCTAATCTTTTGCCTTGACTTCAAATTATTATGTCCAGTCATCTCATCCTCACTAATTACGAACTTCTGGTCATAGAAAACAAACCTGAGACATTATATTTTTAACATTTTTATTGTTGACTTTTCGAATTATTAGAATTTTAAAAAATAATTACACCATCAAGTTTGTACCTTTGCACTTTGACACATGTATTCTTAAAGCTCATGAACTTTCAATACCTTAGTCTAATCTCAAATCCTTGATTCTCAATGCTACGTGAAAGAAAATTTATACGCCATAAATAAAGAATGCATGTTGCACCTGGCTTGAACTTTCCTTTCGATGAAATGCAACAACTTCCTGCTAAGTACGTTAAACCAAGATTACAATTCTCACCGCTATATTTAAACCCTAGGGGTAGCTCATCACACACTGATTATCACAAGAGAATCACAAATATAAATCCTTCGTCGCACACATCTTTCACGCGTAGTTAATTCTCCTGTCACTGCATATGTGGCTACCATAAATATTTATGTCACAGCTAATAGTATTATGTTGTCCCATTATGAATAGTACAAACTATATAACCTGTCGGGGATTAATCCATTCGTGAACCACAACTTTCAATTCGAAATATGTAACACTTGTATAACATGGCATATTCTCTATTCCGGAAACAATATTTTCAACATTAAGAGTAACCTGTCAGACAAGTTCGTCCATCAAGGTGGGCTCGCGATTGATAAGACCCTCGCTAGTATTATCAATGACTGGTACATATGAAACCTTTCTGTTCCTTCGGGACATAAATTAGTGTTTTCTCCGCATTTTTTCAGACAACAACCACTGCACGAACTATTGAATTGATACAACATACAGAAAGCATCAAAATCATTTTTTCATAGCTGGTTTCTCCTTGTTCTCACCTAATAGTTAATAGAATAAACAAATTCTTACCGTTGCAAATACAAATAAAATTGACATGTAAAAATAAAATTGACATGTAAAAATAAAATTGACCAAATAACCGGCCCATTATTTCGTTCAATAGGTATCTCACATAGGTAGTTCAATGTATCGAACATTATACAAAAAAGCACATCATGTTCAACATTAGTGTATTGTTTCTATCCCCAAATAACGGCTAACTTCAACAGGTGGAAGTGTTAGTTTACGTTATTTGTCAAACAATACACCAATGTAACATCATTACCTAAGCAACTAGTTAATTTGTAGTTGATTTCCTCTGTAACTTTCCTTTCGGGGACTTCTTTCGCGTATTGCCTTTACATTAGGAAACACATAATTCAAAAAATTACACCTTCGTGAATTTTAATGAATTTTTTTTCTACGAACCAAGTGTTATTTATCTATTAAATAATTATGGATCACCTTTTCGTTTCCTGAACCGAATATCGGCATCGTTAAGTGTAAACGCCCCAGAAAAAACATTCATCTTTTCATGGGTCATCCTCATCCACCCAATTTCCACTCAGATCCGGTCAAACGATTTCTAGACCCCTTGGGTGTCAACTAGGTGTTCCTATAAAGTCGAAATGTTACAAGTCACCAGGGGCTGTTGAAGGTGGTCTTGGTGAGGAAACGATTGGGTGTGCGATGCAGCCACACCAAAATCATAGAATGAAAAACCGAAGACCAACTAATCATTAGCTCCCAAAATTTAGAAACTCACAAAAGTTCTAGTGCCCTAATTGGAACAACAGTAGCTCAATTGTTAAATGAAGTTTGGTGAGTCTATACCCTACTAGAAACTTTAAAAATAATTTTATATTGGCTCGGGGGACCTGTCAAGCAAAACTGTACAAATGTCGGCATGTATCATCGGGCCATAACTATTTTCTGGTCGCCAGGAGTACTGCATATCTGACAGTGATTTTCCGATTCGAATTTGACGTGCAAGGCGGAAGTTACCAGATACACAAGAGATGATATTTATTTCTCAATACCTGCCAGAGCAAAACTCGAGATGATCGCGTAACATCGGCGCGATCAGATCTGTTTTGAGCTTTCATTGATTAAAATTTCTCACTTTCCTACCGGATAATGGGTATCAGGTATCCACTTCCCAACAAAATGGAAACATTTTCCATCGGCAACCAGTTCCTTTAGCGTTAAAAAACATTCGTTTTCTTTAAAAATTCGGTAACGCATTCCACCTCACGCTTTCCTACGCACAACAAACACACGCAAACAAACACACGTGGACGATATATCAATTCCACAGCTCTCTCCCACAGAACAATTCATGTTTATCTTGTCTTTATTGCACCCAACGTCTAAACAGAATTTTAAGAGTCAATCTGATACAGAAATTCCAGCATACAAAGTCATTATTCTTCTGCATTCTGGTTCTCATGCATATGTAAATTTTGCACTGTTGTAAGACAAAAGCGGTATGAACAACAACAGAAAAACCATGACCGATGTATTTCAATGTGTCCTGATTCTATTCCGTCAAAATGAAACTCACATTCTGCTTCGGCGAGAAACAGAAAACCATCTTTCTCCTTGTATCTTAGGTATCCATCGTTACCTAATGCCCCGATACTTTGAATTGAATTATTCCAGTCCCATACCCATGAATCTCACTGGATTATGTGCATGTACAAGGGTGAGGCCTCCTTCAAATCGTAACACGTACGTCGTGCACAATGGATCGGACCAATTATCGTTGCAACAACTTTTACTAGGTGCTAAAACTATTTTGGCAATCCTGATTTTCAAGGTGTTTCATTATAGGCTCGGACAAAAAATTAATAATAAGGCGCAACGTGGACGAGAGTGGAAATACGAAAACATTTCCGTTTCATAAATCCTCAGGGTCTATCAAATTTTCATAGACCTACAACCATCTATCATCAGTTTGAACCTGGTCACACCACCTAAGACGCTAATTTGTTCCCGTTATGGTTCAAAGTGTTCAATTCAATCAAAATCGTTAACTTTTATACGACCGCGTTAATCAATTAACCAAGGAATTCGGTGTGAAATAATATAATATTTTTTTCCGGTAGGCAAAAGCTATGTTCTCAAACTCGCACGGGCAATTTGTGCATGTTTTAGTTTACTTTCTGTACCACCCACTAATATCACATAAAGTGAACCATTTTCTGCATTTTGTAGATTTTACAAGTTTTCATGGGGATTCATTTTTCATTATTTATTATTATGTACCTCATATCTATCAGTAATGGCCCCGAGTAATTTACGAGGATTTCAGTCTTTCATCAAAATCTCAGCCCACCAATTTTCTGTACAAGTCAGAGTGAGAGTGAAGCAACGTGACAATTACATTTCCACCGGACGAAGAGCTCAAAGCTTTAACATTTGGCTCCTCGATAAACGGATAAGACAAATATTCAACACATCTTTCCTGTCTACGACGTTTTTCAGGGAGACAAGTAGAAATCGGTCTATTTTTAACGCGAACCACATGGTGGACACCGTCGCTCGGAATATTTGTCAATAATTTTTGGACAGTCGTTCACACTTACGGCTCGCAATTTCCAATCGGTCACATTCTCTTGCTTCCCATAAACCAAGTCTTGAATGCCTTTGAGCCAAGAGTAGAGCTGAGCGAAATGGTCCATGAACTCCGAGTGACTCCAAACTGGTGGAGCCGTCGGAGTCGTTACCGTCACCCTGCCATCCGCAACGGACATCTCCGAAACTGTTTTCTCCAAAATGTTCTGGGCCATGAGATAGTCGTAATCCGCTTGAAAACCTTCCCAAAACTCCTTTCCGTCTTGACTGATGACACTTCCCCAAGATTTCCTCCATAGTTCTTTGTCCTGTTCGCTGCTTTTCCTGAAACAAAAAAAATTGGAAGAATCCAACATGAGATTTGTCCTCTGTGATGACATAAATAAATGTAGCATTCTTTGTACGGTGGAATTTATTACTCTCGTAAGATCCATAACGTGCTTTACGTGTTTACTCAGGTATAATATGAAATCAAGGTACGAGAAATTAGATAAGCGCCCGTGACTGAGCTGATGAGTCCCTATAAACCATAAATCCTGAATCCCGGCCTTCAGACCAGGATTATTCGCCTAGGCATGGCTCCGCGTTCAATTAACTCCGTTCTACATTTTATATTATTCAATATCAGAATCACGGGTGCATTAATAAACGACCTGCTATAATTTTATCTGCACACTATTTTATTTCCTAATCCCCGAGCTATGATTGTACTTGTGTTACCTGTCAAACATTTCTGATGCATTGGATCCAGCCCAGCCCTGAACACTTGTGTGTTCTGAACAACAAAGACTAATATTTCAGAACATGTTGCTTAACACAGGGTCATTTCTTCTCTAACCGTCCACTGTTGTCCAAAGTGTGGTCTCCGGTTACCAAATAGTTTGCTCGTTTATGTTTAGGATCTTGGGAACACGATAATGGTCTGAGTTTAAAATCCGTATGTCACGGTCTACTCAGTTTGTTTTCCTGTTCTATTAATCGGTTTCCATCGTCCACCTGAGAAGTTTTGACTTGGCTTCTCCACCTGTCTTGAATTCTTCAGATTAAACGAAACCGGCTTTTCGACTTCCCTGCTTTTTTTCACACGCGACCTTGGCGAATCTTTTTGTAGCGACCAGGCGGTTTTCACTGTTCTGCACAATTTTCGACTTGGACAAATCTCGCTTTAATTATTTTATTCTGAATACACTTTACTTATTTTAAAATTGTTACTGTTCCGATATCTCTAGTCGAGCAGACTTCTGGTAGAGAAAAATTCAATTGACAATCATTAACGCCTGAAATATGACCACCTCACACAACCTGGTCAATATCCATTGAAATTAATAACGAATCAATGAGTACTCCACTACGTATGGACATTAAATAAAATAACTCAATCGGTCGGCTCCTAATACAAAACCACTGAGACGTTTTTATTCATCTTTTGGAAACCACCTAAATATGAAAACCCTGTGTTCGTCCACGGGTCCCATGAGTAAAAATGAACATTTTTGAGAAATGAATTATAAACGCTGACCAATTTTCATTTCACTCTCCTGTCATCAAAGGTAATTTCCATTAAGGCGGTAGCACTCGTGGAATAGTACCGCCCGAGGGCCTTTTATTCTCTTCTCATCTCATTGAACCCCCATCACAAATTAGAATTTGTATACCACTCCATCTTTATTCCCGGACTTTGCCTCTGTACACCGGATTCTCTCGTTTTTTGAATGAAATGCCCGAGCTACAACACCAGTCCGAAACGACCTGTTTTGGTAGGACGCATGGTCCTTGATCGGTGGCAACGCACCTCGTCTCAATATCGAAGCAATCGTTTCGATTACTTCGCGCCACTCCTGGTTAACTAAAACAAAAGTATTTCGATTTCATTTACGTATCACTTGATCCGTGCAATGAAAAATTAACTCATCGGACATTGCTGCTACTTTCGTAAACAAACAATCATTTCACGGACACCGTGAAACTGATATTGAAAACGAGAAATCAACGACCGAAAAATTGCTAATCTATGAGAATAGCAACATAAATAACATTGCCAATGCACATTTAGCACGGCAAGCGAATACGTAAATAGTCATGGATTTTACGCTGGTAGCTCGTTTCTGAAGGTAATACTAGTGGTAACATCTTTCGGCAAGATATACATGTATAATAATATGGCGAGAAGTTTGCGGTTGACTATAAAATCAGAACGTTTTGAAAATCATTAACCACGAGATTTATAAAAGAAAGGGAATAGAAAACGATATCTGAAATCCTGAATCATCACATTTTCATCAAATCATCACAGTTTTCCTGACACTTTTACGTTCGTTACACAATACGTTTCGTACCACTCATACACCGCAATGAAATAGTGAAATATCAGTTTTGAAATTTCCACTTGAAATAGATTCACCTTTTCCTCTCGTATTAGAAATATTTAGAGCATCAACGAATGGCTTAAACGATTTGTCGAACAACAACAATTCCGCTCTCCACAACGCTTTGTGTGACTCACTTAATTAACAATTCAAATTCATAATACAAGATGTAACTAAACAGGTGCATTGAACTATTATGCAATAAAATAAGTGAGAAATACATCTTCTTAGGTGAGGAACATCACAAGTAGACAAGGAAAAGACGGATTAAGAAAAGATTTTCTCTTCTTGAATATTCGGGATTTATGAACCAACTAAAAAAAGGATAAATGACGAAAAAGGTAAAACTAAAATGGACTCCGATGCCCAACACGGTAATGAATATGTAAATAAAACTTGTGAAAAAATAAATGAAATGCAACCAAGGGGAACACTTGAATGAAGAAAACAATACTCGGCAGCCAGCATTGAATCCGTTTAACTGGGAATCCACTAAGATCGCGGTCGTGGTTTACACGAATAGGATTATGTCAACCAGTGTTAACCAGTCGACAATGAAACATTTCAGTTCCAAAATAAGCATTATACAAAAATTAAATACTAACCACCTCAAAATTTTGACTCTAACGTTCAATAAGTATGTATCTGCATGAGTAGTTTGAAAAAAATGAATTTATCATCCCAAAGAAAACTTCTTTGGGTATGCGTCTAAGTAAGGTAGGTAGAACACAATCTACATGTCGCACAGAACTTGGATAAAAAAAAACAATAACTTAAAAGTTCAAAGCAATTTAAGTTGTCCAGGTCAAACATTTAGTTACGTCATAAGGCAATACAAGATAGGAAGTAGAGTCGCTTAATCCATCGATGTCTAAAATTCAATTCTAAATTAATTACTCACGATTCCTCTGTTTTTTTCCCAATAAATGAAATATCCGACATAATTAGCGTTTGTAAGAGCACAATCCAATTAATAGAGTTACGTTTCGACTTTGAATTTCGTTATTACACAAAAATAGTCTTGTGATTGTAGCTGTATACAAAGAGTTTGTTAGACGAAAACGGTCAAAAACGAAACGATAAAATGTCGTTGACAATTTAACTCTAAGTCGTTGAAGTCAGATAAAATGAACATGACGGTCAATAAGACAATTCGCGAATACTTACACGATGCATGGAAAGAACTCAGGTATTGAAAATGTGCAGACGACAAGGTGGACATGCAACTGGGACAATTAACAAGTTGATTTCATTGCTAATGGTATTGGTAAATACTTCAAATTAAATATTATTCACCTGGATTTCTTTGTCAAACTATGATATAACCTTTCATTCTTCAGTCTCATTGGTGTTCCGTGTTCCGGGCTGTCCTGTCCTGGGCAGGACCCAAGAGACGTTAAGGAAAAGCTCGTTTTCAATGTGGAATTTGCAGTTCCTGAAAAAAAAAACATCAAACATAATTAAATGAATACTTTGCAACTGCCACACATTGCAGTTGTATTGTAAAACACCATACCATGCTTTCAGTAAAGAATTTTTGCATTCTACCAAAAGAACTCTCGTGTCACGCCATTTTGGTGATTTTAAGTTTAATCAAAGGAGTTATTTTTCCCGTGTTCTTCTTCACTTAAACGTTCCATTCAATTCTCATTTATAAATCTGTTAATTCATTATGCTTTTTACATTTGCCTTCCTGTATCCGAATTCACTACTACTCAATTTAAGTTATGCAACATTAAATAAGAACAGAATTCCCGGTGTGAGACCCTCTCCAACTCAGTTCAGTTTTCTCTAATATAGCAGTTTAGGTATGGGAAAATTTCTAAATAGAATGTGTGCACCAATAATATTCATGATTTGGTATGTCTTAGCTGAAACTCCAAGATTAAGTAAACCTCTAAGCTCACGTACATGAGTAGCTGTGGCATCGCGTGAGTTCATTCCCTACAATTTGTGTCACGAGTGTAACCATTTTGGCCGCACAATGTGATGCCTTGAACCTCATTCCGATCGTTTCGAAAAATTAACTAGGTTATTTTATTACAGAAAAATCGATTTCAAAATCGTTCTGATATGTAAAGTATCAGGTTCCGATGTGGCCACGAGAGAAATCCCAGGTCGTCCGCCGACCCATCTCACCAACGCATAAGGTTTAATACGAACCTGCCTAGGCCGCAACTTAATAGTTTTTTTCAATTAGACGGCCAGGTACGGGATGCCAGAGAACGGTAACAGATAGAGAAAGAGAGGTTGTGAAAAAAGGAAAGCGAAGTAATCAGAGTCGTGGAAGAATCCGCTATTTGTCCCGGAGAATTGTCTAGTAAATAATAGTTCGATAAATGTGTACGAAAAATTGCACTCCCACACCCAACACCTGAAAACTTGGCCTTTGCCAATGGTCTCGAACCTGACATTATAAATCAAATAACAACGAAAGTATCCTCCGCCTGTAAAACATTTCCGGACTGACTGTTCCATTCAAGGTAGGTGACGTTTCTTTTCTATTCTTTGTCACCGTTCTTATTAACAGGACACGTAACCGTATTCTAAAGGTCAGTATCGTTGAGAAAAACAGCATTACAACATTATTTAACGACTACAAATTCTTAAATGAAGTTAAAATTAAAATGAAAAACATTGGGTGTCGGGCGGTACTAGTTCCTTGGGAACAACAAAAATACCTGTAACAAATTTACTGTAACATAAAGGAAACTATTCTGAAACCAAAGGTGAAAACACAAGAGGCGACAACCAGATTTTTAAAGTTGAATATTACAAAGTAGCTGAGTTCAAGTACACCCGACTAAGATGAATTAACACAACTAAAACTAATGGCACCGAGAATAAATTGAAGTCTGATTGAAACTGAAAATGAAGCTAGAAATGGGTTGAGCAAGTTTTATCCTAATTATTTCGGTTAAATGAAGACCACCTAGACGCCAACCAATCTTTACCTTCCATGTTCCATATATAAAAATTCTTTACTTACTTCATTTGTCTTTACTGTAAGCCTATGAAAATAAGTAAAGTGTGAAGACGTTAATTACATCAGAGTGTGGTTTAAAGTGGCAGAAGTAAAAGAAATTGATGGACAAAAGAATGCTTCTTATGTATTGGTAGAATAAATAATTTATACGTATTTTAAAACAAATGAAACTCACTAAACGCATTTTTGTTCCTTCCCAAAATAATTAATAAATGCACGGAATACAGTAAAGTAGAAATTTCTATTACGTAAGGCATTCTTCTATTTTATTTAAACTACTGTTTCTTCCGACCTGGAGACATCTTAACCTCCACATGATTACAAACAGTTTTATTTAATTAAGTTCATTTCTCACCACGGTATTTGCACCATTTTTGTGGCACATAGTTTAAGCGCCCTCAATAAAATATATCTGTTATTGAACGAACATTTGCCTACAAAAAATTGTGGGATCTTTCTTTGTCTTTACATTCAAACTGGACGTAAAAACATTGTTTTTAAAGTTTCCAATACCATCAATCAGTCGCTGATCTTCACCGTGCCTGATTTTTAATAATTCATTGAAATGATATGAATTCGTGACAAGTTTTCGTCACAGGTTTAGCCACTTCGTGATTAACCACTGTGGTTTTACCAACTGTCTTCGACGACGAAGACTACAACCGCAAAGCAATTTCACGTTTGACTTGATGCAGGACGATCTTTATTTAAATTTGTCTAATTACTCTTCAGTTTGAAGATGGAGAAGAAAACAGTCGTTTGAACCGACAGAAGAAATACAAAATGGAAACAACCAGAAAAATAAGTTTGCGACACACTTCAATCGCTTTCGAATGCTATTTTTGTTACTGTTCTAACTCACACAAGAATTTCTTCCCCTTTTCCACGTCCAAAACATCTCATCCTAGACCTCCTATCTATTGAACAAGTTATTGTTCAAATAACAAACTCTTGCTTTCACTGAACACGAGGTCCATTGCGGATTGAAATGGGCGCGGCAAATATTGGGCCACCATTGTCAAGAACCGTCTATGTCAATTCTTTTTTCCGGGAAGAAAATGGTAATTTCTCATTGAAGTGACCTCTCCCTCTTCTGCAGGCCTCAGATACTACCAAAACGGATCCAAACTTGGCGTTAGAATTAATATTCTATATCGACGTAAGACCGAATGATACATGGAGTAAAATACGAGCTCGATGGTTCACATGAAAATTTAACGTTTACTTAAAGCATGATAACATTAACATAACAGCACAATTCATTCACTAAGAACTTTGACCTCCCCGGATGAACCTCAATTACTATTAATCAATGGTGTTTGCTATTGATCGTGCATTTAACAACGGCGAAAATATAAGTGCGCTAATCAATTCTGATTTGTCTTCAAGTTACTATACTCAAGCAGAAAAGGCGGATTCTCACCTATCACCTATTGAGCTGCCTGACTGGTAGTACCAACTTTTCTCCATCGAGTGTAAATATGGGTATGTTCAACTCAGACGAAGATGTTACATCGACTATTTGAATCAGAAACAAGTCTTAAATGAAAGAACTACCAGAAACACCCTTCATTAGGGTACAGAAAGTCATATTTCGATAACCTGATAAGATTTGCAGTTTTAGCAGACTCTTAGTGTGAGCATTTTGAAGCACCTCCAGAAAGTAGTACAGAAATATGAACTTAAAAAATTCAATTTTAAGTTTATGACGGTGTCAACATAAAGGCGGCGAACACCGAACAAGGCATAATTTGTCATGAAAAATGGTACGGTTAAAGCTGTAACAAAACAAGTTAACAAATTTAACTTCTGGAACTCAGAAGTACAAATTAGTAAAAGAACAGTGGTAAAAAAACCGAAGACACTACTTTACAGCTGACTCTTTAACCTACAACAGTTTAAGGTTGTAAATTAATCGTTAATACAATGAAACACACCTATTTTCTCTCTTTCTCCATTCAATCGAAACTTGACAACTTTCCTTCTTCTCTAATTGATTTTTGCCCTTTGACTCAAAATCTTAACACCGCCTTCTGAATCGGTACGTTTTACCTTGGACGTATACCTGAACGGAAACTAGACCTGCCCGAAGCTGGTCACATCTTAAATTCGCTATTTGGACCGACACAATATATTTCCCTTTTCCAAATTTCTCTTTCGAGTGCTCATTCATTATACTCTGTTTACATAACAATGTTAGTCTTCGCTGTGTGTGCACACCCTCCCACCACGAAAAAAAGAAGCACACGAGGCAGACGTTTTTAATGACGGGCCCCTTTAAGTTGGAATTCTTCCTTATGTGGTCTTTTGCCATTTAGCGGACAACAGCCTTACAACAATTTCCCCATGTGAAACTGGCAATCATATTACTCTGACTATTATTAGTTTCCTCCATTATGTTAAATCTTACGGGCATAAAAATAGTTTCGTGCATCGAAAAGCGTGTGCTTGTTCCACATTTCCTCTTCCGTGCGCTTTTTTCAACGGATTTTCGAAAACGCGTTCCTTTGTGCCTTATTTGAATTACTGTCGGGGTCAGTCCCGCCCTGAATGGAAATAAGGTCTCCAGGGCATCCATAACCTGCATGCAGTCAAAGGTTCTTGTTATGTGACCATTCCCACGAAGTTTTATACTCAACTACGACACTTGCATTTGTAAATTTGACGTTTAGCCTTTTATAAAAATAATTCACGACAACATTATTTATATTGGAAGTGCTTAGCACTGTATAATAATATGAACTCTCACTTTTGGAACGAAGAGCGTATATCGTGACCAGCTCACTGACAGGAACTGTTTTACAAAACGATGTCTCATTCCCCAAAATTATTGTTATACCTTTATAGGTGCCATCCTGGTGGCACGCGATAAGGGTTGAAGTTGAATTCCAGTGAAATTATTGGCCATTGACAAATTAATTCCCAAAGTTCCAAAAACTTCTACTGCATAACCTCAATTCTTTTAAATGAGGTAAACTTACTAACAATCTCCCGGGAATGATTTACAGTACTTTAACATCAGTAATGAGTTTAATGTGTTTTGAACCTTAATCTGATAGATCATGGGCATGAGTAAAAAAGCTTCAAATCTCAGTAAGAAATACAATCATTCAAATCAAATTTGAAATTTTCATTCCTACGTTTCAGAGGCACCAATAAATGTACTTTTACGGTAAATATTCTCGTAACACTGGAACTCTGTCTTTACCGGTGTGTTGTATAACTGACCTCAACTTTTAATTGGTGACTCGAAACTTGCGAATTAATAGATTATTAAAGACCGCACGCTATAAATCATCCCCTCCATTAAAATAAACCGAAGTGCATTCGGAAATTAATTAATTTGGCAATAACCGCAAATTCTTCACTTGAAATTAAATTTTAATTTTCCTTAACACTAAACATCCCGAAATCACACAATATAGTTTTCTTCATTTGAAGAATCGGGGTTTTTCATTGAACTAAATTGCCCATTAATTGGTAATTCAAAATAATCAATCACTGTCTGTACAGGGGTAAAACATCATTACGATTATAATATTAACATGCCGTTTTGAAGGTTTCGAGTCAAGGTTGAAACCTTTCTTGACTACCTTTCTTGGTATGAAAAATCATTATTTAAAACTCACCGACTGGCATTTTAATGATGTCCGATATCAATTCCGTGTCCGAAAAGCTGGGCCGCCGTTTATTATACTGTATACATCTCAGTCTTTCATTTGTACTAAATGGCACATCGTAGTAGGTTGTGAATGATTCCTCGCTGCTTCCTTCGTCCTGACTGTCGTACCTCCTAAGCCGCCGACTAAAGACCTTCCTCCTTCTCCTTCGGCAACCTGACCCACTTAGGGAAGACGGTTTGGGAAGAGTTAGACGACTAATAAGTGTTTTCCATGGCCGCTGTGCCGAGACAGCTGCCTCTCCTGAAGCACATCGTCCTTTGGAAAGCTGAAACAAACCAACAAGAACAAATTGATTGACGCATCCAAAAAAACAAATGACACGTAAAAAATTACAAGTGTTACTCGGTGTATTTGCGGGTCAAAACAGAAATTTGAAATTTTGTAATTAATAAAGTCATCATTTGACGGCACCCACACAAACACTGGTGAACCCATGACTATGAACTCAGGAAGTGTATGCACCTGCATGAATTTTATTCATTCTAACGAACTTCTTAAAGTGTGGAGAAAACCTAAACGTGTAAAATTATTCGGTAAATTGCTACTAACATCCTAAGTTTACACAACAAAAGTTTAATAAGGAACCTCACAAAACCAGATACACCTGAACAGAGGATGGTAAAAGAAGCCAGAGGTAACAAAAGGTATATAGTAATTCATTGTTATTCTCTCATTCCTTGAACTTTCTTGTAGTTTTAATAACCGTTCTAGAAAGTTCTTGTAGCCGGCATGAGTAAAGTTTTCTAGGAGGTAATACAATAAATGAAACGATTGGGATTTCCATCATGCATTTATCACCTAAAGGAGTTAAGAGTCGTGCATAAATTCCGGAAGGTAGTACATGAATACCTAAAACAATACTCATTCGAAACCGCTTCGACATTTAAATAAAAGTCATCGCCGGTTCCCCCAAGTCGTGACGGAAAAAATACCGCCAATTTAGGAAATACCTGTTTATTGCATTTTCAGTTAAAGTCGGAAGTTGAAAAAGCACACTTAATCACACAAACACATAATGGAAAAAAAAGCCCCAAAGAACGAGTCTACGGACACTAGAAAGGATACCCACCGGCTATTTATTTCCCACTTTGTAACATTTAAAAATAGAAATTTAACTTTTAAATTTATATCAACAAAAGTACTTCTATTTCTGTCTCCCTAGAAGTTGTTTCTATCGACAATACGCCGAGGAACAGAATAGTTTTATTTCCCTTACCCTATATAGGACAAATTGAAATTGATTTATGGATTGCTCCCTGTTGAGGAAGACTTTTTGTACCGTCAAAATCACAATAGCTAGTTCACTACAGTTAAACGATTATCATTCCACAGGGTGTTTTCTATTGTGATTTTTGTGTTGTGCAAATCTTTGAAACCGTTTGTAAAGAAAAAATCTAACTTAGATGAACGACAACCCTAATAATAACCTTTTACTGCGTCGTCGAACGTGTTTAAAATTTTGATCCGTCATTTTCAGCGAGAGAAAAGTTACGCGTCATCAACAACGCAAAATATCATTTGCAAAAAATTGACCTCACCAAGTGAGAAAGTTAGTTTGAGAACTTCTTTGAACGTTCTCAAAGACCTTTATGCCACACGTCCATGTGGAAGGAAAGAAAGGAATGGTGACGGTAAGAATAGTCATTCCTCAGCCCGCAAATAAATTCAATTTAACTGATAAAAATTCATGAAGACACATGGAGAGGAAGCCGGCGAGTAACATTTATTTAGAAACCAACACATTCAAAGCGATTTTCATTCAATAAAATGAACGCCAATACGTTGCCGCTGAACCACTCAATTACCTCCTGCATATTAATGTACCGTGTAAATTTAGGGCGTTCTCGTAGACCAATACAGTATTTAAGTTTAAGAGTACCTGCGACGATTGAAAGCGAAAGGTCGACCAAATTTATCCCTCCAAAAGTGTACTTTCTAACCTCCCAGTCAGTTGACCAGGCCAATTTGTATATAGTAAATAATGCTATTGGTAAATTCATAGTTGGCGTTTCTGTCACACCAAATTCGGCTTTGGATGAATATTTCGATTACTTAAGGAGTTCAGAGACTCTCGAATGACACCGCTTAAGGAATCTACGGACTTATTTAAAACAAATTGTACAATCGGGTTTCTCGACTGTAAATTCTCATCTCGTAGATTAATGTGGGCGAAGGAGTACGAGTTTTCGAATCTGATGGATCACGAGGTGACAGACGAATTAATCGAGCAACTTGAAGTGAATGTATAAATTAACACATCATCGTTAGTACAAATAGTGGTAGATCACTTATTATTTCGTGTTAACCAAATTTGTCAATAAGTATTAATTTTTCTTAAATATTTGAGACGACAATGTCGAGGATCAATTCAACCGAATAATTCTGGTCAAATTGTTTGGTAAGTGCGTCTCCCTCGTTTCTTGAACTTGTGGAAATTATTTTGAGTACGGCAAGCAATGACGGTTAAAAAATAGGAAAATATACCACATTTTGAGAAAAAACGAGGTTGGTGACCGAGAGTATAATAATGAAAAAATGTATAATTTCACTAGAAACAGAATATCTTGTTTTGCCTAATAAGGCAGAAAGTTTATTTATACAAGTAAAATGAGAATGAATGAAATAAAATTGCATTACAACACCTTTCGACTCTATCGAGGAGCAGACGCTTAAAGAGTGGATCTCTCAAAACTTTCATCAATCAATTCTTTAAACTGTAGTACTCACACAAAGGACTGATACTCCTACCAAGTTTATAATTACCAAAATATATATTTTTTTCCAATATAAAAATAAATTGGTTCAAGTGAAATTAAAAAATTCTCTATTTCTATATTTGGTGTCCATTTAGAGGCTTCATCAAGTGAAACTTAACAATGGCCTAAAACAAGAATTAAATTACTAGCATAATTTCAAATACGCTTCTCTAAGAAGAACAAAAATATATTTTACATTCCTAAAGATAACTGACAATAAGTAACTGCTTAATATTATCATCTGCACATTAATAAATTTCACACTCTATCCAGGAAGTTATGGCTGTAAATAAAAACAGTGCATAAGAAAATCTTAAAATTACACCACTGACACTTCAATCTCTCCCTTAATTAAATTGCATCTGCCAGCAATGTAGTTTTATTACGGATGAAAACAACTATCACAATCTGTTATTCTTATCAAATAATCAGTTAATTAAACTTCCTGCAGAAATATCGCGGATCCAACTCATTTTTCCGCGGGATTCAACCGTAATTGCAAATAATAGACCCGTAAAATCAATAATAAATAATGAGATCTCAGAAGAAGGTTTAAAATCTTACTTTCTCTTGCTATAATAATTTAATTTTCCGAAAACAAAAAAGTATATATACACAATTTAATCATCATATTAAAATGGGAGGAAAAACCTGTACCTAGCTGGCACATCTTCAGTCGCATACGGGTTATGGAATTACACGGTTAAATTGGCGGAAAAGAACTGCTTAATAATGCCGTTCACAAAAACCTATTGATTCGTAGATGTCATCTAAAATAACAATGAAAGTCTTCAAATAATTTGAAAACTCGTCTGGAATATTAATTAAACAGATATATTGGTCGGTTTGAAGCCTGTGTAGCACCAGAACGACCAGAATGAGGCCATTCTTGACTGATCCTAAATGGGACAAAGTATCAGTGCTTTAATGGCTTGTCAGATTGTCATCTAAATGTACATATGTACATACAACTACCCTAAAGAAGAAAAAATAATAAAATGAATATTAGCTTAAGTCTACTGTCAATGATAAGGTCACAAAATTGTTCTTCATGGAAAATTAGAACGAACATTTAGGTTCCTGAACTGGTTTAAAATATTTATTTTGTTGAGTATGGCACAAAATATGAGGATAGTAAAAATTTAGGTAGACATAGAATGGTAGATAAGTCCAAAGACAATTGTTCTGCGTTTCGTCGAGTGCCTTTAGATTAAAGTGTGATAATACTAATTATTGTACATTAAGAGTGATTTTATCTATTACTACGTTGTAAATTCGTATAGAAAAATATTTTCTGCACTAAACTTCGGCCACTGGAGACATATTGCCATAGGTAGTTTCTTTTAATGCAAGAAATTGTTGTTGTAATGCGCAACTAAAAAGACACTAAAACACTGCAATCATAAAGCATGATGATTATCATGATGATTGATGAAAGCATAACTTCTTGGTACACTTCACATATGCACATTACAAACATATTTTACACATCAAAACAATAGAACTTGACATAAAGTTAGTTGTTTGTTTTTTACTTAATGATAGGTTAAAGGTAAGTCGTTATTGTATCTCACAAGACCACAATCGGATATTTTAAAAATTTAAAATTTATGCAAATTTAATTTCTTTCCCGACCGAACTACAAGAATGTTTGAAATTAAAAAAAAACGCAAATAAGCCCAGCTTATGCAGTTCATTTTGCCAATTTCGTGCAACTTTCAAATTTAATACGTCAAAAAGGCTAGAAAACAGGTTCGTTCTCAACATTAAAATTTACAAAATTCTCGTACGTGTCCTCTATAAAAGAACAACTTTAATCACTACACGATTCTAGTTAAAACTACGAAAATAGATGAAAATAATCGCAATCAAGTGAAATTTTGCAGTCAAATCCGGGAGTATTTAGAACTAAAATTTGGACGATTACCCTGCATTATTTGCAAAGTCGCCATTACATGGGCATCACATAAAAGAACTAAATAGGCAACACCAGGAGGCATGCGGTTTGAAAATGCCGAAATTTGAATACCTGGGTGACTTTGAGCGTGGTACTTAAAAAAGTAAAAGTATCCGACAATTCATTCTAGCCGTGTTTACAGCGAACGCCTTACTCAATACACTGAAGCGCGATTTTATATCGTAAATTTCAACACTTGTTATTCTTCGCGGGAAAGTACGCGAGCGTACAATTATTAAGCGCGACATTTATTTATTATCGAATTAATAGTAACAAATTATTGAGTTCGATAAAATGGCGCAACTCCCACGTTGAGTGATTTACGATTGAACCACTCAAAACTACTTCTGAAGTGTAACTAAAATTTAACGCTTTGCATCATTTCCTCAACATACTGCTTTCCTGTTGTGACAGCTTCAAAATAACTTGACACCAGCTAGTTCTCGTGAACTAACTAACGTGCTCCTGAGACACTCACAAATTGTTGCAGTCATAATTACACTTGCAAAACCGAAACTTGCCTAAATTTTGCCTGGTAACTACCTAACTCCGAGTATTAATTAATATTAAATGCTCTGGTACAAATGAACTTTCGCTTAACTTTATTCTCTTGTCGTTGTCTTTGTTACCAACATTTAAAGTCAATGACGACGACCCCGTTTGCATACAAAAAGGACAGATACAAGAGAGGAGATTCAAGAGCGAACCGGAGCATTTACATCAATCACACGTCGTAAAAATGGTAACCCAAAATTAATTTCGTAGAAACAACTCCTGCAGGGCATAGGAACAAAATTGCACGGCGATCGCACTGATGCCCTAGTGGCTCAGTTTTGCTAAAACTATGATGAGTGCGAAAAGAAGAAACGAGCTTTCGTTTTTACTTCTTTTTCTAATTCATTCGTCGAAGAGAGAGTATCAATTTTAAAATTGATACCTCCAAGAATTCCTTCGATCTGATTAATCCATAACGCCTTCAGACAAATCTGCCACATTTTTTTTCCTAAGTTCTACCATTCCACCATTGATTCCTACTTATTCATCGTTTGGACTCCTGTCCTACTTTCCCAAGGAGCAATCCATGAGCGAGAAAAACATATTGTTGTAGTCGAACTACAACATAGCTCGCACCGTCGTTACATAATACCCCCCCTGCGGAATGACTATAACACCATAAGAATGTAATCGCATTACATGAATTCAAAAACCATGTCGACAATAAAAACATTTGTAGAAATTATACCTATAAACTCAGTAACAACGTGTACCCTTTTGTACCCACATTGTTGAACAGAAGGTATAATAAGAAGAGCTCATACCCGGTAGGTGTCTCGCAATGAACAAATTTAAACGGAAATAATTTACATTAATTAGGATGCAAGACATTTTGACATGAAGCGTTTAACAGAAATCTGCCGTGTAAACAAATTCATAGTGGTTCCTCATACATTCATGACATAAATCGTGACTTCTGCCATACATTCATAAAAGAATGAATAGGTATATTGGTGTTTGAGGCACGCAACACAACAATTGTGTTTGGACCTCTTCAGACGCGTAAAAAAAGAGTTGTATAATATTATACAACCAATAGTAAACTGTCCCATCATTCGTAAGTCGTCTCTTCGGTTTCAGCAAAGATTCACGTTCTGAAGAGTGTGATTTCGTAAATCCCGGCAATTTAATAAGACATCTTAATTTATAAACGCATGTACACGGGCGAACGTGTAGGCAGCCATGTTATGTTGCACAACGGGATCGAAAGAAAGCAAGACATTTATTATTTTTCAGACGCCTTAATGAAATTTCTAATTACATTGATGATATTCCCAAATATTAGAAGTTTTCTTGGGCAATTATTCCCCGAGACCGGATCCAAGGCAATAAAAATTTGCTACATGTATCGAATGGTTGGCTGCGGAATGCCAACGTTTCAAGTCGTTACGAACCCATGGGAATTCGACTTTTTTCTATTGAAAAATAGTCCGAGTCCCACTACTACATGAAAGAATTCCCATTCAATCCCGAATGAAATGTTCCTCTTACACTGTTCGTAAACAGGAGTCAACAATGAATGAATGAGTGTAATAAATAATGATGGATAATAATACATATGTCGATGGTTTTAAGTCTATTAAAAAACAAATGAATGTAATGATAAACATTACACGAAAAGCGAAATAAGAGTATCACAAAACCAGATATGCATTCAGACACCATTTTCACATCAACGTTTAATGAGCGTTTCTTTATTCCTGCCATTGTCTCCTCATTCTTGTACCGAAGCTAATACATTTTACAACCAACTCTTTGATCATTCTCTGAATTTCCACAACAAATGAAGTGTACATTTGAAAACACGTGTCGCTCTCGAAGTAGGATGAAAGTACAATCATTACTTTATGGAAAGTATTCGGCGAGAAACCAAGTGACATCAAAGTACTTCATAAACATCACAACTACATTAGATGTTAAAAGCTCGCGCCACATGGAAAAATGTACAAAGTTATTAAAGTACCGAAATCGACGGCACACATGAATATAAAACACAAGCTACAAAAATAAAGCGAAAGCAAGAGAAACAGAGCAGGTCTTTGAACTTCTTCCGATTTGGTGAGGTGTTCACCATGTCTGATGTACCAGAAGGCAAACCCGGACGGATGGATGAGCAACTGCTCATTGTGCGTGCAGGAAATTACATATATCTTAATTTAGAATTAATGAATCAATAGTTAATGTGTCCACATCTTCAAGGTTACGCAATTTTTCTTTAACTATTTTGTCACGTTTTAATAACGTCGGTGGACTGAAAAATAAAAAGTAGCCGGTACCGAAGAACCGATCATTTTTCAGTTCACAAAATTGAACCTCATCTTTTTAACTGAAACACTTTTTTGATAAGGGTCGTTCTACATATGCACCTTAGGTGTAAAACACAACCAAAACCGGATACGTTCAATAATAGCACCACTAAATGAAATGAAAACGTCATCAATGACAGATTACCAGAGCGGAAAAAATAAATAAGACCTGCGATTTACCCATTCGACGAGAAATATTTCACGGTTAAGAAATATTAATTAATTAATTAAAGTGATGCTAATAGTCATTCATTCGATTCCGCTCATTAATTAATTATCTCCGACGACTACAACGGGTTTCTTGAACCATTGCAAAAAAGTGTCAATCCAGATAGGTTATTTTAGTTAAGACGATGAGAACAGTTAGCCACAGAGAACAGACACATGTTCCTGACTATTGTTAAGAAATTATTACTCATTGTGAAGAGGTTTTCCGTCTTCATTTCGGGTTTCGGCGTATCTCAGCTTTAATTAACTCCACCTTTTCACTTGCCTTCCCTTCTACTTATCGACCTAGTGCATTTCAATTACCCGCCAGACAAATTTAATTCGATCCCGGGTTATCCACTCAAGATCTCTTGTAACACTTCTACATGGAGCAACAATAAAAATAAATACATAGAGGCGATAACCAATGGAGCTATGAGTCCGAATGAAAAGTTCACGCTTCGCTATTAATGAAGTAATAAAATAACTTTAGGGTTTTGTTTTTAAGAAAAAAAAATCTTCCGTTTTACTCGTTTCATTGGACTATTGTCTGAATCGAGACGGACGGGTGAAGATTTGAAACGAACCCGTTCCCGTAGAAGGCCTTAAAAACTTAAATCATATTTATAAAATTTTACCTGAGTATGTCAAGCGCATGATAAAAAATAATGATAACAATAACAAACTTCACAGATTTTTACGTAAGGATATACACGAATCAGGTGTTGTGCACACCTTACATTTTACGTCGCTTAAATAAAAACATACAAGGAACTTCAGAAGTAGAATACGTGAAAAGTTAAAAATTGTATCGAATGTTCTCATATGATCAAGTTGAATTTCGTTGGGCATCAGAAACGTATATAAAAACATGCTATATCCAGACGTGTAACCCTCTCTAATCGTCTGAAAGAAGGAAAACAAGGTTAAGTGAGCCAAATGAATCTAACAATTCTTACGGCATCAAAAATAGTTTTGTTCGACGTGATTAATGACTCCCTTATTCCAGTTTCAATACGTAACTTCACGAAATACTTGAAATACTAGGTTTTTTCACGAGTTTTCTCTCCACGACGGAACATATTGATTTGTTCCCTGAAGCAAAATAAGTGAACCATATGTGTACACTTGCAGGTGTATTTATAAATTTCGTACACTTTTACATATAATAATATGATTTCCGTTGCCGCGGCTTTTCACCGATTTACGATAAATTGTAAATCACGCATAACTGGATTACTTTTCCAAGATTTATTCTCAATCGCATACAATTTAATTTATAGTATACGAGTCTGCCCAATCCATTAAAGGAAATATTTTTTATATGGAAAAAATATTTATATTCAAGAATAAAATATAACTTTTTAGTCTTCCGTAAAAGTACATCTTATTTTCTTAGTTTCACCATCCCAGTTGAATATCATAGTCACTTACTTCTATTCGCGTGGGCTACACCCGATTAACATACAATTCATATGTTGACAAACTAAAGCATATCGGTAAGGGTATTTCATTACATGAATCGTAATATGGAAATCAGCGTCATATAAACTATCTGGAGTAAACGACAAGTAAAAATTTTAGTTTACGCCTTCACTAATATGTTTTTACCTTTACCTTCCTTAATCTACTAATAATAAATTGAAGAACTTAATTAGTCGTCATCGTGATTGTTAATATTTCCGTTAAAAATCCAGTTGTGGAATAGCCGGTTGCTATAAATCGTCTCGAGGATTTTTTAAATTTGAAAAAAGTAAAGTTTTAATCACAGATTCGGCACTTCATCAGCAATTCTTAGTTACTCCAAATTTGAATCTAAAAACTTTTAAAGGCTGGCATCTAGCAACATCAATGTCGACTTCATAGTAGCAATGTTTAATAATACGTGTGTTTGCCTTAAAAATTTTCTAGTATGTAATAACACCAATTGAGATAACCTTGAAATGTACTGCAATGTAGGTTATTCTTAAATTACCAACGTTTTTTAAGAAGTATCGATCAATCTGGACCCAGACTATCGATTTGTTTTTTCAATCGGTAGACCAATAATTTGTCTAAAAATATAGTGTTCCCTTATTAGTTCCAATTGCGCAAATTTATATTTGATATATTTTTATTTATCTCATGAAGTCGGTAATACCCTGTAGGTTTTTTTCGAATAATAAAGAATGAATTTAAATTAGATTAAAACAATCGACAAGCAGGGACACGACCAAATTTTCACCTGACAGAACACAGTGTCAAGTTTCAAATTAATGCAACGTAAAAGTAAAAATTCAATCTGCGCTTAGACACTGAATAAACAAGCCCTGGTGCAACAAATCGAACTGATTATTGAAACAAACATTCTAATTAATCTTGTGCACTGGAAATACTTAAATGCCCTTGAATTATGAAGCCCATTGAGGAATCTTAAAAAGACTTCTATTTTTAATTTCGCACGGAAAGAATGCAACCAGATGTAACCAATTTACGAAGGACTCAAGCCAAGCTTTTAAAACATTCAAATTATTCGAAAGCACGTGCACAAGACTGAAGAATCCTGAACAAATAATTTCAAAAGAAGAGACCTGCTGTTTGGATTAAAAAATAAATAAATTTGTCTGCAGTGTCTGATAAATATTTCTAATACTTCACAAATTACCTAAACATCCCGTTCCATTCACCACTGCAGTTTTCAACGGTACAAAAAAAAATGACAGCAGCAGATTACTTGCTTCCATAATTTTTTAAGTTCGTGTTACCTGCGATTGTTCATTTAAGAAGACACTAATAACTCATTATAATTTCAAGACTTATATAATAAGTACAACCGGGCAACATAATCAATACCTTAGAAACTTTAGAATATAACATCACAAAAACTGACATGTATTTTAGTATTTAAATAAAAATAAAGTTTATTAATCGTACGTAAATACGAAAGGCAAAGCATATGAAAATTCATTTAGAGTCAACAGTCGTGTGAATGAGTCGTCCAACCGGAAATATTTGCTGTTCAACACAAGTTTGATTAGAACCTAATCGAAGAGCTGTATCGCAGCAATAAAATTTCATAGAACAATTATTCCGAGCTATAAGATTACCCAACCACAAACAGACAATAAAAGGCTAGATCAAGTGACACAAATCAGCTTTTTTAAAATAATTACGAGTGATTTTACATCTGTGAAATTAGAAAGAAAATCTCGAACATCAATCGGATATCCAATATCCGATCGAACAATTAAAATGATCGAAAGCGAAATTTCTGTCTAACCTTTTCAAAACGGAACATGTTAGGCAAGGTTGAGGACGAAAGTTCACAACGATGGTATCTCTTTAACAGGAATCACGCCTTCCATCCATTTCGAAGCAGATCTATTAACCAGGTAGATAATATCTGATGAAAACGAAGGTATCACGGTTCGAAATAATCTGTTAGTGATTATCGAGAATTATTCCGGGGAAATTAATACTACCGACTAGGATGCCTTTCTTTTTCTTAACAGCCCCCGTTCCGTTCAACATTTCGGTAGCAGGTTCTTTGTCAGACTTTCACATTCGACAGCACCCACTGTCACCGGCAAACGAACTCTTAATGAAAATCCACAGCGATCAAATTGTTTGGATACTTGTGCCGACCCCAAAAAAATGAGGGCAATCGTAGGTGTAAGCCTTTACATGGTAGTCATTTCCTAAATGTCAATGGAAGTTATACTCTTTGGAGCATGCATGATTTCACGTTTCTCAGTTAAGGGAAATTATTACCTGCTAACTATCACATTATGGTAATTCAATTAAATTCTGTGCTCTCGAATAACGAATAGGCACATCATCTTACGATTGATTTAAATTGCTATTATTAAAAGTAAAATTATTTTCAGAAGGGAAAACTTGCTACTTTTTCTAATAAAACAATTTCATGTACGAAGACCAAAACTACATTTAATAGATACAACCTGTAGGGCCGAAACAAATGCACGTCTCCACTGTATTAATAATTGTTTCATTTAGTAAAATAAGTAATTCAAAATTTATACAAAGGACCTTTTAAAATAGGTTACTCAATTGCAACAAAAATCAGCAAGGTTCTGCTCAATGAAAAAAATGAAGAAATGAAATCGCTTCAACATGGATACATATTATTCGAGTAAATGAGTAAATTAACGAGTACAATGGCTTTTATGCATCAGTAAGTTCCTAAGGTCTGCGGAATAAAATACCGTTCAAAGTAGTTAGAAACTGCAAGAGAACCTTAAGAGTGGAAAAGACACATGTAAGCATGCATTCCCATATCTCATCTTTTAATGACAATCAAGAATCACGAAAATCAATAAAATAATTAAGTCAGACTCCATGTTACGTTTAATGTCACGATTCGTACGGACAAGGGGATGAGAAAGTATTTTCAGTTACATTCTAGGTCCAAACATATCAAAATCGTACAGATAAAACTAATTCGTTTAACGGTAAAAGTATCAATTTTTATTTTACCAAATCTGAAAGTCAGGGTTTTCATCTTATAACACCGTCGCCCATTCATTCCCCCCGCCACTAAAATCCTGTCAAAAAAGAACTATTTTCATGAAATTATAACTACATGTAACATAAGTAGTCTGTTTATGAGTGGTCTACTGGAAAAAGAAATTCTTACTGATGCACGTATTGCGTGTGTGTGTTTGTGCCTGTAAAAATAGTTCTGTAAAAGTCAAATCAATTTAGGTGTGCGAAACATGACTCGTTTCGAAAAACTATCACAAAGCTAAAACTGCATAACAGTGGAACTGGACCCATCAGGAGAGGTTGGATGCCCGAAAGCATCCTTTTTCCATTATTGGTATACATTTAAATGAAAAATTTGACGGGACCACTTTAGACGGTTCCATTCTCCAAGAGAATGTTGTCAATCTTCTCTTTAATGGTTGACATATTTGTCTCGATTTGCAATGTATTGTACATGTGGAATACGCTTACTCATTTACTAATCGTTTCATCTACCTATTATACTTAAACCAGCCTTTCTTTTCAACGGGAATATCAAAGAACACTATCCGACGCTTCTTACTTCCTATAAAAGAACGACACATAACATACTGCTCACGTCTCACTAAAAACTCTTACTCTACTCTAAAGAAGCCTTTCGATTTCAACTATTCAGTTTATACGTTTGGATTCTTTAAAGTTCATTCAAAACGTAGGCAGAAGGGAATGAAAACTTCAATCTTTTAAATTAACAGGATGACACATCATTCACATCTCGATCATCGATTTATCAGTTTCCATGGTTAACTCTGATATGAAATATCACTCAAATTTTATTGTTTTAAGAAAAATTAAATACCCGTGACTGAGTGATATATGTAGTAAACAATTGCTCACAAGTACTGAAGTCATTTATGTAGTAAACAAAACTCAACAGTTCGCTATAAGAAGCCAAAAAATCGGCCGCAAAACACCTGAAGGATAACAATGCACATCTTCGGTTTCTTTCTCTTCAAGAACATAATTCCTCGTGATAAGGAAGTCATAAAATAAAAAATTGATGTTGGTGAACTCGAATTTTTCATTCATTAATTGAAGTTTCTATAAGGAACTGGTAGGCAAACAATAACTATCAAACCTTTCACGAGTAATTAATTGCTCTTCAACCAAATATTTTATTAAAAATTATAATAATTACCAGAGGTTAGTCAATCACTCACGGTTTCCCACCAAAAATCAACAGTAGTGCTAAATTCCTGCTAAACTATCAGACAGGAATTGGGTGAAAAATTCTAAAGGAATCAATTTTTTTTATTGGAAACGTTCATATCAACCAAAGTGTATTAACCTCCGAAGTTTGGGAGGTAAAACAGCCGGGCGTTGTCCGTAACATTTACCCCCAACAAAGAAGGGAAAATGCAATAAAATACCCTCCCTCAAACACTTTTTACTGCGCTTTTAGCTTTGTACGCCTTCAAAAGCCAAGCAGAGCTTGTTTATTAATGAAATAGATAGTTTGTATTGATCTATGACTTCATGTTTATTCGTAATAAATAATATCAAGCCACAAACTCTGGGAAACGCTGTCATGTGAACTTGAGTAAACGTACTATAATCATGTGAGAAACAAAGTGCAACATGCACGTGTATGTATATCTCAATACTAGAGAAGGAGAAACTGATTAACTGATGACAAGACGACTGTGTTTCAAAACCTAAATATCTACAAGAATTCTGTACCTAAATTTGAACGAATTACGGTGCAGTATTGTAATGTTAAACAAATAGTGTCGACAGAAAAAAAGGGATGCACACGAAACTTGTCCTGTTTTGGTCTTTATAATAAACAACGCCCGGCAACGGAACCAACAAACCATGACGTATAATACCAGGAGACGTTGTACAAAACGAGATGATATAATGAAAGCAAAGCAAGGACCTAAAAAAGAATCTAAAAACGAAAAAAAATATTACGTCTGCTCTGTTTGGTTATTTTAACAGCCTTTTAAATAACCAAAATCTTTGAAAGTATCCGTGTCCATTCATTTTTGTCTAGTATACAAAAAAATCCGCTACACATGTAGCCCAGTGTCCTTTAACTTAGTAAATCCAATATTCTCAAAATTCATATTTGTAATTAATTGCAAACTGAAGAATCTCGTTAACCTTTCGACTGACCGAATTCGACTACGAATAGAGCTGCGGTCACCTGTAAAACTCCAATCCCAGGTCGACCTGGTCGACCGGCACGTGGTTAACAATGGAATAAACGGACCGCCAAGCACAACATTTAATATAATTGCCGTACAACAGCTTGTGAACATAACAACTCCAAATACAATCTAAATTTTCGACCAACCGAAGCCTGCATTATGAATAACCGACGGATAGTTCCTATCTACTTACTATTTATTTACTATAAATTGATTACACGGGATGTATAAATCCCTCAAATACATTGGTGATGAGAAACAAATATCAGTTTCCTTAACTCCACTGGAAATTCACCCCCGTCTGCTCTCCGAATTGTTAACACATTTCATTCAAGTGAAAGTGACAGAAAACATGGATATCATTATTCTGTTGGCTGATAATTCCCAAAACCAAAAATCATAAACAGTTTTTAGATTTTCGCCATTGAATTTTTACATCAAATAATGATACCTCCGGCCAAGAAAACGCCCAGCGATATTAAGAAATTTGAATTTGAATAACTATGTAATTATTTCTATCACTGTAAGTTAACATTTACGGCAAAGTGACACAACCGCTGCGTGCACTTTACGTTACTTCCCTACAGATCCCTCCATTCACGAGCTCTTTTCACCGTAAAAACCATAGAAATAATTTATTTTCTAATCTCCCTCGTTCTAATGAATTTGGTTGCGTGAACGACGAAAATAAAAAATTCGGTTCCCGTCTTACACGTCAAAAACATAAACGAACAGAATATAAGACTCCCCATTTGACAGTGATTAAAAATCTCTTCTATCATCAATTAATTGTAGTCAACGGTGAAATTGTTTATTATAATTAAACGACAGTCAAACGAGTCAGACGACTTGAACTGATCAGTCATTTGAAAAATCATCGGTGATGAATTGCAGGAACATCATTTTGTCTTCACAATAAAACATCCTCAACCACTAAGTGGATTAGGTAAATTTTTGAGAGTAACATAAAACGAACCAGAGATTAGCAGTTAATATTATGCTAACGCGACAGCTGATAAAGAAAAAGTGAATTTCATCAAAATTTTGTTTTGCTCTTCGACAACTTTCAAAGGAATTTAGGTAAAGCAGTAAAATCTATCAGATTTCTAAAATGTCTACCTGACAACAAGATCGAAATATTGGTTATGCAAAAACTACTTAAGAAACAGATAAATTGGTTTACTAATAAAGGTAACGTACATGGTAAATATTAACATTTACGGGTAAACTAGCAATGACAATGCTTATCACGATATTAGCACAAAGCAAACACCGAAACCGTTAAACACAAATTGAAAATATAATTACTGGATGTATTACCGACTGAGACGGCTTAAAAGAAATGTACTGTTCATAAATTTCTAGTAGTAATTACGCTATTGTAGCTGTGGTAAGTAGCTATTGAACAAGGGCGTCAATTTGAAATCGAATATTTACTTCATAAAGTGTGCCCACCGTACTAAATTACGTAAGATGTGTCAAAGTTCACCAAAGTTTGCACCAAACCTGTAGGTGCACGGTGTGGGTTGAATTCAATTTTGGTTTAATTTTGTAAAACTTGTTTGTGATTCAAAAGTGAAAATAACATATATTGCGGTAATAATATAATTTATAATGAATGTAAGTGCCTTTTTAAACATCACTTTGATTTGTCTCGTTAGTAAACTGTTAAATGCATTTCCCTTCACCAAGAAAACCAAATTGAACCGTCCCAAAAGACTTATAAGTAATCGGTCATTAAAATTCGAATTAGATTTCTACTGAGGTATAATTTACAGCTGTTTGTTTGCTCACTGTTAAGAATTTATAACGTCATTATCGTTGAAATAAAATAACCCCTTTTAAATGAGAATGTAAACAACATAAAAGTATAACCTGTCACTTCCCTATGATAACTTCTCTAAAGAACTATAACAGGAATTACAACTTCTTCATTAAAAAAAAAATTTAGAGAATACGAATTTCTCATTCACATTTAAATCTCCAAATCACTATTGACTAATTAATAATATTTAGGAATGAATATTCTCAGATCGTGGAAAGTTTTCATCCTCCTTAAGACGGTATTTTCTATAATAAAATAAAAGTAACTAACGCTTCGCATTACACTTAAAAGTTGTAAAGCATTTTTTTTTTAAACGAGACACATTATGGGTGACTGACACTTGACACAACGAAAATAACCAGTCTGACAAAAGTTATTTTACCACACTGTGAAGTTTCTATGCAAAAACAACTTTGACCCTAACATGTTCCTTCCTCAAAATAATGACTAATGGGCTAATGACAAATGGAGAAAATGTTTAGATCCATAACAGTGCCGGATAGAATACCAATTAATCTGAAACTTATAAATTCACGGTAGAGAAAAACATGTAACTTGAATGTAGAAGATGGACCAGGTTATCAGTGCAAACCTGAAAAACTGGTGCATTAATAATTTATTACCAAAATATACACATTTAGGAGCCATTTGCAAAGTCTCATGAAATAATTGATATTATGTCTTGTTCATTTATTAATGTAGACTTTTATTTTCGTGGCTCTCCAAAAATATTACTATTGACTTTAGACTGAATTTGAAGTTTAATTTGTAGTAAACAAGTCACGTATTTTGCCTCTAAATATTTGAATCCAAATTTGCGTTAAAAGATATTCAGAAAGAAATCCAGTATTAAGAAACCAAATATATCGAACCAGTTCAATTTTGATATCACTTTTAAAAGAAGACTTACACACTTATTGCTAATTATATTATTACTGCTATATTTATTTTAAATTATTTGTACTACATAAATGTAGCGATTGCCGGGTACAGTAATTTTAATTTTATGAGTAACCGTCAACCAAAATAAAATTCTGTTCTTTGCCTTTCTAACTTCTTGAATGTATCAAAATAACTTTTTATTGCCTTGAAATGTATAAGTATTCCTCGCTTGACTAAATTTTAATTTAAATCATGCTTATGTTAACGTGAAAGAATCAAATATTCCTTTAAAAGGCCACTTTGTACTTCCTCTCTACTACTACTACTACTAACTACTTGCCGCCGATCCATTGGTTCAATACTTGTCTGCATACCTCATTCATTATACATGATGCAATTCAATTCGGTGTGAATCCGGTAAAATAATCCTATTTTCTAATAAAATAATGAACGCCACACGAATTCACGACGAAACACTGAATGTTCAAACCAGAAAACAGTTGAGACGTACGAAGGACGACCACAGGGAACCACGTTTCGACCGATACTGTTACAGTATCATGGCAAACGTACGTCTGGACGACCAACTCCCTCCATCTTCGATCTGCTTTCCTAATTGTGCTTATCGTCATCGCCATTATATACACAATAAGGAAGTTTTAATGGCTTAGAGATCATACCGAAATAATTATTTTACCCAGATTCATCTGATCACAACTACTGGAAGCTACGGAAGAGACACAATTCTGCAACACATTTTCTCCAAATTTTCTCACATTAATGGGAAATCTTGTTTTTCAACTTGTTGCGTCTGGTCATAGTTGAAACCCTGTCCCTTTTTAGTTAATTTTTCTTCCTCAAGGATAACAAGGTCTTCCTTCCTCGTTCTAATGCTCAGAGTCGTTCCTATGATTCTACGTGTTCCAACGAAAATTTAATTTCGTTTAAACATTAATTTAACCGTTTGCTGGACAATAAATCGGATTGTACGTTATACATTATGTAACAGTAACTGAACCGAATCCTCTTGGCTCCTTTCCCGAGGAAAATTTTTTCTTGTCTACTGCAAAATGGTTTTCCATTATAGTGTTCTATGCCCCAACGCAAATATTTATTCTACTAGGTTACTAATAAAAGTTGTTATTAACGTCCTATCAACAAACAAAATACAACTCCCAGCTATTGATTTTAGATACAGACATTTTGCAAAATACCTTAATAATTATTAGGTCAAACTTACGGTTGTATTAGGCAAAGTCTTAACTTAAATGTTACGAACTCACCAATCCGGTAGGTTACATTTTAAAAGGATTTACATAAAAAATTATTTGGTACCGTAAAATTTGGGGGCAGGTGCGTGCGATTAGTCCACAAAAAAGTTCATAAATAATCAATACGTTGCACTTTACAAATTAATCAATACGCCATTCCTCTACTTGTAGAGCAGCAAAAATATACAAATTCAGTTTGTGCCTCTTGTATGTTGTATGTTCGCAACAATACCGCTTTTATCACATTTGAAAACATTCCCACGTATTAGATGGTTCCAATTCTGTCCAGCCTTCAGGCTTACTTAAAACGCATATATCAATCAACCAATACTCTTCTCCAAATTAAGTATTTAGCTTAATTAACAAATATTTCTAATCCTGAACGTTTGAGTAGTAATACGTATTCCTCCTCTTAGTGCTATTTCAAAAAACGGTTTCGTATATATTTTTAAGAAAAAGGCTTTTATATCTTCCTCGTAGGAAACAAACTTAAGGAAAGGAGCGCTCATCCGAGACGTAAATGTCGTATAAAAACCACAAAATCGATTACTACAATTTACAAATACTAACCATTCAAAACGGCACTGGAAGCGAGCGTTAACACATCAAATAATACATCAAGTCGGTCTATCCAAAAGTACTTCAGGTAAGTGGAATTACGAGAGAAAGACAATTCAGATTGAGCCACATGTAAGAAAACAAAATGCTACCCCTTTGAAATGAAATAACAGAATGAGAAGGCAGACGTAATATTAGACACCATCAGGTACCTCATATTATAGACAATATTCCCATACTGAACACTCGTAACCGGTTCATTAGAGTTTATTCACGGCAGGTACCCGTCCGGAAGGAATACCACATATCGTCCCACCAACTCATACCAGGGTTGAATTTTTTCGTGACTCTTCGTTTTTGTTGTGTGAGGCAATGAGACTCACTGCTTGGAATTCGTGATTCCATCGGAGAACCAACATTACATTAATTTTCTTTAAAGTGTTACCAAATCTGCGACATTTAAAAATGAAATAATGAGGGCAATCAATAATTATTCAAAGAGTACACCGAATAATCAGACAAAGTAACGGCTGAAATATCCATAATTCAATAATTATTATCGCAACAAAACACAATCCCACGTACCATGGACGACAAAGAGAGCAAGTAAACAAACAAGGTGAAGCAACTTGGGTCTAACAAAAGTTTTAATAAAATAACTGTGATTCCCTAACTATTAGTTTTCGGATATATTGTGTAATATACTGTTACACTAATTAACAAGTAAGTTATTCATAAAACCACTTGCCCATTATAGTAGAGAAATTACATTGACATTTTAATCATACCATTTTTGGCGACCTACCACTGACTGTCAACATTTTTTTTGGAAACGACCGGAAGGTACGACTCCTAATTAGTTATAGAATCAGTTGTCTTGACGATGCATCAGTGCAACCTGTCAAGGAGCATTTTTAGCTTACAAAACAGAGAATCTCATGTAAAAGTAGTCTTCGTAATTAATGACAATTACATTCAATCGGACACCGCGTATATTGTTTCTTCCTCACAAACCCTGATCGCCTGAGTTGAAATTGTTAATTATAATACCGTTATTCAGTAATTCGTGTTAATGTTGATTACATATTAACATACTTTATTATTTATAAATAAATTGAATTGGTCAAGTACCTGTTTAACTAAGCCAAAACTATTAAGACGTGTGTTGAAGTCTTCTCTCTTAGTTTAATACCCTCTTTTTAGCCTTCCTTTCATTGAATTTTTATGGGTTGTTCAATTACTGTTTCAACAAAGAACTTTGAATCATGAATGTTGATTGAAATTAACTGAAGAAGTTATATGCACCTTAGGTTCATGCCTTTAGTAAGAGGGTACTTGAACATTCCTTACATAATGCCGAATAAATAATAGAACAAATAGAATGTTCTCATCTTATAAATAGAAATGAAAAGTACAGTGTTCAAAGTACAAAATTGCCGTAATCGTTACGTGGCTCTCAACTCTTGATTTTTAATGTGAGACAAATTTATGTATAAAAGTCAGACAAGTCGCGACTTATATGGTGTCGTGGGTGCTTAAAGTGGAAAATGAAAGTGAAAAATGGCATTTTCTCCGGACGAAGGTACTGAAAATCAGATGATGAATGCCGATCACATCAGTTCCCTCTTATTGCATTTCAAACAAGAAATCGAAATCAGTGAAATTGAAGGCGAAATTAAATTATAATCAATGAAAAAATAATGCATAACGTTATTTGCCACAGGAAGTTATAGTCTACTGAATTGGCGTTGGCCGATGATTCTCCCCAAAATGCTGATCTGAGACCCATAAAAAATCCTTTATTCAATTAAAAGAATATTACGGCTTCAATAGGGCCACAAGTAGAAATGTTTTCCCCATTCTGTGGCAAACAAAACAAAAGTAATCATGAGAATACCTTTAGCAATCTTGACCGTATGAACTCACGTTTTCACCGGGCTTTATTAAATGCTCTGCCACTAATTTAAAAAAAAAGTTACTCAGATGTATACAGAGGAGTACAATCAAAATGAAGAACAGAAGAATTCGTGAGATTTAGAGATTATATGAGTATCTTTGCGGGACGTGATGGAAAGTTATTGTAGGAAACAAAGGTGCATATAAAAACCAACAGGAAAAAAGATGGCAAATTACCAGCATGTGACGTCTGGCACAAGAGTTAATTACCACGAAGTCAAGTTAATTTGTAAGCAACATATTCACTAAAAATATAAAATGAATTGTTTAATTAAATAATTATTATCATCATAAGCAGCGTTAGTCAATTTTTAAGCATCTAGAAAATAATATTTAACACAATTGAAGTGTACAACAAGTACATTCTTCCTGAAAATACAACGACATGTAGTGGAAACCAAAAAGTAGAGGAGTCGAAATATAATATTAATTACATATATTTTTGCACTCATAGTTCTTATTAAACAGTTAATGAATTTCTTATTAACAAAAAAGTTTCCACGAATATTGACTAAAGCTTGGAAGACCACTTCGTTAGTATTTACCGAACACATTTTTGGCTTTCTGACTGCACACGGGCAACAATGAGACCATTGGTTATAATTAGAGTCTAGAGGCGATGACAAGAAACTGAAAATTAAGGTGACGAGCTTGTCTTCAGAAATTTTCAGTCTACTATTTTCTAAGTTGTAACATCGGGCACGTACTAGGCAGAATTACTTTCCAAAAAAACTGATACGAATTTTAAAATGCAAATGCCATCATCACTCTTTCGATGCCTTCCAAGAACTTACTACACCTAATTGCTATCGTACCTCTCTGGGACAACAACTTCTCAACTTCCAGAAATGTTTCACTGTTTTCCACGTGCAATCACATGAAACACACTGATATGGACAACAAACAATTTTCGGTTTCTTTCGAATATGCAGCCAACGTCCGTTCGAACTTTCCAACCTTATTATCCCGATTGCTATCAATGCTCGGACAGTCAGGCAACGGCCCGAGGATGAATTTCATAAAGTTCCAAATCTATGAGAAAAACAATAAGATTCTGCGTATCCGGCAATCTAACATCTTAAACCACCACGACTGAGTGTAGGCGAAAAACAGAGCAAATAACCCTTGAGGCTCCTGATTAACGCTAGAAAAAAAATATCAATTATAGGTTCATCTAGAGATTTTGCTAGAAAGCCAGAACAAAGCAACTATCCACAGCCCTTCGGGGGCCCGAAAATAAAATGAACGGGTGCCCAACTTTTGTATGCCTCCTCCCTTCCATTATCCGAATCTCTTAAAAAATTAGTTTCTTTTCTCGACTTCTGACAATTTCACTCGATCTGCCTCTGATTGGTAATCATTAGATTTCGGTTAATTTCTTATGAGCTTGTTATACTAAACGATTCGGAATTACGTTTTAACATAAATCACTTTTTGGCACGAGCTCCACACACATGTCCCCGAGGGCAATGGTTTGTGAGAAATCTGACCGACGGTTTTTTCGGTCGAAATATTTCTGAGACGTGGATTTCTTGTTTTCTGTGCATTTTTACGTGTACAACAGAGACGCGGTCACACCGAGTTACCTTCGATCGAAAAGGGAAATTCCCTACGCTTGACTGGAAATTTTCCTTTCCATCAGCTGCACCAACCGACTGTAAGGGTCGACATTGACCCTGTTTCCATTGCGTGACTTTGGGTAGGAAAATCCATCCACTGTTTATAATTTCAAATTACGATTTTATGCCCGTGTAAATGATATGCGGGGAAGTTTTTACAAGGAAACCTCAACTGTTATTAAAATCGAACCCAACAATTAAAAACTTGTGGGCTATATTACGGGAACAGCAGTCGATTTCGATTCAACACATTTTCTTTACCATAACGAACTCCTGAAAAACTGCACCTGAAGAGAGGTTGAATAAATTAATACGTCAGGGTGTTGTAGCTTTTCAACATTCGAATTAAAAATTCGACTTAAAAAAAAAGATGGCCATGTTTACAGGGATTGACGAGAACCTTGTGGAAATTTCTTTACACATATTTTAGTTGCTATTCTCAATGCTCTTTTATTTCTCTATTATTTCTGCATTAAGGAGCTACTAGAATTCGTTCATTAATCAATAATTATTTAATTGTATATCTCTGAATCGACTTCTATTTAAAGATAACAAAAATAATTGGATTGTAGTTAGGTTACGCAGGTATTTTTTTAATCTTCATCAAAAACATTAAAAGTAATCAATTCGGTTCGTCTTCTGAAGATCGCTTCATTAAACATTTAAGACAAAAGTTCGGTGAACAATACTTAAACATCTTATTGCTCCTTATTTAGATTAGTAATAACGTGAAAAACTGTAAAATTATTTTCAGTAACCTACCAATACTGGAAAGATTAATAGGTAATGGATGAAAACAAACGTTTTGAATATGAGAAATTCTGACGGTCCTACATAAGTAAGATTGTTATCCTGTTGCAACCCCACGCACACAAGTAAATTGAAACTCATAAGTCCAATATGGTGTAATTAATAATCAGTTGACCGCATTCTGTTTTATTCTATCAATGGATAATAACACGTGCATAAACGAAAATTTTGTGCAACACAATTTTACCCGAAAGTTTTACGTTTAAAAATAGAATAGATTGGGTATCACCAACAACACATTTTCATGAAAATTCATCAAAGTTAACCCACATGTAATATAGGTTGTTAACAGAACTTATCAGTCACATGGATGTCCAATAGAAGTACTAAGACAAGAGGGAATTTTTTTGTATCAAAAAATTCCTGAGCAAATACGTTTTTTGCAGAGTACGTTTGCGTTTCATTTTGTTTTATTACATGTATGATGAATTTTCTCGTTCCTTAATTAATTAAAGGTATTCAATTAAGCATTAAGATGATTGAGGATAAATACAATTAAAAGGGTGCTAAGAGAAATCAGAATAGACATAAAATGTTACGAACAAAATATTAATTTCTAGTAGAAATTGGAATTAAGGACAGATGGTTCATTAGACTATTATTATCCGTATTTAAAGCCTAAGAAAAGGACAAGTGAGAAGCAACGTTTTTCGTCTACAGTTTTGTCAATAGATTTACCGTTTCCGCTCATTCGCAATTATTTATTCAATGTAATTAACAGTGTCCCATGTACATAAAACGGGAGTTTGTTTTATATTCAGTAGAGATCACAGTCAAACGGAACGATCACGATTTCAGAGCAAACCAATTGAGTGAAATGATATTTCACTCACACGAACATCCATTGAGAAATCATTTCTCTGCGTCTCTCGATAATGAATGTTTTTGAAATCACCACACAATACACCCGAGTACCAGATTCCACACACATGTGACACGTTAAACATAAAATCGAAAAATTCCTCAAAAGCAGTTTCGCGACAATTCACCTGAAATTCATTCACAAAAGACGACTAGTTCAACCGACAGACGATTCCGAGTTATCACAACTGGGCCAACAAAATGAAATTGACAGTTCGTACAACGTTTCCACAATGGAATAACACAAAAACTCTGTCGACCAATAACGCCAGACATTTCAACCAATCCATATTTCCACCTGATAAAGTGAGTTTTCGCTACACAATCACTTATTTTTGGCAAGGAGACCGGTTCACGAAACGACCTTTTTCGTCGACCATCTTGAATGAGTCATTAGCGAATAGGAAGGCAGGTGTTACCTTCAAATTTAACTGCCTTAATTCGAACGGACAGAAATCTATGGTGTATATAATATGACATTTTAATCTACTACTTACATGGCAATTTTTTCAATCAGCATTTAAGCCGTATAATTAAAATTGATAAATTAATTACACATACAACAACAACACACCAAAGAACCCATCAACATCCAACCACTACAGAAATTATGGCAAACTGATCAGAGGTTTGGCAATCAGTCGTACCAACCTCATATCTCGAAATTTTTAACTATTTCAAAACGGCTGTCATGATCAAGAGAATTGATTTGTATACAAATGAAAAGCTAAAAATAATGCATATATTATTTTAAATCCGTCATTCAAATAGTTCGAATAGATCAGCTGTTATTATTAAAATAATACTTTAATGTGGCCGTTGATGAAAAGTTTTATTTTAGAATTAATACGGGATGGTACACCTGAATTAACTTTGTCGTCTGCTTATGTTGTCTGACTGAAAGAAGGTTGTTTTTTTTTTAAGTGAAAGATGTCTGCAACAAGGGACGTTAGTGGTATCCTTAAAAAAGTGCGAGAAATTTTTCTCGGCCGAAAAAACGTCAATTTCTTAAGATTTCAAGAAGGCATCTCGGCACGGACACAACCACCACCAAATTTGCCAGAAGGTTCTAATCAAAAGTTAGCTGAAAATTATTACTACTCTAGAGATGCTAGAAGGATTGTGAAGCCTGATAATTTGCTTTACCATGCAAACACAGTACCAAGATTGACAGAAGGAACAGAAGCAAAAGAATCACATACTGTTGGACGTACTCCAGGCAGAGTTCATATGTGGGATGCTTAACATGAATACATAGAGCATGAAAAGTTGTCTTTCATTATTATAATGCCAGAATAGTGAACATCTAATACAAGTGTAGTGTAACATACTTGAGTTAGCAATATTACCAAATTTCAGTTTTATTCAATACAACATGGATGGCACAAGTTATATGAGTATATAAATAAATTATATAAAAAATAAAATAAATGTTTATTGGATACATGAATTTATACATTTATAGCAGACTCCTACAATATTAGACATCCACATCAAAATTCCTCTGATTTGTTCAAAAATTCATTTAACTTTAAAAATTAATTTGGTCAGCAATATCAATAATTCTTACCTGCAGTTTGATATTGATTATTTAACCTTGCATGTCAATTGTATGTAAATATTACATGGTACATACTTATTTATAAAAATCATGAGAAAATTTGAAGGTAAACTGATACTTTTAAGTGGTTAAATGGTTTATTCATATAATACCATTTATACCAACATTATTTATATTTAGATGAAGTTGAAAAACATTTTGAAACTGATTTTTGGGGGTTTACACATGCAGATGACATATGTTACACAAGTAACAGAATTTTATGATTTTGCAAACAGCCTACTTATTTGTCAATGGTTAACATTGTTTTTGATTTTTGCCCTTACCACTTATTTCACACTGCACACAACAGTAATAAAACTTTACAATGCATATACCTGGTATTCTCAAATAAAAAATTAATTTATTAAACATTAAGGGCTAATTTATTAAAATAATAAAATTGACAATGAGTTTTAATTTAAAAAAATGGAAATATAAAAATTAGATTTAACTTAGAAATAAAGACTTTTTACACTGTACTGCTCAAATGTTAAACACTTGCCCCCATGAAGTCCACAATAAGGAAAAAATTTATGGAAATTCTAACTTATTTCTTTCAGTACATTTTCAAGACTTACTCACTAGGCAGAATTTAGATTACATTATTCAATAACAAGGGCAGCTGCAGCGTAACTCACAGATGAATCAGACATTTTAAAGCATTTACTGGACTGAGCATAATTCAAAAATTTCATACTCATTTTATTCCCATTTGTTGATGAATTCTGAACATGAGATATTGCCTGAAAAAAAAACAAAATCATAATACAACAGTGACAACAATCACTATCATGGGTAATAATAATACTACAAAAGTAATAATAATATTAAAATAAAAAAAATGATAATTTCAAGAACAGATAGTATTGCACAAAAGAAAGTTTAACTACCTGAAGTAAAACTCCAATAGGATGCCTTCCACAGATAGTATTTCCATATTTTTTGAGGTATTCTGTAAAGCCAGCTGGATCTAATTTTTCTATTATATCCATACCCTAAAATTAAAAAAAAAGACCATCTCACAAACTTGAGTTTACCAAATATATATACAAATTAAAAGATAATTTGTTACTATTTTCAATAACAAAAATTTCAAAATACTTACAGTCTCATCTAATGTTTGAATTGCCTCATGAATGTAACCCCAGCTCTTATTATAATAAGTGTAACGAAACCTCTCACCCCAATGACAGAAATCAGATGACACTACAAACAAATTCTGTGGATCTGCTAAATAAGGAGCTAAAAGCTTTCCATATTGCATTTCTTGCTTTGTTGTTAATGAACCCACTAATATAGGCACAATAGTGAAATTATTTTTAAAATCACTCATCACTTTGGCTATGTAAGGCAAATGCATCTCTATGCTGTGCTCAGCTTCATCAGTAGCTATGCTCATTTCATCAAATTCACCTGTGGCTTTCAATTCATTATAAACTAGAAGGAAAGAAAACCATGAGAAATTTGTATTTATAGCAAACAAATAAATAAAAAAATTCTATATTACCTTCTTGATCAAGTGTTAAGTCATAAAAAGGAGTTTGATACTTTGATGCTGGACTCAGTGCACACACTAAGAGTCTGACATGGTGTGAGGGTCCCAGAATAAAAATACGTTTAACAACAGCTGGACTGATCTGCCTATAAGCAAAGGCAGCACAAGCTCCACAATATTGATATCCAGCATGAGGAGCAATTATAGCTCTTGCTGGACCATGTGTAAGTTCTGCTTTACTCATCCACCATGTAAGCTGTTGATCTAATTCTGTGGCTGAAATAACAAAAATTTCGTTTAGGCAAGAAGACAACATGAAAACACTTGTGTAGACTTATTTGGCTATATATTACTTCTGTGTTTATTAGAAATTGGGATGGTGGGAGTTTTAAATTTTATAAAATTTGACTTGGACTGCAAAAAGTGAACCACTCAATAGCTCATTCCATAATTTGAATACATTCACAGAAAGTATGACCAAAACGAAAGTCAAGTCTCGGCAAAACAAAAAACGATAATGCACAAAGGAATAATGACAATGATCTACATATCCCAAGGTTAGCTGAACTACCCTACAGTTATTTTGATACAATAGAGAAAGATAATTAATCGGGGGTCAATGAACGATGTATGAAATACCTGATTCAGAGTACCAGCTGTTGGCATGCGTAGCTCTTCTTCTAGGCATTATTAAAAAAAAATAGTAATGAGAATCCGCTGGCGTTTCTATCTGGAGAACTTCTACACCCTCCACCAAACTAATAAGAACCAACGTCCCCTAAAAATGCTACCGATCAAAAGTTATGCTTAGTTACCAACCTAAAAAAGTAAAATAAGCGAGAGAAGTTGATCACCTGTGCTTATTTAATTTATGACCGGGGCTGCTGCAAACTAGCATGTGGTGTTTGATGAAGTCTCGTTGGTCTTGGCTGTTGGTTGAGCCATGACTTAGTTCTTTTAATAGGAAGTGTAAGTATTGCAGTGTTCAACCCGGAAAGTCATGGATCCCTTCAAGGAGAGAGAAGACTTACAAAGAGGGGAAGAACAAATACATATAATAAGGCGAAATGAAAATAGAAATGAATTGCCTCGGGTGAGTGTTTAACAGTGAATAATTCAAATTTTAATATCCAAATGCTTGAGTTAAGAATTTTTTTCAGCCGCTCACAAATGAAGAAATAGAACTGTGGAACAATTGCTTGAAAACTGGATTTTTCAAAACGGGGGTACCCTTTGGTATTTTGAGTTACGCACTGGGAAAATACATTACAAGAATGGGTCAGTTTACTTATATTCTAATTCTGTTTCTTCCGAAATACCATTGCAATATTACTTAATATTTTCTTTTCATTAATTGCACATGCTGCAATTCTACAGTTCCTAAAAAAGTACCTGTTACTGAAACGACTCCTAAGAGTCTCTTAGGAACCGTCGCAATATTTACAATAAATTGCTTCATCGGATCAATTTTTTATGCCCCAATTTGTTATGAGAAACTCAGAGAAAAATTCGAGGATACTCAGAAAAAGATGAATGTGGCAAGAGAAGAAAAAGCAAGTACTTTAAGGGGAACTGAAGGGCTTTTTGGGTTTGTATATTTCTAAAAATTTTATACATTTTAACTTATGTTAAAACTTTCTCAAACAAAAAAAACTTAATTTTTGTTTTAGGTCCGATGATTCATTTCAGAGTAGTTTGGATACCAAAGCTGATGGGCCACTGGGCAGTTTCTCACACTTAAATTTAGATATTAATTCATCAATTGTTGAGAATATATCTGATGGTGTAGTACCATTATTTATTAATTTGATTCATTAAAAAATTCATTATTTTAAGTATAAAATTTTTCAGATATAAATATTCTTGATGAAAAAACACCTGTAAAAGGTCCAGAAATGACCTATGAACAATTAAGGTGGAGAAACAGAAACAATTATTCAAGAAGCAGTTACCCACTTTCATCTGATTCAGACAGGTATGAAACAAAATGTGTTCTTTGGTATTCTGTTTTTATCATTTAGCCTCTTTTATTTTAATGCTTATATATAAATTAATGCAATTGTATTCCAGAATAACAAAACAAAGTATAAGTGATACATCTTTAAATAAAGCTCCACCTCAAGATATTGCACCTCCAAGACCAAAAAATAAATATGGTGATGATATGGAATGATTGTTTTAATATAGGTAAAATGTAAGGTATTTTCATTTATACAGGCTAGTAAGAATGTAGGAATTTTTATTTGATACTGATAATCTTTGGATTGGTTAATATTCATTTGTTTAATTCAGTTTTTGTGTGTATCTCATTACAATTGATTTACAAAAATCTAAATCAATAATACTATAGTTCATAGAATGTTGGTAAAATAAAAATATATTAATAATTTACAATTATTTGAAGTCAATTACTTTCCTTTACATAATTTTTATTAACAAAATACACTGACAATTTAAGTAATATTCATTATCCTCACATAAATATAAAATACCAAACAGAAATTAAATGAAAAAATGTAACATATTGCTATTAATATTTTTAATAATATTAAATTAATTTTAATAATCCATCAAAATGTATGTAAGTTGCGACACATACACTTGGAAATAAATATAAGTCTAATAAGTCTTAAGAAAACAAAACCTATAAATGACTACATCAAGGCATTTAGTAAGATTTAGTTAATGTAAAATAGAATAAATACTGTGGGTATTAGGCATCGGTTTCTGTGTTTGTAGCAGAGTACAACAAGTACTTGAAACCTTTAAAATATTAAAAAAGCAAGAAAAATCCCCTTTAATTTCAGTACACATTTTTAATACTACGAATATTAACGAATATTGCCGACGGTAAACGAAGTTGCCGACTGTTGTGTTTACTAAGCGGGACTCGAATGCCCACATGGTCTGAATTTAAGAAAATATGCTTCGATACTTTTTAATAATTTAGTTGATTTGTTTCACGTTCGAGTTAATTTGCTTGCAAAATATTCACATTTCCGTACCTCACTTAAATAAAGTAATAATTCTTTTGATAAAATGGGTAAAGAATGGAGTTTGTCCAAACTCAGGGTGAGTAAATTGCTTTCAGTTTATGATAAAAGCTGTAAGAAATAGACCGAGTGTATGTTAAATTACACATATTAAATTGTGCCCACTGTATTTTTTCTATGTAACGCTTATTTATAGAGAGTAACAGATTTTGTAAGTACTGACAAAACGTTTACCACTTGCAGGAACTGGTGCACGCAATTTTATCAAAATCAACAAGAACTACGAAGCGAATTGACGAGCTGAGAGAAATCATTCATTACCAAGATGTCTTGTTTTACACCTGGCAGATGATGAGTAAAATATTACCTGCTGATAAAAATAGTGATAATATATATATGCTTAATGCAATTGAATTACTAGAAATTACTGCCCCTCCCAAAAATGAAAATAGTGATGGTGAACTAATGGGTTTTAATAATGGTAATATTAAATATTTTTATTTAATAAATAATACATTTAATAAAAGTATTTCAGTTACCTTATCATTAATTATTTTAATGTATTAATTTTAGATAAAAAATTTGTGTTGGATAAGGCACAATTAGGGAAAATGATGGGTAAAGTCTGGCGAGCATTGATTAATAGGGATATGACTCCAGTTATACATCAGAAATTGTTGCTTTTGTTATTGGAGTCTTATTTGTCCAAAATTGACAAACCAATATTTTTAACTGATTTTTTAATGACATCTATGAATGTTAATGGAATTATTGCTGTGTTAGCTTTGGAGGGTGTTTCACAACTTATGCAGAAGCATAACATGTAAGTTGAATTTAAAATTTTATATCATAATTATGAAAAATATTTCAAAACTCATTTTAATTTAATACTTTTTTGCCAATAAATATTTGTTACAACAGAGAATATCCTAATATTTATGGAAAACTATATTCAATGCTTGAACCTGAGGTTTTTCACAAAAAATTTAAGTCAAGGCTGTTTTACTTGGCTGATATATTTCTTTCATCAATGTAAGTTTTTGACAAAATTTCCAAAATTGTACCAATATTGTACAATTGCAACTTGTTGATTGATTGTGATTTATGTCATTTTAGTTACTTACCTGAAAGTATAGTTGCATCTTTTGCAAAAAGATCAGCCCGTTTGAGTTTAAGGTGTGCTGCATGTGACATTCCAATGCTGTTGAGATTTATTGGTAATTTATTGATCAGGCATCCAGGGCTGAAAAAAATGATACATCATTCTGAAGATCTAGAAGGTAAGTACTACAATAAAAAGTAGTACAAATCCATTTTTATTTATTTTATACTTAGCAAAAATGGTTTGTTAATGTTTTCTTATAGTGCCCAATGATCCATTTATTGAGAATGAAAGTGATCCAACAAAGACATGTGCTTCACAGAGTTCGCTTTGGGAAATTGCTCTATTAAAGAATCACAGTCTTCCTAGCATATCATCAGTGGCTAAATTTATTGATTCCAATTTACCCTCAGTGGAATTTGATCTAAGTGAGGTTTTGGGAAAAACATATGAAGATGTAAGTTGCAACTCTAATTAGAAGTATTAAGTGGTTGTACTTTATACAGGTTAAAATTTGCATCAATCCCATCAATGTATTTTTAGAAGTGACTTGTATTTCTTCTGTTTATTTATTTGAGAATGTAACTTATTGTAATTTTTTATTTTGACAAAGGTCGATGAAAATTCTCATTTTTTAATTTGTAAAACATGTTTAACAACATTTCAATTTTCAGATATTCAATGCAGAGAGGAAAAAGAAAAAAGGAGAGAAACCAAGTTTGACTTTTGAAAGACCACAAGAGATTGGCAAGCTCAAAGATGACAAACTATATAAACTGTGGCAGTTAACAACATAAAATGAGGTACATGTGTAACAGGTAGTGTAATGCTGCCATGAACTGCATTACCTCAGTTAAATCTGTAAGGTTCACCATCACAGGAAAGAAAGCAGTTTCAAAAGATTCATCTATTTTTTGAATGTTTGAAATTACACACTACTGTGTGTTTACTCTTCCAGGTTTTATGCACAACTCTCTTGGTCCCTATTAATATCTATCTCACATCGCTTAATTGATATTATTTTAGTCATATTTACCATATTTGTAACTTGACCAACCTCAACAAGCATGACAAACTCGACTATCACAATTGTTCCACCTTCAGTGGTTTTGAATTGGAGACTACGGTAGAGTTCTTAGGTATACAACCAAATAACCTGACTTAAATACCATGATTTAATATATTACACACTAGTTGAATGACAGTTAAATTTTGAAATGAAGGGTTCGGCCGCTCTTTGAACCACACAATTCAATTGATTTAAAGTAAAAAGTTTTTTATAAAAAAAAACAACTTCATTGACTTATTTCCTTTACAAGAATATGTATGTGTATGTATATACACATCATATGTAGCAATCACTAGTTACGATTGTGTCCACTTCATTCAGTTGATTTATTGGATGGTTGATTTATTCAATACCAACATGTGAACATGTATTATCTTCTAGTTGACTGTTCATCAGCCCGAGAACCTTCCACCGAAGAAAGAAGAAAGCAAAAGTCAGTCTTTATTAAGCAGTGCTCGAGCCCTCTCTGTCAGTTTTCTAACGCGCCCCCGACTGCTGACAGTGTACGATGGAGCTCCGACACCTGAATTTGAACTCTCTTCAATCTGTTCTGAATCTGAATCTGAGTCGGGACTGTCACTTTCCAGACCGTTTCTTCTTCGAATTTTGCTCGACCTAGTCTGACGAATCGTACTTGTTTCGCTGTTGTCCGATCTGTTGTGAGCTCTTTGTCTTTTCGTTCCCCTATCATAAGAAAAAGTTATGGTTAATATTCGCCTGGTGATAAGTAAAAGTTTTAAGTAACGTACATCTATGGTTTGACATATAAACAGTATGAATTTTAAATATTAACAATTTTCTTGAAATAAATGAATTTCATTTAAATTATGATCAGCCTTTGCAAATTCTTTTCAAAATGAATAAAAATAAAAGGAGTTAGTTCTATTTTTGGAATAAAATCAAAATACATGCAGCACTTAAAGTCGTAACCAACCTCCTAATTAATGGACTATCGTCATCCGAGTCATCGGATGAATTTGAACTTTCACACGACTGGTCATTGTACCGAACATTTTGTTTTCCTCTGTTTCTAGTACGCAACTGAAACAAATGCAAAAGGAATGAATGAAGCAAAATAAGACAAATTCGAGTTACTGTACAATTGCATGAACAAATAAAACCTACTTTTCCATTTGGCTTATAAGTGTCTCCAGAGCTTTCTTCGGAACTTGACGATCCCGAGTCAGTTTCTCTTGACCTTCTCTTTGACGATTCCCGGCTGTTGGTAGTTGCATTATGATTGCTTTTAGCATAGGAATGACCATTCAACTGAGCCTCTGAAAAATAAATTATTTGAATTAAATAAATAATTGGAAGGGACCATTGACAAAAAAATATACACTATGATTGAGAAACCAACCGTTTTGTTTTAAATAATTATTTCTTAGAGTTGATAATTTAAGGTGCTCGTCCACTGGATCTTCCGATTCTATGTCGGTGTCGGAGGCACCGTTCATATTTGAAGGTCCAGGTTGATCCAGCTTTTTCTTTTGTAATTTCAGTTTTCGCAATCTTAATTCATCGAGAACCATTTTTCGCCTTGTGGCTTTCCATTGTAGCATTATTTGTTTCATTCTATCTTCAAACATGTTAGATAAGCGTACAGTCATTGAAAAAATCTGAAAGTACAAGTTTATTATTTATCAAGGTCTACTCATATTTTACTCCGTTTTAACTAAATAAATTATATTAAACTATTATGAAATTCATACCCGTGACCGTTTATTGGTGTTATAGTTTTTAGAATTGGCAAAAATCAATCGAACATCCTTGTAAAAATCTCTTGGAGAAGAATAATTTCCTGCCTCAAGTTCCTCCTTGACGGTACCTAAATCCATCGGGCTGTCTATTACCTATTTCGTGAGGAAGAGAAGATTTACGTGAGACCATTTGAAAAGTAAATATTCGAATCTACACTCTAGAAATTGGAGAAATTTAGACTACCTTCAAATAATCAGGGTGTTCGGTTATATCGACCGGCTGTCGAAAAGGAAATGAATCCGAGCGGTCCCACATTTCCCTCAGTAATCGTTCACAAGCGACCTTCCAGTCAAATGACACTTTCCTATTACTCGGTCCTGGTCGATCCAAGTCATTAGTGTCACTTTCTCCCTCACTTGGTGACGAATGGTAGGTATCTGTCAGTTGATGATATACAGCTCCAACGTCCGTTTCTATTCGATCTCTATAAATATTATTTACAATTTAGTACGATTCATACCTATTTATATACAAAAATATTTCAATAAAGAACAAACATACGAAATGATTCTTAAACATAAATCGGAAACAATTCTAGCGTGCTTAACAATTTGACTATGAGCTTCGTTAAATTTTTCCGCGTTGGTCGCCAAGTACCGCACATCGAACTGCACTGCCGTCAATCGACGATAAAAACGATTCTCCAAACGTGCCTGAAACAAATGCCCTTTGTAATCTCAAAACTTTATGCTACTAAACATCTCAATAAATTCAACCAACCTTTATTGTGGAAAGGTCAATTGGATATTCAACAGACAAGGCATAAGTTGGATAGTGATTGAGGTCTACTGGAGCAATGAACGGTTCAGCGATGGCTAAATTCATAACTTTGTTCAAGCCAGCGATTATTCTCCGACAAGTGGCATCTCTATCTCCGTTAGGCCATTCGTCAGACCTTGGACTATACAACAGGGCTTGGGTTTCTTCTGGTAAGACAGGAACGGAGGCCCCGGGTTCTAAAGGTGGATGAGAAGGATCGGGAGGTTCCATATCCCATGGACTCATGGGTTCATCTTCGCCGTTATCCCAACGTGTCAAAAACGACAGAAAAGGACTGTCAGGAACATCGGGATCATGAGGTCTTCTTGCAACAATTTTTCCTTCCCACCATGAGTCTTCTATCATACACCTAAAGCGATCACCTGTAATTTAAAATAAGTTTTTATAATTCTAATTACTAACCAAAAATCAAATGCTTCCTGGTTCACAATCATTCAATTTGAAGTAACCAAATACTTATCAATATTTGGTGTGGTACACTTATTCTTAAAGTTATTTACCCGGCTTCCAATTCCTTTGAATGGCAGTATCGTACGTTTGTTTAAGAACTAAAAAATCTATTACATCAGGCATATCGTGGTATTTGATATTAAAAAATTGTCTAGAATCTGTCAATGAACCGGAATCATTTAAAACAGCCAAACGAAGACAACAAAGACGCGGAGGTCTAATTTCGTATTTTATTCCAACAACCTGTGTAAAATAAATTCAAATTAAACGAATAAACTACTCGGAAAAATTCAAACCAAGATTAAAAGGTCAATCTAAATTTACCTTCACCAAAGTAGGTTCGGACAACTTAAGTTTTAGTCCTTGGCGACCGGCCATTTTGTAAACCTGTTTGGCTCGGACGGCATCTAAATAATATGTATAACCCTGATAAAAGAACATAACTTCATCCCCCATTTGCGGATAATAGGGGGCTTTACGGGGAACCACTTCCGACAACCATTTGGGAGGCTGGAATTCGAATGGGACCTCTCCAACGGCAACGGTGGAAGTCTAGAAATATATTATTATTTCAAAAATTAGTCGCCATATTTAGAAACTTAATCATATCGACAGACAAACTAAATTATGGCATACCATAGGAGAATTGCTTTCTTTTGTGTCTTTATTCTTTCTCCTAGGAGGAGGTGAAGGCGAAGGTGAGATTTTCCGAGGCACCCGTTTCCTCCTCGATCTTTTTGGCGGTTCTAATGAGACTCCATGATCTGCTATCCAATCAGAGTACTCAGAATTTTCATCAGAATCCGATTCCGAACCCAAATCCGAATTTCCGAATGAATCTGACATGGAAGATGTTGACGTGGATGCAGACAAGCTGATGTTTTCAGCATTCTTCAACAGAATAATGCCATTGTTATATGTTTGCATTTACTTTTTGGCTGCTCAAAAACATCACATTTAAAAAATTCGCGAAAGCTACCTCCAACACGTTTTCTTCTCTGGCAGCCCTTGTTTGGTAGGCTCCAACTTTTCGCCTAGTTTTCCTCTTTGGTCGCACATCCACTACAGGTTTTGGAGGAGTTTCTTCTTGCAATTTAAGTTCTCGATCGTATTCCTCTAATTCCGCTGCAGCGGTTGCATCCCTAAAAATGTTTTGAAATTTAAGTCTGCTATAACATAAAAGCTATAAAAAACGTAAGTTGTCTGAAGTTGACTTGAACATACAATTTCAGTCTTGTTTGCTCGAGAATTCGAGGATCAATTGGTTTTAACATTGTTCTCGCTTTCCATGTCATGCAGGAACCGCTCTCCCAATCGCCGCTTGAAAATCTAACCCCTTCTGCATCTCTTTGTCGTATCGTTCGTGTTCCTGAAATTCCATTTAAAATATTTGATTTTTTTATTGATGGGATTTTTATAAATTATCTATAAGTAGCACATCACATAAACTTAGATGTGCACACCTATTAATGGTTGCCTAGAATTTGCTTGACCGTATTGCCTATTAACTAGAGCTTGAATCATGTGATCGATATTGGACCTCGGTGGCTCACTGGGCAGTCCCTCTAAAACTTCTTGCTGTCCTTCCACACCAAAGGCAACATTCGGCACCAGCTGTTCTATCTAAAAGAAATTTATGTTTATTGCAACTTAGAAATAAACTAAAGACAAATTAACAAATAACAAGTAAAATCACATAAATAGGCGGCCTCTTGTCTACTCAAAACTTACTTTACATTCTTCCCTCCCGGGAACTAATTTCTGCATATCCGGAGGATAAGGACATCCGTCGACGTCCACTAAAAACGGTGGAGGCATCAAATGAGGTGCAGTCTGAGTCTGTTCATCCAGAACCCCCAAATTTGCATCCCTGATCAGGGGTCTGTAGTCTGTATGGAAGAATAATTCCCTTGGCAGCTGAACAATACAACAATTTAAAAATTTAATGGTTGACAAAAATTAACCAGCGCGGCCAACATTAATTAAATTAAATTAACTGAAAATTAAAAACACCTTTTTTAATTTCTCACTGCCTGAACCAAATCCGAAGACGAGAATGTGTCCATGAGAATCGGTGGCTGCAAACATTGTTCCATCCGGTGACCATTTGGCGTCGAAAACGGCTCCATGTCCCTGTCCATCTATTGTGTTTTGATGTTGCATCAAATCAATACCTCTCGTTATGTCCCATATGCAGATTAAGCCATCGTGACCTGCACTTAACATTATGTCTGAATCAAATGGATGTGCTTCCAAAACGAAAACTTCATCTTTATGAGCTTTTAATATATGGATTAGGCGTCCTAAAATTAAAAAATGATATTTTGATTCTTTAATTCAATGCTCTTAAAAATTGTACTTGGTCATAAATAAATGTTTAGTTATTTGTGATAACCGACCTGAATAAGAGTCCCACACTTTAAAAGAAGCATCATTAACTGCTGTGACTACATATTTATCGGACCTATCCCAACACACCATTGATACCTTGGGCTTTACTTTGCCGTCTTCTTCAGTTGATTGAGTCCTTAATAATAAGAGCAAAATTGTTAACTTCGAAATATTAATTGTTTCACAATTTTTCAAGTATGAATAGCAAGACAGTAATTTTTACCCTGGTAACTTAGTTGTCATTTCAAGTCGTAGATGTGCCCATTTCTGACGTTTAAATTGCCAGACAATGGCCGTTCCGTCTTTAGACCCAGAAACAAAACGTAAACCTTTATTAGCCCATTGAATGGAATCTACTCGGTCCGAATGCGCCTCGATTTCGTAAACCCTTGTGGGGCCCTCTTCTCCATGCATAGCATAAATTCTGTGTGAAAAACATAAAATCATTAGAAGATATTGATTTATAATATGACCTGAAAAGTAAATTATCAACATACCTGACGTGATGATCTCCACTTCCTGCTGCTAAAAAAGTTCCTCCCGGACTAAAAGAAGAGCATATCATTTGGGCACCTCCTGGTCTCATTTTCTCATTATAAATTATAGGTCTTGTTCTGCGGACAAATTCAATATTGCATTCAAAATTTTTGTTATTCTCCGAACAAATCTTTATGGCGACATATTGGATACTAGTTGTGTACTCACTGAAATACTGTTTCATGCCCAATTGGGTGATGATTATATACCCAAAAAGCAACTGATCCATCTGTACTTGTTGATGTTAAATATCGTACATCTCCTATAGCTCCCGGACAGAAATTCACTCCTAAAATAAAACATTAAAAATTAATATAAACTGTAACACAAAAATATCTATTAATAAACATTGTTCATATATAATTTTATGTATACAATATGTTGATCACAATGACTTTCACCTGTTATCATTCCAGTATGACCAAGAAGAACAGCCACAGGAGCAGTACTCTGCAAACACCACACTCTCAATACCCTATCCAAACTTCCAGCAGCTAACAGAGTATTTTCTACATTTACAGCCATATCTGTGATTTCTGAAGATGCTCCTCTAAGAGTAGCTAATAATCTCCCACTTTGTGTGCTCCAGACTTTAACCAATAAATCATCTGCACCCTAAATAAGATACCACATTCTCAGTTTCACAATTACTTTTTCTACTTTTAAATTTGATTACTAATTTTAAGTTGACTCTTAGTGTAACTTACAGTAAAGACAAATTGACCTGTCCTATCAAAGAGCAGACAATACACAGCAGATAAGTGACCCAGGGTTCTATTATGAAGTTGCATGTGGCAGTATAATTTTGCTGGTATAACTTGTTTTCTTGTAAATGGTCCAGAATTCCGCCTTCCTTCCAATATTCGTACTACAAATTTTTTATGTGTATTCATATATAAGCAAATAGGTAAATGATAAAGTTTTAAAAAATACTTTTTAAATAAATTTACCAATGTGATGTACAGAGTGAAAATCTGAAGGATCACAATAAGGAACACCATTGTGTCTAGCGGAATAACGCCTCAAGGGAACAGAATGTGGTACTGATGAGATTCGAAGTAAACTCTGCCTACTAGCTCCCAGCAGTGAGAAAATACCAGGTACACTTGGTGGATATTCTCTATCTAAGATTGGGCAAATCCTTCTACAAATCTCCAACAAATGATCAGGACCAATGTGTGGATATTTTACTGACTATAACACAAGTAAAGCAATTCATTTTTCTACAAGAAATGTTTTTTTGAACAACCACCAAGCTAAATTTCTATGATTCTTCTTACCAATTGATTGAATGATTGATTGAATTCATTTCCTTGCCAATCAAATTTTGATGGTAATAAGTTGTTCTGTTCCAACTCTTCCTTCAAAACCTACAAAGGCATTATAAAAGTATAAAAGAATTCAACAAAATTTAGATAAACTGTTGCAATAATCTGCAGCCCAAGAAACGTTTAATTTTGTTTAATAACTGTAGTAATGAATTCAAATGTAATTTGTTGTTCCCTGGGGATTCATTTTTGTTGAAAAAATTGTAGAACGTTTAACTTAAACAGTTCAATAAATTCTTTTGTACGGTAACCTATCCACCACAAACATTTCTACAAAAAGGCAAAACAAATTACCCAATCCGTTTTGTAAAACCAAGTACTTACTTCTAAAGTTTTCTTACATGGTCCCCCGCTCAAGAATTTGGCGATAAGGAAATATAGTTCTGCGAAAATCAAATAAAAGTTACAAAATAAATGAATTCACATCGGTACCCTCCACTGAGGCAAAGGACTTGTTTATCAAATTTCTTCAATAAAAACCTAAATACCTGAGGCTGCATGAGAACGGTGATCCGTGCCGGAAAAATCCATCCCGTAATAATAACCGTTCAAGTCGCAAACAATAAGCTCTTCATCATTTATTAAGTATTTTTAATACTCTCATTCTGAACAACAATAATAATAAATGTCAGGCCATTATTTCAATATGGCGACTGAAGACCACTTGAATCAACATCTCGATTTTATGGTGATTCGGAACGTACTTTCCAAACAATTTAAGAAACACACGTACTTATTTCTTAAATTCCTAAATTAATTACCTAAATACAAATTTTTTGCATATTTTCAGTATTACACCTGAATTTCAATTCAAAACTTTCGTCCCATGAACTTTTCCAAGTTATCGTAATCCGCAGCGTTCCGTTCAGTAATGGAGTTTTCACTTAACTCAAGTTAAAATTTTGAAACTTTGTGAAAACTGCATGCTGTAATGACTACCATTCGTTTAGGAGAATTTCAAGCTACATAAGAACCAACTTAAACATTAATAAACCTAAAATGTGCTTTTGGGGCTTGATCACAGAACTGTGTTTTGTGCTATCTCAACTTTAAAATATCCTCTCTTTTTGTTTTTCACATTCTTAATTCGCAAGAATTTTTCACGCAACTTTTCCCTTTGCAGCTTTACAAATACTATTTGCTTTTTTTTCAAGAAAAAGTTAATTCTTTTTCAAGAAAAATGGAATTCCATCAAGAATTCTAGTAATCAGATTGCTACTATGGGAGCGATTTTTACGTCAAGAAATGTTTTGTCCGTTAATCTTAAATTAACGAACTTGGACGTCAAATCTGGGAACACGTCTGAATCTGCTACAAGACTGGTGTAACGAAAACATTAGCCTTGTTTTTGTTGGAGGGCTGTACTGGAAAGCAGATCCGGATTGGATTGTGATGGATTCTAGTGCAATTTATATTTCTTCCAAACCAATGTTTCTCACCAATTTTAAGTTTAAATTTTAGGCATTTATAACTTTTGTTCAAAAACCAAACACGTTACTTAATTTCCTAGTTTTTAAAATTCCTTTAGCCTGCGCATTATAATTTCTTGAGTTTGCACTGAGTGTGTTCTTTAATATCATTCTTTAAAGGCTTTAAAATTAGTTCAATACGAATTAGGTGAGAGGTAAGAAAAAATTAAAACAATTGAAGTTTAAGAAATATATAGTTTATACATATAAATATATATGTTTGACACAGTACAAGAACGACTTAATGTGAGCCCATGGTACCAGTTACTGCATTCAGGTAACGTAAACGTTTGTTACAAGTGGAAGACAATTGACGATGGCAACGCCTACTTCGAAATTATTACCGTGAAGAGTTGACTTGTTAGTACTTTTCTCAAATTTGCTCACCTAAGCTATAAAATATCATTTTCACATATAAATATAATTGTCGAATCAAAAATGTAAAACTTTTTTGATTATAAAAATCGTACTCCTTAATATAACTACATATATATATACATTTACTTTCATAAATATTTCTTGTGCCAATACGAATACCATTCTAATTTAAAAATTTTACAACTTCGAAGTGTCTAATAACAGTTTTTAGTATTTCATACAAAACACAACAGATAATATTAGTTCTTGAATGCAAAACAGTTACTTTCCTGAATAGCAACAATAATTAACAGAAACTAGACGTAGAAAGATAAGTCAATTGTGCAATCGTAGAATTATAGAATCACTTCAAACATCAGTATAGGGATAAAAATTATAACACCTACATAAATTCATGTTTTATGTAAGCAAAAGATCAACAATGTCGTATGTGCTTCGTAAAATTCTGACACATTTAGTTAGTGTACAACCACCAGTCAACAAGATAAAAAAATAAGCTTTTGGATTCTTGAATAAGCTTTTAAAGTTTTACAAATAGAGAAAACAGTGTGAGAAATAAGTTCTTCATTACTTCTGAATATTATGCAAAAGAAACCATTATTTTTTGCAAAACAGCAATAACAGCAAATATTATGTAAACTTTTAATATTGAGATCAAACTTGTTTTCCGATATTTGAAGAAATTATTTGAATATCTGTTGCAGGTAACTTATTTGGTTATTTCATTGATCTTTCATTGCAATGTGATAGTGAAGTAAGAAGCTCACACATTTGAAAGTTTTTTTACCTAACGTTATTTTTATCAGGCAGAAGGCAAGATTTCACAAAATAACCATTTTGAGGAAATACATTTTTTTTACTTTTAAAAGCAGTTCTAAAAATCTAAAATATCTGTTTATGTGGTCTTCAATTTTGCCTTATAATATGTGTTACGCATTCTCTGTTTGCATTTGTTAGTTTTTCTCTAACAATCCTAAAATAACTAACACTATTTAAATCTTTATGAAATAGACTTTTAACCTTCTAAGTTAAACGCGACAGCCTGTCCGGGGCGGCATTTGATTTGGATCTGTAGAACTAAACTCCAATTCATTGGCAACGACTGAATTCCTTCGAAAAGGCCACTGAAACTTGACGTCCAAACTGTAGAAAAGAAAAGAAAATACCAAAGCATTAAACAAAGATAATTAGAATTAAGCCGCAGTAACAGTTTCATATTAACAAGAATTAATAAACCATCAAAATTTTTCAATAATCAGTAGTTAAATTCCAAAATAAATTTCTTACCCCACAAAATTTTCCTCCAAACTGACATGCTGATAGTATGTTACTAGTTCAATGATGGACTTAAAAAATCGAGACAATGACAAGTAATACGATGAAGTTCCTTCAACGTATTCCTCGTAGACTTTCATATGCTTCACCTTCTCATTCGTCCTGAAATATTATTAATGGCAAAATTACTTGAGGTCCATTATAAATTACCACTCATTATCACAGTCTCTTAATATATAGTAAACTAACTTTAAACTAATAGCAAAAATTGTTTCCGACGGATTTGTAGGTCTCTGAGGACGAATCCTAAGTAGGTAGGTTCCGTCAATTTCATTTTCTAGAAGGCTAGTTGCAGTCTTTCGTCCCATTTCCCCAACGAACCATAGGCATTCCTTCAGTTGTTCAAACGTTGAGCTGTCATTGCTGGATGGAGAAGGCAATGCACACACGGGCGGTGTGACTGATCTCTGAGAATTCAAATTGGGAGGAAATCTCGGGGGCGGTAACTGAGGAACCCGCGTCAATCCACAGCGACCACAGTAAGGAATGCAAATTTTGTGGCAGTTGATCTGACACCTTTCACATTGGTAACCCTGATAAATTTTTCCCTTGAGAAATTTACTGCAATAACTGCATGTCGTTGGCTTATTAAATGTATACATTTTAAAAACGTGTTCCGTGTTACGGCAAACCGAAGGCTCGATGTTATCCCTAAAAAAATTGTTTCATTATCAATTGTCACTCAAAAAAAAATTTAAATCCTGATAGTAACATAAAGTAAAACTTACAAGGCTTCTGATATGGCATTCATAAACTTCTTTTTAAATTCTTCCGTTCGTGAGTAACATGTGTACGCCGTAAGTTCGGCCCTGTGCACCATATACCACTGATAGCTCCATCTTGCATCTCGAGTCAAAATTTTCTTCTCAATGTCCTGTATCTTGTACTCATCTAACCTAAGACATTCTCTGTAACAATACTGGTCACCCTGAAATAAATTGACGGAAGTTACATTTTATTCTTGTAACAAAATTACAACTCCATCACCAATAAAATTTGATTTGACACATACTTTTAATGCCTTACACATAACCATTACTCTGTCGAAAACAAACACGTAACGGACTTTTTGTTTCTGATCATTGTGAGCCTTAATTCTTAACTCTCCGTCGAGAATAAGACGTCCGTAATCCTTGAGTGTGAAATCCGGTGGCATGTGCCAATCCGAAATACTTTGTTCAATGTAGGCCAATATAGCTAAGGCATCACTATCTCTTTTAACTTCATTTATGTATTGGGCTACATCCACCATTGCCTCCTTGGCTCTTTCCAATCCCCTAAAATCTTCGTGGCTCTACAAAAAGTACAATATTACAATGAAGTACATTGAATATGCAAATACATTTATTGCTACAAACTACAAAAAAATTATGAAATTTACCATTTGAGTTTCACTGACTAGTTTGTCCAATAACAAATGATATTTTAATATACGTTGCATCGGAACAGATAAAATATCTCTTAGTTTGAATTTTCCATTATTGGCTTCTTGCTGACACCGCTGTAATTAAGTAATGACGGATCTTAATATTCATGGTAGTGCAAATTAAATTTTTGTAGAATCAATACTTCCGCAATAAGGATAATCATTAAAATTTAGTAAAAAAAACAATGACGTTCGGCGGTATTCATCTTTTTCAAATTATGGTCATCTCACTGAAAGTAAACCGTGAGCCCAAATTCATACTCACCTCAACTTCATTATTTACACTTTCATTCCTTGCACACAAGTCCTGTATTAGATTCTGAGCATTTGTTAAATTGGCTATGTAATCGCCGTAAACTAGAAATTTTTCTCTAAAATTGAGGAAAACCTCACTTAAACGAATTATACCGTGTGGCGCGGCTGATTTCCTGAGTTGGGTCAAAAAAACTCCATGGATTTCATACAATTCCTGAAATCAAGGTAACGTTTTTTAAACACTCATTACAAACACAAGAAAATTTGCAAATTATTGAGCGACATAATTCACCTTAATGTGAGCAAAAATAATTTTAAAATCATCTTCCCTAATGACTGATGCCAGTGGTCGCATAAAACTTCTTTGTAAACCTCCAAGTACATCTAAGTAATTTCTTTCTGTCTCAATTAATTCGTTAATTACATAGTCCCTTTTTTCTAGACTTGCAGGCAATGTAGATGGAATCTGTTAAAAACACACAACACACATTAGTCATTGAAACGAAATGGATCGGAAAAATATAACAAAAGCACAGAATTTAAACTTGTACAAATTTTTCATGATAACCATAAATCAGCACATACTGTGACATAATACAAAAAAAATTAAAAGCAGCAAAGTAACATAACTTACATGGGGTAGTGATATTCTACTAATTGAACACAAATCATGATATATTTCTTCATTTCGCATGTTTACATGGTGACTGCTATATTCCACATCTTCAGGAGGTAACACATTAGAATGAGCAGTTCCACTGCTATAAAATCATACAAATAAAAATCTAAACATTCACAACACAATGGTGCTCAAATTAAGAAAAAATTGTGCTCTATGAAAAAACATTTTAAAATTATTTGAGAAATGAGAACTAATTACAATATCAATTGGGTGAGTAATATCTAATAACCACTTCTGCTTATATTTTTTTACTTCTTTCTTTTGCTATATATTATAATCAGTTCTTATTTGTCAAATTTCAATTTAAATTTAAAGCAACAAGCAAGAGCCAGGAGCTGGTAGTAGTTCTTAAAAATATTGATGTGCCAAATATTCAGACTTCCATCATAAGATAAGCAATCAGTGCAAAACTACTGCTGCAGTACAAAATTCATACTAATAAATTACAATTTTTTTGAAAATAAGAGAGAAAACATATCATCAGCAAGTTTTTGATGTTTAAGTAAAATGTGCCAAGCTCCAACAATGTTTTGCTTAGAATACCAATGTAAAATCAACAATTGCTCATGACATTATATATTATTGAAAAAACTGGAATGAATTGTTACCAGTAGTATCATATATCATGAGTTTAGAAACTAAAGCTCTCAATTAATGTAATTCCAGTTATTTCATATTTTCATAACAAAAATCTCTACAAAAATGGTAGGCACTCACAAAAGTTTAGGGAATGAAAATAATTTATCTGCTGTTAAATAATAAACACCAACTAATGTAAGAGTAAGCTACTGAGTGATTACTATGATAATTAGTAATTATTTAAGTCCCCTAATTAGACACTCATTTGCTACTCAATGTATATATAAAAAACACAAATAAATGATGCAGTGGAATGCCTTCAACTGTTGTGAATGCTCTACAATTGCTACTTGTAAATGACACACTGATGTAATACAAAGTGAAAACAGAATAAAACGGGAACCATCTACTGTAACCAATTCATATACCTGTGGAGGGAATGAGAATGAAATATAGCAAAGATCTTCATAGATCTCCTCATCATGATATTCAGGGCAGCGAATTGTAAATTTCATCCAATTGTTGGAGTTAAGACTAGAAAAGGAATTAGATTTAATAATATGATGCATTATAATTTTAAAAAAATAGCCATGAAGTGTGACAAAAAGGATCATTGTTTACTGCAGACATTTAACATGTGTGTCAGACTACACAATTATTTCTACAAAGGTGGAAAGTTATTCTACAATTAAGAGGAATTCAAACTTGTTACATAAATCTTATAATTGAAAAATAGGGCCCCATGATTTGTAGTTTGTTTTTTTCCTTGCAATTACTTTCAACAACTCTTTAAAAAAATACAATTGTACATAAGTTAATATTTTATGTTAAACTTACCTAGAGCTCAAATCTCTGTATAAGTCATCTTGTGATGTTCTATGTTTGACCAATGAAAACCCACTGTTAAAAAAATTAAGCTTATTCATTTATTTTACCACTCCAACAAATAATTTTCAATTGTGTCAATAATAGAAAATAACAAACCATATGTTTTTCTTTTTGAATTTTGGTGAAACAGAGAGCTTTGATAATGTCTGCAGGACTCTCAGGAAATCAGTGAGATCATATAATCCTAATGGTTCAAATAAATCACTCTCTTTTAATCCAAACACTTCATGAGATGCCTGAAGAAATATCTTGATGTTTCTCAAGCAAAGAAACTGAAATTAAAAATATTCATTACAGTCAAAATGAAATATTTTATAAATTGTTGATTAAGAAAATGATAGTTAACAACAAAAGTTCAAGACATTCTATAGGTAATACTCTGTAAGGCAAAATTTTTCTTTCAACACTTTTTATGGTACAAATGACATTTGTTAGTACTTAGGACTGTAATAATTAAAACCAATCAAGCAATTTGAAATGACACCACATGTATGACATTACTATTTTTTTGTGTAGAGCACATAATGAGTTTCTTATCAATTACTTATTACCCGTAAAATGGTTACGCACCTGAGCCAGACGTGGCTTTTGGTTGACATCCTTCGTATCTATGCAACCCGGTTCAATAACATTTAATAAATTGCACAATATAACACCGTCCCTCAGAGTTAGAGCTAAATCACCAGCTTTTGCTTGGGCTCCATTAGCTATGTGATCACTTCTTAAAACTCCACAACGTGTTAACCAATTTGCGCATTCGCGCCAAGGCTCAACCACGGCACACATCTTTCCTTCAGAAACAATAAAACAAGCTCCAAGCAGTGAAAAATGACTGTACAAGGTTTCCCATTATTACAAAAAAATTACGAAGTAATTAACCCCCAGTTGATCTTTCCAGGTTGGCCAACAACTAGGCGCTGCCTTTCCGTGTGAGTTTTTTGTCTGAGCTAAGAAACTGATTGTAGAAGGCAGCGAATATCTCAGAATTTAAAAATGGAGGGATAAGTTGTGATTAATTCAAAAACAAAGCCGATTTGTGCTCAATGTGCCTCAGATTTTCAGCGTGACATTTTATGTGCCCAATGGATACCTGTAAAGAAGTAAGTAGATTTAAAAAATATTGTTTACATTCATAATCGATTATGATCTGTCATATATTTGAGTTTCGGCTTTTGACGGAAACGTTTTTCCAACGTTTTTTTCGTGCAATATTAAAATGAGGTGTTTTTCCTTGTAGATCGATGGACCCAATGATATGCTCATCTGGGAAGACCTACTAAATCTTGAGTAAGTGTTTAAAATACAAATTCATTTGCTAAACGGTCGATTTGTGAGTCAATCTTCTCTGCATGTGCTCCACCTTTGCCGCAACGTGATTGCAAATCAATTTCCTTACAATACTTTTTAACAATTAAAGTCAAATGTAATCGAATGCCTATATTAGGATTGCTAATAAAACTTGATTTTAACCCCTCAAAATTTTTTAAATTTTGGCAGTAACAAATGCAACTTCTATTACTTCCTTACTCTATACATACATATAGGTTATTAAATGTAACAAACCTGAATTTTAGTGTTCACATGTTTGGATAAGCATGTACATGTAAATATGATATATTAAATTGATTTTTGATGGGCACTTTAAAATTTATAATGCAATATTACAGAAATACTAAATCAAATGACTTTACAATGAAAGCCATTATTCAAAATTTTCTTACTTAGAACTGGGACAACTAGTTTGCTTTCTTTGTAAATACTGAAATGACTGATTTGGGCAGAGTCTGAAGGGCATTCAATTCATAATGAATTTTTCATGGGGTTATCTGTAAACAATAACTACCCTTTGGATAAATTACATTAGTTTTAGTCCAGACAGAAGAGGAACAACCCAAGAAAGTTAGATGGATGAATAAAAGACAGAATGTAATAAGCACCACAAATTGTAGGTGGCCATTAACAGGTTTAAATGTACAGTAGTAATTCCTGTGTATGACTCACTGAAAACCACAGGCAGTTAAGTCTATTGAAAAAAAACATTCTACTATTATATTTCCTTCATACAATTACTTCACTTTACTAAATATTAATGAATATATTTTAGTTTAAGTATTTTTATTTCTAGTTGCACTTATGTAAGTTATGAGGATTTGCAAAGTAGGTACAGTGCATTGCATACAACATACTTGAAAGAAATAGAAAATTCTCAAAAAGTTAAAAAGAGCCTTGAAAAATGTCTAAAGTTATATGCAAGGTTATGCAAGGTAAGTATCACACAAGTTTTTTATGGTATAGGTTGCTTTAAATGCTACCATCAACATTTTTAGTTTAATTAAAACATATTTCATTTTAGAAATTTGAAGCTCAACAAAAAATTATAGATAATTTAGAAAAAAATATCAATGAAAAAATGTGTTGTTTGGAAGAATCATATAAAAACCAAGAGAAATTGAAAGGGTTAATTGATATCTACAAAACAGAAAGAAGTCTGTATTCTGGAGACTCAAATTTAGACCTAAAGAGAGATAAAGAAGTGTTGCTAGATATTTGCTGCCAGTTAATTTTTGAGTCAGTCAAAACAAATAATATTAGTAAGTACTGAATTAATACGGATTCAACCATGTTTTATTATTGGTTTCTAAATTTTTTAAATTTTAATTACAGAAAATATTACAAATTTGATACTAAGGAAATTTAAAAAAGACTTAAGTAGTGAAAAGCTAAACTTATTAAAGAGTAGGCATTTAACTGTAAAGAAAGAATTAGCCAAAGCAAAAGGATTCAGTTCTAATCCATTTGAAGATGTAAAACCTTTTAATAATCCTAATAATATAGTTAATAAGGTTGATGATGAATGTGAAGCAATTGAAAAATTCAAAGAAGAGGAAGATTCAAGGAGTAGTTGTGTAACTGATCAAAATGAATCTGTTACATTCAAATTAATTAGTCATGAAACAGCAAAGGAAGAAAGTAATGTGGATGAATTTTTGAGTAAAATTGGCTGTGTTAATTCAAACAATGGTGAAGCAACCGCAGATGCTGGAAGTGAATGTTCCAGAGACAAGTATTCATTTTCCATTGAAGAATTAAATGGAAAAGAAAAGAATGATGAATTACATCTCAGGAATGAGCACATGGATTATTGTCTTCCAGTTATTGATGATTCAATAATAGTCCCCGAAATTCCCGAAATCGAAAAAACTACATTGGGAAAACAGATTAGAGGATGCAATATTGAATGTTCATTAACTCCGAATGGCTCAGATAACCTACTTCCGTCAGAATGTGACACCAGTCATCTGGAAACAAATAGTAGTTGTCTAGAGTACAAAGATAAACAGAATAAATCTTGTTCATATGAAAATATGACCAAAACAGTAGAAAGTCCAATAGAATTAAGTTCAACAGGCCAAGAGAACAATGAAACCAGAAAGATAAATTGCAATTCATTGGCCAGTAATATTGTCACCTTGTGTGCACAAAAAGAGTGTGAGAGCACATCAATAGCAAACAAATTTTCAGAAATTGAAAAATTAAGTGATTCAATCAATAAACCTTCCACAGATAAAGAAACAGAAGTCAAAAATTCCGATTTAGACTGCCGTGGCTTAGGAGAGAAAAAAGAAAATTCAAATAGCGTGGAAGCTGATTCAGCGCCAAACGAAATGCGAAAGTTACCGCAGTTAACCAACAGTATTTTTGATTTACCCGAATGTCAAAATTCTTCAAATTCGACCAAATGTAAAACTAGAACGGTGAACACCAAATATTTTTCAACCGGAGAAAAAGTAGTCAACTCTGAAGAAAGTATTTCACGTTCTTCCTCTGGTTACACCGTAGAATTTCCTTTCGAGAAAAATACTGTTGAAACCAACGAAATTCGAAAAACGGAGCAAGATTTGCCCGAGAACGGTGGCTTAAGTCGTAACACCTCGGCTGCACTTGGCAATAAGGGGCAGAAGACTCGTCTTACAGAAAACGTACATGCGAACAATCAGTCAGACAAAAATTTTAGGCATAACAATTTAGAACCTGGAATAAAAGAAGGAGATTTGTCCAGAATTTTTGAAGAAATGTCTTGCGTAAGACTGCTGTCTCCCATCAGGGAATTTGAACTGGAATCAACAAGAGAGAGGCGAAATGAAGTTAATGAAAAAAGATTTAGTTTGTCTGACCTTCCTCCGACGGTGGCACCAGTAAACGTCTTCAATATGGACTTAAGGAGGAAGCGGACTTATTCACCATCAGAGTCATGTAAAAGTAAAAAAATTAAGGCTGTGAATGTTAAGGCTAGAAAAGTAGAAAGTGAAACCTGTAATTATTTAGACTCCATTATGACGGCAATGTCAAAACAGAATATGGAATTAAAACAGTGCATCTTCAACAAGAGTTCTTTGCCTGACGAAAATAAAGAAGATAAGACGTTTGCGTTGTCAAGTACCGGAAGAGCGTCTAATATTAGGAAATCTGATTCGGAAGTGGAGCCATGGAATTCGAAAACTGTTAGAGATGAATGGAAACCGGAAGCTGAACCTCCGACAAGTCCGAATTGGTGTCAGACTGAAGTTTCAAGGGGTAAGTGTGCTGCTGTAATACGAAAACTTTTCATTAAATAAGAATGTAATAGGAATTTATTTTGTTTTTGCAGACAAAACCTTTGTATCGGAAAGAATATTAAAGAGTGTGATTCAGAAATTTGTCTCTTCCTCATTCACGTCAACAGAAGAAGCAGAAAAAAGTGTGAAGAACAGTATTTCTGTTTTGTCAAATGGTTCCGATGAGATGATCGCAAGGTTGGTATTTCGCTATTAACGATATTTGAAGATGATGTACACAAATATGGTAGATTGTAGGGAATCGTAAGTTTTGCAGAATTCCTTGCCATTCATTTGGACGTCTTTTTGGGTACATGATAAGCTTTTCTTTTCAGAATAATCGTCGGTATGGTTTTTGAAAACGTAAACGAGGAAGTTCAAGTACGGGAAAGACCGGTGCCGCCATTAACAAACACCCAGTACCATCTGATAATTCTTTTGTCTATATTCAAAGCCCACGATCCGAAACGTGAGAACATCATGTTGATCATTCAGTCAAAAATTTCTGAAAAATTATTTCCCGATAATTTTTACTGGCCTGATGATGCCCTAGAAACAGTTTGCAGATTTTACGTGGCCATTTGCCGTAACAGGAATGATACTCTTACCTCTTGGAAATTTTGTGTACAAGCCATGACCACTATGCGTCAACGATGTTGTATTGTCGTCTTCGTGGCTTTAAGTACCTGGCCGGACATTTTGCATAAGGCGTCTGCTTTGAAGGACAACATATTACCTCTAACAGTGGTTAATATTTTTTTACATATGCCGAATGAGTCTCGAAACGAAAATCAGAAAAAGAAATTACTAGGTCTTAAGCACATGTTGAGAGAATTTTATGAATTTGAAATCGAGCACACCATTGAAAAATATGCTGCGAACCTTTTGGATTTGTTTTACAACAGTGAAACGGCTGTGGAGAAAGCATTAATTTTGCTACACACATGCAGAACAGCAGAATGGAGTCAGAAACACATATTGTCAAATTTATGTTCAAAATTAAACGAAAGACCCAATGACTTATTGGGCGCCCGAATACTAGGTGTGCTCAAAGAACTTGTGTCCCAATTTTCCGTGAGAAATAAATGCCTAGCTCGGGATGTAATTACCTGTCTAACTGGCCTCCTAAATTCGAATATGTGTGAGTATTGTTTCTTAGGAAAAGAATGATTGTAAAAGAACCATTTACGTAAGCAATTAAAATAATGTTTTTTGTCTGTTTAGTAAACCACGAATCGGAGGTGAAGGTCATCGAAGTTCTTCTCGGCATGAAACAGCATAAAACAGCCAGAAAAATAATAAACGAATGGACACCGAAGCAAGCAATCAGTGAATCCATGAAAATGGAAATAATAAATATGGCGTCCTTGGATATTCTCAGGGAATTAAAGCAGAACCCTGGAAAGGAACAGTTCGCGAGGAATGACACGAGCAGAAGAGCCAGACAAGTATGGAATAAAAATTTGAAAGGCAAAATGGGAAAGAAGAAAAATCAAAAAAAGAAAAACAAAGGAAATACCAAGATGAAGGGAAAATTACTCGGGCCGGGAACGGTCCTGTAGGTTCACCCGAACCTGAGTTCCTACCTTTTGTACGCTTATAGGCTGTTTGGCAGGGGAGGGGGGTAGAAACAATTAAATTGATGGCACCTTAAGCGCCCCAGTCATATTATTTGTTTTCTTTATTTAGGCTTAAGGTTTATTTATTCTATTTGTTTTGTCGTTGAAAATGTTTGTTGAAAATTTCAGTGCTGATGTAGAAAGACCGAAGTTTAGTTAATCTCTGTCTAAACGTGGGGTCTGGCGAAGTCTGAGGGTTGATAGTTCGCTTCAACACTTCATTTTCATATTATCAAATTCAAATTTTCATTTAATTCTGTCGGTTATGTGTATTGGAGGCTGAAGAATTATTTTATCGCAGAGGAAATTCTGCCCGCAACATTACTGAATGATAGTCGAAACGATCGTAGTTTGTTTCTGTTTCAGCATACTCTTATTTTTTATTTTTTATACTCTCTGAATGTATGCCTTTGTGCAATTTAGATTTTGTAACGAACGGTTCTACTTTAAGGTTGACGAGTAATTTGACTTGTCTTGACATGTCTTAAGCATGTTTAATTACTTTGGCTGTCGGGTCGAGTCCGTTTTTTCTTTTTGTAATATGTGTGAAAAGGTTTGTCCGAGTCCGTGAGAAAAACGAATCTTGAACCAATGGCAATAGGTTTGTATAAACCTACTAAAACTCCCGGGAGTGCACATATTCGCCATAAAACAGAAACATTCAGGATGGATTCACATCTTAATAAATTTTCTTTCGATTAACTGTTGGTATTTGCTTTAAATACCTTTTACTGCACGCATGGATCCTGTACCATATCCTTTTCCTAACAAAAAGGCGTAATCTTCTAATGGCGATGCGTGTAGGTTGACCGTACACCTTGAGGAGTCGACAGGAAAAGAACTTTAACTGATCGGTACAAAAGGTTTTTTCTCATCTCGGTTACATCTCGAAGGATTGGAAAAGTATCCACTTATTTTCTAATAATTGAATTCTGCATTCAACTTACATGTTCCCAGATAAAATTTTGAAGGTCCTATCAAAGGATTTTGGAAAGTTTAGTGACATTAATTACCCGAAGGAATGTTAGGTAGCAATTTAATTCGGTGACCGACAAATTGAAAGATAGGAGACGAAAAACAGTACCATCATAAACAATATAAACGTTTCTATGTTAAAACATTCGTTAATATTTTTTTATTTTTCTCACACTTTCAAATTATGTTATAGCCTGCTTTAACAATTTTTTGTGTACTCAATACATGAGAATTTATGTATTTCACAAATACACTTTAGGTAGCAAAGGAAGTTTTTGTCCTTTTAATAGTCTTGCCGGTGTGCATAATTTCGGAACAAGCAAATGAGTCTTATGATTTTGTTTTTCATTGTTTTGTTTAACTACATCATAGATTTGTTAACACTACTATGGATCTAAACTTTTTAAGAGTTTCTTTACCCGTAAAACCCAATTTTTTTCGTTTTATTATAATTATTTTTTTTTATTTTTATTAATACCGTTATTAGTATTACTTTTTAATTATTAATCATTTCAATTTAAAAACATCAACGACAACGTAGATCTTATAACAACGAAATTCTTCGCCAAATTTAAAAGCAACTTTTTTTAAAAAAGAATATTTTTACTCTTTTTTTCTTATATTGAACAAAGAAAGACAGGTTTAGCTTTTGCCTATGAGTTATTGGAGACATTTTACTTAAAAAAGAGATTCGGGTTTGAATACAAAACAAATAAAACCGTCAGTGAATTGTCTCTTTTTTGTCTTCTCGACAATGACAATAAACCCGGGGTGTCAGGAACTATTTGATTCTTACGAATCATTAGAGGACCGTGTGATTTCATTTGTGTAAATGGATGTTGTTACGGTTAGGGAAATATACAACTACATTATTACAAACACAAACAGGATGATTGCAAAATGTTATGATGGTTCAAATATTGTTAATATGGCAGTCCACATACTACATTTCTTCCCAAATCGAATGTTGACAACAGTACGAAAAGACAGTCTCTCTCTCGATCAAAAAGCAAATAAAAGTTCTGCTAATGGGCTGGGACCCGTCAAACAGTAGGAAATGCCTAAATAAAATGCATATTAAATAGGGAAATACGAATGTTCTAGGACACTCTATGACACGATATACTTTGTGTGGAAGGATTCAGGAATGGTAGAATTCAAATAGGTAGCAGTTCCACACGACGACAAGAATTGGAAGCCTGTTCGACTCGGGTGAAACAAATAAAACTAAAAATATTTTTACAACTAATTACTGTTCACAGATACTTCCTTTATATATTTCATTCGAAACGTAGGGTTGCTTTAAAGCTTTCCTGACACCTCTGATCGCCTCAAATGCATTATTTACTTTATTTACAAAACTGTTTTCTAAACCAAAACTTCCAAAATGTCTCACAAAACATACTTATTGCCTCTCTTGCCTGGTATTAAAAAACTAGTCTTATCATGTTACAATGCTTTTTTCTGTGCGTGAAACAACATAATTTCTTGCAAGTTCCTTGTTAAAAATTGAGGTGTACTAAGATTACGGTTTTATTTAAAAACCCCACAGTTGACAACATAATACCTTGGATAAAACGAACAGCTTTGAATTACCTAACAAAGTTTAAATCTTTACTCACACTTGCCGGTTCATCTAAAATCTCAACATTTCTAACTCTCAAATAAATAAATCGAATAAAAAAGACGCTTAAAAGGTTATTAAGTTCTATTCGATTGGAAAACTTTGTAGGTCAACGAGATTCTATAAGAAAATAATAGCACCTCCACTAGTGAAACCCATTGCTACTTGATTATTCCAGAAGTATGGAAAGGTACAAGATACGAAGAGTCCAACTAATTTATTAATTATCTACGTTACGAGACGCGCAATGTCCAATAACGAAATTTTAATGACGTTATGCTCATCCAATCCGATACAACTTCTTTTTTTCTATCACCTTTGAAAAAGTAACTTAAATCTATACGTCGCAAATAATAAACGTTCTTTCATTTACAAAAATAGTTTAACAACCAATCTACAAGGTATGAAAAATTCCGAACACTTGAAAACTCTAAATATCAGCAATTCCTTTGGTTTTGTTAAAAATTCATGTCACCGCAGTGACTGCGTTTAATATCTAATTAGACTGCTGCTGGATCAACAATACCAAAACCAATTACCTAGGAAGAAAGGTAAGGTAGGAGTAAAACTAATTGTGTAAAAATGGACCAATTTGACTGTTTGCTGAAGAAGCACGACAAGTTAATTTTTTGTTCTGTTGCTAAATATTTTCACTCCTTACTTTGACATTAATAATACTACGTCGCACGGTGACTTACCCACTTCGGTAAGTCCACTTAATTTACTCGTTGCAGTCATTGAATATTTCAATTCTTTGGCAAGTTGAAACTATACGCTACGTAGATGAAATAAAAAATCTTTACGTAATTAACCTTCTAAAATTAAAATAACTCGGTAGTTTCAGGCTTACAAAACTTTGAACATCTTAATAAAACCGTTTAGCTACAAACGCACGGTACGCGGGTACGTATGTGAAAGCCCTTAAACATGCTAGGTATAACCTGACAAATTTCTGCCTTGAACTTCTGATTGTAAAATTTGGCATCCGGTTAAAAAGAACACGGATGCTGTTGTTTCCTTTGTCTAACACTCAAACGATTCGCTTCTAATTCAAATAAAACGCATTGTTCAATGTACCAGATCGATTTCTCACAAGATTTTCGAGACAAATTGCCAGGTACCCAAGTATTTTGTTCGAGTAATCGTTACTTTTGTGCGAATACATTTCCACCACCTTAGAACCTATCATATCAACATGTTGGAACATCCTTCCTAGCTGAAAATGACACTATAGATCGAATCCCTTTAACGGATGTCTGGAAAAGAAATACAAGAATTAGATTTTGATTGCAAAAATAATGATCATTTGAAACTTCCATAAACTCACCTTTTTCTTCGTCCCGTTTAGGAAGTCCTTGTAATAATCGGAACGAATATATCTTTGGTACGTGTCCTGTTTCATTAAGTCATACAAATGAGCCTGAAAGTCGTGGATGGTTAACAAAATTACATTCTTAGGTATTTGTAAATATTTCCATGAGTTCAATGGTTCTAATTTAGGAGCGGATTATACTTACAGCGGCAGGATCAAAGCTCCATCTGTCAGGTTCTTCTAATTTCTTTTTGGTTGAATTGTAAGATCTGCAGTCTATATTTACTTGGGAACTGGCTTCCGGTGCCAGATATTCGGCCCAAATTTCACTAGCCCTGCTGGCAACCTTCTTTTGCGGTAGTGTGCGGAATTCTTGAACGGCTTCCCAAAACCTGCAATAATCGAGTAACAATATACCCCGAATTCTGAATATCACCAACCCTTCCACATTTAAATAAATTTTACTTTAAATTTTCTCCGCTGAATTCTTTTCCTAGAAAACTTAGGAAGTGATCCCGCCCCGCAGGGTCCTGTAGTAATTCTTTCAAACTGAAAGTCCACCTTTTAACTCTTCTGGCAGACAATTCTTTTCTGAAAAAAGAGAATATCACTTTATTAGGTACAAAATCCAAATAAAAAGTGTATTAATGTTATGTATATTAATGTAATGATTAATTTCACTCACATATTTTTCTCTTGCTCCCACATTTCAGGACAGTCGGAAATCCATGGATTACTTAATTCTGGAGCAATGAAAAATGGATCATATTCTGAGTACTGTTCGTAATAATTAATATGCCTGCAAAGAGCCAATACAGAAGTCAGCAACAACCAGTAAACAAGTACAATCTTTTCCAAAAGTATGTAGGTATGTACTTACGCTTCAGCAATTTTTGACACTTTGAAGTTTCTTCTCTCCAAACGACTCTTAAGGAAGGTTACCTGATTTTTCAGTGATTCCACACTGGTTTGACTGCTTTCAGCCTTATTTATTTTCCTGCAGACCTTTTTAATATCGGATTCCGTGGTATTCACACAGCCAGGCTGGAATTCAAAAAAATTTATTATTACTTTTAAGTATAATGAATTCTTTTGACTTCTTGTAAAAAAAGTTTTATCCAACTCACCATTGGTCTGTGAACATCCCAAAAGGCTCTTTCTTGACTATCTAATACCTTTCTTTCTAGCTTATCTCTTTTTTTATCAACCTTACTTTGTGCTTCTGCCTGCATAAATATGAACTCCCATTTCCTTGAAAACATTTTTTGCAGTCTTGCCAAATTTTCTGCTTCATAATCTGCCAATTCTAAACGAGTTTTGTTTTGCATTGTTCTCTTACACAGATAAACAGCTAAAAAATTAAAACATGTTAATCATGACTGGCATATTCTCTAAAACCACAAGTGTTTACCAAAAAACTACTACCATAGTCTGTATTTTCAGGTTCCCAGCAATTTGATGGCCAAAAATATGGAGTTTGGAAGCGATAAAATGAGTTGTCATTTTTGACAGTTAAAGCATGATCTTCTATGGGAAAAAAATATCCATGAGATGCCATCAGATGGGCAAGGTGTAATCCTTCTACCTGATCATCTACATCTAGATTTTTTGTCATCCAGAGTATTAAGTCAGCTCCAGAGAAGACAGAGGGTATCTTGGACATGAAACTTTTAACAGTTTTAACTGGTACCCCAGAATTCTCGTCCTGCATCCTCTCAACTATCTGTTCCATTTTCTTGTAGACCAGATGATTTGGTGAATCCTCAGAACTACTAGAGTCAGTGATATTAGTTGGTGAAAGCCTTCTACCAGTTTTATTCCCAGCAGGATCTGGTTTTCGGCGAGAGCCGGTTTTTTCTGAACTCATAGTGACCATATCACTTTCCAAAATTATATGTATCCTTTTAGATAATTCTTCTTGGGAGCGAGGCGCCGCATTTTTGTATATTTTATTTTTTATCGCGCAGTGTAGACCTGAAAACGTTAATTAAACAATTAAATTGCTTGTCAGAATGAAAGACCCCTTTAAAATTGACCAATTATTTGTCAACTAAATTGCTTGATTATCTTAAATGTTATCATTACGTTATCAACTGCCGAACAATCGTCATATCCGTCAATTGTTTTTTTCTTTTATACATTCAATGACCAAATTTGGACAGACAGGATGTAAAAGTACATCCCGGTGCCGTTTTGATCACCATTTCACTTTTCGTTCGACATATGAAATGTACTTTGCGTAATTACCTTTTTATGAATAACGATTTCCCAAAAATTACTTAAAGTGTTAGAAGCAAAATCTTTAACGAAACTTTCATCGGCCGAATGGAAAACACCCATAATTATTCTACGTCGAATACATAGCAAGAATATACAAGCTGAATCGAGCGAACGAATAAATAAACACGGTGAATTTTCAACGGGGGAGGGAAAAAAGCGCGACCAAAAAACTGAAATTTTTATCACAGATTTCACTGGACAATCGACATCCAACTTTTTATCGAGATTTCCATTAAAAATCAACAGTTGGCGACCTAAAAAACCGATTCAATGAGCGCTTTAGTTGAACGCAAGAAATTTTTTAGGTCAACCATTTTCCTTTCAATCAATACGCATCTGGGTTGATGAGCGCATCCCAATTCCACAAAGCAATCCCTGATCCACTGGCCTGGAATTTGAGGATTCCCATTGGTCGGCCGCGAGCTTGGTACCAACAGAAAAAAAATTAAGAAATTTTTTTCCTTTTCATTTACCACGAAAAATGGAAAATACAGCATCTTTAATGCGCATAAAACCGTCGTATTTTATTCAGTACCAGGACACCCCTTTGCTCGACCTTTCTGTAGGAGTTCAATTTAGAGTTAGTGTTAAATATTCACTCGACCCATTTTTCATTCTCCTCGTAATACAGTCGTGTTGGTAAAATAAAAAAAATCCTGTTTTGGAACGTAAGCAACCTGGACTTTGAAGTTGCTGGATCATTCTAAGCCGCCCGGTGCAGTGGTGCCTCACTCTTTTTTTTATTACATTTTGAATATGGATTGCAGTAGTAATACCTGTTATTCTTATTGGATGAGACGAAACTTTCGAACCGTAATATTCCTGTACCTGAATTTCTTTTCGTGTCATTGTTGCTAAATTTATTTTTATTGTAACCCAGGTTTTAATAAAAATTAGTTTTACTTTCCTTTTTTCCTGAGAACTGACAATTTCATACGATTTCTTAATGGTTTATTTGATTTTTATCAATCTTAAAATTATTTTAACTTTGGTTACTGTATCTGTCCTTGTCTCTCAAAGGTACTAGTAAGGCGCCGTCTGAGTTCTCCTGAGGGGCGAATTCCCATTACGGAATTTATACTCTTATTCACAAGACTTGGTTTCACCTTACGGATAAGGGTAATGTACAGCCGCAAGTTATTGAATGAGAATTGTCGGTCAAGAATTTAAAAATTCCATTCATCAATAGGGTGAAAACTGAATTCAGAGGTCAATCAACATAACGGTTTTTTTTCTCGAAAATATCACAATTAGCTTCTACTTTAGTTGGAATGCCATTTGAGGAGACAGATACTTGGTAAACTTTGATGTATTTTATTTAAAAAAAAAATTTACAAAATTATAAAATTAACAAATAAAGGTCGAAACTGCACATGAAAATCCAACTAAATAAGTTTTAAATTCGTTTGTTGAAAGATCATTTGATAACCTTCGTCCACGTCAAAATGATTGTTTAAACTTTTGTTTTATTGTAAGGAAAGGTTTTTTGTCTTATCAGCGACATTTCAATTTTGAAAGGTTGCCCATTTTAATTCACTATTATCTGCAAAAATTCTCAGCTGAGGTCATAAAAGAGATCCAAGAGGTTTTCAAGGTGGCGTTAAATTCATTGCCCGTGAATGCCGCAAACATTCCATCTAGATAGCGGCTTCAGAAGGCGGTGGATGGAAGTTTAGTGACATCATCGATCAATTGGAGACAGGATTAAAATTATTGGGATTCATTTGTCGGATTTTTTTAAAAAGCTTATAGTTTTATTCGAGCGATTTTTTTAAGTAAGTAGCACCTTATTTGGGTAAAGAAAATTACAAAAATTTCTTTTTTCACATTCAATCGAACTATTCCTGGTGGCGCATGCCACACCCAATACGGTTGAATTTTCTAAATAATAATTTCATCTTAGATTCATCTCCCGTCCAAAATTTGACTCGCTAATTCTTTCCTGAAGCCATTTCAAAATGCACTTTACAAATAAAATACGGACGCTTTCATTGATTTTTTGTCTGTTTTTGGTGATGATCTAAATGTTTAGGAAAACAATTGTACACTGGAATTAGATTTAAGTTATAAATATATACTGTAGAAATATAAAATATCAAAATTATTGTACCAAGCTATCGAAGTTTTGGATCGGCCAATGACAAAATGAAACATTTCAATTGCATTTTAACTAATCTTAATAGAAAATATTAGAAAAATAACCCTTATTAATGATTACTAACTTTTACTGTTCTATACTACAATGAATTAATTCAAATAAAGGTCCTCAAATTTTACTTCTAATAATTTGCTGCTGTTGGTGACTGTTAGATTAATCAATGCTAGGTGGGGCAACTGCTGTTGAATGTTAAACAGTTAATTATGCTGCAAGGCCAACATTAAGGTGTGTTCACACAATTAAAATTTTCAGATTGATTTTTTAAATTCTGCCTTGTGTCTTGAATTGGGGTTTTATGATTTGAATTTTACAATTTTTAGAAATGTAGTGTAAATTTCTTGTGCAGTGTGCAATATAATTGAATCAAGTAGAGAAATTCTGTTCATAAAAATTTAACAAATAGAGAATAATTATTATTTTCTGTTTCAGAAAGTACATAACACGATGGAGCAAATAACACCAAAAGAGGTAAAGATTCTGGAAACAGTGGAAGATATTCAGGAGAGGAGAGACCAAGTTTTAAACAGATATGGTGAATTTAAATCTGAAGCAAGAGCAAAGAGAGAGAAGCTTGAGGATTCAAGGAGGTATCAGTACTTTAAGAGAGATGCAGATGAACTGGAATCATGGATTCATGAGAAACTGCAGGCAGCATCTGATGAGAGTTATAAGGATTGCACTAATTTACAAGCAAAAATACAAAAACACCAAGCATTTGAAGCTGAAGTAGCTGCCCACAGCAATGCTATTGTTGTTCTTGATAATGCAGGACAAGAGATGATTCAGCAAAATCATTTTGCAAGCAAAACAATTAAGAAGCGTTTGGGTAAGTGCACATCAAGACATTTCTCTTGATGGTATCATTATGTTATCAGGCTAACAGTTTTTGTTTCTTCCTCAAATAGATGACTTACATGCCTTATGGGAACTTCTTTTGAGTCGTTTGGCTGAAAAGGGGATGAAATTGAATCAGGCCCTTGTTTTGGTTCAATTTTTTCGGCAGTGCGATGAAGTTATGTTCTGGATTAATGACAAGGAAACGTTTGTCACAACCGATGAATTTGGGGATGATTTAGAGCACGTCGAAGTCTTGCAAAGGAAGTTTGATGAATTCCAGAAGGATATGGCGTCGCAGGAATATCGCGTGACCGAAGTTAATGAATTAGCTGATAAGCTGGTTCTAGAGGGACATCCTGAACGTGAAGTGATCATTCGCCGCAAAGAGGTAAATTTAGACGTAATGTCAGTAACCTATTACCGGAATTGAATTTAGTACTGAATGCATAAACCTTCGCTACTTTATAGGATCTGAATGAAAAATGGGCAAGACTGAAGCAGTTGGCGTTGATGCGACAAGAAAAACTTTTTGGGGCCCACGAAATTCAACGGTTCAATCGTGATGCCGACGAAACGGTTGCTTGGATTTCAGAAAAAGATGTCGTACTATCGTCCGACGATTATGGACGTGATCTTGCTAGCGTACAAACTCTGCAAAGGAAACATGAAGGTGTCGAAAGAGATTTAGCGGCCTTAGAAGACAAAGTTACTACCTTGGGTCAAGAAGCCGACCGCTTGTGTGGCATCCATGCTGATCACGGAGATCAAATTCAGGCCAAAAGGGCTGAGATTGTTAGTTTCTGGGAGAGCCTCACCGCTAAAGCAAAGGTTGGTTGCTACCTAAATGAGTAACAAGAATTATAAATAATTTAACATTACCACTAATCACTTTCATTTACATCAGGAACGTCGCAGCAAATTGGACGAATCTTACCATTTACATCGATTTTTGGCTGATTTCCGTGACTTAATTTCTTGGATAAACGACATGAAAACGATTATATCAGCAGATGAATTGGCTAAAGATGTTGCTGGAGCAGAGTCACTCTTAGAGAGACATCAAGAACATAAAGGAGAAATAGATGCCCGTGAAGATAGCTTTGCTGCTACCACCGAAGCAGGACAGGCTCTTTTGGCTAGAGATCACTACGCTTCTCAAGAGATCAAAGACAAATTAATGACTCTGTCTAACGAGAAGGTTTCACTCCTAGGCTTATGGGAAGAAAGGAGAATTTTGTACGAGCAATGCATGGACCTTCAGTTGTTTTATAGAGACACAGAACAAGCGGATACCTGGATGGCAAAACAAGAAGCTTTCTTGGCCAACGAAGACCTCGGCGATTCTCTTGGTAAGTAAACCATAAACAAAATTTATCAATAAATATGATCCAGAGTGACAAAATTTGACAAAACTGACTTGTTTTTCAGACTCTGTTGAGGCATTGATTAAGAAACACGAAGACTTCGAGAAGTCTTTGACGGCTCAGGAAGAAAAAATCAAAGCCTTGGATGAGTTTGCTACAAAATTGATAGAAGGACAACATTATGCCGCGGACGATGTCGCCCAGAGACGTGCAATGGTGAGTATTTTCAATTTAAAAAATGCTTAAATCTATTAAATTATTTGTTTAAGAAACAAAAGTAGAAGATTTAATACAAATATTTAATATTTCGTTTTTCTTGCAGCTTTTGGAAAGAAGGGCTGCTCTTCTGGAAAAATCAGGAAATCGTCGAGATATCCTGAACGATTCATTCCGTCTTCAACAATTTGAACGAGATTGCGATGAAACAAAGGGTTGGATAAATGAAAAACTAAAATTTGCCACCGATGACAACTACTTGGTATGAAGCACATTCAAAATTAAGAAAAAAAATTTGAATTTACTAAGAAAACCAAGAAATAATCGTGACTTTTTTTAGGATCCCACAAATTTGAACGGCAAAGTTCAGAAACACCAAAATTTTGAGCAGGAATTGGGAGCCAATCGTTCTAGAATGGAAGAAATTACATCGACCGGACAAGATCTGATTGAAGCCAATCATTATGCCCTAGGTAATTAGGAGATGAATCAATAGAAAACTTGACGGGCCGTTTAATTTGACATGTATCTTATTCCAAAACCCAATTTTATAATTTTAGATCGTATACAATCAAGGGCTGATGAAATTGTTCAATTGTGGGATGCTTTGGTGACGGCAACCGATAAGAAAGGAATGAAACTCCAAGAGGCTTCCCAACAGCAACAATTTAACAGAACTGTGGAAGATGTAGAACTCTGGTTGTCAGAAGTGGAGGGTCAACTTTTAAGTGAAGACTACGGCAAAGATCTGACCAGCGTTCAGAACCTTCAGAAAAAACATGCCCTGCTTGAGACTGATGTAGGCTCTCATCAGGACCGTATAGACGGCATCGTTCATGCGGCTGAAACATTTGTGGAAAGAGGCCATTTTGATGCCGACAACATCAAGACCAAACAAGTAAGTACTCAACATACCAATTGATTGTTATATGAAGTTTAAATATAATTTTCTTAAATGTAATATTTATTACAGGTGGCTCTTAGTGACCGTTACTCTGCTCTTCAAAGGCCCATGGGAATAAGAAAACAGCGCTTGCTTGACTCTCATCAGGTTCAGCAACTTTTTCGTGATATTGAGGATGAAGAAGCTTGGATTCGTGAAAAGGAACCCGTTGCAGCTTCCACTAATAGAGGTGAATATCTGGTTTTCATTTTGTTAGATTATATATACATGAATATCATTCTTTCATTCTGAATAATTTCATAATTTGAGCTAGACATTTAAAATTTTTTCATGGGTTTTTTTTAAATATTATTAATATTTATAGGTCGCGATTTAATTGGAGTGCAAAACTTAATCAAGAAACATCAGGCTGTTCTTGCTGAAATCAACAATCATGAAAACAGAATTGCAGCCGTTTGTCAGGTCGGACAACAGATGATAAACGACGGGCACTTTGCCAAGGACGATATCAAGCAAAGAATAGCAGTTTTGAATGATCATTGGAATCAACTGAAAAACAAAGCACTTCAGGTTTGTTGCACGCTTTATTGTCTAAGACTTTGGAACATGAAATTGTTTCTTATTCATAAATGCTGTTTAATAATTTTTTTACAGAGGAAACAAGATTTGGAAGATTCCCTACAGGCTCATCAATATTTTGCTGATGCAAATGAGGCCGAGTCATGGATAAAAGAGAAGCAGCCCATTGTAACCTCGACTGATTATGGTAAAGATGAGGACTCTTCCGAAGCCTTGCTTAAAAAGCATGAGGCTTTGGTATCTGACCTGGAGGCTTTTGAAAGTACGATATCTGCTTTGAAAAAGCAAGCTCAAGGATGTCGAGTAAGCATAATTATTGATAATACTACAGTGTAGTCAAATAATATTGAAGCATGTGAAAAATTCGGCAATGTAATTTTAGCAACAAGAAACTCCAGTTATTGACGTGACCGGAAAAGAATGTGTAATGGCTCTTTACGATTACACCGAGAAGTCTCCACGTGAAGTCTCAATGAAAAAGGGCGACGTTCTAACGTTATTAAACTCCAACAATAATGACTGGTGGAAGGTCGAAGTTAACGACAGACAAGGTTTCGTACCAGCAGCATATGTAAAGAAAATGGAAGCCGGGCTGACAGCTTCCCAACAGAATTTGGCTGACAACAGTTCAATTGCAGCTCGACAGAATCAGGTTCGATTATTGCTAAATAATGCTTAAAAAGCCGTAGTTTTAGAATTATTTTATCACTTCGGATGTTAATTTTTCAGATTGAAGGACAGTACTCGAATTTATTGGGTTTGGCCAACGAACGTCAAAATAAATTGAACGAAACCGTTAAAGCATACGTTCTTGTAAGAGAAGCTGCTGAGTTGGCTAATTGGATCAAAGACAAAGAAAATTATGCTGAAGTGGAAGATGTAGGAGAGGATTTGGAACAAGTTGAGGTTTTGCAAAAGAAATTCGACGACTTCCAGTCAGATCTGAAAGCCAACGAAGTTAGACTGGCCGAAATGAACGAAATAGCGGTTCAGTTGATGAGCATTGGACAAACTGAGGCGGCCGTAAAAATTCAAACTCAAATACAGGTAATTTCATTTTGAAAGATTTGTTAAGCAATTGAAGAAGAATATCTATTTTTATGAGAAATGGTATTCTGGAATTGTAGGATTTGAATCACAAATGGACGTCTCTGCAACAACTGACATCTGAACGTGCTGCACAATTGGGCTCTGCTCACGAAGTGCAAAGGTTCCATCGTGACGTAGATGAAACAAAGGATTGGATTCAAGAGAAAGATGAAGCCCTAAATAATGACGACTTAGGCAAAGACCTCCGCAGCGTTCAAGCTCTTCAGAGGAAACATGAAGGACTCGAGAGAGATCTGGCCGCTTTGGGCGACAAGGTTAGTTTATATCAATTTTATAAGGGCATGTTTGATTTGGTATCGAATTGGAATCCAATTATTAATTTCCTTTTACCTGTCAGATCCGACAATTGGACGAAACAGCAAATCGTTTGATGCAAACACATCCAGACACAGCTGATCAAACATTCAGCAAGCAAAGAGAAATAAACGAGGATTGGACTCAGCTGACCGGGAAAGCGAATAATCGTAAGGAGAAGCTGTTGGATTCATATGATTTGCAGCGTTTCCTCAGCGACTACCGTGATCTCATGTCTTGGATAACCAGTATGATGGGACTCGTTTCCAGCGAAGAACTTGCGAATGATGTGACCGGAGCCGAAGCTCTCTTGGAACGTCATCAGGTAAGTTTTAAATTAATTTACGCATCTAAAATATAAATAACATTTGGAGCATTACTATTATCGTAAGAAACAGTTTTCCATTTACAAATTGATACTGTACAAAGGCAATGCAGAAATAGAGTCGTGAAACATCTACCAGTGTTCTATCCCTGTGTTTTGTGGCAAGGGAGAAGACAATAATGAGAAATTAAATTTATTTGTAGAACTATCGTGTGGAAATCGACTCTCGCTACGGTATCCCTCAGGTACATTGTGTTTCCCATCGATGTTTGAAGTGCTAATTAACCCCCGATCCGATTAATCAGTAATTTTTTCGGGTCAACTGCTATTTTTTTGTTTTTTGTTGTTGTTATTACTGTTATTCACCTGGAACTGATTGTGAGGTATTAAACAGTTTTATGGGAAGTAGTTGTTTTCTAAGCACAAAATTTGATGCAACAAGAAAAAAAATTGAACAAATGAAGACACATTTGCGCCTAACATTTTGGTGCCATTTTTACATATGATTGTTCTGCTGGCCAAATAACTAAAAAAATTCTGTTCTGGTTGTAGGAAAATATAGTTTCGTACTGAAAATACGAAGGAAACTATTTTCCTTGATGTTCACAGAGACGATTAGAAATCTTAACACTTTTGATAACGACTGTTTTGCGTATGTTGATCAGTAGATAACAAATTTTGATTTTCAACACACTAGAGTGTTACGATTTCACGTTTTTTCAAAGTGTTTTTACACTTTAAGTAGTAACATCAATTCAAGTGCACTAATTGAAAATCAAATGTATACTCATTAATATTTGAATAATGAATTGCTTTTTTATCTTTGTTGTATTACAGGGTATTATGTGAAAAGGTTGCTTGTACAAAATGCTCTAATGCCAATTTCATATAATTATCTAATTAACTCTAACTTTTCAAAAAATAGGAACACAGAACCGAAATAGATGCAAGGGCAGGCACTTTCCAGGCGTTTGAACTGTTTGGTCAACAGCTTCTGCAAGCCGCTCATTATGCCAGCGTCGAAATTCAGGAGAAGTTGGAAAGCATGCGAGAAGCTCGTCAAGAATTGGAGAAGTAAGCTTTGTTTTCTTTTTACATTAGTTAATCTTTCGATAATATTCTTTGGTGTAAACGTAAAATTTCCATTTTTATTGAAGGGCTTGGGTTGCTCGACGAGTTCAACTCGATCAGAACTTGGAATTACAATTGTTTTACCGCGACTGTGAGCAAGCCGAAAACTGGATGTCTGCACGTGAGGCCTTCTTGGCATCCGAAGAAGTTGACTCTAAAGGAGACAATGTGGAAGCTCTTATAAAGAAGCACGAGGACTTCGACAAAGCCATCAACGCTCATGTTAGTTTTCCCAAGACCAATATTAGTCTTCCGTGGCTTTATTTTTCAGAATTAACCTCCAAACCTCTGCTTCATTACAGGAGGAAAAGATTGCCGCCTTGCAAATATTAGCCGATCAGTTAACTGCTGCCAATCATTATGCGGCGAAGGACATCAACGCCAAGCGTAAACAAGTTTTGGACAGATGGAGACACTTAAAGGAAGCTCTCATTGAGAAAAGGTCCCGTCTGGGAGAATCCCAAACTCTGCAGCAATTCAGTCGAGATGCCGATGAAATGGAAAATTGGATTGCTGAAAAACTTCAACTTGCAACCGAAGAGAGTTACAAGGATCCAGCCAACATACAGTCCAAACATCAAAAACACCAAGCCTTTGAAGCCGAACTCGCTGCCAACGCTGATAGAATTCAAAGCGTGTTGGCAATGGGAACCAATTTAATTGATAAACATCAATGTGCCGGATCAGAAGATGCCGTCCAGGTAGAAATAGTTTCCCGAATAACAAGTAATTAAGTAATTAAAGAAATTTACTTTGATTTGTAATTGACTTTCTGTTTTTATTAGGCTCGTATTGCTTCTATAACTGATCAGTGGGAATTCTTGACTCAAAAGACAACAGAAAAGACTCTGAAATTGAAAGAAGCTAACAAGCAGAGGACTTACGTGGCTGCCGTGAAAGACCTTGATTTTTGGTTGGGTGAAGTTGAATCTTTGTTGACTTCTGAAGATTCCGGTAAGGATTTGGCATCCGTACAGAATTTGATGAAGAAACATCAGCTGGTGGAGGCAGATATCAGCGCACATGAAGATCGTATCAAAGGTAAAAATCAACAATTTTTAGATCTGATACGAGAGCGGTCATTCTATGTTAACATCGGGATTTAAATTAAACTTTGTTTTAGACATGAACAAGCAAGCAGATTCCCTGATAGACAGTCAGCAATTTGACACGGCGAGTATTCAGGAGAGAAGACAATCGATCAACGAACGCTACGAACGTGTGCATAATCTGGCTTCTCATCGCCAGGCACGACTAAACGAAGCTAATACTTTGCATCAGTTCTTTAGAGACATTGCTGACGAGGAATCCTGGATAAAGTACGTCGTAATACTGGTTTTACATAAATAATGTGAAAATGAGAAAAATTTATTAACATGTTTACTTTACAGGGAGAAGAAACTTTTGGTTGGATCAGATGACTATGGCAGAGACCTCACTGGTGTTCAAAACCTTAAGAAAAAGCATAAGCGATTGGAAGCAGAATTGGCCTCCCACGAACCGGCTATTCAGGCTGTACAAGAAGCCGGAGAAAAACTGATGGACGTCTCGAACCTAGGAGTACCCGAGATTGAGCAGCGCTTGAAAGCACTGAATCAAGCATGGGCCGAATTGAAGCAGTTAGCGGCAACCAGAGGACAAAAACTTGATGAATCTCTAACATATCAGCAGTTTTTGGCGAAAGTGGAAGAGGAAGAAGCTTGGATCAGGTTAGAAACTAGTTTGCTATTGCTGTTTTAATGAACGAGTACAATTCACATTTAAGTGTTGTCTAATAATGTCGTAATCAAAAAATTTCAGCGAAAAGCAACAATTATTGTCTGTCGAAGATTATGGTGACACAATGGCAGCTGTTCAAGGATTGCTGAAAAAACATGACGCCTTTGAGACAGACTTTGCTGCACACAAAGATCGTTGCGCTGATATCTGCAATGCTGGCTCTGGATTGGTGGAGGGCCAGAATCATCACAGCGACAGCATTGTTCAGAGGTGTCAACAATTACAGGTACGAAAAATATAGTGCGATTTTTCATTTTAATTGTGCCACTTGTTCTCTCTTAATGATTGTTCTCTCTTAATGTTCTATGTTTCAAAAATTAAACATTTTTATTTAGAACAAACTAGACCACTTATCGAATCTCGCTGCTCACCGCAAAGCTCGGCTTATGGACAATTCTGCTTACCTACAATTTATGTGGAAGGCCGACGTCGTTGAGTCCTGGATTGCCGACAAAGAGACCCATGTTCGTTCGGAAGAATTCGGACGGGACTTATCCACCGTTCAGACTCTTTTAACAAAACAAGAAACCTTTGATGCTGGTAATTTCAATTATTTTAATTTACTAAACTCTTCAGTGTGCGATGTGGTACTAATAAAACATACTTATTTCGTCTATCAGGACTGCACGCCTTCGAGCACGAAGGAGTACAGAACATTACAGCTCTGAAGGATCAGTTGATTGCTGCGCAACACGATCAAAGTCCGGCCATATTGAAGCGCCACGGCAACGTAATAGCCAGATGGCAAAAACTTCTGGCTGATTCGGACGCAAGAAAGCAGAGACTGCTGAGAATGCAAGACCAATTCCGTCAGATTGAAGAACTTTACTTGACTTTCGCTAAGAAGGCATCAGCCTTCAACTCCTGGTTCGAGAATGCCGAGGAAGATTTGACCGATCCGGTACGATGTAATTCGATTGAAGAAATTCGAGCACTCCGTGATGCCCACGCCCAATTTCAGGTATGAAATATTTTTCTTGCAATTGTTTTCTTAATAATTTGAATTTCGTTGAGTACGTCGAACCTTCTGTTTCAGGCATCTCTGTCATCTGCCCAAGCAGATTTTGAAGCCCTCGCAGCTTTGGACCAACAAATAAAGAGTTTCAACGTGGGACCAAATCCATACACCTGGTTCACAATGGAAGCCCTCGAAGATACATGGAGAAACCTCAAAAAAATCATTAAGGCAATTATTTATTTGTCTTGGTAAAAAGTGTTATACGAATGTTATTTATTACAAATTAATGAAATCGCAATTTGATATTTCAGGAGCGCGACACCGAATTGGCGAAGGAAGCCCAACGTCAAGAGGAAAATGACAAGTTGAGGAAAGAATTTGCCAAACATGCGAACGCCTTCCACCAGTGGCTGACAGAAACCAGGTGAATAAAAAGTGTCTCTTTGAACTCAAACCACAAATTTCTTTCAAACGTAGAGTTGATACCTCTCTATTTGGTATCCGATGACAAATTGAAATTATTGTAATTTCAGATATAGATTACTGGGGTGGAACGGGTGAATATACCTGCTTTATCACGCTTTTTCGATTGTGCTAACAAAAAAAGATGGATTATTGGAGGGGTTGCTCGAAAACAGAGCTCCCTAATAATCCATTGCTTGTCGAAATATGTTTTTTTTTTTTGGTTTTCTTAACAATTTGCAGATTTCTCAAGAAATGTTTGAACTAAAACGATCGTAAATGTGTATTGCATGTAGCTGCTCACACGATATGTTTTTTTTCCAATACTCGTCGTAATTTTTTAAAGATATTTATTATTAACTTGTCAAATTGCTTTTTTAGAACATCGATGATGGAAGGTTCTGGATCTCTGGATCAACAGCTGGAAGCGACCAAGAGCAAAGCGACCGAAGTTCGAGCTCGAAAATCCGACCTTAAGAGAATTGAAGATTTAGGAGCCCTTCTAGAGGAGCATTTGATCCTCGACAATAGGTACACAGAGCATTCGACAGTGGGTCTCGCACAACAATGGGACCAACTCGATCAACTGGGTATGCGGATGCAGCACAATTTGGAGCAACAAATTCAGGCCAGGAACCAGTCCGGTGTGTCCGAGGATGCCCTGAAGGAGTTCTCGATGATGTTCAAACACTTCGATAAGGACAAGAGTGGCCGACTCAACCATCAAGAATTCAAGAGCTGTTTGAGAGCTTTGGGTTACGATCTACCGATGATGGAAGAAGGGCAACCGGACCCGGAATTCGAAGATATTTTGGGTAGGATTATGTTCGAAGTCATCGCATCCTGTTTTTCTGAATTTCAACTTTGAAAACTTATCATGTATTTGTTGGTAAAATTTTGTTTTCTAATGAATTTCCCATCCTTTCAGATGTGGTGGATCGCAACAGAGATGGTTTCGTGTCCTTGAAAGAGTACATGACTTTCATGATTAGAAAGGAAACCGAAAACGTGCAAAGTTCGGATGAAATAGAAAACGCCTTCCGCGCCATTACTGCCGCAGATCGTCCTTATGTCACCAAGGATGAACTATATGCCGTAAGTGATGTCAATGATTACTTTTATGGTGTACGCTTAATATTACGTGATCTAATTTTTACCTGTTTTCTTCTTCCACAGAATTTGACGAAAGAAATGGCGGATTATTGCGTCGACCGTATGAAGCCTTACATTGATCCGAAAACTGAGAGGCCTATACAGGGAGCCCTCGATTACATAGAATTCACTCGCACGCTTTTTCAAAATTGAACGGCTGTACACAGTCGGTAGAAATGTCGCTTTTATTTAATTACGAATCTAAAGCAAAAGCGTTTTTTTTCATTAGAAAACATAATTTATGTGTTAACATTATTTTAAATATTTTACGAGTACTGCTTTATTTATGACCGCGGTTTGGAATTGAATGGAATATTTTTAATTCTTTAAAGTTTTTGCTTTTCACTTGTATTCAGTATTTTAATAAAAGTATAGCCTTCGATTAATTCTTCTTGCTTCAAGTGGTTTTCCGTCGTACTGTTTTTCCCTAGACGTGGAGATTTTCCTTTTTTCCAATGGATTTATGTGCTTGTGGATATTAATCACTTTATACCTTCCATTTTACGATTAAATTAGTCTAGTTCATTACGAATGGGAAGATTTGCCAAGAGAACAAAATAAATTTTCTAAGACTTCGCGAGAAATTACAGGTGCATGTGGTTAATAGTAATTTACCTGTCACAAATTTGATTTTATTTGATAATTCCTGAAATATTTTTTATTATGTTCTCGTTGTCATTTCCAATTTCAAAATGGCTAGTCGGTACGTGACTCTCGGTTGGGGACCTAACCAGGTGGTGACATGTGCTTTGCTCACAGTACGGTTTGTATAAATCGCCGGAGAAGATGTACGAACCTCAATTGGAAACCAAATCGGTAGCAAATCTCAGAAGGAAAAAGTGACAAATAAATCGTCGGGCTAAAATCGAAATTTGATTTATTTAAAATTTTATCGGGAGAGCACATGAGTCAAATCCCGATTGTTTTTTTTTTCGGGTTGCAATTTTTCAATGGTTCTGTCCCACCGCTGCAACCCCCGCAATTCCCATTTCATCCCTTAATTTCGCAACATCAGTCACCACGCCCGTCTTTGCAATGGCTCCCCACACTTTACGAAATCAATATAATCCGTTTGGACTTTTTTCTCATTTTTCCTCCGTTCATTTTTCCTTTTATTCGACACCGGAATTCAACATAACCCAAATTCTTGCCCTTTTCAAATGTCGACGGTTGCTCTCTCCGATCAAATCCGGATTTTCCCCAATGGCAGTCCGCCGGGGACGGGGGTGAAGGAGGCCAGGGATGCTGTGGCTATCGATCGACGTCTCACACACACAACAGTTTGAAGACTTGCGTGAAATTGCACGGTTCTCGTCCGTCACGTTTTTCATCAGATTTTCCTCGGAATTCGGACCTTCGATGGCGAATCTACGAGACGGACCTTTGGTTTTTTATTTTCACGGCGACAAGGGAGAAGTCTAACCAACCGTCATGTTGATTATGGGAACAAGAGCTGCGGCCTGTAAGTTTTTTCTTGATTTAATTTCTCCGACGGATTTCCTGAAATTTTCGCGACTCTTCCTCGCCGTCGTCTTTCCACTCTCGGATTCGAACCAAATTCTTTTATTTTTTTTTAATTCTTTCTGCAGTCACGGCGAAGGTACGCAGCTTGAACGACTACCAGCTTCGACTGTTGCACGGTATTCTTCCACTTCCCTCGGGTGTTGACATCGCCAACACTCTCAAGTACTTCTCTCAGACTCTACTAAGTGAGTGCTCCGTTTTATTTTCACCAATTTCTCTTTGTACACAAGATGGGAAAACGAGTTTCCTGCCTCTCTCTCTCTCCTTTCAGCTGTTCTGAAAGATGTGCCAAATTCACCGCTGGAAATGCTTAAATCAAAGGAGAAGGATGCGACGAGGCTGGGATTGTTTCCAAGTTTAGAGTACAAAGGCCTTTACAGGGCAGTCACTCAACTGCTCGAGGTAGCTCCACTTATCCAATACGGCATACAACGTGAGTGTTCGAGTACAGTTGGTACTGACCATCTGCTTCGTCCGTGGTCTCCTGTTCTGTTCCCACCGATCGCCATGACGTTTTTGTTCTTTCAGCTTTCGGTATCTCCGTGTTACAATGTCTCGGTTGTCTTCTGCCGTTTCTGGATAATGAAATGATCGACTCACTGCCTTATTTGGTTGCTGCCGCCCTAGCGGTGCTACCTCCTTCCTTGCATCAAGAAGTCATAAATTCATTGTGTTTTTATATTTTACCCTTCACCATAAGTAAGTACCAGGTCACTTGTACCGATGCGACACCCGGTCGCTCGTTCAGATTCACTTATTCTTTTTTATTATTTGTTTCTAATAGCAAGACGATCCGAGGAAGAGGAAAGCTATGCAAGTCAATCTGTTACTTCCGTTATCATGCTAGTCTTTCAACATTGTTCCTCAATGTCGCACCATTGTCAATTGATCGAATGTCTGATGGCCCTAAAACCGGGTGTCGTGAAGGATATCCTTTGCGTGATAGCACACGGAACGTCCACTGCCAGAGCATCAGCAGCAAAGTTATTATTTTATTACTGGCCCACTTTTAATTCGAATATTTGCGACATCAAAATACACCAACAGAAGATTTCCTGTGAGTAAACGGTGGTGGTTCGACGTTTTTTTCCGTCTCGAAATTAACTGCTAAATCAGGTGTCTTTCATTTCAGCGGATTGGACGCCTTTCGTGTGCCAACGTGACATGTGCCCTAACGCGGGGAACGCAGAAGCTGCCAAAGTTTGCTACGATCACTGCATATCCATCACCTTCTCGAGCGATTCTCCTCCACCTCTTTACTTGTGCATCGAGTGCGCGAACACAATTCACCGAGAACACCCCAATCAAATGTTTTACGACATTCTACATCCCATGCAGAACTTGTCTTCGCTCTGCGAAAATAAGGTGAGTGATTGTTTTGTCTGTTGCTGCTGGAGCTGTTGCTCCTTTTTCCGTCAACTTCCTCAACTCGCTTGTGTCCCCCAGAACTGCAGAGCTCAGGACAAGCGAGCTGTCTCCGTTTGCTTCGGATCTGAATGCGCCAGTTACAACGGAAACCATCCCATCAGATTCTGTCAGCAGTGTCACAGCAACAGGCACAACAACCGACGTGGGGGCGACCACATTGTTCACCGAAGTTTGCCTTCCGCCTGGGACTTGGATGCTGAAATGCAGGTACGTTGATTTCTTCCATCGTCACCTGTGGTTGATCCGCCCGACGTAAACGTGCGACTTTACCTCTCCTGCTCTTCCCAGGTGTACTTAATTGAATCAGTTGTGAGTCTTCTGAGGGAAGCAAAACCTGGAACCAACAATCCAAACAAGGATAATCAGGAAAACGTGAAGACGAACATTCTCCAGAGTCCTCCGCCATCAGACAATATGACGTTGGAAGAGAGTCAAATGCTCGGAAGGTACGGCGTGTGGCTTCTTGTCGGCCTTTGCACTCCAAGGGAGGACACGCCACCCGAGGTAACTGCCATCTCACTCTGTCGACACTTCAAAACCGCGGTCAATCAACTTGACGGTGTAAATCTCCCTTTTAGGTTCTCGGGAGGTTGTTGTCCATGCTTTTCCATTGGTTTTACGTGACTGCCTACCTGTACGATGACCAAGTGCTAAGTGAAGGCACCATAGAAAAGCTCAAGAACGAACACGTCTGCGGATGGTTGAACGAAGTGTCAAAAACTCACTTCAAGGTATTTGTGTCTTGTCTGATGCCACATCCTCCTGAGTATGCGAGAGTCGGTGGTCACTGGTGAGTTTGAACAGCACACACACACACACACCACACTCAATTTATTTCGTATTTTTCATCACCTAATTTTGTTACTTTTTTTCAGGGACACGTTAACGTCTAAAACGTGTCATCTAAAAGAAGGGTTACATCGATTGCTTTGTCTCGTGCCTTATGAAGTAGTGAGTAGCGAAACCTGGGAGCATATAATGCCCAGATGGTTGGAAGCAATTGTCACCGATGTTCCTCCTAGAGAACTCAACGAGCTAAAGTTACTCTTGAGGTGAGCTCTTAATATTACGTTTTCATAACTTGAGAACTGAACGAAACCACACCGACAGTATTTTTCGTTACTTACAGTAAAATTCTGGATCCGGTAATGAGCCCGCTCGGATTCGACACAAAGAAAATGTACAGATTTTTAAGTATACGATTTAAGAAGACAACATCCAAGGTACAAGAACAAGCCCTCAATTGGCTTCAGGTAATTTTAAGATTTATTTTACTGCAACGTGTGTCACCAGAGGGTTGATTTTGATTTTAACGGACCAACCGCACGTTTCGCAGGTTTTAACAACTTTGGAAATAGTCGTGCCTCTGTCGCTTTTGTTTACCGTTTTTAACGATGGCATCAAAGTCATGCAGCCGAGCGTTAAAAGCAAAGAGAAAAGCAACAACCATTTAGTCGCCGAAGAAGGTTCCAGACGAAGCAGTATATGTAAGTTACATTTCTTGCTATATAAGAAGATTGTATTAAAGGTTCTTATCGGTTGTGGTGTAAAAGAATGGCATCAATATGGAAGTATCATGTTGCCTTCGTGTCGTCTGTTTTCAGCACCTGTCAAGGAAGATGACTCCCGAAATGCTTCGCCATTGTCAGATGACGATGCTCCCGTGTCAAAGACTCAAGAGCTAGAAACCGATGTTGAACTCGACCTCTCCTGTTGTATTTTAATGTTAGACATTCTTCTAAAGCAGGTATGACTTCCCAAACCGCCCTCTTGTAGCTAACAATTTTCAAAATAACAGTTGGTACCCCGGCAGGCACCGTGATGAGGCAACCACTCTATTTTTCAGATGGATCTCCAAAATACGGAAAAACACAGTGGGATTACGACGTCTTTGGCTCAGGACATCTGGCAGTTGATCAGGTCCATGCTGACTGCCCAATGGTCCAGTGCCCATCAGTGCGAGCACCGTGAGTGTGCCCATTGCGAGGCCCGGGTAATGTGGTACCAGTTGGTGTTGCAATTGGTCACGACCATCAATCCGGAGGAAACTGCCCATCCGCCAGATGTAAGTACTCCTCGATGAGTCTCTCGTTCCGTCCTCCTAACGGTACAGTCGTCGGTTACCCTCGTACTCTTCCCCCCCAAAAAAACCCATGAAAAGGATGTGCCTGGATGTGAATTTTTGAATTGTTGAGAACATACTGTCTAACTGTTGAACTTTTGAATTGTTTTCTGTGTCCGAAAGATTGTTGATGTCTCGATGTTCATCTCAAATTTGTCGGATCGGAAGAAACTGCCACACCACCACATTTGCATGGTTTCTGTATATGTTTCAAATTCATTTTATTTACGTTGAACCGTTTCTGGTGAGGATACAAAAGGTTGAAACGACCGTGAATCGCACACGGAGGGAGGAATTAAGGAAGCGACTAGGACGTTAGAAAGAGGAGGAAGGGGTCCTGAAAGTGGCAGTAGACAAATAGAACAGAGTAACAGAATCGAAAATTGGACATGCCAAACTCTTCCTTCTTTTAGAATACTTTTCTTGAAATTTTACTACTCAACTTATACTTTCTTGAATTGGGTATTACAAATCAATCACAGAGAGGTACCCTTATAATATAAGTTCAACCACGACCGTTAAAAAAAACAGACATCGTCCAATGAAGGCTGCGTTACAAGTACAAAATTAATAACCCCCGTAATAAATTATGTATTCGTGGGTAGCGTCCACAAAAAAATAATACCGGCAAAATACATATATTTGCCAGCATACCAATTAAGAAGTTCAAAAGAACTAAATGACCCATTAGCGATCATTGATTAACTTATTAAGACCGACTTCATAAGAGGAAAACCATCAAGTTATTAGCGATGCCGAGCGACACGAATGGCATTGGCGTGTAACGACAAAAGACACGCAGACAGACAAAACCCGCACACACACCCAAAAAATGATTAGATTTTTCCCCGTTTCCGGCGAAAGAGTTCCACAACCGAATAACTAATATTCGTCGGGCGTCTTTCTTTTTACGAACCATTCCGAGACACAAATGAGGTAGAAAAACAGAACAAAAAAAGGTATGAAAATCATTTCAGACGTTTGTTGAAGAGACAAGTGAAGAAGGACAAAGTCGTAAAAGTCCTCCCGAGAGTGAAAAGAAGCAGGAATCGAAACCGGAAGTGGTTATTAATATGCCCATACCCCTACTGGAAGTTCACACGGTCGGGGGTGTTCTTGTTCATATGCCACATGTAAGTCTAAACTAAAACATACTGCTTGATATAGTAGCCTTCAACAGAGCCTTTTCACCCTTATTTTATTTTCCTGTTGGTTTATTATTATTATTATTATTATTTTGTCTTCCACATAATTTCCAATCCAGAGTTTTCTCTTAGAACTGCCTGCCGAAAAAAAAAATCGTGGAAATCGGGCACGCTTTGAAAAATCTATGGTGCCTACCGAAACTTGTAGAATTTTTGAATTAGAAAAGGTGATGGAAAAAAGGACGTATTTTTTTTTTTATCGAGTTTCAAGTTCCTTTTTTCTTACACCGGTAGTAAAGTAGCTTTTTATTAATGTAGCTTTATTAAAGGATGGAACCGATTCGACCGTTGAGGTAGAGCTGAAGACGACAAAAACAATAAGTTGGAACCGGGTCTTTGTGTGCGTATGAGTGTATAGGCAATTCGGTGCATGGTTACTGTGCGCTTCTGTCACATACATACATTAAATGTCTGTTAAGTTGACTTCGCATTGGGAAGTACAATTTATCAGGTTGGAGACCGAAGATTCCTCATGTGAGATCCTCTTGAACCAACCAACAGTACCATCCCGGTAACTCTACGGTAACAGACCTGTACTACCTAATTTGACATTATTCATTTTTAATTGCGTCTTCCTGTTAGGTTCCGAACAGGTAGCCATGTCCAATCCCAGGCAGGTCACATGCTTAATGAAACTTAATTAGTTTGGAAATCGATCAGTGTGGGGTAGTTGTACTCTTACACTCTCTTTACGTATGAATTACTGTACTTCCCTACACTAAGCCCAGTTCCTTCCAACATTCCACCTAGTTTAGTAGTTCTAGTACTTTTCTCTACTCCAGTAAATCCCTTTTTGTCACAGTTCATCATTCAGGTGAATTATTTACCTTTGTATTAAACCAAACAGTCTTTGATATATTGTACTTCCGGTGCAATTAATTTCTATTATGTTACATCGCCCAACACTGGACTAATTCCTTTTCTATTACTCGTCTACTACGCATATTACTCACGTTTGGAATCAAATATGTCGGCTTAAAACTTTGTTTAGATGTTTCACTCTCTTTCGTGGTCTCTCCGACGTATTCGTCTCGAGTCAGCGAGATTAACAAAGAGGTATTAGTAGTTGTTTTGGGATTAAAGAAAACATACGAAGAGAAAGTTATTACTTGTCGTCGTAATTTTCTAAATGTGATTGGAACGTGGTGTGTGGTGGTTAATATGTTCTAAGTGGACTGTCTCTCTCTATTTTCCTATCTCACTGTCTACTTTTGGCGACACACATGAAAAATCTTATTTATGGACACTCGTCAGTTTGGGTGCTCCTTGTTAATACTCCTTTACTGATACTGTCATCCCCCGTTCGTTTTGTCTAATACAGTAAATAACATCGTAGCTGATAGGTGCAAAGCACGTTCTCCTCGTCGGGGGTAAGTACAGATTACACAGTAAGTCGTAGGTCCTTTTACTTAGTAAACTTGGCTGACTTTCTGTGTTCGAATGCACTTGACCTAAAATATGGACGTCGACAGTTCTTTTCGCAGATAATGACGGCTACTGTCGAAACAGTGGCAGAGCAACTCGATTTGGCACCGGTCGTGGCGGCCGAACGGATACTACCGGCCGTTGCAAGACAAGTTACCATTTCCGACGCGGACGTGGGTATGTAGTGCATTTCCTTCCAACCGAGAGGAAGTTCCCGTTGGAAAGTTTCAGTCATTGGGAAGTTATTGTTTTTTTTGTTTCAGCCACCGCAACGGCACAGGTGGCCAAAGCCACTTTGGTTGGAGAGAACGACCAGCTGTTGGAGGCACCTGAAGAAGACGCAGAAAACTTCTGGCAAACCTCCGAGGGAAAGTTTCACTTTGTGATAGACGAACTTCCGGCTCATCTACAGCTTCTCTACACGCTTTTGAGTTCGTTGCCCAAATCGAGTGTTTCAGAGCTTTACTACGCCTTGCAGTGCATTAACATTCTCGTTCTACACGGAGATGCATTCACCAAAGCCTCAAAAGACAACAGAGGATTTTTCATTTGGTGCCAGGAAAATCTCCTCATTAAAAAGTAATAGTCTAGATTTATTTCTGTTAGGAGAATTTCTATTAGGAAAATACGACTTTTGTCTGTTCCTTTCAGCTTGTGGGAATTCTGCGATGCCAACGAGTCTCACGTAGGCGAAGTCGTCGTTCCTCTTCTCTTGCATTGCATAACATTGCCTTCCGGTTTTGACACCTTCTGGAAAGTGGTTCAAGATGACTTTCAAAACATCGATTGGAGAGTGCGATTTACTGCAGGTACACTCCCATGCCACCTTGATAGGGAAGGAACTTCAAGACCTCACCCTCACACCCGTGAGATTGACTGTTTGAGACGGTGTTTTTGTTTGCATTGCAGTGGAACGGGTGACTGTCATCGCCAGATTCATGGACCAAACACCTCTGTACAACGAATACCTTCTTCAGGCCGCGCTTGCCAATGTCTTTTGCTACCTCATTTCAAGCATGGATGACGACAACGTGCAAGTAGCTCAGAGAGCAACCCTCTACCTGGGCACGATACACGATTCCGCCATAAAATCATTGGTCGGATGCCTGGAAACGCAATTTGACACGGTCATCGTGGACAGACCTGTGGTCCTGCAGGTAAGGGGCAATACACACGGGCAAGAAAAAACGCCCAAAGACCAAATTGTTCACGTCTAAATTTATTTTTCAGGCCATTTACCAACTTCACAACTGCCTTAGCGACAGGAAAATTCTCACCTGGGACTTCTTCCTGAACAGATTCGACGCTTTGTTCGTCGAAGCGCAGGTAAATCTGGAAAAATCAGGGGACATTTCCTTCGTCAGAGGTGAGTTTCAGGTTTCGGCACCGACCGGATCAGTTCCACGTAACACCATCTCATGATTCCGTCCTTTCAGATTTGAGAAATTCAAACATGAGCTGCGAAGCGTTCACGAGAAAGTTAAACAGAGCACACGAGGCTTTGTCACGGTCTGAAAATCCAAACGACAGTTCGACAAAAACGTTGAGCGCATCGTTCGGACCGAAATGGCCGTACAAGAGGACCATGTCAGCTCCGGCATCGGTGGTCCCTCAGCCTGATACCAAGCAAGGTACCGGACGCGACACTCAATCTGAACCGTCTGCGTATGTCACGGACACGAGTACTAACCCTTGTGTATTTTTTTCCATGTTCGTGCAGACAAAGAAAAGGTGTACAGCAGACAGTACTCGGCGCCGATTTTAAAGAGGAAGAGTTCCAGATTTGGACTGGGTCAGTTTTTAGGTTCTGTGCCCCCGAATACGAGCTTGCCAGGTAGAGTAGGCGATGAGTAAAGTAGCTGCACAGCCGAAATGCTGTAATTATCTGATACGTCGCTTTTAACATATCCCGATAAACGTGGTTTAAGTGTGTCCCGTCGTATCCCGTCCGTTCCCGCTTAATGACTTGTACTTCCAAAGCCTGCGATTCCCGTGTAGATTTGGAAGTTTCACAGGTTTCAGGTTTCTTTGAGGTTTCCTACGGCAAAACCGGTCTTGACACCGATTGCAACCGACCGTGTTGTACCGCTCCTCGACAAAGTTTAGGGAAGTCCGTTGAATTGTTTACGTCTCCGTAATGTTTTTTTTTCTGTATCTTCCTCGCTTACCACTCCTACGCTCATGAATGTTTCGCTTAGAATTTGTTCATTTCAGAAGTGTTCGAAGTGAAACCCTTCGGACCGCTCGAATTTTTGGAACTTTTCCGGGCGTAAGTTCGGTCTGACCGAAATCTCCAAAATTGTCAGATAATGGCGGCCGTAGTTTGATTTTGGCAATCACGTTTTGCTTTATTGATTTGATGTTTGGTTAATTTAAAAAAAAAAAATAGTACCCTTCATGCATGGAAACTACTTTTTGGAACCAGTTCTTGTATCCGTTTGTGTGTAGGTATGTCTGTGTGGTTTAGTAGTTCGTTTGTAGTGTCGGTTCTTTTTTTTTAAACCGAATCGCTTGTTGAGCATGCTGAGTTGTGGTTAACGTTCTTCTTGATTGATTTGCTAGTGAAATAAGCATGATTTCAGCACTCTCACGTTTTTTATTCGAAGTTAAGTTGGTGGACAGTAGCTTGCAGCTTTTGTAGCGGTTTAAATACCGTGTGAAGATAATTTTGATGCTTTGCGTACACCGAAAATGTTCTTTTGCACATTTGTTTTGTTCTTCGCTCAAGAATTTATTTTTAATTTGAAAGGTACATATTAATAGATTCAGTTAAGTAGTAACTTCGGAATAGTACCGTGAGAATGAATGGAACAAAGTGGAGGTTTATTATTTTTTATTCTTCTGTTAAAAGAACTTTCTTCAAACTCTTTGCTTATGTATTTTGTACAGCACTTATTATATATGCGATCACGACTACTTCACGATTGCTGAAGTTTTTAAGTTCTTGTTAAGTAACAGAATTTTCATAAGAAGCGCTAGTTAATAGTAGTGCTATAATATTAATAATAATAATAGTGTAAATAATTTTCAGTTCGGGTTGAGGCAAGTAGTTGTCAGGCGCTGTTATTAACTCTTCAAACTCTTATTAACTTTGTCTTCCATGTTTAATAGATGGACACATTCATCAGTTGGTTGCTGGAGACGATTCAGGAATGGCCGGTCTCACCAGAGTTCTCAATCTCGAGGGAAACGACCACGAAACGATTCACCTCCTTATATTTTTGCTCATGCAGTTTATGTCGCGATCTGAGCAGGCTTATCCCAGCGAAGAGAGGTCTACCGCCAAGGTCCAGGGAATTGTTCTTAGGCATTTGTTTCTTCTGCTTGGCTACAGTCAACAGGAGAACACATTTTATTTTCCTCCGCATCGGTTAAGGTGAGTCTCACCAAGTTGGTATGGATTTTATTTCTGATGCCACGTTTTCACTTGAATGTCTGCATTCCACAGATCTTCGCCCGTTTTCAACGCCTTCCTGGCGAACTTCCCTCAGGTTTTGGATCAGAATCATCTCATGGGGTGGATAGTAGCCGGTCCTGGTATGACCGTTCTTCAGCACTGTCCTGCTGGCAGAAGCAGTTCCACGACAACACCACCCTACACTCTTTGGCTGCTGGAGGCTCATACCAGGAGATACTGGTTGATGTCGGTTTTAGTTTTAGTTTACAAAGTAAGTGATCTGTTTGCTCTTCAACTAATTGTCTTGTAATCAACTAATTGATTTTGACCGTGTTGAATTTTTTTTGCTTCAGTATAACTACAGTCAGCAACCACAATCCACACAGTTGACGTCTCTGATAAGAATTGTATTGAACACAATTTGCGCCCAACATCACGTCTGCAAGAGGATGCCAACTTCTGTCATTGTTGGAAGTTCTCAAACCCGTTCAAGAGGTTTTCTTTCGTTTTATTTTATTTATGTCTATTATTTATCCATTGAAAATTTAAATTGTATTGAGTTTTGTTAAACCTACAGAAGTGAGTCAACCATCACTCGGGGGTGACAAGGACGATGGAAGCAGCGCGGCTGAAAAACACGACAGTCCGCCCATGTCACCGATGTGCTCGACCAATGGTAAACAGAAAGGATTCACCCAAAAGTCACCAACTGGTGGTATAACGACTCACTGGGAAGAACGTGACGAAAAGGCCAACCAGTCCAGGTGAGTTTATTTATTTTAGTCGGTTGATGCAATAAATTAGGATCCAATAAATTACATTAAATTATTCACGAATCAGTGTCGACAACGAGGAACATGATGGAGAGTTAGATGGCATTGCCGACAACCACCGATCCGGAAAATCAAATTTTCTAAACGGAGACGACATGGTGAGAAATTTTTGCACTGTTTAGTGTATTATATGCAGCAGGCAAATTCTAAAGTCACCTGTAACATTTTCAAAGGGCCCCGAGGACTGCGGCAGGAAATGTGGAATCAAGCAAGGCGTCATGATGATGGTCGCCTCTTCCTTCTTCACCTCTTCACAGCCTGTAACCTCAAAAACGACCAATCTGTACAACGGTACAAGTGCACAAACGAGACCTTCTGCTCCGAGACCAATGCTACCCAGCAACTGCACAGAGAGAAGGTCCAGCCTGGCTTGTGCAGTTGCCACGGCCATGCAACCGGTCGTTGCCACCGCCACTGTTGTTTCTGGTAATTTAACTCGGTCCTACTTAAAAGTTCCCATTAAATAAGTTCTGTTTCCCATGTTTCAACTTGTGTCTTATTTATCTTCGAAAAAGCATCCAGCGGAAAGAACACGGGATCGACCTCGCTGCTCTCAATTTCACCTCCTCCGCCGAATTACCAAGGTCCTGAAAGGTATGTCCTTTGTCAAGACATTCACCTTTTTTTCGACAGTTCAGTCGTTGACAGTGTTGGTCGCATGCATTTCAGTGCGTCGGATGAAAAGTCAGAGAGGTGTAAGAGTCTGGACAGTACCCGGGGTAAACCGGGATATTCGACAAGTATGGAATCGACGACGACATCGACAGCGACGTCCACTCACTCTCCAGAACTTCCCCTAGGATCTCCACGACCCGTGACAGCACCCTGGCGAATTGACAACGCGTTGTCGTGTTCCACCGACAAAAAGAATTCAAGTGAAAATATAAATAGAATGGCGGACTTTGATTCTCATTCGTACGGGTCTCCAGAGTCACCCCTTTCTAAAATGGACATAATAACTTTAGGTACTGGTCGAATTGGACTTTTTTTTAAAAATAAGTGTAATGGAGGACTGGTGAGATCGATCTTGTCTCGTTGCAGGTTCCCCCATCGATTTAGACAATGTTTCTCCAAAAGAGAAGGACAAGTGTTCAGGGAAAGTTACCCATTTGGAAATGCCTCCTCCGGAACGTTTGTTACCAGTTGGACCTAGTCAAGATATTAGTTCTTTAGCCGATAGATTACATAGATCTCTAACAAATGGATGCTGTTCAGGTATGTTCTTTTCTTATTTTTTTCATATTTTGCTGTCAGAGTTCTGGTGGAGGTGAGCGACACGATGTGTTTTTTAGGTCAACACGGTCAATCCGCTCACCACGAAAGCAGCAAGAAGGGAGACAACTCACACGCGAAAAGTACAAGACATTCAAAGCAAGAGAGCCTTGAAAAACCTGAGTCCCGGCAGGTACGTTCTTCCAGTCCACGGCGTCTGATAAAGCAGGTTGCCCTGGCAGAGTCTCCGCCCGAGGACGAACCTCACAATTTTTACCGAGGAATCAACCCCGAGAAAAAGTACCATACAACAGCAAGTGAGTAATTAAACATGGGTTCGGAGGTGGTAGCAGTGTCTCCTCCTTGAGGTAACCGAGCGATATTTATTTTCAGACAAAGAAAGGTCGGAAGAAAACGCTCGAAGGAAAGCCGAGAAAGCAGCAGGGAAGAGAAAGAGGAAGGTTGGACTTTTCTCGATGGGGTCAGTTCCTAGGACTCACCTACCTAGACGGCCAGGCTCGTGGTAGGTTCGGTTTCTGTAAATTTCAACTATCCTGTGGTCGTATAGACCAAGCTAAACTTGTGGCTACTTCCTACAGGTGTGGCAGTCAACAGCCCCTTCTCGACCCTGCGACGCAACAGGCCTGTCACGCTGCTTTCAATCTTCGTCAGAGTTCCTTTCGAATCGGCGACGACTGCGTTCTCCAGAGATGTGCAGAATGTGGAGCTCCAAGGGAGGAGTACAGTGACGAAGAGTTAGGGTTATGCATAGTCATCCTTGGAACTTTTATTCATCGAGAACCCGGTCTGGCTGCTCCACTTCTCCCTAAGATATTGTCAACGGTTGCCAAGTAAGTAAACATGTAGTAACTTTCGTATAACTCTTAAAGAGTGTCTGTCGTGGCAGTAGACGACTATTATGTTGCCTTGACGACTCTCCGCTCGACATTTTCCGTTGTCTGTTTTGTAAATAACCATCTGGATGACGGAATTATCAGTTAGGAAAGCTCACCATGGAGCAAGTTGAAACAGAAGTATCCAAATTTGACAACGATGAAGACCTTGACGAGTCGGAAGATGATAAAAAGAAGAAAGGAAAGAAGGGAGGGAAGAAAGACAAGAAGAAGAAGGAGGAAGTTCCCGAGGAAACGGAGCCGAACGTACCAAAACCGAAGCCATTGGAAGTGGAACCTTCATTGAAAATTCCAGGTTTGAAAAATGTCAAGCTCACTAGTTTGACTCAAAAAATTATGGGTTGCATTGTGGGTGAGCAGGTGACACCAGAGGCACCGTGGACGACAATCAGTAAAGTAGTCGTCGACGAAAATCTCTACCTTCACCACGAAAGTTCGGATTTTCTACCGCTGAAGGATGATCTGTTAGAGTACACAAACTCGACAATTCTGGTTGGCTACGACCCGAACTTCATGCCACATGGAAACGATGATGCCCACAGGTTTTACGTAGCCGTGACAGAAAAGGCAAAAAACGAGGTTCTCACCATGTTGGAAGAAGAAAAACGGGTTGTGGAAGAAAAATTAAAAAATTCTGTAAATAAAAAGGTTTTACCGTGGGAGTCGTTGGGAAGCGAGGTAGAGGTGGACGACACCATCATATTTAACTCGAGACCGCTGATAAATCTGGAACTGGAAACGGATATTGACGAACTGCTGAAACCTGTACGATTCCGAGATAGAAACGTCGATGACGCCAAGGACGGATACGTTCGAATTGGACCTGGAAGGCAAGAGTTTGAAGGAATACCAAAGATTAAAGTTGACGCGGCGACACAAGCCGTGCCTTCTGTCGTGCCCAACACGGCTCAAACAGACCCCGGTCTCCCATCAAACGCTTGGACTCAGTACCTGTACGACATGAATTCGGCAGAGGAAGCATTGGCCCTCTGTGAAGTGAAAGAACTGAAGTCGGGCCATGTTTTTCCAGAAATTGAATATTTGGAGAAGTCCCTTGTCTACAATGAGAACTTTGATCTCTACGTCAACGACTACCCTCTGCTGGTGCAGAAGTCCACCGACAAGGAAATTCCTCACAAAAGTGTTTTTGATGAGTTTGAGGCCTACACCGATGTGAGCCACTGTAAGAATCGCCTTATTTCCTCCATAGCGTGGCATCCGATGTGGAGTGGCATTGTTGCTCTCTCCTATTCGGTAGCCGTTCGATGTGCCACCGCCTCTGACATCGACATCACCGGCGATGAGGTCATGAGAGACGTCTTTTCGAAGAATTCAGTTCTTCTGTGGAGTTTCGTCGATGCTCTCAAGCCGAAATTAATTCTGGAAAGTCCCAGAGAAGTTCACTGTCTGGCTTGGTCTCCGGTAAATCCCAACATATTGGTTGGAGGGTGTTCAAGTGGTCAGATCATAATTTGGGATCTGAAAGGCAAACTGGAAGCCGTTGAAAGTCAGGAGTACCTGACACCTGATCAGCAGAGATATCGTCTGGTGATACAAAGCCTTGTGGGATGGCTTCAGCCGCAGCCTCCGGCCCAGTACGTTCGTCCGGCTGCTCTGTCAAATATTCAGTTCTCGCATGGCGGAAAAGTCACTCAGATTCAGTGGGTCTCTCCGTATTACGAGTGGAACCAAAATGGACACTACGTGAAATCATCATTGGTAACGATTCTTTTCTTGTTTCTCATATTTTCACCACGTCACCGACGTTCTAATACTCAATTTGAGGTTCTTCTTCAGGTTGACGAGGGTAAACTATCGATGCAAATCGTTAGCAGTGGGGAAGACGGCGTTCTGATGGTTTGGGATTTGAGCAAGGTCCCCGAAGACCTGAGTGCGTCTGGAAAACCGAAGAAAAAGAAAGTGCGAAAGCGACCTTCGGCGCTGACGGCTCAGATCAGTCCGTTCAAGGCTTACGATCGTAAATTCCGTCCTATTTATATCCTCTACCCGGAGCTTCCCACCGGAAGGGTGTCGACCAAGATAACAGCACTGTCACTACAAACACACCCCGTTCACTACCAGCTAGAAGTAATCGAAATGAACGATACGAATACGAGTAAATCAAAGTATAATTTACCCGAAGGCGTGGGAGTCAAAGGAAACACTTCAACCAAAACATTATTGCTCGAATCTTCTTTTCCTGACTTTGAATCCACCACAGAGAAGGAATTGTTCGAAAAGAAGGATTTGTCGACAGGTGACGAGTCAGAAGATAAGTCATCTTCTCACGCAGACAGCGTCGAAGTTGTGCCGAGTGACAGTACCTACACGAGAAAGACTTACAAGCCGGTGCTAACGTGGCCGAAGGACCCGCCCAAGCAACTGGTAGAAATAACAAACGATGAAGGTGACGTCATTAGCCTGCTTTGGGAAGGTTTTGACTTTCATAAAGGAGAGCAGATCACGACAGAACAAGGTGGCATCTGCAGTTGGGGCGAAGCCGTTCACGACGGTCCGGTTGTCACCTGTGCTCGTTCCCCTTTCATGGAGGACCTCTTTCTCACGGTCGGGGGCAGAGTCATTGCTTTGTGGAAGCAGGAATTGAAACATCAGCCTTTGTTTTGGAAATACTGCACCGTAGGGGTTGCCTGCGGTTCTTGGTCACCCCATAGGCCGTGTGTCTTTCACATCGGTCGAGGTGACGGTTCCGTCGAGGTCTGGGACCTCGCGAGAAGCAGCGACACTCCTGCCTTCGTACAGAGCATTTCGGGTAAAGTGTTAACGACCATGTGCGAGCATCCTCTACCACTGGACAATGAGAAATCTATTTTGGGCATCGCCGACTACAACAATTCATTTAGATTACTGTATTTTCCAAACGAGTTACAAATTCCCCTGCCGGACGAGCTGAAAACCCTCGAAGATATTGTGAACCGAGAGGTCTACGTCAGACAAACGTACTCGGCTTGGAATGAAAGTTTCATTAAGGCAAACGCAGAAGAACTCGCCAGGGTGCAAGCCAAAGAGGAGGAAGCAGAGAGGATACGTAAAGAGGCAGAATTGGCCATGGAAATGGAGGCTCAGGCCCGCGCGAAGCAGGAGGAAGAAGAAGCCAAACGTCTAACCAAAAGTCATCAGGGAAATTCTTTGTCCGATCGGTTCTTGGAGCGTCTCAAGGTGGAACGCGAGAAGCAAATGCAAAGGGTTCTGATGGAGAAAAAGCGTCTCAACAAGAACGAGCTGATAGCAAAACAGCAGCCGATCTTACACATGAAACAGATGGAGAAAGACAAGAGAAGGAAACAGCGTGATAAAATAAGGCAGCAGCAGAAGATTTTTGACAAGACGGTCGCCATGTTGTTTCCCGAAGTGATAGAAAAGCAGGAGGAAGGACCGTCGAGAATAGACGAATTCGAGTCGGAGCTGAAGGATTCCGCGGCCACGTTGATGTCTCAGTACGACGAGATGCTTCCGGTTCACCTCAAGTACATAAAGGAAAATCCGTTCAACAAACGTCTCAAATGGGAGAAAGTCTTCGAGGAAGGAATGCAGAGAAGACACGTTTTGGACTTTCCACTCTACCTGAGACAGAAACGAAAGGAAAGATACCTGAACACAGCCGTGGAGGGTCGATACTTCGGAATAAGCGGCGACGACCGAAATGATTACAGGACGCAGGATGATGATTTGGACGATGAGGACGGGGAAGAAGACGAGGAGGAGGAAGAAGTGGAACAAGAAAAAGAAAATGAAAATGAAGAAAATCCAGAAGCAAAATAGTGTAGAGTAACTCTAAGAAAAATTTTATTTTGTCTCCCGAGGAAGGAGGTACTTGGCCGGAACGTACTCAGTTTCTAAGGAAGTACCCGTTTGACGGTGTCAGGGATGTTCACGGGGGTGTTTTTCTTTGTTTCAGGTTGGCTCTGAAAGCGGGTTATTCGTGGCAAACGGAAGGAGGCACGTACCTGCCAGGTGGAGCTGTTGCCGTCGCTCACCAATTCCTTCGTTGTATTTTGCATCAGTTGGCTCCCAACGGGGTTTTCTACCAGATGTTTCAGACACACGTCGAAGGTACCCACCCAACACCTGTACGGGTAACGTACTTTTGATAGCTCTGGTACCTGACACCTGTCTGATTCTTTTCCAGATTCTGCCAGAACTGAATTTTTCCGAAGCGTCGCACAAGCCTTAATCGACTTTTCCGAACTGTCCCCGAGTGTTCCTCTTCAGTTGCTTTTGGAGGTGACGAACCCGAGTTCTTCTTGTTCTTCGGTGGTTTTGAACGTGCGGTTACCCCCCTGCTTCTTTATTTTCCAGACGCTGAACGCTAAGAAAACGTTGGCACCCGACACCGTCGTGGTAATTTGCAAGAACATGTCGGCCTACATGGAAAACTTGCCCCTGGAAGTGGGTCCCGTTCAACCTGGCAGCCCGTGGCTGACTCTTCTGGCACAAATGGAACTTTTCTTCCGCCGACTCGTACTTCTTCTGCCGTCCATGGACGATGTGCTGGCTCCTCTTGCCGTTGTCACCTCGGTTTTCAAGTGCCCCGGAATTTCATCTTGCAAGGTGATTTTGCCGTTCCCCGACATCTTTCCACGACGGTCATCGACGGAGTTCCTTGACATTACTGTGTAATTTCAGAGTATTTTGGATCCGTTTTCAAAGATCCTCAGTTACGTCATACAAAACGCTGTGGTTGAAGCGAGCACAATTTTCGAGGTGTGTCAGTTGTGCACTCGAGCCTTCACGAGAGACAGGGAGAAGCAAATGCTGACGAGGATGCTCATCATAGAGTTGGTCCAGGCTCTTAAGTTCAAAACCACTCTCCCGGACTCGAACTTCATGATGCTTATTAATTTTGTGATTCAGGTTCGCCCATCAGGTTCAGTGACACCCGTGACGTGACCCACGTGACGCTAAGGTTACTCGTTTCGTTACAGGACACGGGAAACTGTTTGGTTCAGAGTGGTTTCTCGACGTGCACTCCGGACACTTTCACGACTGGTGTCAATGCTGCAGAAATCATGCGTCAACATCTCTCAGATGCTTTGGACTTCCTCGCCGACTTTCATACTGTAAATAAAATAAAGGTAGGAGACATGACATGAAGAGCAGATGATGTGAACCTGTCACGTTTTGGATTGTATGTATGTATAATTTTTCGACTTTCAGAGTTTCTCTCAGGGTGATTCGGGTGGACTCAACGAAGACACTTTGGGGGGAGCTTTAAAATCGGGCGTCGCTCAGTATGTCGCACTGGAAATGGCCAGAGGAACGAGGGACAATCGCGCTGTTGCTCGACATTTACCTTGGTTGTACAACACCCCGTCTTCCTTGCAGCAGGGGTGAGTTCGTCTCTGCCTTTCTACCTGATTCTTTTGCCGGGTCTCGTGTGGGTGTGAGCCGACAACTTTCCTGTCGTTTCAGTCCCAGGGAATTCTTAGAGTGCATGGGCCACGTTCGACTCCTTTCTTGGCTTCTGCTCGGCGGATTATTTCAGAGTCTCTCTAGTCACGCGCCGTGCACTCCCATACCTCCTGAAGCCTCCTGCCACGTAGCCGACCACGTGCAAGTCATTTTCACAGGTTTTGCCGGTCAATCGAAAGCCTCCGTCTTACACATGTCGTCGCTCTTCCATGCTTTCATTCTCTGTCAGGTATGTACTCATATTGTTTTTTTCATTTTGTTCGGGTACGCGGAAGTTCGTTGTTTGTTGACGCAACCGTCCTGTTGCAGCTTTGGTCCATTTACCTTGAAACGGGAGCCAACAGTAGTCCTCCGGGATCAGAGCCTCACACGGCTCACAACACCATTCTTCTGGATTTCTGGGGAAAGGTGACACCTTGTGTTTTGCAACTGGTGGCACATTCCAAAGTTGTAAGTTCTCCCTTCAAGTTAAGCACAGTGAAACTGCAGGGTGCAGCGAAACGACGTTCAATTAAACATTTTTTATTTGTTTACACGAACAGCTTGCCGAAATGGTAAATCTTCACTTTTTGAGCCTGTTGGAGGCCTTGTTGGAAGTGAACGCTTCAATCCTAGGAAAACTGATGCCGCTGTGGAGTCCAGTTTTGTATGCCCACCACGTGCAGGTGCGACCCATTCGCCTCGCCCTGATCCTGACCCGGTGAGATTCGATTCAGGAAAATAATTACCCGTTTTTGTTTTCCAGTTACCTGGACATTTACAAGTGAGACTGCAAAACTGCAGAAATTTCGCACCAACAAATCCCACGAGCAACGTCCTCCTGGCCAAATGGCTTCAACGACTTCAGTTTAAAATGGGACAAATAGAACTGCAGTCATCCGCGGCAACGCAATTCTACTCGGTTTAGAAAGACTCGGATAGAAAAATTTTTTTCTTGGTGAAACATCACGTGAAATGTTCTGTGTCTGAAGACACTCACAGGTGTCGGCAGAACGATCCTCTGAAATTTGTCGTACCTGAGCAGAAAGTGACGTAAGTCTGAATTCGAATATCTCCCTTTATTCAATAGACAAATCTAATAGATATTTTATTTTGATAATGCCGATCTAATAAGGCGGTAATTGAACCACCAGAGTTACTTTAATAGGGCCGATCAACTGAATTGTTTTCTGCTACTCCACGTGCTCTGACGTAATTATTTAACTACTCCTTTTGTACTTGTTTTTTTTGGGGAGGTTTGAGGGTTTCACCTCTACTACCCAAACTACTATGTTTACTTTGTCGGGTTGGTCCCAGACAGAACTGGTAATCGTATGGGTAAATGGGTAAGGGTCAATCGAACTTAAATACTACTTATACAGTCCGAGATTTAAAAATATGGTTCATAATACTACAATACTATGTATTGTAGTTGATGACGCAAAATTAATACATCTCTAGAATAAATTTTTAGGAAAAAGGGAAACAATAAGAAATGTACTCTTCTAATTAGAACAAACAATTATTTATTTAAAAAGCACAAACCAAAATAAAATTTATATTCGTAGGTATATAAATTTATCACAAAGTATTTGGAAGATATATTTCTTTAAAATGGAGAAGTTAGGAATGAAACTAGAGTGGGGAGGGAAGAAATCGTAGGCTCTATTTACAGATACAAAGACCAGGGAAGAGAGAGATAGAGAGAGACATAGAGAGAAAAGAAACAGAAGACAATGAGGAGAACAAACAAACAAACAAAATTTTTGTACATAAATGACATGCAAAAAGAGAAAGGAATGCAAAAACGCACTGCCCAACCTGGCCCTAAATGGAATGTAAGAATTTCAGGAAGAGAAGCGCATTTTCTATTTAAAACACATCTTAGCGTTGACCCATTTCAAAAGACTAAATATAAACTAGAAACCCTTGTGTTTGTAAAAACTACTATTGTCTTTTTTCTCTCTTTTCAGACGTTTCAATGGAAGAACACGCCCAAGAGGACAACACCGGTCCGCGTTACTCAAAAATTTGGTTCCTCGACGACCAACCAAACCGAACATGATTATATATTACAATAAAAAACAAATTCATTTATTCGCTCCGAATTCGACACCAACTACTACTAGTACTGCTTTAGAAGATTCCAACACCCTCGAATCGAATTTCCACGAAAGATTACAACAACAGCAACAACAACAACAGAAAGAAATAAACAATTAGTAATTTTTTCCTATATAATAACCACAAAACGACAATAACGTGCCAATTCGTTTGGTTAAATAATTATTGCAGACAAAATAAGGTCACGTGAATTTTTACACAAAACGAATTAATTAAAATAAATAAATAAATAAATAGACAAGAAATGTGAAATAATTGAAACTTCTCCTGGTCCGACGGTATTTTTTTGGGGGGCGGGGGCGGGGTTTGGTGGTGGTGGTGCGACCATTCCTCTTCAGATGAGGGGATGATGGCATAAATTTAATTTATGTAGATTATATACAAATTGGGTTTAGTAAAATCAATAAAATCTCACAGTTGGTGATTCGATGAGGTAGACAACAATCGTTGCCCAAATTATCTGACAATAAAAAGAAGGCATCCTTCAATAAACACAACACCGTTCGTTTTCTAATTTTTTTTCCTCCTAGAAATTGTACGTTTAAGGCGTGTGAAAAACTTCATGGGTTTCAAAACGAAAAAACAAACAAGTTCGAATGTTCATTGGCACTTGCCAAAAACAACGGAAATGTACACTTCGATGGAAACGTTGCCTGACTCGGGTATTTCCGGAAGAGAAGGTTCGAGTACCTTGGGCCCGAGTGCCGGGGTACTTCCTATGCCTAAAACTTTCTTCCACCCGAACTAGAAATTACATGGACGAACAGTAAAAAAATCATCAAAAAACTTCCCCACTCTCTCATTCACCGGTACGTGAAAATGGAAAACGACTATTAATTATTAAAATTCTCAGACTATAACGATAACGACTACAACTAACCGGACGAAAGTCCCAATCGCACGTATACACCCCACAAATATCCAGAACTAAACAGTAAATAAAAAAAAACTACCAAAACTTCTTTCCGCGAGACCGAACAAGTCAACTCCTTTAGAAGAAACACGCAACAATAGGCCGAATTTTGTTTCGCCACGTGAAATTTCGAAAATAAAAACTATAATTCGAATATACCTCGTATAAAACCAGGATTACAACTTTAAAAAATGGAATAGAGAAAAAGGAAACTACTAGGTTTTGAAAATTGTCGCTAAAAACCTCCAAAATAAAATTTCGTTTCAAAGGGAGCCATCAAATTTTATCACAGACCACTTCTTTGTTAAAATTTAGGGTTCATCTTTTTCACGGTAGTGCAAGACAACAACAAAAAACAAAGTGTGGTTCGCATTTGATAAAACTATTGAGGGAAAACAGACAAAAAATGGAATCATAGAAAAGTTGGGTCTGTCGCCGCCCTCAGCATTCATGTGCTGCTGCAGCAAAACAGAGATTTCTTCTTCGTTTCGTGCACAAAAGAGATTTTCAACTCTTGTCCACTGTCCTTTTCCCGCTAAACTCGACCTTTCCTATTTTCTATTTTCCACTATTCGGAATTAATAATTGTAAAAAACGACTCCTTCTGGATGGGAGTCGTCGTGCGAGGTCGTCCGCGCGACTTTTCTTCTTCCGGTCCATTGCCTTTTCTCATCCCCGTAAAAATCAAACACGGCCCTTCCACGTTTTCATCCCTTCCTCATGAAGAACCACATCATGAGGAACTGTAGCGCGGAGAGAATGGCGATGGCGCAGAGAGTCTCCACGTTCCACACGGTCGTCAGGTATTTCTTCGAGATTTTGTCTCGTTCTCTCTGCATTTTACCGAGTGTTTCCAGGTTCTGCTGCAGTTTCAGTACTCGGTCGCTATTTATTTTTAATATTTGCTCTATTCCCTTTATTTTTTCCATCACTCTGAAATGAGAAATCATTCATTTTGTTTGGGGCGCCGCAATTGCCGCAGTCAATTGACTTTCACCTTATCCCGCTCCCTACCTGTCGTCTATTTTGTGTCTTACAGAGGTGCCCGTGTGTCCCCACTGACTCGAGTCGCTGTGCAACTCTCCATCCTGTGACGAACTGATGCTTTCCTGTCTTTTCGTTTTCGTTGTCATTCGTCTCTTGGATGATTTTAGAACCGACAGAGAGGACCGAGACTCGGTTTGGAGAAGTGGTTGAACCTACCCGGAGAGGCAACAACGTTACAACTACTCTAACTGACTTCCCTGTGAGAGTTAGGCACTTACGGAAGAAGGTTCGACGCTAACTATGCTAGAAGTCCTTATCATTGGAGTTCGATGCCTGGTTTTCGTCGAAATTACGTAATTAAATTCGTATTGTAGGAGGTCGTTGCGTGGATCCCAAGGCCTTAGATCGCAATGTTTGTAAACCCAAGAGCTGCTGATTATATTCTGCAAAATTGTTTTCGTTTAAACAAATCGTTTACGACTTAATTCATCGAGCGGGTGAATTGATTACAAACATTTTCGAAATATCTCGGCATCCATTCGGTTCCGGACTCTGTCCTCAACTTCGCTGCGTTCCTTTGTGCATTTTCCAAATTTGTTTTTTCCTCCGTCGCAACGGCCTGGGAAAATATTCCATAACGTTTTTCTAAATGTACTTATAAATTGATAAAATGGTAGAAATGAAACGACAGATACGCAACCTGATCATCACTGAGAATGGCGGCCGATATTTTTTCCCATAATTTTTCTGATTCGTAACTCTCCTGAACGGCTAAAGAAACAGTGTACCTTTGAAGTCGCGTTAACCGAACTGACGGAGTTGGATTCCACAGAACCTGTTCTTCCTGTTGATGATAAGGGTGATAGCATTTTACTGACTGTAAGTCGTGCTCATCTCTTTGGCCTTTCTTCTACCTTCAACTCACCCCTGTTCGTTTGTCCTTTATATTTGTCAAACCGTCCCAGTACCCGTCTATGGTAGCTAATGTTTCTTTGCCTAACTTCAATTTCCCGGATATTGCGTTGATTTGATCCGACCCTCCGATCAGAGGCTACAATTATAACAATTGACAATCTTATAACAAAAGAGAAACACTGAACACTCAAAGTAACTTGCTTCCCAACGAACCTTCAATTTAAATTCTAATTCTGTTTTGTAGCCGGTTTTCTCGCATTCAATCGAAACTTTACCACCGAGTTCCATACTTAAAGTACCGACGAGAATACCTTTGCATAGAGCATAGGGCACCGTCACACTGTATTCTTCTCCTCTGGGAAGAAGAGTTAAAATTGCAACTCCTTCCAATATGGCCGATGTGGAATTGCCTGAAAAGGTAACCAGCATGAGAACTTTCTGTTCTGCCTTATGCCTAATTGTGTCTAACTCAACATCCTTCTAAGGTAGAAAATAGTAACCATAAAATTTGGATTTTGCTAAAATTGAACCGCTTATACTGAAACCATCTTGCCTATTCGTAACGTAAAATGCAGAAACCGGTGGATGATGTGACACCTGTAAAATAAAACCATGGTGAGCATTATTGTTCCTCTATGTTCCTTATTATCCTCTATTGGAAAATATCTGCTCCTTTACTTCCAAGTACCTGTTCAGCAATGTAAAAGGTACGTGATCCGTTTGGATGTTTCCAATAACACCTAAATGTTTCTCCCAATATGGGATTATAAGGTTTTTTCAAACCCTTGGATTTTTTATAAAATCCGGACAGGTACCACTGCACAACTAACTTCATTCGTGTGAAAGCGTCATCCTCCAAAACGGCCCTTAAATAAATAAAAAAATTATTACTAGAAATATGTCACACATCTAAAGGCGGGTTAATTAATGCTCCTTACTTGGATAAAATATCAGCATGGTAGTAGGAGTCAGCTAATTTGTCTAAAAAGGATCTCGGCTCTAAAATAAAAGTTGGTAAAACGACCTTCGACAAATCCATGCCGGGTCGCACCTGCTTCACAAGGAACCAAATTAGAGATTTGTTCTCTTCCGCCAACTCCTCCACCTGTTCCCCTTGCTGAAAGAAAATATGACACAAAATAAGTCGATCATGTACTGTACGTTTTACACACTTACTTTTATTCAACACATACAGAACAGGCAACATCTCCTTCTTCCTTCAGGGTGTACTCCGTTTCTGGTGGATCTTCCTGATCTGGTAATTCTACTTGTTCCTCGAACTTGGCAGAAACTCAGATTCAGTTTCAGAGACGGACATCTGTTCAGTTCCGCTGTTATGTTCACCGCCACCCCCATCGGAATCTGCGGGTAAAAGAAAAAGCATGAGATAACACTGGTATTTTTCTGCTATTGTATTAGTTGTAATGTCACAATCCACTCTCACCATGATCAATAAAATGTTTTTCAAAGTCGGTTTCGGACCATTGAGTATCATTATTTGCGGTTAGGTCCTGCTCGGAAAGTTGCGCATGACTGGGACGACTGAAGGACCGAACCATCAAATTGGAACACCTGACCGAAAGCTCAAGAGCATCGAGCCAACATTTTCCGGCTGCTTGGGACGGCGCTCTGAATATTAAATAAGATGTGGGCAACGGTTGGACAACAGCTCCTAAAATGACAAATGAAATACAATAAGTAACAAATAACATTAAAATAAATTCTAATAAAAATAATACGCTACCAATGGTTTCTTTTTCCGGTCCTCTTGGTGCCCAAATTGACTGTTCCATTGGATGGAAGAGCTTAAAACAAAATCCATCCTTTTTGGAGGGTCTCTCTATTATAGAGCAGGCATTCAAGACAACAGTACCAACCCAGTGGTTGCTCTAAAATTGAAAAAAAAAGAAATCAGTATAACCAAAATAGTGAATAGTCATCCAGTTTGAGAGGTCTCACCTTTATTTTTGGACTTTTGTACAAAAGAAGAAGGCCAGGTTTAAGGATGCACCACAGTTTAGTCCAACTCTTTAATGTTCCTCGAACTTTCAACCAATCAGCTAAAACTATAACAGATGGATCCTTTAATGAGTTCAGCAGTTCATCTGCCACCCTCTTCTTCTCTTGTCTATAGTTTTTCCTTTGTGCTTTGTAGGACTCTTTCCTTGTCAGTTTTGAAGTTGATGAATGTGGTGACTGAAAATAATTATCAGTTGAATGTCAGTTTCCTTTCATTCATTCAGCTAATGAAACTAAACCTTAGTGCATGTTGTTGTTAACCTTGAAATATTGTATTCTTTCTGTTTCAGAACATCAAAGGGACTTACCTTTTCAGCTGGCAGAATTGAATCTGACATTTTCATGGAATCCAAAGCACTCGTGGGAGTTAATATGCTAGGAGCTTAAATAAAAATTTGATTAGAATTTATTACACAGCTTGCAGCCTCTCACATTAAATGATGAATATTTACAAGATTTGAGATTTAATTTGTTTAGTATATCAGTGATATCAGTGTCATTAAATATCAGTGATATTGCATGTGCAACAAAATAAGTGCTCTTTAAGTATGAATACTGAAAATGAACTTACAATGAGTGCTTGAAGACATATTGAGTGATTCACTTGATGGCAATTTTGGAAGAAAAAACTGCAGACTCCTTCTCTGTTGCTTTTTTTCTGTTTGAACACAACAAATGTTGTTAATCAGAATTTCTAGGCTCAAATGAACACACATGAAACTATTTTACTTGTAATTAACCTGGAGTCCTATTAATTGGGGTTGTCTTATTACTTATGTCAACAGAGGAGCTGGTGGAATCATTGTGTGTTCTTTTTACCTCAGCAGTGGGTGTTTGTACAGAATTATTCATACTGTGCTTAACCTCTGTAATTTCAAAACAGAATTTTGAAAATAAATGATTAAATAAATACTTATACTCTAACAGGTGAAAGGTAAACAATTTGTAACTACCATTTCTGCTAATTCACTAGATTCCTATTAATATTCATTGAAATGAAAAAAAAAGTCTTGTGACTTTGAATAAAATCTTGAACAGGTATGTTTACATTAAATTTAATGTTCCCATATAATTTTCTTATATTCTTACTGTTCTTGCTTTGCAATATACTCGCCCTACCAGTGTATCATTAAAATTTATTTTTATGTACAACAGAGAATAGAAGTTAATTTCAACTATTAACTTCGTCTGAATTACGTCTGATTCGACCGGTTAATCTATTTTATCATGTCATGTGTGAAATTAACCAACTCACTGCTTGAAAAGAGAACGGCTTACGAATTCTACTAAGGATGCGACAAACGATGACGGAATTCGTGGAATGCGTATTAAGGTGTCTATCATTAAGGAAACAACGTATTTGAATTAATATCAAATACTGTATCTAACAGATCGATACATCGCAGTATCGGAGGAGTTAATACTTTGATAACGAATAAATGGGGAGAACATTGGTACCGCGACGGATTAAAGTGAAGCAGCGAGAGAGTCAACACTCCGCGAATTGGTTTATTAATCAAGAACACTTACTATGAAACGATCATTTTTTTCTACTTCATCTGTAATTGTTATTTGTTATTTGAATTATGCAAAACACCGATTGCCAACATGTGTCTGCTTATTTACGACGACACCGTGGCACTAGACATTTTTAACAGCGTCGAGAAACCATAAATAATTTTCTCGTGCTACTGTATTTGTTTCATCCGTGAAATTGTAATGTTTTTTCGTTTGAATCGCATTTAAAGTGTGTAATTTGCTTGTCTGTGAAAGACAACGCAACGCAAAATGAGTGAAGGCATCCAAGAGAGCAATTTAAAGGTGGAGGTGGCTCCGCCGGTAATCGTCAACGATGAAGCCGCCTGTCCGACCGAGGAACCGACCGACGATGAAAATACTTTTGTTATCGATATCGACAGCGAAGAATTAGACTTGAATCACCACAGACTTACCAAAATACAGGATTTTGAGCAGCTGACCAAAGTGAAAAAACTCTGCCTGCGGTGGAACCTCATTAAGAAGATTGAGAATTTATCCACACTGACAACTCTGACCGAGTTGGAATTGTACGATAATCAAATTACGGAGATAGAAAATTTAGAAACATTGACCAATTTACAGTAAGTTAAATAATCGTCAATGAGAAAAATTCGCGCACCCGCCTTTTTCACCTTGAACAAAATTATTAGCATAATTGTGTGGTACAAATGGTGTTTCAAAGGACTATGTGCAAGGATGTGCAATGTTGCATTCAGTTTTTTAATCTCAGACAGACAAGTACAAAATAGTTTCTTCATTCTTCCTAATTCTATTTTTCAATGATTAAATATTCAAAAATTTTACGTTTACCTATTTTCCTTAATTGCATATTATGGTGTATTTTCTTCCACAAATTAATTTCAATATTTTATTGCAGGGTTTTAGATTTGTCGTACAACAGGATAAGGCAAATTAAAGGAATCAACATGTTGACAAATTTGGTTAGATTGTACTTGGTATCAAACAAAATACAACATCTTGAAAATGTATCAGCCTTAACAAAGCTGACTCACTTGGAAGTAGGAGATAATAAAATTAGAAAAATAGAAAATTTGGAAAATCTTGTAAATCTCACAGAGTTACACTTGGGTAAAAACAAGATAACAAAAATTGAAAATCTTGATTCACTGGTGAATCTAAAAATATTGGGGCTAATGAGCAATAGACTTACTAAAATAGAAGGATTGGAGAAACTGACCAACCTAGAGGAACTATACATATCTGAAAATTTAATTGAGAAAATAGAAGGACTCAATGGATGCCCCAAATTGAACACATTGGATCTGGCAGCGAATCGAATCAGGCTGCTAGACAATATTCTCCATTTGTCGGATCTTCGCGAACTCTGGGTGAATTCTAATTATGTTGAGGACTGGAACTGTGTAGAAAAACTCAAAACTCTTGACAAGCTGGAGACTATTTATTTGGAACACAATCCACTTGCAAAGGATACAGCTTATAGAAGAAAAATAAAATTGTTTTTGCCATTTTTAAGTCAAATTGATGCCACTCTCTGCAGGTAGTGCAGTCAAATTGTCACCTAAGCAGCACTCACCAGTTACATCCATTGATCTGTTTGTGAAATATGGAAAAATTCGCTTTCGCTTCTGATAGTTGAGTTACATGGTCATTGTGATAAACAGATTGTTTTCACTCAAATTGTCAGCTGCAATTAACTATCCATATTTATTTGCTTTTTCCTTTTCACATGCCTTATTACATTGGGAGCACAATCTGTCATTCTTAATTGATACTGTAGGAGTATTATATTTGCACCCAAGAATGTAAAGGATAGATTTTGAGTCAATTAAGTTGTCCAAATTATATAGATAAAGAAATTAATGATGTAATTTGTGATACATGTGTGTCAGAGGGAGTCAAAATGGCAGTGACAAATGAATTATTCTTACGAACTGGTTCTGTTTGTAAAATTTTAAAAAATCATTTAGCACTCTGCCTTGCAAATGAACGCAAAGCCGAACAAATGTCACAGTATTTATTGACTAATTCTTTGAAAATGTTGGGCTAAACTATTAAATTGTTTCAGTTTTATTAGAATCACTTAGTTTTCAAGGACTAACATTGAATGATTTCAACGGGGGTGGGCACAGTTAAATTTTTTTGAATGAAACAGTTAACCGTCAATTGTTGTTAAAATGATTTGTGTAAAACAGGCTTGAGTCTATTTAATGTGAAAATTTTTCAATTCTATTGAGCCATTAATATTATTTGATTTTAATGTAAACATGGAAAATTTTTTCAAATAAATTTTTTTAACATGTGGAATTTTACTCGTTGCAATGTTATTTCTTATAATGAGGCTTCTGTTCGTGTTTGGCCCGACACACAAGGCAAACAATTGAATGGTGTTTTCCAGATTTGTATATTAAATTAAATGAAAAATAAGAAAGTATAAAATTATGTTGATTGTTGATTTAAATAATGTGTTCTCGCTTGAAAAGTCATTGGAACAAAGCTAGTGGTAACTTTTTCCCAGGTTTGAACTTCTGTTTAATTTTGTTAATAACTGGAAGTGTTTTTTCTGTTTTATTAATATTTAATTTTATTAATTGTATCGTAAAATGAAACCGAAGGATATGTCTGTATTTATTTTGTGCATTATTCATGGCCTTATACGAACATCTTTTTCCGTCAGAGATGATTGGGACTGATGACTAGAAAATCGTATTTATTTATTTTTTTTTTCAATTCCCCAAATTAAGTGGGGAGTAATAAAATTTTCTTCAAAAATCATTTGCATACTAATTCCTTAAACTTGTCACGATTTTTTGTTTCCTCAGTATCCTTGAGTGTATTGAAGAACAATCACATTTGTTTCTGATGCAACGTAAATATCCTGTCTCAAAAATTAGAATACATTTCATTTTTTCCTCGCTTTTTTCAACTTCATCAAGTTCTTTCTTCTCCACCCAGTACTTCCTTGAATTCTGTAAAAACATTAATTATGTGTTCCTTGCGTTGCTTCGTACAATGTCAAAAACTTTATTATTTATTGACCTTCAAAACTGTAACTTGGTAATAAACCAAACTGTCAGTTGTCTCCGGAATGTGAAATTTCTGTTAATCGTGTGGAAGGAATTCAATAAGAAAAGAAACAAAATGGAATGAGATACAAACTAAACAAAACACACGTTTCTAACCGGACAGTTACATGAGGAATAAGGAAAACCCATCACTTCCCGACCAGTGTTTGCTTTCGTCAATACGTAAATACGAAGGACAGAATGAAAGTCAGCTGTCAATAAATGTGTTTCTTTTCTTCAGAAATGGATGACATGAATGAAATTACGAAGTAAGAAGTATCTATGTGGTGTTACGTTCAAGTTAATAATAAACTTTAAATAATAAACTTTAAAACTTGGAAATCAGGTATGGGGTAACAATGGTCCTTTAGTTGACTTATTGGTACGCAGATTTTCTTGAGGTTTCACCCGCAATGAATTCCATAAAGTTCGATAATTAATTATACTGATTTGATGAGCTAAGCAAAATCAATTAATAACTAAGTGAAATCAAAATCTGGCTAAAGAAATCGGTTTGATTGATTGATTCAATCTCAAGTCTGTTTTGAAAAAAATATATACATTCTCATTATTCTGTTTATGCAAATTAACCAAAGATTTTCAATGTTATCAATAATTTTTAAAATTTATTTGAAATTTAAATCAATACTTCGGATCTGTTACCTCAGTCGTATCCCTCTACGACAGTCATGGCGGTATTTCGATGTGGGTAATTTCACCTGTCATCCATCCTAGTCCTCTCACCCAGGACAATCCACAACATGATACAACTGCACGGCTTGATCGTCAGTCTATTGGAAGTTGTTCACAGGATTTGCTTGCTTGTAAGTGAAATTTATTGTCTTATATTTTCTACTCTTACAAGTCTTGAAGTTTACAACCATAGACCTGACTAATATCTTTAATAGAAACATGGAGGTTCAAGGGAGAGCCCAGGGTGAAGTTTAATTCATTGAGGTACAACAACCAGGTAGATCTCTTCTCATATTTTTTTGAGTATCATCTTTTCTACTGCAGTAGAACGGTTTTAAGGCAATGCTACAGATTTAGAAAGGAAACGTAATAAATTAAAATTTATTGTAGAAACGTTAACGAGGAATATGGCGAAAAAGTTCCAAACGGAAACTCAGACTCGGGAGAAAATAATTTGAATCAGATATAAATTTTTAACCGAACCCGTTCCCCCCAACAAAAAAAAAACAAATTCACATGCCTGCAAAATAATAATAAAAATTTCCTGTGAAATTCCCTGACCTCAGAGCCCAAAGTCAATAGTGGAAAAGTAAGGAATATATGTACATAACATAAGAGAGGAATGTAATCCGCGACAATAAGGTTTTCCCCCGTATTTTCATCCATTTTCATTTGAGATTATTCTAACAGGAAAGTACAGAACACTGCAGTAGTAGGCGAGACGGAGAAACGAAGGAAGAAAAAAGAAAGGGCCGTTTCGTTCAAAATTGAGAAGGAAAAGGTAAATATGAAGAGAAGTTAAAACTGATTAGAGGAGAAAGAGTAGAAAAGGCTGAAGAGGCCGGCGAAAAGGCTCATTCGGTTTCAGCTTGTCATGTTGAACGCAACCTCCGCAACAGGTGAGTGTTAACTTTTTCTTCTTGTGCGCTCCTCCGTCACTAAAGAGGAATCGTTCGCATTCGTCTTTGGTCATTCCTGTTGCTACAGCAAAACGAGTTGAGTAAGTTAAATATCAATTTATCAGTTCTGTACTTACTGTACCCCGGGAACCCTCGGGAATAAAAGAAAAAGAAAAACGGTTACTTTCGACGGTAATCCCAATTTGTCTGGTAGAAAATTCTCGAAATCGCAGACTGATCCATATTGTCTATTTTGTAAAAAAAACTTACTATTTTTCTAGTGTTATAATTACCCTCAGGTGTGCCCTCGCCGCGTCTTCTTCTCCATTTTGACTTTTCTTTTTGTCTTCTTTTGGGGCACGTTAAGAAAATTTAAAAATTTCCAAATTCTTTTTTGCCCTCGAAACTAAATTACATAAAAATTTAATTTGAACGGAACTTTTTTATTAAACAAAAGTTTAAATGCCCCTCCCCCCATTTAAATATAATTATATTAATGATGATAATAATAGTGATAATATCACAATATGAGTGCTGCGAACGAAATTCCATTCCATTTTAAATTTTGAATTAAACGGGTCAGTTTTGTTGAAGAAGATCGTGCCAGTATTATTCATGGTAATTGCACTTATTAACTTTCTGTTAATAAAAATTATCTATATATGAATAAGTAATACGACGCTGTTGACCTTGCCAAATTCGTTTCGATATAAAATTTATTTATTTGGACGCATTTATTTATGAGAAACTTTTGTCAAGTTGTAGCTAATACAATTCTTACATATATGTAAGTTTATTATTTTACATTGTTTAAGTGTATTGTTATATATTATTTAATATTTTCTTACATTATTTAATTAAACAGAATTAAATTTAATTGATTCCCTGGGTTTTTAGAATATTTTAAAAAAATGAGAGTAACTGCTGCGAGCAAGGATTGATGTTAAAATGCAAAATTAAAAGTAGTGTTATAAAATGTTACTAGTGCAAGTTAAGTAACACGTAACGTATCATAATTTTTAAATACAATATAATATCAGAAAATATTATTAAGATATATAATAAATCTATGAATTAGGTGAATAATACAAAAAAAGGTCTAGTAGAAGTTGACGACTGAGGAGAACGGAAACAAAAACAACTTCTCAACAATATATAAACAATAACCGTTTTTTGTTGTGTTTTGTTCTTCGCGTGTTGCACAAGTCCAATCCGAGATTCCCAAGTATAAAAATATACGACCAGTATATACAATTTACAGGATGTGAAAAAAAATCCCAGTTCATCTTAACAACTTTTTCGTATTGCTTAATAAGTTTTTCAGAAACGATATCAGTTCTTTAACTCTTTGTTAAAGTTTTCTTACATCTAGCCTACCGAAAACCACAAACCCGATGATCGAAGTTCGGAGAAGTTCATGCTTCTGTAGGGCTGTAGAGAATAATTCTGTATAAAAATCCTAATCATAATAAATTTCAATTCATAAAAATTTAACAAGTTTAAGTTAAAAAAAAGTTTAACAAATCTATCAAAGGCCACAAACTGAATCGGTCACAACTTGGAAACGGTTTTATGTTAATAACATCAGAGTTTTACACGATTAAAACCACGAAAAATATTCTACACTTATAGAAAGTTTTATTGGGTACTGGAATATTATAGAACAGAAATATTATATAATATAGAATAGAAATATATATTACCAAAAAAAATTATAGAAACTATTTACACAATGCAATTTCCTATCTCTTTTCAGGCTCTCATTTGTATAGTTCTTTATATATATTTATATTTCTACATCTACATTGAGTGATATTTGTACTTTAATCTCGATTTAGTTTCAATCATATTAAAAAGTAAAATTTAAATGTACAGTATTGTACAATTGTGGAGGCCAGCTGCTAGAGGAAAGGGCCAATTACAAGTCGGTTGATTTCCAGTGAGAAATCAAAAAGAAGGCGGTTCAATGCAGCAAAGTTAAAAATCTTGCCTGAGGGTGTGGAAATTTTGTTTGAATTTTTTCAGTAACCTTATTTAATGTTTTCATTAGGCTACTCGGCTTCTTCAGTGACTTTTCGATACATGAAATTATATTCACTGGTACTAGACACAAAGGTGGGGCACGAAAAGTTGGGTGATGGACAGAAGTAGGTCGTAACAATGATAGGCGACACATACAACTTATAATATTACATATTTTACGTATATTATTATTTGCAAATAATATTTTTTATCTTGGAGATAAGACGACGTTAATAAAGTTGTTACTCCTCCAAGCTTATTCGACTTACGTAGAATTTTAAATGTCGGTCGAGGAGGAGACCGAGCAATGTTTTCGTTTGATGAAAATCAATTTGAAAAGCAATGGTCCTCCATACTTATTATCGATAAATATTATTGAAAATTTAAGAAACGGATAATTTCGCCGTTCATACGTTTCTGACATGTTGTTTTGTGACTTTAACGGATAATTCTAAACCACAGCAACGACACACTCACACACACACACACGCACAAACGTATATATTTTCATTAATTGCAAACGCAGCCGACATCCGCCAGGCCTGGCCTTGTGCATGACTTTGCCGGACGGGACAGTAAAACTGAAAACTTTGGGCGCCGAACGTCTGAAAAATATGCAAATTAAACTGTGAGAAAATAAATAATACGTGCAACCTTGGGTGCATAAGTTCCCTTTTCCGGCCACGGGAAAATTAAAGTGGGAAAAGAAAAAAAAAGAAAGTCTTGGAAGAAAGAAAGAGAATACGACTGTTTACTCTCACACGGATTAATACAATTGAAGGTGGTGTGAAAGAAGAGTATATGGGATGGACTGGAGGAAGGGCTAGGCGGTAGGTGGTGGGCAGAAACGGCCATAAGAAAATGGCATAGACAGACCTCAGAAATTGAATGGAAATCCCGTAGGTCAGAAGGAGGCGAAGTTGGTGCACAGGAAAATATACAAATACTTTTTACCTGCCAGATAGGTAAACCTGCAACTGATGTTCAGTTGACCGCGAACTACTATTACTCTATACTGTCACTCCTGAGAATGTATATTTTCCTTTGGGGCTAGAGTGCAGTCGACTTCAACTTCCCGATTTCACAACTGCGAAACGGATATTGATTTTCAGTAATTTAAAGAAAATTTGAATGGACCGACCGTTTGAATTTAAACTCAAATGAAAATTACGTCCGTTCATAATTTCACTCCAACCCTCTAATTCCTTTGAGAAATTCATCTTGGACTTCTACGGCCAACTACCTTTTCGATTGAAACATTGTCTACGATGGGTGACGTTCTCTTTGATTTCAATTTATTAAATATTTATGTAAGATTTGGTATTTTTTAAACGTGTTTATTTGCTGTAATTTTTACTGTGCCAGAATAAAATTTACCTCAGGTTGTTTTGAAATTAAATCATTGAGAGAGCATGTGTAGAATATATTATTGTGTTGCGGAGAATTTTAGAAAATTAGTTAAGAATAAGGTAGGGGTAAATATTAATAATAACAATTATTACAATTATAAATATTTTTTAAAAAATTTTAGGGTATAACTTGTAACATAAAATTTGTGTAATGTTTAATTTATTGTGTAAAATGCAAAATCTTATTTTTCATATTCGTATTTGGGTGGGAATGTCTGAGACTTCTTATATACAGTCTTACACAGTACAAGTTTTTACTCATAGGTACAATATACTATGTAGTATAATGTTAAGTTCCCATAAATGGAACATGTTACAAAATTATTTTAAAGCTGCTGTTACATTATTAGTTACTTTCCTATGCAAAGACGGGGTGAATTCACCGTGACTGTGGCAGAATTACCCATCGGGAGGGGTGAACAGTACAGGTACGTTGACAGGTACAAGATACTGTGCGGGCGTTCAAAATATCTAAAGATTAACTAAAGAGACGTCAAATGATGGTTTTGTCGCGTGTTGGACAACAAGCAACCGATCAATTTCCTTCGTTGAGACTTGAGGAAAGTTTAATGATCCAGCGAGCCCTGCGGAATCGAATTAAAAACTCGTCAACAAACGTCAAAGCATTGCGGTTTAATATGAGTAAAATGTAAAAAAATTTAAATTAAGCTAATTACACTAAATTTGAGAAAGGCGACCTGATTGATGGGACAGACAGACAGACAGACAGAGAGAGAGAGGCGCAAATGTGTTGAAATATACGAAAAAGGTTCAACTCAGCAATGTCTCGGCAAATAATTAACTTCTGTCGGAGTTTCTACTCCAAGTTTTTCGCCCTTTTTCAACTGCACTCCATTTACCGTCCTGTACGAAGAAAAAAGAGAGTTGCTGATTGGAATGTGACAGAAGCAAACAATGAAACGGGGCAACACACTCACATGACAAAAGTTTTCTCAATTGACTTGGCAAACCGAGAGGGATTTCTTCTTCTTCCAAACGAAAATATTATATTCTTTAAGCTGTGTACTCATGCAAGCCATAAATCATATACACTGACATTGATAAATATCATTTCGACGGTATGGATGCTCTGCCACGATTTTATTGACGTTTATTAGCAAATCCTGGTGCAAAAAATCGTGTCCCTTTTCTGAACGGTGCTCTCTCAGTGTTTCCCTACCCCAAGGGAATTTTTCTTGCCCGATACGACTTCGTTCCTGAACTGAGTCAGGGATGAAACACAAAGACGTGCTCGTACAATGACGTGGCAATGAAAAAGAATACAATCCGATTATTCAAATTATACACCAAAATGTTACCGCTGTACAACCGCTGTTGTCCGAAAGTTTGAATTGCACGCTAATTTGAAAATAATTGCTCCGCCATGACTTAAATCTTAAGTTAAGCATTTTAGCCGATTAAGACCGAAGTTAAGACTTGAACTTAGCTGCAGCCGGTGAACTACTTGACTGATCGAAAGGATTAGTTTTTGGTTAGTGACATTTAAGTGATACTGTTTATAATATTGTGGTTTATAATGTATTTGATATATTTTTATATGATATTTGTAGTTAGGTAATTCTTGTGACGTTTACTCCAACCTCACTGGATTTTTCTTATTGTCAAATGAAATACCAAAAAATTCCTTTTTTTTAAAAACTAGACTAACTTAACCTAACCTAACATAACATAACCTAACTACTTCACTAATGACTTCTTACAATTCTCTTGCTTTTTTTCTCTTTCTCTAAATAGAATGTTAGGAACAAAAGAAGTTCTCGGAATTAGCGTCATCTCGATCTTAATGGCAGCCACTCTGGCGTATTCGTCAAACGATGGAGAGAATTTGTACGAAGGATACGGCGGGTAAGTTCGGTTTTCCGGTTCGGGTGACATCCAGACGGGTACGGGTATGGTCTGGATGAAAAGTACCGATTTTTTCCAATCCGATTTCCCGCGATACCAATTCAATTTTCCTTTTTCAATAACATTGCCCTGCGCAAAAATTCTTATTTCCGTTGAAATCGTTTAGGTCCTACGGCAATTTGCCACCGTTCGACAGAAGAATTCAATACCTGATCGAGGCGAAACGTTCGGTGAACGGAATTAAAAATCTCATCGACGAATTACACAGTAAGCTAGAGTGAGTATGCCGCCGGTGTTCTTTTCTTTTGCTCATCTCCTACTTGCCGATCAAATTGAATTATTTTTTACTCTGGGACAAGGGGAAGACACTTCGACTGATGAATAAACCGTTCCCATGTCGGTTGTACATGGACAGTAACGCGTACCAGTCCCTCCACAGCCAGGTCTTCGGGGGAAAATAGAAAGTTGAAGGAAACATTTGTCAAACAAGAGAGTTTTCATTTTTAGTTTCCTCCTCTTGCGTTGACTAACTTTAAGTTAAAGCAAAATTTACTTGGAAGTTGTAACTCGGGTAAGGGTCGCCGTAGTCAGGGAGACTTTTCTTTGGCAGGAGTAGGCTTCGAATATCCGGGAATACTACTTTGCAGGGGAGTTCTCTTATATGTATACATTTCTTTACACACCACTGTAGAATTCTTAGAAGTGAGCATGGTGTCGAGACTAGGTTTTAAAGACTTGGCGTCTACCACTACCAGGTTTTAACCGTGGTATTAGGCGACAGCAATTATCTAGGGGGGGAATCTACAGTTGACGACAAAAAGTAACTGAAAAAATAATTATTGCATTTTCATGACAACTGTTTTTGTTTGATGTAATTTGTCTAAATGTGATTGTGTCCGTTCCCACAGGAAAAGAACAGCCTGCATGCTCGACGGCGGTCTTTCAGCCTCCTGCAATCACAAAGATGCCGTTGAAGCTGGCGAACACCACAGGTTTCTGGCGAGTTCATTCGCTCCCGGCCGGAGAAAAAGGGACCTGAAGCAACCCTCGATGGAACCCTCGGTTTTTTCCAAGTGAAACTTTTCCGGCGGTCCCCGACTGTCGCCCGTCCGAAGTTCGACATCAGATTCTCTGTAACTTGGTTTCAATTTTCGGAATTTCCAAAATTAAAATGATCGACATTATAAAGAGCGAGAGAAATTTTTGTCAGGTGTTCCTCTTTTTGCCTTGTTGTTTCTCATCAACTCCCCGAACTCGGAACTTTTCCCTCGTGTTTGTGTCCGCCACGACAGCATGTTTTCAACAACCGCGGAAGACGCTGATTGCTTCTGAAATTCAAAGGAAGAATTTTATTGCTTTTCAAACACCTCAAACAATTTTCCATTGTCTTCTGACCGGTCAATTTTATTTCCTTTCAAATGACCGCTTCCAACCCTCATCCGCGAAGGGTAGAAGCCACTTCTCTCTTTCACGTCCTGTCAGTTTTCACTCGGTCAATTTGGCATCGATGATGCCGATCTTCCCACGCGGTGTACACTACAATAGGTTCGCGTAAAACTATATATATATATATACATATAATATAAATAAACACAAACGCTTTTGTCGACAGCAGCCATGCCAAATTGTATTTCTCTAGGAATAGAATAAAGAAATAGTCGCCATGACGTGAATTATTTTTTTGTTCGTTCCTTTTCCCGCACGCCTACAAGACTCAATCGACGAATATTCTATTTTATGTATTTTATTAAAGAAATACGAGCGAATGCTCTCAATTAATTATTCGTTCAGGTTTCGCGTTCTTCCAGTCATTACGAACATGAATAATTCATTTACGACAATGCTTTCTTCGTAGTGTGCGCCCCGGTTAAATTATTTTTCGCTCCACAACATCATTACAATAATTTCAGATCTAAGATATTAATAATATCAATGAAATGGAATTTATGCAGATGAATGCAACTTCCCGGATCTGCGTGCCGGGCGAAATTCTCGAAGGTCGTAATCAGATAGCAATTACCACAACAGTCCAGGATGTTATCCAGAAAACAACGTCCGGGGTGCTTAATTACTAGATTTTTCTATCAGAATAATTGAACGTGTGTCGGACACAGTCCAGCGGAGAGATTTATTTACACAAAACTACTTAGAGGTGATGGGCGATCGAAAAACGCAAAGTGTTTTTCCAATACGGCCGGACCGTTAAAAAGAAAGCAGGAGAGTAACGTAAGTACATAAATATGAAATCGATATAATTAAGTACACGAGAAAATTTATTAATATTTTTTGGAAAACTACAATTTTACTTAACGCCAGAGGAGTCGTGGGTTCCTCCAAATAAAAATTGTGCAACTCACCCGGAAGAAAAAATTAATTAATGTACAAAATATTTGAACTCTTCACACATGGAAAATTATTAAGCAGTCGGATAGAAGTTCGAACAACATTTTTTTTCAGGGGGTTTGGGTAAACTTAAAGTTCATAATTAAAATTTCATTAATTTTTAATTTAATAAATGCAAATAATAGTGAAATCTATGGATGGAGATAGAAACTTTAGTCTACATATCATTTTTTAATTGAACGAATCGATTAAAGGTAATAATTTTGGAGAAACCGTGTGTATCATCCTATATACATTTTCCGTTGGGACGTTCCATTTCACATAAGCAACAAAACATGTTGTGGATCGATAAGCTCCTGGAAGTTTGTTCTTTTGTTATTGTAATATTTACTGTACAGGAGTCAAATATATACAGAATTCTGTCAGACCTCGGGGAAAGTCGATCCTGGCAGAGTAGGAGACGAGAGTGCAGACTTATGTAAATTATACGCACGACAAAATAAATATGTGTCATTGATAATGAGGTGAGACGGTTGGGTTGTGAGTATGTATTTACAGGTTTAATGCATTTTTGTGAGTTTGAGGTAAGTGATACTTTCCTGCGGAAGCCGGGTAGAGGGATCACCGGGTGGTAACCAGGAGGAGCAATGAATGCACTGGAGAGAGAAAGCAGGGTAGTTGGACAGGACACATAGCCAGCAAGAAGAAGAAGAAGAAGAAGAAACGTCTAGTATGCATTTCCTTGTATACATAAGCTCTAATGTGTACATAATAGATAGTAATACAATGTAAATACATAAGAATACATACAGTAGAAAACATCGTAAACTTATATTGGAATATTTGTACAGTGACATATTTGTTTTAATATATAAACTTATTTTTATTATATTTATGTATATTTATTTTTTTGAGCTTCTTTCTTATGTACCAATCCACCGTATTCAAGCGTGTACCTTGCTGGTCTTCGTGTGGCTACTTCTTCTATTACCTTGTGAGCGTCCAGTGTCACCCGACACCGTCCATCATGTGTACACCCGTTTTCTCCGCACACTAATTTTCGTTTCGTTTGACAGTGTCCGATCCTTCACTTTCCACGTTCCGAAGACGACCCCTTTGACGGAATTGAAATTTGCTGCTTAAATATTGGTCCGGAGTAAAATTTACATGTCAGAGAATTTTATCAGGGAAATTCATATTTGCGACCGAAGTACAAAGGTGACCTCCGCCATCGTCTGTGAAAACTTTATCGGTCCCAAAAGTCTCGCGCCCGATTTTGCACATTTCCCATGGCAAATTTAAATTTGCTTTCGTTCAAATAAAATTGAATAATCTGTTTTAGGCTGCCACGTTGATGGAGAGACCTGCAGTGTTTACCTCTCTCCCTCCCGGTTGAACTTTCTTTTTTTCTCCTGTTGATCCGAAAGGGAAGGTTCTGCGAGTTGTCCTCTTTCTTTTTTCTTCGTTTCTATCTTTTTTTTTTTAATTAGTCAAGAGGGAATGCGGAAGGATTAAACGGAGCCCGTTTCATTTTAGTTAATAGTACGACGCCTTCGCGAGCTCTTAAACCGACGTCCCTTGGTTTGAAGAAAACAAAAATAATTTATTCGCCTGCTATTAGAGAAAGACTCGAATTAGTCAATTAAACCCGGCTTAAATTGGTTTGGGTCGCCGTCGCAAAAACGTTCAAATTTTCATAGACGAATTTATGGGGACAAACCTCAGACTAGTAATGGAGCCGTGGATAAGGTACGGGTATAAGACAACAGCCCGTGTAACACATAACTTGTATGTAAATAACATAAGCGACATAAATTAAACAGTTAGTTAGTAGCTTGAAAAAGAGGATGCTTTTAAGAAATTTACAGTTAAAGAATGACTTCAAACTATATATATATATACAATTTACATATTGTAAACAATTGCTTTGTTTTCATTAATACACACTCTTGTTATTTAATATTATTCTACACTTATTACTATGCCTTTACACGATTGTTGAATGTAAGTTTGGTGCTGTAAATATGTGTAAATGAATATCAAAGGCTCTATATATGTACATTAATGGTAAGTACTAAAAAATAAATAAAATAAACTTGTAGATATCTCACCGCAAAGTTATTACCACACATATTTTAAGTGCGTTGTGCCGAAATGTTAGTATTTGCTTTTTTTAGTATACAGAGTCTTTGGTTTAATACTTTCTCGTACTATAATGAGGTTTAACAAGGCTGAAAACAGTGAGGTATAGCAAGGCGGGAGGAGTACAGTGACACAGTGCGGCAAAAAAAATTGGGCTTGACGTCCATGAAATGTGCGTTAATGTTCACGCCGATTATGTAACTGTCAAATTGCTGTTGTAATGAGTGCCCCCACACAGGCAACTGTTCGTCGGTGACGTATACCTAAACCGAGCAAGATGACTTTGACAAGAACCTTGACAGGCCTGGCATTTTATAATTCGTCTCCGTTGACCCCATTAATTATCTTTAAACGCCATTTTTCCTGAACCAACTCCATTCTTCTCCAAAGTTTATTGGCCATTTTATGATTTCATTTCCTGGCGCATTTCTCAACAAGAAATGCGAGGTCTCCTCTTCGACTCGAACGTCTTCTTTCCTACCGAAATCTACTTTAAAAAAAATATACACCAAAACCGTCGTGAAGGTGAAGGCGAGAGATCCTTTACTATTTGTTACTTCAAAATATTATAATTACAGGTGAGCAGGTGACACGGAAACGAGAGCCACACCCTGGTAAATTAGTGGGTTTTTGTATTGGGACAAAACGTACAAGAAAACCGAAGAGGCTTTTAATGGTCGCTTTCGTCTCTTTTCTGTGCGAGTCCGTAACAGTTTTCTGCCTTTTCTAGACTAAGTTGATGACCGGTTTTGACGTTTAAACGTGGCCTACCTCCCCATCTCAGCTTCATGTTCTTCGGTGACCGACGACGCCCTCGTTGCTCGGAGGCAGACTAATTTCTCGTTGTAAATATTGTGTCGGTACACACGCAGATAAAAAATTATTAATTATATTGTAGAAATAACGTGCTTGACATCTTTCGTTGCGAAATCCTCAAACTGAGTGAAATGAATGGCGGCCGCCAACCGACGCAACCATATGAGTGGATAATTATTCTGTATTATTATAATATTGTTCGTAACACGAGAGATTTGGAACTGGACACATCCACACGTTCAATTAATGTTTTACCTCGTTCATTTATCTCTATTAATGTTTTGTGAAACTACTAGTACACCCTCTCTGAGAGTACATTTAAAACTAACTCAACTAGGCAGTTAACGTTTAGATTTTCTGATGGGATGATAGAACAATACGAGAAACACTACGAAATTATAGTATGTACTAAAATAAAACAAAAGATTTGTGCAAAATTAAACATCAGAAAAAATCAATTAAATACTTAATAAACCTTTTGAACGACAATAACTAAAATACACCAGTGGACAAATTCCATGCAAATCCACGCAAAATCCACCGTAGATTTAATAAATTAAAAAATAAAATAAACATTACAATTTTTCAATGTTCAAATGGAGCAGGTACGATTACGAAGATCAACTAGTTGTAGAAATAATTGGTAGACAAAGATTGAAAAAGCTATTCAGTTCAGACGATGTCAGAACAGGCCCTGTTGTTCCACGCAGGACATCTACAGGAGACGTCGCTCAAACAGCTCTGTTACCTTCTGTCGGACAACAGGTGTCTCATTTCGAATTACCCTATAAACAAGCACACCATCTCACGCAGTAAGAAAGACGTTCTTTCTACATTCTACATTTTCATTTTTATTTATAGGCAAAAAGTTCGGGAGAAACTTGCAATTTATGGGACTCAACCGAACTGGAACTCATGCAAAACTGGTCCTCTTCTCTCACCTCCGAAGAGACATCCCGACACAACTATTTCCTATTTTTTTTTTACTCAGATCTATCAGGATGATGAATTAACTCTTTTTTTTATTTCGGAGTTAATGGACGGTAGTAATTAACGTCGGTCGGACTTGTGATCGATAAAAAATTGCTTTTCCACGGGAATACCAAACTTAGAAATGTTACTTTTTCGGCGAGAGCTCTTCTCGAGAGTGACCCCAAGGCAGCTCTAACGTTTTTACTACTTTTTACTTATTATTATTATTTTTTTGTTTTACCGTACCACAGTTCCTCATTTTTTTAAATATACGGTGAATTTTAATGCGTTCATAAAAAATAATTAGGTTCATTAGTATAAGACATATTATATTATGACGATTCAATAGTGATAAAATTATTAAGTTATTTATGTGAATGTATTACGTACATTAATTATTAATATTAATTATGAAGCAACTTAAAAGATGATGTATGCTGTAAGTTAACTAGTTTTAACTAATAAGTTCTCTTTGTCATTTACTAAATTGTTTCGTAAAAATAGAAAAGTAGAAAGGAAGTCTATTGAACAGGCAGCAGTGAAACATTTATCAGTGTTGCAATTCAATTCATACCTACAAATAATGATCAATTATACCTTCGACAGCAGGTCACTATCTATGATAGGGCCATTTTCTATGATAGGTTTTTACTACAAATTAAACAGTTTGACAATTTGTGTCGAAGGATTTAGGAAATGAAATTAGGTCCAATTTGTTTATTGCGTTATTGTTTATTGTTCAAATTTTTCGGGCAGAAAGCAGACGAACAAGTCCAAAAATTCATTTTTAAGGGGCCATAAAAATCACCTGTTGGTATTTCGGAGAACCTTCATCTAATCGAACCTGTTCGGGCTCACGGTGAGGATAAACCGAAAAGTAGAAGGCCGATATCCCGGGGGAAAATGAATGATAACAAAAAGAAGAGATTGTTGCATGTCATTCCGACATTCGACAAACAAATAGATTTTCTGAAAAGGAAATTGTGGAAAATGGCGGGAAACAAAGCCGATCGACCAGACGTGGGACTCTGCGCATCGCGAGGTGAGTTGTTGCTCTCCTCTGGCTGGCCTGTTTGGCCTCAGTTTGCTCAAACTTCACTCCGGAGACGGTTGGATACCAAAACTCGTCGAGGTTCTCCATAACCAAACAAAACAAGAGCAACAAAAGAAAAACCTGCGGTGGACACGGTGCCGTTTCGAATTTCCGACAGATCGTGCGCGTCGTGGTTTTATGTTCTGCCATTTTCACTTCGGTCACGGTGGAAGGATACCTTGATCGACGCATACCAACTCGGACACTTCGTTTTGGATGTGAGTACCTTTGCAGTGGCTACCTGCACTGGCTACCCTTCCCTGGTACCCCGGGTACCACGCAACCCAAACGTATCACCCGGGTGCCCGAAAGCGACCTTTGTTTTTGACTTCTCCTCAGGGGGGTGGTACCCGACAAAAAAACCTGATTGATTTCTCATTTCTTTAATTGATTTTGACGGTCTGGTCTTGTAAAAGTCAAATTCGTCACGGGTAATTTGACGTGTTTCGCGACATTTCGCCTCGCAAGTTGCTTTTCTTCGTTTTTTTTTTAATCCCCGAACCGACCGACTGATCGGTCAATACTGTCAGTCTCCTTTCCTGCTGTTTTTCCCGCAAAATTCACCGCATAAAAAGTGGAGCAGATGTTGTTTTTCCAATTTAGTTGTCTGTAACTGTCTGACGTCTTGTACATCTTCCTTAAATTAGGTTAGTAAGTAAGATCGTCACTCTTTATTTCTGTTGTTGCACATTTCTTGTAACTGTCATTTACCCTCGCTATTTACTTCTCGGATACCCTCGTTGTTTCGAGTGCTTGATTGTTTACTATTCGTAAGAATCGCGTGTCTCTGTTGTCGTGTTTTGATTAGAAAATTAAGTACTTTATCGTTTTCAGTTCAATTCAATAATTCTTGTACAGATTCGAGAAACTAGAAATGTGGTTGTAGGTCCAACAGCTTAATTCCTTAAGAAGGAACTTGATCGTTACCGGTACCTTTGTCACAGGTGGAAAACTACAACAACACTTCTGAAATAATTTCTGAATTGAAATAATAATAATAGTACAAACCAAATTATGCAACAATCATAAAATACTCGAAGTGGCAACTCATCCAATTTTCGGTTAGTATGAGTTCACCTCGATTTTATTCCAAGAACCGGATACTCTCACGGGTACCCGAAAACCGCCTTACTCATCGAGTCATTCGCGAGTACCAGGAGGGAGAGAGAGGGAGAGAGACCTTTCGGTACGGTTTATTTAGTTTCTAAAAATATATATTTTCATTTTAAACGATTCCGGTCGTTTGTAAACAAAGTTTATTCAACCGCTTGGGAACGGGTTTTTCCGAACGAATGAAAAATGCGAGCATCTGAGGGAGGCAGAAGTTGCCATCTTGGGTACCTCGAGGAGAATGACAAAGTACTCGTTCGAAATGGTCCGCAACTATTTTGGCTCCCTCCGCCGCCTTGTCCCCCTTGTAACAAAACACCATAAAGTAGAAATGAGGTCCGATTGCGTGAGCAAAATAACTCAAAATACTTGAGGCCATCTTTTCTATTGTTCGAATCGAGTTCATCCAGCTGCCTTCTCCAGAGTAAAATTTTAATGGACCGACCGTTCAATCTATGGGAATGGCGTCGTGTCTCCTTCGGTCTCGCAGTCTCAGCGAAAACCCTGTTTCGTACAAATGTTTATTACCGTCACACGTACCCGTTACATTAACCCTTGAACCCCCTCCCGAAGGTTCAATCTTTCACCTGAACTCTGCACGACCGAAGAGCGTTCCTCGCAATACTTTTGGGCCTCGTATATTTCATCCGGAAGTTAAAATGTCCGCCTACAAACGCTTTTAAGACGATTAAATTTTTAAAAGAGGAACAAAGTGGTTTGCTCTTAAGCGTTTCAGTATTTTGTCGGTTGCGCTGAAATTCGTCGTGGGCCGTCAGAGGAAGGAAAACCGTCTTGTGGGTCGCCTGTCGTCTGCTGCCTCCCTAATTTCGGCCTGACCCACCAAATTTGTCCGAATTATGGAAGGAAAAACGAGATGCAATTTTTCATTTCGACGTCGGATAAATCGTCCAATTTCCGACGTTAATACGATTCTATTATACGTTTATTTTCCGTCGTGGTATGACACATCGCTTGTAATGCTGACCGAGTATTTACTTGCTCGTGGTAAGAGGAGATTAGTCAGAAAACATTCCAGGCTTTGAGAAGTTGAGATTGGTGAAAAAAGCAGACCAGTCGACAAGTTCTAGATTTGGTAAACATAAACCTAACAAGATTTGATACTTCCGTAGGTTTTTGTTTATATACTTTTATACTAGTTATGTATTGTTTATGTAGAATTGTTTGTGTGTACATATAGTTTGCATGAGCGTACACATACTTAAATTACATGACAATGATATAGATTTATTTCTCTCTTACAATGTAAAGAGGCAACCTCTCGCACTGGCGTCGCATCGTTATAAGCGAACTTTATTAATAAATCTTATCAACGGTAACGACATTAATTTGAAAATGTTTGCAGCCACCGGGAAAAGAGTTTTAATAAGGTTTTTAAGTTTTACGAGCTCGAGGTAAAAGTCACAGTCGTTAACAATCGTTATAACCGGATTCCCCAACGCGTTTAATTTACTTTGCTTTTTTTTTCTTTTGTAAATTTATTGACGCGATCGATATGGTTGCCACCCGAAATTGTTTGTTGTTACAACTCGGTTGTGCGGAGTTCGATTGGACTTCCCCATTTCTGTGAAAGGAAGCATGGGAAGTAAAAAAAAAAAAAGGGAAGTTCGGTGTCGAAATGGACACGCGAAAAGATTGCGTCTCGTGCCACCTGGTCGGAAATGTCAACCACCTAGCCCCTGTGGAAAATAACTCAATTTGGAAAGCCGAGATGAGATGCAGAGGAGTTACATCGGCTGCACACACACACACAACACACACACACACACGGTGACCATATGAAAAAACACTTGATTCGGTAAAAAACTATATATCACGTAGAAGTAATTCAATTTTGTGTTGTTTAAGTTTCATTCTCCCCTCCTCCTTCCTGATAGAGGAGGATAGAGGGAGGCGAAACTAATTTTTTACAAGGCGATAGGAGAGTCTACTTGAAATGCAAGTCACTCACAATCGCCGAATTTAAATCTGAACTAACGAATTCAATCCGGAATGGAAATCACTCGTCAATTACTAGATTGTTCTCTGCGACGGAAAGGTCACAGTCTGTCGAGTGCAACAGGAGAAAAACGGGACAAACACCCGCAAGCTCGACTTGCACCGACTCAATGGTGCTTGTGCAATTAAAGACGAAAGTTAAAGACAAACAAAAAGCAGAAGTACATGCGGTTGGTGACGGTTGTAAATTTCAAAAAGGCACGATCACCCAAACGGTAAACAACGAATTTACATAAAAAAATACTCCAGGTCGATTCGAACTTTGGGGATACCAAGAACGTTTGAGCACGGCCAAGCAGAAATGAGAGAGAGAGACGGTTTAGATTTTCTAAAGAGGTAATAGTTAAATTATGCGGGGTGGTGAAGTTGTAAAATAAGGAGAAACTATGGAGATACCCCCTTTGTGGTGAACTACATGTGGGGAAATCAAACGTTTATTTCCCCAACGAGGCACACAATTAATTCAACGACGACGAGTGACAGGTGATTGATGAAAGCAACAGTGCAGTGTGAAGTAGTGGTAGTGTACTCAGGTATTCGTCACACGAGTACCACCTACCACGAGGTCGATTGCACGGTGAAGTTTTAACATCGTAAAATCAGATCTGTTATTTCGCTTCGTTCGCTACCAATTATCAAATCTAACTAAATTGGGTCTTTAGTCTCTGCTAGACGAATCGTTTCGTTCGCTTTTTTCCGTTGCCTAACCAACTTCCAAGTCTTTTGATTTAAAAGGCACACCTCCTGGATCCACACCTAAAAGAAAAATCGATTCCACTCGAAGAATGAATTCACCAAGAGGGAACTACTAAGCTCGCCCACGATTATTTAAATAAGAGTTTTATGTTGAATGGGATGGGCGGTTACAATGGAACGGGTACCTCCGGGTAGAGGTACCAGTCAAGAGTGACGCCTCACCGATATCTTAAATCATCACTTACTATTTGGACTACATTGTTAATCCATTAACGACGGTTACGTTTCTTATTATTCATTGCAATTCTTTTTCATTTCAGGTCGGATTTTATATGAGACTGTCGCACCATGGAATTGTCAATGGGGTCTGTCTGGTTAATAAGCGCCATTTTCTTGCTGTACTGCCACGGAAGTAAGTTCTACCTCACGGTGACAGGAAACGAAAACATTTCGGTTTTATCTCGTACCTGAAATGCGTTCCGGACCGTTTCCCGCACCTGCCGTTCGATTTAATTTTTCTTCCGGGCTCGTCCTCGTCCTCGTCCTCTCGACGTACTGCCTCAAGTGCAGAATTTAAATAAAGTTTTTTCTCATTTAAAATTCTTTCAGACGTGGAGGCAGTTAATTGCTACGTGTGCAGCTGGAGTCCTCAAGATAGAGAACTGGAAGCGGACAGATGTTCCACCGGGAACTTTGACGAGAGACGAGTTCGCTACATAGACTGTCGAGTGGGCTGTGAGGTTGTCAAAATACTGGACAGCAACGGTGAGTTAAGAACTCAAAGAGTTGTGCTCCGTCGAGTGAGGCATCTTTGGATGGGTGGTGGCCATATACAGGCACCTACACCAACCAGGCTTTCTTGGATCACCAGGACCGTTTAGTCTAAAACCGTATTTCTCTTCCAGGCGAGCTTCTTACATTCTACCGAAACTGCCTGATGTCTTCGCCGAACAAATTCGACTACGAGAGAAGTAACAAAAAATCAACCATCATGACCGAGGAGGAAATGTACGCCTGTGACTCTGACCTTTGTAATGGGTCCTTTCTCTCTAAGAAAAGTAGCCTTTTACTTCTATCGTTAGCGGTTTTATTACCATTTCTATCTAGTCCCTTGTAAGAGATTTGTTTTTTTGTGGGGGGAAGGGGGGTTGATATGAGATTTATTCGACAAAGTTCAAATTCAGGTGGCTCATTGGTGAGGAAGGAAAGGCAGAACGAGAGAAAGTGACCTTAGTGCGTATACGTGTGTTTCTGCGTGTGTACTTGTGTGTGTGTGTGTGTGTGTGTGTGTGTGTATGTATGCTCAACGGTGCTTTAAATTACTACCGACTAAGTCAAATTTCGCGTAGTTACTGACGTGCTGCCATTTCATTACTCCCATGGATCTCGCAAGAAACCTCGCCAGGTCCCACCACGCCCGGCACCAATCCCACCCAATTTTTCCTCCTTTCTTTTCGAGGCCAACCAAAAAAAAAACGTAGAATAAGAAAGTATAGAGAATATTCGGTGGTTCGACATCCGGGGGATTAATTTCACATTCTTCCAGCCTTGACCTCGGGTTGAGGTATCTACCACAACCTACCTACAAATTTATGACTGCCTTGCTTGCTTAGATTCGTCACCCATTGCTTTTACCCAAATCCATTCGACCCTCGGGGGTGGAATGGAGTTCCAGAGATGGGCAAGATCCTATCCGTACCAGGAGGAAAACAAAAGCGAAATGTACAAAGACATTGTGAACAAGCCAATGTAACTGATAAAAGAAGATATTATTTTTTATACGAGATATTTTTTAAACGAAGACGAATAAATGCGCCAAATTTAATAAATTTGACACCTTGCTAAAATCAATTTATTTGTGCCTTTTCACTGTGACGACAAAGTGAATTTGTTACAGAGTAAAAGACAACCGCGACCAGAGTCTGGAACTAAATCCTTCAGAGGGAAATAAATTGTCAAATGAATATCAATTAAAAATTTATTTGAAATTTTTATTTTGTTTCACAGTTGTTGTCATAAAACAAAACAAAACAAAACTGATTGGTTAACTTAAATGTGTGAACATTTAAGAATGTACATAATCACGTGGTTAATTTAAATTAGTAACATATAGTGATTTATAAATTATTACATGATTGTCTGAAAAGCTTTATTTGCACATGATATATGACAAGCTTCTCTTCAACGCATTTGCTTTGAATGGTTTTTCTTTGCTTCAGTTCGCTTCAGAGCTTTAAAAATTTGTTTTCATCTATGAAAGGACTCTAGTATTCAATTTCCTGCTACGTTACAGACAAGTTTTGTTTGCTCCTGTGCAAATAACCCTTTACCAAAAACTTAGAGAAGTGTTGTATTACTCATTGTTCACTAGTAGTCAATACAAACAGGAAATGAACTGTCTAGTAGTGCTGCAAAAAGTTTACTATGAACCATTATTTATTTGTGGTGCTTTTTGTCGTTTACCAGTGACATTTTCTTATTTTGGCAACTTGTGCAATAAAATTCTTATGACTGGCATAAAGGACTAAATTTGAGTTAATATCTACCCACTTCACATTTAATGCATCATCTCCTGCTGATAAATCCATCTTGGAGGCATATTTTCCATGCTCATCATGAAAATTGGTTGCCACTGTTTCCATCCAGGCATTGTCAGTGTTCCTAGGGTCATCTACATAGCCTTTGTAAATTTCCAAACCAGTGGAAAAATACTCCTCAACTGACTTTTTTCTTTCTTCCTTTTCTTTCTCATTTGCAGCCAAGATGTTTAAAGCTTCCTCCAAAAATTCTCTTTTTAAAGTGTTGCTAACTGTTTCACCTGGATCAACCATACCCCCAGGAATGGCCCACTCTTTACAATCTTTCCTCTCAATGGCCACAAACTGAAGAATTGGTTTTTGAGTTGTGAAATCAAATTCAACAACATTTTCAGGACTTCTTTTCCATCTAGTGAGTATTGAATCTGCTGCATGATTTGGACCCCACCTGCCTAAACAACCTCTTCCTTTAATTCCTGTTCTGCCTATGGGATTTAAAGGTGCTCCATCAATGACATCATAATCAGTGAAATGACTTTTTCTATTGACATCACCATCCAATTCATTCCATTTAGGTTTGAAATTTGGTGTTTCCAAGGGTGGGTCTGCCCAAGGCTTATCTTTAATTCCTAATGAATTGTACACAACAGGTAAATATTGAGCCCAACTAACAAGCCATGAAACTTTATCATCAGGTACAGGAAATCTTTCAATATTGTTGCTTTTCGGATAAACAGAATTCCTGCACTTGTAGTGAAGGGGCAATTTCTCAATTATTTTACCAGTGCTCATTGTACTGGTAAATGAATAACTGAAAATAGAAGGTTGTCTGATTAATAAAACAAAAAACTATTAGTGGTAGAAATATACGCTTTATTTAAGCAAAGTATACGAAATTGAAAGTGTAAACATTGTAGTGTAATTTCTACTATCAAAACTTTAATTTAAAAAAAATTTAATTTAATTTATTGCTTAATAGTGTCACAAAAAAATATAACCTTACCGGTGTTATCCAAAAAAAAAAAAATTATTTGTTCTTTTCACCTGTTAAGTTGTTTGAATTAACCGTCAAGTGACAGGTCTGGCTGAGGAAAGCTTTTTGTTCGAACTGATTCAAGGATTCGTCAGAAGCTCTATTTTCCTTTTAAAGGGAGGAAGACTGTTAAATCGATATGTCGTGAACATCTGTCTCACCTCCGCAAATGATTGCAAAAAGCGCTCGTAACAATAAAATCGTTTTAATCATGAGAAAAATAAATAAGTAAGGTGCGCTCTGCTGCCACTTTTGCCTAGAAGTGTCTTCCCGCTTCTTTAATTTGTCCATTGCAGAAGTTAAGTTTTCAAAACTAAACCAAATTAAAAAAACCTAATCGAAGTGGAATTGGGATTTTCGCGTGGATTTGCAAAATAACCTTCCTTTGGCCTCATGCATATTTATTGTCAGGCACCGGTGCATCGTCAGGTACGCGAAACCAAATTTAGAAATCCGGCGCATCAAATAACAAAGTCATTCGGTCACGCTTCGTTTGTCAGCGTGAAAAAAGATCATGCTCTATTTTAGAACGTGACATAATACTGCGGGTTTGAAATGAAATGAAAAAAACGGGCATCTCATCCTCTCTGACTGGGTTGAAGCGTTCAATTCCGCGACGGACTAGTTCAAGCTCGGATTCGACTCGTTTTCTGATATTTCTTTTAATCGATTTTGGTCGACTCGAACGAATTCAACGATATAAATTGTACGGCTCCTCTGACCTCAATATTTTCTTAAGCTTTGATCGGATTTTCTGTTCTCCCACCCTTCTATTCTGCCTCTTTTGCCCCACATATTCTTTGGGAAAGAATAACAAGTTTAAAAAATAAGCTCAAACACCATAATAAAAACTTGCAAACATTTTCACAAGTTCCTAACGCACGAAATTGTATGTTAAACATAAAAGAGCTAAGACTGCAGAATATTTATGGGTATGTAGTGCTACAGGCTACAAGTACAAAATTTTTTTATTCCGGCGAGCGCAACCAATCAATTCCAGAACTCTGAAATAATTTTTTTTTCGATTCCCACCTGCAGTACTGTCTAATTAAGTTTTAGGGTTGAGGAAAAACTACAAACTTGACGGGGGGAAAAAATAGATAGGACAAGAAATCCAATCAATACAATTTTATTTTACAATCTACATATTTTCTCATTAAAAATTTGTTGTACAATTAATAGATCAGTAACATCGATTTCTGTAGCTTACTGCTGAATCACTTAACAACAAAAAATGAACCGTGACAAGATGACGATAATAATAATAATAATAATAATAATAATAATAATAATAATAATAATAATAATAATAATCAGACGAACCAAAAGAAAATGATACCAAGAAAGAAAAAGAAAAGTGACGAAGAAGTACAAGAATCGGTTGTTGATCGACGGAAACCCGTCAACGTTTGCTACAGATCCCTCATCAAAGACAAACGGCAAAACAAAACGACAGCAACATGTCCCCGATCCGGACTTTTTTTAAAGGACAAGAACTGAAAACCATAGCAAGGGGAAAGAAATTGACACGAAACGGTCACCCCAAAACCTCGCTCCCATTGGGCTCTTTTTTTGGTGTTGCTGCTGCTTCTACTGCTGTTGTTCTTCGATTTTCTAAACTCGGTGGACTCGAAACTCGTACAGGGGAACCGTTTTGTCAGTCAGTAAAAAAAAAAAAAGAAGTCAACACTTGAAATATCCTGTCATACGGAAAAACAGAAGGAGGAGAAAAAAAACCTTTTTGGATCTACAATTACCGGAAATTTTAAAGATTCCATTTTCCTTTTTGGATTTTTCAGTTTCCCCCCAGTGGACGAACTGGAGAACTGCTAGTGAGGTTCTATGGTATCCTGGTAGTTGATCCACGACTGTTCGACTATGGTGGCCACGCGTTTCTCGTATTCCCTCTTGTTCTCCTGGTAGAGCTGGGCGGCCAACGAATTCGCCGGTGAGTTCGGATTTGGCTCGTCGAGAAGCGACTGAAAAAGTCAAAGTCAAATAAATTACCAATTCGGTAAGGAAGCACACGCATTTTCATTGGGAAAACATCACATCCTCTCGGCGTGAGTTGGTGGCCTCATTGGAATGCACTCGGAATGACCGAACTTCACATCCAATATTTTTATTCAGCAAATGAAAAATCCGGAACTTTCTACTCATTTTGAACTTCATACATATTCCTTTCAGTTTTATATTCACCAGTCGTGTGTATGAGAAATTATACTATGACAACAACACGAGTAGGACTCATTTCGAGAGGGAGCAAGTTCCACTGGTTCTCGGAGGGTTTACCGAGGGTGTTCAGAACGGACGGTTGACATTTTTACATTGACAAGACGAATTCGTGGTCATTTATCATTTTAATCAAATCAAAATAAAGTCACAAATATTTAACCTAAAAAAAATCACAATTTCATAAATTTCCATCATTCTTTACAAATCTTAAAAACAGCGTGCTATATTATTTTTTTTTAAATTACCATAAGTAAATACATTTTTAGAGGAAAAAAATTCGCTTTCTACATACAAATAGAATAGAATAGATTAGATTGCAGGTGTTAGAAGGTTGCTTGTTTAATTTCAATTTTTCATTCTTTCTCTCATTTTTAACACAGACAGATCACTTTGCAATTTTCATTTTTGGCCTGCTATGGACGGGACGTAGAAAGTAAGCAATGAAGTTATTTCACAATTTCTAACTAGAAACTCACTGTGTCAGGGTACAAAGATAATTAGTGAAAATTTGCACTGTCCTAACTCTCCCACTCCTTCTGACTTTTTCATTCTCTCCCGACAAAGTAATTAATTCAAAAGCTAAAAAAAGTAATGAAATCAAACTGGTCAATTAGTAAAAGTGGACTTTTCTTTTCTCCTTTACCCTAGCTCGTTCTGGTCTTTATTTCCTCTTCACGTAAAGCGTGAGATTTGGATTATTTTTGATAATAGTAGTAGTAATAAAAAATAAAAAGTTTACACACTTTTAGCTGCGACAGAACAAACTCGCCAACGAACGGATTAATCATTTATACTTATATATGGATTATATATAGTTACAAATAAATTCAAATATTCTGTCTCTCGCTCATTACCCTGCGATTTCTGGTTTCATCGTTAAAATAAACTAAAAAAAAATTATTTATCCATTGACCCAGTTCAACTAATGATCAATCAATCAACGAATCACAAAAAACTCCGGATTAAAAATAAGAAGGTAATCAATTAATGTTTCGAATACTGTTGCTTTTTGTTTTAACACAGAAACAAATGAACTCACGAGATAAATTTAAATAAGTGGCATTAGCCCTTAAATTCTCATTTGGAGGTTTCCACCAAGCTACGTAAACCAATCCCACGTATATAAGTATTACAATGCAAAACATATATATATATATATATTTTATATATTCGTGCTGATAACGTAAATGCTTTTTCAAACTGGTGTGCAAGGTGGTTTTTACCCATTAAAGTTTCTGTTCATTTCCCTCGTTTACTCTACTGAAAACTACCCGGACAGGGTGAATTTGACGCAGAATTCAACTGCTCTTCAGAAAAACTGACACTTCGTAGAAATTTGTAAAAAGTAATTCTAGATTGATCATTACGAAAATTACGATGTAAATCGACACATCAATTCGATCAGATTTTGCAAATTTGAAACTGCGAACGTGTAAATGTGTATGGAATGAAAAATACAACTTTATCTGAGTTACAAATACGGATGTGAATTATGTACCTAACTGTAATAATTTTTAAATAACGGATTAAAAGCAAGTTGTACAACCACGAACTGAAAACAATGCATCTTCAAGCCAATTAAATTAAAGAAAGTAGACAGAGTGATAGAGGAAAAAACACTTAACCTAGTTTTGCGTGTTTACCTCTCAGCCCTAACACTGAACCAAATATTGCCCTGTGATTTGAGAATCGTGTTGCCCGGACATGTCAACCGGACACAAAAAATACAGAAACAAGGATAGTAATTAGAAGAACGTGACAGATTCTGAGCGAGTTCGAGATATCGATTTCTTCTAAAATTCAGGTATCTTAAGTGAGATGAAATTTCTCTTCTTATGTACATATACCCATACACATACACACGTAAAGATATATGCATATGTATATCTAACATTTAAACGCTAAGAGTATGTAAACTGATTTCTCATGAAAATAACATTCTGTTGCTAATCGACAAAACTCTGTTCTACGCAGGCCTTCACCCTCTTCTCGTACTCTCGCCTGTTCTCTTTGTAAAGCTGTGCTGCCATTGAATTTGCTGGGGAGTTTGGATTTGGATCACTTAAAAGTGACTGCAAAGAAAAAAAGACAAATAATTAAATCTCTTTCACTTTTAATTTGCTTGTTTTTTTTAATCTGTTTGCTTTCCTTTTACTTTTTTTGTAAAATTTTATTTGCATTCACTTTAATATCTGGGAATCACAAAACTCCCCAACTCATTAACAGCAATAATTCATGAAAATGACTTTTCTGTCAGATTTAAAAATTCATTTGCAGAAACTTTTCTGAATTTGGGTGATTTATTTCATCAATGTGCAGCCTCCTTTGTACAAAATATTTTAAGAGCAATAGAATCCTACTTTGGGTCTTGTTTCCTTGTTCAATGCAGCAACTAGTACACTCACTTGAAAATCTCAACAAAAACAAATTGCACACAATTGGCCTACATGTACTTGTAAATAGATGCAAAAAACCTATGATAGAAAAGCAAGATCATTTTTATATATAAAAAATAAACATTTCAACCAAGCAATGTCAAAACTATTTGCACTCAACTACATTTTATATTTTTCAGTTAAGTGAACTACTCTATTAGACAGAATTTTACACTGTGAAATTTGATCACACATTGTCAAAATCAATTCCTTCAGGATGCAAAAAAAAACATTGGATAAAGGAAATGGTTTTTATCCTTTTTCTTCCCATTTAAAAATGGTACAATGGAAATAGCAAGCACTTTCAATTGAAAAGGTAATAGGTCAGGTTGACCAGCAACAAAAATTAAAAGTTTTTTACCATGAAATCTTTACTTACTTGAATGGAAGTTAGAATAGCTGAGACATCATAAGTTGGACTCCATCTATTTTGAAGGATATCTAAACATATTCCACCATCAGCATATACATTAGGATGGAACATCTTAGAAACAAACCTGACTGTAGGTGGTTTGTTAGGATATTCTTCTGTAAACTCTATAGTTAATTTGAAAGTTCCATCTTCAAAGGGAGTATCATGTGGCCTGGAAAAATAAGTAGAACCAATTAAGAACAGAGTTTATGAGTGAAGAAATATGGGGGACACCCACAAATGCTGTGTAGATTTATTATTTTGTGTCACAATCACAGATAGTGATGACTAAGTGGCACTACTATGGAAATAAGATAATCTTACACACTGCAAAATAGAAAGAAACACTTAAAATTGCCACGCTCTGAGTAATTCTAATTTAAGAGGGAGGAGTACGGTTGTGAAACAAATTAGGTATTTTTATTGCAACAAGTAACCTAGATCTCAGAGTGCAGTGTACCTCACATAATTTTCTTTCCTCACATTACATTATCAAAGATTAGAGTTAGAGATTTGTTCATAATTTAAAATTCACCACCTACCCAAATATCACAGCATTCCAAATCATAATATTGTTATCTGTTGGAGCCCCACTCACACCAGTTGGTGGATCTTCTTGAAGTCTGTAATGAAAATAAAAACACTCATAAATTGAAATTAAACTTAATTAAATGTAGTAACTGAAATGCTAAAGAAATTTACACAACTTATTATTGGTAACCATTTCAAATGTTAATTCTTAAGCCTTAACAGTTACATTTAATGTGCTGTCATGCATAATGGCACATTGGAAAATAAAACATAATGGATCCAGTTTAGAATCACCTTGAATAGATGCTCACTGCTATTTAACTGAAAATTTGACGGAAATTTAAATGCTTTTTTAATATTTTGCAATATTACAAATGTTGAGGTAATAAATTTAGAAACCATTTTTTCACAGCCTGCAGCGTACGTCAATCGATGACATGGGCACCGTCACTTGCACAATTGGGTTGAACAATAATTCAAGTTTTAAAAATGTAAATGTACCATTTTTGGTGCAATTTAACAGTCATGTGAAGACAATGAAATAATTAGATTCAACTAATCCGATTGAAAACCTACTTTACGTTGACCTCGTATTTACGGATGCGAAATGCCCCAAGCTACTTAGAATCTTTTGTGTAAAATATTTAATCAATCCATTTCTTACCTTTTAAAATCTCTCATCAAACGCCTACGTGCCGGAGTAGACATTATCCTAAGGGTTTCAAACTTCAGAGTTCACAAAAACCCAGTAAAAATTTAATTATTTTTATAAATTTCAACATATAAAATTAGTTTTTTGTATATTTTTTCTTTTTCTTAAATTTCTGCTTTCTAACTCAATGCTGCCAACCTACGAAGTTGCAGGGAAATCGAATAAAATTCTGAACGTGGCCAAATTTTATAACAAAAAATCCTTTTCCCTTTCCTCTTTTTTTCCCACCTTTTAGTTTCACTGTAAAGTTTGTTAAAATTTAAATTTGAACTTTAACAAATCATAATGGAAGACCCAATTTTATAATAATTAATACGTAGTACGCAGTATGAAAGATTGTAGTTTAGGAATGCTCATAATGAGTCATTCTAATTTTTTAGCACCACTGTGTATAAAAAATCTCCACAAAGGCAATTATAAGTAAATTTATACAATTAGGAAGAATACAATAGAAAAAGTTAAAAATAATAATTTATTTTATTTATTATTTATGAGACCAAAATTTGTAAAATACTAATACAAACTTTGAAATCCACAATTCAAAATTTATCCACAACATATTTTTGTATATCAATGCATCACATTTTAATGTATCCAATACTGCAATAAGGAACAAAATTTAAATGTCCAAATCATCATCAGGATCTTCTTCTAAATCAATTGCTTCTAGATTGTATATGATATCTCCACTTTGTTGTTTGACTTCTTTCCTGCAAGAGAGGAATAAACACCAGTAGCAATCAGTACTCTGATAGAATTAAAATCGTAATTAAACAGTAGCACAAACATTTAAATACCATATTTACCTGAGATAGGGTAAAACTAATTCTTCTTTTGCTTTTCTTTCACTATCTTTCATTTTAAGGCCTAATTCAAACATAGTCAAGGTATCAAAATCTGTGTTAGAGTTAATAACTTTTGATGGGGTGCTCTTGCTTTTACAGACTTCACTAGAAAGCCTAAATTCATCAGTCACAAAAAATAACTCAGTTTGAATACTAATTTTACAATTTGCCTTTCTATACTTTATATCAACAACTTTTTTGGTTTTCTCTAGAGCAACATTATCTGCATTGCTTCTTATTTTTATATATGTTATTGGGAGATATAAAAATTTCTCTAATTCATGTGAATTGAATAGATCATCATGTACCATTACAAAAATACTCTTATGTTTTGATTTTAAGCCATTCAATAGCCTGTAAGCATTATGAAATCCTAATTGCAATGTCAAATGATACAAAGAGTCAAAAAACAAAACTTGTTCAGACAATTCAGTCAGCTTTGCAAAAACTGAACTCAAAACTGGTGCTGTTTTACAATTCCAACCACAAGGATCGCTAAAAAAATCATATATGTTAATCCCTGAAGGTCTGTTGTGGGACGGTAGGTAGAAATCTGGAGGAAATTCATGGCAGATCAAATGTATTTCACTTGGTCTTTCAATCCTACTTAATTCCGTTAGAAATGCTTTGAATAAATCCTTCAAATTCCCATCTTCGCTATCTGCAAAATAACACATGTCATCCATCAAAAATTCAACGCAGTTAATTGACATGTACTACTTGTTACGAGGATATATTACTTACCTTGTAAAATAGTTAATTTTGAAGAATGATTACCCTCAGATATGCTCTTCAACATTTCTACTTCCGAACTTACGGACAATCAGAATTAACTTTCTCCTGCCACGAACTCGTGACTCGTTGATATTGTTTTGTTTCATAATATTCAACGAATATTTCGTATTTCAACTTCAAAAATGATTAGTATTGAGCAAAACGTTTTTGATTTAGCCTACAAGGGCTCTTTCGAAGAAGTCATGGAAATAGTTCAACAATCTAAAGAGACCGTACTCGCAAAGGATCCGGTAAGTTGATTGAAAAGAAAACAAAATTTTGTTAGACAAGCACCAGAGTATGATTACATTGAGATTACTACAATGAAACTTCTACAATGTTGTTGCATTTTAATTGAATTATTATTTTCAGAATGAGAGGCTATTAATTCACTGGTCATCCTTGGGTGGATTCCCTTCAATTGTAAAGTATCTCATAGAGTTGGGATCACCAGTTGACTCTCCAGATGATGTAAGTTGTGCTACTGGGCTAAGGGATTTTTTTCAATAGAAGAATATCTAATGTACATTCTTATTAAGTATCAGAAGTGCTCTTATCAGTTAAATTCTATTGAAGATAGGTATGACTCCATTAATATTAGCATCATCTGCTAATAAGCTGGATGTGGTGCAATTGTTGATTGAAAGTGGTGCTAATGTCAACAGTCAGAATAATGAGGGCCATTCATCATTACAATATGCAGCTTCAAAAGGATGGAAACAGGTATAATACCAAATGGTGGTAACGCAATGCTGTAATCATTTGTAAATGTCAAGTTGATATAAGAAAATAAATTTATTCATTGATAATAATTTAAAAATGTATATTTTCAGATTGTGGAATATCTACTTCAGAATGGAGCAGATGTAAATATTATGGATAAAAGAATGGCAACACCACTTCACAGAGCAGCCTCAAAGGGAGATGTTGAAATTGTACAATTACTAATAAATCTTGGTAAAAATATAAATATTAATGTAACTGATCTTTATGGCAACACACCATTGCATTTGGCATGTGAAGAAGACAATGTGGAAGTGGCACAACTATTAATTCACCATGGAGCAAGAGTTGACATAAAAAACAAAGATGAGAAAACTCCTGTTGAGCTCTCATCAAGTGAAATTCAAAATAAATTAATTAGTTAAATCAAAAGATTAATAAATTAAGAAGAATACTGAAATACAAAATTGGCAATGTGCTTTTTGTATGATTTCTTTTTATGCTGGTGCTGAGACCAAATTTTGATTTAAAATTGTAGAGTGAAGTTCAAATATATATATGAATAATTTGCAACTTTTTACAATGCTAGTACTGGTTATTCTTTACAGTGAAAGAGATTCTGTCCTTATTACAGGAATGTTTAGTTTTAAACATAATTAAGAATCATATTAGTTAGTAAAAACAATATGACAATATATATAACTGGAGTCACATTATCATTCTGCAAAATGTGAGGTGATCTTTGTCACCTAGTCATTCATTATTTGACTAAGAACATAGAGAAATCACTTCCCTGAGTAAGGCTCTGGAAACAGTTTCATTTTATTTTTCTGTTTGACTGTTATTTGTGAAATAACAGTCAAATAAAATTTGTGCCTGATTTGTTGATCAGTGAATATCTGACCCAGTGAAAATTGAATTGAAAATCTTTAATTTTCTGCTCTGCTGCATTAAAAATATTACAAAAAATATCTGATTTATAGTTTCAAATGGTTGAGTCATGCTAATCTGTATTGCAATGTGAGGGAGCTGAGACAGCTGCTTGTGAATTTTATCTTCATGAGCTTGCTTCCATTTTACTTCTTCCCTAATTGTTGATACTTAGGCACCCAAAAGAGATGTGTGTCCAAAAATTTGATAAATTGAAAGAGAAGTGTTGATAATGTAATAAGTTCTGCTTTATGATTTTGTCACATGAAGTTAGTGTGTTTATGTTTGGATTTGCTACTTGGACAAAGTTTTTTTTAATACAAATTACTCTGAGAAAAAGTCCTGAACATAAAAATATTGAAATAAAAAATCAGTTTCATATTTATTTAAATTTTGTACTTCCTAAACATAACCTTACCATTTCAAAATTTTTATTTAACAACTGAGCCTTTTGTGATTTCCACCTTTTATATTCTCAACACAATCCAAGACAAAGTTCGACCAACAAAAGGGTAGTTGATATACGGTGCAACTGTTAAATGGATTTAGAATTAACGGAAGTGGCGAAAATGTTGGAAAGGGTTGAAGTACAAAAAATTCAACCTGACTACTGAGACACGAAGGTATTTCGTGACGATTTGACAATATATCTATGAATGTACCATATATAAACGGTTATAAAATAAAGTCGGCAAAGGTCTAGTGCGCATGGATAAAAAGGAAGGAGGACCCGTCTATGTTCTGGAATTAAAATGTATGGAATTTAAAAAGGGACTTGAAGTGACGATGACTCAAAAGAATCGCTTTTGAGAGCGATCTACTTATTTTCCATTTTGAGAGTCACACTTTCGGATTGCTCATTGAAATCAGTACTGGTCGAGTACCCATAAGAGGTGAAGTTCACTTCGTTGCGTCCACAACTGGTGGTGCCGGACACCTTCGCACATCCGATTTACCATTTTATTTCACCAAAAACGAATACGTAACGCGTTGCGTGCTGTGGAAGACATCGTTTCGCCACAAGACGTATTTTGTGAACGTGAAAGGATTTTAAAATGCAACACAAAGACTGCATTGGAGTGACGTATAACTGCACCATGTTTTTTTAACGATTACAAAATTCTCGTGCGATGACATTTCCAGGTCAGGACATGAAATTTAGACACGCGATCACAAACAATACCAATGAGGTGACCCAAACTCTTGGAAGAATGAAAATTGCTACGGAAACGCACACACACTCTCTCTTGTTTTGATTGATACTTTTGTTATAAATAATACATATGGTCTTATCTGAAGTTGTTGAAAGTATCAGTCAATCAATTGCCATGAATGAACCGTACACTAAATGGGTCGAGCGCCAGATATTGATTCGACACTCAAAAATAAACCTAATTTACATAATAAAGATACTTTTACGTAATTTTACCCAGGAAATGCAGAGAGGTATTCTCTGTACACATTTTACTTGTCGTGATGCCCCAGTAACTGGAAATAAATAAAACACACGGGATGAACGAAAAGTGTCATCAAAGAAATATTAATGTCGCAAGAAATAACTAAACGATGCGTTATTATTATTTTTATTATTATGTAATTATGCATTTATAATTTCTTTTCAAGTTAGTTATGTACAATTCATATTAATTTCGGTTCCACAACTTCATCGACCACAACACCGTGGCGGGGTTCAAGTTGTGGAAGAGTACTCTCTGTGGGAAACGAGCTGGGAACTTCAATTATCTGACGAATAAAATTTCATCGCGATCAATCGGATCGGATAGATAAACTAGAGTAAATGCAAAACAACAATAATATTTATTATTTTTCCACGTTCGACGTTCGTTCGACGCTAACATCTACCGTTTGAACCCTTGTACTGTCCTTGGGAACGAGTTCCAGTTTCTCGGGTTCCGAGTCAGGCATTATGATGCACATGAACGTTTTCCCAGAAACGGCGTCCCTCGGGTATATCGTCACCGGTGTGAAATGGTCTGAGGTTCCCTCGACATAAGAGCAGAGTTTCTTGTAGACCTCCGGAAACTGACGTCTCAGGCTGACACCTCGCTGTTTCAGCTCTCTCTGGATGTTGACGAAACTGATTTCCCTCACCTTCTGATCGGGTACCTTGCCGGCGATGCCCGGGAGAGAAGTGAGTATCAGAGTTTCCGGATTTTCCATCTCTCGGGTGATTTTCACGCAATCCGACGAGCTCTTTCGCGGCGGTAGAGGAGGTGGCACCTGTTTGTCTTCTTTTGGAGGTACCAGGGATTTGTCCAGACCGATCTTGCAACACCTCGACACCATCTGACGTTCCCATTTGACGGCTCCCGTCGTTGGCACTTCACTTACGACGCATACGGCCACGTACAAAACGAGACGCGTATCCGGATTGTACGATTTGCAAATTTTCATGAGTTCCGCGAACAGGTCGGCACCCATTTCCACGGGCAGGAGATCGCACCACTTGACGTATGCGGGCTCTCCGAGTTCGTCGAATCCTCTGGCAACAAATTTTTCAGCTAATTCGGGGCTTGAGAAGAAGATTTTGACGGCGCCTCGACCATGCGTGAGGTAGCCGCGACGGGCGAGCATCGACAGGTGGTGCAAGGCTTTCGGATCATCTTTGGCGGTGGTGAGGACCTGTCGGCAGAGTGCACCCACCCTCGAGTGCAGACAAATCCGTCTGTGCCGTTCCCAGTGTGCTCGCCTGCACTCCCTCGAGCAGTAGACATGCGAACAATTGTGACACGTTTTGAATGTTTTCTTCGCGTCGGGAATTGTCGCCGTTTTACCGCACTTGGAGTACCGGCACTTGACCAAAGTGTCCGCCAGCTGAGAGAAATGTTCTTTTTTGGTCGTTTCCTCTCTGCCGGAGTGACTCGTCTCGCCGTGTCTCTTGCTCTTGTGTTCACCGTGTCGTTTGCTTCCTCTTTCGCCCGCACTGTTTTCACCGTCGCTTTTTCTCCTACGGTTCAGCATCTCCTTCGTGAAGATGGCATTTCCCGGATCGCTAGCTGACTCTGAAACATAAAATCGGTTGCCTGAGTCACGACGAGGGTCTGTTACTTGTATCGAATCATTGCTTTCCTACGAACCAATAAGAAACAAAAAAAATTTAGCAATTGTTAGAAGGAAGGGCCCAGTTTTAAAAGTGCAAAATGAGAAACGAATTACTCCGGCAGGAGACCAATGAGAAAACCGACGACGCAAGAAACCGTTTGGCGTTCTACTCAAAGACGGAAATGCGGACGAAGCGACCGTTCGAGTTAACGGATGCCTAAAAATGAATTCGGGACGTTGGCTCGGGAGACAATATGAATGCCGAATGATGTAAAAAACAAAAAAGCGGTGAAGAATTTAAATAGCAGAAGTAGATGCAGAAGTAGAAGAAGAAGAAAATGTTGAAACTTACAGGGCGCTCCTACCTGAGACGTTCGCACGGATATCACCCCAACTCTGCCTTTGGTGTTGGCCCCCGGGCAAGGGTAGAAACGGGCGGCTTCGTCCGGGGCTGAAGGCAGCTGAGGACCCTAAGGACAAAGGACCGGGACTTGGGGACCTTGAAGTGGGTGGCAAACCCAGGAGCGACTCAAGGATATCGTTCATAGTGGTCGATGTGGGACTGGGCCTCTTTCGAACCTCAAACGTTTCTTTCTCAACCTCCCGTTGGTCTTCGCTCACGGACACCACCGACGGAGTATCCTCTATAAAACAGAACAACAACTTTACATATTTCATAAAAAAAACCTCGTCAAGATAAGTTAATCAAGCTGAAACACACACGCACAAAAACAAAACAGGTACGCAATTTAGTAAATGAGAAGTACAAAACGGTACCAAAACGGGGATTGGGGGTGTGGTGATGGAGATGAGTTCCTGGTTACAGAACCGGTGGTAATTCGTTGCAAATTGTTAGTCGAAACAAATAAAACTCATTAAATAGAAGAGAAACGAAACACAACCCTTGAAACCAACAGCCAGAGGCACTGGGCCTCGGTCGACTTACCAATTCCAAAAAATACCGCACTATTGAAAACCTAAGCTACGCCCTATGATCGTATTATTTACCTAAAGCAGATCATCGTCATAAACTGAAAAAAAATTCAAAGAAACATAAGTAAAAACTAAAAGTAAAAAACAAATAATAAATGAACTAAAACTAAGGATGTTTAAAAGAAAGAGTAAAATGAAATTAGTCAGAGGAGCGTTCAAGTACTCTTCATCGATGAAATTACCCGGTTATTACTTCCTGAGTACCATTTAGGCATTGAGGTGCTCTCAGCAGGTGATTATTTGCTCTACACTCCAGGCAGTTATGGGGGAAGTTTTAAGTAGCCATACGAGTCAGTAGGTAGCTTAAGTGGCTACTTAAAACAATTAAGTTAGCCCTTTTCGGGGAGGGGGGTACACGTTGACACGATAGAAAACCTCATTCTTTATGTATTGGTGCTCTTTAAGTCCACGTCCTTATTTATTAAGAAATAAATAAAAAGACTATTCGGCTGAACTAAATGTCCTTCTCCTCCCTTATTGGTAATTTAAAAGGTTTCACCTTCATTAGACATTTTGGCGAGGCTCTGTCCTAATTTATTTTTAGGTACCTGTCAGCGAAACTACGAACTATTATGTTTGCTTATTATGTGTACAACACGATATTCTTTGCTAAAAGTTAAAGAGTTAGTGGTCAGTAGGTAGGGTGAGCAGTCAGTTAATAGGTGGCTACCTGTACCACAGTTTATTAGCGTTCAGTTCGTTTTGATCTGTGCAATACCACACGTATTATTCAAGGAGGCTCATTAACATAGTAGGCATGTAACACCTAACATCATTAGTGGTATTTATTACCGTCGAAGAACAGTCTCATTCAAACTTTCAAACCCGTTCATTCATAATGTACCAATTGTACTGTCGCCGGGATTGGGGAGGAGAAACTTCACAGCGTTTACAAATTTTTAGGTAATCCAATTGTTGACAGAACACTCTACTACGAGTGCAATGGAAAGGAGTTGAACACTTAAACCGTGGCAAAATGCCATCGCGGCGTCGGTGTCGACCGTGGAGAGTAGGTGGTAATAAAAAATAATTTTAAGGAGGCCTACAACTCCTACTGCACGTGTTCTCTTATTTTATTGACAGTACTCGAGTAGGAAAAGTAGCTGAAAAATTACTCGCGAGATTCGTCTTTTACTTGAGAAAAATTGGTGGAAAGTAAAAAACAAGAAAGAAAGACCGGAAACGGTCGACCTGAAACAACAGGAAGTTTGTGACGGTTAATTTCAATTCACATTCGGTTTTATTACTTACCATTAGCTAAATCATAACGCGTAACGACTGCGTTTGCCTTAACCGGGTTCGCCCGAGCCGTACACAAATTTGGTACAAAGGAGGCTTTGAACTTGCAAGCTTTTCAGTACTTTTAAATAATTTTGTGGTGACTCCTGGTCAGACCGACGGAGCGGATTGCCACCTCTAAGAAGAGCCACCATCGGTCACCATCGAACTGAACTTGTGCTTGTTCGAGTGTATGAGTGTCTCTACGTAATACTTCCCTAAACATCGAACTACAACGGGATTGGTGAGGTGCCCGATACACAAGTGTAGCGTAAATCACAAGATGCAACATTCATTCCGGCGTCGGATAATTCTTTTGATGTGGTCTTCTTTAATGGAAGCAGGTTGGATCGCAACATTTAGAAATAAAGTACTCCGGTTAGCTTCAAAGGATTCAGATTGCTTCTAATTACAGTGGTCTCGCTTCTGTAGCTTTTCCCTTTCTGGATTAACTTGTAAAGGTCGAGGCATGAGTCGTGTACAAAAAAAAACCCTCCCATTACTTTTAAGGAAAAATTAACGTCAACAACCGTAGCGGCGATATCGGGAGTTATTTCAACGTAAAAGGAGCGACGAAAACACTCCTCGACCAGAATTCGCACTGTTAGAGTCAACGTGTCTCCATCCTTTCACTCTCACATTCTCAATCTTCGCCATTCACGTCAATTTCCAAAGGCAAAAAAAAAGCAGGCGCTCGTGCGTTTTTACGAAGCGTTTACACACAAATTAGTGTGAAGTTATTTAAAACAAAAATGAATAAATAAACAAAACAAACAAACTGTAAAAATTAAACTAAATTTTATTTACAAAATAAAATTAAAATGATAATTCGTAATCGATCAACCGATCAATCGACGATTAAAAACATTAATGAAAAGATTTCATTTTACTATTCATTCATACTCCCGGCTTATACAAATTAGTAAATTCATAAAAATAATAATAGAATCCATCGATTAATAAATAATTACACTTCGTGAAACCTTGTCGTGGTCTTCTTGTAATAATAATAATAATAATTCAGTACAAATTTCGGTCACAGTCAATGGCACGAATGCCATAAAACGCCCTGCTGAACGCGAGCGCCCCACTTTAAATTCATAAAAAATAATAATAATTCTATTTTAATAATCTTTTCAATAAATAAATTTATCCTATCCGTGATATTTCATATCTCGTCGATAATTCGGGTTCGCCTCCTGACTCAGTTTCCCATGCTGGTTCCCTTCCCGAAACATCCCGTCACCCAAGTTTCTCGACGTCAAATCAAAAAATTATTACATGAACTTCCTGTTTGGAATTTGTCCTCCTTAAGGATTATCATCACCCCCCGGGATACAACTGCGGCCTTGGTCCTGGTCGACGAGATGTTGGAAACATCTCTCAGTCTTTCATAAAATAATTCGGGCAGTTTGAAAACCTCAGGGCATTGGGGTAGTGATTTGATGACCGGATAGAACGATGAAACTGTCACAGCAGCTCACCTTCGAACCTTTGAAAAAATAGTTTCTGCGAGGGAGGGATGTAGTTTTCGAATGGGGGCCCACCGGTTTCTTGCGAATGAACCCCATTTCCGGTTTGCTAACTTATTTTTAGTTGTCGATTTGGACGCGCAAGTGCCAAAAAATGTTTCGATACTAGTTTCGATTCTTTCCGAATGTTCCAATTCCTCACCGGTCTCGTTGGTGATTTCATCAGCCTGACTTTTCAACGGTCAGACAACTGGGAAGTGAACACTCTCCGGCTAGCCAGCACGAAACACAACTAACTATTTCGGTCTAACCGCTTCTGATTCTAAAAAGAGTAGAACGTGACGTCAAATAGTTACTTGAGACGGCACCTGAGAGCGAGGCTGTGACAGCGAGGAGGGACCAGGAGCACCTGGTACGAGACCGAACCTGACTGCCATCAAGCGAGAGTATTGTTTTTAGCTGATGACACTCGGCTGGTTGCATAAGATGTCTACTGCATTTGCCTTGAGATTTTCATGTTGCCAACATCGTTTCAGCTGTCCTACTAACATCAACTTCAGGTACAAGGCCGGGTAAAAAAAAGCTTTCTCTAAAATTAAAATTCCTTCTAAGACATCTAAGGTCGCACATATTTAAAGCAGGTGGCTTTTGTTGGCCGTGGTTAAAATTCAAACACATCAACAAATTAAAAAGTATGTGAGAAACACAGCACGTCTACAACTGGTGAGGAAGGTGAGGTTGTTCCAGGTGTTTCTAACCCACCGGACTACGTCAGCAGTAACTCACCGTTCAGTCGGTGACTGTTTGGGTGGTTTGGATCCGACCTCGACGTCAAATCCAGGTACAATTCGGTCGGCCTGTTTTCCGATTTTGTGGAAGACGGTTCTGTTAAACTGACGGGAGTTTGCGGTTGATCCAGTGGCCGAGATCCGACGAAGGAACTTTCCACCCAACACAACCGTCCGCTGGATCCTTTCGGCGACGACTGCCTTTTTGGACTGGCACTGGGAGAGGTTCCCGGCTGGTACGTCCTCAATGCTTCCTTCGACCCGTTTTCCTGTACGCCCGAGACGTAATGAACGATGGCTGACGTTACTTCTTTGATCGACGTTCTAACATCTGACAGGTTTACCGACGACTACAATTTGAAAACAAACAATACATTACGAAAGTAATCAGGTGTCTAGGTCAAATTCACCAGGTGAGGCATGCGTACGAGGAAGACAATATCGTAGGATTGTACTCCGGAAACTGGACGAAGGAACAGTTGTGATAGTCCAAGTTACGATTGCGGAGAAAGGAGGCAGACCAGGAACCAGAAACCGGCAGTGGCTGTTACAGGTAGGCTTTAATTCGCCCGCTATAATTAAATTAATTTAAATTAATAACTGCTCTGATAATCTGATTACTGCTTGAGGTTTGCAAACGGAAACCAAACGTAACGCAATTGACACGACAACTTCGCCACCTGTTTCCTGACAGCGACAACTCAATTTTCAATTGTGATTACCCTTCCCCCCTAACTACCTGAAATTCGATTACCACAGTTATAGGAAATTAAATTAATGTAAAAGTTCAAGTCACCTGACTGCTCGTCTGCTGTTGCTTCTGCAGGGGCAGAAGACCAGCTGCCAGTCTCTCGGCTGGTGTCCTCGGTCTCGTCAGTCTTTCCTGTGACCTCCATCCCAGGTATGGTTGCCTGTAGTTGAAAGAAGATCTCAGGGATCCGGACGGAGACGTCGACGATGAGTTGAGTCCGCTGCTCAGTCGGCTGGTACTCCACCTCGTGAAAAGGTGAGGAGTCGGACTGGGACTAAGTACCTGACCTGAAATGAAAAAACAACTAACGTCACCCAGCGGTAATTATTAATTTGACTCGGCGTTCACCGTTGATTTAAATGACTCCGTCCCGAATGTACTACGTCGTAGTAACGGCCGCAAGGCAATTACCCAAAATTATGATAATACCAGTAACATTAAATTCTGATAATAATAGCTATTGATTGACAATTGTGATCGCGCAATCCAGACGCAATCCAGCAGCCACGAAGTAATAGCAACGAGACTTGAAATTCGGGAAATCGAAGTTTAACCAAATCTGACAGAATGTTAGAAATTCCTATCTCTAGCTCTAAGACGAGCCATCATCAAGAGATTGAGGTTGGCCCATGGGAAGGTAAATCCAAAATGGCGGCGCCACAGAAATTCATCAAGGCTGACGTTACATCAAAGCCCAAGAGCATAATTTTTCATTTGTCTAGAAGCTTTTCAATCTTTTAATGATCCGACCTAGAAAATATGTTTTCGACGTAACTTTCGAGTGAATCTACCTGTACCTCTAATTAAGAAATGACCTTTCTCTTTCTTAATTGAAATTAACGTCAACAAGCAGAGCCTGCCGTCGTTGAAGGACACTATATAGTGAAGCATACTCTACTCTAAGACTTATTCACCTCGTAGGCAAATACTCAAAGCCTCTGTACATAGTATTGTGTAAGATCGTATGTTACACTCCGAGATACTTGCCACAGTGTGACGATAATTCATAATGGTCACCAATTATCCTACCTAAGTTTAATTCCACTTTCATTAGTATATTTGGGTCAGTGTTAGGTGACATTGTGACGTCCAATTTCACAAGCAGAAACTGCACCAAGTCCGACAAAACACTTCTTCAGAGAAGTGATTAAAATTGGTTAACTCGAGAGCTACTTACTCGTCGGACTCCTCGCAGTGGCTGACTGCGATGATCCGAGACTTGACAGAGACGTTGTTTTCGACCCGAGACCAGGCCATCCGTGTTCTCTTCTCGATTCGGAATTACGTTTCAGAAGAAATCCCTGAGGAGTTTGTGACACCGCAGAGCTCTTGTACCAATCCGGGATGTTCAATTTCTGCAAGGATCTCTGGACCCGGAGCTGGTGCTCCGACATGACTCTCTCGCCTGCTCCTCCTTTTTGCAACTCATTTTCCGGAGGCTGAAAATAAAAACACAAGAGCACGCATTTAGTCGTCAGGCAAGACAAACACAAACGTCTGCGATGGTAACACCGAAAACCGTCATCGACTCATTTTCTTGTACCATAAGAGCACCAAGAAACGGAAAACCAACGAAAGCCAGTTGTCTGCTTCGACCCGCAGTCAAATTCCACGAGATTCGAACGCCTTTGTCTATTTACTTTCTATCAGAACTGTTTGTTTGCATTCACTACCAACCTCAACTACGTCAAATTACGAGCATCTTGAAACGTTCAGTGACACAACAATTTCAAATACTCTTCTACTTCTATCCGAACAACGCCACGAACAACTCGAATATGACCAAGCTGAAACCATCGCAAATTCTCTGACTCGTCAGGCACTAAAATGCTTCTTTGCATTTTGCAACCAAAAATTTATGGATTTCTCAGCAAGTCGTACTTTTTTATCATTTTAAAAGAAAAGTTATGAGTAAAGGGAAATTTATGTACTTTTAGCAATAATGAGAATGAGAACACAGCCGAAACTACTTTCCACGTTGGAAGCCTTTATTTTTGTGTTGCTTCAGAACTTTTACCCTTCCCACCGTAATCTAATTCTCATTACAAGCACTCTACGAAAGCCACATGGCCAATCCGATAGGGGAAAGGGAAGGAGGTTGAGGAGAACCAAATTCACCGGGACAATTAAATAATGCCGCTTTATGAATTGGACGGTTTTGACCCGCTCCCGGCAGACTGAAATGAAGACAAACAAAATAGAACAAGGCAAGGTGAACGTTACAGCGAAGCAATGCTTCGTGAACAACAAAAGTGCTCCATTTTTAATAATATTACTTAAACTTATGAAGCTGACGATAATGCCGTTAATTTGGGGGCTAAAAAGGGCTTTTGCTTGCTTCTGAGGTTTAACCCATCAGCGAACGCAAACATGCCTTTATTACAAATAAATGAAAAAGAAAATCTTTATACAATTGAGCTAAAAAATAAAAAAAAATATGACGGGAAGCAGAACTCGATGCTAACTAATCGAAGCAAAAAAATATTTCGCTACCCAGAGATTCTCACATCCTTTCAAACAAGTATTACAACTGCGCCTCTCTCTTTCATCTTTCAACACTCGGTACTACAAGTAACACAGTTATCAGAAGAAGAAGAAGAAAGAGGTAAAGCACACCCTTTCAGCCTTTTGTATAAAAAAAAGTATGCAAGGTGAAATGAGAGAAACGTACATTAATGTACTCGTCGATTAGCATTTGATACAAAATTACACTCTTATGAATGGCTAACATCGAAATAATCTTGGCAAAATCCCACCGTTCAAATTTCACAGTTGAAAGAATAATTTTACGATCAAGTACTTGTCAAATCGGTTCAGAAATAATCCAAAACCCCCCAAACAACCTCGATGTCACGATGCGTACGATTTAACATTGAAAGTCAAGTCTCTCATCATGAACCTGAAGTTTTATAAGACGATGTGTATGTGAGACGAGGAAATGTTTTACGGCTGAATTAAGCATCGTTTTAAGTCACAGTCGAAACGGTCTACACAATTACACGAAAATCGAATATGTCGATCAAATTTATTGTCTCGGAGACGAGTGTTCGTGAACCTTGCGAACTCAACTTATTCCTATCGCCTCCCAGAGTTTTCCCATAACTATATCCACCATCTAACAAAAGATGAACAACTCAACCGTGCAGAAAAAAATATGGCGCAGGTGGAAAATAACAAATTGATTCAATTTCCTTCTGATGACTAATCGAGTTGAAAAAGGCGAAAGCTCATCTTGTTTTCTATTTTTATTCTTTAACGAACCGGCTTTTAATGTTGATTACCAACACTCACCCTGTACAGATACCTCTTGTATAACTGCGCCTCGACATCTGTTAGCCTGTACTTTGGAATGTTTTTCTGAACGACATCCTGAAGCGTGAGCTTGAGCATTAGAAGAAAACGGCAGAGATCAACGAGACGAGAAATAGAAACAATAGAAATTTTAGAGAGGCGAAACGCATTTTGAAATTTCCAATAGTACGCGACACCACTAGTCACACAACTGGTGATTCCCGACGTACAACCAACTAAGAAATGTCAATGTTAAATGATCTATTTATTTCCTCATAGAATTAACACCTTCACAATGATGTCATAGACGGATTCAGTGGCGTACAAGGGAAATAGGTACAACGCAAAGGTTCGTACAGAAAGGAGAGGTTCTGCTGTACAACAACTAACAATTCGAGAAGGACTTCACGACCACAAAAACAAACCACAGACTAAAACTGATATTTGAAAAAGGCTCGACAGAAACGTCTTGAACGCTAAATTAGTCATTGTCGGAGAGATACTCCCATGAAATTTCGAACCTCTTTCGCCTACGACCTGTTCTCCAATTTGCGACTCCATCTTAACATTTATTATAATTAACGCATTATAAGTTTACGAGTTTTAATCAAGTCTTCCCATGACCTCAGAGCGAGGAAGAAATTAACACCACAAATGCCCTCGGAAATTAACACTACTAACGGCGGCCATATAGTAAAATCAATTTCGATTCTAATTTGCTAATTGTCAATTGATTACAATATTCATACGGTTCAGGAAAAAATAAATGGGTTTGTGGGACACACGATCAATATTACCATTGGCAATACCTTCAGAAAATTTTACGCTTTTTACTGTTCGGTACTAAGCCGTACCCACATCATTCAGTTACGAGGGAAGAACAAATAATCTTTGGATGACCTACAAGAATTAAGCTTTATTATTCGTAATATTAAGAAAAACCACATCATTTTACAAAGATATTACCATATTTAAGAAAAAAACATTGAAAGTACTATTCCAAGTCTATAAAAATCCCCTACGTAACACTTGTAATTTAGTCATCCACGTCCTGTTCAACCTCAACTACTCATGTCTTCGGTTGTTTTGTACCTTTACTCAACAATAGTAAATTTCACAATACTCGCAATTGTTACTTCTCAACTTCAATATACCAAACTTTCAGCTCACTACACTCTCTCCTTTACCACATTTCTTTGTGAACTCACTTGATTGCTACTACTCGAGGGCGATTTCATTACGGTAAAACCCACAGAAAAACAGTAAAAAATAAATAAATAAAATAAACAGCGCCGTGTGACTTCACCGACTGCACCTTTCGGTTAGGCTTCATTGAGTTTAATAATCGATTCAATTACCTATAAATCGCGTCAACATAGGAACGGATACCATTTTGTAAGCGGTTTATCTCAGCGTAGGCAATGTTCAGTAATTGTCTGCTAAATCTCATTATCAACAACATTTCCATTTTACCAATTCATCTCATCGCAATGTTCTCTACGTAAGAGATAAATGCAAGGTCGTTCGATTTCTATTTCACACAAATAAATATTTTCCAACTGCAGAGCACAGAACAGAACTTATTTGAATTAGTGGGTGAATCGAAACGTTTACGTTGTCGGGGCCGAAGTACCCAACAAATTGAGTAACACTGCCCAGACCACATCCAACGGGGGCTCGTTAAAGCATCTCAAGTTCATCACCTTCACCCGTTCCACCCTTGTAAATCACCAGATCGATGCAGTGGTACTCCTCATCGTTTACTCGGATTGCTAACGATCGGCCCAAATTATCGTCCAAATCGGTCTCGGTTATGAGAATTGCGGTTAATGAATGTGCCGGCAACTGAAACTTACGGTGATTAAATGTACGATCGAATCCTCACCCGACTCAATGGCTTCTAAATTGTTATTACAATTGAATAAGTGCTTGATTCCGTCGACGGGTACCTCTCCGAACACGACGACCGTTAGAAACTTGACGACTTTGTTCAGACATTTCGAGAGGAACCGTTTGCCACGGCGTTTGACCATTCCGTGCAAAAACCAGAGAAAATTATGTCCTCGACGAGCGAGTTAACCCGAGGGCCAGGGGCCTTTTGGCACAAGTTTCGACGAGTACCTGACTTCCTCGGCTTTAATTCATTCGGGTTCTGCCGAGTTCTTAAGTCTCGTGCCTAGCAATAGGTGACAACTTCGTTTCGCGACAAACAATGAAATCAAAGCCTGACCCGGTTGTCAGTTCAAGAGTATTATGAATTACCAATGGAAACATGGTGGCAGGCATGTGTGCAGTGATGAATTGCCTCATGAATCAAGACCGTCGCCACAAGCAGCGTTTTGTCAAACTTTCAAATTGTCTCAAAGACTCTGGGTCCAAGAACTCAATCAAACATTTCTGGTTTTCGGGTTGAGAACGTTGGCGCCCTAAATTGCGACTCATCTATATATTTTTTGAATTTCCATTAGAACGTAAATTCCTTTCAATCTTTTTTCCAATAATCCATTCCCAGCCCATTTGTGACTTCCCAAGAGCATTTCCATTTGCTGCGAACGAACCCACCCCAGCTGTCTCCCCAACAGTTCTACCATATTTTATGCCCCCATGAATTTGACTTTCGTCCATTCAATGGAACAAATCACCAAGGCAATTCAAGGCCAAAGCCGTAAGATCCAGAAACATTAATTTCAGGGTTGTACAATTGTAATACGAAACACATGACCCAAATGCCTTCCTTCGAAAACTGTGCCGTGAGTACTTCTCCCCCTCCCGATTAATTAAGTTATGGACACTCACCTTAGTGAGGTACTCGAAAGTGTCTCCACACATGCGCCAAACGATGACTTCAACAACCGCTAAGAAGATTTAAACCATGGTGTACACACCGTTTCAACTTTCGAAAAAGAGCAGAGAACCTGACGAGAGTTTGACTGAATTATTTTCGAAGCGTATAAGCATTTTATTTTCTCCGTAATAAACAGTTTCTATCGATTGTTCGCTGATTTCAGCTTGAACTGGAAATCAATTTATGCACATTTTTTATGCGTATCAATGGAGAGTAATAAAGCGGTCGTAGCCCCGTGTAAAAGTATACAATAAAAAAATAGTTTAAATTCTGCCGTTTTGCATCGTCGATTCTAATGTCCACTCCCCAGGTACGGTACATAAATGCACATAAGTGTATCTTACAACAAGGAAGTTTTCCCTAAATCCCTTATTGAAAGAAACATTAAAATTATATCTAAGTGACAGCACATTTCGGTGTGTTAAAGTGGGCGTGGGCCAATTCTACGAAATGCATTATGTAAATTTGTTCAGAGTAATTATTTAATTTACGACCATTAATAAGTACACATTTTCACGGGGAATAGACTTCAATTAAAAGTCAATAAAAATTCAAAAGGCACTGCAATTTTTCCAGTGTAATGTTATCCAAACGTTTCATGGGCAAATCGAACAACACCCACATTTGCAGTATTTTCATTTCTAATTATTTTCCAATGTTTAAAATTTTTGAATTATTTTCTTTTTGCTTGAAAAATCTGGCCAAGTAAATCACTAAATTTTTTTTACATTCTCTCTACAGGAACCTTGCACTATCGATCCTGGCGCCTTTAACCCGGCGTTTAGACTAATGCGATACCGAGAAATCGATCACCGCCGGCTTTGCCTAACACTTTTTTTGGCAATCATAAACAACTTATATTTGGTTTGTACGTGAAAAATCGTACATGTACATATCAGAAACATTAAAAAAATCAGAGCACACCGACAGTGAATGAGACAGACGCGAATTCAGCAATTTGTTTCATTCCCCGACATCTACAGGTACAAGACAGAGATTCTGGAAATGATCCATCGATAGAGTAACACGACAAGAAAACGAGAGCGAGAGAGAGAGAGAGAGAGAGAGAGAGAGAAATAGAAGGAAAACTTTTCGACAATGCAGAAATGTTGTACGCAAGAACCAAGAAGAAATGTGTTCGAGAAATAGGCAAGTGACTCCCGTTTGATAGCAATAGATTTTTTTCTCATTCCCAAAAACTGTTGGACGGAAACAACTAGATTTCGTGGGAAAAGAATCAACAAAACTCCCTTCTACGTTAACTTTGAATTTCGAAACATTGAAGGTAACAGTTATCTGGGCAGTTGGGAGACGATGCAAAAAAAAGTCGGTAAAGTACCCACATGGGGGTACCGTCTGACGGAACTTTATAAAAACGAATGATTTACATTATGCCGTGTGGGGCGTTAATACTTTTAATTAATTATTAATACTTTTCCCTAAAAAAAGAGTACACCGGACATCTAGATGAGAGCAAAATGAAATAGTCAGACCCCAGGATTCAACACAAACTGAACACCTTTTTCAGTCGTCAAAACTAGCTGGAGAACCAGTTAGTGCCAAGTTAAATAAAATTCGTACTTAAATCACCGTAAAATACTCCGCCAAACAAAAGAATTTGGCGTTGGGACCGCATTTGTTTGAGGAATTTATGGCGAAGACCAATTAGCCTTTAAACATATCGGCGGAACCATAAATTTGACTGATAAAAATAATAGAAACCAATTTGCGACGACAAGCCCGGCGGTTCTTCCCGTCTTATGTCGAGGTTTGAGTTTCACGAGCAAACGTTCACCAACCCACAATGGGGGAAAACAACACGACCCGAACTCGAAGACTACGACGAGGTACAAAACCCTAAAATTCGGGTTGAAGCAGATTAAGGACGTGGTGCTGTTAGGCAAGTCTATATCCTCCCGTTCTCTACTCTTTTGGGTTACCATTGCTTTTCGTATTTACAAGCCGTAGGCCTAACAGCTACAACATTCTGCCGCATCACACGGCAAAAGGACCCAGAAGCTCTCGGGTCGATACTGAGATTCTAAGGCATTGCGGAAGGTCGTGGGTCCGAAGATGAAATCATGGCGCATGTTTTGTTTTTTCTTCATACGTATCAATACTACAATTCGGTCCTTCATTTAGTGTTAACGATTTTCCAAAACCTCCTTGACTAACGTCACCCGTGACCCGAAAAGGTCTGACATTTTTAACCTAAATCTGACTTCTCCAGTTGTACGCGCCACGCTATAATTTTGTTTCCTCCCAACTCTACGCCCGATGTTTACATTTCGTACGTTTACCCTCTTCGAAGGGTAGCACAAATATGATTCGCCGAAACAATCTAGAGATTTTTGAAAAAAATTTTCAACGGTGAACCTTAATACAATCGAATGAGAAAAGAGAAAAGCTTGCAAAACGAGGTCATCGGTTCTTACAGAGTCGGTAGTGTTGCCTAGAATATATAAATATTAACACCGAATTTTTACTTGTACGGTTCATTAACGTTCTTTTCTAACTTGAGTCTACCACCGTCTGACCATAGACAAGCACTGATTGTGTAAAGGTGTCAAGCGTTACGGGCCAGCCCAAACAATTAGTATGTGAATTGGCACAGTATTTCTCATTACTTTTATTTAACACGTCATTTCTGTACACGTGGGTCCCCCGCGCCTCTTAATAAGTTCCTGCAGTGACATTTAAAAATAAAACTTCGTAACTTTCTCATTGACCGTAGCGTTGGTCAATGCTCTCAAAGCCTACTGGAACATGTGTTTCATTATATTATTACTGTTGAACTAGAGTATTCCAAAGAAAACTCAACGTTCACTCTCTATTGCGTCAACATCTTTCCTCCCAATAAAGTAATGTTCGATACTAATAACCTAGACAGGAAAAGGTTAATTTTGCACAAGACAGCACACGAGTTCGTCACGTTCACTGCCTTTGTACTTTACTAAATAATGACGAGTCCCTGGGCGGAAATTCCGACCAGGTACCAGGTACGCCGACCGGAATCAAACAGGCGCAATACCTGGTGCCTAAGTCCAAGAGAAACGCGGCAAAAGCCATCTGTAATTTCGAAGCGTGGCACGTAACATGCGACGGAACGAACCCGAAGGATCAAAAATACGCAGAGGAAATCGCTCTGGGCATTTATATTCCACGACTTCACATAAAAGAGAAAAGGAAATTATATAGAGATATATATAGATAGGCGGAGAGTCGGAAGCCATAATGGGGAACCGGTGGCAGCGACCGTTCGTCAATCGAACAATTCGCATTCTTCATTGCATTCTTGTACACACGACAGACACAGAGAGAATGGAGGCATACACTACCGAACAGGAAATTCATTTTCTAATTCCAGCTGACAGACGTTATAATTAAAAAACGTGAAAAAGTCATAGAAATGAGAGACTGAGGCCGCGACTGGAGTTACCGACACTCAATTTCGAGATGCGGGAAGTTCACGCTTCGTTGTACTGCAATTCAAAGAAAACGCACGCTTGCATAGAAGCCTGGGCACAGCACGGAAACGGACAAACCACTCACTACCAATTTAATATAGTCGATGAGAACGGAGACAAAATTCACTCCAATTAGGAATGACCTGAATATTTTACCAAAAACGAAAATCCCGGTACTCAAGTAAAACCGCGTCAAGGAGAAATATGACACGACATGTGTATGTACGCACGTGAACAAGAAAACAACCTGCTGCGAACTCCTTTATCTAGGTATATTGTGCCAACAACAATACTTGAAATTCTTTTTCACGAGCACCGTTTCACAACGCCCGAAAAACCCACAGGAACGTAAAGGAATGAAAAAAGCGTTTCTCCTTGACACAGCGACCTTTCCTATCGAAGAATACACAGGCACGAAGACAAGTGCTCATCTGATATCAAAGTTCATTTTCCACTGAGTTCCTACATTCCTGACGAATTATGTAAGTGCAACGAGGCGGCATGACAGAAACTACTGCGAAATAAACAAACCGACGCGAACCGACAATATTTTACATTCCTTCTAATGATTCTTCTCTACTGAGGTTCTAAAGTTTAACAAAAACAAGATGATGTTGAAGAAGTCAACACCCCAGGTATAACCCCATATTGGCCTCCGACTCCGTATTCGCGTTGGTACTCGTCAACCCGCTTTACTTCAGCAATCTTACTGAGTAAAAACGAGAGACGCACAACGATCTGTTCACTTTCTTTGTAGATTAACTTGGGCCCATGGATTTTAACCCGTCGAGTAGAAGCAAACCGACCCTGCAACCCAATACCTGTTATGGCAATAAACACTTTAAAAGGAATTCGCACTCGACTGGAAGAAAAGTATCCCTTCTGTTTGCTGGTGGAACACGGTCAACATGTGAACCTGATGGCAACCGCATTCCTTTCATCTCTCTCGAAAATAAAAATACGACCATTTCCAACACATCAGTTCGATCAATGAAAAGACCGACCGAAAGTACACACGGCAAACTCGTGTGAAATCCAGTTGTGTGTCAGTAGGTCTTTTATCAATCAACACATAGTTTTCGTTATTGGACGAGCAGAGGAAAGGAAGAAGAAAGAAAATAATGGCCAACTATTGTGGAATTTATGTTTATCGCTTTTCGAGCTCGTGTTGGTGTTATGGGAGAAAGACGGGCTTCTTCAAGAATAAGAGGTTCCTTGTTTTGCGGCGCCGAAGGGTGGACTGTCAGGCGCCATTTCGAGTGCCAACCTAACAGAACCAAAATGGCACAAAAGAACTGTCCCTTCGCAGTTAATCATTCGAATCATTCGAATACCACTCCCACAGCACTCACTCAACGTACGCATTGTTTACATTTAACAATTAACCAGGTACTCACCAAAACGGCCGCTTGGTTTTCTTTGTCGAGAAGAAACTCCATTGACTTGGCACGATCGTCCACGGCAACCGACCCATGGCTCCTGTGAACCGACGGTTCCAAGTAGCCCGATGGTAGAGCTTCCTGTCGATCGTGGTGGACGCTCATGTCACCCATTCCTAAATTCATCAGGCTCCTTGCTTTTTTGTTACTTCCAGCATTTCCCTGCACCACCAAAGGCCTTCGTCCCGCACTCTCGACCGTTACCTGTGTGTCTAAATCGGTCTCCAATAATCCGACAGGTTTCTCGTGTGCATTTTCTTTCGAGTCCACATTACAGGGTGCGCTTCCTAGCGAACAGTCCGTACAATCCTTCTCCGTTGGTACTCCGTTTTCCCGAACCCCCGGCATATTTTCTTTTTCGTTCCCTTCATCATCCTGTGTCCCGACTGACACGGTCGCAGAAATTGGGAAACGTTTGCGTGAACTCCCGGACATGCGCTGGAAACTGGGCGGCAGGGGTGGTTTGGCAGAAACGACGTGGGGCGTCACCACCGATCGAAAGATCTCCTTCACTTCGGCCTCGTTGTCCGGCCCGTGGAGTGGTATGATCATCACTTCCTCGCTGAAGCGATCGTTTCCAGTTTTCGTACCGATGCTGCTGCTGCCACTGCTGTTGTTCTCTTTTTTATCGTCCTTTCGACCACTCTGCTTTTTACCATCCCCGCCAGATGACTTCCTGTTAGACAGTCGCCGCAGAGAAAACCTCTCGAAAAATCCGCCGAAGCGACTTTTGGACTTCTTCATTGTCATATCTTTTGCGGACGCGGCTGCGTGATCCGAACAGGTACCACCATCGATTGTAAATCGATCCTCACTAGCATGACCCTGCGCCGGTAGATTCGACTCGCTCACTGACAACCGAATTCTTCTTTCTGCATTTGGCTGCGCGGCATCACCGGTGAACACGTGACCTGAAGAAGTGGGCGTAACTCGAATCGTAGGCGTAACTGGTTTCTCTTCAACACATGGCTTGCATCCATTTGAAAAAGGACCGTCTATATTTAAATGTGTGCCATCTCGTTGGGGTTCTCTGAAGGTATCGAAATTCCCTGAATTTCTTTCCTCGTTCATTCTCCACTGGTTGCAAGGAAGACTCAACCCTCCCTCCATTTTGGAAAGGTTCATCTCGCTTTTACTTTTTATTTTCAACACCGGGCTACCCTGAGCAAGATCACCGTGAAACAACTTCCTCTGCATATTGAAGCCAGCTTCGCGATCACACGGAATGGATTTCTCCTCCACTTCGTGATACTCTTCCTCGTCATTTTGCATCTCGCACAGTTCTTCAAGTGACCTGTTGGACATCTCATCCGTTGACGGATCCGACGACACGGTTGATGAAGTCTCACTGTAGCTGTCCTGCTGCCAGCTCACTTCTGATACGACGGGACAGAAGTGAACACCCCTGATTCCGGCCGAATTCTGTGACCCTCCGAACCCGCTACCCAACTGATTGTTCTTCAATTCTAACAAATTATTTCTAATTATTCTCCCGTCGAGATCGTCATCGTCGTACCACTTGAGAGGAACGTGAGTCAGTGATGAGGCTGCTGACGGTACTCCGCGCACCAAATCTTCGACACCCACAAGCAAATTCGGAGTGCTAAGCACAGGAAGTCGATTCCCGTTGTTCTTCTCCAACTTGGTACTCATGTTCTCGTATGGAAAGTCATGTAGGCTTGTGCAAGCGGTTAATTCATTTTCTGAAAATGTCTTACTCTCAAACTCGGTTTCGATCCCTTTTAGACTATCTGGATCCTTCCTGGTCGACTTCGGTTCAAATTCTGATCCGTTCAAGGGAACAAGACCATTCGATTCTTTGCTCTCGAGAGACGCGAACGGAACTGATGGTGTCGCAATTAAATTTTCGACTTCTCCCCGTGTGTACGGCCCCTCCTTTTCACTACTGCAGTTAAATATGTGCGTTTGACTTTGGTCTGAGTTAAATTTAACTTCAACGTCACTCTTAATGCCATGGCTTCCCTTCACCTCTGGCTCCTGTTTTTCGGCTATTTTTGAAGATCCAACATTTTTATTAAAAGTCTTTGATTGCTCACGCCCTTCCGTGGAAACCAGACTTCCCTCTTCACTACCGTTGCAATCTGAGAAATTTGATGAGGATGACTCTAAAGGAGATGATCCATCCTCGTCTTCTGGAATGCTTGAAACAGAATTTCGAAAATTCACCAAATTTTTTCTCCCTTTTGAAGAAATGTGGTCGTCAAACCCACTGTCTTCACTCAGGTTTTCCACTGACGGGTTCGACTTCTGTTGGACCATCAGGCATGGTTCGGATCTCCCATGAGTGTCGTTGTCAATCTCTTCCTTCGAATCTACGTCGACGCGGGGTAGCTGTAACTTGAGGGCTTCTGCACTGTAGGATTTTCTTTTCGATGGGAAATGATTTCGTTTCTTTTTTTCTTTTTCTGGCGAACGGTTATTTCGATACGGTGCCGACTCTTTATAATGAAAGCTGGCTACGTCTTGTCGCCTACGAGGGCCGAAACCTAAACTCTTAAATCCAGTGTCATAAGGATCGGTCATTCTGGACAGATCCGCTGTTGTTGCCGTTAATTTCTTGTCCCGTATCACAAATTCTTGTTCTTGTTGCTGTTGTTTCTCCTTCTCGAAATCTAAAGCATTGTGGCTCTGAGATAGTTCGGAAAGGGTGTAACTAATCGGTGAGATATTTTCGAATAAATTCAAACTATCGAAACTACGGTAGGATCGTAACCGAGGATCGGTGGGTAGTGTCGAGCGAAACCTTCCATGCGCGTTCATGGAACGATGAAGGGTATCTACGGATGAACTAAAACCGTGCTCTTCATCAGAGCTGTCAAATTCGTCCACAGATTCCCTGGGACTGTCTGGTGATACGGCGACCCATCTAGAAGTCTCGTTAGCCTTCCCTGACGAATGTAGTGATCCGACAAAAACATCTTCGCAATGCTTTTCAAGGGATTCGAAAGCTATCAGACTACTAGACCTGGATGACATTGAATTACACTCGATAGGTTCATCGTCGTCGCTAGCTGATATTTTCTCTACGATACGTCGCCTTCGCTTTTTCGGAACTTCATCGCTGCAGTCATGCACCCTCCAATTCTCGGCATTTTCTGCAAGGCAATATAAAAAATGGAAGTATTTACAATCCGAAGCTCCGAGGGGAACTTACAGCGAGCACATAGTAAGTCGAACATAACAGTACCTGATGATTTCGGGAGATGAATGACACTGTCGGTATCCGAATCACTATTCCATCCTGTGGGACCAGATTTATCCGATTCGCTGCACAAGTCATCGGAAGTTTCTTCTACGATTGTCTCCAAAACTAAATACTGCTGTTGATTAACGGACGAATTTTCTGCGGGAAAAATCAAAAGAAATGAGTCAGTAAAAAAGAGATATAATCGACTTGATAAAGGACTGCAGCCTAGTCAAATCAAAGGATCTAAATTACAATTTTTCCTTTCATGAAATAAAAGTGTCGGACTGAGAAATCCGTAACAAACCGAGGTAACGACCTCCTATTAGACTAATGAAACGTTAAATTGCAATAATTAATTCAGTGGGTAATTAAATTCGAAAGAGAGTACATAATGAAAGGCGCAAAACTATTAAAAAGTAGTTCGCTAACTTTTTTGCCAACTTTCTGGGGTACAGAGAATGATAGTTACAGTTTCCGTTATTTTCTCTGTGATCATCTGACATTTCTCCTCAGTGCGTTGCTCCCTCCACAGGCACCAGGGTTTCCTTAATCTCTGACAGATGGCAGAAAACACCTGATACCTTTTCTCGCTCTATTTAGGTTCGCTCTGGAATTTATAAGATTTTTTTCTTGAAACCTGTCTTTCCAAATAAGTGATGCAGACAAAAAAAATAGATTGCTAGGAGTAGAAAATGGAAAACAACGCAATCCGGTTGTTGGGCGATGGTGCCGGGTAATACAAAAGAGGTAGTCTTACGTAAAAGAATTCTACCGTTTCTCGTCTCGGCAAAGTACTCTCGTTTAAAAGAAGTGCCTTAAAGGAGTACCTGTTCTCATCTATCTGGTATAATGACGAGGACGCTAGATCAGACTGATGCTGATTCGACAAACCAAAAGACAATGAGCCATTAATCAAATCAAATAAGAATAGGATCGAAGCTGAATCAGACGGTTTTCACAACCTGACTCATCATTCACAAACACAGGTATAAAAGTCAATTTTAATTATAATTGGTCATCACCTGACCAAATTAACAAATTGGTTCATTTCTCAACAGGAGGAAGAGCGGACTTGGTGTCACTCCTCTTGTCGAGCACATCCAATTTTCCATGTCGCTGTACCGTCACGGTATCAGAAAAATGAGGTACCAAAAGAATGTCACACCTATGACTCACATTGGTATCGGTTTCGACGTAAACCAAATACTCCAGCACTCGGTACACTCGGGTTCGACATTTCCATTAAAAAATCCCTCGTTTGGTACGAAGGTCTCCCAATCGATTAAGGACTCAATCGTAGTGGAACAATAAACGACGGAGAGAACCTTGTAGACTTTGGCAGTGCAGTTGCAAAGCCGTGTAGATACGGCGGCATTCAAATGGCAGCGCCATTTATCTCCATCCCGTCACGGGTAATTCATCACACATTTTACTTGGCAACACACAGAAAAAAGTTCAAAGAATATGAATTCACACGGTACAGGTTTTCGACCTGACGGATTTCTCTTTTGAATAATATATGATTGTGAATAACTAGTTGAAACAATCATCGTCTGCCAGACATCATCTACATATCTGCTTAAAACTCAACGGGCTACAGCGGGGAAACTCTCAGTGCAGATCCATCAGCAAAACTTACTAGATCAATTGAATATGTTTCGCCTTATCGGAGTACAGAAAACATACGGTACCGCTTCTTTATCTGTTGAAATATTAACAATTATTATTTTACATGAAGTATATCGAAAATAAAACAGCGAGGTCGGAACAAATTGATATGCGGGGAGAGAATCTATTCAAATTAAAATTTATACTAACACAATCAACAGTCCTAATAAACCTTTCTAGCCTTTTCGTAAAAGGAATGACAAGAATTCCGATGTCAAATTCAAAACTACCAATAGTGCTTTAAAGACCAATTTATATTTTACGAATGACGCCTAAAACAATACCTTTGGCCAAAGTTCCAATCGGGTGCTCATATTACAGTAACCGAATCGCACAACGAGGTGCTCTTTGGAATAACGATGACCTATGATGATGATAGCGAGCAGAACAATGAAACTATCGAGTAATCGTCACCTCCTAGAACTGACCCAGGTGAAATGAACGTACGCCCGATTGTTTGATATGCCAAACGAATTGTTTAGACTTCCAGACGTATTTTCCCAACTTTCTGTTCACTTTCCTCGAACACAACCTATTTCTCGGTAAAAGCAATGAAAGGCGCATTGAAACTACAAGAACGAGCTAGACAACGTCTGATCGGATCTCCCCCCAAAAAGGATCGCAACGTCACACTCATCCTCCGTGGATCATCCGCGTGAATAAAAAACTATTCTAAACTCGTACTTTCTATTTAAATCTATTCCATGCGATTTTTCTACCTAATTGATTTTGAAAGTCAGCGCAAAAGAAATTACCTGAACTATTTCACACGGAGTTCATTATACAACTCATTCTAATTTGTTTCGTCTTTGCGCTTCTTCTTTCTTTCGCGTTGCGCAAGTTTAACCAGCAAGTGGGTCTTTTTGGGTCTGCAGAACACGCAGAAAAACACGTTGAAATTAACCTCCCGGTGAACAAAAATATAAAAACGTGAATCTGAACTACAATAGAAAAATATCTGATATGTTTTAATGGCATGTGAAGGTAGGCCGATTTCTCGGGTGCATGATTCAATTGCGCACGTCTACCCTGCGCCAATAACGGTATAATGTCAGGTATGACCCGGAGAAATGAGCAGTGAGAATAAGAAAAACTCACTCGCAAAATAACCAGGTCCATTACGATTTGTTACGTCCTTCGTTCAACATGGCGAGCCTTTCACCTGGTCAGATTTTAGATCTGCATGATCTCCTCAGTTGGTTTCTGCTCTTTTTTGTCTCGAAAACTCATCTTCGTGGTGCCACGAATACTTTTTCAACAAAAATCACGGCTTTAGCTTGCAGAACGAACAGAAAAAAATTTGGCACTTTATTTTTACTGACTCTCAGTCCTACATTAAATGGCTCCATTACAAGGTTTTCTACTAGTCACTCGGCTAGGTGTGTGGTTGTAAAAAGTCTGCATTTTGATAACAAGCGGAAACCTTCGTAGACCGATACGAAAATTTGAAAATAATTGGCACATTAATGCAATTTGAACTTGAGAAATCAATTGGCTTGATATTTCGCATTTCGTTCTGTGTAACACAAATTAATACTTAGAAAAGTGCCAAAAATAACCTAAATTTGTAAATGCCTACTTGTAAACATTGATTCACCGCGCTGTTCTCTATTATTCTCTTGATGGATATCATTCCCCAAGGCCAATTATTGTCGGACAATTCTGAATTAAACCCATCTGTTGGTGGTCTACTACAGTTCACGTATTGTCATTACCTGGGCTTCAGTGCACACTTAATGTACTGTTTCAATTAACCAAATTGAAAACTTCATTAAAAAGCATTGAATCTGTATTATAAAAGTATGCGAAACTTCAGACCAATAATGCACACTACTTCAATGCAAATTTATAAATAATAAAATCATACGGTTGCAATTAAAAATAATTAAATGTTAAGACAAGTTTCCATTAACATCCTTAAATAGTAGGGCAAACTCAAACGGAATGAAATACATTATATAACCGACTAGTACCATAAATATCTAAAAAGGTTTAATCTCATATGATCTAATAGAGTCCTCAAACGGTTTTTTACATTTCCCAACTTCCCAAACTTCCAGTCAAAGGTTATCTCAGCGAAGCATTCCAACACTCAACATGAAAAGGAAATTTTATTATGGTGCACCTATCCTTTGAAAATGAATGTGGGAGGATCGTAATTAAAATCGAAGGCCCAAGCAAGGTCTAGATATGTCTACATTCACACTAATTTGACGTCACCTATTGGATCGAACAGTACGGGGAGTATTCCAAAGCACCAGATTGTGTTATGTACCACAACGGCCACGTGCAAAATTAAGAGAGTCGGTAATACCTCAAACTGCACTAGTTATGAAAAATACTGGAACTCTCTTCATTTAAAACATTATATATAAGTCCCTATGACATCTGGTATTTACTTCGAATAGGATTTCCCATCCATCCATATAATTAAAAAATTCTTTAGCACACTTTTTTATTCATAAATCTTGGTAAATGTTCTTTCGCAGGAATTCCACACAACTTCTTCGTCGTCATTCTTTCACCATAATAAAATTAAAATACATTTAAATTTATTTAAATGACCACACTGTCCTATACAAATTACCGTTCAACGTGTAAATAGAGACACACTCTAACATAAAATCTAGGTACGAAAAAGAGATGAACTTTACCCACAGGTTATCACATACTCTTTCTTATCACCCAAATTTCATTTTAATTGCAATCGGGAGCGAGGAACCAAACATGAAAACGTCAGAAAAGAACACCACGAAAGACCGTAAACCCGAAAGATTTACGACTTCTTTTCTCAAAATCTGAGTTGTCCTTAAGATGTTGAGGACCTTTTAATTGAATTGGCCAGCACGTGGACATACAAAGTGTCAATGAACGAACTTTGGACCATCCAAAATGCCCGGGGGTGGTTGAATTAATTGACTTTTACAAATCACTTCCTCCTCGATTAAATTACTAATTTACTTCAGCGGTCATAAAGGATGTGCAGAATAATTCCTTTTCTCTGGCACTCTGGCATGAAATCTAACGTACCTTGAATTCAAAAAGGGAAAGAACGTGAAATAAGTCATAAATCGCTAAGCTTAATAAGATAATAGTTGAGTGAATAATCAATCTGAAAGCATTATTATTAGATACATCTCATCTCGGGAATTCAAGATTTTTCCACTTATATCCACACCACATTAGATGATAAGAAAGCAAGTATTTTTTCCTACGCGAGTTTACAATGAAAATCCGATAACTTTATGGTAATAATATTTGGTTCTAAGTTGTGGGTTAATAATAAGTTTTCCTCTTGAAATTTGGCTCTCAACCTTAAAAACTGAACACAACTCAGAAACTCAATCCTGGGAACATTACCTGACATTAAACCTAGGATGTACCCTATTGAAACCTTCGTGACCCCCGAAGCCTTGAATTATAGGTTTCTTCCATTTCTGCCTCTCCTAATTTAGATTTCGTTTGCGGATCCTTCTTGCTTCTGTGCTTCTCCAACAAAGAATAACAATTCCCAAACCGTGAAACATGTACTCGATCAAATCTTTCCTATGTCCCACTTCTCACTACAAAAAAATCATCTGTTTCCACGTCGACGTTACCGTCTAAATGGTGTGGCTAGACGATTTCCCACGAGGCGTCATAGACTCAATAAATCCTAGATGGGCCTCGGATAAACAAAGTTAACCCTAGACCGAATGCCTAAGCGGTCATGGACGCGTTAAAATGATGTATACACGGAAATAATTACCTCGACACGAGGCATTTTGGGTTGTACCAAACAATCTGGTAAACTCATTTTATTTACAAATAAAAATTAAGTCTAAGGCAAAGGCCAGTCGTAATCTTCGTGCAAATTTCTTCTATTCAAAGACGAACTTAAGTAACGTTTCCAACAAATAACTTCATTTATTTGAGTAATAACACTGCCATGCAGCCATATTTCGTCAGACATAACCGATCAATTGTATCGAATTACATAAATCGAGTGGTGTTCTCTCTCTCTCTCTCTTTCTGTCTCTCCCTCCAAACGTCTGATACCTGCAGCACAAATCGAACAAATCAATTCAATACCTCAAGGAGAGAACCTAAGTAGCTGCAAATTAACCGATTCAAGGATTTGAATAGAAACGTAATTCAATATCGTCTCCGTGTTATTTTACACATAAAAAGCAAAAAGAAGAACACAATAGACTTGTAAATTTTCCTAATTTCACCTGGACCTGATTGTTTCTCGTTACTCTATCTAGATTTTCACACACGGGAGAAATTTTCCCATAATTTGGAAATGGGAACGGTAGGAAAAAGGTTTCCCCGGTCGGTTGATACTCTCGAAAAGGAATGCCAGTCAACAGATGAATTAAATAAATAGAAATAAATGAAAGTGCGGTCTTTCATTGAACTTTCTCGAGTTTGCACCTCGCATTTTCTCTTTATTCCTTGCGAGTGATGAGTCAAAAGCTTGGCCGCAAATTCTCGGCCACATTTTTAGCAGATTGCTAAAACACTTTCGTCATTGGGTACTCACGGAGCACCGACTCCGGGAACCAGGTTTCACAAGGCGAGAACTTCTCTCCGTATCTTCTGTCTCTGTCCTCCCTTTCATTCTCGAACTTTGCAACGAAAAGAAAAATAACCAGTTTTGCTCGACTCACCCGAGAGAAAAGGATCCGGCTGTGAGTGAAATATTTCTTGGATAGGTGAAGGTGTATGATAGCCATAAGCTGGTAGCCAAGGACTCGCTCGAGAGCTGGCAACGAAATCCAAATGATCGCTCCACTCTTTGTACGCTATGTCTTCCATTTCCATGTATTTCACGTTCGACATTCTTCCGATTTGATGATACTACCGGACCGATTTAATGGTGTAACGACGGCGGATTTATTCGCCACTCACTTGCCACTCTCTCGCATTTGGTCGACTCCTAATTTCATTTTCTTTTTCCCTTTATCACGAGGGGAGCGAGATAAAACATACAGGTAAACAATAACATTTCACAAAATGGCGGAACTCGAGAGAGCCATACTATTCGCACTTATGGTAGTGTCGGCAAGACAAAGAAACCTTTACCAGGATCCCGCTTATTCGCCTTTTCGTTTTACCCGACTTGCTCCGGTACCTGTCTCTAAATGGAAAATCCTTGCAGATTCTCACTCGAAACGAGACCGATCATTTGACAGGCACCAACACATTCGCGCACACTCCACGCGTTCAACGCGGTTTATGACAGTGACAATAACTGAAAAATTTACCGTTGCATTTTTCAGTGCAGGCGGGAGAATTTTCAGAGCTTGAGAATGGTCCGGACACCTGGTCAAATCAGCAATTTTAAGTTAAATTTTTCGCATTTGCTTCGCCACATTATTGGTTAAAATTAATTTTGTTTAACCATTACTAAACAAAACTAATGTTCTAGTTAACTTATTAAGTCACAATAGAAATGTTTAAATTTTAGTGTTTCGCGAATCACAAATAACAAAAACTGATAATCGGCCGAGTCTCGAAAGTTTCATTCGTTCGATGCAATCACTTTTTGTTTGTCAAGACGTTTTTTCAAGTCCGATAATTAATTTAAAATAGTTAATTTTTTCACTGCAATTTAGCTCATGAAATCAGTACAATTTTCGGATTTCTTATGAATTTTATTCGTCACAGATTTCTTGTAAAAACTACAACTATTAACATCATATACTTTTAATTGGCAATACAATTTTATATATAAAAAACAACAGATTTACCTATTAAAGGATATATAAAAATTGTAATAATATAAGGCTGGTGGTTTTTATTACAATGGCACCTTTTTCCATCGATTACGTACATTGTAAAACAAAACTTGGAAGTATTCAATGTTTTAAAATTAATTTATAATCACATGTTGACTTTATTTCCTCTGTTCAATAGTTCTGCAATACCATTGCAGTTAGGCGAGTTTTTCGCCCGTAAACCAATTTATTATTAAAAATTTAAACAAGTACATTATTGTTTATTAAATAAGAATAAAATAATAATAATAATAATAATAATAATAATAATAATAATAATAATAATAATAATAATAATAATGGTAATAACTTCAGTTACAGAAATAATATCGACAGGAATTAATATTTGGTTAACATTTAAATAATTTTGTATTTATATATCAAAATTTTCAGTTAGTAGAATGGATGCACTTCATAAGCCCCGAAATTCGTTAGAGAGGGTGCCAACTCCAATAGAATATTTATATGGTCTTTTTTAGGCAGGAATCGTTTTAAACGAATTTGAAAATATTTTGCAGAAAATATATTCAATCCTTTCTATCTTTTCTTCTAGGGTATACTTTGCCATAAATATTTAAAATATTGAAATACTACTTTATCATGGAATACTATTGATATCGATTTTTTATTTTGTCCTGAATAAATTCCATTTTTCTTATTCATATTCCGATGTGAACGAGTTCAAATGACAACATTTATTCAGTCAGACTTTTTTTGGCACTGCTGATACAGCCTAATTTTCAATTGATAGCCAGTCACGATTTCTTAAACTGTATTAAAGGCAGACAAAGGCCCAAGTCTGCTGTATCAATATTACCGAATAACACGAATAGCAAATTGTCGGGCAGAATGTAAACAAATTCTCATCCCGTTGGAATTAGTACTGTTGTTTGTGACTTCAGCACTTATAGTACAACTGACAAAACGGCTGCCGAAGCACCGGACTCTCCACCTATTTACCTATATCAACATCTACATCAATATAAAAAAATGGCAACATGTATTCCTTCAACTTATTCAATAATCAGCTACTAATAAATCTGAGAAATAGTAGTCTCCTTTACCCATTTTTAAGATGACATGTTTTTTTAAAGCAATCATTTGAACATTAAAATGAATTGTAGGACACCTTCCCTTCACGTGCAGGCTTCCCCGCTTGCAATCCATTCATGTTCTGTACGAAATTCGTATTTATATTCTTCGTCTACTTGTGACTTCGATTTTGGTTTAGGCATCGAAACGGGCTGAAACACAAAATGAAGAATAACACAGGATGTTGTTATATTATTTCAAAAAATGACTTCATTACAGTATAATTTCTTCATGTAAAGTTCCCTACCTTTGCTGAATTATTTGAGAAATTATATTTGGGATTTAATATAAATGGAACGCCTTCTAAACCTAAAATGTTTAAAGTCAATAAGAAATACAGAAAAAATGATATTGAAAATGAATAATTTTATTCATCACAACTTTAATAAGTCTCTGGCTTACCATTGTAACCTGACATGGTGGCGTAAGTCGAAGGTGTAGGAGGTTTTGGTGCCGGTCGAAAGGGTAGCAAAGGCCGAATATTGTCGGCTGCATTTCCCTGTGAGATTCTAATACAAAAATATTGACAATTTTAGTCAGATGTAACAATGCATTATAAATTTAACTTAAATAGTATCATATTATGCAAACTACAGTGTAAATGTCAGACATAAAAATTGCAGAAGATCGAGCAATATCAGGTAGAAGATAAGGGAAAAACTTACGGGTAAGGTACTTGTGGATAAAGCCCTGGACTTCTCTCATTCATGTTTTTCCCAAGCTTGTAGCATAGTGTCATTCCATTGATTTCACTAAAAAATAAAAGTAGTTAAATGAGACCACACCATACTGATATAAATTTTTTTAATTTTAAAATGGTAAGAGAAATTCAAAGTCAATTGCTCTGAATTTATTCTCAATTATTTTCACATAAATAGTAGCATAAATAGTAAATACATCACAGATATTGAAATGATTTATGCTCCTCTATTGTGCAGTCAGACAGTCATATTCCCTGATCTTTTACTAATGTACAATAAGAAAACATTTCGTACATGAACCAAGAGTTCATTCCTTATCTTATCAGTACACATTGTAACAATTACTTAGTACACATGAAAACAAATATTAAAATTTGAATTTTTATAGGTTTAAAGAATGAATAATTATAAGTCATACCCTGATAACATGAATCCCTCAGGGGCCTTCTTCATTCTTGACAATACTATTATATCAGTTATAGATGTAGGGGATTTTGAGACCTGAGCAAATTTATAGCACAATTGTTTCTTTCTCCAAGCTTTTTGTTCTGGAAAACAACACATTCTTTAAATTTTAGTCTTAGGTTTTACAGTCAGTAGAAATAATTAAATATCAACACACCAGAGTCAATGGTTCTAGGAATTGTCTTGTAATTTTGTGGAGCCATTTCTTTTTCGTTGATAATACAAATTGATTCTATTGCATAGTCCTGGATCCCTGCTGTCTTGGAAAGGCACAAATATCTTGTGCATTTTCTCCCAAAAAAACCACTTTCTCTCCATAAATCTGCATCAGAGTCCTGATCATAAGTTTTAGAGACAACTGTATAACCTTGTGGACATCTGTCAGCATCTTCCACAACACAGATTGAAGTGATTGGCCTATCATCAGGTAGTGTCTTGTAAACTTGATTCATCTTTCTTCTCGCCTATCAGTGCGGTTTATGACATGCAATACAAAACTGACCTGTTGGAGATTAATTTTTGAATAAATTTAAATATTAAAGAAAGAAAAGTTTTCGTCCGACTAATAATATGAATTGTAAAAATCACTACCTTGTGTGTCGAGTTTTCACGGTTACGTATTTTATTGTCGCTCGTGTGTTGAATAATACTTTATTTTTAATTGGTACCTTTACGCCGGGCATTCACATGTTACACAATGGAGAGAACGAATTAACCTCACGAGTGTTGTTAATCTTTTCCCACATTAGTTGCAAATATTACGAATAACAGTTTAACAACAGGAGCACCGAAGAGCATCCTCAGAGTGAGTCATGTTCTGGCACAAGAGCCACGTAATATTATTGACTAAATAAAATTGACCAGACCAACAAATGTGCCCCTTTTAAACTGAGATTTCGCATCGAAATGACTTTAAAAAATTTCCCAATGGTTAAAAGACAAAAGCGACAATAGCGTTCCGTTATTTTTTATCCCGACACCTTATATGTAATGATCTCTGCTCGACAACTTTGCTGCGGATTAAAACTATTTGTTAAACGTAATTTTTCAAACAGATTACCTTGAGCGCGAGTCAATAAAACAGTGAAGCTATTTAGAATCATACATTTTGCCAAAACCACTTCCAAGCAGTAAACTGGACACTAAATCTATTCCTAATGAAATTTCACAGAAGAAATTCCAAACAAAAGTCGGAAAATTGGCAACCTTCAAAGGAGAAAGCAAGGTTGCCAACCAAACGCACAGACGGTGAGGGCCGAATTTTACACTTAAATGATTTCAACCGGTACGACTTGAGAAATAGGCACGGGATCAAAAACTATAAAGTAAAAATCATTTTCGAAAACCAGTGAAGGCAGTGCCAATTGCCTTACCCCAAAATTTTTGAACAAATAGCCTGACATCCTGGACCTTGACAGATTGAATTTGACAGGAAACTAACATCCATATTAAAGTTGGAAAATCTTGGTCAAAAAGTGTCAAAGTTTTGGAAAGAGATTGGAAAGAGACATATAATAAGAGAAACATAAATTTGAAAAGTTAACTTAATAAAACAATGTAAATTTTAAAATATTTTTGAAATATTTTTAAATGAAAAAATAATGTGTCCAACTTGGCTGCTATTCTGTGCAAAAGTTTTTTACATTAAATTTCAATAAATAATCATGAATTATATTGCTACAGCAGCAAAAGTAATTTTGGACAGTATTAATCTAAAGCAATTTTAGAGCTAAATCATGTTTTCATTGTTACAATAAAATACAATTTCAGGACACATTGTATCATGATTCAAATTAATTCCCAGTGGTCACACTTCAATGATCTAATCCCCACCCTGAGGTAACATACCTCAGTTGTGTAATGTTGTCATTCTATAATTGGTATAGTATTACTTTTTTATAAGTTGATTAAATAGTTGGGATAAAAAACAGTTGAACCCTTGAATTTGGAAATATTTACACTGTAAAAAGATTTAATTAGGAGTTAATATTTTGTATTGCATAGTGTATTTTTTTCTCCTATACATAAGACCACCAGATGGTTAGAAAAATTAATTTAAATACAGTTTGAAAAATTAAATTTTTTTATTTAATTAAAAGTACCAGATAAATGTCACTTTTATACTGATAAATTAATGCAAATGCACATTCAGTTCAGTTATTGGCACATCCAAAATAATTCAAATAAGTCTTTTTGAAACTTAAATAATAAATTTACAGTTATGTACAAATCAATAAATAATCTGTGTAAAGTGGAATATTGTCTGAAAAGAAAATGCAAATTAAATCAGTATTATGAACTTGTTATATAGTTGAGATAGATTTATCTATAACTAGTCAAAAGCATGTGTCAAGCACATATTGCAGAAAACATCTCCAACAGATGTTTCAAAATGAATGTTGCAATATTTTTATTTGTGACTTCTTATTTGTGACTCTAGTGACTACACTCTGTTCTCACTGAATACTCTACTAGATTAATTATCACCTACAACAATAATTTCATTTAAATTTATGTAATTCAATTAGTCCATAGTAAAATAAGTTGTCAAAAATAGAATTTTATTTTACTTACTGGGCATTAAATTAAAAAAATACATTTTCAGTCTGTAAGACACTCGCAATGTCTTTCTGTCTGTCAGTTAGGACTGGAAACTGAAGGATTTAAAAACCCTGTTGTTTGAACAGATGAATGTGTTATTTGTGTGACTTCAGTTGTACTGAATTCTGAAACATAAAATATTTTACAGTATAACAATATTTTTACAATTAGGTCATTCTCTAAAATACAGAATAAATATTAAATTACCTAACTTAGGTGTTTCACAATAAGCATTTCTAACATTGGTTACTGGTGTCCATATTCTTGGAAATTCATATCCAGAATTGGGAGCAAATCCATAAAATGGCATTTGTTTGCTCTGATACTGGTGGGTTTGTGCTAACTGAGCATTATGTGATTCATCTGTAATTGTTGCTGTCTGCTGAATTGATTCAACTTTTCCTATAAACTGTGGATGAATTCCATTCTCAAGAACTGGTACAGGAACTGCTGACATATTTTGCTTGGCAATATTTACATTCTGCATTTGGGTTAGTTGGGGCTGTTGCTGATGTATTGGATTAATTTGTTGACTGATTTGAACATTCTGTTTCTTTTTCCTGGTTTTTTTCATGTTGGCACCAGCCTTTTTCTTCACTGATAGAGAACATTCACCACTTAACGAGTTCGTTGAGTTATTGGTACAACCCTGTGAAACCTTTTTTTTCTTAGCTAACCTTCCTTCTTTTTTTTCTTGCCTGGATCGTATTTTCGCATCCCTGACTCTCCGCCTTATTGTATGAGCACTAATGTTTAATCCCAACATTTTATTTATTTCTTGGGCCGATATTGAAGGTGTCACCGCAACCGCCTGGGCAATCGCTACGTCTTCGTAGGCGGTCGTTTTCCTATGGGCCCCAGGTTTTGGAATGGATTTGAGACCACTCTCTCCGTGAGCCTCGTACCTCAAAATCCACTTTCTAATTGTTTTCGGATCTATGTTCAATTTTTTTGAAATCATCATTTTTGGTACGCCACCTTCGTACATACCAATTATACGTCCTCTTGTAAACATTGACGTTTCCGCATCTCCTGCTTTACGCGGCATTTTTCTTAAATTAAATTCAAAATTTATAAGACTAATACAATAAATTGAACCGAAATTTTCGTGATGGAAATGGTATCCTTGCGGGAGTATTTGACAAGTTCATCACGAACATGTATTTAACGAACTCGTAACGGAGGAACGCCATAAGCCTAGTTGCCAAGCTTTGTTGTTCCAAATCCTTTCGCCGTAAAATGTTTTTCATTTAAAATTAATCAAATATGTAAATTTTTTAAAAATTAATGCATCAAATTTATGTGATTCAGTTTTTAGACTTAATTATGATATAAGGGAATAAAGTGCCGATTGATACAATAAGGTTTTCCTGACGCAACTTGCTAAATTAATATTGGCTCCATTAATTTATCGCGGCGGAGAAGTTTCAGAAGCTATTGCGACTATTTCTGTTCACTTGTGTGGCGTGGCGTGGTTTTAGAAAAGTAATTTGTTTTTGTTTTTGACAATAAAAATGGTCACCTTCGTAGTTGGTGAATTATTTAGTTCGTTTAATGATTTATCACAGAAATTGTCAGAATATTCAGAGCAAAATTTTTGCCACTTCTACATAAAGGACAGTAAAAAATTGTCTCCGGATGAGGTGATCAATCCTCAATTGATTTATAGACACATCGTTTACAGTTGTATATACGGTGGTCAGAAGCCGAGGTTTCGCGGCAGTGGCTCACGTTCCGTTTCGTAAGTATTGTGTTCAAATGTTTCATTAATACCACCCACAACTTTGTGTTCAGAATTATACCCCTTAAATGTCAGATTTTCAATGTAAAAGGTCGTTGCAAAATGTAAAAGATCAATCATTCCGGTGGATTAAAGTCGGCCACGGCTTATTAGCGCGGGATATTAATTTCCGAAAAAGTTACGTTACATCAGAAAGTATATTAAGTTCCCTTTCATTTCTGCTGTAATTTGGTTCAATTACAACTAAATATTTAAATATGCAGCAATTATTTGTCATGTCACATGAATGACAATGAGGAGTTACTTTACTACTAAGAACGGGTTAAATATTATAATTGTATTGATGTAACCACTGAAAATCTTTTAAAACTTTCAGATCTATTAGACATGGTTGTCCTGCTAATGTCTATTTGCGTGTGACGAAGGATCGTGAACACTTGCAAGTTCGAAGTTTTGTAGAAACACATAACCATGAAATTTCTGAGGTACGAGTAATATTCATATTAAGAATGTTGTCTTACATTGCTGATATTACATCAGGTTTTGTAAGTTAAAATTATATATGAATGATCTTTACATGAATTTGATTCTGTAACAGGAATTATACAGGGCAGCTGCCCAAGACAAAAAATTGCCAGAGGATCTTAAAACAGAGGTTGAAGAACTCCTATTATTGGGTGCTGATAAAGATAGATTGTGTGATTACATTCGTTATGTAACAAAGAAAAATTTAGACAAGAAAAATCTATTTAATATTTATGATGCTGCAGTAAAACATCAAAGGGAAATATCAAGGGACAGAGCACTGATGCTTATTCAAAAAGTTTATGGTAATTATCAGGCATGTGGCAAAAACATTACACATATTGACATTTCTTCAACATTTAAATCTCTTCATGGTCCCATTCTAGCTGTTGAAACTGAGGAAGAAGCTGAACAAATTTTGCAGCATTTACTACTGACAGATAAACCTACAAGAAGACCTAGAAAGCAGGAACCAGTTGAATTTGTTGAAAATATTGAAGTTGCCTTTGTTAATGAAGGGTATGTAATGCCTGCCATTTAAAAGGAATCCAACTATTTACTCAAAACTTTATCTTTAATTTGTGTTTCACCTTATTTTTAGTGATTCTTCACAAGAAGAAGTAGTAGAGGAGAGGGTTGATGATTTGACTGTTGACCAAAGGATAGAAAGATTAATGTCTACCATAACTGGTGAAAATGAAGCTGGAGATCATATAGTAATTGTGCAAGATGGAGAACACATACAAGTTATAGACACAGGAGATACCCCAGTGGAAGGTAAAAACATCCTGCACATCCTCTATTTATGTTTTATTTATGTAGTCAAGGTCTTAATCCACTCCTTATCCACTTTTGGTGTGAAACATTTACTGTGCAATTTTTAGCGCTGTACTGAACGCTATACTTACAAACAATTTAAATGTCATTTGATTTGCAGAGTATTTGACCGGAGAAGCAACCGAAGGAGATAAAGAGATACAACCGGAAGAAGTAATGGTCAAACAGGAAGCAGATGAAGATAAAATTCAAGAAATGAAGCAAATAAAAGAGGAGACGCCGCGATACCTGACGCTGAAGGAACTTTCTAAAAGTTTTCAAACGCGCAAGAGAAAAATAATAAAAACTCCTCCGATAAAGAAAAAATTTATTCCGAACAATTACGTTCAGACAAATGCTGAAAATGCTGTTTTATATGTGAGTCAGGTGATGCGTGAATCTTTTTGTAACGGTTTCATTTGGTCGCTACTTTTTACTTCATTTCATTTCAGACTGAACCGGTTACCAAAAACAGAGTTTACTCATCCGGAGGCTACGAGGAAAACGAGGAAGACGAAATGGAACGAGACGCAGACTACGCAGAGTGCAAAAGGGAAAACGTTCGAGCGGAATTGGAAAAACTGGTGACGGAAACGGAAATGCTCAAGCTGAAACGTAATAAAATAGTTAAGGACATTTCCAAACTGGAAGTTGAAAAAACTAAACTGTGTTTGGAAATAGAAGTCATTAAGGAGAAGAAGAAATCAGTGAGCATGAAAATAATGTGCCTTGAAACTGAGTTCCAAACGCGAGAATTGCAAAACGAAAAGCTAAGACTGGAAATAGCCAAATTAAAATTTGAATTGAACGAGAATTAATTTTTAAATTGGCGTAAAGGAATGCGTCTTCTAGTGGTGAACTGAACTGATCGACGCGAGCTTTCACATGGGTACGGAATCCGGAGAAACCCGTATCTGATTTGTCTCTAATTCTGCTAGCCCTGGCCCGACCGGAGCCAGGCAATCCTGGGAAAGTCGAGTAGGACGTATTCCTTACCGGGGTCGGGGAAAAGAATGGAATGAGCGCAATAAGAGAGTTCTACCTAAGCTCCTGTACGATGCTTTGACTAGTCGACTAGACCACAAACAGTGCATTCCGGTTGACAACCGAATCAAAATCCTAACCCTCGTCTAGTTGCACAACTCCACGGAATGACCGAAAATGATCTGCTGGTCGAACCGACCAAAACGCATCTTGTAAGGCAGGATTCAGTTTTTTAAAATTTTCATTTGAGAAAGGCGACATCCGCCATTTGTAAATCATTAGCAGTTCAGAAATGATGTGTTCAAATAGATTGACAGTACCAGTTGAATTAATTTAAAATTAAACCTTCCTTTTGCATTCATGGTTTTTTAGTTGAACCTATCCCAAAGATGTTTTCCTAACTCCCTTGCATCCGTCGGAACGTTGTACTCCCCGAAGAGAATCACGAGAAATGCCGAAGGGAACGTGGCATTTGTGACATTTCACAAAGGGACTACCCGTTGGGTGTCAGCTTTACCGTTGAATTCTCGTCAATATGGAGAACGTTTTAATATGTAAAGAAATGAATCATCATTAAAACTTAATTGCATTCCGGGTGAATTTAAAAATTGTCTTCTTTTGCTTATACAGTATTTACTAAACGAAGAAGCGTTCTGTCCGACAAGATCGGTTACTTTCGGTATGAAATTCAATTAACGCTGTAGAGAACTATGTAACGGCACGTGTCAGAAAAATGGGAAAAGTTGCAAAATTCGGCAGAGGCGGTCGATTAAACTAGAAAACGACTGCGAGATTAAACAAAGGTAAGGCAAATAAATATTTGGCGAGAGTCTAGTTCCGTGACAAACAATCGTTTACTTTCAACCGTGTTACGCAATTTAAAAAAAAAATCGATTTTGAAATCTTTGATTTGAGCAACACACCAGGTACTTTCACGCCGTACGTGTAAATTATTTCTTTGATCTGAATTTACCTACGGAATCAATCGATAATTACGATCATTTCCAGGCGATTGATCCCAATCTGTTTAGGAGAATAGGTGAAGTGACAACCAAAAACAAAACTACTAAATTATAACAATATTTTTATTAATAAATCTCATCGTTTTCATCAGAGTTGCGATACAAAAGATCATTCTCTTCGAAAAAAAAACCATAAACGGTGTCTTTTGTTACTCAAATAATTGTTTTTCTTTTAACACTATTCACTCTTTTTAATTTCAATTCGTACCAAATTCGTTTAAAAACAATCTCAAAGAGATATTTAGAGGGAATAATCACTTTCGTAACCGTTCAAAGTGTCCCTTCAACTCATTCTTCCCCACGAGGATCATGCTCAAGTTCAAACAATAAAAAAAAGCGTTCTGTCTCAATCGAACGGAATGATGATTTCTACCGGTGGGGTACCCGCCGGGGACGAAGTCGCCGTTCGTCACGAACGAATGTTTCGAACAGTACACAAAAATAGATTAGCCTAATTTATACATGGAGAATGTGACTACCACACGTAAACCCGAACGATTCGGGTAGTACTCTGTTGATATGATTGAAAAGCGTCGCCTTGCAAATGATTCGAATGCCTACAGGACGAGTGCGCGAGCCTTCTCCTCGAAGAAGGTACCTTGTGCAAAGAATATATTTATAAAAAAAAATGATGGGTCACATGAAGCAGCCAAAAACTTTTCGCAAAACGACGGGAAGCCCAACAAGAGACAAAGCCAACTGTTGTGTTCACTCCTAACTGATCAAACAAACAAACAAGCGATCGATCACGATCAAGTTACGGTTATTTAAAATATTTAAAAAAAAAAGATTAAAAACCGTGAAACTTGTGTCTGTATGTGTGTCCGTTTCGAAATCCAACCTTTCCACTTCAGAAAGGTGAAACTCTTGAAAACAAAAATTCCTACTTAACCTATTTTTACTAAATAGCACCTGTGGTTTCTAGTTCAGAATGAATGTGAAATTCGTTCGCAAGACTCCAGTCTCAGTGACCGCCGAGAAAAATATAAAAAATTAATACTATCGCATTTATAGTTTTCATTTCACTATTTACATCTAACGATTTCTTACGGCGTAACCAGTCAGTCAAAGATGTGATTTTCCATTACATAACTTCAAATAAAATAATTAAAGAAGAAAAAATCTTGTGTTTTTTTTTAAATCCTTAAGTTAAACGAATTATTCATTTAAAATACATAAAAATTAAAATAAAAACGAGGTTCGTTTCCGTTTTAAAAAGAATTGGTAAATTTAAAATTTAGGGGCCGAGAAAAAGGTTCTTTTCCTTTCTGCGTGAGGGACCAAGTCGTCGGCCTCGACGTCAGAAAATGTCACCGACACCACCAGAAATTCACCAGCACCGTCTTCTGCAAGACAAGAATCTCCCAGCACCCATGACACGCCGGCCCCACGCATCATCTCCTACACAAAGAATTAACGTAAAACAAAACCAACAGTAACAACAAATTGGGAAATCACAGAAAATGAATGTCTTTGAGCATCTACTGAAGCAAAAACGGTAAACAACACGATGAGCCGCAGGAGCAGCTGAACAAGAACAGGCGACGGCTGATGGCAACGTCAGCAGTGTTTTATTGACTCAAACTACTGCTCCTGATGTTGAATTTCAGTTCAGGGTTAGTTCAACATCAACATCGCCCTAGAGTGAACCTTCCCAACCTTCCTGAGCAAATCCAGGTCAGTTGGTGTCTCTGTGGAGTCAGTGGAGACCTTCCCTGCTGCAGAAGTAACTTTCCTTTTCACTTCGTACCGATTGTACGCACATACCGCCGCCTGTCCCCTGTCTCGGTAGAGACCCCTCAAACTGCTGCTGCTCCTGCTGCTTCTGATTTAAGTGTTTAAGCCGACTTGTAAAAGACGAGCGTTTACCAGACCCTACCTAGGGGGTGAGTCCCTGTAAAGCCGGTAAAAGCGAGTCTTTTCCCCCAGAAAGTAAAGTATACCTAAACCTACTAAGTGTTACCTAAATGTAGCCTTTCCTCCTCCCCTGAATTGATAACGAATAAAAAGACTACTAGACAAAATATTTCCACGGGGAACGAGGACCACCACCAACACCACCATCACCACCCTCCTCTCACCCACACACATTAATTAAAACGTTGTCGTTCGTGTAAAAAATACAATTTCTGATTTTCACATAATGCGCCCGTGGAGCTTAACAAAACCTCCGAGCGACGGGTAAGTAGGAAGGTCAAAGATAAGAAGAGGCGAGGAAAGGCAAAAGGCTGGTGAAGTGCTAAAGTACGGTGGTGCAAAGGCACCAACCTTCCTCGAGTCTCTCGAAGTTTTTTGCTGGTCCAAGAAGAAGAAGACAAAGACGATACAGAGTCCTACGTGAGTTCGCGTGCGTACATTTGAGTTTGTGGTGCGACGTGTGACTGCCCTGTGTTCCTCTACATAAAATTCAACGCAACTTCCGGTGTCTGCCGCTTCCGAATTGATTACGATTTCTTCCGGTTCTCCAATTCGATTCGGGTTTTTTAAGTGAATCAGACTAGAAAAATAACAACTTTCCGACTTCTTTTTATCTCTCAGCCTTCCGATGAGGTACCTGGTAGACAAAAATAGACAAAAAAAATTAGAAACGTCCAATTCACAGGTACAGGTGCAGTCTAAGTGGCACCTGGTAACGGGAAAAAGTCTAAACCAGTCAGATACTCGTTTCTCTCCTAGTTCTTCTCTCTAGTTGAAATTATTCGTAACATCTTACCATTTCTATTAACTAATAATCTATTTTGTTCATCTCGTTCAACTAAATTTAAACTTAAACGTGTCAACTAACAAACTAAAAAGGACAAAGTTAATGGGTTGGCCACTGAGTTCTAAGTGGAATAACCTATATCGGTCAAGTCCACTTTCCGTCTCGCACCGTCCGTAGAAAATAGCTGAATACATTACTACAACGTAGTCCCAGTTCCTTCAATCACGGTAATTTCCTGACGTCAATTCGGTCTGTGACGACAGATTTCTTAATAAGGAAGAATCAAACACGTACGATCCTAACAGTAGCAAAGTCTTTAAGCAGACTATCAACAGCAGGACCGGGCAACTACATCTACGATGAACTTTATGGAGGTACTTAAATAGTTTAAAGTTTAGTTTTGTTATCGCGGTGACAAATCGTACCAACACCCTCAATAAAATTCTATTCAATGACCGGATATACGTGCAACTTCTTCCAGGGGGTCAAGGCAGTTCCGGTGCGCCATCCCATCAGTGTGGGTCATAAAAATTCCGGTTCGACTGCCACGGCCGTTGAATTTATAAACGGAGACGGATGTACGTAATTCATAAATATTTTCCGAATATCAAATTATGCCTTGATGAAAACTGCACATGCTACTTGCTGCTTTAGATTAGAGGCAGATATCTTGAAATTAAGTACCTGTTGTGAGTACCCGTTGAAATCAGGCCAGTACCTTAACGTGTGTCAGACGACGCAGCCTTTTCGCGTCCCATAAATCGCCTTCAGCTCTGGAAGAATCACCTTTCTTATGAGAGAATTCGTTTTGGCCGCGAGAATGGCTCGCGCCGTGTCTTTTTGGAGCGTTTTGATCCCGGGCTTGTGGACAAGAAACGCGTTGTCCAGAATGTGAAACTCGTAGTCCAGGACGCATAACACGTAACCCTGTGAATGTGAACACAAAATTAATAATTATTTAGATTTGAGATAGAGAGTTGACAAAGAAACGGACCGTGAAGGATTGGGTAGTCAGGACCAGCTACCAGGTACCAGTGCACATACACAGCTACGGGTGTTTTGATAGATTACAGGATGGACAGGTGGTGGTACAAGGTCTTCGCTCCTCAGGAATTCAGTCTCATATAGAATGAGCCAGGTCTTAAATTTTAACATGTTTTAAAAACTATTCACAATTAGCCGTTACTAAGAAATAAGTGAACATTAAGCTTACATACTAGCCCTGTCATCAAAAATGAGCACCCTGAGTAAATTAAAAACGACACTTAAGACACTAACAAATCGAATTATTCAATTATTACCTAAGTTCATAAATCGGAAATAATATTTATTTAATATCACTAACCATCTGATACCAGGAGGACTGTATCATTGATGATTATGTTTATGACTTTATTTACGATCATGGACTACTTGAGGCAAATTCTATCATTCCAGTCAAAATTTCGAGGCATTCCTTTGAACCAGTTTGCGCTGCTTTTAGGTGGTACAGGTGCGAAAGGTGACGGTTGTGAAATTGCCACTGATCTTGAGAGATACAATTTTTAAAAAATAAATTCCTTACATAATAAAATTAGCACCTTCTTGTTTGACAGATGCAGGCTGACTGAAATGTGTTAAATCTAATAAATCCAACATGTGTTTTAAGCGGTAACGAAGAGTCGTATTTTCCAAATATTTGAGCCCATTTACATCTTCTCCGTCCTCATCAGTGCCCTTTTCATACGATCGACTGCACAATACTTCGTTAAAAAGATTAATTAACTTCAAGAACAACTTGATGGCTCGAGACCTCGGCTCGAAGATGCGGGCTTTTACCTTCATTTACCTAGGTTTCACAAATTTTCAACTTCAAAGAAATAAAACGAGACTCCGGTAATTGGTAATTACAGTTCTTCCTCTGGAGTAAAAACCATCTGTTTTGGACTGTATCAAAGTTGAATTTCCCTCAAGTCAACGCCTTTGTTTTCTATGTTCTCCTGACACCAGCACATGCCCGTACGATTGAAATGAACAATTTCAACTTATCCATTTCAAGCAATTAAATTTAACCTTATGATTTTTGCAAAACTGGATCGTTATAAAATTCCTTTGTCTACTAAAGCTAATTTCATTCAACAGAAACCTATACATAAATAAAATAAGGTACCTTGTTCTTAGTATTGAGATATTTATCCTCAATCAAAGTATTTATTTAATGTATCAAATCCTACTCGGTGAAAACAAATATTTGTTATTACATTGGCAATTGTTTCCTCAAACATATACAAATGTAAGACAAATCAATAATTCACTTAAGCAACACACATGACATTAAGAAATAATATAAATAATAGGCTAATCATTTATTGTTCTCCGTTTTCTATTAATCAATTGAACGACAAATTTTAAACTCATCTCAATTTTCGAATCCAACGAATAGAAATATATGATGCTTTAGAGTGGGGACTCCACACCAACTAAATACCAACTATTACTACCACTGCGTAATTACTGATAACCTTAAATTAGTCAGGTATTACCAACCGTAATAATTGTGCAATAATATTACGAATAAATAACATTGGAGTATTTGATTGCAACCCAGGAAAACTTTCAAGCATGTTTTGAAAGCTCTTTACTTTTATATTGGAAGTAATATTTTTCTAATCCAACCATAGTGAAGCATTCGCAACTGTCGGAGATTTTAATTATCGTCGTTCTTTGCGGTCTTACTAAATTTTACCTTAAATAAATTGGAACGACATTGAAAATAGAACTCCCACGGTCAGAAGACGAGAATTAGAAGTCGTCTATAAACCGAGCACCCAAATTACCGGGCAGATTGATGTCGACTCCCTGGGCTCCCGAACCTGTCAAATGTTGATGACCATGGGCCCCGGTCAACGTGTCCGAGAATGCAAATTTAATACTCAAAGTTGAAACATCTGGGAAGGTGCCCCAGCCTCTCAAAAATTTATTGGAACTGTACCAGCTGACTCTACGAGAAATAAAATGAAAGATATACCCACAAAACAAATTAAAACTCAGGAAGCCGTTAACCGAATCGCAGGACAAATGGAGAAAGATCGTAGAAGTGGGACGGTACGAGGATGAATTTGAAAAAGTAACAGGTGATCTAAGGTGCATTCCTCGTTACAAAAAAAACCAAGGCAAAAAAACTTAAATGCTCAAGCGAGGCAAAACAAATAAGGAAGTCGAATACAATCAGTCTTTATCTGGGCGAATGAACGGAACCGTTGTTATTTTACTATTACGGAATAATTACTATTGAAATTACCGCAGCAATTAAGTAATTACTACTGTTACTGCAAGTAGCACAGGTAGTATTATCGATAACGAAGTCGGTGTGGTTTCCAAGGTCGGCTCATGTAACTCCACCGAAACTCAATACTTATCTCACACCTCACCACATTATCACGGGATATTCCCTCTTTTCGGATGATGAAACTACACTGTAACGAGTTCCCCATCGTGGTCTCCCACAAATCACCAATATTGATAAATGTTCAATGAATTTTTAAAACACAAAAGTTCAATCAAAACCTTTCGAGATGGAGACCACTCTCAGTTGAGAGGAGGCCCAAAGTTTCTCCAACTTCAAGCGCTTCCTTACGAAATATTAATTACATGATAATTAGACAAATTACACTTATTTTATGGTTCACTCATTATGCACATTCCCAGCCTTTTTGACCCAATTCATTCATCACAAAATTAATTTTGGTCCTTAACCAAATCGACCGGGTACGTTTTACTTGTGTCACGTCATGGCCACGGCACATATTTACATCAGCCAACAAAATCCGACCGCCATAAACAAAATAAAACCTGAAGTTATCTCTTGAAGGACCTGATCTCAAGATAAATACACAGTTTCTTTAGATGAGGAGGAGCAGAAGTTACGACCCATGAACATCCATGGCAATGAATTGGTCACCTAGAAACTCTCGTGTCAGCCTTATTACCAATGCGCTGGTTTTACAGGTGTGATCGGATGGAAAAGGTTCTTAAGAGACGTGCGGAGGTCATACGCGTACCAATTCCAGAGTTTCTGGTAGCAAACTTCCATGAAGGAAGTAAAAGGTCACACAGGGTCGTGGAACATCAAACAAGGTCACAGTTCCTCCCCGAGGGGTACTGGTAACCGAGTGATTAATTACGAAACAAAAAAAACTTCACGTACTTGTTTCTCGTCTTCAATCATTGTTATGTTTTCTGAATCGTAAAAATTCATTTGAGCACATTCCCTCGTTTTATCGTCCATTACGGAAAGAGCTCTGGCATAACTTCACGGTACGTATAAAAATATCACGTCAAGATTATCAGGATTCGAGTTAAGTAGCGTAATTATCCATTTGAATCCATTAAAAAGTAATAAGAATATTATTTAAGTTTCATCTAAAAGAGATTATCTCTCAGCGAGAAAACTTCCGGAGAGAACTTTCGATGAAACTTAAAACAGAATGAGCTAGGAAAACTTCCACTTCCTTGAGGTAGTCGGTCCCATAGCAATTTCTTCCACACGATTTTGTGTTTCAGTCGACCGAAAACCGCATGTTGCGGCAGAACTCTTCCCAGGTGACCGTTGTCACTAATCCAAGGCTCTCGCTCTAACATCCTTCCTCCGAGAACCTTTCGAGATTCATCTTTTGTGCACAGTGCAAAGCTCGACGAAACCCTCATTAAGAGAAACTGGGACTTTTCGGGTGTTTGATTAGCGACAACAATTTCGAGGTCAAATCTTAACGAAATAATATCTTATCTTAATAGAAAATCGCTCTGTCGAAGTAAAAACGCAATTACCACGAGTTATGCAGTTCTATACGAAATACTGAAGAAAGTTGTTCGCTCCTGAAACGCGACACAAGAGAACGAGACCAAAATTCACCACTTGGACGAGCCGTTTTTTCTTCTTGACGAAATTTCCCTCCCGCCCGTTATTCTACCACTTTCAATTTCAATTACTTAAACAGAAATCGAAACCCCATGAAAGTTTCTACTTCTGCCCGTGAACAATTTTTAACTCTTCTCCAGTACGAATTGCGCAAATTAAGGTTGGTTAATTGCCGAAAATAGGGAACGGGAGACCGTCGACAAAGTGGTCGGAAATATCAAATTAAATTTCTTTTTCATCCCAAACAAAATTTTACCGGCTACTACTTCCTACTCGCTACTTCCAAACAAAATTGCCGAACATGTTCCTTCATTCGTAGAGTCCTGATGTGTTTCCCTGGCCCCATTATACCCAGCTCTAATTTCAATCCTATTCCACTTAGACGTAATCCATGAAATGGTAATCAATTATTGTAATTTCGTTTTATTAATCGATTCAAAAATCCAATTTCTGTTAATTATCCATCTATTACGCGATTATGGTGTGATTTGTTTCAATTTCGTAGTGCACGGAGTCTCTCTCTCTCTCTCTCTCTCTCTCTCTCTCTCTCCCGCGTACCATAAATTCACGTTCGACAGGAACGTACCATACCTGAAAATCCGGGCTATTATTCCTTAATTGATACCGTTGAAATTTATTTCGTTTCAGGGTGATGTTTCGTAATGGAAAACTTCGTCACATTGTCCGAGATACAATTAAACTACTCATTGGGTACTTGTCTTTTTCAAACTCACGTACAACCGGGTCTCACCCGACGACGACTTTCCTTGTTCCAAGCGACAAATCCTGCGACATGTAGGAGGACTTCGTAAATGCGTTGGATGCCAGGCCCATACCTGAGACGCCTTTTCGATCAAGTGAAATGTTTACTCTGATTGATTTTGACAAAACCCCGACCTTCGTAGGCCATCGACATTTAAAATTCCTACCAATTACCCGTGCATTAAGGGACCCCCTGCGCCATGGCGACCAATTAGCTTCCCATTTTAATTAATATACACCGTGGTTCGATCGATGCGATTCAACTTCGTTAGGTGAAACTCACCTGAGTCATTTTGTCGCTTTTTCCTTCCCAGCTGAGTCGCTCGTCATACAGCGGGTCGAAGTGAGTACCGATGAAAATTGGTTCCCAGTGAAGGTAATAGCCCGTTCTCTTGCCTATGTGGAACACGTGAAGGTCTTCTGTCTCATTGGCAAGAACCCATTCTTTGAATTTGGGTATCGTGTGACACCCGGCGCAGACTTTCTTGTGGAACGGTATTGCGCGACCCGTCTTCAACATTTTCACCTGGAAATGAAATTGACTAAACTATGCAGACTTCATAAATAAAAATAACAAATTCGTATGTCCTCGTCAATGTTGGGTGTTCACCAGAGTTACACAATATCATTGGTAACTTTTACTTACCAGTTCAGTTTTATTTGGCGGAATGGACGCATCCGCTTCTAATTCAAATATTGGTAGGGGAAAAACCTTTGGATTTTTCCGATGCAATGGTGGATCCTGCCTCAAAATCATTGCCAGGAACTTATCTATCAGCCCAGGACTCGGATAAAGCTCAATGTCCGAGGGTAGGATGTAGTATGTGACGGCAGCCTCTCTGGCTATATTCCTGCCAACGTTTACGGGATAAAGGATTTTCTTTTGCGACTTGAACAGTTGCTTGGTGGTGACGTTCGTCCACGGCGGAGGAAGAGAACAATTCACCTGAAGATTCATCGCTTCTTCGGGTGTCAGTAACTTCTTAGGCACATACTTGGACCCAAAATACAAATGAAACGACACGAGCTCTTCGACCAGGGGCGTCGTGCACTTCCGCAGGTATTGTATTGCGTACACAGTGGTATTGAAATCAGTTCCAGGTGCATGGAGGGCCAGTGACACCGGTCCTCGCCACCTCTCCAGGAGAGGTTCCAAATTGTCCAGAAACGTGTAATCCGAATGCGTGGTGTACGTCACCGTTTCGAAACACCTGAAGGTTCGCGAAGACAAAATGTAGTTGTATAGTACCCAAAACTCCCCCCTTTGATGGGTCCTTCGACTTTGTTTACTGTCATGGCACTTTATAACATCCTCCAGGGTTCTTTTTATCGGGGAACCACCACTAGACACGGACGGCGTTTCTGCGTACGATGTTGACACGTTCACCTCTGTCTGTGTCGTCTTCGGACCCAAATCGTTCGATCTGCTCCCGAAATATTTCAACGGAATTGACATGACTACTGATTCGACTGATTCGCCATTTTTGGTCCCTTCATCCCCTGTCACCTGAATTTCTGACGTTTTGTTAATCTGAAATGTCTCTCGTTCTGAGATTCTCGCCGAAGGCTCGAACTCTCGCTTGGTCTGTGAATAAATAGGCTTGACATCTCGAACCTGCTGGAACGTGTTCAGTCCTGCCAACTTTGTGTTGTATTCTATCACAGCTAAATTTCGTCCGGTGGCCTGAATATCTTCGATCAAATCGACGTTGTTGTACGTAACGAAATGAGTTCCGACGTAGCAAAGGACTATAACATTCAGGATGATGCTCAGTCGCAGTACCCAGTTCCGCCTCGACAGCATTTTAACTAGAAAAAGCAAGGAAAATTAAAGTCTAAATGAACGATTTTATCTTCCTTCTAACGCCAATGAGGGGCATTAAACGTAAAGACTTTTTCACTTAAAAGCATTGTTAGTTTCCACTTGCTTTTTAACAATTAATTTCGATTTTCGACATAAAAGTTTTAATTAAATCAGCAACTTCTGGTTTCTATCATTTTCATGATTTATGCACTTCCCTTCTGAATAAAAATTTTTAATTTTACAATCTAATTTACCGTTTAACTCGAATTCGGAGTGACGATTATTTTCAAAACCGAACTTCTGATTTAATTCATCTGCGACATTTTACTTCCTGACTTTCGCCAAATAAACCCGAGCTTTCTGTAAATCAGGGACTACGACGACTACTATTTCAGGGGTCGATTGGCAGTGGCATAGGGTAAAACTTATATCATTCTCCAAGTATTACATTTCTACCCAGTCTTCCCTTTAATACATTTATTATTTTCACTTAAGAATGAAATTTCGTAGAAGTTAAGCTCACGACAAGGCTTTCTGGTAATGGATCTTATCAAAGTTCCATTACCCACTCCAAGGCATAGTAATACAATAATCTAATCTAATACATAAAATAGGTTATGCTTGAGGTATTGAAATAAACCATTAAGTTTGCAGCTTTCGGAATCCACATGCTCTGAATGCATAATTGTACAAATACTTAGTACCGTGGAAATAACTTAAGAAACAACTAAAACAGATTTGCGTGAAGGCTACCACACAGTGAAAACCTACCCTCCACTATCCAGCTTATTCTATATCCAGCACATATTAACTCAACCAAATAACCTGGTCCTCGACATCAGAGCCTAGAGAAGTAGTTAAAAACTAAATGTTTTTAATTCAAATGAAATGAATTTTTAACTGCTAGTAGAAGTAATAGAGCAACACGTGGGTACATTATTGAATTACAATTTTGTTGCATACATTTTTATAATTATTCCTGTGTAACACTTTAAATGTACTATAACAATTAATTTGTTTATCCTCCTAAATTCCTAAAAATGCATCCTTCTCGTCTGCCCTGTCGCCATCTGGAATACTTTCGAACGCATCCGACAATTTATTTGAATTGTTATATGTGTCGTAAAAAGAAAGTAGCTTGACCATGTCCTACGGTTACAAACGCATCTTAAATAGGAAATTTCATTCTACCCACATCGATTTCTGTTACATTTCACTCTTATTCTCGAACATACCAATTCTTATTTTACGATTTCTGTTATTTTTGAACATACTTTTTTTATGTCTGCTACGTTTCACTTTTTTTGAACATGCTAGTTCTTCCAATTAAAAACGATTTTCTTAGTAGTACAGTTATTTACTATTCACTGAGTCGTAGAAAGCCATCGCCGAACACATCCGCGCTCCGACAGCTTGTGTTCAATAAGAGTAAAACCCCACAAATGATATCTTTGTCTTTCACTCACCTTTGATTTAATTAGCGGATTTCGATTGCCCAATTGCTACCGAATCTCTTCGTACGACGTTAAATAACGGATAGGACGATGGTCGGATGGACGTCTTCGACCCCGGTGACGCCGATGCTGATTTCGGCAAAACGGAAGTAGCCTCATTACCTCGGAAGATCTGACATCTTCCGAATAACATTAAAAGGTCCCCGTGCACAAGCACTGCTGAAACGAACAAATAAAAAAACACTACATTAACTTCTTTTTCAACCGCAAACGGCCATTTAGATTTTTTTTATTGACGGTTTCCTAGATTCCTCCACGCTTAATTGATACCTACACCTATCAATATTGAGATCTGCATCGATCGAATTACACGGGTCGCAAATTAGACCTTCGTCGAGTGAAGGTTGTAGTAGAAGTTACGTGGCCGATACAAATGCAAGTTAAAATTTTTGATTCAAACATGACAATTAGAATTAGGCGTGTCCCCGTGTTAAATACGGGAATTCCACCTTGTAATAAATTTACACAACGGTAAATTCAAGGAATTGTAGGGCATCGCCTACTAAAACAAATCGATAATCATTACATATTGATACATCCGCGGACATTTCTTGCCAGAAAGAACATTTCCAGACAATAGCACTTCGACGGGTAATCATACCTGTTGCGGGCCTCGTTTCCGGTCAAATTTGCAATGCCACAAAGTAGTCATTCAAAAGAAAGGTGAAATAACAAAGATGGTGGACGAGTCATTCGTTGGTATGCTATTCAATTCCACTACTCTTTGGTAAAGTAACAATCCTAAGTTATGATTTTTCAAAATTTTAATAATACGTGTAATGAAATACATATCTTCGCAAGACAATCTGATTTTACGATAAGAAAAATAATATTGCTTGAGCTGTAAATAGAACGATCCTTTGATCCAGCAATTAAAAACATCTACGGAATTATTTCCCATCCGATTCGTATCTTAACAACGATCTTGTGACTAAATACATTTCAACTTTCAGAATGTTTGAATTTTAAAAGGAATCCCCTTGTTTTATAGAATGAGGCATTACTAATAAATGACAGGTTTAGTAGTCAGAAAGTTATTCTGAATTCTTGTTTTCTCTTACTCGTGTAATAAAATTACCCCGTGAGTCCCTTCCATGAATCCTCTCGAAGGACTGGAGGGACATTTTTAGCCGGATTTTACTGCCCAGAACAACAGATTAATACGTGGCCTCGTAAATCACGGGACCAAGGTGTGCCATTAAAAGACTTGGAAGGCTGAAATCTCACGATTTCAATCAAACTAAAACTATTTTTGGAAGGTAAAAAATCACCTGGTCGAAATGGTCATGAACGTGTCCCCGAATGCTGAAACTGTAGCGAGTTACATTGACCACGAGTAGTTGCAACAAGGTCGTCCTGACCGATTGTGATGGAGTTGACACAGATTTTCTTAACCCCCCGTGGGGGCGTTTACCAGTATTTACAGGTATAAGTTCCAAAATGAATACGTCGATTAGTTAATCCAATAAATCAAGTAAATTCATTCGCAGGGCTCTGTGGTGTTTAAAAACTTAAACCCGTATAATCACAAATGAGGTAATAATAATAACTTTAAAGCATTAGGTTCATAAAAATCTTGGAGTGACAAGTTGTTCAGACTAATCCCTTTTGTATTACAATCGTAGTACTTATTAAAATTAACTATATACATTGGTCTATCGCTAAATATTTCAATTTTTTCACTTGAGATAGGTCAAGTTGGTGTCCCTTTGACGCGGAATATACAAATCTTCACATAGTAAAAATTTGAACTAATTACGTCACAAAGTTCAACAGTTGTTGGGGGATCAAGTGGTACAGTAGCGTTTCAATAGAAATACCCAGAAATAGATAAAAGGCCCCGTGTCACCGATATCCCACAGCACGCGAAAAACAATAACCAAAACCATTAATCAGTCAATAATAATAATAACATCTGTTTGTCGTTGTCGATATTTAATTTTCGACTCAGTGTTAACATTGTAGCTTTTCTGTTCGACATTAACTCTTCCTTAGCGTGTCATGAGTCTTTCAATTCCTCTCAACATCGATTTGTCAATGTATATTGACTCTTACAGCGAATCATGAAATCACACACAATTCAATTCCGTTTCTTCTCTTCACGAATTTCATTAGAATTCTGCCGTTTCCATTCTCGTGAGTAAAAATCCCGAAAAAAAATTACGCTCCATAAGAAGATTATTGGTTTTTGGAAAGATGACGAAATGATTGAATTCTAACCCTAATCCATTGCTTAACCCGAGGAATAAAACAAGCAAAGTTGTTTATCCCTATCTACGTGTGAACAGAAAGGAGGGGTAAGAAATTTTCTCTTCCTTTTTTTTAAAGACGTGAGGGGATAAAGAAAAAAGCTACTGTTAAAAAACAACTGCGAAAGCAACGGCTCCGCTGGTACCGAATGATATTTGGAAGGGAAAATAAATATGACCATAATAAAAAAGCGGTTTTTGCGGCCGTGGAGAAAGCATTAAATATTTAGAACAGACGGAAGGGCATAATCCTCACGCCGGACCTGGTCAGATGGGTTCAGGTGATGTTACACCTCCTCCTCACGTCCATTACTTATTTTGACGGGGTACTTATGCAACCGGTCACTTCCAATACGCTCGGACAACGCATACTGTCAACCGCAGGAGGTTAACACCCTCCGCGTGAGATGGAGACGAGAAACACCTCAGACACCTCTGGTCGAATGGAAACTCCAATGACTAACCGCTAGCCTCATTTTCTCGTTGACGTGGGTTCCTAATTCCCGGAAACTTTGCCGCAGCCCTGAACCAACACGGTGCTACCCACATCGTTGTCCTCCGTGAGTAAGCATAAAGAATTCTTAAAATAAATGCACGGGACTTAGGCTAAGAGTCATTTGACTCTGAGAAATCTTTTCCGAACGTTGGTCAGTCCCCGAAGTCTGAGAAGCCGCGAAAATTCCAAAGTAGAGAGAGAGAGATATCGCCAAGTATCGATACGTGCGAAATTGGTATCGGCCACGAGTCAATTGAGTACCTCCGACTGGCAAACCAATTCACTTCTCTGAACTCGATTTCGTTTAACTGGCTACAACTTTTTGACGGTCAACGAGGATGATTAAGATGTTTCATAACGAACTCAACGACCTTTGGAGTTTAAGAGAGAAAACGCGGATTCGAATCGATGGCAGCGGTTTTTATCGACAACGAATTCTCGGTAGAAATAGCAGATGACCCCAGAGAAACCGCATACGTGTTCGATGAAGAAATTCCATTCAAATGACTCAAAAAAAAACTGCAAGTGGTAACAGATCCTCAGCATCCTCGTTCTGTCGTCAGAACACAACTCCTCAATCGATTGGCGGAATGTGTCCCGGTTGGAAATTCCACCATTCCGGGTACCACCTGTCAGGGTAACAAACTCATCAATCACGACAAACGGCACGAAAGCAACTGGGGCTCTCGTTCACCTAGGAGGTGTCTAATATTCGGAACTACTGCAGTACTTCGTCACAACCATAATCTAAGAAATGGAAATTTACCCTGATTTATTTATCAACGCTGCTTTCGGGTAACTTCTACTACTCACTCAACTTAGGCGAAAGAACATTAAACACAGAAAGCAAAATGAACTAAAAACTTGATATGCAAATAGCCCGAGAATGATTTCGCCGACAAATAATTTATAGAAATCTTTTGCACATAAAAAAAATCACAAGGCAGTGAAGCACAAGGCAAACTATTTAGACGGAATAAACTTAATTGCAAACCGCCATTTTGACTGCTATTAGGGAAATCCAATTGTACAAAACGAGGCAGACATGTCAAAAGCAACTGCTCGTTTCTGTTGAAAACGGTCGACGAAAATAACAACATTACTTAAACCGAGTTAACTTTCGGTCGAATATTTAACAATTTATTTATTAATTGCCGGATTGATCAACTCGAAAAAAGAATTCGAACGAATTTGACGAGCGACTCGAGCGAACTTTCCTACATCAAATTCATCTATTATACACGTTTTACTAGGAAATAGAAAATTGCGATGGGGTTTGTGGAGGTTCGGCGGCGGCGGCAGGGGGAGGGGGGGGTCAGCAAGACAATGACTGATTCTTAAATATGTATACGGGGACAAAGAAGTCGACCAGAGACTTACAAATCAATACGTCAAAGAGTGTTTTGCAAGAGTTTCAGAGTAGCAACCGGTAAAAAAGTGTCTAGTTGTCGCCCTTCAAACGTAACACCCCAGATTAAATGACTGATATATACAAACGTTAGAAAGTAAGGCAGTCCTCTTTGCAGAGCCCAACGCATGTCTCGCCGTTCTATTTGCCCGAAATCCCGAGCAGATTAAACCACGCTGGAGATTACACGAGTTTGTTACTGAAACATAGGTTTACTTCGTAAATAATTCCTGCAGTTCTTCCAGAATTATGTACAATGTTTTTGGGAGAGTGCACCAAGGCGGCACTCCGATCGCTTTAGGTTCTGAATAACTTACTGCCGACAAAAGCAATAAATATTTTATTCAAATTTTAAATGGTTCAATAATTAACCGAACCAAAATGAATTACACGGATACCTTCAGGAACTGCAAAGAAGAACGAACCGTAACAGTGCACTTAAATTTTATTTAAAATTTTCCATTACGAACATGACGGTGTGGTAAACAAGTGGGAGTGCAGTTTACTTTGCTTTATCAATTACACGATTCTGCTATAATCCAACCATAGCGTTCGCAATTTCCCCGCTAATTTTTCTGTTACACATACACCCGACAAACTTCCTTCGAGGTCTTCTTTGGGCGATGCAATTCCTTCCCATCCTAATCATTATTTATGAATATTAAAAACGTAAAATAAACGTCTTAATAATCGGTTAAGAAGATATTAACATTCCGAGAGAGTTTTCTACTACGTGAAATTATAGACGCACACAAAAAATTTAAAAAAATCCAACTATTAATGTGGAAATATATAAATATATATTGCACACAAATAAAAATAAGTGAAATGACCCATCTGACACCGATTCACGAGGAAAATCCGATTAGATTTCAAAAGTGAAAAATCCACGAATCGTAATAGATCGATCCGATCTATCAGACAAGATGCTCGCACCTTTCAGTATAAACAGCCCACTTTAAACGAGACGAAAAATGTGCAACCGTACAACCACATGCCATTACGTCATATAAGTATATAAAATCTACTCAACACCATATAAAATCGCAGTTCACGCCACTTTCATACCTTCAGAACTTTTGACCATTCTATATGTTTAATTTCACAGGAGCAGTAATTTAGGTCGAGTCAATTAACAACTTTGCCTTTATTTATCGCCACGTTTCCTTTGCTTTAAACTCCCGGGGTTTTTCATCGTGTGTCATTGTGATAATCGGTTTGTGTTACAAAAACACTTGACATCACCTGGAGGAGTAGGTTGTATATTTTTTTTTTTTCAAATTACCAATGCAAATATCAAACGCTCGATAACTCAATTACGTGTCAGCAGTCAACTTTTCTAAACGTAACATCCGCTTTACTAACACCTGACATTGCAATTACTACGTTACCACATGATATTAGTTACCACACTTTTTCATATATCTCCATCATCGTATTCCCTACATTCCATCATTTTAAAAGTGCTCCTCGAACTACAAATCAAAATAAAATATTTAAAATAGAAATGCAAACGCTTAAAAAAATTGATAGACACCAGTTATTCAAAATCGTATGAATGAGTATGAGTCTACTCATTTAAAATTACGGATAAATTATATATGACCAAGTCAACGGTTAACAGAATCCTTAAATATTAATAATTCATAATCTCATATCTGTACCAAATAAATAAACACAAAAAAATATTGATTTGTTTACAAAATTCCGATTCATATACTTTGCGTCAAACCTTAAGCCACAATAATTGAACCACATACAGAGCGCCCACTGAATTAAAACAACATCGAATGACCATGGGTGATTCTGTGTAACAGAATGTTGGCGGACGGGACAAAGTCAAACTGTAACAAATCCCTCGATACAATATCCATTTATTTTTACTTCCTACTCGATTCTCCATTTCAAAAATTTAAGGAAACAAATTGAGGTCTGAAATTTGGGGTTAGGATTTTCATTTTGGCTAAATTGCTTCGCCATATTCATGAACGTTCCCACTCGAAATCCAATAGAAGGAGAAATACATTTTTTTGGGTCTCCTGCCGGCTGCAAAACTAGAAAACGTTTTACATCATAGAAAAGTGTCGGAAAAAGTTCCGGAAAATTCTCTTCGCCTTCTTTTTCAACTGAAATTTCCTCTGGGACATAAACTCGACTCGGTTTTTTTGTTGTTGCGGGCCATCGCTGCTGAAGAAATTCCGTAGTGGTGGAAATTTTTCTAGAAAGTCAGTTCCATCAGCATTGCATAATTAACCGTAAAGTGGACTTTTTTGAAACGAAACGTAATGTCAGAAACGGTGCAACTTATTTTTCTTTTTTAAGAAAACAACTCGGGTCGTGATACACGGCACAAACTTTTAATTTATTGTATCGCCAAGTTTTTCATAACTTATTCGAATGTTTCTCGTCCGGTTATTCATCACTCTAAACCCAACTCATTTTGAAGGTGCATCGAGTTGTGTAATACGTTAGATATCCATACGATGAATCATGTCAAACTAGTTTCATTTCCCAATTTACAGAAGAATTAATAGTTACAATTGTTCATTAGTACTTTCTGTAGACTTCATATAATAGAATTTATAATTTGTATGCATAACAGAAAAATTTTCATCAGCACATACATTTAAAATAACGCATGCAACACTTTTACAACTGCATCATTGTGACTGTTTCGAATCGTAGAAGCAACATCACTATTATTTCTTACCACTTTTTTACTTAAATACAGTAGTGCTTGAATTTAAAATACCGTCTTCTGATGTGAACAAAATAAATACACCTACACGGATAAATGAGTACCTTGTTAAAATAGGGTCAAAGTTGCAGGAAACGGTTTAGAATTAATTAACAATAGTAAAAGCTAATGGGGCAGCACGGTTATAATAATTCATAATTTTATTGTTGCCAAATAACCTGTGACGAAAACAGTTCAATATAAATGATGTGAAAGGAAATTTCCTATTGAGTGTCGAATATTCCCGCCCGTTTGCTCGCTACGTGTGCAGCAAATAATGAAGTAACCCATTTCATTAGTTTCCAATGAAAATAATTGCAAATGCCGGACTCGGCGTGTTTACCGAAGACCAAACAACTGGAGCCTTCGTTTCAGTGTCACACCCTTAGCCTCCAGATTGAAAATAAAAAACCAGGCAATCAGGTCGAGTCTGTTTCGGCGTCCTTCGCTCGAAACAGTTCCTCACCGTGATGAATGGTGAAAAAATAATAGTAGCAGGAAGACTTTGTCAACTTGTTTACTTAATTATGTAACTTTGATTAATAGGAAAATAATCAAACCAGTATTCCGCGGATGACGACTAATCCACGAAAGCCGAACAGGTATATACCCTTCGTATTTTAATGTGGACTTTCATCGGAGTGTGAACTTTGCTATATTTAAGTACACACAGTTTCCAAGGAGGGGAAAAACAAATGTACTTCAGAATTTAACTCGCAGTAACAAGTAAGTGACAAAATAGACGAATGACGCGCTAAATGAATTTCCAAGTCCAAACACCCTGATGGCTATCAAAATGATCCATGTCTGGTATTCGTGGGAATGACGACAATCACTTCCCATGGTCCCGAATATGAATCCCATGGCATTTAATCAGTCAAAATCGCTTCACACGTTTTTAATTGGGAAAATTTTTAATTCATACATTCATTACAAATTCAACAGATTAATAAGAAATTGACTACCCCCAAAAGTTCAAGTGATGTCAGAAAGCTTTTATGTCCGCGGACAAATGCGCCTACTGTCCTAAAGTGCAATAAAGCAATGACTTTTGTCGAACAAATGCTTTCGAGACGGTTCTACCTGGCCAAAAAAATTAATTAATGTATTTCGTATTTGGCAAAACATAAATACGTCCTTCGGATGCAACCATTATGATAGCGTGCAAGCGGACAAAGTTACATCCAAAGGAAATTGGCGCTATAATATTCCTCTCGTTTCGAAACTGGTTTCTTCCATAATAACCTGCCGGTGTTCCTCCGTTTGACACAAACAATTTGAATTTCTCTGTTTCTTCTACTATGAATACATAATTCCACGTATCAAAACGAGAAGGCTTTGCAACAACCGTGTGAAGTGTCCACACCGGTAAACTTCTTTAGAGTTCAAAACTAGTTGTAGTGTATGTACATTTCCGCATTGTTGAGAGATGTTCAATGGTAACGCCGGCGTGGTAACACGCCTGATAACTCTTCTCGCAATCCAATTAGAACCAAACTTAATTTTACCGGATATTCTTCGAAACGTTCGATTCAGGAACAGAACACATTTGTTCTCGCCCATATAGATTTCGGGCATGCATTTCGTATAATGTCCAAATTGAGAATACTTCCACAGTCGTTCATTAATTCCATTCTCACGAACAACTTCAAAACATTCGATAGACGAAAAAACTTAAACCGGCTCCAGATATTTGCGACGGTTCGTCTTTCCCCCATGGGCGGAACTCCTAGATGCGGATAGAACGTTGAGCATTTTGGAAAAATAATTCGAAAACCCACACCGGGGAAACACTTCCAAAAGTGAAACACGTGTCTCCTTGTATGAAACCGAACCCAAAAATTGTTTTTCGGCCCCGGGTATGAAGCACGGACGGAAACTTCAATTCTTTTTTATTAAACCATACGAATTTCTACTTTCCGGTGCTTGTTTAACCGCCGAGTTTTACGATTTCCACTCTCACTTAAATTTACGAGCTTTCTTTCTTATCAAAGAAACAAAAACCAAGCAACGACAGAGGTTTCTTAAAGCAAAACTTTGAAATAACAATGGAAGCGTCACGACGGAATAAAACTACAAATCACGCCATTAAAAAAACATCCATTAACAATTTCCAATTTCTACTTCCGACCGATACAACAACAATTACACACCAACTAAAACAACTAACCGAAGCAAACATTGTCGTACGATTATTCACCCTGTAAATATAAATACTGTCGATGGAAAGCAGAACGAATTTTCTAATTAGTGAAGTTTTCTGGGACCTCTGAAACTATTCCAAATTCATAAAACAATCACAAACCGACAAAAGATACTCGAGTTCGGGGGTATCTCAGGGGATACTCAACATGTCACTCACTGATCTTTCCCAACAGTCTTTTCATTTATATTCCTCGAGTTCGCCCGTGAAACGTATTAATATTCGAGAAGTGGTAAATGCCGGCCTGCTGACTAAGAATTAGAATTATGTAGGTGAACAAAGAAACACATTCTGTTTCCAAGTTCGGGTACACAATTGTTTTTGTGAGAAAATGAAAACCGATGAATCGAAACCGATTATATTGGAAAGTCTACGGTTAAAACAATGAGGTTGCCGAACCCAAAAATCCAATCGAGCCAGGAAAAACGAATAAATAGATGTGAAATTTTGGTCGAATATCTCGCAGACATTTTCATGCGCTATGACTATTAAATACTAGATTCTTGGGTTCGAATTACGAAGGTTGTGCGAAGGACGTAACGGTACTCCTACTCAGCCTGTGTACCTGTGCAAAGCCCTGGGCGTGTCCTTCGTTTCAATTCAATACCAGTACTCATTATTTTAATTATAATTTATACTCTGTATAAAATACATAACTACGTCAAGTCGATACCTCCATTTAAAGTCGCCCTCAATGCAATAGACTGACGGAGAATATTCCGCATGCTACTGAGTGCTAATCATCTGTCAATAATTAAGGTCTTATTGATGGTGTCTAGACCTGTCAATCTATCAAGTTATTTTGGACTGAGGTGAGACCTAAATTCAAGGTATAAATTCATAAATTAATTCATTAAATAAGGTTTAAATTCAAAAAGCCTTCCAACCGGAGCTAGCAGTGGGGAACTTCAGCGGAAATATTTGGCTTGTGTCATTCTCTCTGCATTTGAAATTGACACTTGAAATTTCACGAGCAGACACACGGGGAGAGTACTAACTAAAAACCTACAAATTTTAACCTTTTTGAAACTACTGAGCTGAAAATGAACAGTCTTAAATAATAGTTCACAATAGATTGTTTACCTTTATTAAAAGGCCAAAGAGAAATGGAATGGACGTTTATGATGAACCACATTTACTCACATGATGAAGGCAAGGTAGGAATTACTTGTCAAGGGCCATTTCCCTTCTCTGCAGAGGCGCGAACCTAGTGGTAGGCGCATACCTGGTGTAACCACATACAAACACACTACACCCATCAAAAACTTTAATTTCCACAAAAACAATAATAAAAATTTAGAAAGTGAAGAGTTTCGACGTCTCTTTTTTTCAAACCAATCGAGTATTCACAACTTTCCTGAAATAATGTAACGACGCGAGGTGAGACTGGTAGCACGCTCTTCACGTTCTACTTAATACCAACACTATTAGTTAGAAAAAATACATATTTCACACGGAACCCCGCTGGTTTATATTGGCATTTATAAGTCCAACGGTAGCAAACAAACACAAGAGTATGTTCAAAGTTTAATTCAACATTATTAAAAATTACAAAACTGCCCTGAAAAATAGTTTCTTCAGTTATAGTAATTCTTAACTAGTATTAACCATAGAAATGCTTTTAGTATGTACGAATTTACAAAAAATAAATGACATTGACATATTACTATAGGTACTACAACAAAATATCAAGTAAACTATTTTGCAAGAGTAATACCCGTAAAAAATATACAAAAATCATTATTTCGTAATATTTTATAAGTTAAAGAGAACGTCAAACGAACTTTTGTACACTAGGTCTTATTTATAATAGAATAATTTAATAATATTTTAAATTCAATATCGAATATATTGAAGTAGGCAGAGCACGAATTGTTTTACAGCATTTCTGTAAACTTAATAAATGAGTTTGGATTGAATGTAATAAGGTAGATTGAACGTTTCGGTGATGTAGCCTATAAATAATGCTTTACTTCTTTCGAAACACTGGCTCCTTACTTTTCACCAATTGTGCTTTACTCTTTTCTGACGTTTTCTAACGGAAATTCCTTCTTGGTAACGGAGTCGTAGGCATAAATATTGAAATTTTTTTAATAAAAGAAATCCACAAGCAGTTTTATGGCAAACTGGAGTGGTTCAATAGCACGTGCTCTGCAAGGAATTCAAACAAACAGTGCATTTCTTGTATTTCGTAATCCGGTTCTCATTGTACTAAAAAAACCTAACCGGCAAATGAGTAATGCCGTGCACTTGGCCGGATGTATGTGCACGATTGTTTGACTTCTCCAAAGGATTTTACACTGTAAAACCGGCTTGAAACTTGGAAAGTTCGGTTGGAAAGGGAAAACGCGAAGGAATACTTATTCACGACGTTTAATTATTGTATTCGATTCCGTTTAAATTAAGTGAAGGTGTCGTAAAATAAATCAATCTTTGCCCCTTCAGAGCGTTTCAAGGAACTCTTCGATTTGAGTTAACACAAAACCACAGTATTTAAGTTCAGAAGTTTTTTCTTGCTCCTAGGCAGTAAAATTCAAATGTAGCAAGTGTTTGAATGTAAAATTCGTACTCCGGGAACAATTCTATAGCTCTTCTCTCTGCAAAGCTTTCTTACGTGTACTAAAATACATTCACTACGTGTTAACGACAATTATTAGGATCATTCCATTTATTCAAAATCATTGTAGCGAGCACATATAGGGAGTCACTGGGGTACAGATTCATCGGCTCCTATAAACCTCTTGCAGAAGTAAGAACATTAAATTCTACACTTGACATAATTTTTCTATTATTTCTATTCAATCATAAATCTGAACCTCCATCCTTTTTGTATGTAGTATAAATTCCATCTAATGTGAAAAAATTACAAGTCACGTAACAGTAATTTTCCTTGTCATATACTAAGAGGCTTATCAAACAAAAAATACAATAATTTATAAGTTAAATAAAGTTTCTCTCGGTAACAACAAGCACATTACTATGGATCTTTATCACAGACTCCTTGTTACAGTTTTCAATCAAGAATAACTTGATATAAATTCGACTTTTCAAAGGTCCAATATTATGTACAATTGTTTTCCCAGACGTTTATTGTGCCATTTGATGAGACCATTGAAGCAACAAGATTAAGCAACGACTTTCATCATCGGAAGATATCACCCGTAAAAAAGAAATGTCTTGTACTTTGCCAGCCTAATTAACAAATTCACTTCTTTCAAATGGGTTTTACGACAACAAAGTGATTTACGCGTTCCAAACACACTCTCTCTCTCTCTCATTCTCTCCCATGGGATGTTTCCACAAGAACGGAACCTGCCTCTATGGGTTTCCTTAGTGACCTTCGAGTCGCATCGTGTGTTACTTTTTATACCATTTTCGAATTCCATTTCCTTTAAGATGCCATTCAATTGAAGTCTGAAATACGCCTGCAATGTCGTAATAAACGAAATTCAATTTTAATGATTCCCATTAAAACGCGGCGAACTCACGTTTAACTTATCAATGATTTCCCATAATTAAATTAACTACTTCCAGCTATTGGAATTCGACGTTGACTTATTACCAATATAAAAAAATAGGACAAAAAACATAATATATGAAAAATGCAGGACCACGCTCGTCGGACACCCATTGAATACGAAATGATTTTTTCACTAATATCGACTGGTCTATACATCGAACGACTTCATTCAACTTTGCCACATACAACACGGTGACTGGCCAAATATTACCCGGGGATGAAGTCGAGTAGACAAAAAAAATAAATAAAGACCTTCTGTCTGTACGATAATTTTGTATAATTCCTTAAATAAATACGTAACCTTGGAAACAATTTGGTTTCCTCGGAAGGGCATCGGGGACAATTATATTTTTAGGGAAGACCGACGATGCCACACCTCTCATTAAAAACACATAGACGAGACTGTTCGAATTTTTATCAGATGAAACGCAGTCAAAATAAAATTTCCATATTGAAATTATTGTCCATTCAATTGATACACCTCCAATTAGCAGATAATCGGAGCTACCAAAGAATTAGCTCATCCTCCAAGCTCTGGCCTACTATTTCCGTACGGTGAAACTTTTATTTTTCTGGCGATTTTACTCACCATACCAGGCCATACGAGGGGGACCGAAGCCGATCGACTTGGTCTAATAATACAACAAACCAATGATACTTTCAGGTTCTTTAATTATCGGTCATTAACGACAAAGCACCACCGAGTCTTTAAGTCCCTCGGAAAACCCGTGTGTCACAGAAAGTCAGCCTGTGCAAGTAACCTTGCCTTGGGACGGCGGAACCTTCTCCGAAAATGAAGAAAATGACACTCCTGTCCGACTATTATCCGGTAATTATTATGTATTATGTTTTGTCTATTTTTTTTATCGGTGCTTCGAAACGGCGACTAGACCTCTGCCTAGCACGATTTTTAAAACGTGGTTACGTTTTTCAGCCATTACGCATGGTCTCATGGCGGAGTTAAATATAAACAGCGTCATTATGCGGCCGGCCAGTTTTTGTACTAATTTTTTTTTAATTTTAGCCCTAATTAGTTCGGATGTTTAACCCGTCAAAATGTAAATAGTTAAACTCACTCAGACGACTGTGCGTTAATTAATTAATTACTTTCTAGACAAGGCAAGCAAGAGACCCCCACTTCGTTTTTGTGTTTCCACTCTGTTAGTTTGCTCTAAATTGAGCGTGACTCTTATGACATAATAGTAAGTACCACAGTATTTACCAACGTCCGAGAAATGAAGTTGAAAAAAACGCATCTGACACAGCTTATTTGACCTTAACCAGGTGATAGTAGAAAATTAAATGAATGACAAGTCAAACAGGATCAAGTACAAATGTGAAGTTAAACTACATATCTAGGTTGCAGCAAACCTTTCAACTCTGAATCTAAACCATCATCTGATAACTTTTCTGTAGGAAAATTTGTCGCGGCATGAAAATTAGTGTCATTCGAGTGAATTCCTCAGTGATTCTACCCTCCCTCATTGAAACCATTATTTACAAACAAAATTAGTGTTGTAGCAAAACTACGATGCAAAACAACAGAGGTCGAAACGAAAGAAAAGTGAAATGAACGGTACATGGAAACCCACTCAGTCACATAGACGATCTCCTACTGTTTTTCTCAATTGAAACAAACAAAAAAAGCGAATTTTGTTGTCCAACTAATATTTGCTCATCACCATCACATCACCGTTCCCATAACCAACTTGTACGCAGCTGCTAACATCATCGGTAACCAACATCGGATATCATTAATTGTTGAATTAATCAATTGCTTTCTGTTCATCCAAAAATGAATTGTCTGTGTAGAATTCATCCGCAAAAGGAAATTACAGTTAAACAACTCTAATGAACAAGTTTGTCAAGTCAGGTAATCAAACTGAGAATTCTCACAACGGCATGCTTGTTGAGTCCTTTGACATTATTCTTTGATCATCCCGGCAGTCTCATTCGATCAGGTAGCCCCTGGATCTACCCGATATTGAGAAAAAACACCATGCAGCATACTAAATTGCCGGAAATGCGAAAGGAACACAACTTCATTTTAAGAAAGTTGCAACTGGAAGACACCGAACTTCAGGTTGACTCCCTGGACACCACGGGGGGCAATTAGACTGACCCTAAGGCCTCATTTTACGGTTTCTTAGCAAGTCATCCAACGCAAACAGCAATTACTTTTTCGGAATAGATCGAGGTGCGTTATTAAATGTACCCGCGAATCAAAAAATGATTCCTCAAATGATAAGGATCTCATCCGTTCGAATCGACTTTAATGCAGTTTCCACTGCCATTCCAAGACCTCAATTATCAACCTCGGAAATATTTGAACGCCAATTAAACACAAGTGAAAATGAAATTCGGTCTTTCGTAATACCAAATACCTTTTTTATCGAGTCTACCTGAATACGGGTTAAACTTGCGACAGAAGATGTGCAACGACCGCAATTAGACGCAACCAAAAGTGGTAATAGAAAAAAGGTTCAGGGTCCACGACCAAGGTTACCGCAATAGCTCAATTGCTAGTTAAAAGGGCTGAAAACAATCAACATATTTCCCATCAAACCAGTTTTTGCAAGCAGGAAAAATCGAGACTCAAGAAGTTCAACGACCAAATGCACAAGGTCACACAAGGTCAAATTGGGGCAAAAGGCACTTTTACATTTGCTTCGCCAATACCTAAACACAAACCCATGACCGCTAATTGATTTGGACCATGCATTTGACCGGGACCGCCACAGAGAGAGAATCAGAGGCCAAAGAACAAAGTCAAGCTGAATCAATTAAATAATGAGTGTCATCTCCATACCGACAGATTCGACCGGGCCCCCATCAATCGATTTAACGGGGGCCTACGTGACTTCAACCGATGAAGATGGAAATGCAACTTCTATGAATTCACGATTCCCCGTAAGAGACACCCTTAATTATTGGTAAATTACCGCATGATTACAATGTTTAACTGTGCAAATTCCCTGAACCAGGTTCCGCTTCAGGTCGCTTCTCATTCCACGGTTACAACCCTACACAACTTCCTGGCAAACCTACCGGTTTCCCACCGCAGGGCTGCAGTACTCGACCTTGAAGTGTAGTCAACAACCTGTGACTAGTTACCACTCTTAAACTCAACAACAACGCCATTTGTGCTCCGTTTTGGAATTTTTTAATGGACCGAAAACCGTTTTTTTCTATTACGGAAAGCTCAGATGTGGATAATCTACTACGATTCCATAAAATGGAAATGTGCTCCGAGGCAACTTCTTAAACATAGAGCTAATCAACACTGAGTCCTCTTCCATTTTTGTTTTTCTACGTGGTTACACGTACCATTCGAATTCCCCTACGTTTGTTCGCCCCGGGGAAAGGCTTGTGACCAGCCCAGGCCTCCTTCTGACTCCCTAATGACGAGACTTTGTTACCCATTAAGGTACTTCATCCATTGTGCGCCACTTCGACTAGTCCATATTCCGTGCACGAGACTGCCGTAATCGTTGTGGAAACGACCCGACACAAAATTCGCTCTCCTTAATTTGGCTTCCTGAGAGAGAAAAAAAGAAGGCAGACCATCGAGATGTTGGGTTCAGTATTTTTATAATTGCATCCTATGATTGTCCGAACATTCTGCCTTAATACTTCTCTACCAAATGCGATTCCTTAATGCTCTGTCTACCGCCAACGAGACCACACATCCCTTGTTATTCGAAGCGTTTTTCCAATTGAATCCTCAAACGTCTTCAACTATTTATTTTCGCAACCGATTCTTAATACCTCAATTTAAATGACAGTATTCGTTTCCCTTAAAACATCGTATTGTATTACTTGGGCAACGTTACACACATTGCGTTTATCGCATTACCGAAACCGTATTCTTCTTGCGTTACATCCAATTATGCTAATTTTTTTCAATTCAATTTATCTATTGACGCCGTGACTTTCACATTTGTGTACCCCACTCTTCTGAACATAAATTTACCCAGCGATTCGTAAACCAGTTTCATATTACCCACATGGAACCGTTGCATGTGTCCAACACTGTTAAAGTTCTTTGGAAACTACCACCGGAGTGACAACCTCCAAGACATTCAACATTCTTAAGTACTCCTTTGAGCAAGAATATCTTTGAGAAGACTCATGTTATGCAACATCTTCACTCGTGGGGAGTTCATATGATTTACGGTAATATCGATTAATGGTACATCTCTATCATGCCAACATTAATAAGCCACATTAATGAGACATCAGAAATGTCACATTAATTATTACCAACTAAAGAACAACACTCAAACCAAATAATTGCTATTACTGTTGTTTTTTAGTGAGTGAAATTGGTGAGTGAAATTTAAAGACTCAGGTACCGGATACATGACCCGGGCCTAGAGTAGAAGTCCAACCATTAAAAATATTTCTGAAAAACGTCTGATCCAGTTACTATAATCCTCATCATCCGGAGATTATACAATAATTTCGTTTATACAAAACAATTTTTCATTTGCCTCGTTTAATCAAACAGGGTTTTAATTAAAACGAGGCACACTTTGAAACTATTTAAAACTACTTTTGAAGAAATCCCGTACGATGAGATTCTACGATCAAGCTAGTCGAGTCTAGTTGTGAGTGTCGTTGTGAGCCAACGTTCCTTTCTGGCGACCGACAGTCAGTCTGTGAATATGTATATTCGATACCCTGTTCAACCGAAAATTTAAGTTGCAGAAAGCGGTTTCTATGTACCTGAACGATGGCTCGCCAACGATTTTACTACCCCGAAAAAAAAATCAAGAAATAATAAATATACCACTCATAAATGAGAGCCATTTCGGGTAATTTTCTTTTGAGAAATAAACTCGAAGTGTTCACCCAGGTATGAAAAATAAAATCCCAAGATGCGGCACATCACTCTTCCTGTTCATGCTTCGTACAAAATGTACACGAACATTTTGCACTCGAGCAGCTCAAATGAAGAAACAGACCTTTTTTAGTTTTTGCATGACCAAAGTGGAATACAAGGCTATAAATTTAAACAGGGGTGTTATGTATACAAATTGGAGTATTTCGGATTGACATGGCTATTACCGTGGAATCGGGGGATAAAAAAAATTTATTACTCGCTGCAGTTTTCATACACCAAACATGCAGAGCCTGACTTTTGTAAAGTTACACGTCTACGTGCAAACAGACGAACACAAAATGATTTGGATTTGAATTTTATTCAGTGCCCTGCCCATGTCGGCGATAACCACCCTTAAATTTGAAATTTAAACAAATCAATCAATAGCCTTTGAAAGTCCGAAATAAAACCGATTGTAAAAATAAAACAACATAGCGGTACAATTCAACATGTCTAAACAACCAGGCCCGAAGGGGTTTATTTTGTTTCTTACGTTGGCCACCCCTTCGTTGCAAGAAACTAAAAAAAAATTCGTTTTACAAAAATAATCCCCGTGTACTCGCTTCGTTTCGTTTAACGAAATATCACGCTCGTCAATTATTTTCATCGTCCTCCGATCGAACACCGGGAATTGAATTGATTCATTTGTTGTAATCCAAAATGTAGAATGTCAAACGTGTCAATTGTTTCTCTCACCTTTTTGGTTCCTCTCGACGATTTCGTTAAATGTAATGAAAAATCCCTCGCGGATCCCCCGTTCTATACACTCTTTTCACTCAAATCCGAAATCATTTTCATAAAGTCTCGTCACTCGCACGTTTTTATGCGGACTCTCCCAAATTTTTGTTTGCTTTACGTTTCGTCACTTTCAAATAACAAGAGAAAACCGTGTGACATTCAAACGAGAACGACGAAATCTCACTCGGCAACCCAAAGTGAACTGAGACTTGAGGCTAACGCCGACCGCCGTGGAATTAAAAACACAAGCAGACATTCATCAATAAAACAGCTCTAAGTGGAGTTCGGCTTTGATTCACACTGTTCGAGCAACGTCGTCGGCGCTGCCAACTTAATTCTTGCCCGCCATATTCAAAACATCGTCACGAGTGTAACGAAATTTATTTTGCTTATCATTGTTTTTTTTCATCAATTTTTATCTTATTTACACAATGCAATTAAAAGTTGAGTTTTATTTAGTATTTTAAGAACCCGACAAACGTATTTCTAATTAATTACACTTATCTATTTCTTTCGAAAGCGCAATCAAAAAAAACTTTGAAATGCTGTTAAGATTATAAGAATTAATCAGATTATCGATTTTCAAATCCCAGAATTGATTCATTAGATTGCATAAACATTTATTATCAGTACAAAACAATACACTGCTCAGGTATAAGCGTTTATGTCAGATTGTCCATAAAATCCATACCCCATACGAGATCCATACGTGGCATCACATGCGACATCTGTTTGTTTCATTCAAAAAAGGGGCACACCGAAACCGAAGAAAGTCAACATATCCGTTTTGTAAATTATAAGTCTCCGACACTAAAGTATTGGGTGAATTTTCCGTTGAGGTCCGGTAAATAGACAACGAATTGTTGAATATAAGTACATGGACGTACCGGCGCAGGAGTATAATTAACGACGAAAGGTCATCAGCAATTTCGAAATATTTCATTGACTGCAACCTAATATCTGTTAACAATTCCTGAAATTTATTTTAAAAAATGGAACAAGGCTAGAAAATTACTCAAGATGAAGACGACACGGAACCGTTTCCTTTTGGCACGAAACGCTCATTTTTAGTAGGTAATGGACGGGTAAGCGAGCGGTCGTATTACAATTCCCGGCTGGCAATCTCCGTTTTGTTTTACCTGTTGGTCAATCTATAATTCCGCAAAAATTTTCCGGTAACCATTTCAATCAATATTTATGCCCTATTAAATTCTATTTCTTCCCGTAATTACCGGCAATAGAGTTCGAAACTTACCGATCCACCTGTTATTTTAAAAAGGAATCCAGAGAGGAATGGGAGAAGTCTCGGATTTTGAAAAACCAACTAGAACATACTTCTTCTATGCGGTTCCCACTTCTACTGAGTTTATAAAGCAAAAAATGTTTTCATGTGGTGTGAAGTATTGAGTGGTAACCCTCATCAATGCCCTGCTAATTGTTTAAACTACTATTGATTAGTTCCTTATCGAGTACAAAGATCAGGAACATGAACAATTACGGTTTATTATTTCCTTTTCTTTATCCTGTTATTTGAAAATTTTAACATTTCATATGTGCAGATATCCTTGAGTTTAATTTCGTTCTCTGTGGCTGAGATTTATGAAAAAAAAAACACTATCACTGTTACGATCTCGATACAGTGATATTGCCTTACGTACATTTCCTGCAATCTGTCATTTATTTGTAGCAGAAAGACAACATAATACCGGTGCACTACTACACTACACTACAATGAGTGGTTCAATCCAAATTCCAAAATACTTTTTCTAGCCTTGGCAACCTCTCTTAGGTACCTGACCATTTTCAACAATACATCCGAGGAAATTATTATTATAAATATTTATAGTAATGTACAGAAGATGGAAATTGAACATATATGTTCATAGTACAACTGAGTTTGGTTTGGTCAAGTGCAGTAGATTTCCCTAACAGCTGTAATCATCTTCCTCAGAGGTTAGTACTGTCAGCTCCTTTCGCCTAATGACAATACTCGTCAAATAGGAGATGCACCTACCAGAATCGATGAAACTATTGTAATGTACAGTCTTGCTAACAGATAATAGAAAAATAAAAATTCATGTATCGAAACTCTACAAGGGACGTCTACACGTGCAACAAATGGAAACGTAACGGTGAACCCAACAAGGCAGATCCGAAAACACATGAAAGGGCGATCAAATTAGAAATAAAAAACCATAACCTGGGCATAAGGTACAAGAACTGTGTTACAAAAAAAAAACAGATATTCAATGGCCACGAATAGGACCGACGGCCATTTTCTAGTCAGACGGCCTAATGGCTTTTCCGAAGGTTTTCAATTAAACCACCTGTTTGGGCGCCCGTCAACCAAGTACCAATACAAAAAAAATTGTCTTCTGCGGGTATTCTCTCGCCCTCCAACTACCCATTACCAATCTTCTTCTATTCTTTTTTTAATATGTTTTGAATATAAAATTCCTTTGGAATTATTACCTGGTTTTTGGTTAATCGCTGACTATATTATTGTGCCTCCCGTGCTGGCAGAAACTATTACCATTTTTTATTACTTCTTTAAATCGATATTTTGTCTGCGTAACTCCATAGCCGTATAATTATACAAATTATTCTCCACTTTTTTTTTCTGCAAAGGAAATTTCTCAGTAGAAAATTAGCGGTTCATCTTTGTGGTTTTCCACTGGGATTCTGGAACGTCTACACTGAAGCCGTTTAATTGTGTCACCTTTCGGAAACCATCAAATCAAGTTCTCCGAATCGCATTAAATACTAACAAAGTCAGGTACTAATCAGAACCTGGTGTTTGAATGCCATTGAAATAAAAGGTCCCTCACCGGATGAAAAATGGTAGAGAATGACGAAGACAAAATGCGACTCCATCACAATTTGAAATGCCACTTCGGGGAATAGTCTTTTGCTTGAGGTTGGACCGACCGGTATTAATTTAGTTGCGGATACCTCACCAAAACGGATTTTAATGACAGACTGCAGCAACTTTAGTTATACTATTTGAGTAACGACGTCAGAATGTAAAAGCTCGTTAGGGCGTTTCTGGGTTAAACTGCAAAATTTGTAAACGTCACTTGTTCACGTGTTGTGTTGAGATCTTCATGTTGAAGCGTTTGACGTGAAGACATGAATCCTATCCTGTACAATAGATTATGTTGCGCTATGGCACTCTATTCAACCCATTCATTTAAATTTCCCAACCAGTACCTACACTCGTTAAAGAATCTATTTCTAATGTATTAATAAAAATAATAAAAATGGATTCCCACTAAATTGTTACACGGTGTGATGTACTACGTTTGTTAATTCTTTTTACAGGATAAAGCTCCTTGAGTTGGTGTTATGCGGGCACAATTGCAAGTCCGAAAGCTAAAATGGCAAAGATAAGACCTTTTTTACTTATTTTGTTTATTTCGAATGACTACGAAGGCTTTATGCTAAACGCTTTAACGAGCAACAATCGTCACACTCTCGTGGACCAAAAATTTTTTGTCATTATCAAAGCGGCGTGACGTACAGGTAGTTCCCAGGTGAGGAGAAGCCACATCAAACACAGCAATTATTTAGGCGAAATAAAATGAACGGCATGAAGGTTGTGCACTCAAATCAATGTTATTTTACATATATTTACCATCGACTGAATACGAACATAAAAGTGGGATTTTCACGCTTGGTTTTCAGATTCAATTCGCCGTGAAATCAGCTGTTAGTGGATTCGTTCATTAGGAAAAAAAATGAAAGTAGTTGAGACCTCTTGTAACAGAGATTAAACACGGTTTTTTTTCGGTTAAATTTCAAACTTTCGAAAATTTCGAGACGCGGAGGAAAACTGGTTCGATCGTATGAAACCGCAAAAACAGTCACATGAACATGTCCTCACTTTTGAGCAGAGACGTCGCACCAAGAAAAGATGACATTTCTGACTTGAAGCACCGCAAAATCAAATAAGAGTGTTTTCGTAATTATACTTTACAACCATAAGAATTTGACTAATGAATTCTTGAACAATTCTTAACTTATTAAAAGCAGGGCCCTTGTACTCGCTACAAGCGGTACTACTGTCTTAAATAACTAATATACTTCACAAAACCGAAAATTAATTCCACACATCTTTACACTTACATAAATGAAAAAATTTTGAGGAGATCCAAATGTAAAAATAGAATTTTATTTGAGTAATTTATCTAAGGTTGAGGTACATGTAGAAGTATGTATTTATCTTTGTATTATAGTTTTTAAAATATACAAGAGGCATTCAAACTTCCATTACAATATTTAATACATCCACAAGAAAGGTAGTTATCATTCGGAACATAAAAGTTATCAATAGACCATAAAACTACCATACATACATCGTACACCATAAAGCATTAAGGATAGCCTTTTTTAGTTTTATAGTTTTATTTTTATGAATTATTTATCTCTCGCTGTTTTTATTTTGCGGGATAATTTTTACAATTGAAAATTCAATTTAAAAGTCGTCTTTGCAAAGCTGAAATCCTAATAAAAATTATAATCAAAATAAATGTATTATGTAGCAAAGCTATTTGACGACAATAGTTAAAACTACATTCGTGTACGTTGACCCCGAGATTTGTGCCAGAGTGATGATGCTCAAGAGATCAGGTATACAAATAGAACCTGATTCAATGGATAGGGCGTCCTTGTCAAAGTCGTTTATTCTCCCCGATGTGACTTGTTAATAGATGAAAATGACTTGACGACGACACGATCCCGAAAAACTAAGATTAGGAGCAAAAAACGTAATGGCGATATAACAAAAAATCAAATGATGGCGCGTAAAAAGTCAGAACCAAATCGGCATGGTCCAGGTTTTGGACGGATGCCTGAAAGCTACGGAGGGTACTTCGATGACCGAAACCGGCAGGTACCTGTCACAAAACCCAGTACAATATTGATTGAACTCTATGATTAAATATTGGCGGTGAGAGAACAACCGTTATGATGAGAATTCAGTTAGTCGCGTAGACGAGGAAAAACTGCAACGAGGACTACGCGACTAGGAATTGAATCGTACATTTTGCCCACCGGCAATGGGTCATTTATTTTGTGTGACTCAACAAGGTCCAGGAGGACAGCAGAAGAAGAATTATGATAATGACGAGCATGATGATGGCGGCTTTAATAATAACGATAAGCAATCGATGACTTACTCAAGTGTTAATTCAACCATGCTGAATCCTTGCAATCTATCAGTTAATTTTAGCCATCCTTCATATTTTGCGGACCATTACCAAGGTCGATTACGGCAACCTGTTCGCAGATGACATCATCCGAGAGGTTGTCCACGGTTACATCCAACCGATTCGTTGCGGCGATGAAATTAGACGAAAGGAATTTTCAAGCCCGAACCACCTTGTTGGTACTTTATAATTGTTAGTAATTTTCACAATTTGCGCTGTCAATCAATTATTTCAAACGCTTCTTCTCCGCCGTGCCCGATACATTCATCTGTCTGTCATACGTACGGCTCAACTATTCATTTTTACTTACATATACTCGTATTATCGAATGATAACCCTGACGCGAGCCACCCTGACGAATTTGAGAATGACCAATAGCTGGTGCTATTTATTTAACGAACCCTACTAACCTCAAACGAAAACCTCTAAATAAAGTTGTTTTTCAAACAAGTCAGTGAGAGTGATTCAAATATTTAGCATTCTTTTCCTTTCGTTAGATGAACCTTTCACTTAACTATGTTATTGGAATATTAAACGACGGTCAACGAGGTCTTCGTGTTTTATACCGGGCAAAACGCGGTCGACGTACAGTTCTGCAGGTCGTCTAGAATTTCTTGTAGAAAATTTGATTAGAATTATTTTCAGAACCTGTATAAGTTTCCCCGGTATTCGAATGTAGTTCTTGGTGGCGAACAAGTAGTGTTTTCAATAACGAAAGTTACTTTATGTCAATGATCCAGGATGATTTCTATTCAGTCGACATCCTTCAAGGTTATTCTCGAACAAAAAACATTTTCCTTTTTTGGCACGTATGAAACGTTTCTAAGAAATAGACTTGTAACCTAGCAGGAAGTTGTTTTTGTAAAACCTTTGGTTCGGGACCAGTAACGAAATACATAATAGCCCCATTTTGTTAAGTCTCGGCCTATGAAGGCTGCATGGACGTAGCTGCTCTTGCCTGGTCGATGTCAATGTTTTCTGATAAACCCACGGAACACGTACTAACCGAGCATAAAGCAAAGAGAACTCGTTCTTATTGATAAGTTAGTTATCGATGTGTTTCCGTTTTCTGGTAATCATCTTTATGTTGTTCCCATTCTTTCATACGAAGTTCGTTTTTTTTTCGACATATCGCAATTCGGAATTTTTAACGAACTAAAGTTGGAGCGAAGCTGAAGTCTCGTCTACACTGTCTACAAAGAGATCAATTATTTCTGGTTTGACTATCACGCATCCAAAGTCATTACAGCTTGTAAATAATTTACCATCTATAATTGTATGGATTATCAATATTGTGTCACAATTTAATACTGGCTAATAAAATTTTCATAAACTCATCTGTATAACTATTTGAATAACAAGGAATATTGTCATCGCTATTTTTGCTACGTTCAAGTTACTTGCAAGACATTGTTCACCACATGTGGTTGTTTAGCGTTTGACGTAAGAATACCATTTTAACTATTTTTTCATATTCAACCCTTTAGGCTCACTCGGTGGCCAATTTATCTACGCTCCCGATTCAAATTGAACGAATAAATTAGCAGTATTTAAGTGTCGCAATACATAATTTGGAGCAGCTAAGCTTCTTTTACATTTTTTTTGTGGATTTCTACTTGTTACAATGATAGTCGGCATTTTACGGGTGTTGTGAAACAACCACAAAAGTATACTTCATTGCAGGACATCAACTGTAACGAACCCGTCAAGGATTTAATTCGAAGCCCTCTAAATCCAAATGAAGAGATTTTTACCTAAATCTAGTTTCGTGGTACCTGATTGTGTAATCATACCACAGGAACGCGTTCACTTTATGCGATATATAATTCTCAACAGGTTTTATTCCCGTTGTACGGAATGCTGCACACGAAAGAATGTTACTTTTATTTATAATAAAATAATCAAACTAATAAATATAAATGAACTTGTAACAGCATTTTTATCTTATTTTATTGCTGTTTTATAAATCTACTTTTTAGCTACCTGTAAGAATTTTCCTCATACACATAATGTTATCACATTATATTGTACTATATATACTTATGTTATAAAATTAAGGTTATCTTATTCTGCTGTACAGAATTAACATTGTTGGAGAGTAATAATTTGCTAGAGCAAGAGTTTTTATTACTCTGCCGGGTTCTTTGTCTCGAATTTCGTTAAAATTCCTTGTTCTACTAGAGCAACCCTGTTGAATAATAGAAACGTTCAACTGTCTCTGCCGTTTCAAAAAATTCTGTGAAATAAAGGTTACAGGAAGTACGAACATTAAAAGGAAAATGCAAATTTAATACTTAATGGAAGTAAATTCTAAAGTAAACACTTTTATCGATGAAAATGAATTATTAATGGTTTTCAATAGAAATTTTGCAGGTGACTTCAAAGTGAATTATTTCTAATTGGAACTAAAGCGACGTTCAAAGTGTTTGACTCTTTTATAATTTAACGTTTCTTGAAGGTGACAAACCTTTAATAGATTTACCTTATTAAAAATTCTAAAATTGAAAGTATGCGTTCAAACTTTGCACGAAATTAAAGAACGAATGAATTGGAAATGAATTTTAATTTACGTACGTGAGATTGAACCTCATGTTAATGGGTGCTTGTAACCAGCAAGTCTCGTACCTGAGCTTTTATGAGGAAAGCGAATGTAATACTGTCATTTGAGAATGTATTTTGTCGGAACAAGAAACACCTAAACAGTGACTTTTTTCGAAGTACTAAACTACAAAATATAATAAAACTCCTAGAAGAATTATAGGTGTGTGATACTGTGCAACATGTGATTACGCATTCTAGTTAATGATATATCTAAGTATATATAAGGATTCTAGAAAAAATGCTTACTTGGTTTACAATAAAAAATTTGAGTTAATGTTAATATTATTAATATCGCAGAGAGAATTCGTTGTACATTCTTGATGATGTTCTGGCTCCAAGTAGAAAATTTCCAGAGACAGAGGTGTGATGTTGAGTTTCAATTCTCCCCATAAATTATTATGAATTTTCAATTATTATTTCTCGAATATTCTTGTTGCCGTAGAAAATAAAAAAGTAAGCACGGGTTCGAAATGGCGTGCTCGAGCAATTCAATGCGTTGCAGTGAAACACAATAGGAATATTTCAATAGAGTTACAAAGTCAGGAACCAAAACAAAGTGATGTATGAACTACTGCACTGCAGAAAAAATTGGGTTATCAGGACCGGCGGAAGGGGCTTTTGACCGAAATTTAAAAAGTTGCGCAGGAAAGTGCAAGGTCTGTGGCTAATTTCGTATTCGACGTGTTGTGGACCGGATTGTCAACCTTCTGCCTGCATTGCTTACACGATTCAATACCTGGACTTGTACCGATAATTTCACACGTAATATGTTTCATTGTTCGTTACATTTGACATAGTTGAATTGTAAATAACCCCGCTATTAACTCCGCATAACACGAATAGTAATTTTTGCATTTTTAAATTTTACTCACGCCATTTTTGCTTTTCTAAAATTAATACGCGACCTTCCGTTCGTACGCCATATTTGTCCATCCTTAAGTTCGACATTCATCATTTTTTTTCGCTTTTTCACTTGGCTGCATACACTTCAACATAAGGTACAAGGTTGATCTTCTTGAGAAATACACTCCGTTTACAAAATAGTTTCTGTTAGCGTGCGATCACTTTACGTGCCTGCAAACATGAGATTCGCTTCCCCCGAGCTGGACTTCCAACACTTTTGTCATAGACTCACACGCCTATGTTATTATACAATTACGGATTATTATTATTCTGCGGAATGTTCAAACCTAACGTTTCGCTTCCTCTCTTATTTGTTATTGGCGAGATGAACCACATACCGAAGATGTACTCGTAATTTATGATATTCGCATCGAAGAAAATGTAATCAGCAGGACATGGTGAACTTATTCTCTGCTGCAATTAAAAAAATACACTGTAAACTGTAGTTGCAGTACAGTTGTAGTAGAGATTATTTTTAACCAATATCATCTTCAAGACGTGCGTCACATACCTGCACGATTAAGCTTATGGATTTGCTCTTGAACCGAATTCAAGGCCCACGTTTAGTTCTCTCTTTCCGTGTGGAAACTTCGAAAGAATTTTGAGCACAATGGAAGCAAACTTATATAAAGTTTTCTGTGCATACTTTAATGTATTCAGATGCTGGGGAAAACCTCAGAATCACAAAACGGCTGTTATTGTGGTAGTTCGAGGGAACATTTTGTTCAATTACCCCTTCCGGTTGATTCGAATTCATCCTTTTTCGTAGTGTACAAGTACTGCGAACAATACATTTATCTGCCGACTTGTCATTAAACTGCCGACATTAAATACCAAGTACGAAACCCTAAAATTGACGTTAAATCTTTTTACATACCTCAATGGCCGATTTAAAAAAGGCCGTTTCGTACCTGGAACCACAGCCATAAAACTAACAGCTCCATTACATCAGATGTGAGAGACCACTTGGTGTATTTTATTATCGCGAATTCATTATTAATGGCCTTAATAAATTCTTTTTATTCGAGATTTAATTTATTTCCGCCCAATGATATCAGTGAACCAGAGTTTCCTCTGATTTGGTAAAAAATTTTGATTCACTGCATCGTAAACTTCCACGTGGTTTTCGAGAATTGCATTTAGATTTTTCCTTAAGCTTCTCATGTTGTCTGCACGGCATCGTTCTTAAGCAACAACTTCCAAAGCAAATATTTATAGATTGAGCATACGTGGCAAACTAAACTTTAAACTTTGCGTGGAAAGCTTGCAGCTTACAGCTGAACAAAATTGTCATGATCAAATGGTTTCAAACTAGACCTTACGCGAGAAATATAATTAAAACTAATTACATAAAGTAATTTCCTCTACATGCCATAAATTCCTGCAATCACGAACGACACAGAATGTTTGAACGAGATTTTATGTATATGTATGCGGCACACTGAGAAGAGTTTCAAGCACTCCTGTGGGTTCCGTGTACGGCCCAATCGTAAATTCATGTGTTGCCTTGTGTAGGCTTTTAAAGCGTTTGGGACCAACCATTAAACCAAAAAATGAGGCAGGATAGAATAAGACGATAATATTGCAGGAATAGTACAAATTTTGCGACAACTACAAGGAGGCTTAAAGCTGGCTTAAATAAATAAATAGATTCGTAGTGATGTTTTAAAAAAGTTAAGGATGTTTTAAGAGTTTTTTTGACTCCTCTCTCCTTTCAATATGAATACCATTATTTTTTCTGGTTAACCGGATGTATCCATTCACGGTCAAAAAAATTAAAAGGTCCGTAAAGTAACATATCTTCTCTACAACTTCTTCAGGACATTGTCGACGTGATGAATGTAGCATAGTCTTGTTCTCTTTCCACATCTAACCAATCCATTCTTAAGCGAAGTTTGACTAGGTGACGGTGAGAAGTAAATTCAAACGTTGAATTAACCTTCTCAATATTTTCTCATAAGTTGGGGTTTTTGGTGTAATGTAATAGAGATGCTTATAAACCAGACCCAACTGTTGAATTCACTTGATACTTCAAATGCATGTAACTTTACTTTTTTGTTCAGGATGCCTAGACATAAACGAGCGATGGGTGGTGAAGTTTGTTCTTTGATCAAGTCACAGGAAAATTAATCAACTCTTTCAATAGTTTTTCTTCGCTTCCTTTTCCCTGTTAGCTATTATTTGCAGTTGAATAATGTCTCGAGGTCGTTCTGTCGTCATCATGAAACTTCGATTACCGCGGACGTAATCATCCAGATGATGAAGAAATGTTCTCCAATTCACCTGTGATCTCAGGTATCTAAGTGATTTCAGAATGACTCTCACGTGTTCTCCCGTAATGATTATAAAAAGTCGGATTGTGTCAACAATTATTAATTTAATGCACCCCAAAACCGGATTCGAAGTACGACTCGTACATAATTAATGTGATAGGTAAGGTAGTCTAAATGTCTAAGAATTAGTGGTTTTCTTAACTTCATGTAGGAAGGAGACAAAGCAAACAGACTTGAGCATCAAAGAAAATTATTCCTCAAACGAGAAGAATAACGTAGTTGGGTTTCTATTTCAAGTCAGTACGTTTATGCCCGAAATAAAAAAGTCCATGGAGGATGATACTCAGAACTTGACTGTGGTCTACGTGGAAGCGAAAGTAAACGCTTCTGTCTTATTTGGAAATTTGAATTGTAATTACGTACACGTTACAATTCGAAAACATCCAATAGAACAACAAATGAAACGGCAGAAAACTTTATATCTTAGCGATTAATAAATTTTGTTTTTCTAGCAGAACATTTCTGCAACTCTTTGCAAAACATTTTAAAAACACAATCTCTGTTCAATAAAGCGTAACACCTAATTTAAGCACAACATTCATTACACGGAAATTCACTGCAGTTTTTATTAATAAACTACCCAGCTGAACAGCAAATGTTTTGGTCTTGTAATACCTTTAATCAGAAGCCATCGTTTTACTTCAAATAACACATTAATTACTGGTATAATTAAGTCAAAATCACAAACTCTACTTGAAGCAGTTCGTGATTGAAAGAAATAGAAAAGAAATTACAAGCAAGTTGTAAATAAAATAAAACACAAAAAGAGTTCAACTGTACGTCTCGACCAGAGCACCGTGAACGCATAAATCAAAGTGTAATGTTAATGATCGTTTCTCATACAAAGTTACCTTAAGTTTAAAATTTAATTGTTTGCTGTACAGAGATCAGGGCGCAAATGCAATATAACTCTAATCAATCAATAATCCGGCGTGACCCTTCATGCAGATTATAAATCAAAAGAAGCAAGAAAATGCCGATAAAGCTATTCGGTTTTCATAAATTTTCATTACATTCCTTACATTATTGCTGATGTGACCCGAAAACTATTTTGCGTCTATGGACACTACTAAATAGGCTGAGTAAAAAAGGGGGGTAAAGAATGACAAGATCCAAATTTGAAAAACCCTATTTAAATTCTGTAAACTTGTCACGTAGCGACTAATCATCTGAAACTATCGTTAACTTAGATGAATATTAGTATCCCATTCAAACTATCTGGTAAGTCAATCTGTACAAAAACACATAGGTCAAATGGCAGGGAAATGAAACAAATTCATGTACCTAGTCATTAGACATGCCTGTGCATCTGTTCTTTCGACGCTATGGAATTCTTCAAAATCCAATTTTTAATTTTTCCTAAATCTAGAAGCGCGATATTCCTAGACTAGGGAATAAAAAAAAATTCAAAAAGTTATTTCGAATGACTTTCAATCTCGTGGAACAGGAGTTGGTTGCGGTATTTTCCGAACAAATCATTATAATCGTTTAAGAATTATCAATGGTTCATCCGCGGCTTTAAGTACAAATTTCAAGGCTTGGAAATATTAAAATACCATTTATGCTTTGTTAGACTTGCAGTCCGACCGAGAAATCCGAGTTTCTTCTATTCCATTTACTGTGACAGTTAACAAGTTAATTACTTTCGGGGATACGATCCCGTCAAAGGACATCTTCCAAAGAAAAACAGCTCCCGGTGTACCCCCAAGGAGTGATTGTGTAATGATAATTCTCTACAATTTCAGAACCGCCTGGGAAACGCAAAACCCCAGAAGGAGAAGAATGTCGGGTATGACCGACCTGGTCAAACACCTGAAGATTAACATATTTCCTGAGATATCCGTATCGGGGACAGGAAAACCGTAGGTACTAAAGCAAACGATTTAGAATCTATTTTAATGAAGTCGACATTTAATTGTCACAGGTCGCAAAGAACGTTACAGGAAGTTGAGTTAACTTGAGTGTGGTGTCTTGACAAGAGCTCAAGTTGAAACGGGAGAAGTATCCATTAAAAGATGAGAGATATGAAAACTTCCATTATCCATGTAGTATTAATTCCACGCAATGTCGTATGCAAGAGAATGTATTAAAGGATTTTATTACTATTCCATAGGAAAACCTCTTACGTTAAGACTTAACGGAGACTACTTGGGAAAATAACAAACTTGTAGCAACAAACAACCCCGTCATTAAGTGGAAGTATCAAAGTACCAGTAACAAAATAATGAGCTTAAAAATAAGTTCCTCTTTTCACGTCTTCACGTTAAGAAAAATTAGTAGCCTCTATTTGTACTTGAAGATTTGAGTCGGTTTAAATAATCATTGTTACGCAAGTAGTGCTTCTTGTTAAGAGTACCTTACTTTTCCTATTCTTTATTTGATTAATGTTTAGATACAAAGCGAAAAACGACAATGAACATCGATTTAATCATCTAGTGAGGATTTGAATTGTTTGGTATTTTGAAAATTAAACTGATTCATCATCAATCAAAGTTCTATGAAGGGCGTCTGTTGTCCTCTTATCTTCAGGTACACCCGAAGGGAATTTAAGTAGCATCTTTGGAGGAAACTCCGACTATATAATTGTGCGGTCGTTTAGGAGAAATTGAATTTAGAAATTCAAGACCCGTTGTATAATAGGACCCGGTCGAACTTTAATGAGAGTGTAACGGAGGTTCAAATGCTTTTTTAAACAAATACAATATACCGATTTTGTTACTCGACACAAGAATAACACTTGTGTCGAGTCGAACTACACTTTGGGACTTTGTACTCGTACCCGAGAAGGCGATTCAACCGTGTTCGTCAATTAAATTTCAATTTAATAAACTTCGGTTACTTCATACGTACGTTTTGTGTTTTGCAATGTGTTTGGTGTAATGAAATTTTATTTTTTGAAAACTGCCACTAACGACCGTGCAATTAAGCCCTCAAAAGTTTTGACCCGCTCGATTTCACATTCTGCCCTGCCCTGTTTTGTGTACCTTGTTTAAAACTCACGTGTTTTATAGCTGTAAACTCTACCCAACTTTCACAGTTTATAACCCTTGTTATCCAATTTCCGATCTGACCTATTTGCGTTCTGTTCAACTCGGACAAGGCAGAATCATCTACAATGTGCTTTTCCCTATGAGTTTCAAATCAGACAACAAATCCTTTGACATATTTTAACCACCTACCTGAATTTACCTGCGTAGATTTTAATATTATTGACCTGCGCAGCTGATATCTGAATTTATCTGCTTGCCTTGTTTCGTACCTTGTCAAACAAAGTCACAAATAAATTGGCAGGACATTTCAACCAGCGATTTGATTATCGACATTTATTTAGTTCACACAAATAATCAAATATCACTGATCGATCACTATTGGTAAAATTAATTTTCCGGCTTCCGATAAATTTAGCTAATGCGGAATCCCAATCAGGTCAAGAGTGACCGGTTTTTATGTTCTACTTTTTGGAGTAAATAATTTAAAAAGAAAACAACGAGTCCAGGGTAAAAGTCAAATGACAATATCATTTTCGATGAAAGTCAACTGGAATCCACGTCAAAACAGAATGAATTGGAATTTATTAAACAGATTTTATTTATGTGAAACACAAATCAAAATGAATGTGTAGGCTGGAAGCGGGGTAATTCATTCAAAAAATATATTGCCCTGTGTCTAGTCCGCTTACGGTAGGCTTTCTCACGTCCTTAAAGTAGTTCCGTAAGTCTAAATTATCTCTTACTAGTAGTCCACGAGAACGGCTATATACAAAACGGGTATATAAAAACAGATACTATATACAACGAGTTATAATTTCATTGTTTTGCTGCTCATAATGTTCAGAATGTTTTGCTAACTAATTTATTCCTCTAGGTCCATTAAATCTTCTCCTGTAATTCGCTTTCCTTGAATACAAAACGAATCTCACACATCACCTATTTTCTTCTGTTTACCCAAATCAAATAATTTTCTCGCAGAGTCAATATTAGAACAACTAATTACGCATTTCGTGCAGGATCGCAAGGTCGAACTAAAACTTACGTGAGCAAATTTTTACAATTAATCATCCACCTTTGTCGATTTTCACAATGATAAATCCAGTACTTTTCATTCTGACAGAGAGTGAGAGAAAATGAGGATTCCTGACTTACACGTAATTTCTGACACAGTCATGACTATATGTATCCCTAAGTAAGTAACCATCTTTTTAAATATCGTGAAATATCAACCATTACCTGATAGTACAATTCACTTTATGCCTAGTGATTTGCAGCGATAAGGTAATAAGGTGAAAAAAGCGCAGAAAATATTGAATAAAATCTTGGCAAACTAATCCTTTTCTTTTAGTAAATTAAAATACATTTCATTCAGAGTGAAATTAAGGTACTAAACAAAGCGGTAGACAAAACCTTGAGACCCCGAAAATTTCAAATTCAAAAAGAAGCTGCTGTAAACTTGAATTGCCCATATCTGTTCTTTAAATATCACATCTCATATAATCCCGGAACAGATAAATTATGAATAGTTATACTAAAACCATAACTACTCTTTGATGTAAAGCTCAGGTTTTTATTTAATGCGCAATACGATATTTTTTATTAGACGAAGATCCTCCTGATCATTGATTTTTGGAGACATAAAATACACAGCAACAATATAAGACGTACAAAAACATTCACCGCAACCCTGGCACAAACTGGAAAAGTAAAAAAAAAAAACAAATTCATTTTACTTTAGAACGAGTGAAGCGAAAAGGAATTTCAATGAGGTACATGGAACTATCAGCAGAATCCTTCAGGTAGCATTGACATGTCTTGGAAGGAGTTCCCATCGTGGAACTGCTACTTTGCCAGGCTTCCAGGCACAGGTCCTCGTTACTAATATTCTCACACACGAGAATCACTTCGGTGCTGAGGTTTTGTAATTCGCTGCTGGAACCATTACCCACCAACTCTATTGTCCTCATCCTTTTCAGTATATTCGGTCGAAGCAAAGCACCTTCAAATTCCATTACGTTCACCTTTTTGCTTTCGAATTCGGACATATTATCCTCTTCGGTGGGGGGTAAAAGTTCGCCATCTGTGCTTTCGCTCGTTTGCAAACTCTCTGCGAAAATCGTTTCAGATTCCTCATCCGACAAGATTTTGTCCTTTACTTTTCGCTTGACGAAAACCTCGCATATACTAAATTTGTTCAAAACATTTGACACCTCTTTTTTGTCTTCTCCAAACTCGCATTTCGAACTGAAGTGTCTTTCGCTCACCTTATTGAATATTTCTTTGCAAACTCTTACATTATTTTCTTCGTTCTCAGAGTAAATGTCGGATTTCAGGAGCGTTTTTGAATCGTCGTCATACATGATATTATTTATCTCCTCGCTTACGGACATAAGTAAATTATCCAAATTTGTTTTGCTTAAACTTTTAGGCTTATTAATTGAAATGTGCTCTTTCAAGATGGTTTCGTTGTCGCTGTATTTAGATGAAATCAGTTCAAGTGTTGGAACGGTGGAGGACCCTCCAAACGATGACACGGGAGACAGGTTAGACGTTCTGTGACTATTGACAGATTCGTTCCAACATATTTTGTGCAGACTGTCGTTACCCTCTTCTTTCGTCTTGCAATTTATGCAAGAAGTGTAACAGAGCAATGGGTTGTAATCCAACCGAGGCAGACCGTTGTAACTGAAGCACTCCAATTCCGAAGCGTCCGACTCGAACCCTTTCATCCTAATTATCTTGTTCGAGACTCGTTTCAGTCCTCTCTCTTTAAGGCTTATTCCTTTTTTGTTATGAGGAAAGACACATGTGTACGAATCAGATATCACTCGAATGTCCGATTCACAAAATTCACTGGATAACACACCTGTCATCGAGTAAGCTTCCCTGTTAACGGCACCCGTCCTTCCATGTGGCTTTTCGCATTCGTCTAGAATGGATTTCAAATTATACTGTTGCATTCGATCTCCTTCGCAACTTTCTTTCATTTCGTACCAGTCGTTGGCTTTGGCCAGTATCAGTTTGATTTGGTTTTTCGTTTTTTCCCATGCCAGATCTTCAACTATTTTTTTTTGTTCTTCCTCCAAGAAACACACGGTTCCCCCGATACTTAACTCGGTGTTTGTTGATGCTTCTGTGTTATGGCCGTTCACCTGTATCGACTTGGAGGAGTATGTGGTCACATCGTATTGACAGTTTACATCTGATGTCTTCGAAGACTTGCGTTTGCTCTTCGATTTGCTATGGACGACATTCGATGTGCAACTGCTTTTCGCCGTTTCGATTTTGTTCTTGTCTGTCAACGATATCGATTTTCTTTTCTTGTTCATAAGCAAGAAATCGTCTGCACCACTCTCGCAGTATCCAGATGGTAACCTCTGTGGAGATTTACTGTCTCTTACCTCTAATTCCTCCGACTTTCGGTACTTATTCAAGTTTTTAAGGATTTTGCAAGGATTCTTAGAAAATTTGGCCTCCCTCCTGTGTTTTCGTGGGCGGGCATCGATATCTTCGATATTTAAGTAGTCATTAGAAATTGGTACTGGATCACAAATTGCAGTTTCTCTCTCGCTCGAGATTTTTTGGATTTTCACCGATTCGATTTCGGAACTCTCAACTAGTGGCAATTGATTTGTAGAATCATCCGAAGGAACTTCTTCGAAGAGCTCATCGAGAAAAACTGTGACACAAACTTTTTTCTTAAGGATATCTGTGTTGTGCGGCATTTATAATGATTTATTGATTTCATATGGGGTAGAGATCCTTTCGTCTTAAAAAATAAACGGTAGACATTAGGTTTCTAATCTTAAATCAATAAATTTGTTTCTCCTAAGTGGTAATTTTTTATAAGTAAATTGTTATTAGGAAATTTATGTAATGAATCTATGACAACTACCTGTCAAAATAAATAATTGTTACCTGACCTAAATCAAGGCACAGTGCAAACCACATACAGTATAAGAAGGCCAAAGAATTATCATCTGAATGGCGTCCATTACCATAAAGTGATTAAGAGTCAGAATAAAGGATTTTTAATACGCACCACCTTGAAGTACCACGGGAAATATTACAGAGAGATTCCTTGAAAATCTTAGGTGAGAGTCGACGTTGTGGTAAGTGCATGGTAAAACAATTGCACTATATCTGTGCAAATACTAATCTCAAGTTACCAAGAGGTAATTAACCGACTGTACCCTCAAGTAAACCTGCCACTAGATATAATGAGACCTTGATAGGTGTCAATGGTGTTGTTTTTATTGTTTTTAAGCTTAAAATACCATAAAGTTAGTTATTACCTCCAATCAAAGGTCAAGTTCAATACTATAAATTTTTTGAAGATTACCGAGTTCAATGCATTTTTTTGTGACCAAAAAACCAAGGAATTCATTACGTACTACAATCACCTATTCGAGAGCAATGACGAAACCCTTGTGTTTACTCAGCAATTAAAAACACGAGACGGATTTCTTGCTTGTGAGTCAATGAATGTCACATTACACAAATCTAATTTTAAAAGATGGAACTCAATTGTAAATGGTTTAAACCACGTTTGTTTAAGGAAAGATGAGGTTACTATTGGCTGTTGTGTTTTCCCTGCAATTGCTTGTTAGATGTTAAGGGTAAGGAGCAACTTCAATTTTTAATTAAATGGTACGGTAAAAGTATTTATGAGTAAATCATTCAAGCTTACACCTCAATCAGGAATGACTGAATACTATATTGGTTTGGAAAGGGGAAGCGTTGCACTAATGAATAATTGAATGCTCATCTGCATTTATTAATAAGGAATTTATGTGTTTACTTTTGTGTATTTTTTTTAACAATTTTTACTTCAGATACTAAAAAGCCGGATCTAATTAGGACAGCTCTAATGTCATGGTGCTTTCAGAATCAATCAGATATCACTAAACCATTGGTTGTGGAACATCTTAGGATTTGTCGTCAAAAAAGTCTACGTGAAGAAAAGGCATGCTAGCAAATACTTCAAATGGGTTGATGTCAGGCTGTTAGAAATAAAATTAACGATCGAGTTTTACAAATTATTTGTACTTTTATTCTGTTCTAAACGACAATTTTCATTTATTAACGCAGCTTCAACTAAGTAACTGTTGGAAAAGCTATCTGGCGAAAATTTTTTTAAAATATATCAAATTAACAAAATGTGAACGTAAATGTACAAAACTCAGCAGTGTGTCTGAGAAGTGTTCTGAGTAGACAGTAAACAAAATTTGTGTACAAGAACTGATTATTATTCTGAGACAATAAAACACAAAGCTTGCGTATGACAGTAATCAGCAATTAAATATCTGGCAAGTGTCACAAATCCAAATGCAATTAAATATCCAGTTTTAAATTGTAAACGTACAAGTGAGATATAAAAGAACCAATACAAATCTCAAACGAATTACAATGAAGAATGTAATGTAAATAATGACCAGTGATGTTTGCAATAATGCATAAGACAATTAGATTTGAACAAATACTGCGACAATTAAACCATTGTATCCAAACCTGTTTTTAATTCTTTTTACAATTTTTTTGTTTGTTAATATATATGGAGTGTTAAACGATTCGGCAGTAATTTTCTCTTTTAGTCGGACCAAAAAGGTATGTTTCGATTTTTACTGAAAGGTTTACAAACAATTTTTACTTCTGAATTGTTTTTTCGGAACGCATAACTTTCCCCGCAGCCTTCGGGATTTAAAAATTTTGAATCCATGAGGTTTTGTGCGGAGATTAGAATTGAATTATTTTCCCAGAGTTGAGCAAACAGCAACGAAAATGACGGTTGAAACTATTCTATCATACTTTTATCACAAAGCAAGGTTGCGTCATTGAGCTTGTCTATACACGCAACTACACGCATAATTTGTCATTCCGTTTTAGAATTACCATAATATGATCATGTAATCTGATGTTTACGATGCGATCTCCCTCTGCGCAAACTACTGAAATTAGACTTTATTGATTTTTCTTGAACACAATTGATACGGGTACTTCAGATAAAATTCATATGGTGAGATTTTAGTATATATAAAATTCGTAACTGTTAACGTCATCAAGGAGGCAGGTGACGAATTGAATTTTCCATTGGAATTCAGAAAGAATGGAACTTTGTTTATTTTCAATGGGCTGATATTTATTGTAACATCGATTGGTGCTAATCGCTTTCAGCTGTAGGTAAGCGTAGGGCTTTTATCATCTCCAAACCTCCATCAGTACTATTTACCTAAGACAATTTCATTTCCGCTTGGAATTGGATCTTCAATGTTGAAAAATTTACCGATACTGAAAATGCATTTCCCGACCATGGCAAAGGGCTTTGAGAATAGAAAACCCGGTTTTCCCGTATAATTTGAAAAATAATTAAAATTCCAGACCTTAACAGAGCAAGCCGTTATTCCGAATTTCCAGCTTTGGCATTTCGGTTGCCGAATTCTTCTGACAGATTTCAATAGCTCAGTAAACTTTTAAGGAAGACAGCACAATGTCGAGGTGCCGGTCAAATAAACAGCCTTATCCTATTTATACAACCGTGTTATGCGGGAATAGCATTCCGACTCATGTTGGATACCGCCCAAGAGTCCCCGAATATGTTATGGACCTTCTGTCGTCGTACCCGAAGCCGGAAACTCCGCCGGGCACCATGAAGGCAAAACTAATACAAACTATGTTCAGAGATTCGGAAGCTCAGACAGATCCGTATGTGGTCGATATCGCCGAAGGAGTTAACAAAGGGCTAGAAATTTTGACCTTGGGTTGGCTCTCATGGAACCATGGCCTACCTGCAGGCATTAATGAGATACAAACGATTGAAAGAGCTCGACAAAAGAGAGCCTGGGAAGCTGCTCTTCCGCTTCCTTTTGACAATAACACCAAAGAAATACGTAAGATGATCATAGAGGCCATAGAAATTAACGAGTGGAACTATCGTGAGCAAGTGATAGCAGCTATGTGCTCGCTCCGAATGGAACTAGCACAAAAACTCCTAATGGAGAAAAGAACAGAGAGCAAACTCAAATACGAGATAAGACTCAACAAATACATTGAGATAAAGAAAGAAGAAAAATATAAAAAAATTCACAAGCTTAGAAGTAATTTTAATAGAGAGTTACGCAAACTCACGTGCACAAGAAAGAAAATCAACAAGAAATATCACAGATGGGATATAATACGACAATTCACGGATAAAACATCCGAAATGTTTGCTCCACAATTGCGGTTTGGAGAAAACCCCAGGCACTGGCATGAGAAGATACCTGAAAGATGCAAATTCTGGGCAGCTTTCAATAAAATAGAAATTATGCATCATACGCTTGCCGATATTCCCACCGTCCTTTTGCCCGCGTTCGATTACCACAAAAAAGCATTGCCCAGAATTAATACCAGTGACCTTTGTGTTAGGTCCACCAAATGGACGGAACAAAACTTAGAGGTGCTACACGAAGATCTGAGGAGTATACGATTTAAGAGAAACAAATCCACAGAGCCCTGCTATCTCAAGAAAAGAGTAAAAGCCTTCGGAAATGATTCCGAAACACCTACGGTGACGGGAATATCAGACGAAGAGGAAACATCGTTTCAAGCCTGTCTTTTCCTCCAAAAAACAATTAAAGGTCGTGCTATACAGGCTGTTATGTTCGAAGGAAGAGTAAAATGCCAGGAACTGATAGAGGAGTTAAAGAGTACGCACGCTTTGCAGGGCCACTTGGAAGATGCGAATGGACAGGCGAGGCGAAGAATTTACGGTTTACAAAGGCAGGCTGAGATGCATCATTTGCACGAGAAGAAAAAGAATGAAATACTCTCGGCTCTCGAGGGTAAAACAACGGGGGATATGCTGGATTTCTTGTCTAAGGAATTACTAAGACTTCAGAATGAAAGAATGACACACGCGATGGCTCTAATGGCAGACCAGGAACGCCATAAAAGAGAAGCCGCTGAAGCAGGCAGAAGACAACTGGAAGAACAACGTAGGAGAGAACACGATGAGATGTACAAACAAGTGGTAAAGATGTATCAAAACACGGTCCATTCCTACCTTGACGACATTTTTATAAAAAACAGGATGTGGCTTGCACAACGCGAAGCAAGGGAATACGTGAATAAAATGGCAAAAAAAATAGACGAGGCAGCAGTAGCATCAAACCTATTGCCAACATTTACATGTACTGACGACCTGAGGGAGGAGGAAATAATAGCCGACCTCATTCATAATTTCGCACTGCCTGAAGTGGAAAAACAAATGGTGAGGAAAAGGCTCAAAGACAAACAGAGGAACTATCTCAAGGTGTGTCACGATGAAGTCTTCATGAACATAGAGAAACTCGTTCAAGGAGCAAGGACTTCCACAGGAGAACTCATTCCCCTGCCCAGGGCGGGTAAACACAAAATTCCACCACAGGTTAGAGTAAAATACAGGCAGCTGAAACGAATGCACGAGTCTAGTTCTTCGACTGATTCGGCAACTTCCAAGTCTTCGATGGAATCAATTATCAACGAACAGTTTCTGATACCCGAAAACGTGACCAAGCCTCAACCACCAAAGGTACCAGATAAAGAAATATGGTCATCAGGTTTCTCTAAGCAAGATGTCATACTCGAAAATGGAGAAAGCGATGTACAAAATTAGCTAAATATATTGTTATCGTATGGTGATTAAAAGAAAATACTTATACCCCTCACGAGCACTAATTGAATATTACGTAATTAAATGAAGACACAAATGCGCTCGTATACCCACATAAAGAGTACAAGTCACAACTCTAAGGATAACCTCAAAAACAACTTGATGGAAACAAATCTCTTTTATTACATAATTGAATATTTACACTTTTTAAATAAATTCTTTTAAATAATTCATAATTTGTGATAAAAACTTATTCCTAATTGTCCCTAGAACTAGTAGGTTCATCTAAATTCAGTCTCACATACATAAAATTATAATTTATAATTGTTCCCTGCAAAAAAAGAGCAATAAAATATTTTACACCACAGGAACAAGTTACTAACTTGTTTTGATACTTCACTTTCAACTGAACATTATCAATTATAACTGTAATTATTTATAAAATAATTGCTTTATTTTTGTGTGATGAAGTAGAACATGCAGGTAAGTACTCCCACACTCAACCATTACAATATGCAATTTTCTTCTGATAATTTTAGTTTTCAAAAACTAATTTTGCCACTGATTTTTATTTGAAATTAATTGTTGAATAGATGAGAAAAAAACTTTTATAAAATTTTTGCAAAAAACAACAGAGTACATTTGAAACACAGAATAACTTACAAATAGTTTATATCACATATCACTGTTTTTTCTTATCAACTAAGTCTGTAACAACATTATTTAATTTTGTTGAGAATTCACTGAAAGAGAATAGCGAATTGACCCTTTCCCTTCCTTTTTCCCCCAATTTACTACATAAACTTTTGTCAAACACAAATTTACTCATTGCATCTGCAAATGCTGGTGGGGTTGGAGGACATAGAAAACCAGTTACTTCATTCTCGATTGTTTCTGTTGGTCCACCTGAGTTCACTGCAATGACAGGTTTGCTCATGTACATGGCTTCAATAGGAACAATACCAAAATGTTCATTTGAAGGTGTGTAAATCAAGCAAGAACACATTTTTAACAGTGATATTTTCTCTGCATCACTCATTGATCTTAAGAATGTTACATGTCCTACTAAATCTAAATCTTTCACCGCATTTGATAATTCTTCAAAATACTCAACATTTTCAGTGACTCTTACATCATAACCCCCTGAGACTATTAAATGCACCTTGTCCCAATCAGAATCACTAATCAAAGCTTTTAATTCTGATAAAGCATACAAAGCTAAATTTAAGTCTTTCTTCCTTTCATAACGATTAATTGACAGAAAACAGGTATTGCCTTTCTCGAAAATACCTTTGAGACCTTTGGGCACCACAAAGTCATTAGCAGAATCAAAAAATGACATGTTCAATGATGGATACAAAATATCTGGACACTTTTTTATTCTTTGGAATGTGTTTTGGAATACACCTGCTGTGAACTTACTATTCACAAAAATATGAGTAGCACTTGCTGTGCTAATTTCTTCCAACCAATTAAGAGGTACTCTGTACATTGCTTTAAGGCACCCTTCCGGTTGACTTAATAACTGATCCGGAAAGTGACAGTAGAAAATTACACTTTTTATTCGCAGTCTCAAAATTGGAACGGCCACAGAAACTAAATCGCAAAATGCAACATCAGGAATAAATTCGCTGCAGAATATGACGTAAAATGCTGCATAGATCATTCTCAGGTAGGCCATAAGTGCATAAAATCGACCGAATATACTTCTTGGTATCCAGTTCCCAACAACTGTGACAGGTATCTCTCCATTCACCGTCTCCTCGAAAGCTCTATTCTTATCGTGGTGAGTCGTTACTATATTTACCGTGTTTCCATATTTTTTTAGAGCTAACGCTGCATCTACAACCAGTCGTTCAGCTCCTCCAATGCCCAAATCGGGATGCAGAAATGTGACACGTGTCATAGCTGTCCACAATAGCAAGACTTAAGCGAAAACCCCTATAAAACGATTCGCCGAACAAAACTCAACACGTTAGTTAACTTCACACAACACGGCACGTGCACAGGGCAGCCAACATTGAAGTGATAGTGGAAAAATTTCCTTTCTTTCCAAGTTACCGGCACAACAATCTAACAGATATCCTAAAGAATTGACTAAAATTCAATAGAGAAATGCTAATTCTACAGTTTTACCTACGCCTAATTTTCACTACTTCCTAACACAGAGTTTCGTCAGTTTTCCAAAATGAACACATAGAAATTAATTGGTTGCACATTCTAACTGAACAGAGGAGAAATTTTTTTAAAATACTCAATATTTAAAATTTATGCCGTAATATGGTGTTGTTACTATTCGCGTCGGTATTTTTTATTTCCCTATGATCAAAAAATTGGGAGTCAAAGGAGGTAGAAAGTCTACGTATGGACAAATAAACCTTCAAAAATTCAGCAAAATAGTAACCAGAAAGGTATACCGCGTGTCTATTTTAAAAACAATTAACTCTAATGGAAATGGAACAGCTAGCCTTTTTTTTGGTTCGAAAGAAATAAATTTACACAGGCTCATTTCAATATGACGTATCATGCAAACTTTGCACAGAGAGTTGTATTTTAATTAGTTTTCTTCTGCTGGACTTCACCCCCGGGTTGATCATAACACTACAAGTTTTGAAAATGTTTTGGAAAGTTTATATTTAAAGTCTCACAAATGGAAATTTCTCGCAAATGAACTACAGTTAAACTTTGAAGGTGATTTACTTTCTTAATAAAATCTCCAAAATGGAGTTAGTATTGTTTCTCTGACATATTTACTTGTTGCAATCTCACACATTAACCGTAGCTTAACCATAAAGTACAATTTAAAAAGGACCCTAAATGTATTGTGAGAGCAGTACCTCACGTACTGTTTGAAGTATGACAAAGAGTATTTCACTCAATTCTAATGTGTGATTGACTTGATTACAACGACAACATTTATTTGTCTCGCAGACGGACTTCCCTGATGCCTCAATATGAATAATTCTATGCGCAAATTCATGACATCTCGAGACTTAAAGGAATGCGCCATTTGCGGCAGAAGATTCACGGAAGATAGGCTTAAAATACATGAAGCTGTTTGCCAGGCAGTAACAGCAAAAAAGAGGAAATTGTTTGATGCTGCTCGGCAGAGAATTTGTGGTATGGAATATGAGAAAAACACTAAAGCAGGAGTCAGTAAACCGAAAGAAGGCAAATTAAATGTTAGTAAAATCAGATAGTCAGTTTCAGAAATTAAAACAAACTTAAATAGGAATAGTCAACTTTATATATGAAGGCGTAGGTAAGATCAAAAATCATTTTAGACGACCACATGTGCTGTCATTGGATACAAACATTTTTACAATTGAAATCCCTGAGGAACACCATACCAGAAAAGGACATAAGTACCAGTTAAGGAGAAACATTCTGAAAAGAAGACTCATAACAATCCGTCAACGGCTAGTGTACACAAAACATGTAGCTCTGCTTCCTACACATTCTTTGTTTTCTTTGTGTTCCATCCACTACATATTATATGTCCTTTACACGTCTACCATCAGTTAAAACGAACAAAGGAGGATTTATTAATTGTGTTCTGATACGGTCTCCAGTCAATTATTAATTTATTGCATGACAATCTAACCATGTTCTCATCTCATTCACGTATCCTAAAATGATCCCGTGCTAAAAGAAGACTTATACTGATACTAAAAATCTATGAAAAACCATGGAAGCAATCTCGTCCAATACAAATAGACGACTAATCGTCCTTGATGGGTTTACGACTTAACACAAATGCTATGCCTCGTCTTTTTCCAGCTGTTGTTGAGTTCATCTCGGGAGATCACAAGTCCGATTATTACTTTATAAACCAAAAAAAGTATATTCGAGAATAATAATATGTGTACAATAATATTAAAATACCTTCTTAGGAAGAAAAGAAATTAATAGCTTTATCCGAGTGCTCAACGTCTGAAACGCCTTTGTAGAAATTTTATATCTTTTTCTCCAGACATGTAAATTTATTTTTGCAATCCTTGTAATCTTGGTCTGTGTGCACGGCGCACTTGAATTAAGGTTCAAGGACAATTATTTCAGATTTAAGAAGTCGAATTTTACAACTCTAAGACTTTTCCGTAAAATAACATCAGGTGGCACATGTCCTGAGTGAATGTGCTTTAATTAGTACAATAATCGGACAGGTTTACAACACGGAGGTTTATTCGGCGGACAATACGTAGGTGGTAAAGTTGGAAAAAATAAATGCTTTATAGTTTTTATGGATGTGAACCCTTCTGAATGGGGAATTGGGAAACCTCAACACCGAATTTACTTTTGTGTAAATGTCTTTTCCAAAGGCTACTTTTCCAAAAACCTTCTGGTTTGTAATTCTAAGAATGTCTGAGACACGCGTAATCAAAAATTGAAATGTTTTTAGGATAAAACAATAGTTTCTCTACTCTTTTTCATTTATTGATTTTTTTTCAGGTGAAGGGACCCTCGGTACTGTCAACAAATTGGCGACTTAGACACGACGAATTCTTAACGATAATGAAAAAGAGTAAATCACGCGAGACGGAGGACAAAAGCTGCGGAAATTCGAGCGATTTTCAATTGGGCCCAATTCTCGATTGCGACAATTCTGTTCGATGTCCACACTGTTTAAGGAATTTCAATCCATCCGCAGCAGAAAGACACGTTCTCCAGTGTGAGAAAATGTCTGCGAAAGAAAAGAAATCCGAAATGAGTGCGCCATCATTGTCGAACGCGGTCGCTTAGGGAATCCGACTGTGTGTGGAAAAGCTTCGAACTGTTTGCCTGTAGGATCATGTGCGAGTTTATTCATTTGTGACAGTTATTCAATTTTGTTTTTTCGCATTCGACGGATGTAAATGTAAATTTTAAAATTAAATAAATTGAACACCGTGCGAGAATGCTAAAACACTGTCAGCCAACGGTTCTTTGAAAAAATACTAAAAATAATTAAAAACTTGACCGTTGAACGTTACCGTGGATCACTTCTTCTCGCGTTGAAAAACCGGCGGCAAAAACCTAACCTTGCTAATGTGAGAAAACCGATTTTACTTGTTCGTTTTGCTTTCGACGAAATATTGAAATAGGACATATTGAAAACTTCTCTTGATTTTGTAGGAGAAAACTCATCTAAAAATAGGAACCCATCACCACTTAAATGTGCAACCTTACCTTAGGCCGATTGCTCAACCAAAAACTTGGTCTCTTCCACTTCAACGAAAAGTAATAGTTTGAAAACTTTGGAATGAAATTAAATTAATACCTCAGAATGACTGCATCATACTTAGAAAAACAAAGTAAGAAAGAAAATGATATTTTAAGCAAACCAAATGCAAATATATAAAATACTTGTCTGAATTTTACTTCACTAGTTTAGAAACCCGCCGAACTTACACACACTTTTTATGGTGTGGCGACAATTCTCCCCAAGGCAAATTTTAATTTAGAACTTTCTGGGTCTACATTAAAGATGCATCTTCCAAATTCAGTTCCTAGTCTGAAAGAAGTAAGTTGGGTGTCACAAAAATCCATTACATCAGGAAAACGTATACGACTGCGTACAATACAGGATAGTAGAGTATGCAGTAGAGCATGATAGTATAATATTTTTTTATTTTTATATGCAACCAGCTCCTCATAGGTTACTATTAAATCAACAAAACATTGTTCCTATATTCACATATTATGTACAAATAACCACTGCGGGAAAATGTCTCTTTTAGTCTTTAGTTCTTTTAGTCTTATTTCAAAGCAAAAATGTAATGTGTCATTATGGTTTTACATTACAGTTTATGCTGAGGAGGAGAGTATTACAACTTTATAAAGAGTTTTTTAGAGTCACCAAACAAATACCTGATGAGACAAGCAGAAAAGAAGTGCAGGATTGGATTAGGAATGACTTCAAAAGTAAAAAGAATGAAAAAAGTGAATATTCAATTAAGCTACTTATCCAAAGTGGTGATAGGTCTTTAAGACAGCTTCAGAGCAATATTGCCATGACAAAATAACAATATTTTTGTCAGTTGGGAAAGTTGTTACTTCATTACACAAAAATGTCTGCAGTAAATTGCACTGCAGTGTACTTACTGAGACAAATAAAGTAAGTGCCAGTCAGGGCAAAATTGCAATGCAAGGCAGTAGGAAAAGGAATGCTAGTGTGTTGGAAACTAAGGTCAAGCTCATGTACTAATGAGACAGTTAATTAAAATGATATTACTTAGTAACAGAAAAAATTTATTAAAAATTTATTTAAGCTCAAGTCTATCATAAAGCTTATAAAGTCATAAAAATTTGTATGGAAATTAAATTACAATTCTTTTAGTTTACAATAATTAACAATTTATATATTGTACAGTACTATAGGACTTTTTATATAGCACAGGCTATTTATAGTTCAAATTACAAGTTCACAAAGAAATGAAGATTAAATTTGGCTGTATATGAGTAAATTAAAAAATTTTGTATTATACTTTGGCATTATTTGACTGAATAGTCTTATAGTATTTTTATACTTTGTTTAACTGAATTATAATTTTACAAATTTTACTGAATTGTTGCTAGTACTCTTGGCACATTCCTATAAACTAAAATACATATGTAAAAGGTGAAAAATGTCAAGAATATATAACAATAAAATATTTATGAGATCTAACCCTAAAATGGTAATATTTTAACCCTTATTGTGTCCAGACATATTTTCAGTTTTGTGCTCAAAATTTCAAATACATATGGTTGAAGGAGAAATACTTGGATATTTCCTTAATGTGTAATTTTTGGGTATATCCTGCAATCAGGTTTGAATTATTTTAGAAGCTCTAATCCTGACTACACTTTCTGAGCAATGTTTATGTTGTCTGGAAAACAGTGAAAGTGTAAAATAATAATAATTATGTTAGAGTGCTTTCTTGATGCAAAAAGAAGTAACAGTCAAAGAAGAAAGTTTGTATGAATTTTTTTAGCGATAATAAATAATTCTGCAGCAGGATCTGCCTCTTGTCCTGGAACCCATTAAGTAAACAGTTTTAGTTTACATAATTGAACAACACACCGTAAATCTTCCTTAAAGTAGATTATCAGTAGACCATTTCTTTTGGCAAACCGAATGTTGAATTCTAAGAGAATGTAATCTTCATCTAATTGTAAGCCCTCTAATGACCATGCCACTGATGCCACAAAAGGCATCACTCCTAAAATCCATATTCCAAATCCATATGGCACACAAAAATTCATCCAATAATCATTCAATAATAATTCCTTCATTTCCAATTCCTTCATTAAACAACCTTAGCCCTCTACTTGGAAAGTCAACAAAAAAAATTACATAGAGTTGCACACCTTCCCCAGTACAATTATCAGATTCTCTTGAGCTTCAACATAATATTACTTGCCATGAACCCTGTCTTAAAGTCTACCATGGTTTCTGTCGGTCGCACATAAGATTCAAAGAATGAAAATTGTTTCTGGGATAAAACATCACTCCAAATCTTATAAGTCACTTCACTCTCTTATGTAACCCTGTCTACCTATTCCATAATCAAAAGTTTGATTTCTATAAATACTTCCCAGAACTTTTCTCCTCCACAAATAGTTTTCTTAGTCGTATTAGCTTATCTGTTGCTCTTTAGGTAACCTACCCTTATTGAATGGTACACAGATGAATTTCAACATTTTCTGCATAGAAAACTTTTTAAGTAGTAGTTGGCAGAAATTTCCAGATGGCACACAAAATACTAATAGTGAATAGAAGCATTCCTGAAAAATTACACAATAGAGTCATCATATTTTTAGAATGATACGTCCCACGACTGAAGTAATTAATGAGAGAATAGGAAATATGATAGCCATCAAAACAGAAACAAGGTATGGAATTCATAACAGCTAACCCAGAAGAAAAGAGCACAACATATTTTGTCAGTCTAATCAAAACCTCAGGCAACTTTGAAGGAAACATGTCAAAAATCTGAGAATAATCTGAAACGGAGACCGTCATAATAATATGCTTGGGGTTTCCAATAAAAATAACCACATTTCCCTTTGACCTTTGTATCCTAAGAAGTGTTGTTCCCTCAGGCGTGACGGGGCGAACGCAATATAAACCGGGAGGACATTCCTTTGGACTCTGACACATGTAGGCTGTCCCAGCTATGATGGGCCTGCCAGGTAGGCAGGAGTACTGAAGAATTTGAAGTGGAGCTCCATCTTCCAAAGTTTCAAAGCAAAGATGAGCTTCATTAGTGTTTTCACAACACTCAACAGTTCCATCATTTGATACCTTCACTGAAACAGGAAAACAGTGTTTTTTCATTGTATGATTGGTAATGTGGTAGTAATGTAACTTTGTGACTAATTACTTTCTACTTAAATAAATTTTTTAACAGTTTTGATTCATCGTGCAGTTATTTTGTCTACATAGCTCAAAGAATTAAACAGTTTTCAGACATGTTATAAATTTGAACTATTTCATACTAACTTGGAACTGATTCATCAAGTTGGTGAATTATATCCTCACTAACACAGTAACCTGGAGGTGGTTTATTTGTGAAAGAGATTAAGCATTGGTGCCAAGTTTCCAAATCAGATACTTCACAGTCATTGATTGCTACCAGCTTGTCACCTGGAAAAATTCCACTAATCCCTGCAACTTTCGAATTCTGAAAAAAGGTGTATGATATTAGTACCAGGTAATAAAATCTTAAGTCCACCAACCAATAAGTAAAACACCTACTTCTTTAACATTTAAAACATAAACTCCTCTTCCTAAATCATACAGCGGACTCAATAAGAATGGATAACTGATAAGAAAGATGTAAGCCAGAAGAGAAACAATAACATTATGCCAAATACCAGCACAAAATATTCTCAACTGCCTTAGTGGATGCAGAGCAGCTACTTCTTCTGAGTTGATTTTCACAAAAGCAACAGGAACAATGAAGATAATTACTAAGCCAACACCAAAAACATGAACTCCTTCCTTGAAGGCTGCCATTGCATGACCTATTTCATGCACCATACTACAAAGTGCTATTGTGACAAAGTAGTAACCAATATCAGATAGAGGTAAATTTACTCCTGGTATCTGTAATAATAATAATAATAATAATAATAATTGGGTAGCAAAATGCAACAAATATTACAATGCAATGAATATTTTTTAAAATATCTTACCATTGGTTCTAAAACTAGACCCTGTTCAGTACTTTTTGATTTTCCTTCTTTTAAAGCATTTATGTTGCTTACTAATAGCAAGACAATTGACACTGGTACAAGCACTACAGTTGCAAACACTCCCAAGTTGAACCATTTTTGTACTAAATTTGAACGCAACGTACTGAATTTATGTAGTATTGCGTTAAATGATGTTGTGAACCATGTAATTTTGAAAAATCTTACACTTATTCCAGTTTTCTGAAGAAATGTTATGTACGGATAATGTGAACATGACTGCAATTAAAAAGATGAAGTATCATGTCCTGTGAGAACATAAATAGATCCAAGGACAGTAAGAATCCACAGCTGTAAATAATTTAAACCTTTTTCGTGGAATAGGAAATAATTCGGCGGCGCAATAGTTTTTTGTACCTTCTATTTAGTTATTAAAATCAAATGAAATTACACTGTTTACTAAGTACTAATCATATATCGCTTCCAATCTAAAACCGGATAGGTTCAATGAAATTGGTAACATAAGAAAGCTGAAGAAAAATGTCAACAATACCTTGAATATCACATCAAAAAAATAAAATATACAATTAATCAAACACGTAATAATGAACAGTATAAGAAAATCCATGAGGTCATTAAATGTTTATTTTATTTGTTTGTTTTTTAGACGAAAGTTCAACGATTTTTCAACCATCTTTAGTGGTATTGCGACAGATTTCCCTATGAATCGTACTTTGTAACACTAAATAATTCTTTGTAAAAAAGTAATTACTCAGAGTTGAAGAAGGGGATTTAAGATATCGTCTGTCTGTTCTTTAAAATTTGTTAGGCCTTCGGGCTCTTTGGTAAGAAAATACAATTGATTCGTGTTTAGTTATAGCTAACGGCCATTTTCTAGCAGTATGGCAACGTACCTTTTTCAGTAATGTCACATCCTGAGTGGTGTTAATTGTGTGTCATTACAGTTTGACAAGTTTATCCGATAAACGGTCGGTATTTGAAAAAATGGGAGATCAGACATCAGACGCAACTCGCCGTCTGAATGCAAAGAAACAAACATTAGACGATGCATACGCAGCACCTGCTAATTTCCTTGAGATAGATGTTACGCTTCCTATAACTCATGGTGTCGGGAAAAAACGATACACGGATTACGAAGTTAGAATGAGGGTGAGTCATTGAAAACATGAGATAAATAAGTATAAATTTTTTTCACTTTTGAAACCTATTACTTAGTGCATTTTGATTTTTCAAATGTATTCTTGATGACATAATGGTACATTTTCTGACTAAGTGGAGCATTAAAGTTAAAGATTTTGAAAAATTTAATCTTTTGCATCCTGCTGCAAACACTTATCACCTTTTGCCTTAAATTTTGATTGCACTTTAGATCATGAAATCACAGTCATCATTATTTTATTTACTGTTTTGTTTTGTTTACAGACAAATCTCCCAGTTTTTAAAATTAAGGAGTCAACAGTAAGAAGGAGGTACAGTGACTTTGAATGGTTAAGAACTGAGTTAGAAAGAGACAGCAAGATTGTAGTACCACCACTTCCAGGAAAAGCTTGGAAAAGACTAATGCCCTTTAGGGGTGATGACGGCATATATGAAGATGACTTTATTGAAGAAAGGAGGAAAGGTTTAGAAGTATTTGTAAATAAAATAGCTGGTCATCCATTGGCTCAGAATGAACGATGCCTTCACATGTTTTTATTGGAACCTGCTATTGATAAAAACTATGTTCCAGGGAAAATTAGAAATACCTAAAACTGAATCTTATAATTCTCATTTAATGCAGTACTCAAAATAATATACATCTGATTATTATGATGTTAAGAAGTAAGTCAAGATATGGATTTTTGACTGTAGAACAAGTTTTGATTTACTGAGTCTCTCTCTCACTTGTTACTTGCAAATGGCCTACTATTTACTATTGTACTACTTGTCAAGTAAGGAAGGATTTTCAAAAGAATTAGTTATATTTGAATGGAACTTTAAATGGTAAAGCAGGAGGATAATATATTTACGACTATTGTTTTTTTTGTCTGAAAGCTATTTATATGCCTTTTTTTTTAAGTTTAAAAAGTTTTGAAAGTCAACTCAAATATGAGTTTGAACATGTTTGAAGAACTGATGCATTTACAAAGTTGTTGAAAATGAATTTCCAAAATTCATTCAAGGTGTCAAGTTCTTCTGAAGGCAAGGGAGATGGGTAATCAGTTACACAAACATCAGCACTAAAAGAGAGTATGTCCTAAACAATTGATCTGAACATTGTTTTCTAAACGTAAATAATAATTGAAAATTGACAATGAGTAGTCATTGCAATAATAATAGAAAATTGAGTAGTCATTGCAACTATTCATACCAGGAGTTCAACAATATTGAAATAATAATTTTCGGTGTGTTTCAGGAATCCCAACTGAATCATGCCATGTTTAAGGTTTTCAGACTTGGAAAATTTAGATGTTTTTAAATTAGGTGTATTGTTTTTAAGAATAATCAAACACCGTTGAATTGTATCGAAAACCTAACTTAAGGTGGGGAACTTTTGAAAAAAGATTTTTCAAATTTCCTTTAGTGAAACAAAAATATATAATTTATATAAATATAAAATATATACAAATACCCGTTAATGTATATTTGGAACCTCATGCATTTTATGTATAAAAAAAGGAACACTTTTTTCTGGTAAATGATTTAACAATTTATATGGAAATTTAATTTTGAAATATGGAATGAATTTTTAAAAAATCACACTGTTTATATTTTTTTTAACGTTGACGTGTGAACCTAAATTTTTTCTCTCCAAAATTGATGTGCCAAACACGTTTTCATCGGTAAATAAGAATTAAAAGAAATTGTGTAAGAGACTTTTGATTTTAACATATCTAATTTCCTGTGGGCGTGACAGTCGCAAATGACGCTTTCACAGGAGGACTCGAATTTCAAAGACTTTGATTATGCAAAATGACTCTCTTCGAGGATTGCTTCTTGCATTTACTCTCCACAATGCACTCCTCCAATTTCCAAATTTCCACAACTTTTTTCTCCAGTATGTTGGTCCAACAGTCTCGCAACTCCCTGGAAATAAAAACGACCGTCCCATTGCACGGTTGACAAAATATTCGAGGGCAAATTGAATATTACAAATGCGACATTTTACTGGCACTGCCGTAGAAGTTCATGGGTGTTTCCGAAAACCGTAACGAGCGTTTCGACACAGGGAATGCACACGAGAGACAAAAACTGAATTTGATTTTCCGGAATGGTGGACGTTTTTTCTCTGTCCATCATGGACAACGGTGAAAAGCCCAAACTCTTCTCTACGTCTCCCTGAGGAACGAAAACGGTTGAGTGGAGATAACCGAAGTAATTTCTTACGATATTAATAACAATTACGACTCGACCGACGTGATTGCTAATGCTTGTTAAAGTTGTTGTGTCACTCTACTAATGCGAACCTGATTGTAGAATTCTCGGTATAAACCCTCGGTTATTTTCTTGGCCGTGTAAAACGGTTTACATTGTCCGGACACATCACACACGGTCATGGCAATGCCTAAAAATAATGTCCGATGATCCGAGTCGTCCCAATTAAAAGTTCCAGTTTTGATCAGGTTCGACATTTGACCTCTTGTTCTGAAATATTGAACAAGATCCGTAGACAGTATGAGATGCTTGAGCATCCCGTCGATTTCAACCAGTTCGTCCGGTTTCAGGTGTGAGAGTAACTCCGTGCTCTGTTGCGAAAGGTTACATGTCTTTAACATTTTTCTTTGGGTAATTCGAAAAATACAAGTAGAAATACAAACTCCTTTACTTCCAGTATCATCTTACAAACGTCGTAATGGTGATGTTCCAGGGGAGACTCCCAGTACAGTTCTGACAGCCAGTGATTGGTCAGCTCAAGAAAATTATTTGTAAAACCGACGTGATCGCTATCGTGACAAATAGTCGCGATCATCAGGGCGAGTATCTGGAAAAATTTTTTTTTAAAATGATCAGAAGTCCAGTTCGGAATAATGGAAACCACCAGCTCTTCCTCCAGGAGAGATCTCACCTGTTGCCTGGTGAAGTTGTCCTTGTTCCTGTGCACGATATTGAACATGCAGTGACAGACGGTGAAAGCGTGTGAAAAATTATGGTAGGGATTGTCACGGTACGACTTTCTCACGACCAACACGAATTCTGTCAGTTTGTAATAATCAAAATATTGCTCTCCGAGAAGGTAGGTGAACATGAAAACGGCATAATTTGGAGCTTTGTCCTCATTTCCCGTTATTATCCAGTCGAAACTGTTCCATTAAACGAAATGAATCAGGTGAGCGAAATCGAATTTACCCCGACAAGTCACCTTGACCTGTGTCTAAGTCGCCTAAGCCTCTTTAAAAAAAATTCTCTCACTTGAAGAATCCCCGAGGAAGTTCGGATTTCTTCAGTATTGGCAAGTAACGCAGAAACCGAAGATCGTCGACGCAGGGCTTCAGTTGAATTTTTATTATTTGTTCGGCTCCTATGCATTTAAACACCTGAACAATTGTCCAAATCGTATATTGTAAGTACAAGTGAAGACACCGACGAGACTGTTGATCAATTTGAGGTATTTAAGGCGTTCTGGAAGTTCGGCCCACAGAAGTTGAGGACCGACCTTCTGCCCCTGCAGGGCCACCCAGACTTTTCCGGGAATTTAACCTTTAAATTGTCTTTTTTGAATTGCTTGCTCACCGATTTCCGCAATTTTTCTTTCACGAGATTATGCTGACAGGCCAGATATGAATATACGGCGATACTTTTGAGTAACGTTTCATCTTTGGCCGTGAAATAAGGTTCTTCCAATTTGTTGATGAGTTGTAGTACTCCTGTGATAAGATTTCAAGATTAAAATTAAAGTAGACCGACATCACTGATTTATTTCGTGTCGTCTACGATCCCACTGATAAAGAAAACCGGTTTGGTAATAGTACACAAACCGACAACAGAAATAATAACGGAGAGTATCAATAATAGAAATACCCGGGGAACCAATATAGTTCCCTATATTGTAAAATTGACTGACGTTTGAATCATATTTATCGACATTCCAACATATCTAAAGGTAAGTTAGAGTTAGTACTACCTAATATTCCTTGCGTTCCTTTCAGAGGTATACCGATCACACATTTTGTTATTGAACCATGGGAATCATGAATTCGGGTACACCTGGTATCATTGTTGGTATCCTGAATGTTCACGATGCATCCTTCTCTGGCCACAATGCCGGCAAATCCTGGAGAATTTTTTGTGAACCTTTAACATGGAAAACAAGTTAAGGGTGAAGGTTCTTGTTCGGTGTGATTGGTTGTGGTCGAAGAGCACCCAGGTACACACTGCATTCATAATCTTTTCCTTAACACTTACTTCTGCTTATTTTTTTTCTTGAATGTGTAGTGAATCGAGTCGAAACCTTCTTCGTAGACATCGGCAACAATTTCATTCTCGGTACCTTCTTTGATTTCTTCGTCCATAACGTAAAACGTACCCCGTTCGGCTTGTACGGACAACTTGGCGCATTCCTGGAAATGGCCTTTCCTGTTCAGAGTTTAAATTTTAAATGCCTAGTTAGAGGAGGCTCTTTTGGCGTACACTAGTTACTCACAACGATGTCAGAAACAAATTTGTCGAAAGTGATTTCTCCCGTGAAGAAATACTCGGTCAGAGATATCAAGTAATTACTCAATTCGCTTTTCTTCAAAAGAAAGAGTCTTTCGTTGTTTTGGTAAATTGCAGCGCCCATCCAACCTGTCATGGTGGTGCACGTCTGCAAATCTAACTTCAAAGAAATGATTTGTTGAATTGAGGGGAAACGTTTGAATGGAAATAGAAAGCTACATATCAAAGAGTGTTTTAGTAATAACGAAGATGTTGTCCTTGCATTGCAATGATCGCTGGAAAACTTACCGATGAATATGATTCCTGGGTGACGTCTCTGAAAAGTTCGACGACAGCAATACATTTTCCCTCGACTGTGTTTAGAATCGGAAGGCACAACACGGACTTTATGTTCTTTGTTCCGCCAGGTATCCCTAGAGGAAACCTGGAGTCACCCAAAATGTCGTCGACGATCACGAACTCCTGGGAATATGCGACATAGGCAGCCACCGTCTGCCCCGGTTCTGACGAAGTAAAAACCTTAAACTTCCACAGTGTCCCTGGCGGTATTGACCTTCAGTATGTCTACCCTACCTATCTTGTACATCACTTTGTGACGTCCATCCGAGGGCATGTACTTGGAATTTAAAATCAGGTACTCGCTGCTGTCATCGACGAAATACGACGAAGCACCTAACGATTTCGTTACGTCTTTCAGGATTTCTGCTGTTTCATTGAGAACCGTCGGTATTTCCAGGCTGTCTTTGCAAAATGACTGTAATTTCGCAATGACATCTTTGACTTTCGAGCGAACGTAATGCTTTTGGTGATCTGCTTCGACTTTTGAAAGCAACTTTTGAGCCCCCTGTTTTCTAAGCCGTTTTATGAACGGAGCCAAAACTTTCCTGGCCTCTTTACTTGGAGTCACTATTTTCTTTGGGGTCTTCCTTTGGAACATCAATTGCGACACGGATTCCTTTGACAAATACATTTTTGATTTGTAAATTTTAATGAATTTCTATTTACCTGAAACCGCCATATTGTTGGCGACAACTCGTAGTTTTGAGCAACGAACCTCGGTGTTACTCCATGCCCAAAGGAACTCCACCTAACCGTTTAAGAATAATAAATCTCAAATTTCACTCGGGCTACATTTTCTGGTTTGCGACTGAGATGGTTATACCGTATAGAAAATAACTTCTCTAAATATTCGGACAACAAAAATTACGCCATTTTGTGACCAAGTTGACGGTAACCGTAAGTGAATGACTAAAACAATTCATTAAATGATTATTTATGTAAATGATAATTGCAATTCGTTTAATTTTTTTGAAAATTATCAAACCAAAACAATGCATTTAATTGCTTTAACTGCTTGCTTATTAATTGCTTATTAACATAAATATGTATATAAATTATTTTAAAAAAGGTGAAATATTCAGCAATGGTTTCTCATTTGTATTTGACAGTGAATAATTATTTCACAATATTTGTTTCATTTTGGTTCTCATGTCATGTGATGTAAATATATGTCAAAACCAAAGCAACAATAAAAGTGTTTTATGAATTTCTTTACACATACATCAATTTTATTTCCCAAATTAATTGCTGAATATTTATTTATTTATTTTCTGATGGTTGTGCTATCTGTTTAGAATTGGACCATCAGTCAAACTACCACTAACCCTGGTTCTCTAATTTAAGTTTTGGCCAAAAAAATCTTTAGGGTACCTTACACATTTTAGGCACATTAAATTTTTTGGAATAGAATGTTAAGTGATGCTATATAACATTTGGAAAATAAACTTTAAATCACAGCCAGAGAAAACTTTTCTAATTAGGAATGTCAAATAAATACATCTCAAAATGAAAAAAAATCAGAAATTGGTAGACAGGTGATGGCAAAAATAAAAAAAAAACAAGTAGTGACTTTTAACTTACACAGTGTTCATACAAACAATAATTACAAACAATAATTATTAATTATTATTATTGTATTATTAAAATAATTATCATTGTTCTACCCATTAGCCCTTATTAATATCATAAAGACAGATTTTTTGAGTGAAAATTAACTAATGATATACAATATAAATATTTCTGCAACAAATTGTTCGACATAAATCAGTTCTGCTAACAAAACTGTACACTTTACTAATATAAAAATATGTATTTCAGTTCTTCTTACTTTACATTGCACTGTATTTAATTTAAAGACAGAGGCAGAGTGTAAATATATGAACTGTTTAATCACTGTTTCCTACATCAATCATGATAAGAGAATAAAATTTATCTCTTTGATGAAAAAATCTAAAATACTTTACATCTATACATGGACATTTCTTTCAGTATAATAATAAATAATTTCCAAGTTTTGGTTATTCACTTTCCAAACCTCTGATTGCAAGATGAGTATGCTTCTAAAACTGATGTAAAATCTGATACTTGAATTCCCTTTAGGGTCCTCAGTTGCCTGCATTAAAATCATTTAACAGTATTATTAAAGGAAAAAATAGATTAAAGTATTTATATCAAATATTTTAATAAATGTTAATTGTTCATTAATTACTTACAAAAATTCTGTGACTTTTATGTGCCAAGGCAAGAGGCCAAAGGAACTGCAAACTGTTCCCCCAATAACAGCCAAATCAGGTTCAGGAAGCCCATTCAGTTTAAATAATTCTTTATTAATAAAACTCTCAGTAATATCAGTTATTTTCAATTCATTTGAAGTAACTCTTTTACTGATGTCTTTTGTCAACTGAACAAGCAAAGGCTTTCCATCTTCTATTGATAAGAAATTTAAATGAAATTTTGGTGAGATGCCATTTTTTGAGGAATTTTTTTGCAAGGAATAAGATAAAATATTTGGATTCAGCTTGCCTTTGCTCACTAAATACTTGTAGTAAGCATTTTGGTTTGCTTTTAAGTGACCTACAAGAGATAAATTTTTACCAATTAGTATTTAATTGTTTGCTTTATTGTAAAATTTTAATAATGCAATACATAAAATTCAGGAGAGTTAATTGTAATATTTAAAATTTATCTTACCTGAGTAGTCATAAAAACTGACAAAAGTAATTTTTGCGGCTATACACCAAACTACTAAATTAGTAAAATCTTCTAGTGATATTCCGTCTTCTCCCACTATTACAACAAAATGTGACGGACATTTTTTCAATTCTTTAACAAAATTGGACACGAATAGCTGCGCGTCTGGTACATTTACATGTAAAAAATTTTCTTTAATTTTTTTTTTTATAAAGGCTCGTGCCAAGTCAAAGTATTGAACACCAGAGTAAGCACAGTGAAGGGAAGCCAGAATTAACCGGAAAAAACGAAGCAAAAGCAGTACAAAAACATCCGACATCTTAGAATTGTGTATCTCCTTTAGTTTTCCCTCATTTTAAGTGTTCGTTAAAGCAAACTATCAACGAAAATCAAATTTAATTCCCCACTGCCGTACTTTTTATTTACACGTTGCCTTCCATTAGCACTGGTTGTCATCCCATGATAGAACCGAAAAGAATTTGCCTTCTTATCGTCGAGGGCCCAGAAAAGTGTCAGAGTAACTCTTTCCGGTTTCGTCGCCATTGCAGTTCTTAGATTTCTGTTAGGAAGGTATGTTTGTTACATTTTTGCAATATTTCCATTCTTATTATATGTATTTTGAAACAGGGTACTGATTTTTAACCCGATTTGAATTTATTTCAAGGTAGTTGCTTGTTATATTCATTTTACAATGCAGCTTCTAATTCGAAGTGAGAACACCCATGTGCTTAATGTAGAGCCTTCTACATCAATCGCCGAGGTTAAGAATCAAGTTGCTGCACTCGAGAATGTTCAAAGTAGTGACATTACACTGTATTCGTGCAGTTCTCCTCTGAACGACAGCGATACAGTTGAAACTCTACAATCATCTATTGTTGAGGTCCTCTGCGGCGGTCTTCTCGGAGGTAAAGTTCACGGTTCTCTCGCTCGTGCTGGTAAAGTTAAGGGACAAACACCAAAGGTTGAAAAGCAAGAGAAAAAGAAAAAGAAAACCGGACGGGCCAAGAGGAGAATTCAGTACAACAGGAGATTTGTTAACGTAGTACAAGGCTACACTCGCAGACGTGGACCCAATGCTAATTCATAAGATATGGAGCATTTTTCAAATAAATAATTTTTAACTAATTGATTATAAAATTGTTTTATTTTCTAATTGCAGAAACAATACAGTTGAATGAACCCTGTTTTGAAATTATGATATGTTATGATTACTCCTAAATGGTTCAAGATTAGTGTTAGTTATTGAAGTGGGGATGTGAAAGCATTTTTAAGAAAACTGAAGCACAAATTTTGAATTTTAAGTAGTTTAGCAAATGAGTGTATGAGGAAGTCATCATAACTATTTGTGCATAGAATTGGTAAAAATTATACCACTAATAATTACGAGAAGTCAAAAATAACTATTTCATTGTTCACAATATTTTGAAGATTCTACAACCAAATAATATTTAGGTATTTCAATACAAACTTAAAAATTTGTTGATAATTAATATTTTAAAATACAATTTTGAGTAATTAAGGTTAAAATTTGTGGTATGGAAGAACTTCTTTTTGAAACCCATGTAATTTTAATTTTGGTTTTAATGAGGTTAATGGTCAGTGTTGGGTTGATAAAAAGTTATGCATTTGTTTTGTCACTAAAAGTAAATTTAAATTGGGACAACTGTTTTCGTAACAAATGATAATAGAATAACAGTATAAGAATTAGGATATACATAGGATTTCAATTGACTTCGTTTAGGTTGTATGGAATATTTTTACTTATTGAAAATTTTAACGCACCCAATATAAAATTTATCTTTAGCAATAAATTTTTGGGCAGCATTTTATGGTACATATTGGTCGCATGTGTAACCATAAGTAGAGAAGTTAAGAAAAATTGCACCCATCGGTACCTTGCACGGAGGTAACGTGGTGGCCTCTTTCGGGGCCCAAACATAAATTATAGGTGACGCCATCTTATCGTAGTAGCAAATATTGTTGTTTTGATTTAGAAGTGTGTAAGAATTGTTAGTGTCCCGTATTTATTATTTTGATTGCTAAGTTAACATTTGATTTGCTCTCGTTTTCATACTACAGTATTACTGTACCTCAGTGAATATTTAAATTACTTTTGTGATGACAAGAGTCGTGTTTTTTTAATTGCTTTGCACCGTTTTTCAACAGGTCAATTTGTATCGTGAGGATTGCATTTGTACTCATTAAAACCCCGAAAAACTTAAAGCGAAAATGAGGAAAGAGCACAAATACAAGCGTAGCCGAGAATATGAATCCGATAACATAGATTCTTATAAGAAAAATGGTGTAATTGTTAGCGAATTCGAAGATCTGCCAAGGAAGAGTAAGAAACATAAAAGTCACAGAAGCAGAAGTATAGATGATGGTCCACTTGAAAGGGATGATGTAAAAGAAAGTTCTAATAGAGGTTCACGAAAAGTTATCCATGTACATGGATCAAGCTCTGAGGATGAAAGAAACCATAATTCTGTGTATTATAAGAGTGATGACCTAGAATCAAGTAGTAGAGACTGTAGTAGGGGAAGAATTAAGAAAAGCAAAAGAAGACATAGAAGTAGATCAGGATCTGTGTCTGATTCTGACTCAGATTCAAGAAAAAGAATTTACTCATCAAGAAAACATAGGAATTTATCAGATTCTGGTAGTGAAAGTAGAAGTAATGAACACCGCAGTAAACATAAATGTTCTAAAAATAAACATTTTAAAAAAGAAGGTAGGAGGAATAGGGATGAGAGCAATGAAAGAAGTCACTGTCAGGAACAAGTGAAAATAACAATTGAGACTGCAAATGTAAAATCAGAACCCTCAGAAAATGAAAATAAAAGAAATACAAAATGGAAACCAAGAGATGGAAGAGATGGAAGGCACTGCAAATGGGACTCTCCAGAAAGGTTAGTAAAGTTATGGAAAGATCGAGCTTTGTGATTATTTAAAATTAATACATATTCTTAGAAATTTTGAATAGTGCAAATTGTGAGTTAAGTAATGAACCTATTTAGAGGATAATTTTTGGTACCTGAATAATTCATTTAATATAATTTCAGGAAAAATTCCAATAGCAGAGAGCAACAACAGGGACAAGACAAAATGAAAGACACTCATGAATGGGGTGGAAGCAAAAATAAAGGAAAAACCAATAAAGCAACAGGTGAAGTTCAAAAGCCCAACTTTGGGTTATCAGGCAAATTGGCAGAGGACACAAACATATTCAATGGGGTAGTTATCAAGTACAGTGAGCCTCCAGAGGCGCGAATGCCAAAGAAAAGATGGCGACTGTATCAATTTAAAGGAGACCAGGATTTGCCTACTTTGTATATCCATAGGCAAAGTGCTTATTTATTAGGTAGAGACAGAAAAGTAGCTGACATTCCCATTGATCATCCATCGTGCTCGAAGCAGCATGCAGCTCTTCAGTATCGCTTGGTCCCGTACACCAGGGCAGATGGGAGCAAAGGCAAACAAATTAGGTTATACATAATTGACTTGGAATCTGCAAATGGAACCTTCATAAACAACAACAAAATTGAAGCGAAGAAATATGTCGAACTCTTCGAGAAGGACGTCATTAAATTCGGATTCAGTTCGAGGGAGTATGTTCTCTTGCATGAGCACAGTAAGGACGACGAGTTAAAGAGTGAGGAAGAAGAAACCTAAATTAAATAAAAATTTGTTGGTACTTATGAAAAGTTTGGCAAAATGTTTTTAAGCATGACAAGCTTGGAAAGATAATTGCAAGAATATCATCTTTCATTTTAGTTCGGTTCAGTTTTTGGTTTAAATGGATCCTAATTGAATGGTGTTGATTGTCGATTCGGATCACCCAAAGAGTGATATTGAAAGAACAAAAAATTGTGTGTTGGGCCTTTTGGGACCATGACAAAATGTTTAAGGGAGCATACGGAAGAGCAAAAAGATTTAATTGTTTCACCTTTGTGTACAATGATTAGCAGTTAATTAAATAACTCCCCTTTACTGTATTTGTTATTTTCAATTATAGTTCCTTACCAGTTCCAGTTCACTCTTTATTATACTTGGATTTTATTTGTCTGCTGTGGGTCTTACAATCTTGATGATTTTCTTTCAAAAGTACAAGGAGCAGGTTGTAAAATCAAATTTTGAATTATTTTATTAAGTTAAAGTCATTGACAGTTTTATAAACATTTGTTACTCTCTTTATATTTTCCTTCTGTCACTAATTCTAACAAAATTTGTACATTTCAGGCCTTTCATATGATTCGGAGCGAACCATCCATTTCCACTCAAGTTTTAAACAAATTTCATAACTGTACAATCAAAAACGAACACACTAAGCTATTGGCAGTACATCAGCCTGACACTGACTCATTCCCTTTACATTTTTTACATTTTGTTTCCCGGATTTTTGGTTGGAAATACTGAGTAATGGAATTTTCTCCTGACGAGTCCAGTCTTCTCAACAAGATTTCTTCACTCGATGGGCTCACCAATTCATTTCGCTAAATTCACCCGTCTAAAGTGAGACAGCCGAGTCATCCACTTGAATTTGCGGTCGTCGAGAGTTCGTTGTCTTCCGCTAGCGAAACACCGGATTTAACGATGTCGTACGACTGTACATTGTTTGTTGTCGACTGGCTTCCATCACTCGCGGTCGACGACGTTGAAAACGTCCTTACGCGATTTTTTAAATTACAACTAACGAACCTCGGTATTTCGTACCCGTCGCATTCGGGAACTTGTTTTTCACAAATCAGTTCGAGGTACTTGTGAGGTTCCTTCAGGAGGGAATTTGTGTCTCCTGATTCCCGGCGCTTAACTTCGTTTTCACTGTCTTCCCGGTAAAAGCCGTCGTTTTCCACTCCTGTGTCCGTGTCTGTACATAAAATAGTTATTTAGTCGTTGTTACGGATTATTTTAACTCTAATAATTCTTACTTAAATTGACCACTGACCTCCGACTCTGGCTTCTACATAATTCCCTCCGAAGTCGGTGATGAGGGTGAAGTTATCTGTTTGCTCTCTCAACTCGGTGAGAGTTTCCAAGCAGTGTTTGAACGTGGGTCGGGACTCAGGTTTGAAACTCCAACACTTCATCATCAGTTGATGACTGCAAGAATATAACAAACACACTCAAACACATTGTTCTTATTTGACAGGATGGTTTTTTTATTTGTGGATACCTACACTTGTTCGGGGCAGTTGTTAGGCCTTTCTAGTCTACCCCCTGTTCTTACGTAATGCAAAACTTCTAAATTCGTTCTGGCAGGATATGGCTGTTGTCCCAGGGTCATGATTTCCCATAACAAAACCCCAAAGGCCCAAACATCCGACTGTGAGGTAAACACACCGTCTACCAGGGATTCCGGTGCCATCCATCTGAAATTATTTTCGCCAACTTAGTAGTTGCGTGTACCGCGTTGCTACTCGGGCTCTTCTATTTGTGCCTTCTTACCTAACGGGTAGTAAACCCTCTCCCTCCTTTCGATAGTAATCGTTCTTATATATATCTCTAGCTAAACCAAAGTCTCCGATTTTGACAATCCTCGTTGTGGGATCCGTGGAAGACACCAGACAGTTTCTACACGCTAAATCTCGATGGACGAAATGCATTTCTTCGAGGTACCTGCATCCCTTCGTAACATCTACGCAGATTTCAAGTAAATCTTGAAGTTTTATTGAATTGACCGTGTTCTGTCAAGTGAAACAATCAACGTTAAACCGAGGTATAATACGGTTACCTAAAAATTTAATTTTAATTGAAAATTTATGTAGTTGTACTAACCATTAACGGCCTATTTGTTCTGAGGTAGCTGAGCAGATCACCACCCTCCATTAATTCCATAAGAATGTAATTGGGATCATTGTCCAGGCACACCCCGACGAGTTGCAAGATGTGCTCGTGCTTGAAGTGGCTCATAAGTTGAGCCTCTTTCAGGAACTCTGCCTTTTCTTGCTCGGTCGCTCCTTTTCTTAAGGCCTGTAACACACAAAGTAACTTGTAAAGTATTGTAAAGTACTGCAACGACATAAAGAGAGCAGTTCTTGGCACTTCTCATCAGGCACCTTTATCGCCACTCTTGTGCCAGTCATGGATACTTGAAGACCCTGAGCAACTCCTTCGTAAACTTCACCGAAAGCTCCACTGCCGAGGAATTTGGTGAGTTTGAACTGATCCCGGCGTATGTGGGGCAACAGGGCAATTTCATCACCCAAAGGTGGCCCGATGGACGGGGTGTAGAGGACATTTGCATTGTGAATGAAGTTTCCTCTCCTGGGAAGTTCTCTGAGTGTTGCAAGTTCCACGTCCGTTTGCCCTAGTCCTCTGCTACCGGTGTTCATCGTCAGAATTTGGAGGTCTTTCTTTTCCTTGTCCCGCTTTTTCGAAACTGTAAGTACGGGAATAAATGACTGAAGGATTGTTTCTAAAATTTCAGCACGAGAGTTCCGGTTGTGATAGTTACCGCAGCAAAATATTCCAATAACGAGAACGAAGCAGAGAAGGAGAGCAGGCACTGTCGTGCCCAAAACAAGGCTCAGTTCTTCTTGGTCTGCCAACATGGCCGCTTCGGTGAAATCAAACGATTTGCTCGTTTCGCTGAAGTCACTCCAACCAAATTTGTTTCTTGCCTTCACGCGAAAAACATACTTCATGCTTGGACTCAACTCATTTATTATCCAATAATTGTCGCTGCCGTTGTAGTAGAGGATCCATTGTTCAGAAACGATTTTATTGCCCTCCTCCGTTGACGTGTAATTGGCCTCTCTCTTTCTCCTCCACGTGTTTTTAACAAGGCCCTCCAACGCATAGTAGTCAATGGCAGCTCCATTGTCTCGGGACTTCTCCCAGAGCACTTGGAAGACGTCTTTGCGCAATTGTTGAATCACAGGAGTTCCAGGGCGGCTGGGTCTGTCACCTGATGTAAAGTTTACTTGACTAGAGCTTGGCTATTTTGAGGAAAGACATACGAATTATTTTTCGGTACTCACCTAAAGTTTCAAAAATGAATCCGCCATCCTGTGGCCATACGTAGGCTTCCTTCGATTCCGTGTAGATAATGACTGCTCTGAATCCATAGGCGGTTTTCGGCAGGAGATTATCCACGGAGTAGTTGTTGTCATCCGCGTTCAAAACTTTCTTCCACTCGCCGTAACGGGACACGTGACGAAATTCCACGTGGTATTTATGCGTTTGGTTGTTCGGTGGCAGCCACGCTACTTCCAGACTGTAGGGACTCGCCTGAACGAGCGTGATGTTGTAGGGCTGGTGAAAAGTTTTGACTTCTACCATTTTACTTTCGCTGTACGTCGAACTGTGCCTCGAATAAGCTCTCACCCAAATTAAGTATGTCTGCCCGGGTATCAGTTTCCTGATGATGACGCCGGTGAGAAAATCACCGGCTCGCTCCGGGTTTTCCACTATTTGCTCACCGCTCTGACGAACACCGGCCACGACACCCTCCGTGCGCCAGTGGACTTGGTACCAAATCGTTTTGTCCGCGGACGCATTCCCGGAAATCCACCGTACTTCCACCGTGTTCGGAGTCAGAACGGTTGCAGTCACATTTTCGGGTGTCGATGGAGCACCGGCTAGGGTTGCGAATACCATGGGCGGACCCACCACCACCGGCTCTTTCAGAGATGTAAAATAATTTCTCAACGACACCATAAATATGTAATTGGAAAATGGCTCCAAATCTTTGATTTTCATCGTCCGTTTGAAGGTGACAATGGATTTACACTTGTTTATGTCGTCGTTACAGTCAGACATTCCGTTTTCTCCGATCAAACCAAAATACACGACGTACTGCACGGAGGGCACAGACACGTTTTCACATCCTCGTTTCCTTTCAGGTTTGGGCAATTGAAGAGTGATCGATGTGGCAGAATTATCCACCAGAGCAGGTATCGGTGTCTCTTGTGACACCGTCAAGCAAACGGCAGGAGGAAATGGCTGCAGGTGTGACCCAATCGCGACTATTTTCCTCGCACCCTCGAAAGCAAATTTTTGTATTTCGGTGTTTTCCTTGAATATAAAAATGGAATCTTCCGTTTCGTTCGACCAGTACAGGTACTTGTGATCGGTTGTTATTGAGGTCGGAGGGAGTTTAGAGGAATGAACCAAAAGTCTGCAGTCGCAACCCTCGGACTCGGTTTGGAACACCTGATCCTGCCAATCGTCACTGTAAATAATGGCGATTTTACTCGGATCGGTCTGGTCTACGGTGAGAGTCTTGCCCACGGTCGGATGATCAGAACAGGTGCATTCTCGATCTGAGGTGCTCGATCGGATCGGGAACAGGGGAGTCACTCCAGAGCCGTCTGTTCGACCCTGCATGAGGTGGCCGGCACCGTCCTGAGTGACTTCTATCCAGTAGAGAGTATTTGTGAAAGGCATGATTTCTATCTCGAGTATTTCCCCTTCTCTCCTCACCAATTTATCCACCTGGAAAATTCCGCTTTCTACCTGACTTATGTCGAGACGATGTATCGTAGAGATCGAGTTACCGGACTCTTTTTCCTCGAGTTCCGACCAGTAGAGAAACCTTCCTACCCAGTCGATTGTCAGACTGAGTCCGGTTCCGTTTAAGATGTGAATCTGAAAGTGATTTTACGTTCCTTTTAGTGATTTAAATGAAATATTGTATTTATGGGAATTGGCGTTTGTGGTTTACCTTTGACTTCTTCGTTCCATCCAGTCTCATACCAAAAATTTCCTGCATGTCGTTGAGCCAATAAATCCAGCCCTCGTTAATGTTCAGTGTGATATCGACGGGATGGTCGCCACTCGAGAGTGTCAAGTGATTTTGGCTGTCGCAGTCAATTATTTTGACGGAATCTCTGGTCGTTACCAAGAGCATAGGAACAGGTGCCTCGACGCCTGTGTCAGCCTCCACGGGCTTGGTGTACTTTCCTTCTCCCGCAGACGTGAAAGCTTTGACCTGTAATTTAATTGGCGTAAATGAGAGACTGACCACACCGGGGTTCTGTCACATATCCTCAAGTTTGTCGTGCTCACTTGAAAAAAGTACGTGACATTCTCCAGAAGGTTTTCGATGGCAACTTCCAGCTTATGGGGCTCCATGTAAATGTCGAAAAAGCGATCGCCTTCTCTGCCCAGGTAGAAGTACTGCACTTTGTACGCAGCGATGATTCCGTTCGGACGTTTCGGAGGGTTCCACCTGAGCAGAACCACAATTTGCTTTTTATCCGTTTCCATACTGCGTCGATACGTCACGAAAGCTCGAAGATTTTCGGGCACGCCGGGAAGCGAAGGAGGCGAGTGAATTTTCCTGACGACCTGCGGACCCGAGCCCCAGTAGGTGAAGGCTTGGATGGTCACCCTCAGCTCAGAGTACGGAGGAAGTTCTTTGGCTCTCTCAAAAACGAGTTGATTTTCCGAGACCTTGACGATGTTTTCTTTCGTTCCATCCTCGGTTTTGACGTCGTAGAAGACCTGACCGTAATTGACGTTTACCACCGGATCCCAAGTTATGTTGAATGCCGAAGACGTTCCAAATATTCTAATCGATGAGGAATCGATCGATTCGGGTATCACACGAAGTTCATCATCTACGGTAAATTCGACAATTCAGCAGTTTTGAGCAAACTCATAGTTACCATAAATCATAGACCTACCTCTCAGAGCCGGTAAGTTGTGGTCCAACACGGCGACCATGTTAAGTCCAAACAGACTCATACCGCTTATGACGGCCACATTTTGACCACTCAGATCACCTATCACTGCTTTTCTGTTGTCCTGCAGCCAAAGTAAATGATCGCTGAAGTAACGCAAAGGTCCTTGCATGTTGGCATGCTTCAAACTTGAAATTTTGATCGGTTGCAACTCGAATTCATCTGGTCCGTTCGAGTAAGCCATGGGAGCTTTGTAAAGATTCGAGCCTTCGTTGCTTCTGACAATCCAGTAAACGTGTTTGTCGTCCAGGTTGAGAGTTAATCCCATCACTGATTTGAAATAATAAAAATACTTTAGTAAACATGTTCACTTGGGAACAGTCTCACGTCCCGAGTCGAGACACGGACCTTGTTTCCCAGAAAATAGTTCTGCAGGGTAGTAAACTCTTCTGCCATCTCCGTTCAGCCTGGCACACTCGACAGTGTGCCCGGTCGACCAATATATGAACGCATTTTCGGAGTCAATGTTCAGCTCTTTTGCAATCGTTAGAATTAATAATGGCTCTGGCGAAAAACCGTACAGGTCTCCTCGTATGATCTGTAAATATTTTCAATATGAAGTAAACTGTTTAGAGTTGACTTTTAATGACCACATTACCAAAACCACTAACCAGTTGCTGTTTCGGATTAGACCAATATAATTTTCTTCCTATCCAGTCTACGGCAATGCTGCCGACAGAGTCCAAATGATGAAGCTGTCCGTAGTCGTGACTCGTCATATTGTACCAATGGACTTTTGTCGTGTTCGTCACCAAGTAGAGCATGTCGCGATACCAGGATATGTCGACAAAATGATAGTCGCCGCTATTACTCTGAAAGAGTAGCCAATTAATTGAAGTTGAAATTGTACAATTCAAAGGTAGGGCAGGCGATTAATTATTTATTAAAAATAATTCGGGAGTGTGGTGTGGCGTACCTTTAATTTCTCGTGTGCAATGAGTGTTTCGACTTCATCCCCCGTCACGTCGGATTCCAACAACCCCTCACTCGCCGACCACAGAATGGACGGATAGCGACCACTCTTGGGCGTTTTTAAGGTCCTTCCTTTGAATTCACTAGACCAGGGACCGTTTCCTGACGAGGTGTACGCTGCCGACTTAATTATATATTCGGTGTCCTCATCCAAGTCGTCCACGGTGAAATAAGTGGAATTGTTTATGTTCCTCTTTGTTATGATTTCTCCGGTCTGTTCATTTTTAATTTGGAGTTCGTACGACCAACTCTGCCAGGCACCCTTTCCCTGACCGCCGACTATGTGAGGCGGTTGCCAGGAGATTTTGGCTACCCGTCCTCCAAGTATGGCTTGAACCTGAATGGGAGGATTAACCGGAACGGGAATGGGCTGGGACGACGGCAAGTCGATGTACACTCCGACGTAGGACCGATTCTTGGATCCCAGATAATGATTGTGGAAGTACGTGTGATATTCTTCGTGGTAGTCTTCCGTTAATACTTCTTCTCCATTAGTCCAGTAGAACAAACCGTTTGCAAAAGCCAGGGAAATGACATTTTGAAATAAAGGCTGTTGAGTGTTGGATCTTAGGTCGGCCACTTCTCTCCTGAAAACGATACAGTTTTTCGTGACTGTCAAGATTATGTATTAATTAAAAATAATGATTAAAAATATTTACCCGTCCAGAGAAACCGAATAAACCGTGTTTTTTGCATGGTTCGGTACCAATATACAAAAGTTAACGTGGTCTATGATGAAAGCTCCCAAGTGAGGGTCTTCGAGTATCAAGTCGGGTATCACCTCGTGTTTTATGCCGTTGCTGATGTTGGCCAGATCCAAACGGTACAGTCCTCCACGGTTGTTTCCCTGAATTAACCAGAATAAATACCTGAAAAAAGTAACGTTTGAGATGTTTAAGTGGAATCTCTCGGAGTTTGGGTTTAGGACGCTTCGCATTGATAAGTTACCCGTTGTAAGGATCGACTTCAACGTGAAGAGGTTTCACCGTTATTCCGGCAACAGCAACTGTCAGTCCGGTTCCACTTAGTGATGATCTAGCCACTTGCCATAAACTGGCTTTGTTATGATTCACTTCGCCGAGAATGTAGAGATGTTGGTTCAGCCAGTCGACAGAGAGATCGTGTGGTTTGAACGTCAAGTCGAAAGGCGTCAAAAGGTACTTGGGTTCTGTGTATTCCCTGAGTGTTGCCACGGACACGTACCCATCCGAATCGGATACGAAAAGCAGATTCTTGTTCACGTGAATTGCCATACCTGAGGCAGAAAACATGATTTATGTTACCGACACCTGAGCAGATGTGACTTTTAACTATAATTTTTGAACTTCTTACCCGTGATAAATTTTGATGTCTTGTATATGACTCCAGGAACATCCAACATCATGTCAGCACCTTGTTTAATGACTCTGTGATCAGAGCCGAGGATGAGTATGGGTTGTAGAGCATCTTTAACTAATAGCAAATATACACATGTATAATTAATTTGACTGTTTAGTCAGCCGTGGAAAAATTTTGTTTTATTTTTAATTCGAAACGATATTTTGTCTTGCACTTCCATTTATCTATTGAAATTGAAGTTGGTCTCACCTGTTTGTCTATTAAAAGAACAAACAATAGCAACTCACCCGACGCTTCTGGAGGAGTGACTACTTCTGCCGTGGCCGCGGGGCCCTCTCCAACAGCATTTCTCATCGATATGGACACCACGTATTTACTGTTGGCGTTCAAATTTTGAAACATGTAAAAATCCGTCGTTTTCGTTGCTTGAATGTCCTGCGAAAGAAAATCAATTCCATCAACAACAAAAAAAAAGAAAAAACGAAAACGCAGAGTGAAGGCTGGACAAAGAGGGGTGTCGAAGATTGAAATAAGACAGAAAAATTGAAAAATTCGAAAGAAGAAAGTTTATTGAAAGCATAAAATATGTGCAGAAGAAAACGAGAGTGTTTCGTGAGATTTCTGAAGTTTGAGCAAACCTCCTTGAGCGCCGTGTACTCGCCCACGAGTTCCAATATGTAGGAGTGAATGGGTCCGTTGGGAAAAGGACCCGGTTTCCATGAGATGGATATCCTTTTCGAATCGACCGCAGTCACTCTGATTATTATTGGAGGAGACGATGGAACACCGGCAGGAAGTGTACTGATCACAACACTCGGTTCGGACACGATCGGCTCTCTGTGAGGTGAGAGAAGAAGTGCCACGCGAAACTGAAAAAATTGGAGTAAACGAGGATGTGAAAAAATTATGTAATTTAATACAAGTTAATAGTTCAATAGTTCGGACACAGATATTTGGCATTATTTATCCGTGGACAACTCTCATTATTTTTTTCAATAGGCCTGGCTTAAAGACTCGTGTTTCTATGGATTGTCAAAAATCACAATTGGCTGCCGAAATACAAAAATATACCAACTCTGTATTTGGTGTAGGGTTGTAGATTTTCGACCAGGACCACTCTACTCGGTCCCCAACTTTGATTTCGGCAATATTGCCAGGCTCCAGCGTGTTCTTCGTACCTCCACTGCACCAGGTAACTTATTTCGGAATATCTGACTCCTTCCCAAGCCAGGCTGAGGGACGTTGCCGTCAGAGTGTCGGCCACCAAGTAAGGAGCCGGTGGCACGCCTATTTTATCTGTAATTTTCATGGGTTAATTAGATTTTTATTTTGAATTCGTTTCGTTACCTCGTATCGTGCGATGCAAAAATAAATTTCGGGCAGTCTCACCTTTTAGTTTTTGAAAAAACTGATTGATGGCGTAATTGCATCCCATGACGCAGTGGAGTTCTTTCTGTGAAATTATATTTTGCGTTCCATTCTGAAAATTATGTCACTCAATTGAGTAAATTTCATGTTTTTGGAGAGAGGGAAACAGGAAACTTTCAAAAGGCCGTTTACTTACGCAAACCATTTGACAACTACTCTCTAAGGCTTTCCGCCACAGAAGGCACCCCTTAGAACACTGCAAGACAAAATATGAACCTCAGGTTAATCGGCATGCGAACGCCCAGTACACGCCGGACAAAAAAGTTAGTTAATCCCGACCAAGAATGCCTATCTGTGTTAATGTATAAAACGGGAACAAGGTCCTATGGGAAAAATCTAAAATATACGTATATACCTAATTTTCTTTAAAATTCATATTTCGGTTTCTACATTATCAAGCGATTGTTTATCATCAGAGTGTATTAAACATTTCATACTAATTTCCGCATGTCGGGTAATAATTAAATTTTTGCATACAATTATATGTACGATTACTAAACCTGTCATAAGAACCTTTTATATTAAAATTATCTTATTTACATCAGTTTAATAGACTGAATTATCAGCTAGTACTTGTCTAAATAGCAGTACCATTAATTCACATAATTTATTATTATGCTTTTATCACAATAAATATAAATATAAATATTTATGTACTGGTGAATAAAATATTTATCTTAAATTACCGTTACAATTTAGGAGGACAATCTTTACTTAAGTTAATTTTTTAAAAAGAGGATTTCAAAGAGAACTGAAGATAGTCCAGTTATACACCCAACGCAAAATGTACTTTATTTTTAAAATCCCAAAGTTGTGTTATCTTACAATATAAGATCCCCTACAGAAGACAATTTTACTATAAAACATTAATAGATAGGATCACCGTCGAGCAATGCTCCGGGGAACATAGTGTTAAACAAACAAACACGAGGTGGCCGGTATTAATAATTTAATAAACAAAAATAATAAGCACGACAGAAAATGAGGGCAAATAGAAAGATTTCGGGTCGAGTCGTTGACGGGTGACCCGGCCGCAAAATAAAAAGACCATTAAATCCAACAAAGACTTAATAAATGTTAATAATTCGAGTCGGTACAGAATTATTAAAACGCAGAGATTTCACATGTGACCGCGTACATAAGCTCTCGATATTCTGTGGAGGAGCAGAAAAATAAATTATTTGAGTCGAGTTTAGCAGTGATTGTTAAATTCGAGCGTGGGACCTCTTCACCAAGTCCCATGTTAAACGTGCACGAGCTCTTTTCTGAGGTTGCCACTTTTATTGTTGATGTAATAACATGATTTGAGATCTAAATTGATTAAGAAGCTGCTATAGGAGACACGAGCACGTGGCCGTGGAGACTTCTTCTACTTCCTCCCGTCGTCTCCAAGTCTTTGTTTCGAGTTAGACTGAACCGACCAACGTTTAAATTGTAAAACTGACGTGAAGTTACCACTGCTTGTAGACCTCTTGGATAGAGAGAGAGAGAGAGAGAGGGAGAGACAAGAGAGTGTACCAATTATGATGGTGTGATTTTGTTTATTGTTTTAGAACATCTCGACATCTTTTTCCTGAAGAAGAATTATCAGAATGTTGAAGCGCCACCTCTTCTGTTTCTTTTCAACACCAATTTCTTCATCCTCTTGGGTGCATGCTTAGATTGACTTCTGCCATGTGTGAGTCAATTCTAAAACAGTTAGTGTCGCCATTCACGTGTTTTACAGACTGTCCGGTACCAGGCATACACACACATTTTCACAGGTCATGAATTTTTAATGGTGCTCAAAGGCACACCTGTCTGTTTGACGCACAGCAACAGGTAAAATACGACGTGCGACGAAGGGATTTTGACATCTTTCCGGATGATATCTTTCTTTTTCAGAAATAAAATTACAGACGAATTTCAGTGTCGGATCGCAAACGTTAGAGGCTCCTACAAAACCAATTAAGTAATGACAAGTCTTTTAAATAAAACTGTTTTTAATTGAAGTCGGAGGGTTCGGGGCACTCTCGAAGCGGTCCCTGCTCCATTTCGCTTCGTTAGTTTGAAGGTACGCAAGCGAGAGAACCAATTTACTACTTCTGCCTTCCCGTTTAAAATCACTAACCTTGTTCTACCTGCCGGGAGAAAGTTACGTGGACACATTTGCCTAGGTTTCTACTTTTCTAGGAAACCTAGAAATTTGGTCAAACCAAGCATACGAAAGGTTTGTTGACCCTTGAGACAGCAACAAAAGGAAACATCGAACAAAATACGATCTTTTGTTGATGAAGTGAACAGACACGCAGTTTGTCTTATCCAAACTGACCGTACCGATAGATTCCTGGGATTTGTTACTTGTTCTAATTATTCTAAGCAAGTTACATTTCCACATCACAAGCGAGTGGGCAAGGAAGATGCCAAATTAAACGATTTATTAAATTTTTAAAAGACGCGTGCTTCCGTTCTTGAAAATATAGAAAATAACAGAGCGACTAATTTGCATAGCTTAAGTAAATCTCATGTCAAATCAAAATCTCACTTATTTTTCATTCAAAGTAATCTGTGGTGCGTACATTTTATAAGGGTTCTCATCATATGTCGAGACTCGAAAATTTCTTAAACCGAAAGGTACGCGACAGAATTGAACAGGCCAAGAAATTACATATCTGTTAAAACTGCTTATAGAGTGGACATTTATTCAGTTATTGTAAGGCTGGTAAACACGCGACAAATCTCATCATACCATTTTACACTTAGGTAAAGTTACAAAGACTATTGAGCAAAGGCAGAATTCGAATTTTGCTTCCAGTCTTTCGTTACATCAGCTCCGACATTGCGACCCACTGCCTTGGTACGGAGTAAAATACATACGGCTAGGGTACTGCTGTATTCAAGTTCTGAATCCAGTTTCATGATGAAAAATCTATTCAAACGTTTAAATATTAAGCCCTCGGTTCAGAATTTTCATAACATCACGTCTAAAATAAACGAAAATAATTTGCACCCCAGCAAATGAAAAATACAAACGTAAATTAACCAACCCTTTAACGGAATCAATAAGGCCCATACTTACAGAAAGATCCGACCGAAAGATTTGACATTCCTAGCAACGTCTCCCTTGCCGACCCTAATTACAAGGTGCCAAAACACAGATGTACTTTTAGGATGCAGACATATTTTGGGGTCTAATGTGCGTGCGTACCAAGGGCTGGAACTTAAGCGGTCCAATCTTGGGAAAGGCAAAAACGTTCGAGTGTTCATTGCAACTACAGGCAGGCACTCGTTAGGAATCAATAGCAGAGGTTTGGGAAATCGACGGCAAATTTCATCCCATACCAAACAGATTACCATCCAAAGCGGGAAAAAGTTATCCTCTGATTATAATACATATATCGACACATATTGCATTTACTAAGATTCCCGGGACAGTGGCAGAAGTAGGCCAAATCACAAATTGCACAAGAATTTTCCTTTTTTTAGCTACTGCTCGAAAAAAAATCTGACCGGTGAAAGGGGGGTTGTTTCGACCGTGTCCGCCAGACACAGGAAATCCATTGCATTCGTCAGTTTTTGCACTCAACTCCAACGATGAATTCGAGGTGTCATCGATTGCTGCTACCCCTCAACCCAATCGAAGAGCAACACCTACGTCTACATTAACATCTTTTACAAAATACAAAAATGATCTCGGCTGTGAAATTGTAAAAGACAGATCAAACAAATTCACTGAAAACATTTGTAAATGGCCGTGTAACTAAACGCGCCAGACGACAAGATGAATTCGGGCCTGCCTCAGGGTGCAATTTTACAGACGTAAAAACCACCTGACCTTTTTTCTATTCATCCTCGGGGGTGATGATGACGATGATGATGTGATTATTAGATGACATAAACCATCTTGGGCAATCCGAGGTTTCAACGCCAGGGATACGCCCCCGCGGGGCCCCCGGGTCGACGTCCTGGAGAAATGGCGGCCCTCGCCCCTTGCAGGCAATTGGGCCGTGTCTCCTTGCCTACCGCGGCAGATAACCCTCGAGTGACATTAACCCCCGACTTAATAAATAGTTTACTATTATTTATGACCCTGACAATTCATAAAAGTTTGATTGATAACCTCTGAAGAGTTAGTAAACGTTCTACAGTATTGAAGATGTACAAAAAAGTGAGCAACGGTGTGGTTAACGGCTAACTTGATTAGATTTATAGTTCGTAACTATTATCTATTCCGATGAAAACTAGTTCGACCGAGATCACTATCGACTCACTCCCACCTCAGTTTACATCTCTTCTATTTTCATTTATTGAAATTGGAACTTGCATTAGCATGAAATAACCGAATTTGTCCTCGCGATGCAAAGTGCCATTTTTTTTAAACGGTCTAAATCGTCTGGGCTGATTGGTCTTCCATGTGACTCCGTCCTTATTATGCCACGTTGAACTCCATTCATTAATTACCATACGTTTAACCTATTGCATGTACCCGAGACGTTTATCCGATGCCAATGATTAATGGTCCGCATTGATCAGTACAGCCCTCGGACTTTTAAAATGCTGTCGTTGACCCGCAGAACCGTACACCACGCCCAGTACAAAATCAAGTGTGAACCCCTGTAATTGAACGATAATAAAGTCCTAGTTACGTTTTCACATGGGGGCAAACATCGAGACAAATCACTTCATTAACAAAAGCCGGGTGGACGAAGCGTTGGGTCGTCTGATCGGATGAGATGGAAATTCCAGGATCTCAGATCTGAGTGCAAACGGAAGTTTGGCTTCGGAAAGTGTTCGGTTCACTCGTACCTGCACATCCGGTAGGCGTGTACGGAACGGGTGACCATCACCCGTGACACCTGTTTTAATTGACTTCCTCTAACCGAGTTAAACATTCCTGCGAACCACCGACGGTTGGACCACCGTTACATTTTTTTTGAACTTTGAACCTCGACGCACGTCGACCTGTGACCGTCAAGCGATGATGATGATGATGATGATGATGGTGACGAGCGAACTCGAATCAAATGTAATTGTCAATTTCGGGAAATCAATTGGCGTGACGTGCTGTGTTTTACATCTGCGTTTCTTTAAAGGGCAACGAATGCCTCAAATCGTCAACTAAATGGTACGCTAAAGTCGAAAATATGGCGTCTGCTCCTACGCAACTGCATTCGGAAAAAGACTGTTTAAGCCTCATGACTCACATGAACAAGTGGTCAACACGTAGTTTCGGTACTTTGCGTTCTTATTATTCCAATATTATAAAATTATATCAATTTATTATACAATTATAATTTATTATACATTTACATTATATCTATTTTGTAAGTATTTTATCTCACGATCGATCAACTTCGTTTGCACAACAAGTCGTACACATTTTTGCTGCCCTCACCCATCCTACAAGTGATTTACAATTGTAATTGTCCAATCAATACCAAATCCGAAAAGAGGGACTTGTACTTGGGCTAACATAAAGTTCGGAATCTACGTGTTGACCACTGGTTCAAATGAGTCATGAGGCCTTAACAAGGACAGTAAACTCGAGTTAATCTAAAAGTTAAACGACCCAAGTCTTCGGGACCCGTTGCAATTCCACAACTGACAAATAAAATTGTTACAGATGCAACTGTGATGATGGATCTGATTAAGAGAAGGCAAACTTCCGAAAAAGTTAAAAAAAATTCCACACAACCGTGAGTCTGTTCGGGTGAAAAGGAACCCCGGCAGGTCCTCGGCGGGTCCTTTCCCCGGTAGGTACTCGTACTAATCACTTATTAATCGGTCACTTGTTTTTGAATTTACTTTATTGGTACGATCTTGTGATAGTGGCCGAAGAGGTTAAAGTGTTACAAGGAGAAAATTATATAAATTTAATTGTCGTAAAGGGTCATGTCTCACGGTCGAACCGACTGGTCTCCGGCAGTGCTCGACCTACAGCACTCGTACTACTTTTTATTATGTAATTTGTGGCCTTCGTCAGAGGTTGAACCTTATTTTAATTACCATGTAAACAATAAGCGAAGCAACAATTTAACACTCGTCACTGAAAATTAAGACTTCGGTTTGGTGGCTGATGGTGGGTGTGAGAGAATTGGAAATGAAAATGCGTGAACCTTTGCTTTGTTTTCTGTCTTGGGTCGCTTCAACCCCTAAACCTTCCAATCTCTTCTATCTACATGAAGGTATTCACGTGGTCGTGCAGTGCGATCAGAGATCAATCATTTCTTTTCTTTATTAACCGTTGAACAATGAGGCACAACCCAAAAATTATATGTAGTTTATTATAAGTACAATGGCGTCTTGCATTGTAGACATACTAGGCTGTACAGATAAATTTTTCAAATATAAAAGGCGCAAAATATAAGACTTCCAGAGTTTAATAATAACAAACATCTGATTAAGTCTTTCTCAATGGGTAGTATTTGGCCACTCCAAAAAAAATTTGAACGGGAGTCGAAATTTAAATGGCAAAACACTCTCCCGGAGAATTAATATTCAACGAAAAGACTTTCGGCAACCGTGTGCAACCTCGATATTCGGCCAATGTATTCTTCGTGTGAGCTGAAGATATTACGAAAACCAAAAAAAAAGTCCAAAGAGTATTGTCTCTTGAGTACGCGAGCTTATTATTTTTGTGTTGCTGCGGCGGGACCACGCTAATTCCCAACTTCCTAATTACAAGCTCGACCGAGTCCATTGGACGTCAACGTCGCCCTGCTAATGCTACTTTTCCTTCTCTTTATTTTATGTAAACTAATCGTAAAGCTAAGTTTCCCCGTTTCAATAGAATAATTTATTTCCTCAATTTAATTACTCCTTCCTTTTCGGAACAGAACGGAGGAAATCCCCGGGAACCAGGGCGATCCGGTTGGAAAGTTAAGGGACACCAGGCACCACATACCCGCCCTGTTGAATATTCGATTAATTTGGTTGCAAAACTGTGGGCTACACTTGAACATTTGACGGACTGCCGTGGTGTACCGGTTCTCGACGAGTACTAAGTCTCTCTCTCTCTCATGCATAATATTCAGCATTTACTTACATCAACCCCCCGTCCAGTGAGTCAAAACAAAGCACTTGACCTCGTCATTAAAGCTTAACACTTGTTTTCCTGGTCGCAGACGTGTAAATGTTAACCCCTTTTAACTATTGGTAACCATGATTAATTTGTTCAAATCGGTTCATATATTAATTGTACAAATAAAAAAAATATATTTATTCTTATATTCTTAAGGTTGTACACGTACTTTAACATTATTAAATATAAAGTAGTTATCGCAGAAAAGGTTTATTATCGGTGACAGTTGAAATGTTCAGTGCTAAGTGAAATTTAGTGGTGGTCACCAACTTACCAGCTTAGACTACCAGTTTATTTATTATTACAAACAACGATATATATATTAGGTATATTAATAATGTCTATATCAAACCTAAACCAACCGGCTTGGTTTAGTATCAGTATCGTGCTGTATCTTTATTGAAGTTATTGAAGTAATATAAAATTATTTTACATAAATTGAAACGTCATTTTCATTATAATATACATAACTTTAATAACTGGACCAGAGCCCAGCGCTGGTGTGCTTTTGGTTGTAATTTTATCACACGAGGGAATAATCAGTGTCATTGATTTTTTCAAACCGGCTTGTTAAGTATTTAAATTATCTTATCACTAGACAGAAAACATAAAAAAATACGGAAAATCACGATATCTGCAACCTCTGATTTGGCATTCCTGCAATGCCATTGATGTTTTTATTTATTTTCGCAGTGGCACTGGTGACCATGTGCGCTCGAACAGAACCCAAGAGAACTTAAAATTTCAATATGGTAAATTTATACTGACTGCGGTAGTTTCTATTTTATTCTCTCGGTAGTAGGTCAAAAGTCATCCCGAAGTGAAAATGAAACCATAAACCCCATCTTTTATAAATGTAAATACGTAAATACGTAGATAGAATACATACAAGAAGACGTTCGGTATCAGTTTGTAGTTACCATCACATATTTTTGCTTCAAAGGACAAAAATTCTGGTCTTTCATAGGATCCGAGTCTTAAGTTTGTTTGCATTCACCGAGTACAATTAAATTCCAGCACTTACAACAGTTACGACTGCACCTTCACGATATTGACGAGCATTATGAAATCATTGAACTTCCCATTAGTTGTGTGAAAAATAACCACGCTTGAGTCGAGATTATTGAAACAAAGAATACACGACGGTAAAGACAAAGATACGTCACTGGCAATGCGTTGCTAGTGCAATTGTCGTATCATGTGAACAATAGTTAGTATTTAGTTGTCATACGTGTAAATATTGTTCAAAGAAATAATAGTAAATTTAAGTGAAGTCTTCTACAATATTAATACTAACTTTTGTTGACTCGAGAGGGCAACCATATTATTAAAACAATGGAAACGTGTATATAAGAAACAACAAAATATTCTGCAAACCCCGTATTAATGTCACCATATTGAAACCAACGATACATTTCGTACATATAAAGCGTTAGGAAAGTTTTAGTCCCACTTATGTCCCGACTTCCCAATCATCCCAGTCCTCCATGTCGATTCAATTTAAAAATTCGTCTGGGATCGGTCGACACCTCCGTGATCAACCTCTCGGACAGACGTCCACGTCTCTTACCTTAAGGAACAAACAAAACCACTCAAAAAAAATCTTAAATTACACTTCGAGGGGGCTGTTTCGTGGCCCTGCAGGGCAACACGACCATCACTCAATTGTGAAGACTCTCTTCCTGCTTCCGTTGAATTAAAGGGTGCGACAATGAAGTCTTCACACTGTGATGACTTTCAACTTTCGAGTCGAATGATGGGAGTCCACGGTTAGAATAAACGGACAACGGAAATGCAATTATTAACGTACTTTGATTCATTCGACGGGTACTCATTTCAAAAAAAAAAAAATAGAGAAATGAATGGATGTCGTGGGGGTGAGACTTCATTGTACCTGGGGGAAGGTAGCAATTACGTTAAAGGACTCGTACCTGTCCCGTTTTGCATTCGCTTCCACATCCGATGTCGAAGTGGTCTTCCGTCTTGTTCTGAAACAAGAGAAAATGTGAAGAGTTAGTTTCCAACCACAACAAGCACAACCTGTGGCCTAAACTATTGTCCCGCACGTAGGTACCCGTTCTTCTCGGTGATACCCGTCTACATGTGACTGAACTACTCTTTTTACGAGATCGGAAATTTTTGTTTTCAAACGGTATGTAGTTGTGGACAATCAGGGTGAACCGTTAAATTACACAAGTCCTCAAGTACCATGCCGAACACCCCAGTTGGGGGTAGCCAACTTAAATTTGGAAACGTCTTCTACTAGAAGCGGAGGCTCGCAAAGGTCGACACACAGACGTTTACTTTAATGAAGAAGTGACTTCTTCGCCTACTTAAGCTTATTAATAGTTTTAATTTTGTAGTCGTTTAATCGCGTGTCGTGACCCTCGGGTCATTCTGCTTTGTACGGACACAAGAAGGGAACAAAACCCGGGGCTTCACATTTTGTACGAAAATTGGAAGAAATTTTTACTCCCGCAACAACAGCACAATACGAATTGTTGTGATGTTAACAAACACACACACACACACACATACACAAAACACACAAATAACATGTCGGAAATAAGTTTCATTTTAAATATGCAGTACGAGTAATTATTAAAATTTTAATTACTAAAAATTCATGTTGGTGCACAAATCAATCTCTGTTCTTAAACATTAAAATTTATAATCAACACGTAAATAAATATTTAATGTACAACATTGAAACACCGTGTGTTGTACCGATATTCGATGTGATACTCAATCAAATACATAAGACAATAACTTCTTACGTAAGTATTAAACTACGATGTACATTGATAATTAATAACATTTACAGCAATCTTTGAAGGGAGAAATTGTATGTTAGTAACCCAAACTTTATATTAATATTTCAGAAAACCGACAACCCTATTGTATAAATTATATATTATTTGATGTTATTGTTACCCTTTGACTTTATTTCACGAAAGAAGGTACAAGACACATCACACCTGATTCGTACCCCTCAAATAAGAGTGAAATTACCCTGGCAGTACAATTTCCGTCTAGTCGAAGACTCATTTTAAAAATTACATTCTGAGAAAGAGTAAAAACAATGGTCTGGAGATCTGGAGGAGGCTCTGGCAGTGGGTCACGAGTCGAACAGGTGAGTTGTTTAACCGGGGGAAAAAGAAGGTTTGACTGACCCTGTTTTGTGTTTGTTTACGGATCAAGGTACACAAAAAAACGGTTATAGAGCCCATTCTGCAGTTTGTAGTGCCTGAATGACGGGACGAGGACGACGTGCCAACAGGTGTAATAACCCAGTTCCGTCCTCTTTTTTTTTCTACAAAATTTAGTGAGATGGAAAATTAAAAAAAAAATCATAGACGTCGTTGCATGTGTACATGTGTGTCAGGGGGGTGAGTGGACAGGATGTGAGAATCACATGAGCGGTGCCGGACTATGAACGGTACCTACGACAGGTTTAAACACTCGATTGTACGATATTTCATGGGAAAACCATTAAACGATCGATCGTAAATCCGTCAATTAGGTAAACAGTTTTGCTAAGAACGGGAAAAGTTAGTCAACGGCTACTGTTTCGATATCTCGATAGCGAAAGGTCAAACATCGTTGAATTGGGAGATTTTTTTTATTTTCAGAAATAGTAACAGAGATTTGTGAACATTAAACGTAGCAAAGAGGTTAGAATTTTCGTGTATTGCAAAACGACCTTCTCAAGTATCTGGTCGCGTCAAGGCGGAGCACTTGAAGTGCACTCAAGGGAGAGACACAGAGAGAGGAAGATAAATGAAATAGGGTGGAACTCAGGGGTGCGGAACCGTAAAATAGCTTACGAAACTTATTAAATAACACACAATAAATAGATACATAGGAGAATAAGTAGATACGTGATGAATGAGCGATCACCGTACCAAATTGAAGATGCCAGATGGAACAGCACACAACTACACACGGCTATTGTACTGGCGCCAAATTGAAGGTTAAAGTATCAATTATTAATTTTTATTATTTGTCAAACGACGAGATACAAATGTGAAAAGTCACAGATCAAAGGAAGATATGGTTTAAGCACGAGATGAATAACGAGAATAACGAGACGCTCAAAAACACATTTTTTATTTAGTTTTTATTTCAATGGTAACTACCCACTTCCTGTACATGTACCCATAAAATTAAAAAAATTGGGTCTTTCATGGTGCACCTCTGTTATTTAACACAACTTTATGTATCTAATGCCTTGATATTCAGTACTTGTACCGACTACCTGTGCTGTGAATCAGATACACACACACACACCCACGGTGAACTTCTACAATATAGGAAAATTACAACTACAGAATTTATACCACAAATCGGGCTTATGGATGTACATATTTAATCCCCGTATACAAAGTGACGTTCATCACTAACAATATACATTCAGTTATGATAAGAACAGTACACAGAGGAAAACAGTTAATTAATTTCTATAAAACAGGTAGAACATCAAGTGTACTTGATGGCTCATGATGGCTCACTAAAAGCTCTACCATCGCAACGCAAAACCAACTCGACCTAGTGGTGTTTCGTGGACACGCAACCTCCAGCCTACCAAGTCCGCTCTGCATTTGGTGTCCATCTCGTGCCTGAATTCCTGGTTGAGGTCTCCCATTGAATATGGTACACGAGGACATACGATCGTGAATGAAATGAATTCGGAAATGGGATGTTCATGTTTATTAAAGTAAACCGTCCTTGAACATCCGTTAATAAAGTTTTCGGTTTGAGTGTCGAATTTGTGTGCCCGTGCGTGTTTGCCACTGATGGTCAGCCATTTTTTGCTTTGAAATTGAATAATTTTTATTTAAAAAAGGGTTCGTAGACTTTCTTTTACAGTCTCCAGCGTAAGAAGGAGTCTCTCTCTCTCTCACACACACACACACATACTCTCATGAAGAATGGTACTGTTGATTTATTGTTTTGCTTTGGCGTCATTTCTGTTTAATTGCCCAAACGATTAAAGCACCAGTTTTTTTTGCACTAGGAAAGAATTGCTGGGGGAACAAAAGGATTGATTTCCAGGCATTTTACTTTAGGAGAACAGTTTTTGAAACAAGCCGCAGACGGATGGAAAATTTCGATGTGACCAAAGGGCTCGGAAGGGCTCTATTTTGTGTAAAACACAAATTTTGCTTTCCGGCAACTGGTGGGGGAAGGTTTCGGATGAATCCGAGTGTGAGCGTTGACGTACCTGAAACAGACATTTCTGCGAGCAAACCGTGCGAAAATCATCGTCAAACTCCTGGTCCCCGCGAACGACAGCAAACAATGACAAAATCCAAATAATCCTCCAGAGAAGACCGCCACACTCGAACATTTTGCTTCTATTTATCCATTTTAACGGTTCACATTTCTCGTTTAACGCACTTTCTTTTTCGCGAACTTTCTTCACAACCGAAAACCGAAAATTTTTAACGAATTCACATCAATGGAATGGAAAAATGCGACAGAAGAATACGAAACGGACAAGTAAACACGAAGATTCATGCGTGTGTGGGACTGTACGTACGCGTGCGTTTGCGTCGGAAACGAAGTTAGGCGAGTGCCACCAACCACCGTTCCTCATCGACTGAAGTCTTCTGCGGACTCCGTCAGCTTCCAACTCGGTTCTGGTTAACCAGTTCCACCGCCTGTTTAACTCTTTTTCATTCGGAGGCTTCAGGTACGGCCTCACGGGTTCGGTTCCTTTGTCATTCCTGATGACCTCCGCGTGGTCTTACGAACGGAGTCGTGTGGTCAATTCATCGAAGTCACGGGTGAATTCTCTTAAAGTTTTCAATCAGAATTTTCCATGTTGAAGGACTGCAAATATTAAATTTACTGCAAGAAGGACCTGAATAACGCGTCTGAGCAAAAATACCAGAAGAAGACATTTTATCCTGGACACATTAGGGGTAATTAGATGAAACTCCAGGACACGGGACGAAGTTTCTAAACGAAAAAGTTCCACTAATACTTTTTGCTGCTGTTTAATTTTTGCTTTCTAGTATACGGTTAAATACTTCTCTACTGCAATTTGTAACTGCAAAAATAATACAATTTTTCGGTTAAATTTATTCAAATTTCTCTATATTTACTGTTAATTGGGAATAGATTTCTATTCTTTAGCAAACCGTAGTAAACCTTAACTTGACGGGGAAGTGTTCCCAATTTTGAAATTTGTTAACTTTAGTTCTCTTAGGAAACTTCAGGCCAAAATACTTTTTATGTTCAATCGGCTGGGTATAAATGACAAGACTGTCGTGGCCCTGTTCTGCAATTGTTTCGATGCAATAAAAGTAGTTAACATTTGAGAACTTTAGAAGTCAACCAATTCCAACAGGATTTTGAGGAACTTTTTGTTGAATAAGCGTGAGCAACAAGTCCATTCTCGGAAGAGCTTTTTACAATGCAAATAATTAGTCGTAATTAGTTCTAAAAATAACTTAGTAACTCACATTGTTCATTTATTGTCTCATCACAACGCAAAACAAGACGTTCCCCGTTTTTTTTTTTTTAAGAAAACATACACGGTCGAATTGATTGTTTCTCCAGTTCGGAAAAAATCTTGGAGAGGTGGATTAATTTGAGATCTTGAAGATTCAAAGGCAGGTGATCCAAATAATCATGAGCACAGTAATGAAAAGAGATCTCCGAAACGATGATCTTCCATCGGATCACTCCCAGCATCACTTTAGATTGAACCAGCGCGTTATGTTTTCGGGTGACATGACTCAAAAGAAATTTCACAAGTCTGGCCGATCCCCGGATTCTAACGGAAAGTTCTGGGTTTGCCCAACACGTTCCTCGTGGTGTCGTTAATTGCCCAATACGGCCAATTGACCTTCCGCGGATCGATGCCAAATATTGGATTTACGAGGAGGCACCCATGGAGGAAAGACCCGGGGGCAGATTTTGGACAGGAAAGACACATAGAGCGAACTGACAATCCGTCAGACCCGGTCGACTTGAAGAACAAAGGATGGAAAGTAAGTGATTTGTCAGTTTTGTCTGAAAAAAAAATTATGTACATAGCTCATCAAATATTTGTCCAACCTATCCCAAGAAAAATGACACTAAAACCGATTGGTTTGGGCACACGAAAAATTTTTTACTTTTGGGTTTTTGTTGATTTTTGTCGTTGACAAAATTAAAGTGACGTTTCGGTCGTTCTTTTTCGTTTTCTTTTTCCATGTATGAGAAAGTTTGAATATTCTTCGTCTTCTTCTTCCGCCCTGTTGTCCTCTACTTAAAACAACAGATCATGGACGATTGGTAAGGGAGCTTCGTGTCTGGGTAAATAAGGGCATCATCATTTTTATGAATTAGGGGTACAGACACAGGAGCGATGACAGGGAATTCACTTGATCGCTAAAGAAGACCAGACCAGCCGAAGACTGTTAACAGAAAACGTCTAGAAGGGATCATCGCATGACTGTTTAGATCGTTAATGAATGAGTTGAAGATGACGGTTTTCGCCATTCCGATTAGCGCGTATCATGTGGTTACTGTCGAAAACGAATGAAAGACTAATTGGTTTATGTCTTGGTCCGGGGTAGGGCGCATGTGGGGGGGTTGATTTCATCCCCCTCATTTTTGTCTCTTGTTTGCACTCTACAACCACTGATGTCCGATTATATGATTGTACTAGGAAATCGGATACGTTTTACACAAGTTCCAAAGATAGAGGAAGCATGGAGGATGCGACCCATTCAAATTTTCAAGTCAAGAAGTCATTATCGACATCGTAAAAAGACATCATAAAAACCGGGAATCAAGTGAAACAACGCGAAGGCGAAGTGTCGTTCAGAGAAACCGTAAAGATTGTAAGGGAAAAGATAAACCATTTATGTAACTCAAGAACCGAATTACTTCCACCAAAGACTACGTTGCAGCATAGTCAAATGAATTTGTATTAAGCAGCGTTCGCTTACACTTCGGACGAGATTGACACTATCAAAACATCAAACTAAAACGTAAAGAATTAATTGATAACTTCATTAGTTGCCATCGTTGTTTCACTGCACTTTAGAATTTTATTGAAGAGGCGACGGTACGTGAGAGTCGTGCCGTAAGCTCAGGGGTGACTGTTGGCTGCCGACCCTTACTCAAGTAGTAAACACTTGTTGTCATCTTTAATGATGAATTTGTACGAGTAACCTCCATGTTGTAATTAATTAATTGAATACATAATCTTTTAAGTGTAGTTAATTGACTGTCCGATGGAAACCTTCACCTTCGCTGTGCTCACATATACACACACAAAAACAAAAATTAATTTATGCCTTTCAGCAAGTACTGCCCCGTTCCCGACATTTATTGTGATGTCCAACCCCCGGTTTTGTTTGCATTGGCATGAGGGTACGGCCAGGGCCTACCAGAGCGTTGGGAGTGTAACCGAGTCGAGCAAACAGCCTAATAACTTGAACTAATAACAATTTATAAAGTTCAATTATCTTTTTAAAAAATAAATTAAATAAAACTAGACAAATGAGACAGCTGCAGCGCATAGCACCACTGAAGCAGGGCTACCAGTCGACACGAGAGGAGACCAACTCTTTCCCACGGATTATTAAGGGCAATTCAATTCGTGCGGAAGTTGCTGAAAGTTCTGACGATGAGAATTTCAGGGGAGGACTCTTTCTGGACGAGACCTGAACATGAAAAAAGTACTCCGGGCAAAAGAAGACACCAGAAATTTGGTCAAACACTAAACCCTCGAGAGGGACCTGCTTTAAATAAAGGGGGGACCAGCCTCTGCCTCTTTGGGGTTGTCGTGAGATGGTAACCCACGGGAATCGATTGGTGTATTTTAATCCTTTTTCTAGGAAAGCAGAAAGGTTGGGTGTACGGTGGAACGAAAAAGTTACGAGATTTTTATTGCGGCAATAAAAATGGAGGCTTTTTAAGAGCTGGAATTGTCTAAAATTGTCTGCTCTTTTACTTGTCTCAAGTACAGCAAATAATTTAAGTAATATTATTACACTCCATTGTGCACGATGCATAATTTAATCGACCAATATAATTGTGTTGTTGCGATTCCACTATGGTGACAAGCTTCAAATCAACTTTCGACATCGAATGATACTCCTCTTGCGATACTTCAGGAAGACCACCATCTGGTTAATATCTGTAGTTCTATGAATTCTTCTTGCATTTTATTTTAAAATTTCAGAGTCTTCTGTGTGGAATTCACATCCCCACAAACCACAACAAAGTTCGATGATAAGTGAAAATATGTGAGTTCGCAAGAAGTAGTATTTTATATCATCCAAACAAGCGCATTATAACTTTTTTTCATGTGTAAGAGTTCGATTGGAGACACGTTAAACAATTAAATTAAGATCTACATGGATGTGTACGTTGATTTAGGATGGACCAAGTGAAGATGATTGTTTATCTGTTGTATTCTGCTCGAGCTGACCCGGATTTGGTTCAGCATTCAAATCGCTTTTTTATGTTAAATCGAATGAAAACATATTGCCTTTTCTTCCTCTTCTCTCGGTTCTGACATTTGACATGCGGTTGTGTCAGTAATTTTTTTATTATCTTCAAATCGTGTTCTTCAATGTAATTCGATCAGTTACGTTTTACATTTTAATGATGTTGCTTATTCACTTATTTTACATACGTAATGAATTGAAACATAATTTAATTTTTAAATGTTTGTCTCCTGTTGCTGCTACCAATATGAAGAATACTCGTAAAGAGTTTATAGGAGAAATTTCTTCATGTTTATGTTCATCTGTGGTGTGTTTTTATCCGTGCAGTTCTTCAGTTATTTTACGTTGGATGTTGAGCAATTTTATTTTTTATTTTTTGGAGGATTTTCCTGCTGGGAAGGCAAAGTAGTTCAAGTTGATTGCAGACTTTTCCGTTAGATGGCGGTCAGGTGACATTTTGTTTATGTTTCGGCTTTCTAACATGGCGGGGTTACTGTACAAATAATGTGTATTTTCGGTTTGAAGTTTTTATCAGGCAACATGAATTTCGTGTTTTCTAGTGAAAATTGCATAAAAATGTGGTTCATATTAATCGTTACATGACTTCAGTACACGAATTACCGTTTTGTCTGAACAGAAATTGCCGGAAAGTTTGATAACATTTCAAAATATTTTATTGATTTTGGCTTCAAGTAGGGGTTTTTCCACTCATAACCACAGCTTTTGACATTTGAGAATTGTTATTTAATTGCCATCGTCAGACGACAGAGAATAGGCTGGATAGGGGGAATTCAGTTGCTTTGAGACATATTAAAAAAACGGCACGGTCAGACTTGGGATTTATGTAAGAGGAGTTGAAATGTAGTTAATTGAATTGCACCAGGAGTATCAGTTTTATCAATTTTTGTTAGATCACTGTGTTGTTTGATGAACAAATGAGGAAGATCAAATAAAACCATAATGGAGATTAATCTGGTGGACTCCCTGAAAAGCGATAATAGCAATGAAGTTAACTTAACCTGGCATTCTCTCACAACAACTGTCATGGAAGTTTTGACAGATTCATTTGCAACAGAGAATGCAATATCAAAAACAGAAGACTACACATCAGGTGTAACTCAAAATGTGTCTTTCATTGCATCCATTTTTGGAGCTCCAGTCTGCCTGAAATGGGAGCCAGTCAATCATGTTTACTTCCAATTAGCAAATACATTTTTCTTCTTATCTTATCTGGCACCTAATGGGGTGTATGGGATATTATACCTCAGGTGTACTTTATTAGTTGGCTGTGCATTTTTTGCTCTTTGGGGATGGGCTGTACTATGCTCTTTTGATGCCTTTTTGTGGAATGCAACTTTTGTAGCTATAAACTTCTTGCAAGTGTGCATTTTATTATATCATCTTAGACCCATTAAATTCACCAAAGAAGTTGAAGAGGTAAGCATTCTATTTGTTTCTTTCTTTCTTACCTGTGCATGCTTAATACTTGATCAAACAAAACCTTGTATTTTTATTTACTCAGACTTTGTCATGCGACACACATTTGGTTGGGTGCTAAATGTCTCAAATCTCATTCTTACATGAAAATATTTGTGTAAAAATATAACAACTATGAAACAAACATGAAACACAGTTACCTGTTTAATTGCAATTTAACTTTTTTTTATTCTTTCTGACAGAGATAAGACTACCGAGAGTAGTAACTTTAAATAATGATTTAATTTAAATATTTACTCTTTGATTTTGAATCTGAGATTGTCACCATTTTTCATTGAAGCTGAAATGTTTTTGTTTTCATTGACAAATCTTGATCTGTATTTATAACAAACAGTTGTAATATTCATCAGGTGCTAATTAGTGCCAGATCATGATTTTCACAGTGATATCTCTTGTCTGGCACACACAAAACAATGTAGTAAAGTCTACCACAGTTCCATTCACACTCCACCTGAATTTTACAAAAGTCTGCACCTGCTCTGAACTGACCAAGAAAAATTGTGAAGAGACCTCAAAAAGTTGGTGGTATTGTGAGGAAGGGACAATGTAAATTTATGGTCTGAAGTGTAAATTTGACACTTTCAAAACCGGGAATTTACAAGGGACTGAAAGGGAAATTCCGTGACCATTAAACCTCGTTCCAATAATACCTTTTAATCCCACCAGATAAATTGGAGGCTAATTCTGTAGTAAATTATCTTAGGCTTGCGAACCAGGCAAAAGTTAAGGAAACCCACATCTGACTCATCTTGGTGACTTTTCACTTTCTAGTTTTTATAATTTGACTTTGTCTTGTTCAACATGGTATCGGTATTTGCCGAACTTTTCTGTTCTGTTAACGACACACACACACACATACAGTGCCTGGAAATGGAACTTGTTGACCGGCATGAAATTCTGTGTTTCTAAACTGATTTAAAAGTTTTGAAACACGTGAGAATGATCCAGGGGACACAAGGGGTGTGGTGGTCCTACGGGGCATTTTCGCTTCTCCTAATTTGGCTTTTTAATAGACGAACAGAATACGACTTGTACGGAAATGTGTGCTCCAATGCAGTCATACGGATAATGTCATGAAATGTCACTGTCGTCCTGACCTTCTCGGTGGAAGTATCATCGGGTGGTTAGATTTTGATTGCGTTAGTCAAATACACAACTTTATCAGGGTTGAATCAGAAGTAGTTGTGTGACTGGTAGATCTTGTGACGAACGGATATTAATTTGAACGGCAATTAGCATGCTTTTCAGTGCGTTCGATTTGCACTGGTTAGGATTTGCCGGCTCATGTGAAATCAGTTACAGGAGGGCTGTTAATTTTTGTAACTAGCAATAGGCTGTATAAAATGTCCATTAACAGAAAAGTTGGCTTCTGTAGCTTTCGATTAGCTCAACAATTTCGAGTTTGAAAGAAAGCTGTCGGGTCTTATAAAAATCCGGTCTGGTGACAGGGCAAAATTCAATTTAGATTTTCCTATGTAAGTTCCAGACGATTCATTTCATCGTCCGTCTCCACCTACAAAATTGTTATTAAGTAATTTTTCTTTCTAAAGCACCACCCTCGTCGTCAGAGTGATCATCAACAACCCTGTCATTGTTACGAGCCCTCGTTGAAATTTTTCAATTTCAGTTATTTCATAATCATAACTCATAAAAGAAACGGATCGGAAGTTATTGGGCCGGGACAAAGAGTCGGGTGGTGTCTGTGGTTGGTGCCGATGGTTGTTGTTGTTGTTGTAGTTTCGAAAAAGAAAAGAGTTGTGCATGGGAGTGGGTCAACCCGATGACAAAATTGTAATTGTCGCATTCCGTACAGAAGCAAACGAGACTCGTGTCGATGGGGTTGGAACGGGTCAGGAATGTAACTCTCAATACTGTTCGGCTAACTGTCTTTTATTAAATATTTTAATGCATTTTGAAAGTGCACCGAATATTGCATTCATTTTTCCCTTTTATCGGCAGTTATGGATATTAGCAAATCCCAAACAAAGAATGTAGTCTCCCTCTCCCACCCCACCCCCTTCCTCCCCCTTTTCATTCCGTAAGATTTATTCTGTTGATGTTGTGTCAACAAAGACGAGTTCACCCCAATGTTACAGTGGTGACTTCACCGCTCGCAGGACGTGGCCTTTTTCAAATAAATTGGCTTCGTTTTTGATGAAAATACAATAACTAGTATCCACTAAAATGATAATGTAACTAGATGTAATTAGGTGTTTTATGTCGTTTACAGTGGGGGAAGTGCATGGCGTGTGCTTTAAATGACCAATAAATAAATAATTTATTTTTCGGAATATGATTTCCTTGTTTCGTTTCGGTTTTCTCACCCACTTTCAATAGACGAGAACTCTGACACATGCAAACTTTTTCGTACGGGTTCTTTAAATTTTTTAATGTTTCATTTTTGTTTGCCGGTTGTTACGAATCTACCCACCGCTTGCCGGTGTCAGGTGCAAAGTCAGGCCTGATAATTTGTGGTTTTGTATAAGTTAAAATGTGACCTTCACGACACAATCACCGAAACTTCAGTAGTCGTGAGAAAAAATACGTTTGAATGTTAGCTGATTCATTAATAGTTTTGGGGATTTAATAGTTTTACTTGTTCTGCTAACAAATAGCACAGAATGGAACAGTTGAGTTCTCTAGAAATGAGGAATCATTGTCTAGTTGAGTTCCTCCTGTGGTTGTAAATCCTCTACCTGCTCTCCTCTACTGACATGAAAGACCGAACTCTTTGCTTTTGGTCGGATTTAATTTCCCCTCTCCAGCGAAACGAGTTTGGTAATTTTAATAGTTTTAATTAAACTGGATGAGTTGCCGAAGTCGGTCCTCGGTGGTGCAGATGTTTTAAATGTCCCATTAATGTCCCGGCCGGAACAATTCGACTGCGTATTGCAGTTGAATTTAAATATAGGAATCAATCATTAACCGTCACTTTGGCCAAATTAAATTTTATTCACCGAGGGTGGAGTGAAGTGAAGAGTTGCGGTGCACCAGACAAATCGATTTGGGCATTCCGCAGCGGTCGGTGGTGGCTTTCCAGCGTACACAAAGACTGAAGTAGTCGTGTACATGGATGTTTCAAGGGTATCAAACCGAAATTTCATGGGTCTTTGACTCGCGCGGAAATTATACGAAAATTCTGTTTTTAATGGGAGCGCTTCGGCGTTGGGGGCTGGGGAAGCACTGCAGATCGAGAAGGAGGGAACACTGAAAGAAGGCAGTAGAAAAGGCTCATGCCTGGAAGCCATAAAATCTAAAATTTCCTATAAATTGTATGTGAATTCTTATGGAAGTAATATAATTTTTAAAAAATACTATTCGATCGATGTAGTTTTTTAAGGGATTACTTTGTTAGTTTTTCCTCCCTGTAACATTGGGAAAATCTTGGGAGGACACAGATAGAAAATACAGAAAATAATTATTTTCAAAAAGATGGTGCAATAAGAAGTAAAATGAGAATTGCATGTCACTAACAGGTGTACGTAGGTGAGAACATAGAAAAATATTTGATTCTTATTAGCTTGATCTCCGAAAACTATCGTTACAGTTTTGCACGTAATAATAATTTTAAAAAATAATTCTATGTATGTGTAGTGATGTTTTTACCTTTGCTGGTGTACAATAGTTGTTTCTCAACAACGACTTTTTATTGGGAGTACAGACCGCATTGTGTGTAAGGGAAGTTTGTGTTATATGATGTAATCTTAAGTAGAAAGCTATTTAATTGCCTCTGCACAGACGTGGAATAATTGGAAATAGTAAAACTACTTCTCAGTAGGGGTTAGTAAGGAACTGAGGTGTCGAAACAGTCCTAATGACGGTTTTAATACACCATTTTTAATTTGAAAGGGAGTTCGATTGTTAAGGGAAAAAACTAATGAGTAAACTTCTGAAGTAATAATTAAACTTTTAATAATTCAATTCTTAATTTCCATAACTGAATTATTTAATTTCTATCGTTTTATTGTTCCTCAGAACTGACGACATCCTACTCGGTGAATTCAGGTAACCTTCCTACCCGTTTCACGAGTACTTTGTGGACGTGGCGTGATTTTTCTGTTGCGTCAGCCAGCCTTGTCGTGACCGCTGTCCACTAAAAGCCATTTGAACCCCCGTCACGTATGGCTCACCTGTTGCCTTTGGAAAAGAAAATAAAATTTGGCATTTAGCGTTGATGGAAGTAATTGCCAAATCCATTTCTTTCATTTTCTTAACATTGTTATGTATATCACACAACGCTTAGGAGTTTCCATTTGGCGTATGTATATCAAGTCACGAAATGTTTTCAGAACTTTCTGGAAATTTCATTTGTCTGAGTTGAGTTGCCAGACGTTAGTTAGATGTGATTTGTTTATGTGGAGAGTGCAGTTTTCCATTTGGGTTGTGGATGTTTGTTAGGTCGAATTGTATTCTGTCAGTACAAATAAGTGCGCTTCCTAATGTCCGCCTACATAATTCCTCACACATATCTGCTGTGTTCAACAGCTGAACAGCTGTTGCATTGTCTCCATGTCTTGTCTCATCTCCTTCATAGGTAGTTGAAAGAATGAATTACAAAAGTCGTTTAACTTCCCTGCGGTTTTCTTCTCCTCCTCGACTTTCACGCCGACGGCAGTTTCTGCAGTGTTCCCGGACTTTTTAAACGAGAGAAAATTAATTTTTTACAATTGCGACATTAAGCTAAAGTGGTTTTCCCTGTCAGACTCATGCGGCACAATTAATTTGACCAATTTGTTCTTCCGATTGCCGGCGAACGAGGTCTCCTTCGAGAGGCCCCTGTCTGACGACAACCCTTCAGTGATTGCCCGGAAAATGCAAAACGACGGGACAATCTGTTACGTGAAGAGACGCTACAGGGACAAGTACCTGTCAGTAGTTGTAAACATTGTTACAAATATTCTATACTATTCTTCTTGTTCTTGGGCGGGTGGGAAACGATTTGGCAACTTTCACTTTTCATCTTTTTCTGTATATTTTTTTTACAGCTTCCTGTTATAAATTTCTGAGAAAGTGAAATTGTTCGTGGGGGTTGGAAAAATAAGAAAACTCGTTCTGGGTTTCTCTATGCCTATGTGAATCGATTCCAAATTGTAATTTTTTCAGATTTCTAGAGAGCTTGAACGGAGAGATGTAAATTTGTTGTATACATTAAACATTTCTCGCAGTTTATTATTTGTATTCTTCATGGATTTATGCATTGTAATACTTTGGGGAGAAAAACGAGGTCTCGTGTTGTGTTAATATCAATTCAAAGTCTTACTAACGTTGTAGTTAATTGGGATGTGAGAAATTTCAAAACTATTTCATTGGCTTCGAGAAATATGTAGTTGAATAATTTTTTAATAAATAAGTTCCCAAATTTTTATGTGTAGAAGTATTTACAAGAAATTGTGCTTAATTGTATACTGCTTTTAATAATTTTCAGTATGTTTTTCTTAAACGTAATCTGATTTTTATTTATTTACAATTTTGCTTTTGTAGTGTAACTACTCTAAATATTTACCAAGTAGTGTACGTTCAAAGAGTAGTATGGCTCATCTTCGAAGAGTTTTTGTCAATTCGCTCAGTTCAAGTCAGGGAAGTAAAAAAAGGCAAGTTACAGTACAATACAAGAATATCAATATTCCAAAGTGCGGGGATAAATTCTATTAAAAAATTGTAGATCCCGGAGGCTTGACGGATGAAGGACGTGTCAAAAGAGACTTTTATTCTTCTCCGGCTAATAAAACCGTTTTGAATGCAACTTTTAAAGCTTTCGAATCTCTCTTTTATTTACATTTTGAATTTTAGAGCTTTTCACCTTCATATCTGGGCGGCAGTGGGAAAACCCGAGTTTGCAAACGTCTTTTGTACAGCAATAAAAATACGGTGTAAAGTTTATTTGTTCTCTGTTGTTTTTTTCTAAGCGGACTAGTAAAAAAGGCTGTTGGTTAGGGCAGGAGAAACGGCGGCAGCATCAGCAACAGCAGGAAAGTTGGCAAATTGTGGGTTTTGGCAGTGGAAATGGGGAATAAAGCAGACCGCAGTAAAAAAAAAAGTTATGAACGCGTTCAGCATTTTTGAATTAATAAATTACCAGGATTAAATACCGGTTACGGGAGGTCGTCATTAAAATTTTCTCTTGTCATTTTCTCGAAGTCTCCAAGTCGTCGAAAAACCACAGTATTCGTAAATGTGTCGCGTTTCCTACAGCTCGTTGTCTTCAGGGAATGCGGGCAAGGAGATGAGGTCGATAGACCACACATGGAAAATACTCCTCTCCTTTTTAATCCTGTTTTCCACGCGTGGGCCTGTCCTAACGGACAAAACGGTCAACTGTACAGATCTCGGGTATGGGAAGAAACACCTCGAATCGATAAGTGTAAGGCCGAACATTAATTTAAGAGGATTACACGCGATCGGTCGTAACGGCATATCTTATCACCGGGCGAAAAGTTCTTCTTCGGTTGTTTTTTTATTGATTTCAAATTTTCCTGCAAGACACGCCGGAAGAAATGTTGAGAGGTTATCACTCGGTAAGGTTCGATCCTTTGGGTTTTACATAGCGCGATAAAGTTTAATTGACTTTGATTCGAGATTGTTGGTTTCGTTTTATGACCGGATTTATTGTTCCGAAGTAATGGGCGTTGAGAACGTATGAATGGGTGAACCCGGGGAAAATAATAGAAGTAAAGAACTTAGTAATAGTTTGTTTTGTTGACAAAATGTTGTTTTCTGGATGGAACCTGATCTTTGATAATTTGCTGTACTGTCACGGCAAGCCTTGTCCGTTTATTGTATCAGGCGTCACAGTCCACTACAACTTTGGAGTCGGGTGCCGTCCCATAAAGTGAACATTCGGTTGTTTGCTGTAACTGCCCAAGTTCAGTCGTGAAATTTAAACTGTGGGGATCCAATAAAGATCTTTGATCTCGTTTGCATCAGAAGAAGTTAATCTGGTGGATGTTAAAGCAATCCCTCTTTTTCCCCTATTAATAATAATCTTCTCTTAGGCTCGTCGTATAGACTAATTAACGCATTAAAATTTCTTGCTAAGTATTTTGTTCTCGATTCATCTGTCTGTAATTTATCTTGGTATGTGTACCGAAGGGACAACTGGATTATTGTTTTGTGTATTATTGAGTACACTTTTTCCGGATAATTTAATTTAAATTTAATTGTACAATTGTTTAATACTCAGTTTTGAAACTTTTAATGAGGAAGCCGCTGTTTTGAGAAAACTTTTTTCTGTATTTGTATGGACTTTATAAAGTAATGACTCATGGTACCCACAGGAAAAATTTTCACAGAACAAGCAACTTTGTTATATTAAGGCTAACTTTTGGTACGTTAAAAATTATTTAAAAAAAGCGTAACATGACCGAGTGTTGGAAGTACAAATTTGAGCAAGTTGTTTCGCAGTGATTTACTCTTTGAGGACCATCCGGTTCAGGGCAGAACATGTACATTACCGCCCCAAGGATGTGAATAACAAATTGTTAGTGAAGCGGAGTGTGAGGAGTCGAGAGGGAAGGCCAAAGAAACCGTCAAGTCATTAATAACTACTCAAACACGTGAACCAGCACAGCTTGCAGAGCGATTAGATTCAATCAAGTTTCAACTGAATTTAGTTAAAATATTATTTGGGAAGAAACGGTTGCCCGGAAGGGAAGAATTCATCCAAAGACACCATGTTGTGCTAAGCGATTGCAAACTTATTCAATAATTTACAATTTTTTTTTATTTACGAAACTGAACTCACGGAGGTCTGAACCGCAACAGCAACAGTGCCAGAGTAGTTGTTTTGGGCAGTGTACTGGTAGTGGTGTTGACCAGTGTTGGTGCCGTGTTGTTGTGTGGTAGCGCTCCAAAAACAGTCCAGTCCATCGGGTGGTCCTTTGGAAAGGAAAAGTTTTCTTATTCAGCATGATTTCCACCAACTTTCGGCTCATTTGAATTTATTTTTTTCCTGTTGGAAAAATCTGGCGTTGGGGGTAAACCGCAAAAACTCCGGGACGAGCCTTTCCTTCGTCCTGAAGGAGAGCTCAGTCAGGTAAAGAGAAAGGAGTGAAAGGGAATAAAAACTCGAGAGCAACTGTTGCCATGTTCCAGTCGTATTTTTCAAAGCAGAAGAAAAAGGTTTCGCGGAAAAAATATGTATGTAGGGTGTAATAATAGGCGTATAAATGACGACGACATACTCGCCGGGAATTCATTTGCATTAGATTCATCCCTTATTTTTCAACCCCTTCTGGGTCTTTCTCAAGTGAAATAAATGCGGTGCATCGGCGTCCCTTCCGAGTCCTCTTCTTCTTATGCGAACCTTCTGTTGCCTGTTCCCCAGCCGTACACAGTAACTGGTGATGGCACTTTCGGACAAAGTTTTATATTGCAAATCGTGACTGGTTTACACAGGATACCCATTCACGTCTTCGGCACTCTTTATCAAAATGGTGGGTGAGTCGATCGTCTCAGCCGGAAGAAGTTTAAGCTTCGTTAACTCTTATTTATTCATTAAACTCATTCATTAGATTCATACACTTATGAGGGTGTACGTGGAGGGTTGATTTTCGCTCCAGGTAGTCGAACGCTGGAAGCTTAGCAGCGTTTTCACCGAACGGAAATCTTTGGTACCGAAGAAAGTTATTGAAGGAGATTTTTCATAAATAATTTATGTCTCCATATCACTCCCGTATGGTTATTTAAAAAGGGTATTATTTCATGAACAATTGAAATAATTAAAATGACTGGTCTCGCACTGTACAAGCCGGCTTGTTTAATTTCGTTTAATTGAACGATTTATTTTGGAGATATTCAACATGAAAAGCAGCAGTTTATTTAGGTAAACGGATTGTTGTGCTTCCGATTTACATTATGTGTTTATGTTGTAATTTTATGTGCGGGATTAATCACCTACGAACATGGGTCATTTACGAGATGTTTATCTAAACTAGTAGCGCTATGTTCCAGCATGCTACTGGTAAACACGAACGGAGCTTTGACACGGAATTATACAGTTCCAAAATATTTCCTCCTTAATAATTCCTGAATTAATAAATGAAATAATTGGAAGCAGTTATATCTGGTCTAGTGTAAAACCTAAAAGATGATTAATTAAATATTGAATGGGTGATAAGTGTGACTATATTCTGGCGCTTAGGACGACGTACAAGTTGTTTTAGTTTTAGTTTGGTTTTTGTGGCTTCTTTACTTAAATTAGTATATTGAAGAAACTATTGTTGTTACTGATTTGATTGCTTCGTCTTTTGGTGATTTGGGAGTTCGTTAATTACAAAATTTTCCCGTCGTAGTTGATACATTAAAGATTCTGTATCGTGTAATCATTTTCAGTTGTTCGGCATTTTTTTTAGTTGAGGGTAATATGCCTTAAGAATATTCATTTTTGTTACTTCTGTTGGTTTTATTATTGGACAACCTCCCGTAATTTATTTTGCTCTCCGGCGACAGAAGTTGAGATTGTGCGCCACGAATCTGACATTGCATCCTTCAGCCACTCCAGTTAATTCGAACTATTTTCTATCCCATGCACATGTATGGAAGAAATGCCACAGGTCGACCAGTCGTTAAATATCAGGATTTCGGCTTCATCAGAATGTAACACTTAAATTCTGGATTTAAGAAGTATTTCTTCTTGCTAATTGGTCTGGCTCTGATGAAATGGAATTCACCCGTGTGAGTAACCGCATCTAAATCTCTCCCGAATCAAAACTATTCAAATTTCATTTCGAGTAATCCCCCGGCGTTGTGAAATCGAAATACGTGCGAATTATGGTAGGATTACCCGGTATTATTTGGGACTCAGATGAACGCTTCTTTCCTCAAATTCGACTTCTCAGATGGGCAAAAGAAATTGAACGATTTAACGCTTATTGCGGGGATGATGGCGGTGGAGATGGTACGAACAAGAGCCCACGGGAATTGGGAAACGGAACTTGGGATGCTGCACAAGTTCGGGAAAAAGTTTTCTCCCATGGGAAGGTGCGATTTGTCTGGTCAATTTGATCTTTCAATTGATTAGATGTGTTTGATTTGTAATTTCCGGCTCAAATTCTCTTTTGCCATAAAAATCAAGATGTTTTTGGAGGTTGACCTGTGTTGACATTCTTGATAATATATAGGGAATTCACTGTCATTGGTTATTGCGGCTAATTGTTTTTGGTACTGAAGTAAGGTGGTCAGTAATGTGCTGTAGTACGTTACAATACGTTATGAATATACTGATAATACCTGCAATATGTATAATTTTTAACAATAATTTGTAGTAATTCTTAGTATAAGTATAAATTTCAAACGGCCATGCGTCTAGTTCCAGAATTAATAAAACTTCACAATATCATGTGAATCAACAAACGAAATTTGAACTATCTATACACTTAAAAATGCAATTGTTATTACTTGCCAATTGAACAAACATGTTAGTTAAAAAAAATAATTATTTATGTAAAGGAAGAGCAGTACATATGTAATGTCAGTATATTTTTATTTCAGGTTTACTTGGCCCTGTTCAGACCACTGAAAGTGAATAGACATCAATTCAAAAAAGTTTTGAATTGCATGAAACTAATCAGACAGCTCAAGTATCAAGAAGTATACGCTCAGGAAAGAGCGACGAAAGTCGATAGTTTGTCTCTAGTTCTCTCAGGAAAGTAAGTAAAAATTCATTTGATTAATTTTTTAACAGTATGCAAATGGAAGTTTTAAATCTTTGAAATGTGTGCAGTTTAGCGAATTAATGAAGTTTTGAGTCGGTTCAAATAAATTCTTTAGTGTGACGTCGTCAGAAGGGGTTGACCGTAGAGGTTGTCAACTTGTCTAGTACTTAAGAAGTACAAAGACTTGGGTGAAAACTACGCTAAATGATTCTACATTGTTGAATAGTAATGTTAATTAATTTATTAAACTGCAAAAATACGTTACATTGCCTATACATCCAAAAGCTTTTAATAGGGAGCATTTCTTTTTTATGGACCAGAACTTTTCCGTTGAACTAGTTTTTGTTCAAACTTCTCTCGCTGTTGCTAATTTTCATTTAAAGTATTTGTTTTCTACCCCAAACTACTGAAACTGTTTTGGGTGGTTTTTGGAGTGGAACAACTGCAAGTTCCAAATCTGATGAAATTCAAATAACATAGTTTAATATTTTATTATTTTATGAATATGATAGAATGTATCGTTTGCCACCGACCTCAAATTCTGTTGAAAACCATCATAAACCAACACGGCCATCAAAGGCGCTTTTGATTGTAAACTTAAAAAGGAATCACCCTCACCCTCCCCTCCCCTTCCCCCGGGTACAGAGGTTTACGTTTAAAGTCAAACGATTCGGGTAAGGGAGTTCAAAGTTCTATGATAGTGCGGGACTGTTAAATTTCCAGATTTAATTTTCAAATTAACATTTTTAATTAAAAATTCTAATGTAACGGCACGGGGAGAATGCTCGACAATGGAGTTATCAGTATTAATAATAATATTAATATAAGAGTCGGCTTGGAGGTTGGGAAGAGAGTTTTCATAATTTTATGAAAAATTCAACGCGTTACGATGACTCTGATCAAATCTCCATCGATTTTCCGGCTTTTTTACCCCCGAAATCTTTTTTTTGTTTTTCCTTTGAGTGACTCTCTCTCTCTCTCTCTCTTCATATTTTCAACAATAAAATATGGGATATAAACTGCCCTGTCCGGTTATTTTCATTTCTCAAAAGGGATCAAATCATCTTTTTCATATGAGAATATACTGCTGTTCTTCTTCATCCTCGCACCATTCTTTCTCGGTTGTTTCAAATTGTCATCCCTCCCTCTGAAGTATAAGTTTCGTTTTGTATAAATTTCCCGGTGAATTCTGTCACTTAATGTGTAACGGACCGTTGACGGGAATGAGGAAAGCAACCGGCCTGTCCCTGGAATGGTGGGTTGGGCTGGGGATGGAAAAGAGACATGTGAAAATGTATAATTTTACTCATGTACAGACGTCTTTCTTCACCTTTTTTTGTTAAAGGAAAAATATTGAAGGCATTTGCTGTGAGAATTCTCAATGAGTTGGAAAGGTTTGGAGAAGTTGGTTCTTGAGCTGAGCTCTCCTTTTGTTGGGAACGTTCGTCTTGAGTTTCTTTTGAATAAGAAAACGCAAGTTTAATTAGAATTTCTGTAATATTAAAGTCTGGAAACCATTTTTGACGTAGTGCCGCGGTCTGTGCTTTATCTGCTCTATTCAAATACAAATATGCATTTACGTATCGCAGGAATAAGGCACAGTAGGTTTTTGTCTTTAATCTAGACACTTTGTAGAAATGACTCGTCTGAGTCTTTGTCACACGGCTGCGTACAACATGTTGCTACTATTAATTTGAAATATTTTCAACGTCTTGCTGAAAATCTAGTATATCAAAGTTTGGGACTCATTCGGGAAAAAAATTAATTCTTCCAGCATAAATTGAATAATGTTGCAGTAAGATGTTACTACTCACTCAGGTAGTGGTAGTTAATAAAATCAATACCTGTTTATTGGTATTGATGAATGAGAAGGTGTTTCTTTAGGTGAATAAACAGGAATAATACTTCCTTCGAGTGGAACAGAATGTCTGAAATTAGATTTATCATGTGGCTCAACCTCACAATTAAATGTATGAAGTTCTTTTAACGGGCCCCAGCCTTCATGTTTTATGAAAGTCGGTATTTAACTTTAGCATTATATAAACGATCCCGTAAGAAAAATCTCTGTAAATTATATTAAGACCTTTTTATTCCGCCCATAATACAACAAGGGTGCTAATTATTTATAGTCTTCCTCTTGTACTTTTCTTCATTTTTTTTGTTGCATCTCTTGAGGGTAGATAAAACGAAATGATTTCGACATTTTTTCTCTTCCCTTTTGAGCCCTCAGCAGAGCCTTTTTCCCTAGTTTCTCCTAGTTACTGGATGATTGTTGATTTGATTATGCAGTCTACTGTTAAATACTTCGTCTTCCTTCTGGTCTTTGACTCGTTGAGCCGAACGTTTAATTAAATTTTGTTTAGATTTTAGTTCGTTCCAAATGGTTTGTTACGCGTACGGGGATTTTACGCGTTTGAGAGGTTTAATCGCATGTTCGACGTCTGTATCTGGTAAAAATTTGCTCGGTTCGTTCTTAATTGTTTCCATCCGAAAATTTTAGTAATTCCATCGGTCGAAAACTGATTTTTAAGTGTCGGGAAAATATTTGCTAAAAGCACTTTTTTCCTGTGTCCCACTGGGCAGTCGTTTAACATGCGACATGTTTTACGGGTGTTGTGTGTACCAGTGACTTTAATGGGTATCTATCGTTCCACGAGTACGTTTTGTGGTCGCCTTTTAATGCTCTTATATACATATATATGGTTCCGACTCCACGCACTCGTTTTCAATGGAATTTGCATTACAAATGTCACGTGGTCAAATAATGAGAAAATTAAATTGTTTCGTGCAATATTTTTTTGTGTGGTATTGGTTTATTGTGGTTCGTACCGGCAGTTCTGCAATAAAAAAGAAATAATATTTCATTAAAATGAAAGTTATTTGTTGTGAACCACCCAATAAACCTGATGTAATGAATGCTAATTGTAATTTATCCGATAAATTGAATAGTATTAATAATGTATAAATAGAGGTGCATGAAACAAGACATGTCGAACGTAATAACGTATATTACGAGCAATGTTTTTCATAGAAATTTAAAAATTCATATTGAAGTAAACAATTATAAATAATTTATACATGTTGAGGAAAATTGTATAGTAGTTTGGAACTATCTTTGTATAAAGATAAGGCAAAAATTCATAAACTTGAGTGATGTAGCCATCAAGGGTACAGAGAAGTTTAGCTGCAGTGCGCGTTTGTGTGAGTGAGAGAAGAAACTTCGGATAAAAATTGCCCTTTTAACTTCTTTTTGTGAAATTGTCGAAGAACAGAATTTCAAAGGGACGGTTGAAAGTTATTGAAAAGCATTTGAATGCCACCCTAAAGTCTGAGATAAAGCGCGCGGAGGGATGACACGGCACTCCCTAAATCCCGTAGGATACGTTGAAAACGAGGTGTCAACCCGTGAGCCTTCAATTTACCAAGGATTTTCTTCTAGTATTTACATGCTAAACTTAGTTTTTGTTTATTTTTCAAAACAGGATAACATTTATTAATCGAGTCTTATTTATTAGAGTCCCGGTAATCCTTACAAATGGATTCACTCGGGAAATATGTTTTCTTCGGGTTTTTGACTTTACTCCTGTTTTTACCGAACGTTGCAGCACCGAGGGTTTCCACCGTGTCGAACCTTGCATGTTGAAGAGAAAAAAAGTTTTGCTTCGGTTCGGGGTTGAGTTTCATTGACCGCTTTAATTTTTAAGGCTTCGATGTAATACGGAGGAAAGTAAATTAGAAGTTGGATGAGTGAAAACTCAGTAGTCACAGATAACAGTCGCAAAAATCATTGTGTTTAGCAAAAATTAGTTCATATGAGTCTGATTTATTCCTCGATCTCATTAGTTTTGTAATTTGATGGTCCAGGGTGTGGGTTGCGTGTTGCTTAAGTTACCTGGACAGTGGTTCTGACACATTTGAGTTGACTTGAAAATTCTATTAAGGTCTCGTATTTGAAGAATTCAGAGACACGGTGAAAATGATTATGGAGTAGATAAGTTATTTTGAAAGAAATTGGTTGCGGTGTGATGAAATTGGTGTTAACTCTTGTGGAAAAGAAAGAGATGGAAAAAGGACGAGAAAGAAGTTTCCCTTCGGTTCTTGAGTTTTTAACATTTCCTGCCTTGCTGATGAGTTTGAGGACTTCTTTCGGTTACTTTTTTCATCCTCGAGTTGCTGTCGCAATTTCCTTTTTGGATTTACGTCTGAATTGTCGGAGTTGGAAAGGCCTCCCTTAAGTCCTGCGGTGACGTTCTCTGTTTGTGCCTCAACGGGAATTCAGGCGGAAGAAAATAAAAATTTTAATGAAACTTTTGAGTGCATTGTTGTGGCGTCCACCTTTACGTTTTTCGTTATGCTTTGGACTGTTTAAGTGTTAGACAAGACAAGGGAATACATTTAAGCAGCCGGAATACCATTATTATTATTATTAACAAAATTCACGTTTAATTATTTTAGTGAAGTACGTAACAGTATGTTCTCTTGATCACTATCCACTATGAAATTCTTCCTTGGCTATGGAATTGCTTTCCAAAATGTGGTTGGGAAAAAGTAGTGTTTCTTTTTTTTCTTGGTATTACTTCTCAATAACTTTAATTCCGAATAATTTAGACATAAATTGTTCCCCAAGTGGAATGCCTGTTTCGTCCCTTTGACTGTAATTGCTCGGAAGAAGCGGCCAAACATTCCCATTAAGTTTTCAATATTTTTTTTCGTACGAAGAGAAGCCATAAATTCTGCGAAAGCAATAAAACATGCGACAGAAAGAATACCGAATAGAAACATTTTTGCCACGTAAATTTTTTATTATTTCATCCCTTGGTATTTGCGGGTGACTTTGATACTGTGCCATCCGAGTCCTCCTTTCCGTCAGAAGAATCGCCCCAGACAGTTCAAGCATATATTGTTGTCTCGAAGTGAGTGACACCTATTTATTAATAATTTTGGGTTAAAAGCAATTCAACACAGCTGGAATTTGTTGTCGTTTGATGCAATTTAAAGTTAATTTAAAAAACTATTGTTCGGGGGAACGAAGCAATTCATTCAACTGATATTACATAAGGAAATACCTTCTTTCAATGATTACTATAACAACAACATATATATATTACATGTCACATAGTAAATAACGTCCATATTGTGTTGCAGTGGGTTTTAGTACAAATGAACATGTTACAATATATTTTATTTATGTAATATTAAAATGATTGCAATTTTTAGAAAAAAAAGGCGGATTTTATGTAGATCTCACTCAAAAGAAGTACTTCTGACAATCGTTGGATATTCTCAATAAGGACCAAATAAAAATAAGAAAGCTAATCTACTACAAATACTGCTGTAAATAAGATATTACACAACTAGAAAGTCTAATGACATAGAGTTTTATTCGTTTCTCGTGTGTTACATTTGTATTTAGTATTTTCCCGGGAAAAGTTGTCACGAACTTTGTGAAAACTATTGTTGAACTAATTGTGACGGCCGTGATACATTACAGAACTGACTGGAAAAAGGAGCACGAAGTCAGTTTGAACGAACTCAAGCGGAACCGGATGTTGCTTAGTGTTAGTGTCGCTCTTTAGTTGCATTTAACTTCCGGTGAACCCATTTAAATGGGGCAAAAAGGCGTCGAACCATGCGTCTTTCCCGGCCTATTTAAGAACCGATTTTTACTTTGTCCATTGAGGAGGTTGAAAATTTTCAAAGGCATTCCGATAAGTTTCCGGTGAAACGATTTCTCGCTAAATTTTTTATTAAATTCTTGTAAAACTCATCGGCATTTTTCTTTTCCACCAGTGGGTTTTCAATTTTCTTTGTGCTCTGACGGGTTCTCGGTCGACAAATTAAAACTTGATTAAAAATTGTTTTGGTGATCGGGGCTGCTGCCACCGATGGGACTTTTTGCAGGGAAGACGACTACAAAAACTCATTGACACTCAGTGTAGCGCCAATAACAGATTAATAAGTGATTAAAAAAGGTTTACATTATAACTCATCGAACCTTTTATGGGAACGTTACTTGATTCAACGAAATGAAAGCTGAGATTCAACATGTGCACTTTGTAATTACTTGTACGACACGGATTTCGAGTATAATTGCAGCCACTAATCTACGTAAATATAATTTATTTTTATAACAAGGTTTTTATAAATTTCGAAAATTATTTTTAAGAACTTCAGCTTTGACACTTCAAAACGTTGCTTTTCGTGTTCAGCACCTTCGTGTTCTTTCATGCCGTCTCTGAGGGGTACTAAAATATTTATTTTCTTAGAGGCTGTATATTTTCTGGATGTTTAAACAAGACTAAGGAAGTGTGTAGTTAAGTTGTCAGGTATTTAACAGTTTGAATTAGTAATTCAGGAGGATTATTTCGAATCCAAGTAAGTCAAATAATATGACTTGTTCAGTAGTTGATTATTTAAAACAAGCGTTACATATTTATTTATTTAAAAAGTAATTAAGGAGGACACTCAACTGCCAAGGTCGTGAGAAAGACCATTCCTCTTGATCACACTAAAACATCAATTCTCAAGACTTTGGATGGGACATGATCGGTACTCAGGAGGTGAGACATTAGATTTTGAGTTATGTAAAATTGCTCTGCTTTTGCTAAAGCCGGATTTTCATCTTTTTTTTTCTTCACCGATGTATCTCTCCTTTTCTGACCGATTTCGTTTGAAAAAGAAACATTTTGAAAAGGAAAATCCTTCACTTGAACCCCAGGCAATAAAAAAAAGCAGGAGAAAACTGCATTCTCACTCCCAAAGCGTTTGTTTCCTTTACATTACGCTAAGCTTTGTTGCTTGCCCTCGTGTCTTTGTATATGTCTGAATGTAAGGCCGGTGATTTGTAAACACTCGACCGAACGACGAAAAAAGTATTTGCAAATTTTTCTGGAGAAGTCTAGGACAGATTTAAGGGATCCGTTTGCACAATTTTGTGCTGTGAGTAACAAGTTCCTCTGTAGCAAGGCTCTGTACAGTTCAATTTATGGTAGCTCTATATACTCACCGATGTATGGATGCGGGAACACCTGAAATGGTAGTGGCACCATAAAACCTACATAACTTTTTTTTTATGGCAGACTACATAAATAGTTGACAATCAGTTTGACGAGAAACCTTGTACCTGACCTTGTCAAATAGAAAGTTACTTGGTATTTAGAACTACAAGAAGGATTCCAATGGCCATGATGTTTTGTATTGGTTCACACTTATGTATATTCTGGAAAATCAATTTAATTGCGAAAAAACATAAAAGAACCTTTTACTCATGATCGTTTTGGTATGAAAGTAGAGCAATACCCTGTTTCCAGAATTCTGTTGTGAGTTGCCCTTAGTGGTAAATTATGAGGCAGTACTAGAAGAAGAATTAGAACAACTTGTCGGAAGCTTTACTTAACTTTTATGGAACACAGTCAGTGCCTCGCATTATGTTTAGTTATAATTTATTTATTTATTAGAAATAAAAATTCAAAACGTCGAGTTGTTAAACCCCAGTGAAATGTGAACGTGAATTCACATTTTAATTAATCAAAGACTTTGGTTGACGGGACTAAGTACGAAATTTAGTCCTTGATTATTCTATTTTATGTATTCAGGAGACAATTCCGAACTTGAAATTGTAAAGCTGCATAGAGAACTTGAAAACACAATTTGTCACAGCGGAAATTTGCAGAACTTTAACCAGATAATACACCCAGCCATCAACTCACAGTGAAACGGTGAAAAATCCAATATATCCAATTATTTTATTTAAAACTATTGTATCTTAATGTTGTGCACAGGGAGTTATTTTTTATTCTGAAGAACGAAAACTTGTAAATGAAGCTCTTAAGTAGCAGACTAAAAGTTTTAGTTGCTAGAGGGTGATGAGCAATCTTTTTTACCATGTTTCCCAATCAACTACACACGAACGCAAAGTTTTAATTTCCTTAGTACAGAAAGTACTACGAAAAATTATAATCAATTATAATAAACTGATACAACACAAAATGAACAAATACTATTATCAAATACATGAATTTAAATTACAACAATTTCTTTTAAATTTAGTAAAAAAAATATCAAAGCAACATCAGTTTACCGAAGCTGTAATAATTACGGAAGCATCAGAATTTCCTGGTTGTTGACGTGGCCTGGAGGTTGACGGGACTATATATATTGGTGGATTCGTGTGCACTTCAGGTACAGGGGCCGGTTTCCACGTTGATGCTACTATGTATATAGGCGGCTTTTCTGTCGACGGTATGATATATATTGGTGGATTGGTGTACCGTTTTGGTGTGACCGCAGGTTCTGAATTATCCCCTGGTTCACTGGACGTCGGTCCACCATTTGGTTCACTCGGAGCACTCGGTTCATTGCCTATGGAAGGTATTCGCCCTACAGGGCGTTCATTTGCATTAGGAAATACATTTGGTGGAGCAGGAGGAGGATTTGGATCTGGTAGAGACGGTGGTAATGCTGGTGGCGAGGCAGGAGTTGGTGGAGCAGGAGGAGCATTTGGATCTGGTGGAGATGGCGGTAATGCTGGTGGTTGTCTACTTGGTGGAGCTGGAGGCGCATTTCGATCTGGTGGTGATGGTGGTAAGGCTGGTGGTTGTCTACTTGGTGGAGCTGGAGGCGCATTTCGATCTGGTGGTGATGGTGGTCCCTGTGGTGCTGAGGCACCTGTCGGTGCAGCTGGTGGTTCATTAGGATTAGGAGGTAAAGCCGGTGGCAGTGGACTAGGCGGTCTACTCGGTGGAGCAGGAGGCGGATTTGGATCTGGTGGAGAGGGTGGTAATGCTGGTGGTTGTCTACTTGGTGGAGCTGGAGGCGCATTTCGATCTGGTGGAGATGGTGGTAATGCTGGAGGTGAGACAGTAGTTGGTGGAGCAGGCGGTGCATTTGGATCTGGTGGAGATGGTGGTAAGGCTGGTGGTTGTCTGCTCGGTGGAGCAGGAGGCGGATTTCGATCTGGTGGAGAGGGTGGTAAGGCTGGTGGTTGTCTAGTTGGTGGAGCTGGAGGCGCATTTCGATCTGGTGGAGAAGGTGGTAATGCTGGAGGTGAGACAGTAGTTGGTGGAGCAGGCGGTGCATTTGGATCTGGTGGAGATGGTGGTAAGGCTGGTGGTTGTCTGCTCGGTGGAGCAGGAGGCGGATTTCGATCTGGTGGAGAAGGTGGTAAGGCTGGAGGTGAGACAGTAGTTGGTGGAGCAGGCGGTGCATTTGGATCTGGTGGGGAAGGTGGTAAGGCTGGTGGTTGTCTGCTCGGTGGAGCAGGAGGCGGTTTTCGATCTGGTGGAGAGGGTGGTAAGGCCGGTGGTTGTCTATTTGGCGGAGCTGGAGGAGCATTTCGTTCTGGTGGAGAAGGTGGTAAAGCTGGTGGCGAGGCAGGAGTTGGTGGAGCAGGAGGAGCATTTGGATCTGGTGGAGATGGTGGTAAGGCTGGTGGTTGTCTACTTGGTGGAGCTGGAGGCGCATTTCGATCTGGTGGTGATGGTGGTAAGGCTGGTGGTTGTCTACTTGGTGGAGCTGGAGGCGCATTTCGATCTGGTGGTGATGGTGGTCCCTGTGGTGCTGAGGCACCTGTCGGTGCAGCTGGTGGTTCATTAGGATTAGGAGGTAAAGCCGGTGGCAGTGGACTAGGCGGTCTACTCGGTGGAGCAGGAGGCGGATTTGGATCTGGTGGAGAGGGTGGTAATGCTGGTGGTTGTCTACTTGGTGGAGCTGGAGGAGCATTAGGATCTGGTGGTGATGGTGGTAAGGCTGGTGGTTGTCTATTTGGCGGAGCTGGAGGCGCATTTCGATCTGGTGGAGAAGGTGGTAAGGCTGGGGGTGAGACAGTAGTTGGTGGAGCAGGCGGTGCATTTGGATCTGGTGGAGATGGTGGTAAGGCTGGTGGTTGTCTACTTGGTGGAGCTGGAGGCGCATTTCGATCTGGTGGTGATGGTGGTAAGGCTGGTGGTTGTCTACTTGGTGGAGCTGGAGGCGCATTTCGATCTGGTGGTGATGGTGGTCCCTGTGGTGCTGAGGCACCTGTCGGTGCAGCTGGTGGTTCATTAGGATTAGGAGGTAAAGCCGGTGGCAGTGGACTAGGCGGTCTACTCGGTGGAGCAGGAGGCGGATTTGGATCTGGTGGAGAGGGTGGTAATGCTGGTGGTTGTCTACTTGGTGGAGCTGGAGGAGCATTAGGATCTGGTGGTGATGGTGGTAAGGCTGGTGGTTGTCTATTTGGCGGAGCTGGAGGAGCATTAGGATCTGGTGGTGATGGTGGTAAGGCTGGTGGTTGTCTATTTGGCGGAGCTGGAGGCGCATTTCGATCTGGTGGAGAAGGTGGTAAGGCTGGGGGTGAGACAGTAGTTGGTGGAGCAGGCGGTGCATTTGGATCTGGTGGAGATGGTGGTAAGGCTGGTGGTTGTCTACTTGGTGGAGCTGGAGGCGCATTTGGATCTGGTGGAGATGGTGGTAAGGCTGGTGGTTGTCTACTTGGTGGAGCAGGAGGCGCATTTGGATCTGGTGGAGATGGTGGTAAGGCTGGTGGTTGTCTACTTGGTGGAGCAGGAGGCGCATTTCGATCCGGTGGAGATGGTGGTAATGCTGGTGGTTGTCTATTTGGCGGAGCTGGAGGAGCATTAGGATCTGGTGGTGATGGTGGTAAGGCTGGTGGTTGTCTACTTGGTGGAGCAGGAGGCGCATTTCGATCCGGTGGAGATGGTGGTAAGGCTGGTGGTTGTCTACTTGGTGGAGCTGGAGGAGCATTAGGATCTGGTGGTGATGGTGGTAAGGCTGGTGGTTGTCTACTTGGTGGAGCTGGAGGCGCATTTGGATCTGGTGGAGATGGTGGTAAGGCTGGTGGTTGTCTATTTGGCGGAGCTGGAGGAGCATTTGGTTCTGGTGGTGATGGGGGTAAGGTTGGTGGTTGTCTATTTGGCGGAGCTGGAGGAGCATTTGGTTCTGGTGGTGATGGGGGTAAGGTTGGTGGTTGTCTATTTGGCGGAGCTGGAGGAGCATTAGGATCTGGTGGTGATGGTGGTAAGGCTGGTGGTTGTCTACTTGGTGGAGCTGGAGGCGCATTTGGATCCGGTGGAGATGGTGGTAATGCTGGTGGTTGTCTATTTGGCGGAGCTGGAGGCGCATTTCGATCTGGTGGAGAAGGTGGTAAGGCTGGTGGTTGTCTATTTGGTGGAGCGGGAGGAGCATTTCGATCTGGTGGAGATGGTGGTAAGGCTGGAGGTGAGACAGTAGTTGGTGGAGCAGGAGGCGCATTTGGATCTGGTGGAGATGGTGGTAAGGCTGGTGGTTGTCTACTTGGTGGAGCAGGAGGCGCATTTGGATCTGGTGGAGATGGTGGTAAGGCTGGTGGTTGTCTACTTGGTGGAGCAGGAGGCGCATTTCGATCCGGTGGAGATGGTGGTAATGCTGGTGGTTGTCTATTTGGCGGAGCTGGAGGAGCATTTGGATCTGGTGGTGATGGGGGTAAGGCTGGTGGTTGTCTATTTGGTGGAGCAGGAGGCGCATTTGGATCTGGTAGAGACGGTGGTAATGCTGGTGGCGACGCAGGAGTTGGTGGAGCTGGAGGCGCATTTGGATCTGGTGGAGAAGGTGGTAATGCTGGTGGTTGTCTATTTGGCGGAGCTGGAGGCGCATTTCGATCTGGTGGAGAAGGTGGTAAGGCTGGAGGTGAGACAGTAGTTGGTGGAGCAGGAGGCGCATTTGGATCTGGTGGAGATGGTGGTAAGGCTGGAGGTGAGACAGTAGTTGGTGGAGCAGGCGGTGCATTTGGATCTGGTGGGGAAGGTGGTAAGGCTGGTGGTTGTCTGCTCGGTGGAGCAGGAGGCGGATTTCGATCTGGTGGAGATGGTGGTAATGCTGGTGGCGAGGCAGGAGTTGGTGGAGCTGGAGGCACATTTGATCTGGTGGTGAAGGTGGTAAGGCTGTTGGTTGTCTACTTGGTGGAGCAGGAGGCGCATTTCGTTCTGGTGGAGAAGGTGGTAAAGCTGGTGGCGAGGCAGGAGTTGGTGGAGCTGGAGGCACATTTGGATCTGGTGGAGAAGGTGGTAAGACTGGTGGTTGTCTACTTGGTGGAGCTGGAGGCGCATTTGGATCCGGTGGAGATGGTGGTAATGCTGGTGGTTGTCTATTTGGTGGAGCAGGAGGCGCATTTGGATCTGGTGGAGATGGTGGTAAGGCTGGAGGTGAGACAGTAGTTGGTGGAGCAGGCGGTGCATTTGGATCTGGTGGGGAAGGTGGTAAGGCTGGTGGTTGTCTGCTCGGTGGAGCAGGAGGCACATTTGGATCTGGTGGAGAGGGTGGTAAGACTGGTGGTTGTCTACTTGGTGGAGCTGGAGGCGCATTTGGATCTGGTGGAGATGGTGGTAAGGCTGGTGGTTGTCTACTTGGTGGAGCAGGAGGTGCATTTCGATCTGGTGGAGAAGGTGGTAAGGCTGGAGGTGAGACAGTAGTTGGTGGAGCAGGCGGTGCATTTGGATCTGGTGGGGAAGGTGGTAAGGCTGGTGGTTGTCTGCTCGGTGGAGCAGGAGGCGGATTTCGATCTGGTGGAGAGGGTGGTAAGACTGGTGGTTGTCTATTTGGTGGAGCAGGAGGCGCATTTGGATCTGGTAGAGACGGTGGTAATGCTGGTGGCGACGCAGGAGTTGGTGGAGCTGGAGGTGCATTTGGATCTGGTGGAGAAGGTGGTAAGACTGGTGGTTGTCTACTTGGTGGAGCTGGAGGCGCATTTGGATCCGGTGGAGATGGTGGTAATGCTGGTGGTTGTCTATTTGGCGGAGCTGGAGGAGCATTTGGATCTGGTGGTGATGGGGGTAAGGCTGGTGGTTGTCTATTTGGTGGAGCAGGAGGCGCATTTCGATCTGGTGGAGAAGGTGGTAAGGCTGGAGGTGAGACAGTAGTTGGTGGAGCAGGAGGCGCATTTGGATCTGGTAGAGATGGTGGTAAGGCTGGTGGTTGTCTATTTGGCGGAGCTGGAGGCGCATTTCGATCTGGTGGAGAAGGTGGTAAGGCTGGAGGTGAGACAGTAGTTGGTGGAGCAGGAGGCGCATTTGGATCTGGTGGAGATGGTGGTAAGGCTGGTGGTTGTCTACTTGGTGGAGCAGGAGGTGCATTTCGATCTGGTGGAGAAGGTGGTAAGGCTGGTGGTTGTCTATTTGGTGGAGCTGGAGGAGCATTTGGATCTGGTAGAGACGGTGGTAATGCTGGTGGCGACGCAGGAGTTGGTGGAGCTGGAGGCACATTTGGATCTGGTGGAGAAGGTGGTAAGACTGGTGGTTGTCTACTTGGTGGAGCAGGAGGTGCATTTCGATCTGGTGGAGAAGGTGGTAAGGCTGGAGGTGAGACAGTAGTTGGTGGAGCAGGCGGTGCATTTGGATCTGGTGGGGAAGGTGGTAAGGCTGGTGGTTGTCTGCTCGGTGGAGCAGGAGGCGGATTTCGATCTGGTGGAGAGGGTGGTAAGACTGGTGGTTGTCTACTTGGTGGAGCAGGAGGCGCATTTGGATCTGGTGGTGAAGGTGGTAATGCTGGTGGTTGTCTATTTGGTGGAGCTGGAGGAGCATTTGGATCTGGTAGAGACGGTGGTAATGCTGGTGGCGACGCAGGAGTTGGTGGAGCTGGAGGCACATTTGGATCTGGTGGAGAAGGTGGTAAGACTGGTGGTTGTCTACTTGGTGGAGCTGGAGGCGCATTTGGATCCGGTGGAGATGGTGGTAATGCTGGTGGTTGTCTATTTGGTGGAGCTGGAGGAGCATTTGGATCTGGTAGAGACGGTGGTAATGCTGGTGGCGACGCAGGAGTTGGTGGAGCTGGAGGCACATTTGGATCTGGTGGTGATGGGGGTAATGCTGGTGGTTGTCTACTTGGTGGAGCTGGAGGCATATTTGGATCTGGTGGAGAAGGTGGTAAGACTGGTGGTTGTCTACTTGGTGGAGCTGGAGGCGCATTTGGATCCGGTGGAGATGGTGGTAATGCTGGTGGTTGTCTGCTCGGTGGAGCAGGAGGCACATTTGGATCTGGTGGAGAATTGGGAGGTAAGGGTGGTTGTGGCCGACTTGGTGGTGATGACTGAGGTGGGCCTTGTGGATTGAACGGTATTGTATGAGGTGGTCCTAACGAATGAGAGCCTGGTATTGTTGGGTCAAATGAGTTTGGTGGAGTAGCTTTTGTAGGTGGTGAGTAATAAGGGGGATATGTCACCCTTGAAGGTGGACTTTGTGGAATTGATGGTAGCGGACCACTGGGAGGGACGTAGGGGGTGTGTGACGGGCCATTGGGAGGGACGTAGGGGGTGTGTGACGGACCATTGGATGGGACGTAGGGGGTGTGTGACGGACCATTGGGAGGGACGTAGGGGGTGTGTGACGGACCATTGGGAGGGACGTAGGGGGTGTGTGACGGACCATTGGGAGGGACGTAGGGGGTGTGTGACGGACCATTGGGAGGGACGTAGGGGGTGTGTGACGGACCATTGGATGGGATGTAGGGGGGTTGTGACGCACCATAGGGAGGGAGGTATGGGGTGTGTGACGGACCATTAGGAGGGACGTAGGGGGGTTGTGATGGACCATTGGATGGTATGTAGGTGGTGTGTGACGGACCATTGGGAGGGACGTAGGGGGTGTGTGACGGACCATTGGATGGGATGTAGGGGGGTTGTGACGCACCATAGGGAGGGAGGTATGGGGTGTGTGACGGACCATTAGGAGGGACGTAGGGGGGTTGTGGTGGACCATTGGATGGTATGTAGGTGGTGTGTGACGGATATTGTGGTGGATGTGAAGGCACAGAAGGGTACGTCGATGGACTTGGCGGATATAACGGTGGAGCAGGCTGACTAGGCGGTGGTTGCGGTGGATTTGGAAAATAAGGATTGTTTGGTCTGTACGGTGGGCCAACTGGTAAGTTTGGATAAACAGGAGGGTGATATGGTTGTGATGGTTGTTGTACAGGAGGGTTGTAGTTTTGGGTAGGGTAGCCCTGATTCGGGTTTAATGGATTTCCCGGACTTGGTAAGAATGGGTAATAAGCTGGAACCGTTACGAATGATGAACCAGGCTGTCCCGGAGCTGTTGGTACAAAAAAATGCGGTGGATTAGGTTGTCCTGGACTACATGGAATAACATACACTATTGTTGGGCGGCAAGGGTAAGTTGCCGAAGGACTTGAAGGATATAGTACCGATGTTTGTGACGGATATGTTGCTCCTGGGTTGCCTGGAAGAATTACTCCTGGTTGTGCAGGGTACGAGGTTCCTGGTTGTGTTGTGTGAGGATTTCCAGGTTGTACCGGGTACGAACTGCCAGGTTGTCCTGGGAATGAACCTCCTGGTTGTCCCGGAAATGAGCTTCCTGGTTGTCCCGGATACGAACCTCCTGGTTGTCCCGGAAATGAACCTCCTGGTTGTCCCGGAAATGAACCTCCTGGTTGTCCCGGAAATGAGCTTCCTGGTTGTCCCGGAAATGAACCTCCTGGTTGTCCTGGGAATGAACTCCCTGTAATAACTGGGTAATATATCCCGGGTTGTGTTGAGTATGAGGGGCCAGGCACTGTCGCACTACCCGGGTATCCTGTTGGAGTTCCTGGTCTACCTGATGACGGATTTGACCCGCCCGTATGCGTAAAACCTGGGGAACCAGGGTACGGTGGGTAACCAGGATAATGGGGATATGCTGGATATTGGTGTGGTGACGATGGATACCCGGGATAAATGGGGTAACCCGGGTAACTGGGATAACTGGGAATTCCGTAATGCGCGGATGGGTTTTGAGAGGGTGCGCTTCCTGGCGGTTTTGTTGTTAGAGGCTGTGGCGCCGGCGGTAAATACGGTCCTAAAATGAAATCAGGTACACCTATGGTCGATCCTACACCGCATTTGCATTTAAACTGTATAAAAACTTACCGGCACTGGCTCGAAAAATCTGTCTATTGAGATTCAGTTTTGCTTGAACTAAAAAATAAAATTTCATTATCGGTCATAAGCACCACCCAATAAGTGGACATTAGCATTTACGACACTCACGTAAATCGAAGAAAGAATTCCATGAATCGTACCAAGAAGTGAAAATGTTCGGTGCACTAGTCGGACTCTAAAAATTGAATATGTAACATAAATTATTTATGTAAATGATGACAAGCCAAAATGTCCAATAAAGTGAGACCCAATCAACTTTATATGTTTTAGAAATATGAAAAAGTACTGGAAATACCCGTTCAATACATTAACGGGAGCCTCGGTAAGCTGTCCGTTGGAACCGGACTGCTACTTCCATGAAAGAAACGAAACTCATAAGTTAAAACTTGTAAAATTATTAATACATTAATGATTTAATACGATTAATTAAATACAGTGAGAAGCACTTTTTCGTAACATTGAATAATCCCCATAATCCCCACCTCCACAAAAGCAGAGCATCCACAAATGTAACAACAGGCACAGGCACACAAAATAAAGTGGTTACTCGTCCATTAGTAACTACGTGTTTTTCTACATGCATATTGTAAATGGTTACCAGTAGGAGACCCAGACACATCGCGACGAACGCTTTGGCTAACATTTTACTTCCTTCGTCAGAAACCGGCACCGACCCAGAAACCTTAAATTACAATTCTACACCAGTTAGAGCCGCATCTTTTCGGCAGCGGAATTCTAAACGCAATGCAGGTGTGCGGCGAATGAGGACGCCCCGAGGACTACACAACTAGGTGATCCGATTATGACACGGATGATTTTTTGTATTATTTAACACTTAACAGGTTTAATTTATGTTTTGTTCGAAACAATGACTGGGACGTCAGGTAGACTCTTGCAGAGGTGGGGCTCTGGCTCTGGATCGGAGCCTGGTTCCTTGGGTACGCATTACAGTTGAAGCTGCCGTGTGTATGTGCCTGAGTGGGTGCCCTCTGTGATTGTGTTGGGTCGAAAAGTGAGTGAACATTCCCGAACTCTACTCCCAAAACTTTATTTTTATTTATACAGGTATTGAGGTAACTATTGACAACTAAAACGGTTCAGCCGAAGCGTCGGACACTTGAGCAAACTGCGACACCTAACCTACCGCAATTAATTTCTCTGTAGTTTTTTTTCCACTCTTTTATTAACCTATTTGTTTAACAACTACTTTTTCTAGTTCTCATTTTATACGCTCGGATGAGTTCTCGGCTCTGATAAAAAAATGTAGAAATTATCCGGAATGAGAGGACTTTTAAAGTGCTCCTGCGAAGGAATGGAAGGTCGTGGAAAGAGAAGATTTAAGTCGTCGTTCCGGTGTGTTTTCGGGGGTGAGAGAGGGAGGTATACGGGGAGATGAGTGGAAAAGTGGAAACCTCGTGTATTTATGACGAGATAATGGGTTAGTAATGGAAGAAAAGAAGGAGGAAAAAGTCCGGGGTGAAAAAAACCCCTATCGTACGTCCCGTAAAATATGTCCGCCATTCTTCTTGTTTAATTAAATTGTAAGACGTCAAATTAAAGACGGAATCCGTCTAGAGGGGGGAGGCATCGCATGAGAGACTTATTTATGTTATTTATGTATGGTTGTTATTATTATTGATATAATATATATAATATATATGTTTTCCTTTTCATTTTCAGATTGGTCGTGTCACAAAACGGCCGCGCGTTGCACATAGTGTTCCCTCATCAGTTCCTCGACTCTCCCGAGTGGTTTGGTGTGCCAACGGACGAATTTTTTCAGGTTAGTATACATATACACACGACATACTGCTATAAATATAATATATAGTATTGCTAGAATGACGTAGGCAAACATCACTTACGTTACATTAAACCAAATTGACAGTAGTACGTTACGTAACGTTAACATGCTTCTCATTAGAATATAGAAATTGAAATCAGGTATCGCTTACCTGTATTGTGTAAGTATATATTTTTCTATATAGTTTTTAGGCACGTTGTTAATGAGTAAAACGATAAAAGGGTGAAATTTGTTTATATTTAAGTATTCTACTATTTACTTCAACTCCACAATAGTCACCTTCTTAAAGTCTTATGTTGCCTGAAAGTTCCCCTGGAAGTTTTTTTCTGGAAAGTGATACTTGCGATAGTTGCTTACAATATGGAGTACTTTCCTATATTAACATTAATCTTTAATTAAATAAAAATATGAGTTTATGTCCAATATTTGTGTCGCGGTTATGCTGCGTTTAACGAAAAGTTGAACACTTGCTGTGGTGAAATCCGACTTGGGATTGGAAGTTGCGCGTGTAAAAAATGTAGAAAATGGTCGAAGGAAACGGAAGTTATCTCGGATGAGATCAGGTGTACCAGAACGGTTGTGGACGTGGAAAGATTTATGTCTGATTATTAGTATAAATCTTTTCGAAGGATTTAGAAAGAAAAAAAAGTAAACCACTTAGGAAACAGAGTGAAAGACCGCATTTGTGTCGGATATTGTTCTATTTTGAACGAATTGCGCCTCACATGCAAACTAGTTTTTATCCTATTTTAAGTTTTTCCAGGGGTCTGAGAAGGGTGGATGTCGAGAGAAACCCTCGATCCACCCTGGAATTAGCTTTCACACACCCCCAGAAGGAATGTAATTGTATTTTCTTTAATCGTATGATCATCTCACACAGACAGAATTTACTGTTTACTACAACTCCTATTTGAATGTTCCTAACCCCTACAGTAGACCTGCTAGACATATTAACTAAATCTAGGATGTGAAGCTTTTAGTTGAAGTTAGGGATATTTGAAGTGGTACAGCAACGCCGACGGAATGCTATTCACAAATTTAATTGATGTATTTAGTAAATATCAAGTGTATTTTCGAATAATATCGTACCAACAGGTACGACATGTCAGGGTTGTTGTTTTTGCTGTCATTTAGATGTCACGGTTCATTTCAGACTTAAGCGTACCTTAAAATATGTAAAACAAACTCTGCTTATGCAACGAAAGGGTTTTTGTCTTTCTGCGGCTCATGTGCAGATGAGTGCTGTCGTGCAATTCAAGTCTGGTCAGTCACGCGATTTTGCACCAAGTTGAAATCAACTTTGGAGTTTTTCACCGGTTTAAATAGTGGCCTTCTTTATGATAATCGCCGGTAAGCCGGATGTGAAAAGGAGAAAAAAAAACGTTCAAAGCCACGAATTCGCATGGGTAGTGAAAACCGCAAAAGCCTCCAAGTGCACCGTCCTCATCTGGAAAAAGAAGTGTGGGCAAATCCCCGGATGTGTCAGAAGAGGTTAACACCTGATTACAGCCGGGAAAAGCCTCCCTTATGATCGGGAGGATTTGTTAAACGCGTTTAGGGAAATTGTTGTCGTGGTTGTTTTTGTTTAGCCTTCTTTATATGTGTATATATATACAGATGTATGTAATCTAACTTTCTCTCTGGGGATTCCGCGTCGGGTCTTCTTTCCTCAGGAAAATAATAACGGCAACAAAAGGCTTTGAAACTGCTTATTGCTGCAATTGGATGCTGCGGTTTCATTTTGAAAATTCACGGCGCAGTTTACGCTTTGTGGTTGGTTTTAGAGTATTGGATACATGAGCGAAAATTTAGAATGCAAAATGAACATGCTTGAAATTACGCCGTTGCAATTTTGTCGCAGTAAAATTTTTGCTATGGTTCAGGACTTTAAGTGTCGCGTTGTACGTTACGAAACTGATTAACTACAACTAACATGAGTAGTAAACTTTAAAACTAAAGTGTAGAGTAGTGATTAGTGCACATTCGTTTTAATAATACGAAACAAACTGATAACAAACGGAAGAAAAAGTAATTCTCACTGCGAACTGCGGTTCACTGGTTTCCGACAGCAAAAGTCGTAAATCATGTTTCTCCTGGTTACTTCTGTCCAACCGTCATCTCTACTCAGACAGATTATCGAGGATAAAGTTTCTTTTGATAATCCCCAGCATAAACGGCTCATCATCTCCCCTGGGCTCGTGTAAGGGACGATAGGAAACATGTCGGTTAGTCGGGAACGTGACGAGATTTCCATCCCGAGAAATGATGCAATCAAATGGTGGCTAACCTGTCACCAGATTGTTATGGGATTTGCCTTTTTTTGCCACCAATGGTATAAACTTTGGTAATAACTTTGTCTCATAATACGGAAACTTAATGTCACTTGTCCCCGGGTTTCAACTTCGGTTGGTATTGGAAAAGTTTTTTGCTCGGCACAACCGGTCCCGAACCGTTTTTGTTGACCACTCTGCTGTCCATCGGGGTTGCCTGATGTCGCTAAATCCCCCGGCAGATGACCTCCACCTATCAATTTGTATTCCGTATCTTGCCGTTTCATAAGTCTGAACTTTTAAAGATTATATGATTATGATAACCTTCGTGGTGTTCACCAACTGAAGAACTCCGGCGACACAATAATACCTGGTGTGTATGTGTGTCCATCATAATAGTAAGTTCTTGCGGTTAAATCGACGGTTCTGCTGGAAAGACTCAAAGTCTGGTCGGTTTGTAGCAAAGAGTGTCACGCAAGGAAGGAAAGCTCGCCAAGAAGTACGGTAAATTATATACCGAAAACAGTAAAATTTTATCACTTTCCATGTATTTTTCCCCAAACGACTGGGTAAGTTCCATTGGAAAGGAAAACTTCATTGATTGACCGTGTTTTTTTGTAAGTTCGAACTACGGAAAGTACACTGACCTTCCTCATTTTCCTAGCTCGTGGCACCGGTGCAACGTTCTTTGACATAGTAATTATTAAATTGTAATTTTACTAAAAAGTCGGAGAATTTTTAGGTTATTGAACACAACAGGTTACAAATGTTTATTTTTTGACTATTATTTTGTTACTCTTTGAGTAATTAAGACTTCATTCGCGTACTGACTTATTCCTGCAGGTGTCAATTACTGCTATGGAGGAGTCCCGGGTTCTAATCTGGCACCGTGATAAACTTAAATTGAGCATAATCACAGATCAGTTTCTGCAAGCCGTCTTCGATCACATTCTCGGACGAGACGTCGTCAAGAAATTAATGCAGGTAAGTGACGTGAAAACTGGAAAAATTTTTACCTGTTCCCAAACCGATCTCGAGCTTTTCCATCGTCCACGCTTAAACAGATCACCACTGATCTCGGAGCAAGATGTCAGTGTTGACGAACGAGTTTCGAATGTTTTTTCGACTTGAATTAGCCTTCTTTTTTAGAACTGATGGATTTTGACGGGAAAAGGTTTTCCCGTTTTGTCCGTAATCCATTACAACGGGAAACTCGTCTGCGAATTCCACGTTTTGCCCTAGTGGAAATGAGAACTTTAGCCGGTCTGTCATCTTCAATTTAATACGTTTAGACGGGATTTCCTCGTTTGTTACTGCAGATAAACATCTTTTTCTCGTGCTGTTCTCTCGGTTAAAGAAACTCCTCTGGGGGATCATACATCTTGTCTTTGATGCATTTTCCCAAAGTTTAACCGCACTCGATTGCATCATTTATTCAGAGTGAGTGCCTGTTTAGACTGCACTCAGGAAACCAACTGACTGGGGGTTTCGCTGTGTGAACGAATAGACAAGAAAAATCAAGTTGGGATGCATAACACACGGTGTCCGGAAATAATTACAAAAATATTTATTGCTTTTGTAGGGTAACAAAACACAGAATTAGGCACTTCACTACTTTCTTATTTTTCTACCAGGCTCATGTTTCGAAAAAAAACAGCTAATGCATTAAATGCAATACAGTACATTTCCTAACAATAACAGTTAAGAATTAAGAGTACACAAAATAAGTATACAAAGTAAAAAAATCCATATTTAATTATGCATTTCACTAAGCAATACAAGGAAAATAATTAAATATAAATTTTATACATAATGGACATTTTAAAAGCCTGGTCGTTTCCCGACGGAACATTTTATGTCACGAAAAGTTCCCTTTAAATATTTTTGTCTATTGTAAAATATTTATTTAAAAAAGTTGTGTCGGGATTCTGATCGGTGCAATAATGTCCCAGGCGTTAGATTTTTACAATTGAATATTATTTTAATTTCACATTTCCAAATTTGAAGACAAAGTGTGGCTTGAACCACTCGGATGTGAAGAATTCAGGTGTCAAATATTTTGGGGCAGACTTTCCCGAATAAATAATTGCATTCGTGATAGAAATAGCATGTGAGAGTGGAGGGAATATTTATGAAAATCAAATTGAAATTGGGTTCGGATTTCGATTTGTACGAATTCGTAGAAAAATCCTAGAGGATCCCTTTCTATTTTGTCATTTTCTCGTTATCAGAAATTGACTATGGAAGTTTGCGTATCGTCGTGCCCTTCAAATGTCGTTTCCTTTGTTGTAAACTTTGCGGTACCCAAAATGTTTTTTTTTGGGGGGGGTTAGTTCTTTCCTTAAGTTCAACGTCTTACTTCGTTAATTCCGCGTAAATGTCACCCGATTTGTGAAAATTTAATGAAAATAAGGGAAATGTATGGAAAATTGCGGATTTACTATGGGAGTTCTCTTGAATTTGAATTTCCAATTTTATCAGGGTGGATTTTTCTAAAGAAAATATTTTATTGTTCAGGTTTTGACCAGGAGTCAACAATCCATTGCTGGGTAGTACTCCGCCGATGATTTAATTTGGAGCCCTACCTTTGGGGTTACGTTTGCTGTTTAACACTCAACACTTAAGGAAAGACTTCCAGACAAGAACAGATCCTGTATTTTAATAGCATTCGACTTCTTGTCTCGCCTTTTGAAAGTTAAAGTTGTGTTTGTAGCACATATCGGAAACTTGTGGATTCACCGTGTAGCACCTACCCTAAATTAAATGTATAAATTTAATAAATCCTTTTGTAAATAGATTGTATTAGGTACTTCCCCCTAAGTAGGTCCCAATGAGCTGCTAATGTCTCCTCTTAATAAATTTCTAATTTAAGGCCTCGGAGAACCGCACGGAGTTTACCGCGAGCTTTTCTCCTCGTAACGAAGTTGGTAAATTCCGTCCTTCCACATTCTCGGGCATAAATCTTCATGTTCTTAAACTTGTTCAGGTCGGGGGTGGCAACACCTTGGCAGATTCTTCCGTAGAGAAGGCCAGTTAATCACCGAAGAATTACTTTTCATTGAAGATTTTTGAATTGAGGCGAGAGAGAGAGAGAGAAAGGCAGGGATGGGATGCTGGATGTAAAAGAAGAAGAACAAGGGACAGGGCAGGGGGTTATTGGCTGGGACGAATGCTCCTCGTTTGGAAGTTTAATGAAAGACACCTGGGTGGAGAGGATTAAAATCCTCGGATGACATTATGAGATCTTTTCTTGTTGAGCTAAGGAGACACCATGAGGAGGGCCGACGAGGGCTGGTGCCTCTTAAAAATATATTAAAATTACAATTCGACCTTAGATCAAAGGCGTTTTCCTCGTTGACTACTCGATTTCATTTAGATTTTCTTTAGACTTTTGAGTACCAAAGTCTTCGTTCGCTTCCTTCTTTTATTCTTTCGCAATTAAGAATTAATTTCCTTAAGTTTCTTGTCTACTTATTTCGCCCCCGACAAAAAGAATACGATTATCTCGTTAGAACTGATTGCAAGTTGTTAGCCACGTAACTTCTGTTGTTATACCAAAAAGGGTTGCCTTTGGTAAATGTAGCGGAGTTCGACAAACAGACTGTGCGATGTACTGTTTGTAGTACTAATCCTGAAATTATAGAATGTGGTAAGCATCCTGTAGCTATAGCTATAAATTCAGCTAGGGCTTCGTGCCTGGTATTACGAACATGTCTGCCTACAAGGGAAGTTGATCAAAACGTGAATTGAAGCAGTGCAATGTGTGTATATGTGTCCAGGTTGACTTAAAATTAGTGGGACAAACACAAAAGTAGTGGGCCGTTACAAATACCGAAGAAGGTGTAATATTTGATTGCATTTTAACATAAGCTGTAATTAACGTGTTTTGTATTCAGTAAAAGTTTAATTTCAAATATTACATGGTTTAAAAGGGTTGAGTTTTTGCTTTCCTTCGGTCATCACGTTCACAGCATTCTGCAGTGTCGTTGCAACATAAAAACATAAACAAACGATTTAATTGCACGAGTTTTATTGCCATCAGGTCGCAGCTCTCATAGCCTTTTAGTTTCCGTATCTAATTTTTTATTTTCAATCTTGGGCACGCGTTTCTGTTCGACCGAATTGAAAAAACGAGAACAAGCCATCAATTAATTTGATTATAATTTTTGATTTAAATGTCAGACGATTGTTGTTTACCCAAGTGGCTAAGTCGCGTCTGCCGTGAGGGTTCGACCTATCCTTTTTTAATGATTTTCTACCCACTTGACTGCTTCCTGGAACTTTTCTCATTTCCTAGAGAAGACCTTCGAATATTTACAGATATTTTGAATGAGGAACGAATAACACCAGAGAACAACACCTTGAAATCGTTCTGTTGTCTTGTAGGTGAGCGAAACGATGGCTGCCACCAACAACGGACATCTCCCCAACATGGAGGAAGGTGAAGACAAACCGATGTTGCTGATCAAAAAGTCGGGAGATAGTCCCGGGATAACGGCGTTAATCAATAGACAATTTCAAGGTATGTTTGATCATTATTTTTGTGGTACCCAGTGGTTGGGTCGGTGTACGATGGTGTGTTGATAGAACACTTACTCACTACCAGAGTACGCAAGAGGAAACATAGACAACATTAGCCTTGCAGCAGTTGCTGTAGTAGTAATAAACATAAGTTCTGTTGAGGTAGATGAGTGTTCGCAACATCAGAGTATTCAGTCGTAAGCGAGTAAATAAGTACTCAAAAATAAGTTTCAGGTACATTGAACAAACTGTGATCGAAGATCAATGTAAATTGATTGTATTTTGTTATTTCTTGAGCTTTCAGACGTTTCCGACGGAATACCCTTTTTTTCTTGGGGTCAAAATTTAAAATGCTTAAATTGAATTAAAAAAAAAAATAAAGTTAATTTCGAGCCGCAGAAAAATGTTAGAGAAAATTACAAAGATTTAAAAACGGAAAAATAAGGTGAACTGATAAGAAGACATTTATCAGGTGATAAATGGGAGAAGGCCAAGGGAAATGCAATAAAAATTCTGGGCTTCTCACCGCACTTGTACGCCTTTAATTAAAAATGGAAGAAAAAGTTCTTTCCTTTTACTTTACCTTTGTGCGGATTCCTTTTCTTCGTCATTAACTTTCTCGAGTCTCCTGCAGTTGCAAACTGTTTCTTCGTCTTCCTTTAATTTAAATTATGTTTTCCTTACTTGCTGTCGCTTACGCTGTCGCCTGTCGACTTTGTTTTTTTTCTTGTTCCACGCCTCGTACAACTTTGGCAGTGTTTGAAAGCGTAACCATATTTTAGTGAACTGATGATTGGTCTGATTGATCAGCATCCTTAAGAGGCTTGCGACGGTAAAAAAATTGTAAAGGAAGATACGAAAGAGTGGTTACTTGTACTTGACATGAGTTGTGTTAATGTAGCAGCTTATCCTGAAGTGGATTGCTCAACAGCTCAAATGCTAGCTATCGTCTTGCTACGAAAGTATGTAACCGTCTTGAAAGAAGACTCTTACATAAGTCCACAGATTTTTTTAGTAATTATTAAAATTCTAGTCTGTAACGTACACTCACTTTTAATGAAAGAACAGAAAACTGTTAAGGAAGCACTGCAGATGTACATAATATGACACTAGGAACTCAGTGCCCTGTGCATTTATCTACGTAGCCCAGGTTCTATTTTCTATTTACTGTTGTTCTATTGCACGTAAATGACAAAGTTGGTGATCAACGAAGAATGACTGCAAAAGGCTGGGAAGGGAAATCAACCGACCAAAAAGGCTCTTTCTAACCCTCCGTCCGTTTGCTCTTTCTTCTCTTGGAGAGCGCAATAACGTGGCCTATAAATCACGGGGACGCGGACAAAAAAATGGCCGGGAAACAGAGGAAACTCGCGAGTGTTTTCATTACGGAAATGATTAATGAAACAGTTTTATGGTGGCATATGAAAACCTTTGGCACAAGCACTCTGAGGAAAGGAATGCGGTTATGTACATTTTATACATGACTTGTTGTACTGGGGGGATATGTGAGAGAAAAGGCAATAGAAATGCCCTCAAAACATCACTAATTTCATTTCCCCCTCTCTCTCCTAAACACGAACTTTTACTTCAATACTTTCATAATGCAGACACAAGGTATGCGTGAACCTGGGTACCTACCGGCCGACCTTCTAAGCCAACCTCAAATTTCTTTTTCGCTTTCTGTTCATTTAGGTATGCCTAGGATGAGATATTATTACTGTGGTAAGTATACAATAACCCCCTCCCCATTGCTCACCACTGACTTGCTGTTACCTTTTCCGTTACCTGACCACCTTTTGTGTCAGCACTTGAGCTTTCATTTAATCAACGGAATTTGTTTTCCGGAAAATTTGTGATTGTTTTTATAGGTTTTGATTTAAACCGACTGCACTTATTACTTATTTACCAGAGTTTTAATTTGCAGTACTGCTAAACAGTTAAGTTGGATGATAGTAGACTTTTGTACATTTAATGACATGAGTATACTAACAACTGGGCAAACTATTTGATTTTCCTTCCATTTTTTATCTAAAATGAGTGAAAATATGACAGGCACAAATATGAAGTATTTGTCTGACTTTGGTACAAAAGAGAATTCTATTTATTATTTTATTTATTTGACTGTCATTTTTGTTTTTATTTTTCTATTACCTAATAATCGGGGCGTAGGCTGGCGATTAAAGCTCTGCATCACCCAAATAAAGTTAGTTCTGTTACACTTTTTGGTTTTTATATACACCCGTTACATTTTCTTGATGTTTAAATCAAAGCATCAGTTTCTCTATTTTAATTAAAGTATTCTAGATGAATTCTATTAAATAATAAATAAAATACATATTTTTATCTGTAGCAATTGATTTATTCAGAATTACAGTCATTTTTACTCAATAACTGTTACTGAATTATGAATTATGATATTATTATTATTTTTAGACACGGAAGGCAGTATTTTTAGGTTTAAAAATATACAATTTGATGGCAGAGTTATTAGCGTCCTGCAATTCTGTCTAATTACAGTTTAACTGTATTTGATTGAAATGGAATTCACCCCAGTGGCAGACTGACATCGTCCTTTTCCACTGAGACGTGAAAGGACCAAAGAGGTCATTTAAAACGATCGTTTCGAACATTTGGTGCGATTTAAGCGATTGCAACACTTGTACTGTGACAGGGGGATGAGGAACGACACTGAATAAGCAAAAGGCCACGGCTTCGTAGCGTCAATTTTGAAATTAGAGAAATCCCTGGCAGCATGCAGAGAGCTTGCCGAATTTTAGAGTTTCCGACAAAATGTCGTACGATTTTCAAGTTGGTTTGTAGTTCTTTTTTTTTTTACTCCGCCAGCTCGAGGATTTGCCCTGTACACTTGCTTTTTGCCTTGCCTGGTCACACCATCGAATCAAAGCGAGTGAGATTGACTTGTTTTTTCTTATTCAGCAGCATCCGATCCGAATGCCTGGCGACTGGGAAGAATCGAAGAAACCGATCACGAGACGCCCGTCTAAGTCTGCAGGGGGTCTACTTCAAGTGCCCTCGGTGAAAGTCTTCAAAAACAATCACAAGTATCTTCCCTCATGTTTACCGTGAGTTATTTAAGACTCGTGTGGAGAATCCGAAGGAGACGAGGACCTTGTGGAAAGTCTAGTGTACTTAAGCGAAGTGGTCTTTCATATAAGCTTATATAAAACGTACTCTGAGATCTCGAACTTTTTCTGTGTACATATAAACATATATTTCTTAGACAGGTTTACAGTTATACAGTTGCAACATTCCTTGTAAAAACCGGTGAAACAAGAGATGTACAACGATTGCACTGGACACGAGTAGAAATTATTATGGAAATTCTGGTGCTTCCTCCACGCACATGTTTTACTACCTCTAATTTTTTTTTTCGTTATTCATTCCTGAAGTTCAGGGTAATTTAAGTGTAGTCAGTATTATGTTTTCAGTATTCTATAGTTTTCAGTAGTTTATTTAAGTGGTCCATCGGGTATCTTTCGTATGCTGTCCGAACTCCTTTAAGACAACCTGTAGAATTTATGGGGCAGGCTGTTGTGATTTGTTGTGTATTTCGCGGTGTGTCGTTTGTCGACTCGGGTTGACTTATTCCGTTAAACGCAAGTTTAGAAGGTTACACAGAACAATACCTGCACCCGTGTGTCATCCTGCTCATCCGACTACGACGTGTATGAGTTTTTGGATAAGACGACCGTTACCCGGTTCCGCTCTGATGGTTCAGTTGTAATTTTTTTTTTGGAGAGGGGAGGCGGGGAGGAAGTCAAAGTCCGGTAGAAAAAGTTCGAGGTCTCAAGGAAATTGTAGTAAAAACAATTTTCGTGTAACTTAACAGATAACATTGTGTTCATTGTTTTTAATTTGAAAAAAAAGAAACGTGTAATAATTTAATTTCGATGTGTTTAATTGCTTCTAGGCGAAAAAGTAAAGGATACTAATTCGGATGGTGGAAGGAAGGAAAATGTGTCGTCGTGCGTACGCGTACGAGTATGTGTGCTTGAGTGTGAGAAGTAGACAAAAAAAAATAGATAGACAAATAGAACAAATAGATGGGCAGAAATAGGGCGAAAGTTTCGGTGTTCGGTGTCGTTTTGGAAACAATGGAAAACCTTATTCTAATTTTCGAATTTATCTGTTACCAAAATTTCTCGTATTATTCTAGCATATTTCGTCGCTCGTAGTCACTGCTAGTACTATTTACTTAAGACTGGTCTAAATCTATACCTTAATAATTACTATTAGTACTATTTATTTATTTTTTTCTTGAGTTCTAGTCACTCGTTTGATTCGTAAGCTAAACTAAAATCTTAAAATTTGCCTTCTCGCGGATGTCTGCGTTGTACATACTTAACTACCCGTTTGAAATGACTTTTCTAAAATACCAAAGGACGCTCCCTTGTTGTGGCGGAGGGATGACCGCATTGAGCACTCGGATTCGGTTCGGATTCGAACGTTTGAGTACCAGTAGAGAAAGTTATTTTCTAATCTGGAGAAATTATTGCTACTTACCAGAGATTGTATATTTCTTATGAACAGATGATCGATCGATAATTTATTGAATGTAGACACCTTGTGAAAGATTAGTTTTGTTCGATATGAAGAAATGATGTTACATTATAATTATATTTATTTATTTTACTTAAATCGGACTGAGTTTATTCATTTCTCTCCTTTAGTTGGACGTTTGTCAGTGGTGTGCTTTGTTCGTCTAAGTACACGATGAAAGTTAAGTCTAACTCTAAGTACACGTCGTGTGGCAATCTCAGGCAGTAAGTATTGGAATTTAAAGTCCGAACTGCGTAACTGGATGACAGGTAATTAGTAGGAATAAATGTATGACGTACAATGCTGTTTATCGAGTTCTGTAATGCACAGACTAGATCAGGGAGTGTGGAGTACCATGCTTGTAGGCCACGCCAACCTGTAATTGTTATAGGTACGAAGGCAATCCTGATTGTATGTTACGAGGGAGGAAGTATTAGTGACCGTACCATACTTAAGAAGAAATAAGTAATCCCAAAATAAGAAACGAGATCCACGGAAACCTTCACGGATCCATCAGAAATTGCATCCAAGAAACTCAGGCTAAAGGTGAACGGGGCTGTAAGTGTTCTGATCTTCGTGTGCTTTGTTTTACCTCCCGGTAAACTCTTCCGTCACGATGTTATTCTGGTTTTACTTCGTCTACATTACGTCTGTCACATTTGTAAGCTTCACCCACTATATCCTGCTGCATCGCTCCCACTTCATTGTAACCGGAAGCGAGGAATACATTAAAAAGACAATAATTCTTATGATTATTTATGTTTATTTATAAAAGCAGAAATTTTACGCTTAAGTACAATAATTTTTAAGCAAACGGTTAGTTGAAGACAAAATTTCTGAGTGAGTTATTAACCTTGTTCGATTTAAAAAGACAGATGTGTTCGTGACATGTTTAGTGAACTGAATTCGCTAGTTGTCTTCACTTCAACAAAAACTATTTTCATTGATTGTTTATTTCCAATGACGAATCGAACACCTGTCTTGGGAATTATAAATTCATAGCATTGACGTTCTCAATAATTGACGGTTTTAATTAGGACAAAATGCATTCGCCTGACTAAATACACAATTTACTGAAAATTTTATAAAATCTAGTGAACGTGCTACATTTAAGTTCTAGGATACAGTTGGTACCCTTGTAAATTTCCCTTTCTACCCTGACAAACCTCTTACTCTGTTCCTCACATTGGTTAGGTTACTTTTCCTGTCTTTTTTCCGGCAACCTTTGTCGCGTGCTGCCCATCGTTTCCTTTCTGCAACCTCCAAATCGTTCCAAATTTCCCATTCTTAGTCTTTCACGTCCTCTTCGCCTCGTCATTCATCTCAATGTCACTTCATTCACGTCAGCTGGAGAACTTCAAGGCCATTTTATGGCAACTCTCTGTTTCTTATTCTCGGTGGGTGAGCTTGTCTCAGACGAAGTAGACTGAGAATAAAAAGAATATAAGAAAATATTTGGAAGGTTTGGCAGTCCAAAAACTAAGCTTCCAGTACAATACTTTATACTGTATACAACTACTTACCCCCGATGGCCTCTTCAGTACGACTCTAGAAGGGGATGAACTGCCCTTCGTCTCATTCGATTTCGACTTTGTTCGATCATTAATAACAATTCTATCCAAGTCCACTGAATTCTTAGGGCTGTCACGAGTTGTTGTGCTAATTACGGTGGACGTCGAAATATTCGGCGGGGGTTTAAGACGACTTCCAGAGTGTTGAATGACAGAACTTCGTGTGTCGGTCCCCCGACTGAAAATTACGAAGTTACCGAGTAAATGGAGAGTACAGACTGTTTTCTCTTCGACATTTTAAAAATGTAGTACCTGTACGGGGGAGCAATAAGGGAGAATTTCCCAGTTGCCATGACACAAATCGTATATATATTTTACTGGCAGCAATTTTCCTTATTGTTCGTGTAGCTACCATTGAACCAATTATTACCTTCGAAATTTCATATATTTTTGGTTCAGGGGGTTGATTTTACGACAGAAATAAATCTTGGGAAAAGATTTTTCCCTTTTTCAAAAGACTGGAATTCGCACCGATTTGTCGTCTAAAATTTTTAGCTTCGACAATTTACTTTCCAGTGAAAAATCCACCAATGGCGAACCTGATGACTTTGGCTTTTCCTGGCATCCCATCGAGGGGAAACGGGCTCTGCTCGGGGGGGCATTGGGGGGGGGGTGTTCCCTCACTTTCCCAGGGTTTCCCGGGAGCCCCCCAATGTGAGGAGGAGCTTTCGAGCAGGAGGACGCCAATGAAGGCATCTGCTTACCATTGGGATTCTGGTCCTCCTCCTCTTCGGCTGCCCTCTAGGCCGGCTTTCATCCTGCGCGCCGTCAGAAACTTCCCTCTGCGGTTGGCCCGGTAGGACCTTTGTGGAAGTGGAAGGATGAAACGTCGGAATAATTCGACTAGGCGATCCTTGGACTGAGAGTCCAAGTTTTCCGGTCGACAACATCGCTACACACGTCGACAACAAAAAAAAATATTCTTGAAAAAAACATTGAGATGAGTTGATTTTAAGGATGACAGTTGCACACTTCCCAAGAATTAAATTTATTTGTATTTGCTTTCTCCCTTTTCGAAAGAAACCCCTCTTGTTCTCACATGCCACTTCAGTATTCTGTTTGTTTGTGTTTTTTTTAAAAGCTCACATATTTGTAATAATATTATTATTTTAAACTACATAAAAATTCCAACTGGTCATAAGCTACTTGTCAGCATTACATTCATGTAATATAGCACATACATACGTAATGTATATTTTGTTTTTTAAATTTAAAAAATGGTATTGCCTTTTATTATATACAAATTTATTTATTTATACTTGTTGGTATTGAAACATTTGCACAATAACACCAGACTGGGCAATGCTGTACTGCTGAGAAGGTTTCCACATCAAAAAATGCCACCTGTCATTTCCTGTTTATCTTCTAAATTCAGTATCTAATTATTTTAATAGAATTCGAACAAAAAACATTTCTAAGGAAGACAAATATTACTGTTGAAACAAAATAGGAGAAACTTAGCTGAGCAAAGAATATTGTTTAAAACTTTTAAATTGATGTTATAACAGCCACAGTAAAATTAGAAAATGGTGCAGTTATTAATTAAGTATTTAATTACTGAAATTCCTCTTAGTGGAGAGTATATTTTCTTTTAATGATTTTGAACATGAAACATAAGCAGGTAAGAAATCCAACATTTAGATGAAGCAGGGAAATTAATAATTTAACATGAATCAGTTCAAAAATTGTGAGAAACAAATAAAAGTGAAGCGATAAAACACATACTATTTGTAATTCCATTTTCAAGAAAATCAACAATTGGTAATCATTTTTAATTTCATATTATTGGTTTTCGCTCATTTATATTTTGCTTTAACTCAACAGCAATAACTATTAATAATTTACTAAAAAAAAATTAATAAATATGATATTAAACCTGCTATAGGATGACTTTACTGAGGTGTTTTTATTCAATTAATTGTTGACTTTTGCTTTTGACAGAATACTGCATGAATGTCAGTTTAGATTATAATAAACATTAAGAGCAACAAGTGAAATCATGGTATACCGCAGGCAGGACCACAGATAAATTCTACTCCTTTGCAAAGTGCTAGACTGCCGAATGTTGAAAAGCTTAAAGGTAATTTCACTGATACATGGTTAAAAATAATTTTTTAAAAACTTTTTGTGCGTTACGAAGGTTTATTTGGGTCCGTTACAAATGTAAACATAACCTCAGGAGGTACAGAAATGTGAACAAAAATTAACTCACAGAAATAAGCTTATGTTTCAATTCATCTAAGGTGAGTAAATCCGGTTGTAATAACGTTAAAACTTTAGAATCGTCACTACTTGTCATTGTTTACTTATGCTAAAAATATGTTAGACAAATTTTAAATAGAATCTGTACCGGACGGTACCTCAGCTCACGCACAAAGGAACCAGCAGTTGAAATCAAAGGACAAAATGTCCTTACCACGGTTAGAACTGGCGCGCTAAAATTATATTTTTATTTATTTATTATCGTTATATCACCAGGTTACAATACATAATAGTCATAACTGATATCAGTAGAATGCATTTACACAAACCTATTGAAACATTTAATTTGCACGGTTTTTCTTTATTATAAGTAATATTTATTTGTAACCTAAGTTGGACGAAGTTTTTAAAATGTCTGCATTAATTTATTATTTTAATGTATAGAAATGTTTAACGTTCGGGCAGTTGTTTTGGATCATTACATATCAAAATCAATTAGTGAACTGTATGACAAAAATGATTGTAATTTTAATAGTCACTGGCTGGAACCAGTAATTAGGATATATGGATCAACCCCAAATGGTAAAAATTACGTTTACAGACCAGTTGCATGTAATAACGGTTATTATGTATGTGAATATATCTGTCTGAGTATTATTTTTGAGTACACATGCTAGTCTCTGTTTTTCATTATTATTCAATCTGTTGTTTTCCTCTTTCTGGTGTTTCTTACTGTATTAATTTTGTACTGTATTCCTCATTAAGAGTTTTATTTTTGTAATACATACTTCAAGCAAGAACACATGGTAATCTGAATAATAGGTTTCAAAGGATTAGGGTTGTGATTGAGTACATCAACCCTGAATTCATTTTCTTTTCTAAATGTAGCAAAACATATTTTAAAAAAACTACTTTTTCTGGAGGAAAACCCAATTCAGAAAATTTAATTTCTTGGTTTTCATATTCACTACAGTTTTGTAAAGAAATGTATCGAATATCTAGACAATAACATATATTTCTTTCAGGCATAAAATCATGTGTGCATGTACATGGAGTGTATCCATATATATATGTCCCTTGCAAGGGAGGAGATACTCCAGACAGGGATGCCCTGATTCTTGGAGCTGCATTAGAAGAAGCATTAAAGGTGGCATACAGTCAGAGAAACACTAGATATGTTGTCAAGGTCACAGTCACATCAGGAATGTAAGTGATAAAATTGCCACAGATTTTCATATCTCTATAAGATTTATTGCATTGTCATTCTAATGAAAATAACAATGGTTGCCAAATTGTTTTTGCTACCTTGATAAATTTCAATGTACTAATTCAAGTTAAACTCACAAACATCATTATTTTTTTAATTTTTCAATAACAAAAAGAGTCCTCTACTTCTCCCCATATCAGGTGTAAATTTTTCGTAATTATACAGATGTGCTAATATGGGAATTAAAGTCTGTCACATTCATTGCAACTTTACAAAAATTCGACATAAACTTAGTTTTATTAAAATTTAATTGAGTAATTAATATTCGCAATAAACAAAAAGCGAATTACCATGTCCTCTCACGTTAAATTTTATTGACATTGATAAATTAGCAGGCGGGAAAAATTTGCCGGTTAAAAAATACTGGCGGGAAAAAATTAAACTCGGCACGGACAAAATACCCCTACGTCTGACCGCTTCCGTTCCATCATCAATAAAGGTTTGGTTTATTGCTATTTTAAAATTTGCAGACCTCTGTATGGATATCACTCGAGTCTGAGACAGTTTTTTAAAGTTTTTTTCTACAATCCGTATCACATCAGGAAAGCATCGGAACTTCTTTTGGTGAGTACCTGAAGACTTGCAGAAATATATGAACGCAGCTTTTACTCTTTGTTATAACCTTTGTTAAATTTGTGTCGTGTTTATTGCTCTCACAAAAATATTCTTCTTTATGCCGAGGCTCATGTTTCTCTACCATTAAGAGTTATTTGTACTAAAGTTCCTGAGAGTGGTATTGTACGATTATTTCCGAACTATTTTTTTCTGTTTGGTGCTTTTGCCTTTAAAAGAATTCTGTCTTTCGTAAAATGATACGTATTACTGTAAGTAAGTTACTATAAGTATATAAAAAATTTCAATTCTTCTAGAATGGAGTGATTTTGGGGCAGAAACTACAACCCCATGAGGCTCACATTCCATATGTTTTGCAGTTTATGATGGACTACAACATTTACGGTATGAGTTTTGTCGGATTCAAAAAAATCAAATATCGTAGAAATCCTGAAAATCCAGGTGGGGAAATTACCACGTCTACCCGTCGATATCACATGCAATAAATATACAGGACTTGTTCTAAAGTCGTTTCGTTCGTATCGTAGAATCCCTCTTGGGTATCAATGAAGAAGAAATACTTTCCAGCGATGTTAAAAGAATGACCCATTGTTACGTGGAAGTCGATGCTCTTGCTGTTGATATTACCAACAGAGAGAACGTGAGAGGTCTACGGGCCAATCCGGGACTACAGGGAATATGGGAAAGTGAGAAAATTCGAAGAAGGGAACAGAACAGAACATCACAGTTCACAGTGGAACAAACTCAGGCAAGAAAATATGAGAAAATTCAACCGGCAGAAGCAATGTATAAAGAACGTTTGGCCGCAAAACTCAGGGAAATTCCTGCAAAGGTATTTTTTTTCTTTTAAAAACCTAAATAATTGAAAAAATAATTAGTTTATAAGTAGAACTGCAAAATTATGTACATTTCTCTTCTGTGTTTTTTGTGTAAGCCCACATTTAGAATTTCTTCAATGCAGTCATATGTATCATTAATAATTGAGCATTACTAAATTTTACATAATTTTTAATGTTCCATTCGCCATATGTAATTGTCCTAGTGTGGTTGAAGAAAGTAGAGTAAAAACATGAAAAGGAAAACAAAGGGGTAGTTTATTGACAGTAAATCAGAATCTGATACCCAGAATAGAACTTTGAGTGTTCAATTTGAGAATGACCATAAGTTTACAAGAATTGTGTGGTTATTCTGTACAATGATTCATCCGTATAATTTCAGAAGGCAGAAGTCATCACTTCAGTAGATTCCGATGAGCTCAAACTGACGTATCCAGCTGTCGTGTCGGAAGAGCAAAACTTGTTGGAGGCATCCGTTTTAGACGACGGTTTGAGACCTCCGCAGCCGGAATTGGACGAATTGCTCGATGTCAGCGTGTTAATAAGTGAAAAAATCCTCTCTCAGATCGAGAAGGAGGATGGTGAGGACGGTGAGAATGCTGAGGATGTCGATGGTGCTGAAGCCGAAAGCATCTTGGGGAAGATCCAACAGGAAGGAGAAGCAGAGGCGGAGCTGGAAGAAGATGATGGTGGGGACATGACGCAACCGCTGGAGGCTGAAGAGGACGGCTGGACCAACACACAAGTTGACGGGTAAGCTCAACTGCAGGCTGTTGGGTTTTTCTTCCGGTAAATTTTCATTCCGAAAAAATTTTTGATTTCATCGCGTGAAAAAAATAGTTTAACGGAAAACAATTCGGTTTTATGTGTCAAAAAATGTTCCATTCATTGTGTGTACCTGTGAATTTTTTATGTTTATTGCTGGATACTTTGGATTAGATTAAGAAGTGAGGTAGGCATGTGCTCCTTTAATTTATTTGATACGGCAGAATTTGATTAAAATACTTTTATATTTTGTAAATGAGATTTGCTAATTAACTACAGTTTAATAATTGTAAAATCTATTCAAAATTTAAAAACTATACCATACGTTAAAGTTCAGTTTCCGGTAATAAAACGTTTTACTTTATTGTTAATAAACGTTTTACGTTTAGATTGCTATTTTATTTTCAAAGACTCATTGTAATAAATTCATGCCTTGGATTTCGTTTCTATCGTCAGTGATCCAACAATTTATTATCTGGTTGGGTTGCAGTGTTTCTTACTAGAACACATCTCAGTCATGTGTTGTATAAATAATTTTTCATTTCATCTTCATCTTCATTTTTCGTTTCATCTTAAAACGAATGCCGTCGGGTAGTACCATTAATTTCTGTTAGAATCTCACTTGTACTGAGTCGGATATAAATTTCAATTATACTTCCACTGAATTTCCAAATTTAAAAAATTACTTCTCGACGAAAGGATAAGTTTATTTTACTAAACGACGCAATGGTTTAATGGTGTTAAAATTTGCTTAAATCTAAATCTATTCCACAACCTTTCCGCAAATAGATGTCAACCGTCTATTACATTTAAAAATATTTCTTTTCCAGAAGTGAAAGAGAAGACTTTTGGAAAAGCATGGCCGAGAGAATTCTTCAGGTCGACGGTACGCAGGATTCTTCCTCGGACTCGGAAACAGGAGTCACCGGCAATCCACGGACCGCTGCATTCGATTCGATGAGTAACTTGCTGTCAACTCTGAACGACAACAACAGTGTCGGTCCAAATTCGTTGCCCTTCATAGTTTCACAAGCCCCTCCGACGTGTCTTTCACCAAGAATCGACTGCTCCTGGTTGACGCAAAATTCAGAAGCCTGGTCATGGGACAAGAACGAAATTATTTTCACGGATTTTTTCTCGCCAAAAACTCAATCAGTCGATTTTCCCAATGCACTCACGTGTAAACCAACGGATGATGGAAATTCCTGCGAATCACTGGGAAATCTGTTCACATCGAGTTACCAGTTCGACGGGTACACCACTACGTCGGAACTGACTCCTTGCACCAACCTGGAAACGGGTTATTCGGACTCATCTCCTCTAACAATTTTGCCTCCGTCCAATCGGTACGACTGTTATTCGGATATAAACATGAACCTGATTCAGGAGACCACTGTCGATATGTGCAAGATCGCATCGGATTTCAAAGAAGGTCAGAATTCTCTGGAACACCCACAATCTGAGGTCAAAACTACTTCCGCTGCAACCGAGAGCCTTAGAAAAAACCCCGAGAAATCCCCGAAGAACAGCATAAATGGTAAGACACCGTCAGCTGCAACAATTTCCAGAAAACCTATTTCTCTTACTCTTAAACAATACCTAAAGGACATTGGTGAAATTATAAGTGTCGACTTGAAAAATTTCAATGACCATCAAATGGTTGTGATCGAGTACAGGCCGGTTAACAGTAAAACCGGACCGAACAAGTTTTTAATCAAACCGCTGGATAAGTTTCTGGAGAACTGGAACATCGAAGAGAAACGTATGAACGAAGAATTGGACGGAAAAAACAGAAAAGAGCAAAGAACAAAGTTCAAAGGTGAGTCGAAGAGGTTCGATTCTTCAACTCCGCTTAGTTCAAACAAACAGTTAGCCGATGAGTTCAACTGTTCGGCATCAGAATTAAAAGAAAATTTGTTGAATTTTAAATCAAATTTAAATAACAACACTCGGGTGAATAAAAGTAAATGTGACGCCGTGCCGGGAAGGTGCACCGGCGCGAAAGGTTCTCCGGTTAAGAACTGTGTTTCGCACAAGGAATCCGACAGCGGCAGTCACGAGATAGAAAAATGTACGAGGAAGTGTACAAAGGCAAAGTATACGAGAAATAAGGAATCGAATGAAAGGAAGTCTACCAAAAGCAGATGCGAACGTTTGGTTGTTAATAATTTAAGTAGACCTCGGGGTCAGGTGAAAAAGAATGAATCCGAGTTAAATGGTGGACCTGAAGTAGATGCAGATTTGAGTAAAACAGAAATGAACGTAGATGTCAAGTTAATAAACGAAATTAATTCCTGTTTCGAGGACTATTTTAAAAGCATTGTGAAAGTCAACAATACTGGTGTAGAGAAGAACACAAATAATTTGTTACGCAGTCAGAAGGCTACAGCAGTGGAAAAAGATGGTCAGCTACCGAATGGTCCCACCTGCGATGATACCTGCAAGGAAAAATCCTCCAACTTTCCCAAAACGTTCGAGTCAGAAAATTTGAATTCGCTAAAATTTGTCGCTCAACTCCTCTCTGTGTTCTCCAACATGTCTCAGACATGTGAGATACCCCCGCTATCGATAACGATCAACATAGGAAATCAGCATAGGACCAACTCAGACTCGGCTCCCGTCCAGTTAAACCTTCAACCCACGATGAAAGGCAAAACCGAACGAGAAGTTAAACCTAAGAGTAATAAAGTGAAAAAGAGTTTCAAAATTCAAAATGTCGACGGCCCTGCCGACTGCTCTTCTTCCTCGGAGGAGTCCATCGAAAGTCCGACGGAACCGCATCGAAAGAAACCCAACCGGGAAAGTAAAAGGGACTGGCACTATAAGAGTTTGGACGTGAAGCTGCAAAAATCTGTGAAAAAAGAGCGGAAACGGAAACGGTCGGGAGTTTCCAACACGGACGACGAGGACACCAACACTTCTGTGCGCAGAGGTAAGTAGTTTCTTACTTATAACGATTCTTGAAATTGTAAGCTTTTACGGTAGTACGTCAGAGTTCAAATCATAAAGAAATGAAGCTGAGGTCTGGGAAAGCAGTAAAAGAAAAATAATACCGAATGTAAATTAAATTAGGTTTTAACTACAAATTTACTGACTAAAAGCAGATACCCATGGTGTTCACAGCGAAATTCAGTTGAGAAGTAAGATCGGAAGAATCGCCAAGTCGCGGACAGAGACGAAAAGTTCGGAGAAAAGTTTTGGGAAAGCAGAAAGTTCCGTGGCGGGTCCGTCGGGAGTTACGAAACCAACGGAAAAGGACGCGAAAGAAACTTTAACTCAAGAACCAGATATTATATATGATTCTGATGACGGTATGAGTTTTAAAATTGCAACATCGAGACGGAAAAGAAGAAAACTTTTGAAATTTAAGTCGAAAACGTTTTCCCGAAAAATTCTGGAAGGAGACACTTCGGTCACAAAGCCGAGGGAAGACACGGAACATTCATCTTCCAGTAGCGGTGTGATCGCCGGTAGTTCCAACGATGTGCCCTCATCTTTGAGAAAAACCAACCAATATGAGAAGCCAACGGAAGAGTTGGAAGCCTCGTTTTCATCGCTCGACAGAACTATATATAAAATTCCATGTAAATGGAGAACGTCGGACGATCAAGTGAAGTCAAGTGAAGGGAACCAAAGAGTCGAACCTGAAAATTTGACGGAAAGGACAGAATCGCAAGATTTGATTAAAGTCACCTCACTGTCACCTTCTTCCCTGTGTAGTCCTCCTCAAAATGTCGCGCTTTCGTCTCCATCGAGTAAGTGTACCACCTCACAAACACTCCTTGGCTGTTTTGATGTCCCCGAAAACGAGCTATCGTCTTTTGACTCCAAATTTAACTTCACGGAATCCGAGTGGTACCCATCCACTGAAACCATCTCCTTGACCGAATCCAAACTGGTCATTCCCAAACTGAAACCGCCATCTTACAGAGATGTCCAATCTTTTCTCGTCACAAACGAAAATATTAAAGAAACGAAACAAGAGCCTTTCTACAGCGATCACCGGGACGTGACGAAAGCCAAAGAAGTCGGTCCGCTGGTGCTGAAAGTTGAAACGACCGCTTGCCCAGGTTTGAAAACGTTCAGGTCCTCCATTGACCTGAGGGGAACCGAAGAAAGGAGAGCTCAACTTTTAAAAACCGATAGGCCAGCCAAGGTAAACTTCAGGTATTTTCTGATCCCCGACAAGGATAAAACAATCGTGCCGTTAATGAAACCTCCCTCCTCGTCGGAAGTGTTGAGTTGGTTGAACCTGAAAAAGAATTCCCCGGACAACGAAGGAGAAGTAAAAACCAAAACGAAGGTTTTTCTCCCGGCGAGTCCTGGTCAGGAGTCTCATTCGGAAGAAGAGTTTGACGTGAGTCTGTCGATGAGTACCGTGAAAGGAAGTGATCCTCAGGCTGAAGATGCCAAGGACGTGTCATCGACTGTTTCCTCACAGGGCAGCCAGCAGATAATTTCGGAACCTAACCGTTCAAACGCCGACTTGTTTTTAAAATCTACTAAACAGTGCGCCGACAACAGTTTCCAAATTAAAGGACCAACGCTGCAGAACACGTATGGGTTTGACACATCCGTTCAGAATCTTCAAGAAGTTAAGTTGAGTCACACGGTGAGTTGAATGACACTACAAACATTGTGTGTGTCGACACGAATTATGTTATTACAAGGATGGTTAATTTTTTTTAGCACCAATACATAACCATGTTGGTGGTGGAAGTTCACGTTCAAACCCGGGAAGACTTTCGTCCGGACCCAAAGTTAGATCCCATCAAGGCTATATTCTACATGGTCACCTTTGACTCTCCGAATAAAAATCAAGAAACGGGACTGATCGTGGTTAACGACTCACCACTTCTGTTGGGAGAGGTCCCACGTGGTGCTGTGGTGCACAGAGCTCCCACGGAAGTTGATTCGATACTTAAATTAGTAGAATTGATGAAAGTATGGGACCCGGATATACTCGCAGGTTACGAAATTGAAATGCACTCCTGGGGATACCTGGTACAAAGGGGATTCATGCTGGAATTGAACCTGATTTCCCTTTTGGGAAGAGTCCAGGTTGATAATTCAGATTCGAGGAAAACGAAAAAATCTGCTGAACGTGAAATGGAGGATTTAGAGAGTAATGTGAGAAACATGAGAATATCCGGAAGAATCATGTTGGATATATGGAGAGTTTTAAGGCATGAGGTGAGTACCTGAGATTGCGATTTCAACCGTCGCCTTAGAAATAGAAATGAAGTTAGATTATTTTCCTATTTCAGATAGCTCTGACTAGTTACACGTTCGAAAATGTCATGTACCATCTTTCACATGAGCGTCACCCGTACATTTCCTACAAAGAACTTTCTTTTTATTGGGAACGCAGCACTCCCAAGTGTAGACATTTGACTGTTAGCTACTACCTGACAAGAGTTACGGGGATCATCCGAATTTTAGATCACTTGGATTTCATCAACAGGACAAGTGAATTTGCAAGACTCTTCGGGATTCAATTCTATGAGGTTTTGTCTAGGGGCTCACAGTTCAGAGTGGAATCCATGATGTTACGCATGGCAAAACCATTGAATTACGTTCCGGTTTCACCGAGTGTGGCCCAAAGGGCTGACATGAGAGCACCGGGCAGTTTGCCTCTCATCCTGGAACCCGAGTCGACATTTTACACCGACCCGGTCATCGTTCTGGACTTTCAAAGTTTGTACCCGTCCATCATCATCGGTTACAACTACTGCTTTTCCACTTGTTTGGGTCGAATGGAAAATTTGGGCGGGTAGGTCACTCTCCTCCGACTCTTTAAAGTTTAATAAAAAAGTAAACAATATAAGTATTTTTTTGTTCTGACAGAGCGAATCCGTTTGAATTTGGGTGCACACAGCTACAAATTTCGCCGGAGGAGTTGAAGAATCTAGAAAACGACATCACCATATCGCCGGCTGGTATTGTTTTTGTAAAACCGAACATCAGAAGGGGAATTCTGCCTGTTATGCTGGAGGAAATACTAGAAACGAGGTTGATGGTAAAAAAATCAATGAAGTACAACAAAAGCAACAAGTTACTGCAGAAAGTTCTGCACGCTCAGCAACTCGGACTGAAGTTGATAGCCAACGTCACTTACGGCTACACGGCTGCTAATTTTTCAGGTCGAATGCCCTGCATCGAGGTACGCGACAAGATTTTTTTTAACCTGTACCTGCTAATATATTTCCAACTTTTGTATCTAAAGGAAATGTTGTCGTTCACCAGGTGGGAGACAGTGTTGTCAGCAAAGGACGTGAAACTCTTCACAGAGCTATACAACTGGTTAAGAACAATAATAAATGGGGTGCAAGAGTTGTTTATGGTGACACTGATTCTATTTTCGTTCTCACACCCGGCAAAACTCGGGCTGAGGCATTTAAAATCGGCGCAGAAATTGCGGAGGCAGTGACGCAGGACAACCCGAAACCAGTGAAGCTCAAATTAGAAAAAGTGTACCAACCCTGCATCTTGCAAGTAGGATTTACGTCACATTACATTTTCCTTGTACCATAAGGCATAGAAATAAGAAAGAAGTTGTAAATAATGTTGTTGTGTTTGCAGACGAAGAAGAGATACGTTGGTTATATGTACGAGAGTCCTGATCAGCAGAAACCTGTTTTCGAAGCGAAAGGAATCGAAACCGTTAGAAGGGACGGTTGTCCTGCCGTTGGTAAGATTCTTCAGAAAGCTCTCGAGATTCTGTTCGACACGAGAGACGTGAGTTTGGTCAAGAAGTACACAATCCGACAGTTCTCCAAGATACTTCAGGGCAACATTAATATGCAGGATTTGATTTATGCAAAGGAATACAAAGGAAGGCATGGATACCGCCCTGGAGCATGTGTACCGGCCCTTGAATTGGCCAAGTTAGTTTGATTTGAGTGGGAGCGTACACCAGAGATTCGTAGAGTACATTTTAATTTGTGTTGTTTCCCCAGGTGTTGGACCCGGTACGACAGACAAGCGGAGCCCCGAGTAAAAGAAAGAGTTCCCTATGTGATCGTCAGCGGTCCTCCCGGCGTGCCTCTCATCAAATTGGTTCGATCACCAACGGACCTCTTAGCAGACCCTTCACTACACATCAACACTTTTTACTATATCACGAAAGCCATAATTCCGCCTCTTCATCGATGCTTTTCCCTCATTGGAGTTGATGTGGCTTCGTGGTACAAAGACATGCCCAAAAAATTCAAGAAAACGTTCAAATCGGTTGGCGGTTCCGATGTAAAGAAAAGTACCATCTCTCAATACTTCAAAACTGTGAATTGCATTTTATGCTCTGAGTTCACGAGCACTCCGCTGTGTCAGAAATGCCAGAAACGACCCCAGGCCACTGCCGTCGGACTGTTGGAGAAAGTTCGACTGTGGGAAAAATCTCGAGACCAAATAGCGAAGGTAGAACGAGTTCGCTCACTTACACTTGCAGGATTTTCTGTTTCTCAAAAAGGATTATTAAACTTATTTTGTTTTTAAAGATCTGTCAGTCTTGCTGTAAATTCCCGAAAGAATTCGACTGCCAGTCGTTGGATTGTCCGGTTCTTTTTCGGAAAACTCAGGCATCGAGAAATTTTTCTCAGGTCTCGTTTTTACGGGAACTGTTGGACGAATGTTTGGAAACTTCCTCTGGTCGTCCCAGGGAAAGCAACGTCACGGCGTCAACATCCGCGGAAGGAACGTCAGAAGACGTGAAGGATGCTTTCTACGATATTTCACCTCGGAAGGAATGTCTTGGAATGGAATTTTTAGAAGATTTTAAACATTTTTAAAATTGTAAACCGATATTAAAGTTATTTATTATTAAATGTTACCGAAAGACTTTACCAAATGTAGGTGTTCATTTTTTATTATTAAACCTATTTAAGGTCTAAGGGAAGTTCCCAAAACGAGTACCACCTCTGATGTTCGGGACATAATTGACTTATCGTGAAATGACCTTTTGAATATGTTTATACCATTGAAGAGCAATGTAGGGAACTTTAAATTGGTGGCATAAAATTGACAAGACAAACAATCAGATTACAGATAAAACATAAAGGCGTCAGATAAACCATTTAAATTATAAAATCGCACTTGGGTCGTCTAGAGATAAGTGAAATGTATTCTCATCTGCTTTTGCAACGAGTTATTCAAAAGTCACAGGGCGTTATGTCGGCTACTTGTAAGCAAGTTAAACTTGCGTGTGCATTTAATTTGTTACAATTCAGATTCGGTTCCTAAATTAAGTTTACCTTAAACTATAATCATAATAAGACTAAATAAACTCCCGGACGAGTCAGTGGAACCACTGGGAATGAATTTTTTGATCTCTCACATATTTGACGTAACGGTGAGAATTAATGGAGGGAATTCACTAGGAAGTCGAAACCTCAACGTGAACTTTATTATTCGTTGGTGATTATTGTATAATTGTAGAAATCCCACCAATTATTAATTTTCCTGTAAAACGCCAAGAGAGGACACTCGTAATTGAAAACTTCTTCTCCGAATTGCAGTTTAATGTATTCCTTGTAGTTCTCTCACGGTATTCCGCGTTGCCGTCGTTGAACAACAACAAAAACAAAAACAATAACAAAAAATAAAACTTTAATTTAATGGCGGCGAGTTCCGGTTGACAGGCGACAAAACGGTTTCTCGTCAGATTCGGCACGATTATCCTTGGGGAATCCGTCCAAGGTTTGACGCACTGATTCGGTACCGTGGTAAAAATCCCCCCGGGGGAAAAATGACCCAAGTTATTTGTTTACAATTGTGAGAGTCGAACCATTTGCACGGTCCAAACTAATAAGAGGAAGAATGGAGAGGGTCGCGTTTCAGGCGAAATTGTGCGAGGGACTAGAGTCGCCCGTGAAGGATGACGAATTCCGAAAAATCAAAAAGGTTTTGGCTCCGTTCATGAAAACGCTGAAAAAGCGAAAGAGAGTCAAAACCGACATTGTCGCCGACCAGCACCACGAACTCTACCTGAAGAGCAGTCCGAACGAGCTTCTCGCTCGGCTCCAGTCATCATACACGGACCCGTTGAAACTCAGGACTTTGATGAATGAGACGGGAGAACTTCTCAAGTCGGTGACCAAGTCGAAATGCTTCAACCTGTACCTTACCGACGTAGAAAAGGGAGAAATTCTAATGATAAGCGAATATGTCAATGATAACGAACGATTTGAGCTAAGATTCCCGATAGGTAGGTGACGAGCTCCTTTAATGAACCTTCGTAGAAAGGCAGTGGCAGGAAGCAGGTAGAAATGACAGGTACCTCCAGCAGGGAGTTTACTTTAAGGCTGTTACATTTTACTTGTGCTATTAAAAAAATTAGAACCAGGTACTTACATGGCCGCGTATGTTGCCTACTCAAAGGAATACGTCATCTCGAGCGACATTCTGGGCGACGTGAGATTTTCCCATGGGATTCCCTTCGCTGGAACAACCGTCAAAGCCGCCATTGGAATTCCAATCGTGACAAGCGTCCAGGGCAACTGCATCGGAGTTATTGAACTGTACAGGGACACTTCCGGTCCACCCTACAATCTGGTGGGTCCTCTACGACCAGGACTCCCTCCTGTCCGTCCGAAGGTTTCGACCTCTCTCAACTTTCCCTTTTCTTTTGTGGTCAGGTGAACCTTCAGATCTGTTCGGCGCTGACCGCGTGGATGGGAATTGCCGTCGAACAGAACACGGCGAGGTTGAACATCGCCAAAGAGGTCGACATTCACAAAAGTATTTCCCTTCTATCCAACTTGTATTTTGGCCGTGTTTTGTCCTTTGGAAAGTTCCTGTCCGACGTCCTGGTGAGTGACTCCCGGGAGAATTTGCTCTCCTCGACTCACCCGACATGAAAATCTCTGTCTTCCTCTCGTAGAATATACTGAAAGCTTGTGTGCACGCCGAAAAGGGAGGATTTTTCGTGTTCACCGAGACGGTTCCCTTGGGTTCGGAGGATGATCTCTTTGCAGATGCCTACGAGGAGGGTTTCGATGAGAAACAGCTGAACATTCTCTACAAGAAAAGAACCAAAGTGAGGTAAACTCCGTTTTTCGTCTATCATCTAAGAGATATTTGTAGTTCGACGAGGAAATGGAAAGCGATGTTGATCGCCATTTTGAATTCAGACCGTCATGAATCTCGTTACGAGTGTACCACAGGTGAACCACAGGTGTTTCAGAGTAAACGTCATTTTTAATCGTTTTAACGAACTTTCATTGCGCGGTAACTGTAACGATTTAAGTGGAACAAGAAGCAGTTAGACAGAAACTGTATAGTAAAAAAAATAAATCATTAATCCTTCAGTTTTCTACGGCCACCAGTTTCCAATTGGTCATGTTCTTCCTTCAGGTTTGTCAATAATGAGCCCGGATTTCCCGGCTACGTGGCACGAAAGGGTGAAATATTTAACATCCGAGATGCTTACAAAGACAGTCGATTCGACAAGAAGAACGACACGGGATTCTTCCGCACGAGGTCCATGCTGTGCTTTCCGATTAAAAGCAGTCATGGCGTCGTAGGTGAGCAACACCCGGGCACCAGTCTGGTTGTCTTGTTCTCGGACTGAAACGCTCATCTTTGCTCTCCTCCCTTTCAGCGGTTCTCAAACTCGTCAACAAACAAGATTCCTCGTATTTTCGAGAAGAAGACATCAATGTCTTGGAACCACATTTGCTCGACATTGGAATTGTCTGTCAGCACTACGAGTTGGACGTGGCCAACACAAAAATGGTGTTGTACTTAGGTCTCTTAGAATCGTGACTTATACCTGTAGACGACACTGACGACTTGTGTTTTTCCGGTAGAACATGAAACTAATTGAGGCAGAAGCGCTCCTGGATTACGCCATGAAACCTTCGGCTGAAGAACATAGTTTGTTGAAATATTTGGTACAGCAGGAGTCGTCGTTTCCTCCTGGGTTTTTCAAGTGAGTACCCACTCATTGAAGCACCTGAAACGAGGTGTTCATCACCATCGTCAACATCATCAATAACAGTGGAATTCTTGCTCTTGACCTTCGATATTTTCATGGTGGTTTCATGCATTGTCAACAACATCAACATCATCATCGCTTTCGTGCCATATTTCATGTTTTTCCGGCACCTGAATCAATCATGTGCCAATCATACATGGTACAGTCATTCTTCTTTGAGGTACTTCCTGCGGTGTGCCAACTGCTCTCTCATCGTGATGTGTTACCTTTTAAATTGCGCATACCAACACCTGACAACTTGTACTCTGCCGTTTAGGTTCGAGTGGGACACCATAGCTTTCGAGGAGGACTCCCTCAAGTACATTGCCTACGCTATCCTGTCCGACGAGACACTCGAGCCTCTGTTTGAATTTCACACCTTGCTGGATTTCCTGCTGAGAATACGAAAGGGACATCGTCCCGTCATGTTCCACAACTTTGACCACGCATTCTCTGTTTTTCACTGTATATACTTGATGTATCACAAAACCAAAGACAAGTGTACACCCATGGAGGTGAAAGTCCGACTAGACTTTGAGTACCGACCTAGTCGAGTTCTGCCTGTCCTTCGACCCGTTCACCCCTTTTTTCAAATTTCAGGCCGTCACTCTCATTCTTGCCGCACTGTGCCACGACGTCGATCACATGGGAGTCACAAACAGTTTCCTAATGTTGAAAAATGACCTGAAATTTCAGCTCTACGAGGACATTTGCGGCGAAGCTCACCGTTTCGAGGTCGCAATGCTTTCCATTCAGGTGAGTCCGCTCTAGTCGAGTGTGGTTTCTCTCAAGCTACTCTTCTTAAACGTGATCTCTTGTCGAAATCACTCGACAGGCGTCCAACGTGCTCCTCAAATTCAGCAGTGAAAATTACCAGACGATAACGAAGAACCTGAGAAAACTCATGATCTCTCTAGACTTGAGCGTTCACTTCCAGAACAGAATGCAAATCCTCCATCTGCTCAACGCCGACACCTTCAACTGGTCCAATCCGGACCATCGGTTTCTCTCCATGAGCATGGTCTTGATGTGTGCCGACAAATGTTTCATCTTTAAACATTTCGAGAATGTTAAAAAATTCACGACCAATTTTTACAAGGAGCTGCAGCATCAGGTAACCGGATCTTCTGCGGCCGCACACACCTGAACCCAACAATTGAAACTCACGTTTTCCTCATTATTACAGGGCGACCTGGAAAGAGCAATGGAGTTTGAACCTCTCCCCATACTAGACAGGAGCAAAAGCGATTCGATACCGGAAAACCAAGTACTTCTCACGACCATCATACTCATTCCCGTCATCGACATCGTCATACTGCTCTTCCCGCAGTTGTCAATGCTGAAAGAAATGGCTAGGTGAGAGAGAGACACACACACACACGCACACACCTGAGGTGAGTGTTGTCCGATGATTACACGTAAACACCAACGTATCCCTTTCGATTCCAGTCAAACGTTGGACAAATGGAAAGAAATCCTGTCCATGAAAGGACAAGAAATGTGGAGGATGAACCAAGCACTCGTCAAAGACAAGAGAGACAAGAGAAACCACAGAGTTTCAGTCAGCAGGTCTTCATCCATCAGAACTTTCATGTCCGAAAAATAAAGAGGGAAAAGTCTCAGTTGAATTTAAGTTTTTTTCCCTCGTCTTCGCCGTGCTTAATTTTATTTAAAATTTTCTCAATGTGACCGAAGTGAAACGTCCTGACACTTGGAAAGTCTAAAAAATTCGGCTCGTGTGGTGGTTCGAATCACCTTGAAAAAAATCCAGGTAATCCCGCTGCAAGATAACCAATTAGTATTTATTGTTACTTAACCGTTGGACTCAAATCTAAGCCTAAGAATTATTATTTTTTGTTTAACTTCCAACTCATTCAACGGAAAATCATCTCTTGGCGGTTAGCATAGACTTACACCCAAGCAAGTAGACCAAATTATATATAACAGTGAGTTGGTTCGCTCCGAAAAAAGTACATCACACGTCGTCCACTACTTCCACATGTTTTTTTATCAACATGCTGTACATGACATGGAAACAGGTTGTTTGACTGACCCTTTTGTTTTGCTCAGGAGTAAGGCAGATGCCTCAAGAACGAAATTCAACATGGACGAAAACTATACTTAAACCTGGGAGGAAGTTTACGGGAAAGTGTTTCTTCGTCGAAGGTCGATCCTTTCCACCCGATTCTCTGTTGTCCTGTCGACACGAACCTCCTGACAAAATCACCCTTGCTCCGGTTCGGGCTGGTGCCATTTCTTTTGGGGGCTCGTGCAACGAAACGCCGCACAAAATCTAACGTTCCGTGCCGGACACTTCGTTTCGATGGAACGAACTCTCCAGAAGCATTTAGTTGAAACTGCTTGTTTTTTTTTGTTGCAAAATTACAGTGACCGAAATATTTTTTTAACGGCAAATTACAGTTTATTTAATTATTCTTGACAAGGAGTAACGGAGCTGCCAAATTCCGAATTCGCATTCGCACTTTTTGGAGAGTTGCGGTTTCCCCTGGCTCGTTTCTGTGCTCGTTAACTTGCCAGACGTTAGACCTCGACGGGTACTTAGAGTCTAATCGAAACATTTGTCACTTCCTGTAATTAAAATAATTAAGTCGAGAGGAAACTCGGAAATTCTAAAAGTTATTTTCGACAATCGAAGGGGCGGCTACGCGTTGAGTTCAATCGACGGGTACTCTCACACAATGGTGGTTGAACCTGTTCCGGGTCAACACACTACCTGCACATCTCGTGTGATTTGTCGAATTATTCGAACGGGTGGTATCCTGCTGTTTTACTCGCAGACTTAGACACGAGTGGCAAGGACCCCCCCGACTTAAGTACAAAAGACGGAAATTATGAAAGTCAGGCTTATTGAAGTGCGTTCCTTCCGGATACAAATACCATTAAAATATTATCACGAAGTGGAATGATGTTGTTGAGCAATAAGCCTACCTGCCGTTAACAAACAATTGTACGAATTGTACTCGATAGCAAAACTATGAAACATGACAAGTTGTAAACGGTGACACGATGCTAAGGAAATGCGTTCAAGTCCTCCTTGGGGCATTTGCCTGGCACGAACCTCAGGTGCACCGCATTCCACCAGGTTTGTCCCGACTTTCTAATTCTTTCTAGAAATTTTACAAAAAAATATAGCCTTCCAGTTTGCAGGCATCCGACTCGCAGTGTTAAAGTTTGACTGATTGTGGAAGACGTCTAGGACGGTGTGGTGGTTCGTGTGCACTTCCAACTGAAGTACCTGAGCCGTGAGTTTTGGGTAGGCCCAACTGCAAGTGACAGGCAGTGGATGGGAGTTTTATGTGAATTTCCCACAGGAATGACGCCGACTCGAGGGGAAATACACCCGAAAAATCCCGCAACGAGTGCGTTTTTTTTGCGTATTCAACTAATTGATTGCTCTCATTCAATTTCGAAATGTTTTCTCGTCCTCATTAACGCGTACTTCCGTATGCTCAACGAGTAGCAGAATTTTCGACTTGACACTCGCGTGATTACGCGGTACAAAGCATGCGCCGGCAAAATAAATCATGAATTCTAACTTGAGATCAGTAAAGTTTGTGCCTTGATAGCAGTCGGTTAGGTAAGTCTCGTCTAGTATTTTAGGTCTTCTGCATCCTGATTGGCTACCGCGACGGTCATCGTGGTGGTTGTTCCTTCATTCGCCTCGTCCTCTCCGTTAAACCCGGGGCAACCGCATAACTCGGACCGGTCTCAAGAGGAACCCGCAAGAAAAAAAATACAGAAACAGAACCACCTAAAATGTCGAATCGTCTGGGTGTTTGGATGGTGACAGCCTTCGCGGTCGCCATCATGTCTTTTCCCGTGCCTTCGGCGAGTGAAACGTTCAAATTGAGGATCCTTCACACGAACGACATGCACTCGAGATTCCAACAGGTTGGTCGGAAGGTTGCGTTTTTTTGTTTCGCTCTCGACTGATTGGCATTGATCATGTGTGTCTGTGTCTGTGCTTGTGCGTTTTGGTGGCAGGTGTCTGGATCAACGGGAAAATGTTCCGAGTACGATGCGGCTCACAATTTGTGCTACGGCGGATTCGGCCGCGTACGAACCGCCCTCAACGACGAATTAGCCAAAGCCAAGGCGGAAAACGTGTCCGTGTTGGCTCTGAACGCTGGTGACAACTACCAGGGAACCCTCTGGTACACCATTTTCAAATGGAAAGCTGTCCTCCACTTTTTCAACATGCTGAAATTCGATGCGATGGTACGTGAGCCTTTCTTTTACATTACAAAAACTCGTGATCTTCTTCTGTGTGATCGCTCGAGATGGAGTTAATAAATCGAGCACACAATAAACAATTCGTAATCTTGCACATTAAATGTGACATTGAAGTGAGTCGTCGCGTACGCTGCAAAAATCTAACACACAGCAAAAACAAATACGCGACATGCAATTACAAGTTTTACCAGATTAAAAGTAATAATATTAATAATAAAAATCTTAATGTTAGCATTACATGTAATTAACGTCATTTGACACGTGTTCACGAGTGTCGGATTAGTTCGGGCAGACAGCACTTCTGATAAAGACAAGAGAGGTACGGGTCGTAATTTAAAATGTGTCATTTGTTTTTCTTTATCGTTGCAATTTTTTAGTCGCTCGGCAACCACGAATTCGATGATGGCATCGAGGGACTCCTGCCTTTCCTCAACCAAACGAACGTTCCCATCGTCACGTGTAACATAGATCACATAGAAGAGCCGAAATTTGGGCAAGCGCCCGTAAAAGACAGTATCATTTTGGAAAGAGGAGGACAGAAAATCGGAATCATAGGATACGTGACAAGACAAACTGCTGTGAGTAAACGAGGAGACGAGTACCTTTTGAAGGGTACCCACACCGAGGGTGCCTCCCTGTCGTCCATTTTGTAAAAGTTAAATTTACGTGTATTTTCTATTAAGTGCTCTTTAGTTTTCAATCATTTGTCTTATTCTGTGTCCGCCGCTCACTTCGTACCTAATTAATTTGTTGACACCTGTCTTTTCTCCAGACCATGGCACATCCCGGAAAATTAAAATTCGAAAGCGAAGTCGATTGCATCAAAAGAGAAGCGGAGAAACTGAAGAAGCAAAACGTCGAAATTATAATAGCGTTGGGACACTCGGGCCTAGACGAAGACATTATCATAGCTAAAAGTGTTCCCTACTTGGATGTTATCGTCGGAGGACACAGTCACACTTTCCTCTACACAGGTGAATATCTGGTAATTAACATTGGTGTGGTGGCACCTAGCGAGACAATGTCGCCTAACTGCATTTTTAATCGGAGCGACTCCCAAATGTAATGTAGAAAGATCTTAAGGAACTTCAGGTTCAGGTCTCGGGTGGAAGTCTTAATCTGACGAGTTACAGGTAATCTAAAATAAACAAAGTGTCAGGTGAAGTGTGAATTGTCGTCACCGGGTCAATAGGTTCATTTTAAATTTTAATTTGATAAATTGACAAACAACAAGGAACAAAACTTCAAGGAGACATACGACGTCTGACCTATTGTCTTCTGTTCCGCTCAGGTACGCCGCCGGATTCCGAAAAACCGACAAACACGTACCCCGTCATGGTAACTCAAGAGTCTGGCAGAAAGGTTCCCATAGTCCAAGCGTACGCCTTCACAAAGTACCTGGGAAAAATAGACGTGGAATTCGACGAGAAGGGAGAAGTGGTCGAAGCAAAGGGAAATCCGATTCTACTCAACTACGAAATAAAGGAGGATCCCGAGGTTGTGGAAAGTCTGAAGGAGTGGCAGATGCAACTGAACGACTCGTTGCAGCACCCCATAGGAAAAACCAGGGTCGTGCTCGAAGGCAGACGTTGCAGGTTCGAGGAGTGCAATTTGGGAAGTGTCATGGCGGATTCCTTTATCTATCATGTAAGGTATCGACCGGCGCACCGGAGAAGTCTTCAAAAACACTGTAAAACCGATTTGATACTTGGTTTTAGGCTGTGCAGAATCATACAGGTTCGTACTGGACGAATGTGGCCATTGCACTGCAGCAGGGAGGAGGTGTCCGAGCATCAATCAATGTAACGGGAAGTAATGGTAAGTAGTTTACCAGGGCCTACGTTGTAGATGCACGGATGACTCTTACGAACCTGAAATCAACTGCATCTGAACCCCTTTCTGGTCTTGTTTTTCAGGTACAGTAATCAGAGAGGATGCCATGACGGTGATGCCATTTTTCGGCAGTCTGTCCGTCGTTCAAGTCAACGGTAAAACTCTTCTCTCGGCACTGGAGTGGAGCGTGACCAGGTACGACACAGAGTTCCACGTCGGAAGAGGAGAATTCCTACAGGTGTCAGGCTTAAGGGTGACATACGACTTGTCGAAACGACCCGGGTCCAGGGTTGTGTCCGTCCGCGTCAGGTGTGCCTCGTGTGAGGTACCCGAGTACAGGCCCCTAGACATGAAAGCCGAGTACAACGTCATCATGCCAACGTTTCTACTCGAAGGAGGTGACAACTTCACCATGTTCAAGCAAGATGCTAAGGAAATTCTTCGCTACGGTAGGTCTCACCACAACTACAGCGCCTTCACAGTGGTCTTTCTAGTCTTCTCCTATGGGTTCTTTTTTGTTTTTTTTAGACACCCTCGACACCGACATTTTCATAAAATACATAAACGAGTCGTCGGTGATTTACACTGGTTTAGAGGACCGAATTCAATTCCACAAGAGTAGAGCGTCGGTCATCAAAATTAGTTTTATTCATTTTACAATAATTTTATGTTTATTTATTGCAAAGTAAATTTTTATAGTTTTAGTTTTTATATAGTGATTTGTGTTCATTCGGAAAACCCTAAATTAGGCAAGGTGAACACAACCCGCCGAGTACCTTCGACCGTGGACCGCTCCTGAGGACTCGAACGCTCAAAAAAATTTTCTGACAGTTTTCGTGGCAGTTTTCCATGGGAAAATTCATCACCTTGGAAAGCTCGACCTACACGCAGACAGTTTTTTATTGTTCCACGGGTGACATCCAATTAGACCTGTACGTGAGTCATGAAGTACAACATGTCACACCAATTAAGAACAGTGTTAAAAGGCAAACACGAAACACTTATTGAAATAATATTAATAATAATAACCGTGCCCCAGAGGTGGAACATTGTTCTCCGGAGTGAGAAACAATGGCTGCCTCCTAGGAATGTGACATTATGAATTCGTTTTGTATCATCTATTTTTTTTTTTTTGACACGGAGAACGGTGACAAGTGTCAGTGTGAAGTCTCACTCGTGCTACGGGTGCATTGTGTACGGTTCGATGACTGAATTCTGAAGCAGAAGTCCGAGGGAGCGCAACAAAGTAGACAACCAAACATCCACACGAATTTATGTATATTTAGACTGCAGACGGGATGGCACAACAGTCTGCTTCATCATCCGTTTTTGCTAAAAAGTCACTTTACCTTGACTCGATTCGACACATGGGAATGCAAATTAAAATTTAGCACGCGATTGAAGGTAATATTAATCATAATGGAAGTTTTTCGGCGGAAGCGAGACGATACCGGAAGCTTCGGAAACCTAATTTAGGCAAGACATTAGCGATGGTGTCGACGGTTTAACTGGGATCGGCGACCTTCCCAGCGAACAGGGGAATTCCGTTGGCTCTGTCGAGAATGAAAAAGAGGAAAGGATGATCCGCTTTGAACTCGAGGTGGTCGCTTGACTTTGGAAAACTGAGAACCTCCAAGAAGACGCCGGTGGCCGCCGATGCCGTGCTGCCGTCCTCGTCAATTTCAACGCTCGCCTGGTGGATCATCTTGGTCACCCTGAGATTGTTGTACTGGGTGGAAATACCGCTCAAGTTGGCGGCAGCGCTGAAGATGTCCGTCACGTTCAACTAAAATTTTCAAAAAACGCTTTATACTTCTACCCTACAACCTGCTGCAACAGTACGCTTAGGGTACCGTCGCCTACCTCTTTGAGTGCACCCGCGAGAAGACTCTTTTGCGTGAGTTTGAACTTTGGAATTCTCATTGTGACCTGCCTGGTCTGTTCGTCTTTAATTATGTTTTGTAGAAGATTTCCCGTCATTCCTTCTAGCGCTTTGTTCAGTCCGTGACGCTCTGTAGGGAGCATGAATAGCATGGAGTATTTGGCATCCTGAATCAAAAGAAAACTTTGTTAGAGGAGACACTTCTGTTCCTGGGAGTGCTTGATTTTTTTGGTGTAATCTGCGCGAGCTTTGGTCAAATACGTTAAGTAAAAGAAGAACTTGAGGAAGTGATTTTCCAACTCGCATACCTTAAACGGCAGATCGACCCACATGATTCCTGATTCTGGATCTTCTCCCGCCAAGAACCTCTCTTTCTGGGCCATGAAAGGCACCTCTGCCGAATTTTCGGCTGTCAATTCGAATTTGTCAGGTTGCGTCAGTGACTTCTTGAAGGGTACGTCCCAAAGTCCTTTAAAGTAGATGGCATTCAGCAAGACGAGAACCGTGTCTGAATTCAGCAAAGCTTAAATCAAAACATTTGCATATTAAAAATCATCAGCAGATTCAATCGAGTTAATTTTTAAAACGAAGGTGATGAACTCACAAGGGGTGACCAAGTCTTTGATGTTGTCGTGGGTTACCTCCTTGACCCAGCCGTTGATTTTGTCGGCTGCCTCCTGAGGTGACGGCTCTACGAAATTGAGCTCTTCGAAGGAACTTCCGAAGACTTCGGTGATGGTCTTATTGAAATTTTCGGTAACCTCAAAACCCGGTCTGATGTACAAACGATTGCCCCACTCGAGGGTGACATCCTTCTTCTCACCCTAGAGAGACATTACACCCCTGCCGTTTAGATAAGGCAACAACATTGGTAGAAGGCAAGCAAACAGTCCAAACTCCCGTTTTACCATCAGAGATCTGATCTCGAGGCTGTGTCCTTTGCTGGAAACTTCCACAGGCATTCCGAGTGCTTCGTCTAACTGTTTCAGGGTGTTTTCCCTAGCACCGACCTGGAGGATGGCCAGCATGGTACCGACGCTGAACGGCGACATGACGACATTTCCCTCGTTCAGTTTCGCTTGACTCTAAACAAAAATGTCTGCATTGAAGGGAACTGATTAAGTTAGTCACGATCAAAACGGATGAGAATCAATCGGTATCGGTACCACGAATCGATCACCTTTAACATTTCGATGCAGAAATTGGCCGAGTTGATGGCAAAGTCATTGTTGGACTCGGTTTCGTCGGCTCCGGCCCAGCCCAGGAGGAGCAGGAGACCCACGGATAGAACCTGAACAAGAGACACTTCTGGGGACAAGAACAGACAGTTTGAATAAGTAATACGTGACGTAATTGACAGAGATTATACAATGCAGGTGCTTGAGGCGTCAACCGTCTTACAGGTTTACTTTTAGGTAAATCTAAAGGTAAACATTCGAACGCTTTCACCACCTCTGACTTCTTCGGACGACGATCAGCGGATTTCATTTCGGCAGATTCCGATGGATCCATTGCGAAAACAAAAAATCGCGACCTATCAGTTCGTTGACCTGACATGTTTTAAGTAACAAGCGTGCAAATGTCCGGTCTTTTCCTGACCTAATCGACACGACTCTCCCAGACTTTTTGTTTTGTTTTAATAATAAACATTGTTAACAAAAATAATTATTGTTTCGCGTATTGACCAGTGTTATCAAATTAGATACGTTTCCCGCCGAATTCTCAGTGAATTTTATTGCAACGCAATACTTTGGCACTGCAACTTCAAAACGGTTCGGATTTATTGGAAAACAAAACACGGCATCTGTACTTGTCTGTAGAATCACTAGAGTAATTTCGTTTCGTCCGAAAACTATTTAAAAAAATGAAGGAGTAGTTTGAGTTGTAATCAAATTATTTCTCACGACCGTTGCAGCACCATGAACATCTAAATCTGCGATAACCTGACGTTTGACAGGACACGACGACAAATGTCTGGCCGAAGAGGGAGGAAAATGCACCGTGAAGACAAATACACAAATTAATAAAATAGACAGATACGTCATATGTACACATGTATTTTCGTTTAGTTTCGACCGGAGTAACCAGAAGACGGCACGTGAGGTGAGAAAACGGAAGCAAAACGCGGGAATCGTACCAATTCAATAAGAAGCAAGTTAATACACGCTCTAATAATTAGACACCTGCCTGCGACGAATTATTAAAGCCGTGGGTAAAAGCAGCGAATATAACAAAACATGTGCTGGTAAATAAAAATAAAAATAAAAAAACTTACTGGCCTCTACCATTTTCCTTTGGTGAATGAAAGGAAAAGTCAAGTCGACTCGTCCGAGCAGGAAAATCCCAACTGATGAGGAGTCAGCCAAAGGTCAGTCGGACTCGATGTTTATCTTGTTTGTACGAAAGTTTATTATCGTCGTATTATTCCACGTATCGTGAATAGTTTTGAATAGTTGGTAGAGGACTTCGGAATGTCTTCGGTTCTTGTCGAGTCTTCGGGAAAGAGACAAAATCGAACAGAATGTTCGAGTCGTCCTCCACCTGAGGCTGACAAACGGAATTAAAAGCAGATCTCTCTTCATCTATTCGCCTCTATAAATAGGTAAATAGACAGACCGTCTCTCTCTCTCTCTCTCTCTCTTTCTCTATTTTTATCTCAATATTCTGACTCAAGGCGTATGGCCGGTTGGAATCTGCACTCAATTTAATACAATAAATATACTTAATATTTTAGAGAAGGGACCTCATTCCCGATGTGGGAATCACTAGTATTTGTCACTCATGATGTCTTGGTACTAACAGCAATTACTACTTAGAAGCACAGATGCCTCATTGACCTACAATATTCCATCCATTGTAGCCGTGCTCTGCAGGACCCGATAGATATCACCCCTCCCAAACACCTACATATATAATCATGTATGCCATGCCACACTCGGGCGCACAACCACTCCAGAGCTCTGTTGTATATGTAATTGCCAAGTTCTCATCTTCACCTCTTTCCCGCAGACGTCATAGACTCTCCAATGACCACACTCAAAAAAGTTCAATTTTAGTTCTCAATGCTTTCATACTGGCGTGGTAAACTCCGACGCGGTCATCCTGCACGTCCTCGTGTGATCAGCTGCAATTTCCCTCGATATCATTCCAGATATCATTTCAATTTTCTCCAATCAACTTCTTTTTTTTAATGTCCAACATACAACTTGTTGTTTTCACCAGTAGGTTCTTCCTCCGGCTATTACTTCCACTTTCAATATACCACTTTTACATTTATCTAGCGATAAATACGTTGGTGAAGTCCCCATTACATTCTCGTCTACTGGCCTCTCTGACGTTTCAGTTTGCAGTTTGCTGACTATTTCACACACGCCGAAGGGTCAAAACTTTCAATGGTGAAGACCTCCTTCATCTCATTCGCTTCATGACACACCAAGACCCTGGTATCAGTCACCACTACCATTTGCTGCTGCGGCTGTTTACAAGTCGACACGTTCAACAATTTCGCCTGTTACACTTCTTTGAAATCCGATTCACAATTTTCTATGTGCAGTTCACAGTTCGGTTGTAAAAGCTTCTGACATCAAACAATCAAAGCTCCTTAATTCCATTTTGACCGCACAGCCAGCAAACGCCCCTTTTTTGTCACCTCCACTTCTTCGAACGGTCACATTCTTCACCTGGTGTCCAACTTGAGACACATTGACGTCATCCAATCATCCGGCGAATTCAATAAGATCCTTCCGGTTGTCTACATCGGTTGTCTGCGTCACTGTCCTACATTCCAGGTATCAGGCTTTCACAAGGTCAGACTTCGAAGTCACGCGCTCCAGGGAAGGTACATGCTTCCCACGTACTGCCATCCTGAACGACAGAGCATGTGTTACACCTGTACATTCAACGCGGAGATATTGATACACACTGAATACAGAAATAAATGCAAGTATTTTATTTCTCCTGCCGAGGGTACCAACAAAAGTTGTACATTATGAAAAAGTGGCAATCATTGCTGGGTGTGGATGTGACGTACGAATTTCAATAAATCTATAGCATTGACGGCCAGATATATATTGACATCACATAATGTCATGTTTGCCACTGCAAATGTTCTAAACGGTAATCAAACGAAGAAATATAGGTAAATAAATAAGGATGAAACCACGTGAATATAACCTCAACGCCCACGGAAAGAGGTGCGCCCTTTAAAAACTACAAAATTGTCTATTTTGAACGTGAACAGAACCTCACACATTTTTATTTGAAATTATAATTTAGCCGACATTTTGGGTAAAGTACAAATACGTTTCTCGCGACAGTAGAAAATCCGAAAGAAAATTTTTAAATTTAAATTGTTCCACTCCCGAGAACACCCAGAACGAGAATTAGTTTTTGGATATATGCACAGGCACGGATATAAACTGCAAACTCACGTGTGCCATGACAGAATATCCCGGGGATACGTGGACAGGTTGATCAGTGACAAGACGGATATGATAGAGAAAGAGAAAACTCACCCCTCGGATGGTACAACCCTGGGTTTAGCTAAGGTTTGCCCATCGTTTTGGAAACCGACTAAAAAAAAGAATTTGATAAAAACAATGAAAAAGCGGGAAAGTGTTTGTTTACATGAGCGCGTTTCCCTTTTCTATTTATTAAAATGTTGAAGAGGAGTTTACCACCGAGGAAACTGTTCAGTCGTCGGCTGGTCAAAAGGTTTTGCGCCAACGAGTCTCACGTAATTTTGGAAAACCCCCACGAGATACCCGAGAGACTGCGAGTAAAGTCGTTTTCTTCCTTTGGGTTTGTTTGTCACACCGAGTTGTCTTGTTTTTTCCCCACCCAAGCTAAATAGACAATTTTCAGGATGTTCCAACGAAGGAAAATCCGAGCTTCTTCGAAATGGTGGAGTACAACTTTCACAAGGCGGTCAAACGATGCGAACCGCACTTTGTACTCATGTTGCGTAACAACGAACGGGTATGTTCAAAAGAAGCAGAAAAACGTGTCAAAGGTATCATAGGAGTAATGTCTCATTGTAACGCCGTTTTAGCCCTCACGTTTCCAATAAGAAAAGAAAATGGCGAATACGAAATAATAAAAGCGTACAGGGCTCATCATAACAATCACAGAGAACCGGTCAAAGGGGGTGAGTATCGTCAGAGCGAAAAGGAAAGGACGCGAGACTTTGCGATTACCTCGTTAATAACTTATTAATGTGTAAACTTTTCTATTAAATTGGAAACTCGTTTCAGGCATTAGATTTTCATTGGATGCGGACGCAGAAAACGCGATGGCGTTGGCCGCCCTAATGACTTATAAATGCGCCTGCGTGAATGTGCCCTTCGGGGGTGCAAAAGCAGCCGTCAAAATAGATCCAAAGAGGTACACGGTGAGAGAGTTAGAAATGATAACGAGGAGGTTTTGCTTAGAGTTAGCCAAGAAAGACTTCATAGGCAAGTGGAACACTTAGACAATGTCGAGGACCCGTGTCGATACAATTCAAAGTAAGATTTGTTCCGTCCAGGCCCCAGCATCGACGTTCCCGCTCCGGACATCAACACAACAAGCCGGGAGATGTCTTGGATAGCAGACACCTACTCCAAAACGCTAGGTTACAAAGACATAAACGCACAGGCTTGTGTCACGGGGAAACCCATCAATCAGGGTGGCATACACGGCAGGGTGTCGGCAACCGGACGAGGTCTCTTTCATTCCATCGACAATTTCATACACGAGAAGGAATGGATGGACAACATAGGACTGACCACGGGCTGGGAAGACAAGACATTTATAGTTCAGGTAATAACAAGACTCGAGGAGTACCAGTTCTTCTGGCCGTTTCATTCCGACGACAACTTTGTATGTTTTTTTTTAATTTCAGGGTTTTGGTAACGTCGGTTTTCATTCGGCCAGGTATTGCTCAAGAGTGGGAGCCAAATGCATCGGAGTGATAGAACACGATTGCAGCTTGTACAACAAGAATGGACTGGACGTCGTGGTGAGGGCTCAGACCCCTCAACTCACATCTACTCGATTCCGAGTTTTCTTTCTCCTTACCGAATGTCCATTTTGTTCCTTTCAGGCTCTCAACAGATATAAAGTTGAAAACGGAACCATCAAGGGATTTCCGGGAGCCGACGTGTTCGAAGGAGATCTCATGACGGAACAGTGTGACATTCTCATTCCGGCAGCCAAGGAAAAGGTCATCACGACCAAGAACGCAAACGACATAAAAGCAAAAATAATAGCGGAGGGAGCCAATGGACCACTGACACCCGCAGCCGACATAATCCTCCTCAAGAAAAGAGTTCTCATCATACCTGACCTGTACGTGAACGCAGGAGGAGTCACCGTCTCCTACTTCGAATGGCTGAAGAACTTGAATCATGTCTCCTACGGAAAGCTGACTTTCAAATACGAAAGAGATTCAAACTATCACTTGTTAGGTTAGTACAGCGGAACGTAACTGTCCGTAACCGTCCATTAATTAATTAATTAATTCATTCATTCATCGACTATTTTTCCAGATTCGGTTGAAAAATCTCTAAGAATGACGCTAGGAAACGACCTGAAAATACGTCCTAGTGATTCGTTCAGAAAAAGAATTGCCGGAGCCTCCGAGAAGGACATCGTTCACTCGGGCCTGGCGCAGACGATGGAAACAGCCGCCCTGAACATAATGAAAACGGCCCACAAACACAAACTCTGCCTGAACCTGAGACTGGCCGCGTACATGTGCTCAATTGAAAAGATATTCTTGACGTACGAGGAAGCCGGCTTGGCATTTTGACGACAAAATGACGAGCTTGTGTCGCGAGTTGGTGGAATTCCTTCGGGTAAAAGTCCGCTGCAGCTGAATGGGTCTACCGGTAACCGAAATGCTCAAAACCTCGACGGGAAACGAATAAGAGAACATGCAGGAGAAGGGTACCTGGTCGAGGTACGGACACTTCTGCATTTGTAAGCAAAACTCTTTTTCCGTTTAATATGTACAGTACAAAATATTACTTTTTGATTATATATGTATATATAATTTGTTTAATGTATGGAAATGAAAATACAAAGATGAAAACACTCCTTTGTCATTTTTTTATTGTCGAATGAAATTTGAACGATTACTTGTATACTAGACGCGATACTACACATATCGTAATCAACTTATGTACCTCATTCTCTATCTCTCTCTCTCTTTGGAAAGATATTTAAGTAAAATGTACACATGAGTGACAACAATCAGGTCTAAAATCACTTGACACTAGTTTTTAGAAGAAACTAGAAGCTACAGACTCATGAGTGGGCAGAGCAACTCCACTAGTATCTCAAAGAAATCCTACAACAAGAAAATTATTTAAAATAATATTTAATAGGTTTGAGTTGCTACGACGATGGGGTTTCACGTTGAATCAAGTCGTTGGCTTAGCCCCGAGAATACATAACTTATTTATTATTTAACGTATTCAATTATTACAATCACCGCCACAGTCCAAGGCCCTTGGTCCGTTAAGTATTTTACAGAGTAGATCCATCGCGTTACAACCATCGCGACATCACTTGCAGGATCACCAACAGAGCCCTCGTTAACAGGGTGTACTTAAGTACTTAACTTGGACAATACATAAATAATAATCGAAGAAAATATCTCCAAGTGACTGCGAATTAAATTTTAGTAAAATAGCAAAGTTCAACCAAAGTATTCGTAAGGAAACTAGTCGTGTACCGTGAAGCAAATAATAATAGTTAAATCGCTGACCAAGTGATTGATCGTGCAAATTCTACGTCATCAATTTAATTAATTAATTTAATTAATTATTATTTTATTTAGGTGTCTGTTGTCCCGTACCTGACGTCTTTCACGAGTACCGAGAAACCGTTGAGTAAGACACAACCGTCGAACCGGGTCCTGCTCTGCGTCGACCACAACGACACTATTTTTTCTCCACTTTTATTTTAAACTTCTTGTGAGGCCTTGAAAAAATAATTTCACAATCAATCGGGGCCTAAACAGCCATCTTCAATCGTTGAGTTACTTTTAATTGACTTTCGGTTGCAGTCTGAAAGTGACGTACAATACCATTTTTATTTATTTATTTATTTATATATTTATTTAATTCGATTGATTTGAGTGATCGTGACGCGTGTGTGACTTTCGACTCGGTCAACTTGGTTTCGATTTGTCCGTCTGATATTTTTTTCTTTCTGCCACGAAGAGTTTCCCCGTCAACTATGGCAACAGGTTCGTTTTTTTTTTGGTTGGTTTTTCTTTTAAAATTTCCTTTTTCGTACGGTCGCAGGAACGGCTGGGTTGACTCCGAAGAGAACTCGGGGGTTTGAAGGTTAACTGGTGAAATGGGAAACCTTCTGCCGGCTTATGACTGATTTAGACTGTAGACATGTGCAAGGAACTGAGAATTAGTTTAGATGGACAGTTAGTCATCGTTTTCATTGAGTTTTCAAATAAGGTACACTCCAGTTACTCAGGTAGTAAATTCAGACTGCCATTCAGAAGTCATTCTTTTGTTGTAACGGGTTGACGTGTTTGTGTTAGATCCTTACTCTCTTCCTGTTCGTCTGTGATTCTCGTGGCTTCAATGAATCCTACATATCTTTCAGGGACCGAATACCTGTTTAAGGTGTTGCTGCTGCTGTGCTGGGCACTGTCGACTGTCACGAACGTCAAATCGGACACTCAGGTTGATGACTTTAAAAAAGAATTTGCCAAAGCCTCGTACGACTTCACGTTGGATTTGCTCAAGGTTAGTTGTGTGCGGCGAGCATGTCGTGGAAACCAATTTTACCAAGTTTCTGTTGTGAATTTCAGGCCGCAGGAGCAACCGATGAGGACAACGTCTTGCTCTCGCCCAGTAGCATCGGAGTTCTCCTGTCGATGCTCCAGCAGGGAGCCGGAGGTGCCACGGCTGCTCAACTGGAGAAAGTTCTGCATCTCTCCGGCGAAAATTCAAAAATGGGATTCGCTTCCCTCATTCAAACGCTTCAGGTGACTTTTCTTTGGAGGATGAGTACTCACTGGTATGGAGGTGTTCGAAGTAACACGGTCTGCAGTGGAACTTATTTTACTCTTGCAGAGACACGACTCAAATGTAACTTTCGAGTGGGGAAATCGTGCCTACGTGGTGCCCCGTTTCGAACTCAACGAGAATTTTTTGAAGTGCATCGATGAAAATTTCAATGCTACCATTGAGGAACTGGACATTGGGACGATCAGTGGAGTCGAAGCAGCTGCAAAAATCAACGACTGGGTGAAAGAAGCCACCCATGACAATATCAAAGACTTGGTTGATGAACGTGAGTTGAAAGTGGTCAACACTCACCAATCAGTGAATCGATCCGGTCTAATATTGTTGTTTCTTCGTGTCAGGTCTTATAACCCCCGATCTAGTCATGCTGATGGTTAACGTTATATTCTTCAAGGGTGCTTGGGACTCGCCCTTTCAAAGGTACAGAACGAGAGACGACAAATTCCAGGTCGGTCCAGACGTCAAAGTCGAAGTGCCGTTCATGAGACAGGAGGGAAGATTTCCAGCAGGAGAAAATACAGATTTAGGCATCATTTGGACGGAACTTTCTTTCCAGGTGTGACTCCTTTTAAAGAAAAAAAAGTAAACGGAACCAGAACGGTTTCTGGGTTGAAGGTAACCGAGTTGTCTGAAGGGTCAGGACGAGTACGTAGCAAGACCTTTTCTGCTGACCTTTTATCAACTCTAAGTCTTAGTTAAAAGTGTGTCACATTTGTTTTACTTGTTTTGTTACACAACGATATAGAAAAAGATGACCCAAATATTGAAAATAAACCTACGAAAATTCGGTCCTAAATTGCGAAAACGTAGACGAGAATAGACGTCAAACTAGGAATTCTTAGCATTTTTCTACAACTTTAATTTAACTTGAATACATAATTTTTTAACGGAATTTACGATTCATGTTATTTTAAGAAGAAATAACATATGTTTAGGGTACTACACGGGCAGGAAACCGAACATGTTTTGCTAATCATCTGTTCTACTATGGGTACACAAAAAGAGTGTCTTGGTGATCGGTAAGAAGTAACACATTATATATATGACTTTTTCAGGATGAAAATTTCTCAATGCTCCTCATTTTACCGATAAAACGCAACGGGATCAATCAGGTCGTTGACAAACTGACCGGAGCCGATCTGAGAGAGATCATAAATGAGAAAAACACGAGACGCGTCAGACTGACAATTCCTAAATTTAAATTGACGAAAAAGGTGGAACTGGCGGATGCACTGAAAAAGGTAAACGGTCGGAATGTCGGTCCTAAAATGGAGGAAAAATCGCATTTTATACAAATTTGGCGTGTCAACTTTCAGCTCGGCCTGACGGACGTTTTCACCGCGGAATCCGACTTGTCGGGAATTGCAAACGGCGAGCTTTCTCTTCAGCTCTCACACCTGATACACCAAGCGGACATAGAAATAGACGAGGACGGGAGCACGGCGTCCGCGGCCACGTTCGAAATTGTCCAGACCCTCAGCCTCGAGGTCTACTCAGATTTGCTGCAATTCAAAGCGGATCACCCGTTTTTGTTTTTCATTATCGATAAGGTGAACGGAATACCTTTGTTTGCGAGCAAGGTGGTCAACCCGAAGACTTCGACGCCTACCTGAGCCCTACCGCCTACCCCACCCCCGCCCCTCACTCCGTCAAGGTCGTTCCTGAAAGGCGAAAGGTACCCGAGGCTCCCCGATCCTACAAAAAATCTATTTAAATTAATTTCCTTTGAAATTTTCATTGTCTGTCGCTCCTACCCTACCCAGTGTCGCGTACTCATGTCATCAAATTTGGTAATTCTAGTCAAACGTTACTATTTTTTGTACTCTGAAGGAAATATTTCCACTCATTCTAATGTTTCGTCACATTTGTTTAAGTTAATACACGCGTTAAATGCACTTTTTTCAAGATATCGTAATGAACACGGCGGTGTAAATTAATGAATAAATCATAAGATTTTGTTTAATTCAATACTTTATTTCCTGTTAGCTGAATTGAATCGTTAAGAAATGAACAGCGAAATTTTGTTTATCTAACATACCAAATACTTTGGGAGTTGCCGATTTTTTTCTCATTTTCGAATAAGCTTTCTTTGATTTATTACGAGTTAGGTTCATTCTTTCTGTTACGTAATGATGAAAGTGACGAGACTCTGCCTCACTCTTTGATTTCTCCATTTTTTAGGAAAATACTTCTTGGGTAGTGTAAACAATTCTAAACAATTTGGATAGTGACTTAACAAATCCTATTCGTGTAGAATTTAAATTGTTCGTTCAAATTTCCGAGCAGTTTTTTAATAAAAAACACACAATGCATACAAAGTTCAGGGGTTCGGCTTGCAATAAAATGAGACTTGGAAATGTAAGACCTTGTCCCACTTCTCAATTGAGTAGTACCAAAATCTAAAATTCATTCTGCAGATGAAAGTACAGGATGACAAAAAAAGTATACATCAAAACTTAATTTGACAACGAGTGTTAATCCATAAGGAGTGATTTCTTTTAAATAATTACAATTTCACTGCTAACAATAATCTGCTCTTTTACGCCAGTTCACATTCTCGAACCACACAAAAATGTTGCAATGCAACACTAAAAACATTTCTACAAAGTTAAGTAGTTATACTATCCTACAACAAAATCAAAATGTTACATTTTTTCTTCGATTTGGCCATCTTTTTCACAACGGAACCTGAACTGGATTTTCCAACTTTCCACTTAAAAGCACCAACTGCGTATCTTTTTGTATGACGAAAAACAGAAAAGGCTGATCTAAATAAATGGATTTCGCGTTACGTCTCCGCCTGCGGTTACCTAAAAATAATAATAGTCATGGGTGAACAATTTGCACATCACCAAACATAAGTAATGCATGAAGACAATGTAAAATTAAATGTCAAGCGGAAGTTTCGTAATTCAAGAAACCCGAATTAACTATCGTTATGCAATATTCAATAGAAAAGTGGTTGAACAAAGGAGGGCAAGGCCAAGGGTCTCTATTTGTCTCACGCAAAACTTGACACGAGTAACTCACCTGAAGCTGAAGAAATTCCAGAAACGGAATTGACCGCGACGAAAGAAGTTGAGAAAAATGCATTTTGGTCAAATTTAGTCAAGTGTATAATGTCGTTCGGTCCGAATGACGAGGCTTTGCTTAAGTTCGCTTTAACGGGATCGAAAACCCTTCTGATTCCGTTGCGAACGAGCATCGATGTCAAATTGTAATTTTTATTGACAATTGAAGCTTGCGGCACGAAAACTTCGATCTCTTGCTTCTGAAGAGACTCAACCAACACGGGTATCGTGATGTCGTGTAACTTTTTCAGAGTGACGTCTAACATGGCGACTTCGTCAGGTACAATTAGGAGCAATTCAACGAGTTTCGCCTGTAAAAATTCAATGTGCGTTACATCGAGCGTGTGAACTTTTCATCCAAGAGGCCGAAACGTGTTTCTTCATACCTGCAGTGGCAGCAAAATGACATTTGAATTTTCCCAACGACCTCCTCGGAAAACGCCCACTTGAGGTATCATTGGTACCCCCACGATGGTGCCGTCTCTCTTCTTGAATGGTTTCATCGGCTGATGTGACAAAAACGTATAAACGGCTAATTTGTCGTAGTCCTTCCAATGGCTCATGACACCTGTTATGCTACCCAGCTCAAGGGTTGTGTGGTTCATCTTCCCGGAATTTTCGGTGATATTCGCACAGTAATATTTCTCCAGGGTTTCTTTGTATGTGGCGTTCAACTTGAAAGAGCTTACCATGCTGGCAGAATTAAACGAACCGGCTGCCTCCGGATCGTTTGAATATTTCTGTTTCAAAAAAAAATTAATACTAAAACAATTGTGTCGGAACAGCCCAGTCAGCTGACATTAATTCATTATGTTTACCAAAAACAAATCACAGTAGGCTTTGAAACCTTTCCGTAGATCTCCCACATCATCTGCGGTTATGTTTAATACTTGGAGGAATTCTTCTCGTGTTTTTCCTCTGGTCGCTTCAAAGAGCATACCCAAGTTGGATAGGAGACCGTAGGGACTGGTGACAACATTTTCATGTTCCTTTGATATTTCTTTTATAATAATAGGAACCCAATTGTTGCTCAGCTTTGTGACTAAATCGACACCATAGTGAACGTTTTGTAGTGTACTGTTCGATAGTAGCAATATAATTCCAATTGTACCTGAAATATGGTAAGGTAATATTTGTAACCAGTGCCTCAAATCTGGAACTTCAAGTAATTTCCAAAATTTCCAGAAAGATAATACGTAGTTTAAAATAGAACATCATAATTTTAACTTAATTTAGAATGAAATATTAACAGTTTATGAATAAATAAATATATTATTTCGAAGCTAAATCATAAAGCGTTAAAAAGTAAACTTTACCAGAGAGATAAATTAGAATGAATACTGGTGACAAGAATAAGTAACACTTTTGTTTAATTATTTTAAAAGTCAAATAATGGCATTGTTTAAATAAAATTACTGGTAAATTCTGATTTCGTCTGAGAATGTAAATCATACTATGTTATTATAATTAATTTATAAATGTGAAGCGATGAATTAATTTACAAATCTTTTTATCAGTTGAATCACCACACCTCATGAGACGTACTTTCTTTTTTTCTTTACTGTTTTAAACTCACAAACGTATTCTAAGCCTCTAAAATTTCTTTTTAAATAAAAAATGACTGATAATCCGAGACGAGCACCTACCGATATCCACGAAAGAAAAAAAACAGGTGTACTTTTTACAACAACTAACCTAAAGAATTCAATGAAAATCCCATTGTGACAGCGAGACTTGCACGAAAACACTGAAGAAAACAAAATGACTTAACCAGGCTCGTCCAGGTCAGATTGCGTTTGTATAATGCCACAATGAATGCGTTGAGTAACTTTTGACTCGCGGGTCATTTCCTAGTAATTACATCGTTTGAACTTATTGCCGTTCTGCCAATCATTTATTTATGGTTTTATGCATAGTGAACAAGGTGTTTAGCAAAACAAGCAAAGGTTCGCTAAGATTTTTTCCTTGAGAAAACCCTCAGCTCGGACTTTTTGAAAAAAATATTAACGGAAAAGTCGTGGTTTTCTGACGTGACCAAAGAACATGTGCTGCTGTTCCTGCCACTGACGCTCTTGACGGTGTCAATGGTTTTTAAACCAACCGTTAAAATTTGAATTTAGTTTTTAACTAAAAACGTCGTCGTCTGAATTCGTTGGATGTTATAAATGACAAGATAATCCATAAATCAATTCTTCCTCATCACCAGGTACACAATGACTGTTAAATCAGTCAACTGTAGTTAGAAATTAAGGTTATCAAAAATCGATTACCTTCCGGAAAATAAATTACGAGTTTAAAGATACAAAATAAAGAAATTTTAAATTATAGATATTAATTATTTCCTCGATAATAGATTACATAATTAACTATGTGCGGCAGATTAGCGTGGTACGTATTGGTTTGTATGGTTACTTGCTTAGTAAATTAATAACTATATTTTGTTAAATCTTAACGAATAATTTTTTTATTTTAAGTGGACTTAAACCGCACGAAATACGAAACTGTTGTAGTTACAAAAGGTCTCACGATGATGGTTTTGTTAAACCAGATTGGAAAAATTTTCACAATTCTGGTAAAGAATACAAGCCATCATACAATATATGCCCAACTGAAGTTGCACCTGTTTTGATGTCAGGAAGTCACTTTGATTCAGATTCCAGAATCATTGCACCAATGATATTTGGATTGATTCCAACTTGGGCAAAGGTACTTGTCTTGAAGCATAATTACACAATTTTTTCAATTCAAATCTCAGTTGAGATTTATAAATTTCAATAGGATTTTGTATGGTCTCATCTTCATTTCAGCACTAATATTCAATTAATGTAATCTTCACTTATAGGCAGAAACAACAACAAAATATTCAACCATAAATTGCAGAATTGAGCAGCTTAAAACATCGAAACTGTATGGGCCATTACTCCAAAAAGGACAAAGATGTATTGTGATATGCAATGGTTTTTTTGAATGGAAAAAGGAAGGCAAATCCAGTAGACCATATTTCATTCATGCTGAGCAAGAAGATAATATCTTAATTGATGACCCCACCACCTGGAATTTAGAATTTGACAGTCCCAGTGAATCAAATGGATTCAAACCTCTTAAGCTGGCAGCTTTATTTGAAAAACAAATTAAAGAAGTAGGTTGAAGGCAAATGGTTGTTTTGGTTTGTTTACAAGTTATTTCTCAGTTTAAGTTCTAAATTATTAGTGATATTATTGTAGAAATATGCCTACTAATTTTTTAGGATGGGACAGAAACATATAGTTTCACTGTGTTAACAAAAGACAGCAGCACAAAAATGTCTTGGATGCACCACAGAATGCCAGCAATTATTAATACAGAAGAGCAGCTTAACATCTGGCTTGATCACAAACAATTTGATGGAGACCAAGCACTACATTATCTAACACATTTTGAAAAAGTAATTTGGTATCCTGTGGCAACAAGAGTTAATAGTGCAACTATAAAAGATATAAGTTGCTTAAACCACATAATGTAAGTTATATCTGCAACATTTCTTGCACAAACTTTATGCTTCAAAAATTAATTGTTTTTTCCTTAGGAAAGTAGACTCCACAAATAGCAGGGGCAATTCTAATTTGCTAATGACTTGGCTGGGAAAGAGACAAAGAAATTCTGAAACAACAGAAAAAGAGGAACCCAACACCTTGAAGATCAAGAAAGAAGAACCTCACTAATCAGAAAACTAATTTAGAATTTATATTATAGTTAAAGCAAACTCCATTGATTGAAAATAAAAGTTTAATAAAAAATTAGCCAGCTTAAACAAGTTTATAAAATATTGTTAATAATTTAATAAGTTTAATATATATATTATTTCCGTTGTATTATATATTTCATATTCAGTGTTTTTTATTAATTCTTGTGTGACATTAATTTGATGACCTAGATTTTGGTTTAATTTTTGAATTTATTTTTTAAGTAGTTAAAAAAGTTTCTTAAATGCTTGGACGTGTTTCGATTCCGTTCGTTGAAGTTTCGGTGCTTGTATTGTTTCCGAGCAATTTATGAAGAAAAAAGTAAGTGAGTAGACTTGAATATAGGCAGACAATTTATTTCCGAAATGTTATTTTTCATTAAAACAAGTTCAACAAAAGGGACAGTGATTACAGACACAACCCGAACGCTACTTCACAGATTCATCAGTCTCTGTCTGACAGAATGAAGAAGATTGCTGGTGCACGGGCTCATTAGGACCATCCAAGGTCCGGCACGTCCAGAAATGTTGGCCATAGCATGGTCCGATGTCGACCTTTTCCAATCTGTCTCGAAAACGGGCTTGGTGGACGGCCTGTGAGAGCAGGAAAGGGCGTTCGAAAAGTTTCGATGGGACTGTCCTGTGTAGAATGGTTTTTCTCTTTTTATATCAACGATACGCACATCCGGCACAGATCCCGACCGTTGTTTCACGGATATGCAGGGAGTGGGTGGAGGAGCTTTTAAAGTTTGTTCGGGTGCTATTTCTTGATTATGTTGTCTTTGTTTGTAATGCCGAACTTTCTAATTTTAAGAAAGGGAACAGAAAGAATGTAAATTAAATTTAAATCATGACATATATATTACATTAATGTATAATAAACATAATAGCACAAATTGTAAATTTAAACACTTCATTAAAAAGAATGCTAAAAACTTAGCAAACCCGGTGTCAAACGGTGTACCAATAATATTGAAATTGTGAAAACTACGGCTTTATACAAAAGGTGACGCATCAACTTAAAACACTGGAACAAATATTTGTCTGACTTTTTTCTCTGTAAGTTGCTCTGTGCAAGGAGACCAAAGAGCCACCAGAAGGACTCTTTTGAATTTATCAAAAACTAATTTACAAATAATAGCAAGTTCGCTACCTGGCTGGTCACGGAAGATAGTACGTTCGATATCCAGCCAAAATCGAGAAACATCTAATAGTGTGTAACAGGCAGCCTGATGGCGAAAGCGGGGATATCTTTCCACTCTATAATGTTTTGTACTTTTTTTGCTTTATATCTGTTCAACTTTCGTGATGTCTTTGTTGATCCGGACAATTTGAATATTATATACTTCATCATAGGTACTGACCATCCAAAGATCGAATCCATGACTAATATATCACTGAATGGCCTAGTAGCAAAGTATTACTTGCTTTATATATCAGAGGCACAAACGCAGTAGTTTTCACTGGCTTGGAAGTTAGGTTCTTCAGACCGCTTGGTTTTCGTTCATTTTCGGCTAGGTGCTAAATGTTGGACCAGTACGGTAGCGATGATCGTTACAGAATCAATGAATGATAGTAATGATTGAGTAACCTCAAACTTTTATAATAATTGTAATGTTATACTGATTTTACGATTACTAAATAAGTAAGGAGCATTCGCTTGATTGACATGATGACTGATAGGAACAGCCGGAGTCGGCAGCGTTGGTAATTTCTCCCCATTAATCTTAACGCCAACTTTGTGCCTCATTTTACCGCTTGAAGACACGATAAATTCTGGGCAAAAAGTGATTTTTCTGAGTACCCTAAGCAGTGTGTTCTACAAAATGTCTCATTTCTCCTCTTAACTCGGCTAACCATTTCGTACACCCGTCTTTTGTTTTGGTCTGTGATTTTCGTTTCTTTTTCCCCTCACCTCATAGTTCTTTGCCGATGTCATTCAGTTGTTTTTAGAGTCTACGATGTGCAGAAGGCACTGAGACTATTCTTCAATGATTGAAGCGACTGGCAACGTATTTACGATTCGAGTGAACCCGTTAACCAAAACAGAAACTGTCACTACCAAGGCAAAGCTGAGTATCAAAGTACCGCTCTAAGATGTCGGGCTAATTAAAAATATTTAAAGTGACAATTCTTTATAGTTTTACCTTGGTTTCCATTTGTGGAAATTCACTATGAATTTTAAATGAAGAATATAATGACATTGGTCCCGGTTAACTTATAATTTTGAAAACAAAGCAGGCAAGTTTCTAATTAATGTCAAATGTTTTTCACTTTTTCAAAGATGGCCGATATTTACTGAAATTTACTGAAGACACATCATTTGCGCGGGAATTACAAATAGAAACCAGTTGGGTCTTTAAATTTGTATAAATACTGTTGTAAAAAAAAGACAATTTTTACAACACTATGTAATATAGAATACATAAGGCCATATTTTCAAGAGTTTGTTAAAGCTTGCCATTATGTATTTCCATTTTTCTTTTTCTATTTTATGCAGCTGCATTATTTATTTACATAAATTTTAACATTTCTGTTCCAATACATATTGCAGTATATAAAATTCATCACATCGAAATAAAATTATGTTAATAGTAGGAGAACTGCTGTTTCTACCATTTTTCATGATTTTACTTGAAATATACAGCTCATCAATTGTAGCAAAAAGAAGTGTTTCATAAAAATAATTTTAAAATTTTACATTCTTTATTAATAAATTTTATTGATCAAAGCAATTATGAACTGTAGCTAATAAGAAATTAACAATAAAAATTAAATTAGTACAATGTAAAGTGAACAAAACAAGAAAACATGAAGAGCAAGATATTCAGAAAAAATATAAAATACAATTGTATTTACATTATAAGTCCTCTTTTGGATCATTGGAATTAATTAGGATAATTTAAATTGTGTTACACCAAAGATGGGTACTTCATCGTTTAACACAGTCAATTTCAAGGTGACCTAAGTATTTTTTACAAAAATTGTTATTTAGTAAGTGATGGGTGTGGTTAATTTTTGTGTGCCTTATAACTGCTTCTCAAAGTTTCAAAGTTTCTATGTTATGCCTTTTCCTTCTTATTCCTTTTAACATCCCAATTAAATACCCTTGCTCTATTAACTTCTGTTGTTGTGAATTGGTCTCTCAAAAAGTCTAAATCATTTTCTATTATTTCTAAACTCTTCTTTGCTGCACCTAAATTTTTCTTTAACAAATTCATAGCTTCCTCTAACTCATATTCAAGCATCACATTTGCTCCCAGCCAGAGTAGGACTTTATCAGTTGGAGGTATAGTTGCTTTCATGTATAATTGTTCTGCCAACAGAAATTGAGTGTCTAAATCTTTCTTCTTGTTTTTCTGAGCTGCTAATACTTGAATCATGTCAATTGATTTTTGAAAGTCTGGAATTTGATTTTTCAATCTCTTCTTCTTAGCTGTCAAATTAAACTCCATGAACTTGTATTTGCTGTGTTGTTCGTCGAATTTCTTCAAAACTTTGTCTGCATTTCCGCCATTTTCGGGCAGTGCCATAAATGCATCTACATCTTCCTGCAATTCATATAATTTCAATGAAACGAAATTGTTTTAAATGAAAAACTGCAAAGTTACTTGCCTGAGTCAAGCAATGTATGATTTATTTTATTTTTTATATATAAATTGTTGCAAGATTAGCTTACTACGAAATGTGCAGGAGGAATGCCCATATGCGGCTTGGTTGCACCATCAGCTCCCGATCCTTCTTTTGGTTCATCCTCACTTTTCTTTGTCACTTCCGGTTTCTTTTTAGGTTCACAAGTCTTCACCTTTTCCTCCATTTTGCATATAACTATACAATAATATTAGGCTTTCGATTAACCGGAGTTTTCTCTGAAGAACTGTAAAAATCAACCAACACTGATGTCTCCCTTCACTTCATTTTAGCCATAGACCACACTACCAAAAAAACATAACATAGGTGAAGAAAGTGTTCAAGAATATCTTTAGAAATTATCTGTCTGACTGTATTATGAGAAGTTAACTTTTCTTAAAAAAGAATGTAATTTGCAAACTAATTATCGTATTTCATTTTTTTTATTAAGATAACCATGTCACAACTACAGAATTTTTGTGGGATGTTTAGTAGTCTGCCACAGTCGTGTCAATAGAATCAATAGTTTTCAGTAACTGGCTGCCATGTTGAAGGTAAATGTAAACCGGTTTAATTTTTGTTAACGTTCTTATAAATATGTTCGTTTTCCCGGTACCACAATCATTTAACAGCCCGGCATAGTTTCGAATCTGTACAATGCCACATAGAAACAAGAATTCCTTTTAACTTCATCTTGACAATTGACTCCGTGTACTGTTGTTTGACAGTAGTGTTATGTTACAGGACAAAGCACAACTTTCTTTTGAAGACAAATGGCCGGGAATGAGGCCAATCATACTGAAATTATTACAGCAAGAACCAGTAACACAGAAAGAATGGCAGGACTTATTTTATTCTGTTCATATTACATGTTTATGGGATGATAAAGGACCACCAAAAGTAAGGGATGCTTTAAAAGATGACATAATGAATTTTATCAAACAGGCCCAGCAGAGGGTTCTGGCTCATGAAGAAGATCAAGCTTTGTTAAAAGCGTACATTGCAGAGTGGCGCAAATTCTTCACTCAATGTAATTATTTACCCACTCCATTTAGACAGTTAGAAACTTCCCTGGGTGCTAAAGTAACCCCAGTTGCAAAAAAACCAACTACAGAAGAAAGCATAGTAAGAAAGTTGATGTTAGATAGTTGGAATCAGAGTATTTTCTGTGATATAAAGCAAAGACTTCAGGATTCTGCCATGAAATTAGTTCATGCAGAAAGAAATGGTGAAGCATTTGATTCCCAGCTAGTTATTGGAGTTAGGGAGTCTTATGTTAACTTATGCTCTAATCCAGATGATAAATTACAAATCTATAGGGAAAATTTTGAATTAGCTTACCTTCATGCTACACTAGTTTTTTACAAAATGAAAGCACCACAATACTTAGAAGCAAATGGAGTGCAAAATTACATGAAATATGCAGATGCAAAATTGAGAGAAGAAGAACAGAGAGCAAAAAAATATTTGGAGTCCTCCAGTTCAAGTAGTTCAGTCGAAGTTGTAAGTACTCATTATTAATTTAAAATTTTATGACTTCTTTAAAAGTTTTAAAGTTAAACTAAAACTAGACCAGTTGAAATAAAACATAAATTTGATTTTACAGATCAATGCTTGTTGTGTAAATGCTTTAGTTTCTACTTTCAAAGCAACTATACTAGCAGAATGTGCAGGAATGATAAAAAATAATGAAACAGAAAAGTTACAATTAATGTTTAAACTCATGGATCGAGTACAAGATGGAATTATTCCAATGTTAAAAGATCTGGAGGACCATATTGTGAATGCAGGACTTGCAGATATGCTCGCATCAGCAGATATTATAACTCAGGACTCAGAAAAATATGTGGAGAGGTTACTTAAGCTTTTCAATCAGTTTAGTACTTTGGTTAAGGATGCATTCAGTGATGATCCAAGGTTTTTGACAGCTAGGGATAAGGCCTACAAGCATGTGGTTAATGACACTTCAGTTTTTCGTTTAGAACTGCCAGTGAAACAAAATTCATGTGTTAAATCACAGCCGGAGTCTAAGTGTCCAGAACTTCTCGCGAACTACTGTGATATGTTGTTAAGAAAAACTCCCCTTAGTAAAAAATTAACCTCAGATGAAATAGAAAGTAAACTGAGGGATGTGCTATTAGTGTTAAAATATATACAGAATAAGGATGTTTTTATGAGGTATCATAAGGCACACTTAACAAGAAGGCTAATTCTTGACACCTCTGCAGACTCTGAGAAAGAAGAAAATATGGTTGAATGGTTAAGAGAAGTTGGCATGCCAGCTGATTATGTTAATAAATTGGGCAGAATGTTTCAAGATATAAAAGTAAGTGAAGATTTGAATCAGCAGTTTAAGGAACAATACAGAAGTTGTAAAGGAAATATTGCAGGTAGGAAAAATATCTTTCATTTGTCAAATACACAGAGTACATGAGCTGAATGGTTAAATTGTGTTACAGACTCAATTAGTATTAAGATCTTGAATGCTGGAGCATGGGCTAGGGGTAGTGAAAGAGTCACAGTTTCCTTGCCACTTGAATTAGAAGATTATATTCCTGAAGTGGAAGATTTTTACAAGAAAAAGCATAGTGGTAGGAAATTACAGTGGTATCATCACATGTCAAATGGCACAGTAAGTTTTTGAATTGAGTAAATTCACAAAATTAGATGTATAATGGATGTATAAGTAATTGTTCCAAGTTATGATTATCAATAAATCATCATGTTGTTTCTCAACAGATAACATTTTCCAATGCAGTAGGCCGATTCGATGTAGATGTCACAACATTTCAAATGGCTGTTCTCTTTGCTTGGAACCAAAGGCAATTTGATAAAATCTCATATGAGAATCTCAGGCTGGCAACAGAATTACCTGACATGGAATTGAGGAGAACACTCTGGGTCAGTTTTCACACTCTGACATATTTTTAAAGTTTCAGGTTTCCCGATTAGGTAATGGTTTGGATGAATATGTTACCCCTTGCATTAATGTATAAAAATTCATTTCATTTCAGTCATTGGTAGCTTTTCCAAAATTAAAGAAACAGGTACTCCTGTATACTCCAGAAGTTCAATCACCAAAGGATTTTGATGAAAATACATTATTTTGGGTTAACCAAGAATTTGCCCTTGTGTAAGTTAATAAATTTTTGATTCATTTTTTTTTGGTAAGTGACTTGTGTTGTTCATACAAAGTTTACTCAATGACATTTTATTTTTTATAGGAAAAATGGAAAAATCCAAAAGCGTGGCAAAATAAATCTTATTGGGAGACTTCAACTGTCCACAGAGAGGAGTAAAGAAGAAGAGAATGAGAGCATCGTTCAGTTACGTATTCTTAGGGTTCAGGTGCGTTAGTACCGACATTTAATGGTGTTAAATTGATAATGGCATTACAGATTTTTTTACCTTGTTGTATTGATGACGTGTTGATACATTCATATTGTGAAATTTTTTCTTTCAGGAGGCCATTATCAAGATACTCAAAATGCGCAAGAAAATAAACAATGCTCAGTTGCAGTCGGAATTAGTCGACATATTGAAAAATATGTTTCTGCCTAGTAAGAAAATGATAAAAGAACAAATAGAATGGTTAATAGAGCATAAATATATGAAGAGGGATGAGGATGACATAAATACATTTATATATATTGCTTAGAAGGCCAGGGAGTCCTTAGTCCTTGCATCAGGAAATATATTCTAACAGTCAGGGTATTCAGTTGAAATTAAACATTTTACCTCAGTAATTGTGTTTAAATCCGAAATTAATTTCTCGTCCGCTATTTTTATCACAATACGGTTACCTAATGGATGCTTTCAGGATTTTTAAATCAGTCTGAGATAGTGAAGCGGAAAATGTTTACTCTTAAGAGCCAGAAAGCACCCGAGTGGATGAGTACAGTTTGAAAGAACAGTGAAGCTCAATCGCTTGTAAATCATGAATTAAATTATGACATCTTGTGAGACTTATTTATTACTTTTGCTTCCAATTTACAACTCCACGATTATTGGTCTTGGACCTCCTCATTAGAGGTATTTCTTTTTCAAAATCGTAATTATGACGAGCGAGGTATTTTTCCACCTGGAATGTACCGTTTGAAAATACATTTTTATTTCCAACTGATTTTGAGGTTAATTAATTTTGTCAAGGTTGTGTGATGGAATTAAGTTAATTGTCAAGGAGTATGAAAAAAAATAAACTGAAGGTGAAAATTTAGCAGCATTTATTTTAATTTATTTGACAATTTTATGACATTAACAACCAGTCAAAAACGATTTTTAAATCGACGGTTTTTGTTTTGCCTGCATCTATCCGTGTCTAACTCCATTTTCCTCTAAGTTCCACCTCTTCAGCTCTTTTTCTATTGTTAAATTTCGTGCTTGGAACCAATTTGTATTCCTTTATTGTCGCTAATCCCGGTCTAACTTAAACCAACACTTGATGTGACATGTGAATTAAAGTGGGTGAAAGGAACTAACACAAATGTGCGAAAGAAAAATGAATTATGTACATGTGTGCATATAAATATATACATCTATGCAACATTATATACAGTAAAGTAATAAAACAATACAACAGAATTACCATGTTTGAGAAATAATGGAATTTGTACCTTTCATTTCGAGATATTTCATAACGAAATGAATATGGCTACCAGTAAACTACTTCGAATATAACTCCTTAAGTCTCATTTGAAATCTGAATACATCAGTCCAATAAATTTAACTTTAGTTCTGCTACTTCTACATTTCTATAACATTAGAGCAATTTACCCTGACTAATATTCTATTTCATTGCGTCCTCATAATATTTTTACTGTCCCGGTCGAAATGGGGTGAGCTTTGCAAAGTGCGGTGCACATTGATTTTGTTTTCAAATTCATATTGGTATACATAATGCCATCATTTTGTGTAACACATTTTAACAATTTTTAATTCATAAAAATAAATTTTTATTTTAATTGAATTCAAAAATAATAATCTCTCATTTTAAGTTTTACTAATGTTTCAGAAATCTAAAATATAATCTCAGTTTGGCTCATCTTCGTATTGCTTGTCTAATAGAAACAGAATAACTGTTCTCAATGGCCCTAAATTAGAGTAAAAGCGTCCTAGTTTCAGTACAGTTCTTTTTTCTCAATATAAAGCAGAACTTGCTTTTTACATTTTAACAATATTGAAGAATTATTTCCTAGGTTTAAATTTAAAAATATAAAACATTTTTAAGGAACATTGAAAAAAACGTTTTTGTTTTTTTTTGTTTACCTTTCTTAAAACAATAATAAAGAATTAACCATGAAGAACAATAAATACACATTTACAGAATAAAATTGAAAAATGAGTAATTAATTTTGTTGTGGACATCTGGTGTGAATTATTCTTGGATTGACTGTAGGTGCAGTTTCCTCACAGACATGAACAACAATCCCTGGCTGTCCACCTTGTGGAGGATGCAATTCATGAGCTTCACCAGGTGTTAGATTTGCAATGGCCGCCAGAAGATCATAATTTACAAGAGGTTCAGTTTCATCTCTTGGCTCCCAACCTACTGGTGGTGATGCTGGGGGTGAAATGAGGAACTGTTTGGTGAGAGCAGGTGGATGTAAATGTTGATCTTCCAAATCAATTGGAGATACAGGCTGAAAAGAATTTAGAAATTTTTATTAATTTAAATTAATTAAATCAATACATATGGAGGGCAATATGTTACATTCTCAACTTTTTTTTAATAAAAATTAAACTACCTGAGCAAAATAACAATTAATTTTCTTATCTCCAAAACTGGCCTGGTGGAGTTGAATTCGAGCTTTAGCTGCTGTTGCTGGACATTTGTAATTCACCCTCATTCTTCTAAAGCTCCTGAAAAACTGAATTGATTCTGGCTCTCCAAACTGTGAAAATAGTACCTGGATTTTTTCCTGTAATAATAACAATTATTTACAATTTCCACCATTCAACTCATTGGTTTTGTTTTGTTCCTTTAAATGATATTATTCTTGTTCATTGCTAATTCTTGCCAAGTTACCTTTGCTTCCTCACTCTGAAATACTGAACTATCTATATTTGTTACTATTAGCGATGTCGGGAGATCCTCATCATGAATTATTTCTTCTAACGTCCTAGCCCCTTCTGAAACAGTTTTCCTGTCTTTTTTCTCCGTCTGAAATTCGTTATAATTCGAATGAACATCCGGTAAACCGTCCACGGCATTTATTATTATGTTGTTTTCCTCGTTATTATTAAAGACTTCATCGGACTCCATTGGTTGATCCATTATTATTCAAATGACTCGATGTTTTCCACGTATTCTTTTATGTTTATCGTTTTACCCAGCCTCGTATTAATCAAAAGTCCTTTACATTCATCTAAAATGGGTAAGATTAATTGGAGTCAACCAAATAAGAAAAAAATTCCGTGTATTAAAAAATTGGAACTGCTTTACACTCTTACCGTGGATTTGTCGGTTAAACCATGGCAACGTATCGGAACGTGTCTCAATTACAGTTAACAAGTACTTTGTAAATAATCTGTTCTTTTCTTACGTCTACGCTGACTGATTAACAGGACCAAGAGCTTCTCTCACCACCTTTGACATTTGCAAAGCAGAAAACCATGGAGTTTACATTTCACTGAAACTGCCGGCATGTTGGCTGCATTGGTCGTGAACGGGCATTGGAAAGCTTTGCTTCACTGTATCTCCCCTAAAATTTGAATACAATTGTCACAGTCGCTGAACAAACAAGAAAAATGTCCTCCGACATAGTTGGTTCGATGGTTGTGGTGGAGGGAAAGGGAGACACCGAAAAACCGGTAGACCGGGAAAAGGTAAATATATCAAAATCATTGAAAATCCCTAACCGATTTGGAGCAATGGTACACAACTCAACCTGTTACCCAATACCACATTAATTGGGAGTATTTACTGCCAAAACTTTAGCCAAAGTTGCTTACCGAAGGGTATTATCTATTGCAATAAAAATTTTGGATCGTAGCAAATTTACCTCCTGGATAATACAAAAATTACCTCCTCACCAATAATTTATGTTGTTGTGTTGTTATATGTTGTATGTAATATGTAGGTACCATAATTATATAGTTACAGTATATATGTTAATTCGCATTTATTGTTCCTCATACAGATATACGTATATAGTTTTAATAAAGTATGGTTAAAATTGTATATTACAACTGATTGTTTTTTATAGACATGCCCTTTGCTTCTAAGAGTTTTTTGCTGTACTGGTCGTCATCACAATATTTCAGAATATGGCAGAGGAATAATACCTACAAATGAACTACAAATTTACACATGGTAATATTTTTATATATATTTTAACAATAATTACATCATTCCGTCAGAACTGTTGAACTCATTAAATTATAAATTTCTGCTTTTATTATTTTCAATCAAGTCTACATACAAGTCCTAAAATTCAGTTAGAATGCTACTTTTGTTATTGAAATAAATGTCATTGAATGCTTAGCAAATTTGTTATGGTTGCCAAATGCAATTTTGATATGAAAACACAGGAAAATTTAATACAGCTAAACAACCAATGGTTACTTACCCAACAACAACTATTAACAAAAAAGTGTAATAGCCTTATGAAATGTTGTATTCTAAATAATTTTTTTAGTTTGGGACAATTCACACAATTACAGCTGACGTTGTGTGTATGTTATGTTACATTCCTTCAACTAAAATAACATTTATAATAGCATTAAATAATTAGTTGGCCCATATTATTTTTTAATTGACTGAATAATGTTATTAGATTTAATTTCCCAACTTGTGCTTCCAGGATGGATGCTACATTAAGAGAATTAACAAGTCTTGTAAAGGAAGTCAATCCGGATGCAAGGAGAAAAGGAACGTTCTTTGACTTTTCACTGGTGACGCCCAACATTCATGCGCCTGGGTACAGGATGAGGGAGATTGGAACAACATGCTCAGGTCAGAGGGGAACAGACGACAGCAAAACTCTGGCTCAAGTTCGATTCGTCATTGGTGACTACCTGGACATTTCCATAACGCCGCCACATTTGGCACAGAGACCTGGAATGAGACTGGGGCCTATGGACCGATTCGGAGGCTACAGAGACGACAGAATGGGTCCCATGAGGCGACCTAGGCCGTACTGAACGAAGCTCATGCTTCCATTTTATTTTAATATCGAGTTCTTTACGGCCATTATTAATTACTAGAACTCTTTCGGACGGAAATCCGAAGGCACAAGGAATGAATATTTCTTTAGTGTGATTCGGAATGTGCTGATGGCTGGTAATTAGTCACACTAAAGGTTAGGAAGTCAAAGAAATTGTGGTTATCATTAATAATTTTTTTATATGACTGAATTACTATGTTAAATTGGCATTTTGTAACAACAAGACAAAAAACGAGCAAGCGTCGTATTCGTTTAAACGATGTACAAATTAAACTTAATTGAAAAATAAATTAATATTTTTATTAACTGTCTCCTACTGTCAGAAAACTTAGTTCGAATCTCCCATTTTTAAAAAATTGCTCGTTTCCGATTAGTCGTTCGTCCATTTCCGGTTCGTTCATTTACTAACGACTCGGACCGTTCCATTATGTACTGTTTTCCGGTTTTGGACGAACATTTTTGTCGTTACTCTTGTTTGACACAAAACATATCAACGACTGAGTCCCTTTAAACTTGAGCTGGTCACTTAGACACCCGGTTTGCAACGATGTAGGTACTGCAGTATCTCTAGGCTAGAAGTTTCTTTTTTTTTTTTGCCTTAGGACCGAACCCTGTACTGGCCTACGGGCTTCCTTGCACGATTCTTAACCATGGATTCCAGGTCAATTTCGTCACCGTTTGGAAATACGTATTTGTTGTTGGTGTAGTCGATGTATCCGTGAAGGCTCGATTCGGCTTCCTCATTCTCCTTGACGCAGGGGATTCCTGTCTCGTAGGTGTACTCTCTCTTAACTCCGTCGGGATCGTAGTACCCGTACTTTCCTCGGGTAACGCAATCGGTGCCGATCGTTTCTTCCTTGAAGGATCCATCGTCGTTCTCGTATCCCCACGTTATGCTTCCATCTTCGTGTTCTTCGTGATATTTCCTGATCGTCTGGGCGACTGGTTTTCTTTCCTTTGTTGGAGCCTTAACGTGTGGCTGTCTGGGTACCGGTTTAGTGTAGTCTCGTTGGACCGAAACAGGTTGCTGATTAATGACTTCGGTCGGTTTTGACGGGTACTGTTTGTAGTGCTCCCTTTCGATGATTTGTTGTCTTACTGGTTCTTGCTTCTTCAATGGACGACCCTGAACCTGTCTGAAGTATTCTTCTTCCTGAACGGGTTGGGACGTAACTGCAGTTTGCGGTGCGAGGACTGATTGAGGTACTGGAGGTCGATTTATTGGCAGTGCAGCTTGTTGAACCGGTCGGATCTGTCAACATGAGCAGACCAGACACACAGGTGATTTGCGAAAGGAAAAGTATTCACTCTGATTTCTTTCTTAAATTAAACTTGAGCAGGAAAGTGAACTTTTCAAATTATCAAATCGATTCATTTATAGGATGACATGTCCACTTTCGATCTCTTCCATCTAACTTGAATCATTCAATTAAATTAACTCACTTGCTGTCTGATGATTTGTCTCGCTGGAACGATGGCTTCTGGCGCTGGAGCCGGAACCGGAACGGTTACTGTTACTGGAACTGCTACCGGAGCTTCTGGTTGGAAATGTTGAGTTCGGAAGGCACTGGGTTGAAGATATTGAGGCTTCTGATAGGCTGGAGGTACCTGAGGTTGAGCAACAGCTGGATGGAGAACCACAGGTGTTGGTGTTGGCTGGTAAGATCCTCTGATTGACGATGGATAGGCAGTCGTTGTTGGGGTGCTCAGCACCGTTCTGGCTTCTTCTACACAAATACAGATAACTCACATTGCGCTCTTACTGATACCAAGTATCTGCAATACAACTGCAACTGCATAATACAAACCTTCGTGCACGTCTTCCTGAACTGGTCTCGGTGTTAGAGCTCTGGAGGTAACCGGTTGAAACTGTGGAATTGGAGTTGATATAGCATTGGTGAATTGCACCTGCACGGGAACTTCTTCGATGAGATTTGCCTTGGGCTGCTCCAAAATTTGGTGTTGAATTAACAGAGGGCTTCCTTTTCTAATGGTTTGGGGAGGTCTCCTCGACCGGGTGGGAGGATGATGTTCGACGGCTTGGAAACTCTCCGGAACTCTGGGAGCCGTGAATCGTTGCCTAAAATTAGCCCGCGCCGGTTGAATTAAAGTTGCCCCTGGAAACTGTTGCGGTCGAGGTGGAACTGGACCATACTGCTGACCGTAGGCACAGGTGGCGCAGATAATCACTACCTGACGATGAAAACATTTTCCTTTTAATACCGTTCCATTAAAGAAGACATTGACATTTTTAATAGACGGTCGTCAAAGACAATACAATCACCCAAAACCGAGTGATAAGGACACAGGTGTCGGGAGGGAGGTAACGTTCAGCAGATTCGTACCTGAAATGTGCGGTACTCGAAGCGGCACAGGGACAGTCTAATTATTATGTTACAGACGTTAATAATAGCGTTTCATAAATCATAAATCCCTTTCGAATTTAAACTCCCAAAAATATAATGCCAGTGTTTATGTGGTTCTAGACAGGACGCAGCTCTCAGTGACTTCTTGACAAATTCGCCATGCAACGCAGCAGTCGATTGTGTCTGACCTAGGCAGGGGAAAAAATGTGCATTTCCAATGACATTTTTATCACCCAAGTTTCCAACCCAGGTTTCAGAGAACTGACATTATCGAAAAGGTGCCCCGTGTCTGATTGTCAGTTTGAAAAGAAATAAATGGGCTTGCATGGGGTGTACACGACCGCAAGGACACTAATGAAATTCTTGCGGAATTTAATTAAAATGCCATTATTTAATAGGTCCAATCTAATTAATTTATTAATACAATGACAAAGAAGAATTGCCTGATACTCTTAGATAATAGAGGAGTTATCGCTCGTTCTTGGGCATCCGTAACGTTTTCTTTGTCTCACAACCTTTCCTTTTCCCCGTCCGTCGGAAATACCCAAACCGTTCACGCAATTCTCTTTCTTTTATTAATATAGAAAACAAATCGGAAAACCTGTCTCCGCAGGTGCGACCTTGAGGAAAAAAGGAATTTAAATTGGTTTCCGAGGAAAGTGTTTCGAATTCTCGGAGGCGCCGCGCCGTCATTTCAAGTAAATAGACCATATAATTCCAGTTATTACACATTTTCTCAATCGTTTGACAAAATTTTGCTTTTATTTTGCGACTCGGACATTCGGACTCCAAGAAAAGTCACACGCGACCGTTAAAAATCGTTTGCCTTTTTCCAAGTCTAAATTTTTTTTTTATTTCTTCGGACACGAAAATCGCCCGTTTCACCTTGTCGCCCGACAGTTCTTTTCATTCAACGGAAAAAGTTGTCAATCTTGAAACACAGGGCGACGTGTATTAAATGGAATTAAACTCAAATTAACGACACTCTCAAGTATGAATATTTAAAACAAACGCACGAGGTAATTTGTGTACGGTTAGTTAGTTTTGAAAAGGTTACACCGAACGCAATTAATCGACTTCGGTTTCCCTACACACAATTCCCATGATAAATTCGTAATTTATTTAAATATTATTAATAAATTTAGTATCGGTCTCATCCAATACCCTTAATTTTACAGACTCGCCTACTTTCCAGTGCTCTTAACTGACGTGATTTTTTTTATACAAATTACATAAGTAGAAAGTGTTAAGGGTCCTTCGGTATCAACCTTCCAAACAAAGTTATATCGATGCAATATATCACGTTACACGTCTTCCAGAATGTCAGATTTCGACTGTTCCCCCGAAGGAAAAGCATTGCAGTTGTCATTTGTAATTTACTTGCATTTCTCACTCTCGAATTCAATGCTTTGAGGTACCTAAATGGTTTTCTACGGTATTGAGGCTTTCGGGTGTACGCCGCCTGTGTGTCACAGCAAGGCCTCCTCGATTGATTTAAAACCGCTATACCAGGGGATAGCGAAAATGATTTATAAGGTTTCGCCAAGAATGCGAAAGACAAATTACAACAAATCAACGGAGTATATATATATATATATAAATTTTGTGACAAAACTAGACGACAGCGGTTAGAGGCTACGGTTACGAATAAACAAAGGCATGGCGACTGGGTGTTCGCACCAGGTTAACCTGGAGTGGATAGTTTTTAGTAACGGCAATATCCGACTTTTAATGTGGATTATGTGGAAAAAGATCAATGGTCAAGTGACCATTTTGAAAGGCTAACACAGCGGGACCTTTCCAGTGTTTACTTTGAACCGAGCAGTCAGTGCTGGAAGTCCTCAACTTTGTCATGAAACCTCAAAATATCACTCCGATGCAACATTGTCTTTTTAAGGTTTCGGTAACCGAAAGAATAGAAATTCCTCCCACGTACCAGGTTTCAATGCACCATTCACTCTGACTTATGTCAGAGGTTACATAATGGTTCCGTCCAAGTTGTCATGAAAAGGTTAGACGGCCCGAGTAAAAGGGTTCGTGTCGAACTCCTCGTCTGGAGAGTGCAACTGACCTCTTCATTCCAAAACCAACTTCGAAGTTTATCTAATAGAGTCAACCGATAGTGTCAAACGTGTCTAGTTGGATTTGAGTCTATCGACTATTGTTCGGCCCCCGTTAAGTGTCTATTTTATTTAGCTGACACCAATCAAAGGGCCTGCTGCCCGGCCTTCCCTTGGGCGTCCCGTACCGACGCCCAGAATTCATAATGACAGACAAGTTTTATTTTTAAGAACTTAAACGATAAAACCCGTGATTTGCGACAGAACTTAATAAATATTAACGCACTTCTGGTGGAAATCTATCGGACTGTCTCTTTAACAAGCGTTAGAGTCCACGGACTCGGACTCGGTGCCTCGTGGACCTGTACAATACCTATTTTCACTAATGTTGACTGACGTAAGAACTCGTGTTGTGGTCATACGGTAAATGAACAACAATGACTAAGCTGTCAAAGAAACATTGCGTTCCACTTTCAAGTTGCTGTCTAAATTATTTTATGAAACTTATATATACGCACATGTAGAGAACAATGGAAAGTAAGAGAACAGTAACTTCAGTACATCCGGTCAGTAAGTTCGGTCATCCATTCAACAAAGCTTTCTTCCTCCTGAGTCACTAATGATACCTGTGGAACTGTTGGATTTGTGTTTTTGGTCCGACTGACAATCAAGCCGGATCGTGGGGGACATCAACTTCGGTGTTGGTGTCTCACCATAATCATCACAAAGAAGCACAACAAAGAAGGATTCCATCCGACCACAGAAAACGGGTGTGTCAGAAGGCCTTCATCTCAGAATCAGGTAGTACCAAAATAGATATTCTGGTGCTTCTGGTGAACTAAATATCCTTCAAAATCAGTTTTTTGTGTCGTACCGTGAAGCGAGTCCAATGCCTGGAAGACAGAAGTGGATCATCCCACCCATCCTTGCCCAGGACGAAAAAGGCCATCGTCGTCATCACCAACCACCTCTCATACCTGGAACTTGTTCTTCCTTTGTTCTCTCTGTCTCTCTCTCTCTCTCTGCTGGCACATCAAGAACCCATACGAGTACGAATGCTGACAGTTACATTATATAGAATTTTCAGTATACAGACCTGTGACTGTCTCAGTGGTACCTAACCAGCATGTCAGATATTCTCTGTCACCGCAACAAGTTGCATAACGTCCAATAATTATAATTTATCGAATTAGTATTACGAATTCATTCAACCTTTTACTTTTAAAAACGGTTTTTCGCTGTTAAAAGGATTTTGCGGAAACGGAAAAAACAAAATGGTTGACTTTCTAATCGAGTGGCAATCCATGCATTTGTTCTGTTCTTTGGCGAATGTTACGGACGGATTCCGTCACTTGTGCTCACATCCTATACACTGAATGTGTGTGTGTGTGTGTGTGTGTGTGTGTGTGTGTGCGCAAGTAATTCAAGTAAGTTATCGAGAAAGAAACTAGGAAGAGTAGTGTGTGCCATCTTGGGCGGGGGGGAAGGAGGAGAAGAATAGGAGAGGAGAGAAAACTTGAAGGCCCGTCGGTCATTTCGGTCAAATTTCTAATTTCAAGCGTAGCTCCCCTTGGCCGGAAAATCAGAGCACCTGGTGGACGTGGTAAGGGGTGGGGCAACCTTAAGTTCTTACAGGTGAAGGGGTGAAACTTAAACTTGGACACCTCACCAAATATAATTAAATCAATATTAGAAATAACAGGTAAGTGGGCCGCATTACAATTGGTAATTTAAATTTCGAGGTTCACCTCCAGGTTTGCCTCGCACGCCCATAATCCTCGTAATTATTCTGTTTCAACATAATCCGGGAAACGTGTGGCACCCTAACAAGATGAAGTTGCACCGTGAGCGAAAATCCGCTAAGACTTCTTAATGTTGTTCCGGAGAGTGGCGTACGACAGGTACGCGCACCTGTGTGCGTCTGGTTCATCAATCATCGATTATCGAATGAATTATATACACTTTTGTCATGTATTCGGGGGAAGTTCCACGACGGAACAAGTGTGCGATATTTAAATTTAAATTTAAACGTTTTCCCATTGTGTTTCGAGTTGTCACATCCCGTAACTAAAATCCCATTTCCATCCAACGTCAAACTCTGCTCAACCAAAACACTCGAAAAGCATGTCTGGAATTTTAAACATAAAAATGTATTTGTATACTTAGAGAGAGAGAGAAAATATGGTCGGTGTGGAAATCGTCTGTGAGTTGTCTCTGTGATTGAGTACAGGCCCGAGAACCGCAGACAAAAGTCCCTTTGTTACTTCAGATGTGTAAATGTCTACTTGTTGTAGATATCAGTCATCGGACTCGATTTTGGTGGCCTCGATGTGGCGCAGGGTGGCACGTACGCTGGAGAATCGCCTGGAGGCTGGAGAAAAAGCGTTTTACTCCGACTGTTACACATGTTACGCAACATTTCTCCTATTTGCATTCGCAACCTGCATATTTTTTGTCAATCTCAGAACTTTTCTAGACCGCTAGACAGAGTCCAAACGTGTTGGGTTTCGTTTTTGGATATTCGACGAATGCCGTTTGGAACCACCCGAGAGAATTTACCTTTGTAGGTCTCCCGATGAAGGCGAATGCTACTTGAGAATGCATAGAATAGTCTGGTAGACGTATTTGAATATATTTTTTTTAAGTAGGAAGCTTTTAGTTGTAAATTTAAGGTAATTGAAAACCATCAATCACAATATGGCGGCCGAAATTAATTATTACAGGTATTATCTAATAGAGAAATAATAAGCTATTAGTAATAGTACAGGTTAGATGCGTGGCTGTGTCTGTTTCTTCTCGTGTGGGTAGAGCCTAGTCCAAAGGAGGTGAGAATCTCCAGATGTGGACGTACTTGAGACGAAAATGGCGGAAAGTATTTGCAGGAAAGGGGATGGATTTAATTGACTGGAATTCTTTCGATAGTAGCTCGGTCGTAAATTTTAATTACCTGTTAAGTGGTGAAGGGTCGGAACAATAGTCAGGTTCATACCCAAGGTACACACGTCACTGACATTTACCGCAAACGGATGAAAAACGATCTAATTACCCGTCCGTACTTGCAATTAAATTCCAATTAATCGAAAGTCAATTTAAAAGTCGAACGGGAGCACGTGCGGGTCGCCAATTGCAAAACGTGAGGTTTGTCCCAGGCACGTGTCCCAGGCATGGAACCGGTCCTGCCCTGGGGGTTCATCCCCATCCCAGCTACTACACTACAATAGCCAGGCTACCACCCCATTTGATTCACATGCAGAGACTTCCAAAATTTCTAGTCTTTTGACGGCTGAATGCGGTCATACCTTCCACCAACTTTCCCTTTCGCCATTGCCGAACTATACCTGTTACCTGCCTGTTTGTAGGTTCGATTACGTCACATACGGTGTGACAGAGTACTACTTTTGGGATTTCCGTCCTTTCTTCTCTCTCTGTGTATGTGTGCCTGTCCACAACCCCCAGAGGCTCTCTTTTTTCCCTCTCTCTCTTTCTCTGTCCCGTCACTTGCAGATCCGGGCCGTTCCACCCGGCCTCCTCCCAAATTCAATTTCAACCTTTTAAACGGAATCGAAAGTCTTCAGAAACTATTTTTTATAGTTTCCGGTTGACTTGACGTTTTCTCGAGCGACAATTTCCCATTTGTATCTGCTTTTTTTTCTTTTTTTTTGCGCACAAACTCACTCGGTTAATAAGTCGATCGGACGCCGTTTTGAGTTTCTTCTATTAGTTCGTTCGTACTTAAATGAAATGGAATAGAAAGTGCTCGAGCACTCGCCGATTCAGCCAATTAACTGGTGTTGCCGTTCGATCTGACTTTGTTTTTACTTCGACAGCCAGTTTCCCAAATTGTCATCTCTCTTTCCTTCCATTTTTTTTTGTATTTACTAATAGTTCCGTTCGCTTTTGCCTGTCATTTCTAACTTGTGCGTTTTCGCCATGACAACTTTCTCATTACAACACTTGTCCGGATCTGGTGGCTAGTGGGTAGTTGGACACTCGGTCAGTGATGTGCCAGGCACCCGACCACCCGTCGGTTATGTCACCGGACCTTTCGTTATGTGTGCACTTATTTACCCACGTAAACTATGTGTAATAAAAATAAGTACTTTCGGTAAATAGACGTATAAATAATTATTACGTAAGGCACGTTAAATTGTTTGTGGGTCCAAACGCCCCGAGCCCGTTTCATTTACGTGGAGCATTTCAAATTTTTTCTAAAAAAATTTTAATAACTCATTAATAACTCGCTCCGAGTTCGATACCGTTTTGTATTGAGACTCCGGTTACGGGTCTTCTCGACGGATGTGCAACGAACTTAAGACGTTATTTAACTTTTATTTTCCCACACATAATTTCTAATTACTCAATTCCTACGCTTACACACGTATCTTATTAAGTGTTATGCTTATAACTATATAGGCCGGGTTCGGTTAATAGAAACATAAGTGTGAGATTTACCCGTGCGGGTTAGCGGTTATCTAACCGTGACCAGTAGATCAATAGATCACGTAGAGTTCTTGTAAGTAAAAATCAAACTGCGAGAGGTGAAAACCGAACTTCGATGAGAGCCTGACACGGTTGGCTTATTAATTTCTCAAGTTACATGGGTAGACGTCGTCGTCCCGTGACAAAAGAATTTTTATTAAAAAAATCTCAGTCGTGGTATTCGTGAAGGAGTCCAATCAATCGTCTCAACGGGGAAATTGGACTACATAAATCATCCCCTGCCCCATGTAATTAGCAAACGAGGAAAACCACCTGGCAAATTCGTCCGCTACCGTGACTATTGCTGCGATAGTTTTCAACACTTGCACACTGATGGTTCATAAATTTGGTTTACCTGGTTTTCGGGTACCTACCGTTTTTAGCGAAGGGCGTATCTGCCCCGGTAATGAGTGCTAATTTCACCCGGGTGCCTCCGAGATGTTTTTACTTTCTAATGAGTCAACGTGTGTGAACGTAGATACAAAAAAAATAATAAAGCAACAGGGTCTTCAGCATAGGCAATAGATCATATTCTAATTTCCTTTCATATTTTTTTGTTAATTGAGAAGTACGAAACGAGTACATCGGTACGTAACAAGTAACGACAAGTGGTACTGCGGGGTTGTGAACCCTTTGGCAAGGTAAGAAGTTAAATATGTACAAGAACCCTTCTTATTTTTAAGTACTACACCTCGAGAAGCAGTTTATGTATGCAGCGGTACACCTGTAGGAGGCTGAGGAAAGTTCAGAAAGTTCGATTCTCACACAATTAGTAACTTATAAAGTCTATGTATATGTGTATCTATGTGATTACTTACGAGCGATACGAACTCCTTCATTTTGTGTAATCCTATGTATTCAAGTTGCGTTTCGCACTGAAGAACAATTCAGAGTGAATCCCCACTCCCGAATGCATTTTATTTTATAATTTTCTCCCACTTGGTACCCGCCCGGTGCCACTCAAATGAATAGCCCGCGTTTCCAAACAAACAAACTTCATTTTTTTTGTTGTGTCGACTCCTTTCCTGTTCTGTCCGGGGCACCTGTCCACGGCTGGACACCTCGAAATTTTTGCATTTGTCCACGGACCCGAGCTGTCGTTTGAGGTTGACTCCCGCTTTTGTTTTTGACGGGTTACAAGTCGGCGCACTCAATTTGAGACCATCTAACTACAACCCGGAGTGAACTTATTGCTCGATTTTGCTTTTTTTTTCTTGGTCGCCGCCGAGCAGATGCTGCAAACCGAGTGAAATTGATTTTCTCTTATGATGACCTTGCATTTGTGAAAGACGATGTGTCGACCGCGACGCAGAAAATTGTTTTTGTAGACCATTCGGGTACCCCCTGTGGGGTACCCCCTGATGAGAAATGGTCAGATCATCCCTCCTACTTATGTAATTGGAAACCAACAGAATACAACATGCTGTTGCCCGCCATCCTCTGATGTGACTACCTAGGGTCAACCCTTAAGTAGAGGATACCCTCGTATGTTACCCTGCTTTTCTTAGATCTCTAGATAGGTATTAACCGAATAAGCTCTTAGGTGGGAACCGTAAATATATTGTACATTCCTTTTCCTGCTACCGAGGCCTTGAATAATTTCAAAAAATATTTATGAGCGATTTTTATTCATTAGTTAATTAGATCGCAGTTTATTAACGGTTACCACCTAATGAAGTTAAAAGTTGTTCTTATTAAATAATGGCACCTGGTCGGGTTATTTTTAAAACCGATAGTTTAAATAAATAAAAAATTAGATCTCGGTGCCAGATCGATCGATCCATATATCTATTTTACTCTTGTTTACGACTTGATTACTTTAACTTGTCGGTGGGTTTTCGAGTAAAAACCTCGCAGAACGAGAGATCTTTTCCTGTGATTCGTTCAGATCGTGTGAAGATCACGATAATAAAATCGGTATATTAAATCGGTTGAAACGTTAGTGAGGTAGGTTATGCGGATATACCCCAAAAATAAGGTAGGAAAACGTCAGAGACGAAGATCGATGGACACAACCGTTAGGATCGTAATTTAGAGGTAACGAGAGCGAGTGAGACAGACTGAGATCTCGGCTCGTTATTTCTTTCAGGCGGTGACACAGTTCTCGGAGGCGGTTGTAGAAATTTTTGCTAGCAGTTTCTAACAAGCGGATCAATAAAATGTTGAGATCTGTTTTTACATTCAGGCGGTGCGACTATAAAAAATAACTAGACTTCTTATGCGAGACTATTTTTACTATTCGACTTCGACGATCACTCACGAGACGAAGGACAAACTAAGCAGACACCTAAAAGGTACCGTAAGAACAAAATAAGTGAATAAGTTGTACAGCATCGGTGTGGAGTTACTACACTTTTGTATGCAGAAACATATGTAATGATAAATAAAAGTTGCATTGTTCGCAGAAACTTTCCGCCGAAGTACTTTATTACCGTCACAATTAATTACATATTTGTTTTTCCCCCAAACTTAGTGTTCACACAATGTATAATTATTAAACTTGGTGCTCTTCCTTCACGGTGTTTATCATTGGTTTCTATTATTAATTAAAAACACCCGACCCGTGGAACGTTTAATAAATTTTTACTTATACATCTAACTGGCTTCCGAGGTATGGCCAAGGTTACTTATGGGTGAGGCCCAACCCGTGGCCTTCGAAATGACAAAACGCGAACCAGATCCTTTATATTTTCTTATATTAAAATAAGAGACTTGCTTTACATCGTCTATTATAATGTTTCATCGCAGACTTATTTTTTTTTGGAAAAAATTCGTGACTGAAAACCTAAAGTAGCGAAACTTAAAGAAAGATTATTTATTGTTTTGTAGAGTAAGTGGATATTTATGTTGTGTACTTAACGTTATTTTTTTGTCACCGTGTCCTGTTTTGGCGTCGGGGTTACCCCACTTCCCAAACATTTAGCCAGCTTTCCCAGCTGCTGGCATCGTCAGTGGTAAAAGAGTCTTTTAGCGATAATTGCTGTTCACTCGAACCGATTCAAATAACAACTAAGGCTAAAAAACGGACATCACCAATACAAGGGTATTGTATTCGACAACAAAATAACGATAAGCATACATATAAAAATAGTGTACGCCGTGAAAATTTAAATTCGATATGTATGATGTATTAATTTATGTATCCCAAGTCCCAACCGACACATAGGTCTCGTATACTACATATTATGTGGTGCACATTACATGTGGTGCTTGTTATGGGCAAGGGAACCTGAAAGTAAGACGTTTATTAAAACTTCAGCACTTGGCTCCACTACTTTATTAACTAGAACAGTGGTCATTGTTATTAAAATAGGCGAAGGACAACTACGAAGCCACAATCATACCCAGGTAGTAACTTATTGTTACTGTACAACATCTGTATGTTATTATTGACAGATTGATCTGAGATATTGTTAATTCTAAATGTTGATGCCTGGTAGAAAGTGCGAGTCGGAAGTTGTGTCTTTGTCTGCAGGTAGAAGAGTACACCTGCGACAGACCTACAAGACAGAGGAAACGACTTGTAGGTGAGATAAACAAAAAATTAAGAGTTCGATGTTGTGATATTGGCAGACATACAGAGCGGGTGTTGGCGAGCACTGCCCTGTCTCAGGTACCCAAGTATTGTGCAACCACGTTTATCGTCGATTGTGTCACCTGAATTCTTTCCCACACGGTTGTACCTGTTCCTCTTGACTCTATATTTTACAATTTGGTCGTTGGTGTCACCGACGTAACGACTCCTCCAATTCCTTCTTCCGTTCGTGCACCGTCTTGACGCAATGGGAACGGTCTCGGGGCACCTTCCTCCGCGTCTCGCGTCTGGACCCTCAGATTAACGAAAACCGGAATTTCATTCGGGTGCAGGGAGACGCAGACAAGACTTCATCACTCCTCGTTGGCAACGTGCAATTTCTTACATAACCGCCTGGTCGAATCCGACGAAATTTACGACCTGTGTGACAGGCATTGTGTCGGTCATTCTCAACTGGCATCCATGACAAATCACGCTGGTGCACACCAGTTCATCATGTCGGGTCAGTTCCTACCAGGTCTGGTGGTGGTCCAACATTCCGACTGCATAATCTGCTATCGTCGACTCGGACGGAGTCAACCTGAGACCGTTCAGCTTTCCAAAAACGTAGACCAATTATAATTGCCAACCGTGCCATTTCCGCTCCGGGTGACTCTCAGATTCTGGGGCATTCAGTCAGCCTCTGGTTTTAATAATTGCTTTAACAGGATGCACATAAACTGTAAGACATTGACCAACCTTTCTCTGACTCTCTCGACTCGAACCTGCTAATTGACGACCGAGGTAAATTCAAATATAAATTGCGGTTTTCGGATGATTTCTACTCGTCGGAATGTTCCACTTCTCTCCGACATTTTCGGAATCGTACAGAATGCGACGGTCCGTTCGATGTTCCAATGGGATCCGCGTTCTGTCGCCTTACATAAGCTCACGAGTCGTACTGCCAGCGTGCCGTGTTACACGTAAATTAATTTTCTCAGAGTGCCAGATTATTATGACACTGTCGACATTTCAAAATCAACCGACCTATGCCAAATTTGTTAATTATCGATCGTTTTGAATTGTCCAGGTGACCCAACGCGACTATTGTCGCACTCCATCCGAACGTTCCCTCTCCGATCTCTTCATTTTTGTTTAAGGGAACCGAATTGTAGGGCAGTTGCGATCCTCCTCGAGTATTTCTTAACCGACTCAACGGTTATGAATAATCGATTGTCCTGAAAATGCCCAGTCACACGGAGTGCAATTAAAAAAACGTTAATTCTCTAATGGCGAACATCACAACAATGAAGAGTTACGATTGTGATGTTTTGTAATTTCCAAAGGAATTTCGGACAATGTCGGTGTGGACGGTGAGGTCAGTTGTTTTCCTACGAGCAATTTGTAGTTTCTTCCAACTCGCCCACTGGTGCTGTCCTCCTCTACCGTTTCTGCATTTCCGAGAGCTTGGGACAACCCCTAGTTTATTTATTAATGGTTGCCTCGATTGTTCTGTTTCTCTTCTCACGAAGTTATTTAATTTGACATAAACGGTCTCTGGTCCTCATTATTCGTTTCTTCCATATATAGTTTTAAGTTTTGAATCATCCCGTGCTTCTCACGTCTACCATTACCATAAATCAACATGCTTTATTGTAACTCTTATACAATTTGTCTCTCCTTTATACCTATATATATATGTACACCTCGAGGAGGAGTTCATGTGGTCTGCCAGTGTCCCGTCATATTCTTTTGACTTAAACATTAGCTAAAATGATAAGAGTAAATATATAAAAACCTGATTGAAGGATTATACAAACTTTTCCCGTTTGTGAGGATCAGGGTTTAGCTGCCAAGGAGGAACTGCCGGTCGAGTGTGGCAAAATTACTTTTTCACACTTTTATTCACCGGATAACGATGATAGTTGCGAAAACTAGTTTTGCTCTATTGGTTTTAGCGAACATGGATGACCACTTTGATGCGATGAGCAGTGCTTTATGAGTACGTTTCGGATGGAGAACTCATAATTACTTCTCTCTCTCTGGTTTTACACTGTGAGAGTGATGTATGCGGTCCCGGGGTTCGGCGACTGTCCATAACTCCAATTTCTCGTTTCAAGAAAGAAAAGTATGGAATGGTGAGTTACGGCGCCATTTTACGCCGTTTATTAAACGGTATCACCATGCAACTAGTTTTTTTTCTCTCTTCAGGAAGTCAAAATCAAATGTATATAAATAAAAACATTAATAACTGAACGCAAACTATTAAATGTTAGAACGGTTTGTTTAATTCCGAAACCCGAGTTGTCACTACCATGTTTCCTGCCCGAATTACTTTCCTTATTTGTTCGCGTGGAACACCTGAAATTAATTTTCAACGAGCAGACAGAAGACCTTGCTCAGGTGCTCGAGTCGAGAGATCCAATTCCAATTTTGCTTATTTATTTATTTTTCGTTTACACAATCAATGACTTTCTAAGAGAAATGTCCGGTCCGCGACCGAGCATTGTTAGCGGTGAGGTTAAGACTTTCATTTTCGTGTCGAATTGTTGCACCCGATCTACACAACTCTATTTACTCTATTAATTGTTTCTGGTCACATTCGGCAAAGGTCGTTAAGCGGCAACCCGACAACCGAAATGGTGGAAGGTGGTGGAAATTAATTCGCTTCGGAATTAATAGTTTATTTGTTTTGGGTGGTTTCTGCGACCCGGCGAAATGTCGAAATGTCTGCTCATCGCTGGTTTATTTTTATTTTTTGGTTTTAACTTCTTCTTTTTCTTTCTCGTTACGATTATTTCTCTTTTACACTTTCACGTTACACACACGTGGCTATTATCGCGTTCATAACTCGGACCGTTTTCCCCAAGATCCGTTTCTCGTGGAATTATCGAACGCACCTGCCATTTCTCCTAATTAAAAAAGCGTCACGCTACGACCACAACCTGTAAATACTATTAATTAAAATCGAATACGAAATTTTTTTTATTGGAGGAAAATAAAAGAGAACCGGAGGAAATGTCCGACGTAACACTCAAGGGCCCGACGACAAGCATCTCCTTTGGAAGTTGGTGCTTTGATCAAATGAAACTTTCCGTCACAGGACGAGTACCGGGAACTGAGAACTAAACCACGTACCACTCGAGACTCAAATTTTGCGTTAGTCCAAACGTCCAAACGTCCAAGAAAATGGTTGACAAGAACAGTTGTAAAGTTGGTGAATTTTGTTAGGTCTGCTACATCTGTCCCCCAAGAGGTCTCCCATCCAAGAGGGTACAGACATTGGGAACTTCAACTTTGTGTCTTCAACCTTGTGGTGAGCACCGAGAGGAGATTCGATCGACGGTGGCAGAAATTAATAACTCCGCTTACACACATCATACATATATTATATAAAAGAATATAATAAAATTTTATTACAAAACAAACGACAAGGCGTGTCTCGTTCGACATTTCAACAAGTTGTCGAGTCTTAACAATTACAATTGTTTTCCACGAGAAATAAATTAATTTAAAGTGTCTTAAAACGATTTATTACATAGTAATAGTGATTTCGACACAAAAGCACTCACCGGGTGTGCACCCCCCGATAGGCGCCCCCGCGGGACAGGAGTGAAGTGAGTGTGTTTGGGGGAGGCGCCAGGCTTTTGTCACGTCACCGAATACTGCACAATTTTACGAATACTCCCATTTTGCTCAAGGGTCTATCTAAGGGTAGTTTTGCACCCAAACTGTTGAGAAAGAATTTTTAGGTTTCTTCTTCTTTTTTTTCTCTCGCTCCTCGGCGATTTCATTCGATTCGCTCTCATCCAAAGTCCCTTCTACAAGTTTTCACCTTCCTTAAGGGTGTTCAACATGGGACGATTGGCCGTTTCCTCGAGAAAGAGAACGGAAATTCCGCCGACGACTCCGAAACTGCCCAGGAGACCCATCGGAAACCTGAAGTCGATGGCTGCCTGTTGGTGAAAAAGAAAATAATTTTTTAACGTTACTCCTGCAAACTTCCACTTATGCACAATGTGCTACTCAGACGAAACAATAGTTTCTAGTGCCACAATCGAATTTACTATCGAATCCCAGTTACACACTAAAATTATCCACCAAGGAAGGTGTTTCAGGTGTAACAACTGCATTACTTTCCTGTTTTATTCCCCGGGAATAAGGAGTAGTGTTGAACTGAAATTTAAGTGTGAGGGAAAAATTCCCATAAATTGCTAGAAAAAGACTAGGATACCTACGCTGAAGGATCCGATTTAAAATAAAATTTACTGGTGTGTAAGTAAACATTTTTTTAAAGTTTACCTTCTCAAATTTAAGTTTTTCAAATCATATTAAAAACATTTTAAAAATTTTCCAGATAAGGCGCTGACACGGTTAAAGACTCTTAAAAGTGTTACAGTAACGTTATTCCTATTTACATTGATACACATTTTTGTAGATCTCACAAGTTAACTAAATAAATAACTACAACACAAGCTAAAAATTGTTACAGTTTACACTATTGACGTCACAAATAACACGGAGTAAAATTCTTATTGTTTTTTTTGTCCATCGGAAGAGATTGTTACGGAGCTGCCGTACTAGGCAACAACAGATAGTTGAAGTAACATAAAGACGCATCCCCAAATAAGAATCAATTTATTTTAGTGTTGGGTGGTGTATCAAAATCACCGCATCTTCTACTTATTTGGTATTGAACAAATAGTAACTACGAGCGTGTCGAACTATTGAACTAGTCGAAACTCTAGAACTTCCTGGAATCGAATCTGACTGAGGGAGAACAACAAGCCTCGCGTCCTTCCTACTTTGCGCAAACTGCTCTTATTAAGTCTGGCTGAGTGTATAAGTGGGAAAACATTATTTATTAAACGTACCAAGTTCCATAAGTACGGCACTAAAACCAGGGCAACTCCTGCTGCCACGTTCGACGAGCCAACTCCCAAATTTCTGACGACGGTCGGAAAAAGTTCGGCCGTGTAGACGGGAGCGATCGCGTTGCTCGAAGAAATTGCAAATTTTCCAAACATCGCCAGCGTGATCGTCAAAACTTCTCGATCTTCTCCTTTTGTGAACAATCAAAAAATCATCCATTAAACATCCGTCACCGTTCTATGTGCCTCGGGAACGTCGCTCTAACCTAAAACTTACCGAAGGGTAGGGTGAGCAAGCAGGCAATGCCACTGCCGAGGAGTGTCAGACACAACGGCCACCTTCTACCCATTTTCAGTAGGATGAGTATGCTCAAGGCAATGGCAGGTATCTCGACCAAACCTGAAAAGTTTCGTGTTGTCATTATTTAAGGTGAGACAATTAAGGTTAGACAATCCCGTGGAAGAACGTGATGACCGTGTCTTCAACGTATAGTGAAATTTCTAGTTTTCAGGTGAATCCTCCAACAGAAACATCTCGACCGGTTGTAGACTTGACACTATTTACCTGATATAATTGTGTTCACGTAGATATCTCCCCCAATGTTGGTCAGGTTCATGACCAGACCGTAGTAGACGAAATAGACAGAGAACCAAATGACGTAGAGCAACAGCGATTTCTTCCGTATGTTTGGGTACCTGAACAAATCTATAATCCCAACGTTTTCTTTTTCATCGGTTTCTTCTTCCGCAGAGCTCTGTTAAAGGGTAAGAAATAATTATAGAATTCATAGATTAATTGAGTGAGGATTTCTTGTTTGTTTAAACAGACCTGTCGCAAAGATTTATCTATGTTCTGAACGGCCGTTCTTTTATTTGTTTTAGCAGCTTCCTTTAGGATTTCTACGTTCTCTTCGATTCTGCCCATTGCCAGAAGCCATCTTGGTGACTCTGGAAGAATCCTAAAAGTGAAAAAATTACTCTTAACAATAGTTACACTTGTCCCAACTTTATTCGATACTATTTTAGCTTTCGGTTGCTTTACGTAGGACTTCACAACACATAGATAACTTCCATTCTGCTATTGAACTTCTTCGCAATAACTTTTCTCTATTTCTTACGTTCGATTGGTTACACAACTCCCAGAACTTACCACCAAAGCCCTAAAAGCAACACGGCCGGCAACGTGATGGCCAATTGAATTTGTTTCCAGTCACGAATGAAGTAAGCGATTCCGGCGAACGCAATGTAACTGAGAGGAACGGGAAACAGGTAGGAGACTCCGGACACGGTACGCCACTTTCCACCGACTAATTCCATACCTGAAGGTAAAAATACATGGGACGCGTAAGCTTGGCGAAGCGAGACAAACCAACGTGGGAGACACCAAAGCAATTCGACTACCAACATAAAACGAATCCGCTGAAGACGACGCTGACGGAAATGAATCCGAGAAGACACCTGAGAACGAGAAAGACTTCAAACCAAGGTACGAAGGCAATGATGACGCCGACGATGATTTGTAACATTAGTGACGTCATCAGCGTTTTCTTCCGGCCGAACCTGAAAGTGAGAAACACTGGAAGAATGAAGAAAAAACGCCGAAGGTTGGACAGGGTACCTGTATTTTTGATTCGCTCACCTGTCGGAAATGATACCGGAAATGAGTCCTCCGATGGCGACTCCCGCCAAAAAAACCATTTCGGCGGTGTCCTTCAACGTCGACTTGTCGCAGACTAAATTCCACTGAAAAAAAAATCGTCAGCAAAACGTCCGAAAAAGTTAGTTGTAAATAACTACCTTTAATTTATAACATTGTAAACAGGAGTGACTTCCGCGTGTCATTCACCTGGCTGACCATCGTTTCGTCAATTTCCGACTCGCCATAACTCCATTTGTCGCAGTTTCTCACGCCGATGTTTTTATGAGCGAAGTCCGCGCTGACGAGTTCGTCATATGTGAAATTGGTGTAATTCACGTTCCATATTTGACAGGGATTGTCTCTTGCCTTCGGATTCTGGAATAAAAATAATGTCGCTCATGTAAAAATTGTAACAGAACACTGCTGCTGACTCGCCGTATTGTACACTCGGAAGAAGCGAAAGCCTTCTAAGGCGTGAACTGATTTACAGTTCAAACAGTAAACAATTTACAGTTCCGGGGTACTTAGAAGTTGTTTAGAAGTACAGAAAATTTATTATTTGACAATATTTGATGAGAACGAGTCATTCACTTGTCGCCAGTAGTGTCGAAGTACCACACACGCTACCGGAATTCACTACAAGGTGAATTGAGGTTGTAGTGGTGTTGTACCCGTTACTACAATAAATTACAAGTTAGACGGATGCTAATGAAGTCTATTGTGTTCTCTACGATGTGTAGGAGACGCAAGAGGACGTTCTTGCGAGCCTTGAGGTCGAATCGAATATTTGTAAATGTCAGGCTGTGCGAAGGGTAAATTCAGGTGTACCGCCGACAAGGTGCACCGAGTCGAGTGTTCCGGTCCTTCCTCTCTCGCGGAGGAAAATTCGAAGGAAAAACAACGCCCGGGAACAAAAAAAAAGAAAACTTAAATTGCTCCGGTGGCCTCGTTCCAAATTCAAATCAAAAGGAGGAAAATTCGAAATGATCGAGAGGAAAGGAGAGGACCCGGTGGTGCGGCTGGAGGACTCTGAAAAAGAAAAACTGGTGATTCTTACTGACGTGGGACAGAGGAGGTGTGTGACTGATGTTCCTCCAGAGATCGGGAGGAAGCCATTCGAGTCCTTCGGGAGGCGAACACCAGAAATTCACTTCGGGAGCCTGAAACGTCATGGCGTAGATGTGCCAGGTGCACGGCAAGTTGAACAGGGCAAGAAAGAAAGTCAGTTGAAGTTGCCATTTTCCGTAGTCTCCGATGATCCTCGAGACGACGTCTTCGCTGTCGGACTCCTCGCATTTTGTGCTTTCCCTGCAGGAGACAGACTCGCTGCCCCCTCGGTCCTTGGCAGCACTGGTAGACATCCTGTAAGAAAAGTTGACATTTCTAATTGACGGAGAGGACTAAAAATAGGTTTCGACCTGCAGATTTATTGATCCATCGTTAATAGATTTATTTATTTGATTCAAACCCTTACAAGGGGCACTACCACGTGACACAGCAACCTTCTTTAACTCTGCTTTATTTATAAATAATAAAAGTAATTAAATTAATAAATACATAACCCAAACAGAATGAATGAAATCTTTTGTAAGAAAAAACATATAAGTACTAATATGTAGTGGATTATATTAACTTACTGAGCGGCTACCGTACACCACTAATAACCGGACAGGTATAATTGACTGACAGGACAGCTGAAACTAAGAAATTCAAGAACTGCGAAGAAGTTTCGGAGCAACGGACGCAAGAAACAAATAGTACAAGGGTAGATACAGTAGATACAGATAATCGTACAAGGGTGATGGTAGATTTCTGCCAAGTCCTATGGAGTAAGTCAGGTAGTCTTTCAGGTGAGCACATTACACATTCCCCGTGATGCTCTGCAGTTAATGGGCGGATGTTTACGAATGTCAAGAACAACAACAACAACAACAACCGTAACACACAAGATTTGAGTTAATTCAAAAGTTTTATGGTTAGACAGAACCAGTGAATTTGACACGGTTGAGTTTGCGAATCGGTTTGATTAGTCACGATGTAAATATGTTTTGTCGCGAAATGGCGGTTCTCGTATTTACGTTCGTCACCGGTGACGGATTTATTAGTTGACTTTCATCGGAATCGACAGGAGTTTCTGGAAATCGTGCGACCCCTCACATCACCACGGTTGGTCGAAATTTGGCGTACCTCTTGCCCATGGTAGCACAAAATTTAAATTACTTTCACGACACGGCTGCGAGTAGCGTGTCAATGGTAGTCTTGCAGTGGTCAAGGACAACATACCTGGCCTAGCCGTGGCTAAATGGATGAGTTATAAATTAGTAAAGCTGCCATTACTACCCGTCAAAGTACGAAAATAGAAAGTCTAGGACAACGCAACGGCCGAATGTGCAGTACTGGGGTACCGAAGGCTTTGGTTCTGGACCCTCTAGGGAATTTTGACCCCCAAGCATTACCCTCCGGGGGATGTGTGGAACAAATGCGTGTAATTTTCACTGATTGATTGATGTTTTGATAAAGCTAACTTTTATGATGTTACTAAACGGTTGGGAGTTTCATTGGAACCGCAATTAATTCACAATAAAACCTTAAACGTGGCAGGTGGCAATTCAACTGATTAATTGCGTCCCAAAGGTGACTGTATTTATCACAGTACAGTAGTAAAGTATCTAACAGGATACTTTAATAACATTTAATAATAAGAATAAGAATAAGAAGAAGAACAATAGCAGAAAGGCGTAGACCATGAAGTTTGGTTCTCCCTTCTGTTATTTACTGTGTAAGTGACGTTGTAATGAGTCGTTCTGGTGTGTTACTTATGTAAACTACAAAAATTATCGAATTAAGCAAATAATAAAATACATCAGGCCCCACAACGTACAACACCTTTTTTGTTAATAAATGCACATTCTACTTATTCATTCAGACTGTATAATTAGTGCAGTAGAAAGTACACTTTGAATCAGTGTAACCACGGTACCGAATTAACAATTGCAGGGAAAATGACACACTTCGACTGTCGGGCATCTCAGACAAAATTGGTGTATTTCTTGTAATTGTCCCCCTCCGCAAAAATCGAATTGAGTCATTTGATCCCGGGGATAGATTTTACGATAGATCAAAATAGTTTTGACACGGATGTTGAAATTGACGGGATTGACGGTGACGGTACGCTGACTCAAGGTCCAATCAACCAGGTTCGACAGCTGTCGTTGAATGTGCCTAAGACGCGATTGTCAGAACTCTTGGAGATCGCGATTCGATCAGCAACCGATCGGTACCAGGGGTTGGTCGCGGGAATAAGAAAAGTGTAGTACCGTGATCGAGAAGTAAAAGTTTGACGAATAAGGTCGCAATTCACTTTCTATGGCAACAAGTGGATGAAGGGGGTTCACTTGCTACATGACATTAACATAAATCGCACACGGTTCTGGCAATGAAGCCACTCACTTCGGGTTGTGCCCCTGTTTGAGAGGTGAAAAAGGCCGTGAGTACCGAAACACTACTGCAATATAATATTTGTACAATACAACAACTCCAAGAGTAACTGCTCCGAACTATCGTCTTAGTGTTACACAACTTGAAAACTTTCACTAAGCATTGTAGTTTCATATACTCATACATAGGAAGCACTACTTTTTTCGACTGTCTACCTGATCGAAGGTCGGAGGAGTAGAACTTTAAAAAAAGGTTTCCCCTCTTCACACCTGTCAGGAACCGGTTACCAAACGCCGAGGATGTCTCTCGATAACCAAAAAAGTAGTGAAAGACTCTTTGTCCACTCCTGCCAGACTTCTCCTGACCCTGACTGACTGGGTCAGACTCTGTCATCCATCGTGTTCTCCACTGAACCAAATTATTTTACACGGACCCATGGGTCATCTGGTCATCTCTCTGATCTCATTTGGGGGAAATAGGGGGAGGGCGGCAAGAAATTGACCGGAACCGTTTCACTTCCTCAATACCTAACCTTTCCCGGTCGGACCTACCGAACCAGTCGAATATAAACGTGTGAAATGTAACAGGTTAGTGTATTGTAAATATCAGATTCATTGCCAACTACTTAGACAACTTGTCTCGAACTTATTTACCAAGTTGTTTTTTCCTTTAAACTTAATTACATTCTACATAATATGGCCCACATCTCATTTTCGGGAAAATACGCCGAAATAAACCACTGAATAAACCTCACACATCTTATTTATAAATATATAAATATGGTGTTGACGTATTACACTACCCACTACAAATTTAAATTCCTTTATCTTTGTCTTAACTTTCAATGTTCCTACCAAGCATCTAATTAATATGAATATAAGTTTGTTAGTTGAATGTTGTAGTGTCGTGGAAAGGTCGAGAGTCCTTAACGTGTTAAGAAAAGGTCCTGCCCGGTAGGTAACTACTCACCGTTAATTATCTAAAAATTTTTAACACGGTCAGCAGTGAGTTGTAGTGAAGAGTCCACGAGTGTTACCGATTCCTCTTGTATTGGAGCGCAATGATTACGTTTACTTATCATTAGGTAATAGTATTTGTAGTGATTATTAGAATTAGGGTCGGTGGCTGTCCGTTGACGTGACCAAAAGTCAGAAATTTCGGCAGTCTTCAATAATTAAAATTAGATCCGACACTGACGGCAAATCTAATCGAACCGGACTTTAGTTGGAATAATTCGATCGATCGATCGATCGATAGATCACAAACCGGCTGATCCTTGTGATGTAACAGAATTATTTTTGATTTATGATGAAGTACCTTTAGTGAAGCCCTGATATCCTATCAGAATCGTTTTTCGCCTTCTCAAAAGGTCTCCCTGGTGCTTTGGGTTAATCCATCGGCCTCCCCACCTACCACACACACACACACCCGTCTCGCCCCGTTTAATCTTTCCAATGGCACACTTAAGGAAGTTAATGTTCTTTCTTGATTTGGTGACGCTTCTTTCTCAGAAGTGATACGAAATTCAGGATTAGTCTCGCACTTTCGAAACTCGTCCTCCTCACCGACCGTCACTGGGACAAGATCAAGAGGTCCATTGTGACATTCCTCGAAGTGACACCCAGAAAACGAACCGACCCGTCTGCCCATACCGTCTTCTTATTGTACAGGGAAGATATAGGCAGGTGTAGGTGTAGGGGAGACCGACACACTCACTAGTGTCTTGCAGTATTAGAAATATCTTGGTAAAGACGGAGTGATAACAGATTATTTGTGTTATTTATTAACTGTTGATGATAACACGTCAAAATTAATTATTTAACTAGAATTTGTTCATTAATTGAGTTCCGCACGCCACTCTGTTTGTTTTCGTCTCCCCGTGGATGTGACGACCTGTTTGACAGGAGTTTGTACTCTTGTGCAACGGTACTATTTGTACCGACGACGGTTGTTTCACTCCAATGGTCCGGTTACGTGGAAGTGTTAAGATTCACTAGGGTGGGAAAAAACCACGGGAGAACTTGTTGTTTGTTCACGACCAACCCGAGCATATCTCCCTCGCACGGGCTACGAACAAACAGCACTTTGCCTCGGATTGTTCCGTTCGAACGCGTCTGCCGGCTCCTGCTCCTTAATCACCATAAATTAATTATTTAAATTAATCACGGTACACGAAATTGCATTAGTAAGCAACAATAGTTAATTGTTACCGTCAACCCGATCCCCGGGAACCGGAAGAAACCCCGAAAAAAAAAACGGAAAGTCGGAACAGAAAGTGAGAACATGCCTACGACCGGAAGTAACAATTACTATTTCTTCTAGTCGTTTCGAATCGATAATAGGAGAAATAGAAATTGAGCGATTGAATCAGCGAAACGATGGGGTCCGAACGAGAAGTCGAATTACCGGAAATGATTGAGAACACGACCCGCCACATTAATTAAACGTATTCCTCGACTTTTCATTTTCCTCTGTCCGAAGAAGAGTCCGACGTCTGCGGACGTGACCCACAGCAAATTCCTTTCGGGTCGAAACGACCGGAAGGAAACTTCTTCTCCCGTCGACAGCCCGGGACGACGAGAGTGAAAGTGGAAAAGGCGAGCTCACCGGTGAAAGGAACTCGCGAGCTGCCCTAACATCTCAGGTACGAACCTGAAATCGTTCAGGTTTTAGCAGAGCGCTTCCGTTTCGCGATTTCGATTTTTACAATGCGAAACTTCCTTTATCGATTATTATTAATCAATAAACATCGAATCGAAGAGATCGACTGAATGAGAACGGGGCCCCGAGACTGTCGAGTGCTTTTTTTTGTCACGAAGGTTTTTCTGCGACGGTTGAAACCTTGGAAACAATTTAAACGAAATCTTGCCGACACATTTCGCATTCAACGTATTCTTTGAAACATCCGAAACGTCAATTTCACTTAGAATTAAGGTACGTCGCCAAAGGTGCAAAGTCTCGAACCTGTAAACCGTAAAACTAAATGATAAGTTGAGAGATCGTGTGTTCCTGTTCCCATTGATCATATTTAACGGTTCATTGCGAGTACTCCTCGAATAACCTTCTCACGTACATAATTATTTATTTTTTTATAAATGAGAAGTTTATGTATATGTATATATATATATACAGGTTTTCTGTAATCCTACGGAACTGGCCACATTCAATAAGAACTACTTTTTAACGGACTTTCCAAACAAAATTAAAAACAATAATTTACAATATACATCGGTATTTAAATCTCAAATAATTATTAAGGTGTGCATCATAATTAATTTAATATTAAGTTATAAACGCACCATTGTAAAAAATCTATTTCCAAGTTCACTCCCGTAAAATCAAACTACCCTAAACACCGTGAAAACTTCGACCAGGGTTTACCTCTGGCAAGGAAGACTCAGCCAACTCTGCTATCACACACATTTAATAAGATTTTACACATCTGGTATATTGTAACAATTTAAAACTTTCCTCGTCACACCTGTCAAACTGTCAATCCGTCAATCCTTTCACACACTTCAGGTGGTTGTCGTGAAGTGTTGCGCATTTTATGTAACCGACGATAATTCGTGCAACACATTAAATCAATCGCACTAAACAACACGGCGACTTGTAATCCTAATCAACCGATCGATCCATTCGAATCAATCGATTTCTAATAGTAAAAAAAAAAATAAAAAAATAAAAATTCGCCAAAAAGTTTTCGGTCAACCTGGCAGTGTCACTGGACTTTTTTTTGTTTAAATTCAGTCGGCGTCGTCGGTACTCGTCACGTCCTCATGGGTACTTACGAAATTGCCAAGGAGGTGATGGATTCCTTTTTGAACGACAAAAAAAAGAACGATCCAGAAACGGAGCTTTTGCAAAATCAATAAATAAATAAATAAATAAATAAATAAAAACCGTTCTTGTTCTAACTCAAATGAATGCACTTGAAGCACTGATCGGTTATCTGACTCGTCTAGTAGCTGGTTGCCTATTCGGGTACCCAATTGACGGACCGTTCAGTCGCCACTAATGTTTAGCTAATGGTAAACGACGACAATTCACACGTCCACCCCTGTTATCAACTCTCGTTCCATCCCAGTCAGACCAGAGTTATCAACAACGTGTCCTACAACGTTCCCGAATCACTATTATTCAAAACAAGTGGTGGTAGCACCAGTGGTGGTGGTCGTCGTCGTCGTCGTCGTCGTACAAAATTATTTGCACACCTTCGGGGCACTCGGACATCTTGAAAATTCTTACATTGGAGTGTCTCTTGTTCGAAGCAAAAAACAAATTTGTTCGGGTCTTCGGGTTCAAAGTTCAAAAACTCAGGTCCCGCCACCGCCTTACATTTCCCGTCTGGTGGTCACCGCACGCTGCTGTTGCACTCCTCCTTTCCCAACACAAGTCGACAAAAGAAGATGTTCGAAGACACGCAAAAGCAACGGGAACTCGACGACCGCGCTCGATTGTCCGGCAACTAAATTGTCACAGTTGGCCGTCGCCTGGATTCATAACAGCCTTTAATTTGCTTTCATTAGATTTTATTAAGTACCTGTTTATTCGGTACTAATTTCGTCATTATCTAAATGGCAGTGTATCCCGGGCCGACGAAATGGAAAAGAACCGAAGAGCGGGAGTCTCGCGGTCGTTGCGTAGGAATTTCCTTCTCCCTTTCCGGCGGACAAGGCCTCGCGAAGGAGAAAAACATTTTGGCACAAGCCCCCCCCCCTCCGGGATCCAGGTGGAAAACCCCCCCGGCTCGAAATTTCGGGTGAGAAATCATTCGAAAAAGAAAACGTTCGATACGAAAGAGAAAAAAACCTTCAAAACTGGGAAAAACGCGCAAAATCCTCCGGGGCACTTTTCCCAATTAAATTGCACTCGAAACGCTCCCTTGAACTCTTTAAAGTTGGACATTGCAAAAGTAAGAGACGGATCTCTCTCTCTCTCTCTCCTCGTGTGTTTGTGTGTACGCCAAAGTCATTCTGAACTCAAATTACACATTTCTGGCAATCCGTTGGACAACAATCGGTGACGGGTAATAGCCAGGTAACCGATGCAATGAGTTTAAATTGGCGAGTACGTGGTCGAACCGACGAATCCGATGATTTGACAAAAAGGGAAAGGAAAACTTGAGGCCGACGAAGAACTCCAACTCCAAGAAAAACGAAGAAAAACTCGAGGGACGATCGGTGAAAGGGATGGGATGGGTTAAAGTTCGTGTTGAGCACCAAGTCGACCACTCTCTTCGCCGATCTTCCTGATCGATCTCTGGGCATTGCATAAGAAAGTCTGAGCTCCGCTAATTACTCCACTAATTAAGTGCCTGAGGTCGGAGGGAGAGTGAGAAGATCTCTTTTTTTTTCGCCTTTTTTTTTGCTGGGCTTTTCTAGACCTCGCAGACTTCACTCCGAGAAAGATTTATGGGGAAAAGTGAGTGAACAGCAGAAGAAATCGAGTGTCTCCGGAGACAAAGTACTCGTCACCTCTGAACTTGTAGGAAATAAATCTGCCGAGAACTGAAAACCGTGAGACACGTCTTTCCCAACTACGAAATTATGTGTGTCTCTGTAGGTGCGTGCGTGTCCGTGTCGTGTAAAACATAAATTTAGAATGAATCGTAGAAAAGACAGCAGTTGCACACCGTTGCATTTTGATTGAGACCGAATGATGAGTCGATATGGATTGATTGGTGTCCCCGAGTGAGAGATTTCAACCGATGATCTACGTGTAGATGACGATCCGATGAGATACATAACTTCAGAGTAAATGTCTGGAACTTTTCACGTGGCGCAACAGCTTTTGAAATGAATAAAATTCAACCATCACAGAGCTGTCGGATGTTGCCCTAAACATTTACTCCTGCTCTCTTATTAAAATACTTATTTCCTCCCTCTCCGGATGAAAATACATAACAATTTTATTTAGTACCCGCGTGCGTGTGTGCGTGTGTGTGTGTGTGTTGTATGTATCACATGAAACGAGTAGTAGAAGACATTGCCCTGAAAAACTGGCAGTTGACTCAAATCCACGGTACGAGTTCCACTTGCCAAGGTTTTCCCACAGAACTTTAAATTTTTTTTTCGGTCTTCAAGGACCGGGTTACAACTCGTACGAGTAGTGCGCTTGTAGTGTTCGAATTACATAATTTGAAATGAATCGCCGGAAATGATTTAGAGTGGGATTTCCACTCGTTGGAATGTCAAAAATGGAAGAAAACAAATAAAACGCTCGACTTTATTTGCCATCTAAATTTGCACGTCGAAAATTTTTATTTTTTAATTTTTCTAAACGAGAGAGAGAGAGAATTTGACTGTTTTGACAAATCGAAAATGTAAACTTGTACTCCCATTTTGTGAACAACAAAAAGATCTGTACGACTGAACAAATACGAGTTTTACGAGCCATAAAACAAAGTTCTTCAGAGAAACTTCCACTTCTACCCTTCCTAGAAGAAACTCTGGCTAATGTAAGTGACTAATATTTGTACTGGAATTTGTACCTAACTTATAATAAGAAATATTACAAATCTTTTGAAAAAATATAATCATCAGTACGCTAATACAAAGTCTACCAGAACTTAAAGTAACGTTTCTCTAACGTTTGACTACACCAATTGTTTAGTCGAGCAGAACACCCTCGGGATGTCCCACCACGGGGTGGGTTACGTAGAACAGTAATACCGACGCTTACTGTTGTTGTAAAGTAAAGCTGAAACTATAAACCAACGCTATTTATTGTTGTACTTCGACGTACAACAATAAAAGTACATTAAACATGTCGTAGCCGATTACAATACGAGCCGCTGAAATGAATTTCGAACTATTACACTTCGTGCCTATCCAAAACTATTATGTTCGACACTTTTTTTTACGCTTTCCCTTTTAAATGGCTTGAAATTTTAGTTAGACTGTAGTTCCCATAACGGGTTATGTAAAGATCAAGATTACGAGGTCTGCCAATTTGGAAAACCTGGCCACGAATTCTGTGCAAAAATAATTAGTTTCATCCTGCCTCGGAGCCATTTCATTTTCTCCGAGTACTCATCGCCCGAAAGTAAGTTTTCTTAAATGTTTGCTGACACCTTCTGACCCACCTTTGTTTGGTCACCGCAAGTAACGCGGTTGTTTTGCAGGCACCGACGGCTGCAGTGTAAGTGCAAGTGCCAGTGGTTGAGTAACAAGTTAATGGAAAAACTATTATTTATTATTGGTTACGATTTGACTTCCGTTGGTTTCAGACTTTTAACTTGTTATGTAGGTAGTACCCGAGCACCCGTGTAGCCCAGCGAGTACCCTTGAGCAAGACATCAGCCTTTCTCACCTTTGGGGTTTGCAATTGCACTTGGGTCTGTCAAGACACTTGACGGATAGTTTTCGAAATTAATAAATAATGAAAGTGTATTGAATCTCCGATTCGACTTCAGAGAGATTGATACTAGAAAAGTCATCAAGCAAGGTCGTCAACTTGCCATTGTCCCGTAATAGGGCCAAGGCCCCATTTGGATGTGTCGAATTTTGCATCTGACCGGAAGGAAAGGTCGCTGTTTACCCGCTCAAACGCCTCCGGTCGAATGAGTCAACCCGAGGAAAGCATCTCGGTCAGGTACCGAGTCAGGTACCTCTCCCGATAGAAAGACACCACCCAAGCCGAATTGAACCCTCCACTACCCGTCGACGGTCGTCGGGTGGGTCATTTAAATTTCGTAATAGTCTGCGATGGTTCCCAGGTGTGGAGGTACTACCCAGTCTATCATTCTCGCCTGTTCCTCATTGATGGATGCCGAATATTTCGCAACATTTGCGACTGAGTACTTACTTGACGTGGGAAGTTGCAATTCCCTCCTCCGGTCTTTGTGTGCACAACGAATGAAAGGGAGACAAACCTGTTTGGTTAACACAAGGTATTAGAAATTAGAATGTATGCTTTGGGTGATACCAAACCTGAAGACGAACCTCAAATCAAACCACCTAAGTACTAATGTTTGAATTGTATGGATCGTTCTACGCTGCTCTAACATATATTTTCGTAATAATACGGTAACTCAGTCCCAGGCTGACACACCGGTCAAGCATTGAGCCGAAGGAAAGTTTTAGTGATTTATTTATTTATTAAAAAAGCTAAATATCTTAATTAGAAGAATAAGTTGTTGAACTTTCCTTCAAAATTACAGGCTCGCGGACGCTTCCCAACGGTGGCTGTAAATTAACAACTTGTAATGTTCACCTTGTGCAGAGTTCGTTGCTTTCTCGAACGAGGCGTGGTGTACCACAAACGTCTGAATGACGACAAGAAAATCGGACGAGAGCGCGAGAGTCCAAAGACCCCCGGACACACCCCGGAAAGGAGGCATAACTTCCCGGGGTGAGAAAGTCCCGACCCCGAAGATGAAAATTCAATGGGCCCAAAATTCGGGGTGAATTTACTCCCACCCGAAATTCGACTTGTGTGTGGGGCCCGGCGCGGTTTTGTAATTTATGTGACAACTTAAACATAACTCTCCCTTTCGCATGCTCACTGCGTTTAATCGCAATATCAGTGCGAGTTACTTTTCCATTCTCTCCAGTGTTTCCAGTCACTCTGGAAGAACGCGAAAACCAGTCGGGCGGTTAGACCAGAAGCGGTTGGGGTTAATCTGAGGTCAGGTGCATCAGACGAGACTTTTATGCTACCTGACTATGTCGGCCCTGGGGTGAGGCACACAGACACACACACACACACACACACACACACAACGAGAACATAAAAAGTAAATTTCCTTTATAAGGATAATAATTTAATTAATAGATGCAGTGACACTCAAGGTATTACTTTACTATAAAAGGAAGTCAAAAGGTAAGAAAATAAAGTTACTCCATCTGGTAACTGCGACCGGTCTTAGTCACCCGCCACTGTTGTCCCACTTGCTGACCACTCCAGGTACGTGGAACGGTGAGGAATCGACCACTCTTTGTATTATATATAAAATTACTATGCGTGGCACTTCTCAACTCACCCAACACGGCACTCAGACAACTTGACAAAAGCCCCGGGTTCTCGGGTCGAAAGACAAGTTTGAGGACTTCGGAGGTGAGCTCCACATTAAAGGACTTTGCAGGTACGTGAAAGTCTTTCACCTGAGGACAATGACGGGGACGATGACTTAAGAACGTTTCTATAAAGTCGGCGGAGAAGTGAAACCATCCGTCCAATCATCACCTGACGAAAGTGAAATTATTTTCACTTTTTTCATAACGCCCGTATTTAACTTTCCGGCTAGTACCTGCTCGGGTTCAGGTTCACCCGTCGCCATATCAACAAATGTATATTTCTTTCATTCTATCTATATATGTTTTTTGTATTTGCCGGCCGCGGTTTTTGACGTTCGCAGGGACAGAAGAGGTAAAAGAGGAAAGAAGTTTCTCTTCGACATTCAGGTGCGCGGGTTTAGCGTCTCCGGTTCCTTTTCTGTTTTCGGACATCTTTGTTTTGATTCTCTTTTTTTTAATTGTTAATGGACGGTGATTGCGTCGGAAGAGATAGAAAATGAAAGGATTTTAAAAGGTAGGATGAGTATAATTTTAAGAGCGGGCACTTTTTGTAGTGAAAATTGTTGTTGATGCCTCTCGCGAGTGCCTCGGCTAAGTGGAGCGAAGTGGTTGGCTATAGGAAACTACTTTTCAGGTTGCAAAAGTAGAGAAATTTAAGGGTTACTCGATAACAATCCGGGTCAGGCCATTGTTACGGCTAAAAAAAACTACTTAACTAAATTCCAACTAGTTCCGCATGTACCGGACACTCCCCTGGACGACCTAACAGTAGTGTTGTGGTGCAGTTCGTTAAGTCTTTCGCTCGAATGTCTTTTCCTTCTCAGGTGTACAATGAAGACGAAAGACTCGAACATTGTGTCTCACCTCATCGGTGATTTCGGCAAATGGCAGGCCATCATCAGTCTTCTTCTCTCGCTCCTGAAACTGCCGATCGGATGGTTTCAACTCAGCATTGTATTCCTTGCGCCCATCACCGATTTCTGGTGTGCCACGCCTAAGACAAGTGACTGGTCCTGGTCGGACGACACTACCCCCATGAACCGGACCAACTACACCCTCAACAGTTGCGACGCTGAATGTTCCGAATATGTATTCAACACGACCGTCTTCAAAACGACAATAATTTCAGAGGTAACATAAAACTACTTCCAGTGATCCTTTTTTTTTATTTTCGCTTACCAAACGTCAACCTTTCAGTGGCTTCTGATTTGCGACAAAGAACAACTAGCAAATGTCGTGCAAATGAGTTTTATGTTTGGCGTCCTTATAGGAAACGTAATGTTTGGCATCGCATCCGACAGGTACGCTACCTGCTATACATCACAAATTCCCGCTTTCCGTGACACTTCGAACACTAAGTTCCTCCTGACTTCTTTTCAGATTTGGAAGGAAGAATCCTCTGGTGGTCGCCATTGCCGTTCAGAGCATCACTAGCTTGCTGACGGCCTTCGTGCCGTGGTTTCTAGGTTTTCTACTGTTGAGGTTCCTCTTGGCCATTGCCACCGGAGGAATCATGGTCACCAGTTTTGTTTTGTGTAAGTTTCGACGATGGCGATCATTCCACCAAAATCAAACCCTTCCTGGTAATTCTTTTTCGTCTGTTTAAAGGCGTCGAAATGGTCGGAGGAAAATGGAGAACTTCCATTCCAATTCTGTACCAGATTCCTTTCGGTCTTGCCAATTCAATAATGGCCATCATGGCATATTTCCTACGAGACTGGAGAAACCTGACGTTCACCATGTCGGTGATTTCGCTGAGCTTTCTGTCTTACTGGTGGTAAGTTTCCTCAACTTTCTTTTTCACTACCAGTGTAAACAAAAACATTGGGGAACTCCCTTTCTACTTGGGTAGAACGTCCTCCTTACTCTCTGACTGCACCGCTCGAATAATTTACACAAGACGTCAGCGAGTCACTTTTTATTTGCTCGGTTAATAAATTATACTGTAATAAGTTATACGACCGGATAAATAAATAATACGTTTTCTAATATCGAAAGTCGGGATGGCTACCGTCGATGGAGGTCATGGTCCTAAACCTTCACTGCCAGCAAATTCTTTGATGAATGTTGTTAACTGCATGTGATATTTAATTTCAACTGCCCTGGGGGAGGATTTCAGTAGGGTTGGTTACCTTAAAAGTTTCATTAAAACTATTCCTTATTTTAGACTATAAAATCGAATTTGATGAAGTAGTTTAGGTGGAGGACAAAAAGGGGACATTAACGGCCACGTTTACCTGAAATGATTTTTTGTTTCGGGGATTTTAACTTCTAGAGAAAGCCGTTAACTCCTAAATATCAGGTTTTCTTCGTACTCGAGTCTAGCGATCGGTAAATAAAACACGGTAACGGCGTTACTTTTCTCACATGAGTCTCACGTGGACGTGTTGCAGGATGATTCCAGAATCACCAAGATGGCTGCTCGCGATGGGTGAAAACGACAGAGCGGCGCAAATCCTGTCGAAAGCCGCGAAAACGAACGGGTCCAAGTCGAAAGATTTCGCCAGCATCCTCACCTCGCTGAATGACACGACACTCGCCAAGAAGGAGCCTCCCTCTAAGTCACCACCCTTCTTCCGATTGTTTCGCACCCCCAGACTGAGAAGAACGACCCTGACGCTTTTCTTCAACTGGTTTGTCGCGGGTCTGAGCGTCTTCGGATTTTCCCAGTACATCAGCTTCATCGGGAAGAACGAGGACATCTTCGTTCACTTCACCATCGGCGGATTGGTCACCATTCCCGGCACCCTGCTCTGCATCTTCTTCGTCAAACGATTCGGTCGCAAGAGGACCATCATCGTCTCGGGTCTCACCTACGGACTGACTTGCATCCTGGTGACTGCTTTTCCTTCCGGTGCCTATGCCCACGACTGGCCCAAGATCCTCTTCGCCGCCATTTCTCTCACCTCCATGTCCGTCGCGTTTCCGGCTCTCTACCTGTACGCCGGAGAACTTCTTCCGACGGTCGCCCGCAACGGCGGCCTTGGTGTTTCTTCCATGTTCGCAAGAATCGGGTCGATGACGGCTCCTTTCGTTCTCTCTGCTGTGAGTCCGAGACACCCGACCGCCAATTACCGATTTATTTCTGCGTTTTCACTTACATGCGGTCTCGATTTCTTTTTCAGAGAAACTCCAACGAGCACGCTCCACTATTTATTCTCGGCGGACTACCCATTATCGCGGTGCTCTTGCTCATTCCCCTGCCCGAGACGAAGGAACGAACACTGCCAGATACGTTCGAGGAAGGTGAAAACTTCGGAAGGTGAGTTCACAAGACACAACGTCGGTTGCATGTCTGGGATACTAAAATCATTTCTTTCCGCCAGGAACATAACGCAGGTCAGCGTCGTAGAAGAAGTCAAAAACAACATTTGAACCTGACTCGACGGTTTCTCAAGGTGACGACAAAGTTTATTAACTTTAAATAACACTCGTGAAAAACCAATTAATAATTTATTGATGTTTGTGAGTGACGGTTCATCGCGTGAAAGACAAAAACAATTTTTGTGAGCAGTGAACGTGCAATTTATTTCACCTCCACCATTTTTTGTATTGTAAATTAAATATTATTAATAAAGAAGTTATACCACAAGATGATTGGTAAACACGCTTATTACCTCGTTCCGATAATTGAGAATACATTGACGATTTATTGATTTGGGGTGATTACGTCACTTCCCAATTGATCAAATAGTTTCCAAGAAAGTTCTCTTTCGATTACAATGTTAGCTTTCTAAACTATCAGATTAACTGCAGGGAAGCAAACGTCACGGCGACAAGCGTCAACAAGCAAAGTTTGCCTGCGATTAAGTTCAAGTTCTTGTAGCTGAACTTAAACGACTTAAATCTCCCGTTACATATTTTATTTATTGATAAGACAAGATGTGTTCTATTAGATTAGAAACAGGAAAAAGAGTCCACTTGGTCGCGACAGTGAGAACTTTGAACGGACGGCAGACAAATGAAAATAAATCGGTGCGAGAAATCAGTTTTTTTTTCAAGGAACGTTTGGAAAATTTGTTTTAAATGGCGGACAAATATTTAGTTAATTCCGCGGATGACTGCGTCGTAGATTGCCTCTACGGATTTTCTAAAATCAATCCGAATCTTTTTGTTGACCTGCGGAACAGAGTCGTGTTCGATTCGGTGAGTAACAGAAACATTTCGTTTTGTTGACCGTCGAAAGGCCAACAGACGACAGCAATTGTTCAAGATGGCGACTGACTGCCCGTCCGACTGCAGAGCCTTCCTTCCTTTCATCTACGAAATTCGTTCTTTCAATCTGCCCCCGTTGCTTAATCAAATTGAGTCCTTTGTCATTTTGAAAAGAACAAATTATAATACCGAGAAATCCATTCACGACTCGTTCACTGCGGTCTTTGTTAAAAGGAGACACCCGACAGACTGTTGTGCAAAATTTAATTTGCTGTCTGCCACCCTTTATTCGACCGCCTTCGTGGTTCCTTCGTGAACATTGAAATTTTCCTGACCTAGCAATTCGTACACGAAACATCTCCACATTCTCACCGTTCAAGTACCCATACCTGTCTTATCACCCCGAAGGAGAGACAAGTACAAGCGACAGCCAAACCTCTGACTTTAACGTCTTTAACTTAAGCTCTAGACGTTTGGTAAGTCAAATTCAACTAATGTAATATTTAATACACGAATTGTACAAAAATGATGAACACAAATTTACACCAAGGCAAGTAAATAAACCAAAACATAAACTTCCACCACAGAAACCTGACGGGCAAGAACTTGATGACGTCACACATCTGTCAAACTACCGTGTAACTACCTGCGTCCTGAAAAAATTAAATTAATTCGCAGTAAATACAAATAAAAATTAATTTAATACCACAATGTCGGATAGAGAGGTGTTCATCACATGATTGATCGGTGAATAAGCAATTGTTAACGGATAATACGTAAGAGAATTACGTTTTTAGGCTTTCCCAATTAATCCGGTCTGTATTTTTTCAACAACTTTTACTCCGCTTCGGGTCAAAACCAATTTTTTTTGATCTAACGAAAGGCTTTTCCAATGGCAATTAAATTGAAATTATGTATTCGTAAATAGCACCGTTCTCTCTCATTCGAGTAATTAATTAATTCAATAAAATCACGTAAACGCAGCGATTTGAACGGGAGAAAGAAAAGGACGATGGCGGCAAAAGCAATGTGAAACGTTTAAATTCACGCGAATTTTAAGAGGAACGAACGTGACCCGAGGAACGAAATTAAATACCGTAAATTAATAACTTATGTACATAATAAAAGCGCATGAGGAAAGTGCTGCGATTGCCTTTCATTGCGACCGCCATCTTGACCGGCAATATATTTTCATAACTCGTGGCGCACTTTATTTCGACGATAAATAAAATTTTCTATGAATATTAAACGAATATTAATGTATGAATAATTTAATATATTTAATTATTATTTGATCAAAAAGAAATGTCAGTTTGATTCCAAACACTTCGCGGCCTTAAACGCAAGAGAATGTGTTCGGAACAGTATTATGGTACTGGTAGGGAATGGTTAACTCGATTGTATGCCATTCATTCGTTATGATATTATTATTTTAAATTATTTTGTTGTTGTATAAAATGACAATTTCATTATGTTGGCTTCTGTTATTTAAATAATCTCACTCCAACCTGATTTCTTTCGTTAACATTCTATTTTCATTTTAGAACTCTGCAAACGGAAATGAAGTGGCTGTGGTAACAGGTGGAGGTTCCGGGCACGAACCGTTTCCCACAGGTAACACACCACTCAACATTTTAAGTATTCTTACATAAATGTACATAACATTAATATAAAATCAATTTATGTATTTCAGGGTATGTCGGGGAAGGAATGTTAACCGCATCCGTTTCCGGTGGAGTGTTTTCATCTCCTCCATCAAAATCCATATTTAATGCCATACGTTTGGTTTCGTCCAAAGCCAAAGAAATACTTTTGATTGTGCCAAATTACACCGGTGACGTTTTAAATTTTGGACTTGCTGCTGAAATGGCCGCAGCCGAAGGAATCGATGTGAGTTGAGTGCCACGGCTCACTCGACGAGGTTCCAGTTCGGTGACTACCACTTTAATGGTTGTAGCAGTGTGTTCACCCCAAAGTTTCAATTCATTTTCACATGGAAAATGCAAAAACTGGTTTTTCCAACACAAAATAAAGGACCCCCGGGCCATCGAGCCAACCGTCCTCGAAGTTCATTTTTCCTTCTTTCTTTCTTCTGGTTTATTAGGTTCTGAAACGTCCAACTTAATGCGAACGCGTATATTTCATTTTCGGACTTTCGCCCGAGCTTACTTCTCTGCCATGTATCCAATAAATTAAATTCGAGTTGACACTGACATTGGCCGAAGGCCATAGGCCTCGACCAGTGGACACAACAGTTCCAAAACAACGTGGTCAGTTTGGTTTCATCGACTGCGGAAATCAAAGGTTACGGCCGATTTAGACATCCTGACGAAAAGGTCATTTAATTTGAACCAGTTCCCTTCCTATACCGATTTATTATACATCACATGGCATATCCTACAACGTCTCACAAGGACGTGGTCATGCGTTTGACGCATGCACTGGTTTTATTTTCAGGTCGAGTCTGTCGTTATTGGCGAAGACATCGCTCAAGAGACGCAAGGCATTGTGACGAAAGCCGGAAGAAGAGGTACCTGCGCCCTAGTTCTGGCCGTAAAATTGGCCGGGTACCTCTCGCACAAAAGAAAAAACGCGAAGGAAACGAAAAGTTTGATTTCGTCCATGATGCAGTCGACAGCAACTCTGGGACTGTGTGTGTCAGCGTGCACCAAACCCGGCACGGGTGTTCTTTTTCACCTGGGAAATGATGAAATCGAGTTGGGAGTCGGCGTCCACGGGGAGGCAGGTGTCAAAAGAATGAAACTTTTGTCAGCAAAAGAAGCCGTACATGAACTTGTGTCCCATTTGACAGGGTACTTGTCGCTGAGAGAAAACGATGAAGTCGTTGTAGTTTTGAATAATTTAGGGTCTCTCACTCGGATCGAGGAGTACTTGCTCGCTGGTGAAACCGAAAAACAATTGACAGAGAGAAAAATTAAAATCCTCAGGTTTTACGTCGGTTCTTTTTTCTCGTCTTTAAACATGACAGGCGTTCAGATTTGTTTGTCTAAAATAAATGACGACACGAAAGACGTGATATTGAATGGTTTGGATCATCCAACAAGGGCACCCGCGTGGGTACACAAAAACGTGTCGATGACTGCACCTGATTCCGTGGTGGAAATAACCAAACAACCTGAAACTCAAGCACACGTTGGGAAACTACCAAAAGTACCAGAAAAAGTTGAGATTTTTCTTGTGGCGGCTGTAACGAATTTGTCACGCTGCCTACTTGATGCAGAAGTACTTTTGAACCAGTTGGACAGCACATGTGGTGATGGTGATTGTGGAAGTACATTCAAGTGCTTAGCAAACGCCATTTTGTCAAAAAACAGAGAGAAAACATTGACATTTTCACATCCTCCCACATTGTTCTCCCAGCTGAGTTCAATCGTTCAGGAAGCAGCCGGAGGTACCACTGGTGCTCTTTACGGATTGTTCCTCAGGGGTGTCAGCAGTCACTTAAAAACGTTCACCGAGTTCACGGATTCGACGGTCGTGGCCGCCAGCTGGAGAGCCGGTGTAGACACAATAAAAAAATACAGCACAGCACGACTGGGAGACAGGACAATGGTAAGTTCCCGCTCGCTTGGTACCTGTTTGTTTGAGAATCCAACACCGACAGAAATTCTTCTTCACAGCTCGACTCCCTCGAAGTGGGTTCCATAGTTTTCAACGCGAAACTCCGACATTCCCCTGGACATACCCTGGAAGCTTTCAGAGCCGCCGTGGAGGCATCGAAGGACGCATGTGAGAAGACAAAAGACATGCCAGCCAGGTTCGTTCGCACAGAAAGACCCACTCCGTGAATGAATGAGGGTCCAACTCAGGTGACGATGCCTATGGTCACGCAGGACCCTGTACCTGTCCGAAGGTGCCCAAAAATAATCGTAGATTTGTTCATTTTCAGTGCCGGGAGAGCAAGTTATGCCGATCCTTCGAAACTAAATCAAGTTGACGCAGGTGCTCGTGCAGTCACCGTTTGGCTTTCGGCCATATTGAAAACGGCTGAGGAAACCTTCTACCGAAGGTAATTGATTCAACTCTAATCACTTATCAACGGTCAGGCATTGAGAATACCTCGAAGCGAGTTGTAACAGAGACTTTTAACTTTCTTCGATATTACTTTACCGAATATCGAGTTAACTTTTTCATTATTTGTCGTCTACCTGCTGCACCTGGGAGTCCCAAGGTTCCACATAAAAAATATCGGACTCTTAAAAAAATTAAATTACTCAATTTCTCGTGGCATTTTTATATATTGTTTTAAGTTCCTTTCCATCTAATAAATAAACTATAATCTAAAATTTTATTGGTGCCTTATTAATGTTTCGCTGTCGGATTTAACGGCCCTTTCAAACGTGCAGGAATTTTAGTAGTGAGTCTCCAGGTATCACATCGTATCCGCAGGTCATCTCTGGTCTTATTCATGGTAGAATAAAGTGAATTCTTCTTCGGGGGCACCACCCGCGAATTTATTTCTCTGACTCCGCACGAAAGCAATCAATTTCTCGATGAACAGAACGAAAACTCCGAAAAGAGTTCCGACAGCGAAAAGGCATATTATCGGACTGATGTCAGACACTGTCGCTTCCACCCACTGCGTCGGTATGACAGGAATCGGAGGTGGCCAGCTGTGGCGAAACATTCGCTGGATAACGCCCTGATGTTTCAATCTGTTCATGCTGAAACGAGTCAAGGTACACTTCTGAAAAGGACGCGAATGCCTGGACGGTGAAAGAATGAACCTGAACGCCTGGCGAGACCACTCACTGAATGCTGAACAGTTTCCTGTAGGGAGTGTTCTTTCTGAATCCGAAGGCCACGTACTCCTTAAAAAGAGACCGGTCGAGGGGCACTATCTTTTCCCGGCAGTAAGTCGTCATGTTTTGCATGAGATTTAATACGTTCGGAAGGTCGTATATAAAAATCAAAAATTTATCCTCGCATATTCTTTGGAGTCCTTCAGCAGCCGATAGATGAAGCTTAAAATTCGACTCCATGATCCGTTCCTTGAGTGTATTCGGACTGGTCCAAACGAAATCCGTCAATGTCTGAAAATAATTCGAAATTAGGTTCGCGTCGGGATGAGTTACAGGTGGAGAAGAGAATGGAGGACACGTACCTCGAGTGATTTTTGAAAATTCAAATCGTACGGGAAAGCAATCTCGTAGGTTCGATTGTTGAACAGTTCGCTCAAACTGTTGAAGTGCGATTTTGGCTGTGGCACCGTCAGGAGAGAAAACAACGCCGCCGAGAAAGCAGACGAAACGACCAAAGCCGTGACGTAAATCGAAAGGAAAATAAGACGACAGGAGTAGGATTTTGGCATTACGTCCGAACCTGCAGGACACACGCGTTGTGAGGGTCACGCCTGGTCAAGGGGTACACCCAAGTACTCGAGCCTGGCACGGTACCTTGCATGCAGACAGCTCTGAAAACGGTCAATGTCGACTCTGAGAGTGTGAACCTGAAGTGCATGGCCTCTCTTTCGGAGGTACCCGCACACCAAGCTATCCTGTAGAAAATGGCCAACGTTAACGAAGACATCATCATCCAGATGAGGTTGATGATCCAGGTTCCCGTGCTGAAGGGTTTCAGGTAACTGTCCCAGTCGAGTTCTCCCTCTCGGCGGTGGCCAAAAGCGAAAAAACTGGAAAAGGAAAAGTGTCAGTTTGCACCATCGAGGTGTGTCTACGTGTGCATGCCGGGGCTGATGTTTGAAAACAAAGTTTCTGGTGTCTCACTCGGCCTCGAGTATCGGCTGACTAAAGTCCATGTACTGTGAATTCCTAGACCCGTAGGCAATTCTAGTCACAGCGAAATCTGCCTCTCTTTTTCTCAGGGTTCTTCTCGGATCTTTGTCGAACAGTCCCTCGGGAAATTCCGTTCTGATGCCCGCCGGAAATCACATGGAAGAAAAAACAAAAAAAATTGACCTGTGGGAAAGCAAGCGGATCGCGTGATAATTTTGACTTTGCGTAACGTTACGAGGCCCGTAAATGTGATGTGATCGCTTCTTTGTTCAGGTGAAATCCATCAAAATCCCATTCAACTCGTGAATTATTTAACGAATCAACCAAATTACTCCTTCTGTGTGTCCGAATTGTCATGAATCGTCAACTTAAATAAGGCCTTTCCAGGAAAAATAATTCAATGGATCAGAAGGCATTAGATGGACATGTCGCGTCACACGCGGGACACCACGTCCTTTGCCTCCCTGGAACTTACTTTGGACTTTATTACTCACTTAAAATTCAAACATCTCTGGAGTTCCATCCAAATTAAGAAGAAATAACCGGAAAACACCGGTCTTCCGGACACGCTCCTCTTTATATCCACGAAAGGAGGATTCTGAAATGTTTAATTGTTTTTTTTTTTGTAAATTTTGTCACTGCGCCCGACAGGTGTGACCGGATGGGACTATGGGGAAAGCTCACCTTATTTATTAAAGCAACGAAGGAATGGCCCTTTAGATTGTCCCTCCTGAGAAACAAGGGAGTGTTATTTACTTCAAGACCTTTCTCTGGGGTCCACGTTCCCAAATCAAACGTTTCCAACTTGGAATTTTTCGCCACGTTGTACATCTCCACGATGGAAAAGACATCGTCGGCGTGATGTTGGACATATAAGAATTGACAATCGAAGGGAATGTAAATATCTCGAAATTCGTTCCAGTAGAAACGTCTTTTAGAAAATAGAACCCATATGACGAGAGAATTCAGATGTTCCCTCTGTGAAAGCTGGAACAAAGGACGACGGAGAAGTTCAACTCTTCCGACCGTATTAAAGCCAAGGTGATGGATGTGGACATTTATTTTTAATAATTATCGATGTAAGCTATGTATATTTTTCGTACTTACTGCAATCCACGTAAAATTGAATCAAATACTCAGGAGAGGAAATTTAAGATTACAAAAGGCAACCTCTACGAGGAGATGCGTACCTTTTGAAGTGCCCACAATGTCTCGTTGTTCATTTTCAACACGACGAGTGTTCTTCCTCCGTATTTTACAAAATGCTGTCTTTGATTAATTAAATCGACTATTTCGAAATAACTGAGAGCCGCAGAGAAAATGCCATGCATGGCCGGATAAGTTTTTCTATAAATTAATTGGTAAATCCCTTTGTCTTCTCCCTTCTCGAAAATGCAAAAGAAAGCTGTGAGATGTTTCGCCAACGAGAAGATGAACTCAACCTCGTAAGTCGTGTACTCGTGGCCGACAATCGAACAAGTCACTAGCAACAGCAGTAAAATCCTCTTCATCTCTCATCGACTTGTCGGGCAATGCCTGTACGGTTGGTTGTACTAAAAGTATAGAGCGTTTAAAATTTTTCCGCAGTTTAGTCGACAGAAGAGAGAACTGTAATAATTAATTTAACAAGTTAAACGTTTAATTCCGTAGTGTACACCGTCAGAACGTTCTCTTTGTAACGCAGAGTGTGAAGTCTGTCGTTCACGGGGGTTCGCTCCCAACTAAATTGCCGAAACTCCCTCTCTCTTTTGATCGTCGTTATATGTTATTTGCTCTACTTTTCCCTGTTTTTATTCCACAACGAGACCTCAATTACGTGAAACTGTCTGTAAATACTCGGCTGTGTATGGATATTCATGAGACTCAACCAAACGAATAATTACAATATTTTTTACAATTTTTCTTTCTTGGCATAAGAAACGTCATTTATTACTTTAATTTGCTCAGCAGTTCAGTCATGTAAAATCACCGCTGACATCACTGCTTCAGCGTTACGAATTTATCATAAAACTTTTGTTATGGGTACATATGAAAACAATTTCTTCAAAAAGAGAGGTTAATTACATAAATATTTCTCACAGACACCTGTTTACATATAATAATACTCTTCTTACAAAGTTCTCTTTATAATTTTTTTATATATTTTCAAGAGAATGTAGTGGAACATAGGTTATTGTTTAATAAAGTCCAACACAATATTATATTTACATTAGCCTTTGGATAATATTTACAACACATCCACACACTTCACATAATATCCATAAGTATTAAATAATGCATGCATGATTTGTATCGAATTATTAGTTTTTAATGTGGACTTATACCTACATATGTATGTACCTAGTTTTATTTCTGTAATGCAGTTCAGCAATTGTTTTGTTTCTTCTCAAATTCATAAAAACTCTAGTTGTAATGCTACATACTTTATTTATTTATTATCATAAAGCTTTACCTATCCCACAGAATGTACATTCAAATACCGAAACCACACAATGAACTTTTATTACAGATTAACAATTACCCCTAAGGAGAATGGCCCTCAATGTAACACCTGCATTACAAATTAAAAATCTAATTACTCCCACTACAAAATTGCCACATTCTTACTATTCTGGTCCAAAATGGCACAAAATTCGTAACCACAGCTCCTAAGAGTATAATTATTGATAACCATCATACAGAATTGTAATGAACATTGAACTGATATTATTTATTATGAAAAAAAAAAATTAATTGCAATTATCTTGGTAATTATTGGACTTTTTTCTTGGATGATTTTACACTTTTTGGTTTTGGTTTTTCTCCACCTGCAAAGAATGATGTTATGACTTCAGACATTTCAGGCATGTCATACTTCATTGAATTGTTGAGTAATTCCATGTCCTGCAAGAAGACAATAAAAACAAAATTATTTAATGTTCATTGGAAAAAAATTACAGGCTTACATTTTTATACTAGGTTAAAATATTTATTATAAATATATAATGCATTACATATGTAAAACCTGTTACGAAGGTTTCACTTCGTTCATTAATTGAATTTATCTGTTAATACTCACTCTTCTGGCTTCTGGATCATTCATTACTTTTGGTAAAATCATTATCAATAATAATGGTAACACCATCATTAATACCTAAAAAATATTACATGTTTAGTTAAAGCAGAGTTGATTGTTCTGAATTGTTATTTAAGAGCAACATCAGAATAAATCTTATTTACCATTGGGCTAAACAGAAAGTCTGTCGCTCTCCATTGCTCACGAACTTGAAAATATTTAAATTTGGCCAGTGGCTTCATTTTCAGAGGATAAGGTACTTGGATAACTTTTGATGTTTGTACAAAATTGACTTTTCTTGCTCTAAATTTTCCTTTGAAATTTATCTCAACTCTCACTGGTTCAAAGGCATAATCAGGATGTACTGCTTCAATTAAATAAGAACCTGACGGTACATTGCTAATTACAAAATTTCCATCTTCCCTGAAAGAAAAAGGGAATGTTAATGTAATTGTGTAAGGCTGAAATAAGCTGTAGCGACTATCTGTTACAAATAAGAAGTAAAACATCCAAATTTGAGACGGTTCAGTGCACTGTAATTTACCTAAGAAATCCCCTGAATTCCCCACCGTTTCCCATGATACGAGTTTGAATTTGCCAATTGCCTAAATTACCACTGCTAATCAGATTATCGGGAGGATAAACCTTTCCCTCGATGGAGTACAACTCCGAGTTTGGTTGCAAGGCCTCGTTTGTACAGACATTATCTACTAATTCAATTAAAATAAAAACTAAGAAACTTATATTGGTTCTCATATTAAAATCGTAAATCGCTTTCGTGGCTTTAGACGCAAGTTGAGTTTCATGCCAAATTCTCTCACATTTAAATTTGCAACCCTGCGGACGACATTGTAGGATCCTACGGTCAGGGAAAAATATGAGGCTCGTTGATTCGAATTCAAACTAAAATTGATATAAATGTTTTGAGCAACTCTTCTTTGACATGATAGCTTTTCGTTTGTCGACTTCACCGCGAGTGTTGAGATTGAGTAAGTGGCGTAGGTGTTTTGTCTAAGAATGGTAAGCCGTCGTGTTTGATATCATCCTTCATCGTTCGTTCTTTCTTTCCCTCTCTCTCTCTGTTTCTCCCTGTCTCAATCTTTCGCTTTTTCGCATTCGCTCGTCAAACAGTCACCTCTTAAATCTGGGAAATTTTTTCAAAGAATACGATTAATTCGTGACTGTCAAAAACACTTGGTGTGAAACATCAGTTGCTCTATGGAGGAGGCAAAGTCGGTTGACATTTGTAACAACAAATTGGAAAAACAACTCGTTGACTTTTGACATCTGAGGTTACGGTAAACAAATTTGTTTTGAGATCTTAAGTGATGTGCGGGACGAAAATTCGGTCTGCTTAATCTAAGGCACGTATAAAGTGGATGTTTTGTAAAGGAAAAACATCATTCAGAGATAATTAATGAATTGCAGTTAATAGCTACTTATAACACTCACCCTAAATTTAAGCTACAGTTACACAACAATTATTCAATTTTAAGATATTAAAATAAAGTTCCAAAATTTGATAATTTTAATCTTCAATTGAGGACATGAATTTTTAATTTTTTAGTATGATATTTGTAAACTCAGGTTTGCATTTAGCATGACTGTGTGACTCACAGACAACCCAAATCATGATGGAACATCAAACAACAGTGCTATTTAATGCATTGCCATTTAAACTTTGATTTTCTTTTTTTCAGTGACATTTTTCAATATTACATAAATCAATGGCAGAGGAATGTAAAGTAATTGTAATACACAGTAGAAGTGCGTCACAAGCTTCTACCACATCAACATTTTCATCACAGTGTGATGGAGATGGAGATGCTTCACAAGTCCTGAACAATGTTCAAAATAGGAGAACATCTAAAATATTTGGTACTCCTACAAGAAAAGCCAAAAGAATTCGTTTCTTCAGAAATGGAGACAGGTAATGAATATTGTTAGACAGGCATTTGAAAATTACCAGAATTAAAAAATTAATAATTCCAAATGTAATTTTATCTTCACAGGTTTTTTAAAGGTGTTGTTATGCCTGTTACACCTGAAAGATACAGGTCATTTGACAGTTTACTCTCAGATGTAACACACACCCTGAAAGATCATGTGAATCTTCCAAATGGAGTGAGGGCTGTGTACACCTTAGAGGGTAACAAAGTAAGTTAAAAAATTAAAGAAAAATTAAAGAAATACATGAAAAGAACTATTCACAGCAATTATTTCTTAGAAAGTTTTTTTATGTATGGTATGGTACTGAAGTGCAGATTCCTTAGTGGGTGGAACTTTTACTTTCCTTAGTTGTCAAATTGTACTGTTAAATATTTTCATGTATCTAGGCAAATACTGTAGTATAGTTTTTCACATATTGTTAAATTAACAAAATTTTATTTGTATTAACATATCTGTGCTCTATCATATCTTTGAAATCTTGTCTCATTATTCAGAAATAACTTCATAAAATGTTTTGTTTAGGTATCAGACATTGATGATCTTGAAGATGGGAAGTGTTATGTTTGTTCTGGACAAGGAGAACCGTTTAAGCGCATTGAATATCTGAATTTGTCATCAAGAAAAGTGAAGCCAGGTAAACCATTTGTTGGTGGGTACACTTGATTGCACCTTATGTTATTTTTATAATTAATGATTTTAATAATTATAAATGTAAATCAATATTTTAGATGTTCGCCTGGATATCAATAGTCCTAGGACTCCAAAAACAACTTCAGATTTCATCAGACCCAAAGTTATCATTTTAATTCGCAATGGGACGCGACCTAGGAAAGTAATAAGGTTGCTTTTGAATAAGAGAAATGCAAGGTCATTTGAACATGCATTGTCAAGCATAACAGAGGCTGTAAAACTGGACACCGGTGCTGTGCGAAAAGTGTATAATCTCGTTGGGAGCCCAATTTTTAACCTGCAACAATTTTTTGAATTCGAATCTGTGTTTTTCGTTTATGGGTCCGAACGATTTAACCAAGACGACCTGCATTTAGACCCTGAAGGTTAGTCATTTATTCTAGTGAAATCCCAGAATTGCTTTGCAGTAATCTGTAGTTACTCAAGACTTCTATGAAACATTATCCTTAAGAATGGATTAATTAAAAGTAAGAAAAATGATACTTAGTTTAGTATGTTTAACGTCGAAAATTGGGATTGAAAAACATTTGAATAGACGTATTCAATTTGGTTAAAAATTGAAGTTTACTAGAATTGAATTGCAAATTGAAGTTATTTGGAAAATACTAGTAAATTTTGAAATAAATTGATGAACCAATAACATTACCTGCAAAGTAAATATCATTCAAATATTTTATTTTATTTTGTAGAACAAAAGGCAGTGCAAGCTCATAAAAAAAATGGTTCCAATATTAAGCGGTCAGCCTTACTAAACGAAGGAAATAGTAAGTAATGTTGCTGTATTTCAGGGGTGTAGAATTAATCCCTAATACTTGGAGGAAGTTAATTTGACTTATGTGTTTGACTATTAAAAATTTTAGGAAGTGCACGCAAGACATCAATGAAAAGAGCTTTAAATCAATCAAATGACCAAAGGGAGTCTGAGCCGGTGGTTCCTTCAAAAATCGGATTGAAATATAAAATTGGTAAAATAATAGGAGACGGAAATTTCGCAGTTGTTCGCCAATGTGTTGATAGGTAGGTGGTTAGATTTGAGAATGAACTGTATGATGCCTAGATTTTTCTAATTACATTGAAAGTAATTTACGATTCATTTAAGGTTATACGGTAAGGAATATGCCGTTAAGATAATTGACAAGTCTAAATGGAAAGGCGAATACCAAATAATAGAAAATGAGGTTGAAATCTTACGAAAGGTGAATCATCCTAATATAATAAAACTTTTGGACGAATATGACATGCCAAGTGAACTGTACCTGGTGATGGAATTAGAGGTAAACAATTCTAATGAGTCTGTTATGTGATTTTGTATATTTTCATAACACTACAAATGACACTGAGAGCGACCGCTTGCGTTTCAGGAAGGAGATCTTTTTGACGTGATTGCCAGTTCGAAAAAGTTTCCAGAGGACGAGTCTCGTTTGATGATTAAACACTTGTCATCTGCTCTAGCGTATCTTCACAATCGCCGAATTGTTCACCGAGACATAAAACCAGAAAATTTATTGGTCCGATTGGATGAGAACAAGAAAGTCAGATCTGTCAAGCTGGGAGATTTTGGTCTTGCTCAAGTGGTCACAGAACCGTTATATTCTGTTTGTGGAACTCCAACATATGTGGCACCAGAAATTTTATCCGAAACTGGATATGAATTAAAGGTCGGTTACATTCATGTAGTCTGGGTATGCAAAAAAGAAAATTTTTACCTCTTTGAAATTAGAACCATCGTAGCTGACCTCATAACGTGAAAAGTTGTATTTAGTGTTTCTGTATCCGAAATGGGTTTGAGATCACTCTCAGTTCTGCTGCTTGTGTTATGAGAAAATAATTGCATTCATAGTAGAATTTTACAAGTAAATTTTAGAATTTTAACTCACGCTTATCTTATTTCCCGTGCATTACATTACAGGTCGATGTTTGGGCAGCGGGAGTTCTTCTATACATTCTACTTTGCGGGTACGCACCCTTTAGAACAACTTCAAATGACCAAGAGGAATTATTTGATAAAATATTGACCGGTGAATTTGAATTTAATTCACCTTATTGGGATGAGATATCGTCATCTTCAAAGAACCTCATTTATAACATGCTGCAACGGTATCCCGAAGTGAGGTATTCTGCAGAAGATGTCCTGAACCATCCATGGTTAATGGTTGGTATTTAACTGAATTTAAAAATTTATTTTTGAAATATTTCAAAAAAAAAGATGAGTAAAGTACTGGTAAAAAAATATGTAATTTTTCTTTCAGGTTGGCGGCGACAGTGATGCTGATGATATAGACAATTCGAATTTAGATCCTAAGAAACAAACCTCTAGTATCAAAATAGAGACATCCCGTTGTTATGAGATAGACAGGTCTCGATCTTTGAACTCAAACTGTAGCTCCTAATTGGATGGAAAGAAAAGTAAATAAATCAACATTAACGATGATAAATTACGATTATTGCAATAGAACGAGACTACAAAAATAATGGCATTAACAAGACTCACATACTTAAAAATAAGTGGTTTGTTTCACACAGTATTAAATTGTACAGTATGAGTAGAATACACGGAATCCCGCTTGTAGGAGGTAACGGTTTTTAAACGATTTATAAAACGATACTTAATGTAAAGTACATATTCTTGAAATATTGCCAAAACAAGTTACTATATTTAAGATGTGTGAACGGCGGCCGGGGCTATTAGTTGGCTTAAGACTGTTTCTTGTTGGAAATTTATATATATTTTTTTTATACTTAATTTATGCAAAAATTTAACACACAAAAACATTGAAAAGTCTCGCACTTGACTCACTTCACATATTCATTTCATTTGCTGTCTAATTTTTATTTGAAGATTTTTCACTGATACTTTTATGAACTGAAACTTACAGATTTTTGACACATTTATCAGATTTTTTGAAATCTTTTGTCACAATCAATGATTTTGTGTGTTCATATTTGTAAATTTTCTTTTTTCAAACACAGAAACGCACATGGGAAAGTAGTTAACTGAAGACTAATATGTGGTTGAGGATTCTATTTGTGAAAGTAAATTAACAACAGATTATTGACTTAGGATAGAATGAAAAATAAAATTTTTGACCTTTCACATTTTATGTCATGTTTGGGATTTAAATTGGAAAAAAATGCTTGCCCTGACAATTGCATTTGTGTGCAGTTTTATTTCCTGCATTAGACACTGTGAAGGACAGAATATTTGTGACATGGTGAGTTTTTCAGTGCATTTTAGAATAAGCCACAAATGAGAATAAGTTATCTCCCTCCAAAATCTAGAAGTGATAACCAAACCAAACATTGAAACAATTAATAGTTTTAATTTTTAAGCATTAAAAGAGTATTTTGTAATTCCATTGATTAAAATTTTTTTATTTTCTCCTTTCTGCAAAATGCTAAGTATGTATTGGTTGCATTTAAAGTTGAAAATAAATTCTTGTTTGTCCGAAAAATCTTTTGGCAAGTCTATACCGCCATTACGTAAACGTAAAGATGGGAAAATAATAAATTAAGGTGTCTGAGTAAGAACCAGACAAACATTGAAGGCTCAAGTAGATCCTCAACTAGATCTATTAGAAATTTGCTATTGAATGCAGAACACAATGCAAGGGACAATTGATAATGTGGATCAAAAATGAAAAAATTTGTCGGTCTCCCTTGTTCTTCGAACTACTGCAGCATAACAAGACATTTCTCCGAATTACCAATGTCTTTCTTATTAATATTCGTCCCTTTAGGTGGGTAAATATTTTCTCTAATAAAAAAAGACAGTGTATTAATTAATGTACAAGATTAAATATGTAAGATTGAAAGTGAACATTAATACATTGACTCAAAATGCAACGTTGCCACATTAAACAACAAAATGAAGTGGAAGCAGTTTCAAATAAAAAGAATTTTAGAAGCAGAAGAATATATCCTGGTTCTGTAAAAAATGATTTCACAAAAGTTAATTCCTGCTGCCAGGGGCTTTCTCTCAAGGAAAGCTTTTCCTGTGGCTGGCCACAATCAACTGTTCGTGAGGAACGTTGTTCAAGCCACTCCGCCAAGAGTTCGGATTTCCTTCCAGGTAAGTGGACGACAGGTATTTGTACAGGTTATCTTCATTGTATTCGTTGCAAGTGGAGAATACATTCGAAATTTTGAAGTTCATTTAGTTTCCTGAAATATTCTTGGCATATTTGCACGAAAAATTTAAAAAAAAACAAGTAGTTCATTATTGACTAATTGACTGCAGCCAAGTAAAATTGGTGGAAAACGCACAAAATTAACTTAATTTTATTTCTTCATTTGCAGGAAAAAATGGCATTGATTAGTTTTATTTGCCTAGGAACCATAGCTTATCCAGTATGGGTAGTTGCTCATGTCAAAGAATATCAGAAACCAAACTAATACAAAAAGAATTGTGGTATTGTGATATGTAGTTTCATCTTTGTCATAGAAAAACATTTTTTTGTCATAATATAAAATTATAATGTCTTTTAGTAAATACACAGTACTTTAAAAATGTTATTGTTATTTTTTTGATATATTTATTTTCATTCTGACATACAGTCCAAGCAATTTTAATATTTCTTATATACTTGTAATATTTATATGAGAAGGGCTAATTTAATTTCCTAATCTGCAGGAAATTTATCATATGTTTATGTAGATTAGTAAAAATAATATTTTAACCTTCCGTTGTGATTATTTTTTATGGTTTTAAATGACAAAAAGTAGCAACATGTTTTTAATTATTTTCTATTTGAGAATTTTATACTGTACCCTTTAATGGTTTTCAGAAAAAGTAATAATAAGTAATATTTAAAATTTAAAAATGCCTAGCTGAAAATTGCCATTTTTCAAACTCTCAGATCCTCTGATGAAAATTTTGGGTCATGTAATATAAATTTCACAAGAAATTCTGATAGAAACTCAATTGAGAAATAACAAAAAGTAATGTGAGAAAAAAAACACTTGTTTGCTTTTGTGTTCCTTTTTTTTTTAAATGTTCCAGAACAAATTCAGATGTTAGACATTTTTTAATATATCACTTTCGCCATGAATTTCGTACGATCTTGTGCAAAAGCGAATTTATTAAAGCCTTTCACTGCCCATGTGGTGGGTAAGAGGTCTCATGTTGTCGCTGTTCCACCAAGAAGAAGGATTCCATTTATGGTAAGTTTAAAATAAAACATACGTATTTTGACGAAGAACGTTTACTTTGGATTTCTTCTAAATCGAAACCCACGCAGCGACCTATGGTATTTTATTATGTTTGGAAATCGTGGTATTTTATTAGGGTTAATGTCGAAAGTTAGAAGAAAACAATTAACGACTTTAACCCTGGGAGCGTAACAAAAAAATATACATTACACCACGCGTAATGTACAAAGAAGTACACTTGGGTACTGGATGGAAAATGTGTATGATTCTTTTATGGATGTATTTCACAAATTGCATGTTTTCTCATTGTACTTAAAATTGGGAAAATTGTTTTATTCTATGTCTTCAAGATTGTAATATTAGTAATGCTTTTTCTCATTCATGTTTTAGGAGAAAATGATTTATCTAGGTGTGATGTACTCATTAATACTTGCCTACCCGGCATGGTTATGTGTCAATGTTCCGAGACTACAGGGAAAAAGTAACAATGCCTAAAGTCATTAGAAACACTTCCAACAGCCTGATTTTAAGTTGCCAAATAAAACTAAAAGGTACTCCTGGCTTGACAACCTGTGTAATCCACAATTTATGAATTGTAATAACTGATGTGAACACGATTACACTTAAAATATAAGGGCTGTGTTGAATTAAATTTGTCTACAACAAGAATTAATTTTCCTTATCCTTTAATACGATCAAAATGAAACGTGAAAATCCGATGACTTCCTTGAGGAATCATTACTCCTTATAGGAGGACTACGTTTTATATCTCCATGCAAGACGAATCGAATCGGAATTATGTTCATTATTTGCAATTTTAAAATAACTTTCGAGTGAATTCAACTGTACAAATAGTCACTCACTTATTCGGCATGGAAAACAAATGGAAGAAAAGTATGGGACGTGGTTTACGTTCGTTTGTCGAATTTCAACGGAAGCGCCATTACGATAAAATAAGGATTATTTATTGCATGTCAAAACTTTTAGTTATTTTTTTTTAATTACACTGAGTTAAACCGTTCGTCAAATTCACGAATCCAATCTTTAATGAGATCCTGGTAGAAGAGACGACTCTTTCGAACAGAATCAGGATCGGCAGGGTTGCTCGGACGCAAATCCAAATGGTGCGCTGCCTCCGGGATTAAAACAATCTTTATGCTTTTTGATCGGGTCTTGAGAACGCCTCCGCTGGTCCACGGATCGAGCAAACCGTTACTGCAGCAAAAAAAAAACCGATTGTCAAGCATTTGAAAAATCAGGTAAATTCCAGAGGTGGAGAAGTGCGGCGTTCGGATGAGAAAGGAGCATGACAATTGAATCAGGGAAATTAACGACTTTTTCATTAAAATTGTCTTGGGGTTTGGCAATCCTCTGAGAAAACCGCAGCAGAATCTACTCTGTTTCTCTGTGCAACGGATTGATTGAAGCGGTCGGATTTAATGGCGGCACGTGTTGCACGAATTGCTAAACCTAATTATCTGGTCGAATTCACGGGAAGTTAGGAGGATTTTCCAGCTATTAAGATGGCTGCTCAAATTTTAACACTTCCGAGACCACCCGAGTCGGATACTCCGGCAAAATAATAAAATTCAGTTTAACCGTTATGGTCACTGAGATTCGGACGTAAAAATTGGATTTCTATTAAAAGACATTTCGGAAAGGAGTCGAGAAACGAGTTCGCACGTCTTCGATACGATAGAAATGTCTCCCCCTGAAGGACCGTGAAAACGTGAACAATGGATGTTTGAAATCAATCAGAAAAGGTTGGCATTGTGCGAGCTCTGCTGCTACGAAGAGCTTTCACGATTCTCACAATCGGTTTACTTCTGCCGGTGTTCAATTACCTGAACATGATGTTGGAAGCCGAAGAAATAGCTTTTCCCCCGTACATTTTCTCGGCCAGGTAGGGATGAGGTTTGACTTTCCACTGTTTCATGCAACTCTCCGAAAAGTCTGCCAGACTCCATGGGGTGGGTTCAAACATGTCGGTGTTGCCGTTCTGACACATCGGCATCACCATCTCCGAGCAGGCCTGAATAAAATAAAACGACTCTGAGTAAAATAACTGGTGGACACTAAGAAATAAAAACCTTAAAATTTAAACAAATGTCCAACTGTGTGTGTTTATCTGAAACGAACAGTAAACCTTGGAAACAACAGGAAGAAACTTTGAAGGCTTTGAAACACCACAGGTTAGTAACAAACCGTCAACTGAGTATTTCAACTAATTCGGTTTGACAGCGGTTACAGTTTGGTAATAATTCGAAACAACTCAACTTCATTGCTCTGCCCCAACAAGGGAATTTCCCGTGCCCGGTGACCTTGTCCCTACCGTTGGCAACTTAAAAAAAAAAACGAAGTATAATTTCCAATTAATAAAACAAATAGGGAAAAATAACGTGGGCCACTTGGGAAATTCCAGCAATAATAATATAAAGTCCCAGCTGATTTCTTTTCGGGGTGTCGGCTTTGAATTTTGCAGGTCGAGAGCAAACAGGTTTCTCTCGAAAAGGTGCGCAACACATATTGTTTAACTCACCTGATAATCCCACATGTCTGCTCCCAGCGTCGGCGAAATCGAGTAATAATTCAAGCATTTCTGATCTCCCGTGTAATTGAAATAAACGGAAACGCTTTTGTGTAACTCCTTCAAGAGGTCTTTTCCGGTCGACGTCACGTTCTGCAGACTTTTGCAGAATTCCCGAACGGGATGCCCGGGCAATTTGGTCAGGAAATCGGTGCTGTAGGGGTAGTTAAGCATGGCCAAGGTCCCGTAGACATCCGCCAGCCAGTCCTTGAGCGCGACCACGTCCGTTTTATTTTTCAACGGGTGGCAGAGTTTCCATTCGGTCGACATCCATTGAAGTCCTTCCTCTGTCGCAAAACGGCAAAAACAAATTCACTAGCCTTTCACACAAAGAATAATTTTCATTTAATTAAACGTCTTTGCCTTCTGCTTCTCCTCCTCGTTCCCTTTTCTGTCGGGCTCGGGAGGGTTTTAAGCAGTCACCTTGTCGCGTTACCCATTAAGAGACGCTTCAATGGTTTTTACTCGAAATTAATTAGTGAATTAAATTTCATTCCGTTAGTATCAAGCAGTTAATTATTACATATAAAGTAATTAATTATGTAATAGGCTAATTATCATACGAAATGAATTTTAAGTTTTTTTGAATTATATATTACTCTGTCGCATTTTGAAATGGCCGCCTTTTAGAAAAGCGAAACACGAGCTTAAGTAGCTGCTTCCTTTTTTTTGACGGTTCTGAACGTGAATTATTAAGTGATTTCGTCTTCTACCTTGTCGCCAAAAAAAAATTACCTTTTGAAGTGACGTTGTTGATGATCTCCCAAGACCTCCTGACATTTTTCGAGCAGGATTTATTCTCGGCCGTGAAATCGGCTGTGACTATCCTGGCAAACGCGTCGCAGGGTGTCAGTCCGGTGAACGACCATAAGGGAGCGGAGGAAGCTATAGATCTATGGAAAGTCGAACAACGGTCAATCAATCACCGACAGCCCCTTCACAGGTGGGAAAATAACTCGTGACACTCACCCCGCTATGATGTGGGGGTACTTCATTCTCATGTAAGCCGAAAGCATACCTCCGTAGGAACCGCCGAACGCAATTACTGGACTCCTGTAACTTCTACTTGAATTCGTCTGGATGTAGGTAAGTAAATCAACGTAATCGGCAAGAGCCTGTTGCGATGTTAAGTACCCCAAATGTTTCGGATCCTGACATAAATTCGACGGAATTAACGACTTAATCACTTGGAAAAAGAGCAAGCGACGAAGTTGAAAAGACAGAAGGAGATTACCGAAAAAGACTGGTTTCCAAACGGAAGAGATTTACCATAGTACCTGTGCTCGGCGAAAATAACGAGAGCCCGAAATTTGGGAGCAATTTCCCACATGAATCCCTGAAAAGAGAACTCATTGAGAGACCAAAAGCTCGTTCAGGTACAAGAAATGCTGTCGTGGGTGTCCGACCTACCGTGTTTTGGGCGAACACTTCGATGTCTCCCTCATTTCCGGTGTAGAAAAATATTGGACCGCTACCTGGTTTCCAGTAGGTGTCGTTTATCAGGTACCGAATGTCGAACGTGACATTGTTAGCAAAACTGAAATGATCTAACTGTAACAACAAAAAAAACAACGTTTCGACCCCTGAAACTGAGGGTGGCTTTTTTTTTTGAACGACCTCCGAGCTTTTCCTTTCCGATTTATCCCTTCTGACTAAAACGCTGTTTTCGAATTGCATTTAAAGCGTTGTCTTATTTTATTCCCTACCCTTTCCTCACATTATTTATTTAATAATAACCTTTGAGTTTGCACAATGTGCTCATCTTTCTGAAAGAAGACAATTTCGAGTTTCTCCTCTTCTCCGTCTTTGTACGCGAAAGGAGGCTTAACAAAATTTTAAACGGATGAAAAGCCGATGTCGAAGAATCTTCGTGTTCCCGGGGTGTTTCCCGGTGCTACCAAGTCACCTGTTAAAGGCCGATCTTTCCTTTATTCTCCTGCGTCTCAATTGTACACGTATGTACGTACGTTTGAATTAACGAAGATGTCAGATAATTGAGAAACCCATACGATTCGGATACGAGAACTTATTCACTTGGGAATATATTCGTAAGAATAAAGGGGCGATGCAAGAAGACATATTTTGTCGTGGTACATCGAGCGAAACGCCGAACTCCATTTTTAATTAAAACGATTTATGTAATGTTTAAAAAGTCATAAATTGTAGGATTTCTATTTGGGGAAAGTTCAAGTGAACAGGTTTCCTTTTTCGTTCCCGTTTTGGAAATTATGAATCAGTGAAATCTTCACATGCAACTCCCTCGGGGACCTGGTTAATTGAAACTATGAGTTTGACTCTGATTAAATCGCCTTTCGTTTTTGTGGCGGGAGAGGATTTCCAGGAGGATCCTGCAGCTCCGGGAAGGAAAGGCGCATTCATGGAGAGTTGCACAAAACCCATTTCGATTTCACATTTCATCTGTTACATTTTTAATTACTCAATATCTTCCCGGTCGAAAATCCTTTTGTTGATTTTTATTTTACTCGTTCGCTCCCCATCCATTTGAAACGGTAAAGAATGTTCTTTCGCGTCAATCCAATCCTTTCACGATTCAGTTTGAATCGTCCTCGACGGAATCTTGAGACTTTTTTTTTCCTCGTTTTACCCTTTTCTCCTTTTCTCGTACTCTTGAGTTCCATTTTCTCGGTTGTACAATTCGTAAAAGTTCCGTCAGGGGTTGTTTCAGGGTTTGTATTACCCCCGTGCGAAACCATCTCAAGATGTTGTTTTTTTTTTCTCCGTTTGAATCACCACCTTTACGAGTTGAACGAAAAATTACCAGAACAAATAGAAACAATGGTGTGGAAATAAGTGAGTAGTAGTAATTATGGAACTTATGCAAACCTAGGTAGCCACGCTGTCTGAAATTTTTTTATTTAATTAAAATGCATTTCCCGTTTTGTGCAATTCATTTATTGCATTATCAATTACACATCTCTCATTTTTCATAACATTTAAGTACTGCCGCCAAAGTTCACAACTATTCCGTCTCGATACCATCAATTTATTAAAATATAACAAGACTTATGTATACCTCTTGAGGGCCTTATGCCGTAGTAATTGATTCTTTTACAAGATCTGACGGGATGTGATAAATTATATACACCCCCTTTACTATTTCATAACTTGTCGATTCAAATAGGTGAAGAAAAAAAATAGATGCATAAATGAAGTGTCACGACTACCTCGTAAAATACCCTAAATAGTGCACCATTACGTAGATATAAATGGAATCCTGGAAATGGTACAGTTCAACCAATAGGTTAAATCCATCCCTTAAAACAATCTGTGATTCGTACGTTTTGCGAGTAACAACGCAAAAATTCATTTTTAAACGAAATAAGTTAGATTCGATATCGAAACGAAAAGTTGTAAATAATCCGCTAACACCAACAACAAAACGATACTGCGTCTCAGCGAATTAGATTATCTTAGTTTGTACCTCCAAGCTTATGATTTTCTATAATCGAATCTACGCTGAAGGAAAATTAATTTTCGTGGGTAATGACGCGTCAAAATTCGTGTATTAACATGTCAAAAAAGACCACTTAGCCTTACTTCTAAATTAAATTTGACTAAAAACAAATTCCATTTACCTCCGGCAGAAGTGAAAGACTTTTACGGATTCTGTACGGGAGCGTATCCTCTAAAATTCGAAAATATAAAAGAGTAGTAATACACAGAAGCATAATAGAGTACAGAAAATATACAGTGCATGGAATACATAAGAGGAATGTAGTTGAAGAAAATGTAGTTGAAGATTTTTTTTCTAGTTGAAAAGTTAAGTGGTCCATTAAACAAGCACACTGCTCTCAGGTCGTCCAAAAAATATTCCATTAAATCGGAAATCAATTCCTTTTTGGGGTTGACCCCGTGCGCCTTGTTAACCCGAGAGGAAAGTTTCTTTTTTTGTGAAATTTCTTACGCAAAAACACTTAGTTATTTTCGAAGCGGACTCGCAAAAAAATGCTCAGATGCTTTTTTCTTCAAATTCAACAACAGCAAAAAAAAACCCCACCACCGTTTTACGACTGTCTTCCAAGTCAAAGAACAAAATTCTGCATAAAACCACCACTCAAAGCATTAATCACAGTCCCATTTCGTCAAGCTCAACAATACAATTCAAGCACGTTGTACATGCTACTGTTTTGTTAGACAACAAAACAAATTACGAAGAGGGAAGAGCCTTGCAGTCGCGTCAGGTATTGTACACAATTGTAGTACAACGCAACGAAAAATAAAAGGCTTTAATACCACAGAAAAAAGTAAATCCTACAAAAAGTATGGACGCTAAACTGAAATTTTAGCAAAAAATGAAATTTAGCAAGGCATATTGTCATCTAAAAAATCTGTTGCATATGCACCGGATATCAAATAGAATAAATAGGACAATATCAAAGATCGTGGAATTGAAAGGGTGCAGTCCAAGTCTTTTAGTCCAGGAATGTGAAAGAGTAGAAAAACCATGAAATGGAACGCACAGCAACCCTTGAGTACAAATACTAGTTCACATATAATAATTCCGAACTGAAATTTAAAGACACATGTTATGTTCTTTTCGATTATTACTCTTCTATCATTTACCATTCTCTCCGGTTTTTACGTAGCATCCCTGTCTTTGAAGTTTGCCCGGCAGGCACGTCACAGAGCACTCCTCGTGTCTTACCAATGCCCCCACAAGCTTATTTTTCGGTGGACTGACGGTCACTGATAAAGGGAAACCAAAAACAGTTTCTCGATATAAAGGAAGGCGTATATTGCTGGTTCCAACAGGAGTCAACTAAAGAAAGACAATGGTGCGAGACTAATGAACTTAATTGCTTGACTTGTCGATAATTTCGCCAGAATCCGTTTAAACGTTCGAACGAGGTAGTTTAAATCAGGATTTGTTTAAATTCCGGGTGGGCAATTGTGGGGGATTAGCCGTAGCGGTCCATACGCCGAGTCTACTCTTTTGCCCTCGCCGTTTTTTAGCACTGCCCCGAACTGTACACCGGAGGGAAATAAAGTTAACTTATCTTTTTCTCTCTATTTTTGAAATCATAAATTTGAACGACCGGAAACCACCAACAAAACGCCCACTAACAAAGTAATCTGCTTAACCATAAATATTACGGTTAACGAGTTTAACCGACGCGGCGAGATTCACGTTAACAACACCTGACAATCTGACCTTAGCCCTGTCCCTCGGATACCTCGCCGTGTACCTGATTTCCCTTTGCCGCCTAATGGAAAAACCAAAGCTAAATGTGAGGTGCCGATTCATTTTTACCTGAAAATTTTCGTTTAATGCACAACCTTTCTGACGTCGTCCCTCCGGCACACATAATTAGAAATAGACCAACTTTCTCCCGGGTGTGTTTCCAGTAAAATTTATGAGCCTTTTATGACCGGCCTTGGTCTAATGCCTGCCAAAATTTTTGCACTCGAAATTTATTGATAGCCGAATGTATGGGAAAGGTTTTTTTTTGAAGGGGGGCGGGAGTAATATGTGATTCTGAAAAACCGGAAAATTGGTTATATACTATTTCAGAGATAATACCGTACAAATAAATGGACCGTTCAATGAATAATATGTGGCAGGACCCAGAAAATAATTGTTCTGTCATAACATTTTGCACGTATCGGTGCATATATATAGGTATACATTTGTAACATCTCCAGAAGATGTGTGTGCGCGTGCAGGTATAACAGGTGGAAGTTTATTTTCTTTGGGATTTTCTAGTATCGCATTCACATTAATAATTTCCCGGTGAGTCCATTTGTTGAATCGTGTCTGATCATCGGAGCATATCTCACCATTAAACTTATAATAAAAAATATTTATGTGTACGAGATATATATATATATATATATATATATATATATATATATATATATATATATTTGTATGTCATGTAAATGTCTACGTCCGCATAAGAACCATTAAATTTATTTATTGGTTTTATATTACACAACCTCACATATTGTTCTTTAAATTTTAGATTCCTTTAGATTCGAGATTACTTTTTGAAAAGTAAATTGTAAGGAACAAATGAGGAATTTATTTTAAGCTCTCTCTCTCTCTCTCTCTCTCTCTCTCTCTCTCTCTCTGTGAAGAAAACACTCAATTTAATAGACAATTCGGTACAAAAATAGTGAAATGTTTTTTTGTTTGACTGTAGTTAACGGTAATGAAACGGCGCTTTTTCTAATGAGTGAACTGATTTGAAACGAAGCTCCTCGTATGTTGCCGTCCGGCCATCCATTTTTACGAACAACTCGGATGATTTTTCACGTTGAAACTTAAATTCGAGTGGCAAACATGGCGCATCCGACAGTCGTACGTCACTGCGGTATCAAGTTTATTTTTGTAAGCGTCTTATGTCTTGACCTAAACTGATTGTTTACATAAGAAATCCGTTAAGAAGCGTAAAGTTGTTTGTAGGGTTCTCGGGACTCTCAATTTGAAAAAGGGTCCGGGTCGGGAAGAATTACCTGAGTAAGATTTTTCCAAGTCACTTGATAGTTTTGAAAGGAACCGAAAGGTCAATTCAACGAAATTTAATTTGAGTGCTGAGTTATCATGGTGCGTGTGTGTGTGTGGATGTGTGTCAGTGGATGTGCCTAACTCCCACTCTTCTTTCCATCCTGCACTTTTCATTTTCAAAAATGAATATTCAACAGCTCTGCGTATGACCAGACTCATTACTTACCGGGACATTGAAAGATTTAGTCAGGTACTCGTATCCGAAAATAATTTGACAGGCGAACGAAATGAGCAGACAGAAGTTCCGTACAACAGCTTGCATAATTGATGAAAACAATTTGTTTCCCGCGGTTCCGACTCCTAGAAAATTGTTAGAGTTTACCAGACAACACGATCAAATGAAACGCGACCTCTGCAGCCGGTCAAAGGTCTCCTAGACTTCATCTATTACGAAATAAAAACTAGAACCTCATTGAAATTAAACGGAGCGGAGAGAGAAACCGCGAACGGAGACACCTAACGGTTAAATAGAGAAGTAATAACATTCTCGACCAAACATAAGAATCGCCATCACGGAAGCCCTTGAGGATTCGAATGTAACAGGGACCAAAAGCAGTGAAAAAACAAGGAAAAGAAGTACAAAGCTCGTCCTCAACTCGTTCAATCTGCCAAAGGTAAAAACTGTTTCCCACACCAACTCTAAACTTCCCACAGCGTCTCACTCACGACTCCCATACTCCATCGACTTAACCCCCAGAAACATCAGGACAAAAAAGAATAATATGGGTAAACCAACCCACGGTAGACGTCGTAAAGGGTCCTCAACAGGTCCTGGCTTATTTGTGGGAAATGAGGAGAAAATCCCAACTCCATCCTCCATCATGCCCACGACCAAAACCATACGAGACTCCTCCGAGCCAGTAAACTTCGAGTTCCATTCTTCTACTTCCGCTGCTGTTGAACGGCCCGCCCTGACGAAATGTTTCTCCCCCGAACGTTACAAAAACAAACACCGCATAGGCAAGATTTGTCAAGGGTGGTACAAATCGAGCCAAAATAAATATCCCAATTGCCTTAGTTAAAAAAAATGCCCACCCCCAACTACAATCACACCCAAACTCGCCGAACTCAACAGGTTCTGAGACACATTGAGAACTCCGATTCATCAATAAAGCTTAAAGGCTCTGAGATTACCAACAGTGGGTCTCATGTGCGAGGAGATGCGCAGAGCCAGAATGGGTAGGTGTTTGAGTCTTTCAGACACACCTGAACGTTCGAGTGTGCCACAGACAGGAAAAAATCAGACGTCAAAGGTATAATTCCTGTCTAATTTGTTTTTATCAAACTGACAGAACTGACAAACATTTTTCTACTGCTGGAATCAGACGGTACGTTTCCCTACAACAAATGTCAGAACACCGGCGGGAGTCGGAGATTTCTCCAGCCGCCAATGATTGACTGCAACATCTCATCTGACATTGAAATTGTCAGTTTAATAATAGTTATGTTTTGAGTAACAGGAAGAGAAATTTATAAAAATCATCTCACCTCCAAACATATTCTCATGTTTCTTGTCAGACTGGTGACGAGGAACTATAACTCATCCTTTCAATAACCAGGCAGATTTATTGATTCTCACCCATCGTTGTTGACAATGGCCTCTCTCTCTCTCTCTCTCTCTCTCTGAATTTCATCTGACTTAATGGCATAAATTGTATTTGTTTAATTCGATTGTCACGATGAACCTTTTACTGCCCTACATAGCACAGCCACCCAAAGTTTGGGAAAGGCACCCTCATATGAGTATGGCGACCATGAGATGATACGAGTCCTAAGTATGCCCACAGGAAGTCAAAAACCACGAATTTTGGTACGCAAATAACATGTCCGGGTAACACAGCAGGAGTGACACATAAGAACCACAAACTATAAAATACAAAATACTTTCCTGGCTCGTAAACTAATTCAATAAACAATTCGCTGAAACTTAAATTAATTCCAACTGCAAAATTATTCTTGTCGCTAGGTACACTTAAAAGCGACCGACTTGTACAACTTTAATTAAGTTAATTAAGTCAACGTTGCGTATAAGTCGGTGTAATCGTGGCGAACTAGTCAAACTTTTAAAAAATATTTTCTACGCATTTATTAGATCAAGTTAAAATGAAATTCTTCCCACCGACCGAAAGGTTTCTTCTCGACTCGTACCACGGCAGACCTTTTTTTGTCAGGGAGATTGAATTATTCAGGACTGCCGTTAAACCGAGTGCAATGTAAAGGAATCAAATGACGATGGTTTAAGGTTGTGCATGGGTGTGTGTACGCGCGCGCGTTTATGTGTTTTGTGTATGTGTGTGTGTGTGTTTATAAGCTTCAATTTAGAACACACAACTAAAGCTAAAATTAGATTTGAACGCGAATGAATGGTGGTGGGAAAAAACAGCTACAATGCCCACTGTTCTACTCGTTTTTCGTTTTTCCTTCTTTTTCTTTGAATAGAACCGCTGTTGCTGTTGTAATGCACCCAAATGAGACATTCATCTGTTTAAGCGTCGTAAAGTGAGAGAAAGTGGCGGGGGTTGATTTGTTCTCTCTCCGGCACTGTGCTGCGTTGCAGCAAGAATGATATGTGCTGTTGTTCCCGTCTGACGAAACCTCCTTTCCTTCCTCCTTCCTGACAATAAGTTGAGCAAAGAGCGACGGGTTTTGCAAGTGTATGAAATGTAAATATTTAAGTAAAAACACGGTCGGGCGTTGAAATTACTAAAGAAAACTTTCTAAAATAATGTTTAATTAAAATTTAACGGGAGCCGGTTTATTACCGGCGCCCAACAGAAAACCTAAAAATGGAACAGTAAAATATAGTTTTTTTTTTTATGAAAGCTTCTTCGCAAGGCAGTCATTTTCCTCTTCACACTTGAATGGCTGTGTTAATACCTTAATAACGTAGATTCATTGAAGGAAACTACAGCTGATCGATTAAATTATTTTTCGTACCGTTGCATAAATAACTAGTGGAACACGGGCGCACAGGGAACTAAGTAGGATTTCCACCACTTGAGGTTCTCCACACTCGTCGTACACGTGCCATTCGTTTCTTAACTTGAAGTAGAAAATGCACGGCGAACAAAGAAAATGATTTCCCTAATGGTCTGTTCTAAAATATTCAACGTATTATTGACTCGCATTGATTTCGCCGGGGTCACGTTTTGCGAGAAAAAGAAACTCGGAAAGGAGTTCCTTCGGATATAACGATCTCAAAACTTGACGAAACTCCACATTTCCCCAGATAGAATTCTCTGTGTTCGACTTTAAAGAATTCGCTCGACTGTTTTATTTCCCCCGGATCGGAGTTATGTCTCCGTATGGAAAGTTATAAAAAAGTATATTTTGCCGGAGAAAGTAGACAAGCAGGAGGAGGAGAAAAGTCAGAGTTGTCAATATTAGGAATTCCTGTTGTCGGGGGATGTCATTTTTGTTCTGGCAGGACTGTTACAACCGCTTAAAACGATAAGCCCAGAGAGAGAGAGAGGAGAAGGTAAGTCTTTTCTCATCCTCTCTGTCTCTCTCTCTCTCTCTCTAACTAGGTCTGTCGAACGGAAAAAAGAAAAGCTTCGATATCTCGGTCGGCCAGGGCCTCGAATTCACCAAGGGGGCAATAAATTTCGTTCGGGATATCATTAAGGGCAGAGTCATTTCCTGGAGCACCGGGGAAAAGACAAGGAAGGTAGACCGACAGCGAAAGTAACACAGAAATTATTTAGTTCAATGGCGGAACCGTATGTAGTAGGAAACGTTGCAAGCAATGGCCGTTCGCAGACGTAAAAAGAAAGAGAAATAAGATTTTGTGACAAATCGACCGTTTGACAACTTTCTCCCTTTCCCAGTGACTTTGCAAAGTTCACTGCTTCTGCTGCTGCCGTTCTGCCGCTGTCGGGTCACGCCAAAAATGGTGGTAGACAAATTGAATGTGGAAGAAAATGAAAAATAAAATTAGAGGAGTTTCCTTTGGTGAAATTGGTCCCTCGAGCGTCTTTCTTTCTACAAGAACCGGGACTTGACACAAAGTCGGATAATAATTCTTTCACTGGTTTGGAAAAAATACAGACGTATGTATGAAGTAAAGTAAGCGTTCTGCATTTCACTACTTCCGAGTGGGAACCTGAAAAGGTGTACTTACTCCGAAACTTTCAAAGATAGAAAGTGGAAAACTTCTTGCCTTATCAAGTTCAACAGCCGTTAGACACAATTATAGTTTGCTGAAATGAAGAAGCTTTCTCACTCACTCTGTCTCTCTCTCTCTCCCGTTCTACTTATTCCTTTATCTTTAACATACACAAAAAGTTGTCGAAGATCTGACGCCATATTAGGGTGTTCTATTCTTCAAAGTACGGCAAATACGGCTCCTTTTCTCAAAGTTTGGTTTCCGTGTGAGTAACACATGCTCAAGGCGTGTAAAATTTAGTTTAGAGAAACCAACTACTTCCAGGTTGAGCTCCGGTAAACGATCCTTCTAATTGAAATTTTGCAGAAAACTCCAACCGGAGCGACCTCCAACCGTTTCCTTCAACTCAAAGGAAATAATAACCAGGGAAAATTCGTTCTCCAAGTGAAATCAAATTTAAAAAAAAAAAAATAGAAAGGAAGGTGTGAAAGTGTGAAGTTTCAGGCGGCCTCGGGCGACTTTCACGCCAATTCCCCGTCTTCGCGTTGTCTGCGCCAGGGCTCTTTGCGGTAGAAAAAACCGGAGGTGGGAAAAACCAGCAGGAAAAAAAATTTGCGTTCAGAAATTTAAATAATAATGATAATCATAATGAAAAGGTAAATAAAAATGAATAATTAATGTTTTCCGGGAATGTTCCGGGAACGAACCGATGCAGAATTCGAGTAAACCCAAGAAAAAGAAGAATAAGAAAGGAAGGAAGGAAGGAAGGAAGGAATAATAATGAAAAAGGTAAAGTCGGGAATTCACCCGAAGCGGCGAAAGCCCGGTAAAGGAATAATTAAAACTAATAAGAAAATTTCCTTCTTTTCTTTCTTCACCATCTCTATTTATTTATGTATGTATGTACGTACGTGTGTTTATATATAAGTTTTTATGCATGTATAATATTCAACATTGCGCTATTATTAGAAATCCGGCACGGTTAAAAACCGAATAGAGAAGCCCGGGGGGCGGTGGAAGAGGAGTAGGAGCAGGAGGAGGAGGAGGGGAGAGAAAAAACGGCGACAACGGAAAAAAATCCTCTTACGTTTAATCAGACTTTCTCTGCAGCAGCTTCTCTTTTTTTTGGTTTCGAAAAGCAGATTAGAATGCCGGAAGAAAATATATAGCTACACTAAGTAATAAGAGTTTTTCGGGGGAGATTTCTCTAATTTTTTTTTTATTCTGAGCAAAACGAAAGAAAAACAAATCCAATATTTCAAAGTTGGTTTTTCCGCGGGATTCTAAATACCATAGATGGAACGAGACGGACCCGAATTCTCTTCTGAAACGGCATTTTACCGCGTAATTCGTCTTCGTCGTCTTCTGCCCCGTGTTATTTAGCCTGAGCTATTTCAATGAATTTCTAGAAGAGAATGCAATTCGCATTAACCGAAGAACGCTCAAATTCCCCGTCTTTCTCTCTCTCTCTCTCTCTCGTCTGTGCCTCTCTTTTAATTCAATCGGTCGGGTGAATTTTCACACTGTTTAAATTCCTTAATTTCCATTTTTTTTGCCACGGAGTCCACGTGGTTTTAGGCGGTTCCCTGGAAAAAAAATTTTTTTCATTCTTTTCCAGGTCTGATGGAAAAGAACAGGCTGAGAGCGTTACCGACCTCGGTCGAATCCTATGCGTCGAAATTGGATTTATATTTATGCGCCGACATGAATTTAAAGGTGGAAAGTCGAAGGAAAACAAGTTGCGTTTCGTTAATTTTTAATTCCAGTCGGGAAGTTACTTTTTTTTGGTTGGCTAATTTGAATTTGAAACGATTCGCCTCACCGGAAGAGACGACAACGGAAAACAAAATGCCAACGGAGAAAAATGTTTGTCTCCCTTCCTCGATGAGATTGATCTGATTTAACAGAGCGACACATGAAAGTTTGTCAATGACGAATTCCGACCCACCCCCGCGATGCATGTCCTCCGCAAATAATCTGGAAATTTTTTTTTTTGGCTCCAACGGAAATTGAAAAAAAAACGCGCGCGAAAGAGAAAAAAACCGTTGTCTCGGAGGAGGAGACAAAGAGACAAAAAAAACGCTTTATTTTTCTTAATTCAATTTCGAAACATAACATTTCGCGACTAATTTATGTACTTTTACGTTGTAAGAAGGGAATTAAAATTCGAAATTCCCTCGAGGTTCAGTATCAGAGCTGAATAATAAGAAACTGTTACGTATCAAGAGAGAGAGTGAAATGGGGAAACAGGAAAAGGTGTTGCATTTCGTCCACTGCTGCTGCAAACCGGAAATTGAAAAATGCAAGTCCCCAGAGTACAACAAAAAAAATCGTTTTCTTTGGTTTTGTCAAACGGTTTTCGTTCGCGGCAGTAAAATAATTTCTTTCACCTTCATTTCTATCGCCATTTGTCGAAATTAGAATTTGCTACGTTAGAAGAAATATACCCGTCACCTAAGTTACACTCCGGAAAAGTACGGAATTTTTCAAATGCGTTTTTTCTTTTTTTTTAATTCATCTTGTTTAGTTCCCGACGACAAGGCAAAATCCCCTTCTTTCTACTTTTCCCATTATTCCCGAACATAAATCCCGGGACTACCCGAATTTTCCACACAGCCTAAAAGTGACCAGTCGAAGTGAGTACATCTAAATAGTAGCGTTCTACTTTCTTCAGACTACCTACGCATCTTTTTTTTTTACCATTTTTGAGATTTTAGCATTTTGAAATGCACGACACCTATGCGAGTTATTTCTCACGTTAAAAATAAGGTTTTTGGTCAGGTTACTTCTCTCGTTTAAATTAAATTTAAATTCATTTGATATTAAACAACTTTCGAACTGGAGAAACAACGGGAAAATAGAAACGTTTTGCTCCAGGCTAATTTGAAAAACCTAGCGAAGACATCACATGTTTTACACCCGGACACGTATACCCGTGTACAGGTATTTAATTAATAAATTGAAAAAATATTATTCGATTCACAAGATGTATTAAAATTGATTCGCCACGTAAGTATCGGTAAATATCACTTTTCAATCAGGCATCAATAATACCTAATTTAATAAATATATATGTACACGTTTAAATCGTGGTACTAGAGAATCTCAACAATAGTTAATTAAATTCAACGGGACAAATTTTCGGGAGAGGAGTTCGATTTGAATCAACAGCTGGGAGAGCATGACGAAAGGAGAAAAAGGCAAAGTATTAGGATTCGATGAGAGTCCTCTCTTAATCTCTGACAAAGACAAATTCGTTGTAATGGTTCCAACGGTTCTCCTCCAGGTCCACGCCAGGCTTGAGCTCTGCCGTCGCACCTCCGGCTGTCCCGGAGCCACAACTTCCGCACAGCCTGAACCCTTGCTCCTGCAGCATATCGAACGCTTGCTCTATGAAGGAGTGCTTCAAGAAGAACCTCGATGTGTAGCGGTCGGTTCCGGCATGGTCGGGGTCTCTGCTCTCGTTGAGTGTCTCACCGAAGACGTCCCGACAGAGGGTGACACGTCCGCAGACGAGAATCCGTGACAGCTTCCTGAATTTAACGTCTGCCAAACCGTCTCGTCCGAACGCGAAACTTCCCCGGTATCCGACTGTTATGAACCCGGAATGACGGGATTCCTTGCCGGATGGAACTTCCGAGTAGGAAAGAACAGCTTCCGTCATTTGAGGAAGACCAAAGTAGGTGGCCTCTTGAACGAGTCGACCCCGCTCACGGAAGCTTTCCGGCAGGACCAGCGTCTGATTTCGCAAATAGTCCAACACATACCTGAAGAGCACTCCGTCCCGGTCCAGGAAGTACTTTCCCTTGACGTCTTTCGGCGGTGGGTCCGTCCGACCGGAGAACATACCCGCGAGAAGGGAGTTGGGCACCTTCCTCAGGGTCGTCAGAGACGTGGTGTAAAAGACACCTCCGACGTTTAACTCGACTACAGGTGGAAAAGTTTCCATATTCTCATCTTCCATATTTGTCTGTTTGCACTGAATTCCTTGTCATGTATCACCCCCGGGGATGATTTCCACTAGAGGGTGAAACCCGTTTCTGGTTTTCCTATCCTAGAATTTTACTTTTCATAGTCCGGTGCTTTGTTTTTCTTTCAAGTTCTGTTTTCGGCTTTCTACCAGACACTTGCGAAACTTATTTAGGCGGGCAAACTTGAAACCGAAAAATTATTTTCCACTTGAATTATCCTCCGTGAGAATCTCTTTGTATCTATCTCACTCGTCGACTTTTACTTTTACAACTGTATCTCTTCTTCCTTTATCTTTCATTATTGATCAACCTACCCTATATTTTTTTTTATAATAAAAATGCAAACCTTTTCTCTCGTTCCCGGATTCTCGCCGATTTGTCTGTCGAAACGCGTTTCTTTTGCTTACGTCGGAGTTCCACCACTCCTCGAAAAGCTTAATTTCATACACTTCCTCGATTTCACTCTTCACCTCGCCAACTGTAGCTACTTCCACTTATTTTTGCACACGTACTGGCAACATGTGTGCGAAAGAGGTTTCCACTTCGGTTAAACATCGTTTTCACGTTGAACGTGTTTAAATTTAGTGAAAAAGCGGTCTCGGAGTCGGTCTCTGGATCAATAGGAGGAAAGGGAACCGTCGTGACGCCTGCGTCGACTGCACAACTGGAAAAGTGCACGGTTGGAAGTAGAGTAGAGCGCGTATGCCTGCGTGTATGGCAGAGCGGGGGAACGCGTTCGTGCCTTCTGTCAGACAGCTGAAAAGGCGAGAATTAGGAAAGAAGAAAGCAAATACAAATGGAATTTAATAATATCAGGCACGAGCCGACACGGAGGCGTAAGAAAACCAACCTCCAACGTCAAACCTCAAACCTGAGCGACCCCCAACGCCGCCGCCACCATCGCACCCCTTCTCAAAGGCAACGTTCGCTTTCTTTTTCTTGGCTTGAAACCTCGCCTTTACATCCCCAAAATCGGCTCCCTCGCGTTCTCTTTTAATATTCGAAATTGTGCTTACACCCGGATGTTGTCTTGTGTGCACCTTGCGAAACCTTCTCCTTCGAGCGCATCACCGCCGACATTCCCCGGTCGAGGGTAGGGAGTTCCTGAAATAATTTCGGTGGTAGAACCCTATCCACGTGGCGTTCAACATGGTAATTAACGAGCAACGGGACCGTCTTTGAGATCCGACAGATCAATCGTTTTTAATCAAATAAAATCTCTCGATCTTCTTCCGACGTGGGCGACAAACGGTTTCACTTTAATTCCCGTCCGAATTCTCACACGATTTTTTAACCGTCCAAATAACTCCTGGGGAGCGAGTGGGAGAGCCGAGTCTAAAAATAAAATGGGAAAAATTATCGGGAGGTAAAAATGAATGGGGGGGAGGCCCGCAGAGAATGTTTTTTGCCTTATTTAAACAGTCGGAGAAAGCGTCGGGGGGAAGTCAATGCCAACCGAACGAAATGCCAACCGAACGTGAACATTTTTCTTTTATTGGAAAGGAAATAGGATTCTTGAAATTTTTCCATTTCTGAATTATTGAAAGGTTCGCCCTTTTCAAATGAAGTCGAAGGTGTCCATTAAAAATCTGTCGGATGTTTGTATTTCACTCGTCGGTCACGGGGGGCTCGAGTCCGCGGTGGAGACTTCAGAAAGTGCAAGCAACCCCACTCAGGGGTCTGCTGGTGTAAAACAACAAGAAGAAAGTATTTCGGTATTACGAGGGCCGTTTACCACCACACGTGTCGTGCCGAGAGTGTAATTCGCTTTTTATATTTCCTTTTTATTATATATGATTTTCATCCAGCTCCGCATTTCGCATGAATCCGGTCAAAATCCGGTCTCCGACTTGTACTGATGCCACAGACACCCGCTCTCCTTCACATCTCTCTCTTATGGCAGTGGCAGGCTGACCACTCGACGACACGTTTTTGCACACTCCAAAAGTATTTGTCCACAGGTGAAGTGAAGTATCGACCGCAGAAAGAGAGAGAGAGAGAGAGACGAAACACTCCGGTTAAAATTTGTACACCACTCGTGTTCCCCGTGTTTAAAATTTGAAATTTTCTCTTCACATCACGCGGACACTCACACGTGATGTTGAAAAGAAGGCCAGGCCATGTCCTCCTTGCTAAATAAATAATATTTCATTTCGTGTTGTGCATGCGAGTGCCCGGGAAAAGAATCACACTTTCGGGAGCAACTTTTCTTTGATTCTGACGCTCCTTCTCCCCCCCGGAGGAAAATTAGATCGGGAATTAAGTAAACAATAGAGGAATTTCTCATTTCTTATTTATAGAAGTTAAAGAAAACTAACCACCCTCGGTGAAAGGACCTTAATGAAACCGAAAGCAAACAAAACGGTCGAAACCCCCGGTGCTTCAAAACGTAATGAAGGAAAACAGGAAACTCGGCTGTAACCAAACAAATTCTTCCGCTTCTAAAACAATGACCAGACCGCTAGTTTTATTATTTTTATGGAAATTCCATTGTTTATGGACCATAATGGCGTTCAGGACGTTGCACGAGCTAAGAATGAGTGTAAACAGAGAGTTTGAACGTATTTTTGATTTCGTATGAATTTCCTTCGCAGGTCGGTGCCGGACGGACGATGATAACCACAAGTTTCATTAACTAGAAGAACAGGCGCGCAACTGGTGGTACCAAAAATTCAGACAACCACGGAAGAGGTCAACGTTGAACAAAAGAGTAGAGAGAACAGAAGAACACAAGGAAAAAAACGGAAAAGACGGTACGAGAAGACCAGATCGACTAGATCAATAACTAGAAAAAATTAGAAAGAACACAAGAGACCGACAGAAGAAGAACAATACTGAAAGACCCAATGGCAGAACTGGTAATTGTGCGGGAAAAAACCAAACTGGGAGAAGCAGTCGGTTCACATCCGGTGAAACAGGTAAATACCAATTTTTAAAAAAGTCAAAATTCAAAAATGGAGTTGCCAAGAATGAGTATCTCTCATTGTTCTAGAGGCTTTCAACTTTTAAACTTCAATACCTTCACCTTTAAAAACTTTTACAAATATCTCTATTGTTGAGTTCGAATCGAATTACTCTCTCGATTGTTAACCAAAACATAATCCGCAAACTTGGGTGGACTTTTACGACTTATAATAATTGAAAATTTCATCATCGGACCATTAATGTAAACAGACTTTTATTAACTCTCTTAAACACTCAGCAGTTCTTCTTCTCATCATCATCATCATCATCATCATCATCATGATTATTATTATTATTCTCTTTTAAGTTCTGTATTTGAAGAACCGAATTGAAAAATAACGGCAGATCGATATCGTTTGGGTAAACTTTAATTAAGACGGTTACTACAGGGGAACTTGGCGAGATTTGAGTCGAACGCGGTTGTGAACGAACAAGAGATTTAATTAAATATTCCTCCTGTTTTTGGACAATCTCCACCCCGGTACAAAAAAAATTCAAACTCAGAGGATACAACAGCAAATCTTATATTGTGGAATCGCGGTCTTCAGACGAACAGTAAATTTGTCTAGGTCTCTGACCGCAAGTTCCCTGTCTTCTTCTCTCAGGCACGCTGTTCAATCCGACCTTTTTCGATCGGCCGTTACCCCACGCTCTTCTGCTTCTGTTCGGTCTTCTGTGTCCCCCGTTCCTGTTTCTCTGCCGGAAACGGTCGTCTGTCCACGTGGTCAGACGTTCATATAAATATTTAATTAGTTTTTATGACGAGCATCACGTGTGCGCGCACAGAGTCACACAACAACAACAAATGGAAGAGTTTCGATTCAAGGAATTACACCGTGTGTGTTTATTGAACACCTTTTCGTCACGTCATTCAATTCGCCCTGATCGATCACTTTGGAATCGTCCATTTCGAGTGTCACAAACTGGAAAAGAATTAAAAGAACACGATTAAGTAAAAGTGGGGAAAAAAGCAAATGGAAAAGGAAAATAATTCTCTTCTTCTTGGTCTTTTTTTTCCCCGTTCCTGAATCTCGGCGAATTCATTAATTATTAGAGCTTTTTTCAACGCTTTCGGGGACGCGGATGCCGAGTGAACTCTGCAATGGTGTGCAACACAAGATTTTTATACCTACACCCAAGATGTAGTATCTGGTAATTAAAATAATAAATGACGGGTGACGGGTCGCGCTATTTGAGTGATTCATTACAAGTGTGATTTTATTATTTCAAAAACTTGTACTTGTAAAATTTCAACCGGTGACCCGTCCATCTTCCAGCACTCGTCCGCTTTTAACGATTTTGATATGGAAATCGAAGCAGACACGAGCAGAGGAATTAACAGTAAAGGGAATAACTTGTACGGAATAAATTTGACGTAAAACGTTCACGGTCACGGGGAAGTCGAACTGTCGTCGGATTTAAAATAGAAATGACAACCTCTTAAAATCGGTAAGAAATCACTTTACAGGAGTAACAAGCTTAAAGCATCCAATTAAGTTCTTCTCGCGGTCGGGGGAGGGGTGGAAACCAAGAAGAAGAGAGCCGTTTCATTTCGCCGCAGCCATCACGTCTTTCACCAAGTAGCCATTATAAAACCCAAAATAGTAAGACTAATGAAACCAGACAAGTCATTAATTTCGCACGGGCCACATCTCGGATGAGAAGACGAAGATGAAGAAGAAGAAGAAGAGGAAGAGAAACTCATTAGAAAACTTTACCTTACGCGAAAGGGGAAGGTGAAAGGACAAAACGTCGGGACCCGAGTCCGAACGGGCAAAATTCGAGTCGGACCCTCGTAAATCTGGAAAAGTCCAAGGAGAAGGCACAAAGGAAACGTTTTCGAGGAGTTACAAATGGGAATCGAGAGAAGAATAACATTTGGGAATTCGAGCCACATAAAAGTGACTTTTCTCCGGGAGAGAAGCGTCCGGTGAATAAACAAAACTAAAACTGTCCCGACAGGAAACTCTAATTACGGCAAGAGAACCTGAACGTTGGGCATTAACCGGGGAGGTGCTCCTTCCGAGCACGACCCAAAACTGAAAACCTGAAAGTTTTTGAATTTTCCGTTCTGTGCCTTTCATTTCGAAGATTCCGATGTTCATTCAAGCGGTTGACCGCTTCGAATTTCCGGTTTTCTACCGGTTCCGGTACGTTTCCCCGTGCGTTCCGGTTTTTGTTTCCTCCTGAGATTGCCCCCCCACACACCCACCCCCGTGTCAAAGCAGGTAGATTCAAATTTCGGGAATGTAAACTCTCGTCAGGCTCTACACAACTGTTCAAAGCTCTCTCCAACCCCGACTGCTTCATTCTGCATTTAATTAGACGTGAGAGAATTAGAAGTAAATTCGTCACACTGGTAAATTAACCTACGTGAAACCTACCCTTATTTGGGGCGGAATGATTTTGACCTGTCGAAAATCCAGGAACATGGTGACGAAAAAGAAACAGTAGGAGAACATGAGGAACCACTCGAAGAAGGTACTCGTCAGGTGTAAACCGAAACCGCCGTCTTCGGGTTTCCACTTGAGAAAATCCTTTCCTGAAACATTAGTTAAATAAAATTCATTCTGACTCTATTTTGCAGTCGAAGTGCAATCTACCGTTTCGAAGGCACCTCAAACTGGTGCACACTACCGTACCTTTAAAATTGGAAATGGCAGGTGCGATCGGCGCCAAAAATCCCACGATGCAGGTGACCCCGAAGAAAGTGAGAAAAGCTCTGATCCAGAATTTAATTTTCGAAGACGGTTCTATCTTATACGTGAAGAATGTCTGAAACAGACACGAAAATCCCGTTGAGTAAGACAAAAATCGCCGGTGATTGGAAAAAGTCCCGGAGATCCCGCAGAAGAAGGAAAATAAAAATCAGACCAGAAAAGGAGAAGTCGACTTTCAGATTTAGAACTCGGTTCGTCGCCTGACTAATTGTGTTATTAAAAATTCAAACTAATCCAGACTATTAGGCTGTGAGAGTTTTCCTAATTAAAATATCAAAGTTAATCTTTGGCGAACGAGTTTGCGGGGTCAGATGACTTGTAGTCATCATGCGAAAGAAGAAAAAAACACGCACACACACACACAGACACACACATTTTGCTCCGGTTCAACGTCGTACATCGAGGAAAACGCACGTCGGATGTCATCCGAAGATTCAATTAACCCAAATAAAAGTCAATTATTGACAAATCACAGATAAAGGGTAATCCCATTATAACGATATTCGATATTATTTTTTGACAGCCGACGGGGTTAATTAATAATTCAGGACCGGAACAAAAAACGAGACTTTTGCCCGGGACAATAATTGAAAAAAAAAAAATCGTACGGCTCGTACGGGTCGGTCCGGCCTCAGCAAACCAATACGGAAGTTATAGGAAATCAATTTTTGTTTTGCATTGGTGTAAGTAAATATACGAGAGGATTCTGCTACACTCCCGGGGGAAAATCCGAGAGCACACGTTCTCTCTATTAATAATTCATAAAGTGAACAATTGTTCCTTGATGTTTCATTTTTCCTTGTTGCGTTACGAAGGGACCGAGAGAGGTTGGAAGGTTGTTTTTCCACGGATGTTTTGGTACCGCTCTACCAAGTACAAAGTGAACCACTGCAGGCAACCCATGCCCGTTCAGGGGTTGTTTACGAGTACTGTAGAGCGGTACTAAGGAGCAAAGAACTAAAAAAACGACAAGTTAATGAGAAAAATAAGGGATTTAGCAAAGTATATAAGCACAGAACGATAAGAATAAGAAAATAAATAAAAAATAGTAAAAGAAAAGAAAATGATCAAAATATTCCAAGCATATTCAATGGCGATGCATCGGACGGTCTACGGATGTGTTTGACGAAGGAAGAAATGTTGTCTATTGATTGGTATCCTTCAATGTTACCTCATTTGGAAATATTAGCTATTAAACTATTATTAATGTTATTAAATGTTGAGGAAATTCAGGTGACTACAACGGAGTTTTTAGTTGCTGGAGTTCGCCAAGGATTTATGAATACCCAGAGAGTCGCCAGGGGATGCCTGTTTTATGTGAGTTGAGGGTGAAATTATTGACATGTGATGGCCCTAGAGACTACACCAACTATTTGTTCTTCTACGTTTCACTAGACGAAAAGAACAATGAGATGGTAGTTTTATTTCAATTATTTGAAGGTACTCAAATGTAGATGTAGTTGCAGGTACAGGTTCAGAGTAAATAACTGAACATTTTCTTTCGCTACCACTTGCTAAAAATCTCAGCGAAGAGCTCGTTTTCTTCTACAAGAGAAAGTAAATAGTTAAAGTTTTTAATGAGTATTAACAGATTCATAAAGGAAAATAATAAATCACACCGGGACTATTAAGAAAATAATGAACCTTTTAGAAATGAAAAACCTTCGACAGCGAGACGAGGCAAAGGCGATTTTTTTGGTTAAAGCGATCCTCCTAGATAATAAAGCCTTCGTATACTTTAATACTTCTCTCTGTGTAGTCAACGTCAACAAAAAATTTAAAATCTACCACAGCACATGTGTAAAATATTGTAATACATAATAGTACACAGAAAGTAGAGTAACTACCCAACTACTGCACCTCGCAGGTCATTGTCCCACGTTTCTCCGCCATTATTGATCAAAGAGGATTCGCAATTTTCCTTAATAATTATAAAATAAATTAAGTTTATGAGAGTCATAAATCACGGGGCAGGGCAAAACGAGAGACTCGTCACTATCGAAACTATTTTCTGCAAATTATCAATCCAAATTAATATAAAGAAAAGTTTAATTTTAGGTTGCGGAGGCTTAGGCCTTAGGAAAGCGTACGGTCACACATTGACTCGACGACATTTTCTATTAAATTAAAAGAATCCATTAATCTCGATCCGGCGGAGGGAAAACGTAGAAAAAAAAACGAAATTTATAACTTTTTAGCTCACGAGTAATGAGAGTTAATAAAACCCATAAAAAATAATTTCAATACTACCGGACGACAGGACATTAATCAAAAATGCTACGACAGTCGTTAAATTATTATAAATCGTATTAAAAAGATATGTTCTCGTTTTCGCACATGCCGATAGCAATAAAAGAAATAATATAGTTTGTTAATAGGGGAGACTGATGTGGGAAAGCGATACATAAATACATAAATGAGGGCGAAACGTTGTCCGAACGCAGCAGGACAATGTGACGTTAAGAACCGTGCACCGTCTAGTTGCCGTTATTAAAATTATTGCAGTTAATAACTACCCGGCTAATTTAATTAATGGATTATGTAAGGAGGAATCGAATCCGATCGAGCACTTACCTGAAAACCGAAGTAGAGAGATCCAAAACAGAATGCCATTATGGCACCGATTACGTGAACTATTATTTGACTGGTCTCCTCGAAATTCGCAACTATGACAAGTCCAAAACAGGAGAGGTAGCCGAACGTGGTGGCCGATTTGTTCAGCCATCTTTTTATCTTCACCTGTGGCTTCATCTTGACAAAATCCGAGACGTAGCGGTACCTCAGGTAAACGATGACACTCACTGCAAGAATAAATTTTACGTAAGTGAACATCAAACTTGTACGAACCATTTTATTCACCCCTCGAAGGGGTGGCTTAACAGCGACCGACTCGGATAAGCCACCTATCTCGCGGTTGTTTTAATAAATGGGTTAATAGGATAAAGGTAATAATAAATAAACAAATTAACGTGTGCCTTAATGCGTCTCCAAGGAAGAGGATACCTGACGAGTGATAAGAAATTATTTGATGTTTTTAAATAACCAAACTTGAGACGTGTGACCACGTGCGTTACGCAGGAATGTTCTCCCACGTGTCTCACCATGACAACTGTACTCACGTGCAAAAGCGATCGTGTTCAGCAGCAGACCAAAAATGCAACTTTCAGGTGGGTTGGCACCTGTGTCGCTGATGTACGGCCAAAACCAGGTGACGTGGTCATATCCAACCGCGACTCCGTACCTGAAATAAGAAGCGAGGTGTTTTTCCGTTTGTTTTTCGGAGAGAACCAAAACAAAATTAAGGATAACTCCTCATGAATATTAACTTACGTTATGAAAAAAGAAACGGGTGCGAAAACGCTTAAAATGAGCGGCAGGTACCTGAAGCATATTCCCAAATATTTCATTTTACTGTTTCGGAGCACTTCACCGATTTACGAAACTGTTTGTATTTCATCGCCCGTTAAGTCACTCTGCTAACTAAATCACAAGACTCATAATTGATAAGTGAATAGAAATCTTATCTCTCTGATTAGTGTATCTAATAGAAGAGCAATAGGCGGAGCTTTGCGGTAAAGCACTGAGCAAAAAAAAAGAACAGAATTTGGCCGAGTGGCAAACTCGACCATTGGAAATGACAACTTGAGATGCGGTGGAAAATTCGCCGGATTCTGAACTTCTGTGTCAAAGTTGACTCCTCTGTGCCCGTGTGGGTTGCGTCTGTTTTCTGATTGTTGTTACTCACAGTCAAGAATCTGACCGTGACCATCTTCCACGGTCTAAATTTAGAGAATTGTAATCTTATCTTGTGGCAAAAACCCAGTGTAACAATAACGCTTTCCGCATAGTTGCTTGGGGGAGTACTACGACGAAGGTAAGAGGTACATAAGTGTGAGGTGGCTTAAGACATTTTAAATTAGGGCATCCGATAGAAGATAAGTGACGGTTTAACCAAGGAAAGTAGGCGAGGCCGAGATTGCCTCACTGTAGGTTGTGTAACTCTACAAAAAGAGAAATAGAAAAAAGGGACACTGGTGAGATGGGACTGGAAGCTCCGGCTGGAGAATATCGAGCTTCTGGAGATGATGTCATTACGAAAGAAAATTGGAAAATGAGAGAGGGGGGGCGGTAGAAGACAAAGACTTTGGAATTTGAGTATTGAGCAGGTGCCCGAAGAAACAAATCGTTCCGGTTTAAAGTGACGTCCATCACCTTGGCAGAATTCCTCGAAATTTCGGGTACCAACCTCATCGCAACAAGGAGATTTCATTGTTCCCGATACTAGACGAAAATTAGGACGAAGGCTATTAGACAAATATTGTTTCAAAGTTTTGTGGGTCATTCACAAACCGAGACACATTTCGATTGAACTCGATGAATTTCGATTTTTGACTTTGAACTCGCGACGAGACATCCAGGCAAGGACTGCCTCGAAGAAAATCCTACACGCGCTGTCAATGTGTGATGAATGAATCAACAATGTCTTAGAATAAGAGGAATATTTACGTTTCTTTGTTCAAACACCGGCATGATGTAAGATACACGTGAACTATCCTACGCGAAGGTCTTGTCTAACCACGGCCATCACCAATCCGGGCATCTCGTCTTAGGTGGATCAGTCATACGTGCTGTTACCTGTTCAGAGATCTTGCTGTCGGTGAACACAAAAATCGTCTACAACACCACTTGGAACACATTCTTTAATTTAATTTTTTTTAAATTTCACTGTACGGTTGTGTTTTTGTTTCCTTCTTTGCGCTACCTTCCCTACCCACATGGATTTTCGTACGAGGCGCCGGGGTCGAAGGACCAGGAGCACAAATCGAGTCGTAGATCATTCCCCAGGAACGGCCACCAAAAATAATTAAACCCGAGGTAATCTGCACATTTAGAGAATTTCATTCGAAAGAGTTTCGCCGTATGGAGCACCTGAGTGAACTTGTAAACTGGAAACTTTTTAATGATGCCATTTTCCGCATCATTTCATCTCAAGTTTCACTTTCGTTTCTCATCCTCCTTTTCCAGAAATCCTTTTGTATATTTTCCATTTGCTCACTCGGCTCTTCGGTCATTTCATTTTTCGACGGGTAGGTAAAAAAAAAAAGAAAAGCAAAAAAGAAGTGACTGCCTTGTGCCAACCGATGACACCGACCCCCCAACCCATCGCCCGCTCGCTCTCACCTGCTCACCTGTCAATTACTAATCGTATTGATCACGTCACTCAAAAGTAAATCGATGCGATCGTGTTTAATCATCCGATCGAAAGATTTCCTCATAAAAAACCAGACGTTTTATTAATTTTTTGATGACACATACTCGAAAGTAATTGATAGAGTGTAAACGATTACGATGCGTTTATGATTATTATTAAATTCTGATAAATAATTATTAAATTCTAATCTTGAAATGTTTTCAGTATAATACCTTTGATTGTCTCTAATGATTACAAATCAATAATCAATAAACCATGTTCAATAAGAGTGAGATTGAGGGGGTCGAAGACCACTGTTACCCTTTTGTGTTTTTTTATGTAAGAAAAATCACCACGTGGAAAACTGTACAGAAAGTATACGTACAAAAACACTTTTTTGGAACATAAAAATATAAATTGATAATGTGGCGTTTCTAAGTAAAAGCTCGAGTGAACTCAATTGAAATTTCCCTAATTGACTTCTGTTGGCTAATGAAACAGTAAACGTCGACCGTCTGTTGTCAATCTCGGCAATTTAATATTAACCTACTTGATTTGTAGTGAGGTTTCCATTTTTCCTCACGTTTTACGAGACAAGAGACTTGAGTACGAGACTCGACTTGTCTTTCAATGTCGGTGCCATCTACTGAAGTTTTATAAAAGTAATTTTTAATCGAATTGTGTGGAACCATTTTGTTGTATACCGGAATTTTTATTTACATGTAAGGTTAATGGTAACGGATTGTAAGTTTTCAAGTTTAAGAGGTGACACCCCGGTGACAATCTCGGTTTTTTTGTGTCTGGCAGAAGGGTTCCTGTGTTGCAGGACTAAAACGATTTGAACATTTATTTTTTAATTTGTGTGTAGTATATATTGTTTTTATAAATTGTTTAAGAATATATGGTTTCTGTAGGTCTTCAATACTTCAGGGTACTTAAAATCAAGTCCAAATCTCTGGCCAAATTCCTGGCGCTACGTGCGGCACTGGCCAAACTTGCCGCGTACGGACCATTCAGTTTGTCGGATTCGACGACATCACCGTCGTCCAGTTCTTCTTTTCCTGTGAAGTGTTTCTTGGGAGATGACGGTCTGGCTGTCACCTCATCAGTTGCCGGTTTCCAATCATTAAAAATCTCTCCCAGGGCCATCGGCGGACAACACTGGGTTTGATTGTCGAATCTGTTGGGTTCGAATGCACCGAGAGGATTTCTGACGTGCGAAATCTTTGAATTGGACCGGTGGTGTCCTTCGGTGACCTGCTCTCTCTGACTTGGCGCTGTGGAAAATGAAGAACGACAGCTGCTCCTGCCGGTCGATACTGACCGGATCCGGAAAATGTCGCTGGTACGTTCGCACAGTTCGCAATTGTTTTTCACGTCCGAGATGTCTCTCTCGAAGTAAGTCCCGTCGGAGTCAGGCGCAGGTACGACCCTCTCGTCCAACGAAAGCCTTTCGAATGTTTCAGCAATGACTCCGGTGTACTCTGTTTCCGAACAGGTGCAATCACACCTTATACTTCTGTTTGTGTTTCCCGGCCGAAAATATTTTATAAGATCCCTTCGGCTGGTTACAGTCGTCACGTAGAAACAGACCAGGTCGTTTTTGACTTTGCTCCTGCAGTCGCAAGCAGGTACCCGCTCCTTTAACCTGCCAAACGAATGCTCTTCGTCGTCGGCTTGGGTCTCAAAGTAATTTTCATCGAAATTCCGTTGAATTTCTTGCTGTTGGTATCTCGCAGAGGATAAACTTGCCCTCAACCTTGCTATAAATTCGCAAAACTCTTGTTCTTGTTCCTCATCATCTTCCGCCAAATCTTCCTCGGAGTCTTCATTCAAATCGTACGACTCGAAATCGTTTGAACTTCCCACGGACTGAGCATCGCTGATCGATCTCAAATCGATCGCCAAATTCATATTAAACGAAAGATGAGTGTCTTTTCACTGGAGAACTGTTTTAACAACGGTAAATGAAGTAAATCAATGTTCACTTAATGAATTTTTAATATTTCTCAGCCTTTCCTACACTTCCTATTTTCATATTTACAAAAGTCTGCCAAAGTAAAAATAGTCGAATTAGAAAGATAAAAAACAGTTACGTGTACTCCTAAATATAAGTCATTTATTTAAAATTTAATTCTACTTATAAAATAATATTAAAAGAAAGCACTTTATCCTTTGATTATATATCTTAACACGTACAAATTTTTTCGATTAAAGAAGAGAAAATATAGATTTTAGACGCGCTCCGGACATTTCCATTCTGAACGTTACACACACACACACATGCACACGCACACATACATACCCATACACATGCACACGCATACATACATACATCTATATACAAGCACACGGGTATATCTATATTAAAAATTAAATAGTGAAACTTTTTCACTAGGAGAACAATAGCCGCCAATCTGGAATAGATCCATGTAAAGAACAAGTAACGAAGAAACTATGGAGATTCGAAAATGTCAAACGTAAAATAATATGAGACAAACTTGTTTTTTTTACTGGAAAACACTCTAAAGCGAAATAAGCCACGGTGAAAACGCGATTGCTGTCCCTCACTACCAAAAAGAGAATAATGGAAATTACACAAGCGGTGGTAAATTCACTCGAATCAATTACTGCCAACTAAATTCGAAAATGAAAAACCGGGTATAATGAAGATTTAAACTTCCAAGCCTCAATTTGTTCAACTTAAGGTTACCGCCACAGACTGTGTGAGAAACAAAGTTTTAATCCCTGACGTGAGTTCATTAGACGGATTAACAAAACCCGAGGAACCACCCCTTATCAATGTGTCTCGGCCCTTGGTTCCACTTCATCCCCTACGTCGAAGGTCAGAAACCATGTGCGACTTGGTTGGCCGACGCCACGACGAGGATAAGGGGTACGAGACCATGACTTGGGGTGCGTTTCGCGTCGGGTACCGACCGGTACAGATAAAAATTATCTTGTCCCCTGCACAACTGAGACACGGGCCTACGTACGTCACATCCCTTAGACTGAGTCACTTGCCACTTAAGATTGATGTTTCAAATTACTACCCTCTCCCCTACATACGCACACGCATGCACACGTTCAATCACAAACGGAAACTCAAAACATGTAAAATACGATTACGAAATATTCTTGCGACGAGTACCCTGAATTCGACTTGTGATCCCATAATTTAAAAACGTCTAAGGCACCTATTAACACATTACGGGCAATAAATTAAACGTTTTCAATACGCCTAAACAGAGCGGAAAGATCAGCCTAAATTTTGGGGTGGCAACCAGCCTCGAGGTTCATCTCGAGCTTCTGTTTCACTTCCACGGTATGCTTCCTGTTCCGGCTACTGCTACCAAAAATAAGTTCTACTATTATTATTATTAATATTATTATTACTCAATCCAAACTCTAAGAGTACGTCAATATTCAAACCAAATCTCGAACCCTCGACACCTCTAAAATCTTCGTATTTTTTTCGTTCCGCGGAGAAAAAAAAAAATGTCACAGGGGATGGAACGCCTATCTCGAATACAATAATTTCCTTCAATCGTCATCCTCGTCATCGCTGTTTGTATACTTCGGCTGATTTCTACGTCGCCTCGTGCTTCCCCTGCCTGCCTGTTTGGAACTTGATTTTCCACCTAAAACAAATACGAAATTGATCATCGCGACACAACTTCATCAGTCTGGCAATGAAATAATTACGATTTAAATTACACTTTTTATTTTTAACTCGTTTCATTTTCACTCTCACCAATTCTTTGAACAACAGCAAGTGATACAATAAATTAACGCGAAACTGTAAATTACCTTTTTCATCGTCGCTCGGCTCCCCGTTCTGCTCCATTCTCTGACGGGCATTGGTGAAAACGGATTGCAACACAATCGAATCTTCGTGAATGAGGGACGCTTCCTCGTTGTAAATCTGAGCGTTTTTACACATCTGAGTAAAATCTCGTTCTAAGTCATCGAAATCAGCGTACTGTAAGTTAAATGAATCAAGGTGAAGTGTAAAACTTACAACAAAGCGAGAATCCTAATAATGTTTTTTTTTATTAATTTATTTTCTCTCACCTTCCCCTCGTCGATTCTCGAAAATATTTTCTTTATATCCATGGGCTTCTTGATTATGTCGTAGTAGTCAGGCAGCTTATTCTTAGAGGGTAGTTTCATAAAAGGTTCGCTCAAAACCCTGCCATCACTGTAAATAAAAAATATTTTAAGATGATATTGCAAGGGTACTCTGAGAATACGATACATTTTACGAATTCTGTACGCCAGAGAGCAGAAAATTACCTATCCGTGTATTTGACAACGATGTTCATCAAGCTCCTCATGTTTTTCTTCAATTTTGACTCGACACTCTGGGATGAGTTCACTTTCTTCTTCTTTGACGTTGACGGCATCATATCGTCGTCGTCGTCATCTCCGCGTCTTTTTCGTTTCCCTTTCTTCTTTCTGGATCTCTTCTCTTCCTCTTCTTCGTCTTCGTCGTCATCAAATGCTCCTTCCTCGTCAATTGCCTTTTTGAAAAATATAAAATATTGTAATATTCCAGTAAAAATTCTCAGCTTTCCTTTTACTCTTAATTGTTGGAGATTATTTTTGTTAATAATGAATATGTATCAGTTGCACTAAAAAATTACCTTCAGCCATTCCTTCTCCGTCAAACTGTCTGTGTAATCAACTTCTTTTCTCTTTCTTGTTCCTCTTTCCAAAAACTTTTCTTCTTCATCCTCGTAGGCTAAATCAACCTCCTCGTCTTCTTTAACCTAAATTGAAGATATTAAATCGTAATTTTACAATTACAACCATTCTAAAAATGTCAAACGTGTGACTTGTGACTACACATGTCATAAACTTATTAAAAATTGTTCTGTTTGGTATGAAATATAACAAATTTTACTGTAAATTTGTTTACTTACAAGCCATTCAGGCAGTTCGGATTCTTCTATCATTCGACTCTTCCTGGCGGTTCCAAGTTTGGCGTCTTCCCTGCGTCTTTCAAGATCCATCTTTTGAAACAAATCAAATTCGGTTTCATTTCTTGCTATCATTTGATTAACAGTCTCATCATCGGGAACTTCGTTCTCTTCCTCGTCATCAGCATCATCCTGATGTAAAATGCTCTGCAAAAATTGCTGTCGCTCGCTACCCGTCGACTTTTGATCGAACATTCCGGCTTGAATTACTTTTTCGTCCATATTAAGCTTGTACCTAGCGGCAGCTAAAATACGTTCCTCGACAGAATTTACAGTTAACAGACGAAGCACTCGCACCTCATTTTGCTGACCAATACGGTGAGCACGATCTTGGGCTTGCAAATCCTGAAATCAACAAATTTAAAAACGTTATAATTGACCATTTTTTATGTTCTGCATGTTCGTAATTATAATTGTATTTATGAAAATTTTAAGAACCTGATGAGGATTCCAATCAGAATCAAAAATGATAACGGTGTCAGCGGCCTGAAGATTCAATCCAAGTCCACCTGCACGAGTACTCAACAAAAATAGAAAATATTCAGAATCTTTGCTGTTGAATCTTCGCAGTAGCTCTCCTCTGTCTTCGGATTTCGTAGCACCATCCAATCGAAGATAACTGAAATTTCTCCAGGCTGAAAGTTTAACAAAATATGTGACGTGAAAATTCGACACAAGTAATTTAGTTGAACATAATCATTCCCAAAACGTACTTAAGTAGTCCTCCATTATCGTCATCAACTGTGTCATTTGACAGAAAAGTAAAACCCTGTGATTAGTTGCTTTTAATTTTGGCAGAATTCTGTCTAGAAGCTCGAATTTTCCTGATGCTCTGTATAGGTCGGGTCTGACAAAAAGTGAATCAATTAAAAACCGAACAAATTACGTAAACAAAGCATTGCACTGTAATAAGCCTTACCCCGAAATGACACCAGATGCAGCACCTACGTGATCACAATATTTTTCTTCGATTTGTTGGAACAGAAAAGGATGATTGCACAATTTCCTTAACTGAACTATAGTATTCATTAAAGCTTTCGCTCCGCCTTTTCCTTTCGCTCCTTTCTCAGAGCCGTCAGTGAGAAGTACTCCTTTACTCTGCATGTGTCTGTAAATTAAGTCAATTTCCAGAACAAATTAACTTCCTACATTATTACACAGTAAACACTCCGCGATTTAAGACAATTTGTTACCTATAAAGAACTCTTTGCAATCCGGACATATCACATTTTATAATGTATTCTACTTTATCAGGCAACTGAGATTCAACTTCTTTTTTAAGTCGTCTTAACAAAAACGGACGCAACACCTTATGAAGGCGACGAATAATCAGAATAGTTTCTTCTTCGTTCAATTCAACCTGTAATTTAAATTATATTGGTTTCATCCTAAATAAATATAAACACTCTTGCGACATTGACAAGAAAAAACACAACCAATTACCTTTTCTCCCGTTGTGGCGAATGGAGCATTGAACCATTGCTCGAAAGTGCTGACGGATTTGAAAATAGACGGCAGCAGAAAATTCAAAAGCGCCCATAATTCCGGCAGCTTATTCTGCAAAGGTGTTCCTGTCAACAACAATCTGTGTGGGGCAATGTAATGCGTGTTTAATACTTGAGTCAACTTGCAATGATGATTTTTCATCCTGTGACCCTCATCAATTATCATAAACCTCCAGTGAAGCTAGAATATAATAAAGTGAAATTTATTAACAAAATTTTGTGAAAAACATGTAATCACAACAACAAAAATGTAGTGTACTATTTACCTTTGCGAGAACACCTTTGTCTTTGATGATGTACTCATACGTGGTTAACAATACATTGAATTTCTTTGATCTCATCTGATTCTGAATTGAACGTCGCAAGTGTGGGCTTCCCTTGTATGCAACGACGACAACAGAAGGAGCCCATTTTTCAAATTCCAAAACCCAATTGGACAAAGTTCTGAATACATAAAAAAGCGTTAGTCAATTTGCATATGCTTTGAAAACATAAAACAAGATTTGAAAGAAAATCAACTCACGACAGAGGTACGATAATCAAAAATGGTCCCATGACCTTTTTCTTCTCCATCAAATAAGTAATTAAGCCAATCGTCTGAATTGTTTTTCCGAGACCCATTTCATCGGCCAAGATGCCATTCAAATTATTATTGAACAATGAAACCAACCACTCCAATCCTTTTATTTGGTATTCTTTTAATTTTCCATTCACCATTATGGACGCTTGTTCCACCACAACTTCATTTATAGTGTGAGCAATACTGAAAAACGAAAGTGAGTGTATAATACTTGCCGAATTTTCTTCAAATTGAATTCAAAAACAGTAACACTGTTCGATACCTGTAATATGTCTGTTCATCTGTCTTATATTCATCATCTTCAACTTTGGCCTTTTTAATGACATCTTTAGCGTCAACATCATCCGTTTGCTTATTCGCATTCTGTTTCGTCGCATCCCCATCTTTCTCATCCTCATCGTCTTTGTCATCATCATCATCAGTATCGTCATCGGCCTGCAGTGTCAAACATTAAAATGATTTATTAGTTCAGAGCCCTTACGGTTAAAAAGCAGCAATAACTATTTAACCCCTACCACTTCCCAACCAGGGTGACATTCTAGCCAACTCTCCAATTCGCTGGACAAAGGTGCATCATCACCAGTTAATGTTTTTCCTGTTGAAGTCTCAACAACCGAAACATGAACGTCAGAACTTTGTGAAGAATCATCGATATCCATGCCATCCTCAGTCTTCTTCTTCCTCTTTTTAGGCTGCAATTATGAAATAATTTTCAAATTCAAAACCAGAAAGAATCTTTAATTTCAAACAACGATTGTGTGCCAACCTTTTTCTTTGTGTCTTCTTGTTGCTTCCTTTTTTGATCAGCTTTATGCTGCTTAACCATTTCTGTAAGATTGCTGATGTACTCATCGGTTTGAGATAATAAGAAAGCAAGACGCTTATCCTTCTTCTGATCAATGAGTTTTCTACAAAAGTAAAACAAATTAGGCTTCGTACACTCCGCCCACCATCATTAAGTATTGAAGAATTCTCAAAAAATCAAAAGCACCTGTATCCTTCTTCATCTTCTGCCATCAATCGTCTCATACGTTCCTTTTCTATTCTTTCTTGTTCTTTCTTCTGTTCTTTCTCGGCGTTTGCATGGTAGTTCAAAACCGCCTTGTTAAGTCTCGCTGTTTTGGCTAAATTGTTACGATGATATTCTCTGAAATCCTTGGAATGTTGAAGGACAGCTGCTAGGTACTCCTAAAAATTTTAAATATAAATTAATTAATAAACCGTTCTTACGATTAATTATAATTTCAACAGCTGTATTTTGTACTACGTACTTGATGTTTCTGTCTACGTTTTCGCTCAGCTTCAAATTTCTGTTGTTTTTCCAATTTTTCAGTGGCCCTGGCTTCACGTAATCCCTGACGTTTTGTTCGCTTGTACGCCTTCACATTAATTGCTGTCTCCAGTGTGGAGTCGCGTCGAGTGTATGCTATTACCTATGGCAATACAACAAAAAAAAGTTGTTACCCCACGATAAAATTGCATATTCTCAAATCAAGTAGTACGCTCTCGTACCTCGCTTTTTAACTGCCGTTGAAAATTAAGGAGTCGTAGAGTACGAAGCTCAATTTCTGCACGTATCCTAACATCTTCTGCCATTGTTGTAGGCAAATTATTTAAAACTTCAATTCTCATTGCAATTCTTGCTGCCATTCTGAAATACAATTGTTCATAAATAGCTCTCATATTGTGAAAAAATTTTGATATCAAGTTCAGTAACGTTACACACCTATTTTCCCTCTCTTGTAGTATAGCCAATGGATCTATTCCAAATGGTTTGGGCATTGTTGTTACCTTTGTTGGTTTTCCAGGAGGTTGCTGAACAGGCTGTGGAATAGGTGGAGTTGGACCCATTCTCACAACATTAGGTGGCATTGATCCACTTGTAGGTGGCATAATAGGGCCTGCATCTAAATAATAGTAAAATATGAATTTACATTTATGGGTAATTTTCTCTAATACTACCACACAGAATTTCAGCACATGTTAAAGGCTGAAAAGTGATAAAATATGAAAATTTACTTGGATCTTGTGGTCCAATTGGTCTTGTTGAGGGAATGGCTGACGATTGCATGATTGGCTGATGTTGTGGAGGAAATCCAGGGGCACTCGAATTTTGTTGACTTCCTGTATTGAAAGTTGATAATGTATTAGAAGACAATATAAATATCAGATTAAATAATCACAATAGAAAAACTTTATTGATACCTTGCAATATAATTAAATATTTTACCTATTTGTGTTTTTCCTTGTACTGCAAGTACAATTTGTTGATTCAAAGGCTGATTTCTTGCTAGCATTCTGTAAGCCATTATCTGACCTCTCAGTTGAACCAACTGATTTGGTGTAAGCTGACATTTACTTAATGGTTGTTGTTGTTGTTGTTGTTGTTGAGGACCAGGTGGATGTACAGGAAGTCCCGGCTGAGGTGGATTTGTTGAACCTGATAAAGCTCCAACAAGAGTTGACCCAGGAGGCTAAAAAAAGTTTAAAATCTTAAGTGGTATCTACTAAAACTGAATTTTTGGTATGTAAACATTGTTTCATTTGGTAAGTATACTTTAATCAAACTACCATCCTAATACAGATTTGAAATTTATGTATGGTTTGTTAAATTACCTGCACCGGTTGTTGTTGAGTTGTTGGTGCAGTGTGCGGCTGATGACCAGCTGAAGGCGGGCACTCCGGCATACTGGAATTCTGACCCATTGGCATAGGTCCCGGTGATCCATTTATTTGTACACCTCCGGTATTAAATTGATTATTGGAAGGAGGGGCATGCTGAGCCACAGAATTCGGCGGACAAGGAGCCTGGTTAGTAGGCAAAGAAGCACCTGGACTTTGTGAATGATGTTGGGGAGACCCCAAAGGTGAGGGTACGCGAGTAGTAGGTATTAAAGGTTGCTGTTGTTGCGGCACCATCGGAGATGGTGCCTGCGGGGGTGGCATCGGCGACGGAGGATGTGGCGACGGACTCGACATATTTTATCCTTCTTCTACCAGATCCAGATATTTACCTACATTATTACACATTTACATTGCAGTGACGCTTAAAATCGTACGGTCAACACAACAAAAGCTTCCCCGTTCAACTATAAAAAAATAGTTATACCGATTACTGCAAGTACTGCCACGTTACAAAGTATAAAAATTCATTAAAGAACCGTTTAAATAATAAATTAAAAGCAATCCGTATCGTCAAAATCCTATTTTTTTGTGATATCTTCCATTCCGTTGCGGACAATGTTGCCGAACTGATCGCATCATTTCCGGTATGTCAATGCATTACTAGCGTCGCATTTACAGTTTACTAAGTATTAAATTTAAAATTAAGTAAAAAATTATTTGATGCTTATTATAAACCAAATATCTAATTAATAATATTATTATCAAAAATTTTCCTTGCGTGAAAATTTAAGCTTAACCTTATTCGTGGTTCAAACGTGTAATTGAATCGAATTGCATTGCACAAAAATGGTGACGACAATACGCGTTGAATTTAAAAATAAAAAAAATATATATTTTTACATTAGTTTATACCAGTCCACCTCTCAGTTTCCTTCCAATAATGAACCGTACTTGAGACTGCATAATTGTAATTCTCACTATTCGGAAATATTTCCAAATAAGTAAAATAAATATTCATAAATCGTTAGCTATTTATATAACAAGGCGGTAGTACCGTAATACAAAATACATTTATTTTATAAATTAATAATTCATTACATTTAATTCGTTTTAAAAATGTTTATATTTTGCAAAGGTACCTTTGTGTTTTACTAAACACAAATTACAGTAAATTAAAATTTATTACAATTTTTTTTAAATTATAAAATAATAGGTAACTTTAACAAATCCATTATACTAATCTGGGACAGCAAAATGTTAAAAAAAGGGTGACAAGCATATCATCAATTTGTTTTAAGCCTTTTGCTTGCACTCTCATTTCCATTTTCACCATGAATGGTAGGATTACTTATTGGTCCCAGACCTAATTTTATCATTTCAACTGCCATTTCAAATAAATAGTCATAACATTCACACCTGAAACAAAAGTTTAAATTAATGTAACTCACTCCAGATGATACATACTGAAGAGAACATTGGATCTCAGATGTTGCTTACATTGTCTTTGCTTTTTCCCATGTATCTCCCCAAACATAAATACCATGTCGTCGAACTAAAACTGCACATGTGTGGGGATAATTCTTTATTGTTTCTAACATACTGTCTTTCAAGTCTTCTTCCCAACAAGTGTTTTCAATTATTGGGACCACTAATTCTTCATTGTAATTATGATTCCTTTTCAATTGATTATTCCATATTCCTTTAATCATCTCCTGGTGACTGATTTTAAATTCTTTTCCAGGGTACAATAGAGTGACCAAAGCAGCAAATTTTGAATGTGAATGAATTACTGCTCCTGCATTTCTTTCTGTAAATGGCAAAGTATAATTAGATATCGTCTATTCAAAGTCATGGCAAGGTATTCCAAATAGGCAATATGTTCTCACCTTTATATGCACACATGAATAGTGGTGTGCATTGACTCTTTTTAAATTTTTTATTTGGAGGAGGCAATTCTAAGTCATTTCCATCAATATCTTGAACAAAAAGGTCACTAGATTCCAGTCTTTCTTTTTGGACACCAGAAGGGGTGATGTATATCTTATTCCTGAAAACAAAATTAGAACTTTCAATTGAACAGGAAATTACAATTCTCATAAATTTTAGCTTGCAATGTATGCAGGACAATAGCTATTTATATAAAATTCACTGGGGAAAAAACACATACTGCAGTTTGATACTGATTCCCCCACCAGTTCCAGTGATCCACCCCAGGTGATAAAATTGTTTACACAATTCTGGAATCAATTGCCTTGGATGGTCCTGAAATTTGGTGTATTCTTAATATGACGCATATTAATACTACATTTTAAAAGGTTTGAATCACAATGGAACAAGTCACAATGTTTTCCTTCAAATTATTACCTTACCTCGCTTTTCTGAGATGTCATTTCTCCTCAATGTTCCCGTCTAAATAAAATCCAAATTGATAGTGGAAGATTGCTACGATAAGTTTCAAGTGAACCTTCTTATCAGCAACGCATAAGTGACATGTAAGGTTAGGTAATTCCAATCTAATTCGCCGTAATACGGGGAATTTTACTGTCACAAATAGGACGCAGGGAGACTGTTGAGCCGGCACTTGGTCAACCGTCGACTAGTTGGCCCTGCCTGATAGATGCACGAGAATTTCACTTGCATTTCTACGTTGCTTTTTATACGCCAAATTTTACTGATTTTAAAAAAATAACAAGCAATATAAATCTTTGAGGTTATCAACGAACACATCGGGAGGAAAAGTTATTTATTCCTTATTTGATTTTAACCAGATCCTCATTCTTCTTGTGACTTCACTTGAAAAAAGTTAATTAAGTAAAATTGAAGTGCACTTCACTCCAAATGTATTCGTATAATATACATGTTATTAGTGAAAAAAAGATTTGAGAACCGATCTACTAAGACAACAGTAAGTTCTAAGTTAAATGTAATTTCGAAGGATATTTGTAAAAATGATGTGCTTAAGAGAAATGTTCATAATTTCAGGGCTCAGTGTAAGTTCGCTGCTTCAGATCATTGAAGAAATATACTTTACTTCTTTTTCTGCTTCAGGTTTATGTTAAAACAACCTTTTCTTTCTAAAGAGATGGTCAAATACAAATATAAATAAATACCACTTTTAACAAACTTACCCAAAATTTTTACACACTTGCCTTATAAATTATGACAGTTGACAGGTGAAAGGAAACAGGTAATCATGAATACTTCTCATCTGGATGTTGTTTTAATTCTTTTATGTATAAAAAACTTAAAATCTAATTCAGGTTACAAAAATACTTAATTATAATTAGAGTGGAGCAAGAAACAACATTTTAGTAGCTTCATTTACTATGTCTGCTTCATAAAACTTAAAAAATTCAATTAAATTTGTTTTAAAAGAAAAAGATTTCTACAAACATCTATAAATCAAATGAGATAATAACTATCTCAATTAATGGATTTATAAAAAATAAAAAAAATAATTTACTTCTAATAAAATACATGTACAATGGGGTGGAAACAAAAATAGTAAAACCATTTTTATTCAGAAATCATTGAATCCATGCTGGAAATTGAACACCGTCGTCTTTTAACACCGATCACATTATTGAACTTCTTCGGCCTCTTGCAACTTTTCACTAATTTCTGTTTTAATCGTTTCTGCCGCCCATGAATCTTTCCCTCGACGATTGGAGGTGAACAAGATAGATTTCTTTTCCTTTTCATCTGTTCGGGAGTCATCCTAGGCGAACTGACATTCCTATTGAAAGAAAATGGTTGTCAGTTCAAAGTTAGCTAAGCAAGTGTTCTGATCCTGTGACCTTCAGACTCTTTATAAACCGTTAATTCTGTTCCGGGCAAAAAAAAGGTTTGCTTACTTTGAAGGACTTAAGGTGGAATTATCTTCCGATTCAAAACTTGTGTTCCTATCTTTCAGTCGTTTCACCATCATACAATCGGTGGCTAGTGGTTTTGTACTTGATTTCCCAATTTCCAAGTTTCCTTCGTTCGCCTGGAATTAAAGGCAGACATTCATTCTGACGGTTCCTGTACAAAATTTCAAGAAGTAATGACCCAAAATATTTTGCAAATTTACCAGTTGCAAACAGGCAAAGAAATATCGAGGAATATCTCGTCTGCTTTGGGCTTTCACCAGCTCCTGAAAAGGCATGACAGGTTTTTCTTCGGTAGTTTTCGCCGGAAACCCGTTCATTATTTTAACAGCTAAAGATTTCATGTTGAGTGCTCCTCTCTTCTGTGATAACTTTATCTTGTCGGATATCATTTCAAACCATTTAGAAATCTTCAAACCTAATTCCTTATTTTTTGCAAACTGCAAAAGATGATAGTAAAATTGGAATTAGCATAAATCGTTTCGATTATTGCACATTCACAAATTTAAATTACTTACACTGCTCTTGGCGGCGTAATGCTCTTTTAATTCTTCATTTACTAGTTTTTGGTATTCTGATTCCGAGTTTCCGAGAGGGTCGTTTAAATTTAAATCGACACTTTTATCTGTGGTAAAACACGGTACTTTTAATATAATTTTTCAAAATTATTTTATGAATAAATAATAGTCATAATAATAGTCATCATTTCAACAGATATTTACCCCGTGGGCCAATGTCCAATACCACATCGTTTTCGACTACAGGTAGGGGCAACTCTAAATCTCTGTCAATGCTGTTGTCTTCACCGGCACAATGATCATCATCACCGTCCAACCGATTGAGTATAACGTTATCACCTAATTCTGGTTCTTCCACTAAAAGTCAATACACTATTAAGGCAACGTTCCAGGATTTAAAAAAAAATTAGAGCCACGAAAAATATACTCACAGATTTCTGGCTTTCTTATTAGGCTGGTTTCAAACCCATCGAATCCCAAAAAGTTCCTCAATTCTGAAATATAAAAACCAATATTAATAACCAATAATAATAATAGTAATACTTGATTGTTTGAACACTGAAAAATAGAAAGAGGATTTTATTGAATTAATTAAATAAATATATTGGACTTTACCTTCTACATTTTCATCTGGATGATAAGCGCCATTTGTATTTTCTGAAACAAAAAAGAATTATGGAAAAATGGAGAGATTAAAATTAAAATTGACGCTAAAATTTGGTAACAGTCCTACACGTTGAGAATTAAATAATATATTAAAAAATACTCACTACAACTATCTACTTTTTTCAACTGCTCAATTAGTTTCATTTCTGCTTTGTATGCACTGAAGAGTTCTTCATCGGGTAAAATTCCATATGGAGACTCTGTTACTATGGGCTGTACATGGGGTGTGAAATACGAGTCTAAACATTCTACTTTTTTATTCTCTAAACATTTTTTCCCTTTCTTTTTATGCAACTGTAAATGACATTATTTTTAATTAAACATTTGGTATACTAATATAATATTTTATACCTTTCGTAAAATATTTTAAAATTTTGTACATACTTTTTTATCTACACATAACTGGCAGGTAAGTTTATTGCTTTTGCCTGCTCTCATTTTTTTACTTGAAATTACATCTTGAAACTTTGAAGGATTCCAAAAAACTTCATCAACATCAACGAGGCAATCTCCGGACACCCTTTCCCTGCAATTAAAGTTTCACAAAATTATAACATTATTTTCTCTTATTAATCGACTCATAAATTGAATAAAAATTTACTCACAAAATATTTGGAAATTTGGCCATGTCGGATTCTCGCGATATATTCAAATCTTGTACAAAACTTTCCTTTGCTGGAGAGGAATATAAATTGTCATTATCTGAAACTAACTTAATACTATTGTTGAGTGGCAACCCTTCCAATCCAAAATTATTATTTTTCTCATCTTTTAGACATGAAGCAAGTTTCAAACTCTCTTGAGCTAAATTAACATCCTTATCTTCAAACATTATGTTGTCGTCACCTCTATAGGCATCACATGAATATGCATCATTTTGTTCATTATCTGTAAAGCAGTAATTGTGTTTAAGAAGGGATAATTTAAATATGTATAAGTGTACAATTTTTAAAATTACTAAACAAAAGTTACACACCAACTACTCTTGAAATTGAATAAATATTTTCTGCTATTTGAGTGTAAATTTCTTTAATTAACAAGCACTCTGTAGAAATAATCCAATCCCTTAATCTGAAAATGAATAATATTTGTATTGCTACAAAATTGTCATTAGAAGTTACTTTCTTATTCATAATATTAAATCATAAAAACCATTACCTAATTACATCTTTATCAAGACTTTTATTAAGGCAAACATCCATTTTTTTCTTTTTTGTTTTATTTTTTATGAACATGTTTGGAATTTTCTCACATAATTTAATTTTGCTTTCACTAGGACAATTGGTTTCATTCATACTTTTCCCTGAAATTGTAACATATTGAGAATAAGAATTGTTTATTGTTGCAAGAACATATGAAGTAAACATTGTAAAAATTAATATGACCACATATACCTAACAGACCAGTTATACTGTCTATCTCTAAAAAGTCATCACTAGAAAATAAAGCATCCCCTGGTTTTTTCCTTCTCCTTCCGCAACCTAATCCCTTCCTTTTATCTTCAAAATCATTGTCATCACAGACTGTGCCATCCAAGTCTCCCTCATTTTCACAGTCTGATTTCTTTTTTCCTTGCAATGGACTAAAATAAAGCTTAATTATAGATATTGCACAGACCCTTCAGTTTCCCTGTAAACATAATTTAAATTTACATACTTACCCTTTATTTTTAAGTGATTCTAGTACATGTTCTAAGTTTGTCCACAAACTATCTACTTTGATGCCATAGACCTTCGCTGAAGCTTCAATAATGAGACCAGCTTTTGCAAAGTTAATTATGAAGGTTTCATCATCAAAACCAGCTCGACCCAAAAGATCTTTGTAGCGTTCCAGAAACTAAAATAAAACATTATTTTGAATTTGGATTATAAAACATAATGGTCATGATTTATGTTACTTTTAATAATTCTTATGAGCAATTTTGATAATAATAATGAAAATATGTGTCACAAGTTAGGTTAGGTTCTCCTTACTTATAAAATATAAAGCTTATAAATGTTTATTTCCTACATGGTGATTTTGAGTGGCAACACAGAGAACTTCAAGAACAATGAATGAATAGTATTAGTATATATCTAATTTATTTTAAATTTGCAGGATGCTTCAAGAATACCTTAATAAGTTTCACAATATTCTTGAAGTTCTTCATGTAAGTTTTAAAATAATTGTCAACCAATTTATAATTTAATTAATGGTCAGTACTCATACACATACTGAAATAATAATACTCAATATAGAAACTGAAATATTCTAATATGTATTGCAGTCAACTTACCACTGACAGTTCCCTTCCATTTTGAGAACCTTTCTTAACCAAATCCTGAATATCTTTGTAAAAGTTTTCCTCCTCCAAACTGAACTGTGATGGGAGAGTCATTGTTTTGAATAATCTTAAACATTAAAATCTGTAATGAAGTGAAATGCCTACATTAAACAATTAACCATTTAAATTAATCATTATCATATATGTTGTACTTTGTTTTTCTGGTAACTGAGTAATTCTGATGCTGTCCAACAGTAATTAAAATTACTATATTGGATAAAATACAATACCTGACAAAAATTAAATGTATAATTTGTTATGCATTAATTTTGTTATGTAAACAAATGCTGTTTTGGCTCCAATAATTACAATGCCAATAAAATTATTTATTGGCTTTAATCTAGTGGCTTTTTCATTCTTCCCCAAGTAAGTTCTCAACATTTTAATTTTCATCTAACTAAACCACGTATTTTGAGCAAATTCCATTCATCCCAGGATGAGGTATATTAATTAGGTTTTCAAAGGGAATTATTCTGGCTTACAGAAAAAGGCAATCTAAATTAATGACGGAGCATTTATGTTTTTGAGAAAGGAAATTAAAGGCTCTGATTTAAAAACTGGAGCTACATCGGAAGACAAAAAGCGTTGATAAGAGAAACAAAACCAACCTTCAAAAAATATGGTCCATTTCACTGTAAATACAAGCAACGCACTTTAAAAAGCGGTAAGCTATGTATGTAACGGTTTTGTCGAACACAAATAATCGCGTTTTAGCTTCCGAATGCCAATATCAGACACGATCATTTCACTGAACATGCAAGAGACGATGTTTGAATTTTGTGCATACTTGTTGAAATTTCAATTACTGCTTTGGTAATATTAATTGGAGAAAAACAATTATTTATGCAAAAAATGGATACAAATATTAAGGAAGAGCGTGCATTGCCTCCTGGATAATAGTTCGATAAGAAGACCAGCAGATGGCTCTCATCTTCGCGGCATTTTCTCACCAAAAAAAGTAATTTCGATACGTTATTTATTTATTCCGAGAGTATCTGTACTTTACCAAATACCAAAATAAAATTTTCAAAATGTAACTTTACATTGGTAAAATTACTTGCTAAATTGGACGATATAATATAGCTATTTATTGAATTGTTCATTCAAACACTTAAACAGAAGGGTTGTAAGTGATTAATTGCCTTGATCTGCAAGTACCGATCTCAACAATTTTATTTCAAGTTGTATTTAATAGTTCGAAGTTATTACATCAATTTAAAATAATTTAGATAATTGAATATTAATCACAGGGACCATTATATTAATAATTAAAAATCGATTAAACAATTACAGAGAAGGGGTGACTGGATCGACTCACTCAATTTCAACATTATTTATTAAGAGAATGCTTAATGTTTCTATTTTGGACTTTTAGATTTTTGTCTCTGTTAAAGCCTTGAAATTGTGTTCTAATTTCCTCTTTATCTTTTTATTACGATTTCTATACGCACCACTAGGGCATATTGTTGAAAAGTCGATATTTTTAATTTACTAAGAATAAAAAGTGATGTGATAAACTATACCAGCGTTCAGTCCTGACCAAACGCTCAAATCTTCTTATTAAAGTTTATTTAAAATAAATCAAGTCTCAAATCAAGTCTCATCATAAAAAATTATCTGTTTTGCTTAATTGTACCCTATTGAATTGTGATTTCTATATCGTTGATAATTCTATTAATTAAAATAAAATTTATGAGCTTATTAATTTGTAAGAAGTGTGGAGTAATTTGTCTAGCCAGTTGTAATTGACATTTCATTTGAAATAAAGTTCTCTTTTAATCTACAAAATGCATTCCACGAATTTATTCTGTGACGAATAAGACCACAAACAAATGAAAAAATTTGTTATTTTTTTTACAAGTTACCATCTTTCACTTTATATACCCCGCGATGAATTCACTCAACGAAACGCACTGTTGTCTTCAATGCGAAAGTTTAATTCCTAACCAAAATCCGATCAATTATAGTAGACTATATATTTAAAAGATCATTAAATATATTTATTAAAAAGGGCCCATAAACCGTCTCCAAACAGCGAGGTAGTTATCAACATATTTAATAAAAATTAGAGCTGAAATAAACTTGTAAGGTCCAAAAGTTGAGAGAATTTCACTATCAATAACCATCGTATTAGATGAAACATTTTTATTTAGCTCTCCAAATTTTTTTTACGGAATTCTTGTGATATCGTTAATCCTTGTTGAGTGTATTACGGACTTGTGATAGGAAGATTGAAATGAACACTCAAAATATTGCAAGTTCTGTTCTTGTTATTTCTCCTTATTCATACCCTGATGAATATTATTATTACGAATAAGTAATGATTCCTAATGAAATGTTAACAACACCGTGCAAAATTTGTATTTAAAATTGAATTGGAGCAAATTCTAATGTTGTTGTAGTTCATTTAATAATCAAAATCCGACTAGGACTGACCAACAAATAAAAATTTGTTTAACGCTTTGTATTAGGCAAGACTCGCAAATAAAAAATCTAGGCTGATAATAAAAATTATTCACGATAAAATCACCTCCGATCACTAAAACTGGGCGGAACTGTGCTAAAATACGACGTGACTTCGGATTGAAGGTTGATCCGGCAGTTTTTAATTTCAATTCTGAATTCAGAATTACATCCAATTTATTTTTAATAAAATGGGAAAAAGAAGAATAGCAACGCATGTCTATAAAATACATTGTAATTTGTTAAAATTGTAAAATAAAAAATGAGGAATTTTAAAATTGTTAAATAAACAAAGTACAAAACAGCACAAAAACAGATAAATAATTTATACATAAATATACGAAGGTAGGTAGCTATGGCAAGAACGGATTAATTTTCTTACTTTTTAAATATATCCATTCTTAGAGTACTATTGAATGGAAAGAAAAAAATTATCCGGTTCTAATTTTAATCCATAAATCATAATTATAGTTACATTAAATCTTAGTTAATGCATAAGTTGTCAATAAAAAAATATAACTAAAAGCATTACAATTACAAGAGGGATACAATAAATGTAAAAACTTTTCTATAAAATTTTTCACCTTAGGCAAGTACATTTTCTCATTATCTGCTTGGGATTAGAAACAAACTGCTTTGATAAAAATATACATGGCATACATCAAACTATTTAATATTAAATGAGGGCCTGTAACACCTTACAAAAAATTGTTTTGAACACATTTCAGCTGTATTAGTTTAAGCCAAGTACAGGGTACACTGTAATCATTACCTTTTTTCTGCCTATGCTTGCTACACTTGGCACAACTCAGAAATTGATTCAAAATATGTATAAAACTGTAGAAATTAATTTAGTCTACAAATTTCATATTTTATCATTCTCATTAAAAACTTACTAATAACATAAGTTTGCAATTGGGATAATAAATTTTTTTGAAACTAAACTTACTATCAACTTTTAAAAACACTGATTCCTTAAATATGACTTTCATGTTGGTTGATCAATATAAATAAGTAACCTCTGGTTGCAATACATATATATATATGTATGATAATGTTATTATTTAAAATGAAATTATTGGAAATCATGTAAATAATACATGGTTTAATTAACAGAAACATGTTATTATTCTGCACAATGATTAAGCAGTGAATTTTTATTCACCAAAGACCAACATGAAAGCAATTTAGTCTAAAATATCTAACTTATGTTGGAGAAGGTTCACCTGAAAAATCTTGATCAGATTTTGCTTAGCAAATTATGTATAAAAAGAAAAAAATATTTTGCCTGTTACATAAACCGGATAGTACTGTATCACCAATATTTTTTAAACTTTGGTCAACAAGTTCCTCTGACTGTCACAATGGCCAGTTACAATTTTCTGGCAAATATTCAAACAGCAAATATCTTTATGTGGTATGACCTCCAAAAGTACCACTAATGTCTTTTCCATTTTTGTCCCTATTTTTATCATAAAAGACAAATACATCTAACAATACATCTTAGGCTTTGTACCTGTTAACAAATTGCACTGCACAACATAATATCAATGAGAGTATTAGTCCCAGAACTTCCAATAAAGCAATAACTGCAATGATTATAATTACTATAGTCAAATAGCTCTCCAGGTACTCATACATTTTAGGTATACAACCCTGAAACAAGAAGCATATTATTAGGAAATAAATTTACTAACCAAAGTATTAATATGTAATTAAGACTACAAAAAGAGAATACTTACAACTTCATGAATAATACCAGAAATTGGCAATGTTCCTTTTCCAATTCTTCCAGTTTTGCACACGACATCGTCTTTGTCACCTTTACAACATGATGCAGGAATTTCATAATGCTCCAGTACTGATGAAACTGATAAGTCCAATTTGGCTTTTTTATTATTGAATTGACTATTTGCCCAGTCAGCAGGTCCATTTGCACCACAGCACTTAAGCTGAAGATCAGAAAAATTTATCCCCAGTTAATTTTATGGACATGAAAAATCTTGAGTGGGAATCAGTCAGCACTCTGTGACATTGTTTTAAACAAAAAACTGAGACCTACCTCTTGCTGAATTGTATCAATTGTTATAGTACGACTGTTGATTACACCATATTCCTCTTGTATTGTTTTCTGAAGACTGACTTTAACCAGATTTTCAAGCTCTGTTTTATTTGTATATGCCCAAGCTCCAGCAGCTATTTCGGCTGCCACAACCACCAATAATGTACAGAAGAACTGAAAAATTCAATAAAAATTTATATTAAATGAATGTACACATGCTTACTTATTGAAATTCAAGATTCTTATTTTTATTTATTTGCCTGAATATTTAATCAAACTTACTGAAATTAATAGACATTGTGATTCACTGCAGGCTCCACAGCAACCCAAAATTCCAACAATTAATATTAGAATTCCAATTGCCAGTAAGACATATATTCCAGATTTAAAACTTGCTTCATCTTGGGTCACACTTATGTAGGCAGAGGGATCTGTCAGTAGCCAAATTGCAAGAGCCAATATAGCCAGGCCTATCACCTACAACAATTTTATTGAATGTTTATTAAGCTATTGTTTTAATTCAAGAAAAGCATGGAAATTGTACAATTGTCTTGTATTTTTTCGGGGATTCCAATAAACGGCGGTCAATTTTTATTTTGAAAGATTTCTGTTGTATAATTTCGCAGCAAACTTCATTCTTTCTTATATGCGATGGTAGTTAAAATTTTATTGTGTACGTTTATTTTCGGTTCAAAAAACCAAGTTAAATCGAATAGCAACGCCCAATCGTGACTTAAAGTTACGACCTGGCCATTCATTAATGAATGGATTGTGCAATCGAAGCCCTCGTAGAAATCGACATAAAAGGCAATGCAACAAAAAAACTAAAACAGAGGGGGCGGTATTTGAAATTTCATTTCGGTCAAGCATTAATTAGAGCTACTTACCCAAAATACGAGATTTATTACAATAACTAGGCATTTTAAAACAGCGTAACAGCTATTCATTCCCATCTTGATTGAAAATTGCTAATTTAAAACTAAATTCAATTCTCAAAATAAAACTACAAACTCCTATAGACGGATTTTAGCTCTTCCAATGCACTCCTTGCCAAATCAATATTGCAACTGATGAAAATTTTTCTATTGACACGGAAGAACCCACAGTATTTCCTTTTAACGACATTTTATTTGCCACTTAAATTGTAAAAATGTCTCATTCAGTTCACTTGAGCGGATTTAGACAACTTTTATTCTTAGTCCCACTTATTTCTGAATGTTTCCGTCTTCAGAAGAAGTCATAGACCAAGATTTAACTTCCACATCTCCCTTTCTTATTTCCCGGTTCTTGATTCAAACCTGAATTCCTTGCATTATTTCCAATACAGATCTGTAGTACACTATTGAAAATGTTTTCCTACTTTTATGTACCACTTAGTAACCTTCTGGGATTTAAATAATACTAGTTGGATAATAGAATTTAAAGGAATTATTACTCAATGAAATTACCACACCAGAAATAATTTCTTAACCGACGAAGGGCACCTGTAATTTTACCAATAATATTATTTCCACCCATTTTAGCTTTAAAATAAAGTCACATTTTCAGTGTGAATTAAAATTTGATTCTTCTTAAGTATATTAATAAAATTTTAAATAGTATTAACTCGCCAAACTACATGGCCTTGCCGTTTAAATAAATTACTAGAATAAAAAAACTTTTGTGATAAACCATAAATGTCAACGTTAAGAAACGTAGATTACACATAATTTATTCCGTTTGGTGGCCTTAACTCTATATCCGACCATTTATGAATCAAATTAATTAATTATTTTAATTTTATATTTTTGAAATGTCATCATTTAACTTCCACGTTAACTTAATAAATCGTTAATTTCCGATTTCGATAACACTTTGGTAGTCTGTTGAGAATTATTCGAAGAATTTACAATTGGAGACAACAATGACAAATTCGTAGGGTCACTGATTAAATTCTGACTGAACGACTGATGGGTTAAAATGTTTTGGTTTTTGTTTCCAAGTCCAAAGGCGGGGTTCGGTCCTAAAAAATAAAACGTGCGGTTATTTTTTTTTTAAATTAAACAAGTGTCGATCAGTGACAATTATTGTTACCTGTGAAAGGAGGACTCATAATAGGTTGTGTAGGTTGCGTCCAAGTGTTTGTTTGAAGCATTGTTTGATTCATACCCTGATTCCAGGTGACCGAAGAAAGTTGGGGTTGAAGTGACAAACCTGAAAAATTGTTCGGTAATGCGGTTTTGTTGGATGTCACAGCAGGGGAAGTTGTATTTGAAAACAGTTTCATTTCATTTAAATTTGACTGTAGCAGAGCGTCTGTCAAGTCGGTTGGTTTATTCTTCGGCAGCTCATTGGTCACTTTGGTAGATGGTATGAGACTTGGTTGTGCAATAAATCTCTGCATAGTCTCCTGCTGTTTAACAAGTCTGAAATTTTTTATAAAAAGAATAATTTTATTTTCTGGGTTAAATAAATCTTTGGTTTTGCACTTCGGCACTCTTTTTACATAAAGTTCTCCCCCGCTTTGCAAATATGGTCCCTCATTAATTCACATAAAATAGAATGATTGCGAAAAATATAAAAAAGATTAAGGAATTTCATTAAACCTTTGCTTATCTTCCAATGATAGGTTTCCAGCTGTAGGCGACGTTACGGTTTCTTTGGGCGATCCTAACGTAGAAAATATAGCTTCCAGATCGGTTTTGGGTTCGGTGTTTTTCTGACTTGGAAATATTTCTTCTTGTAGGGAAGGACCCGTTGTCATAGTACTAAAAGTAGGGGGTACATTATTTTTAGTTGAAGAGTGAACAATTTACTGGCTTTTTATAGGTGGCGTTTTACCTGGTCTGTTGCGACATGGCATTCAACTGTTCTATTTTTAATCTGTGCTCCGATTCAACTCGGCTGATCATATCTTTTAAAACAGCAAATAAAGTATTAAACTGATTCAAAGTCAATCCATTCTCAATCGTCAAAGGCATCAAGAATGGTACCACTTTGGTGGCGATTACGTCTTTGGGTATTCCTAATTTTTTGTGATTTAATGTTATTTTATAAATGCCTAAAACCATTCGTTACATTAATTACCTCTTCAATGATAAATAAAAACTAATAAAAACAAAAACAAGTTTCTAATCTTACCTAAGATCCCCATCAAAACTGGGGGTTCTCTGCTTGGAATTTCTTGCAGGAATGGCAAAATTTCATCCAAGACCAACCATTTGTCAAGGCTGTCTAGTAATTTACCAATGCACACCAAACTATTGACGCGAACCTATAAGAAGTAAAAATATGAATAAAAACCGAAGGCAGTAGACAGTCAAAAAGTAATTTTACAAAAACTCTCACCCCTAAGAAATTAGTTTTTATACACGTGCGTTTAATACGCGGCAAAACTGCATTTTTCATTGCCGAATAATCTATGAGTCCTGAAAATGTGGGTAAAACAGATAAACAAATCTCCTGGATTTGCTGAACGTCTGACTCTAGAGCCCGATAGAACATGGGTAAAACATCAGTCTTAACTTCCTCCGCCGGTGTTAGTTTCAATAGTAACTCCATTTTTTGCATCAAAATGAGCAAAATCTAAAATTCAATTGTTCCATTAAAAAGGTTGTAGAAAAAATGATTAGTCGTTTGGAAGAAAAATATCTGACCTGAACAGGACTCGTCATTTTCATAGCAGTTTGTAAATACTGAAATATGTGTGTCATGTATTCTTGCTGAGTACAACTTTCAGCAACCTGCAAAACCGCAGGTAGTACAAATGGTACCATACTAGAATTTGCGAATTCTTTGCCAAGGCAAGGCATAACCCTGTAAGGAATTTCAAGAATTTTCAATACCTTTCAATTTACTTTACATCTTGCAATTCTTCAAACTTTCTTATAACAATATTTGTAATACAAACCTAAAGAGACAAATCCTATGCGGAAAATTTTGTATGATAGGAGGCAATCCTTTGTAGAATTGAGATTTCTGTAACTTGTCCCATTGAAAAAGGGAGTCTAAATAATTTAAAGTTTTTACCCCAACATCTTCAAAAAAGTCAACCTACAAAAAGAAATTTATTTTCAAGAAATATAAATTTACACAAATAAATGTTATAAATTAGAGACTCATACAAGAACCTTTGCAAATTGATGAGGGTCTGGCCGCAGTTCAGGTGTTGAATGCAACATCATTTTTACCAAGTCTTGCAAGCCTGACGGAATACTGCTTAAAAATGTTTTTTGCATGTTCTTTAGCTGTAATGTAAAAAAATTTAATAATACCTTTCTTAAAAACAAAAGATTTAAGATATTGGATGAAATTATTAATATACCTCTGATATTTTTTTAATGTAATAATTCCTGTCACCATTATAACTTATAAATGGTTTGCCATTGTTATAAATGGCATAGATCAACATTCCTAAAGAAAACATATCACTTGATGCTGAAGGACTAGAGTTTGTCAGACCAATTTCTGGTGCCAAGTAATCTAAATCTGGTTGAACTATGCTGGGAAGATATTGTGAATATTCTGCGGATGACCATGTTACCTTAATGAAAGCAAATCACATATTGCTACCTTGTTCTGTATGAGCACTATTATTAGGTTTCACAATAAATATACACAATTATTACAACATACTGTGCCATCTTGTTTCACATCACCATGAACACAAAAATCAAAACCAAAAATTTTCCAAGCTCCTTGTTGATTGATTAAAATGGATTCTGGTGAAATGTTGCGATGTAATAATTTGACATCACTATGTAGAAATGCCAATCCCTCGGCTACCTGTAAGAAACATTAAAAATTTACATTTTCTATACTTACAAATTAAATTCATACGAAAAATAGTTTTATAGAATTCTTTCTCACTTGCAAAAGTCCATATTTTATTTCTAGGTCAAAAAGCTTTTGCTCCTTTTTTTGACCAATGGGAGATGATGCAGTTTCTTGGTTCTTGAGAGCATTTGACAAACTTGAAAGTACAGGTTCAGTTGCAAATGCTAAACTCTCTCTTGATTCCTCCAATGGATGCTGAACAGTAAGTATTTGGGGATGCCTTAATTTAGTTAATTGTGTTACACCATGTTTTAGTGACTCTAATATTACTTCTTTGTTTTCTCTAGGCCATTTTTCAAGCAATCTTTTTTCAAAAACAAAAATTGAAGCTTCCTGTTTAGTAGACTTCTTAAAGCCATGATACACTTTCCACATTAGCCCTGAAATAGACATTACATAATTGAATATGTAACAATGTGCAATATGTCACTTTACAAAAACTTACCAGGACCTGCACTGCATGTCTGACTGGTTACTTCGTACTCTCTTGTCACTGGATTTCCTGGTAAAACTCCTGAGAATTGTGACACTGTGTTGGTGACTGTAGATTTTAACTTATTGAATACATCCATTACTGTACAGAAAAACAGCTTTATGAATTATTATAAATACACAGTATTGTTAAACACAAAAAATAACACAGAAACAGTAGAAAACCCTCTGTTTCATACATTCATTTCAGTTAACAATAGAAATAGCAATGATTCATTTTAAGTGTGAAAGCCCTATTAATATATCTGCTAACTTACTATATCACTCTGACACAAATCCTAAGCAGTCAAAGTTTACATGTTATTTCACGACACCAAAAATCGCTGTGTTAGTTCGTCGGAATGTAATACTTATAGAGAATGATGGTAAAAATATGACATGGGTAAGGGGCATGTTCAAATTACTTTTTGTAATGTAACATCTGTAAAAAAAAATAAAGTAAAACCATATTGAAGGGTACACTTTTCTAGGGATTAAAATTATGCACCAATTGTGAAATTAAGTAAATGCATAACTTTCCAATGTTTGTAATGTTAAATATCAAATGTTTGCCTAGCACTGTGGAATAAATTTGTTACTTTTATATTTTTGACATATAAAGTGACAATTAACCTACCCTGAAGAATCGATATTTGCTGGTGGTCCAATAAAATTCCAAAAACGTACAATACAAATGCTTCTATAAATTATAAATTGTAAAAAAAAATACCTAACCAAAAACTGCGATAAAGTCTTGCAGTTGAAACGTATGTTTTAAAAAAAAATAAAACGATAGAGTTTAATTAGTAGGCAGAACCTATGAATTAATTCGACAATTTTCCCGAATCCTATCAGGTTCGACCTTTGTCGCTCGAAGTTAATGCCACGCTTCTTACCCAATTCTTTGAAACTACTATTTTTATTTTAACGGTTTCTCATTCTAATGAAAATCATGAATGAAACGTCTACAAATAAAATTTCAGTAAATGGCCAATTTCAATGCGATTTCATTTTACGCTTTTACAAAAACTTTTGAACTTCAAATGCTTGAATTTTTTTCTTTAGTTATTAGAGTATAATCTTAACTAGACAATAGGACACCGAAGAAAAAAATTATTGTTCCTTCAGTATTCCTTCCGTTAGTGTTTTTAGGTAAAATGTCAAAATCTTTTTAACTGATAAATTTTTGCCACCGCTTTCACTTAAATAATGTTTCCTACCATTAATTTTTGTCTTGTATTTACAATTGTACAGCCACTCATCAAAATTTCTTTTATTAAGCATTTTTATAACCTTTGGTAACCCTATGTGTGGATATAGTGAACGTAGTTCAAAGTCTGGACGTGTGAAACAAAATTGAAATTATGAAGTAGAAATGTAGTAAAACAGCGGATTTAAAGCAGTTCATCATTTCAAACATTTTCGGAATTAAAAGAAAAAATTCTATAAGTAAATGCGTTTAAAATATTCTATTCTTAATGGAACAATAGAAATCAAAATATTACCTCTTTTAATACATATAATTATTAGTAGGATACAAATAAACAAAAATAAACGAATAAGAAAAATAAAATGAAGTCATAACGTATAATCTGATTGTACACTTAATATTAACCTTTGATCAGTTTTTATCACAATAAATTCCTCTCGGGATCCAATGATTAATTCTCATTTTTTTCCTTCAGGGCTGACTTGCTGTACAATTTTTCTTAACTTTTTAAAAATAAAATTTATAGGTCACTTGTTAAGGCTAAAGGTTTCTGATAAATACCACGGGATAATTATTTAACATACCGACCACGACTGCACATACTCCTTCACTCCAAAACCGTATCACATATTAGATTAAAATCTAGGCTTCCAATCACACCTTCGTTTCTATGTTGTGCGTTACTTGTCCTTCTGGGCACTGCTCTAAAGTTGTGGCTAAATTTCTTGCCTGTTGTGAGGCTGCTTGCAAGTGCCTGTCCATCTCACACACTAACAGAGATCTATATGTCTCGTAACGCATAACTATTTCCTCCAACTCTTTCCTGTACAATCTAGTTAACATTGCGTTGAAGCAGTCTAATTCGGGAAGTCTAAACATTTCCCACCTTAATTTATGGTCGGTATCGGACGATGCCCTTGAGAAAACCACCAGCCAATGAGGAATTTCTTGACTTAAATAAGGGTTTGCCGGAACCAGGACGCTGTGGGGATGGAAATGAGTGTGATGTGGTAAAATCCTTGGCGGAGGCCTTGCAGGTCTGTACACGTACTGTGGTGCACAAGGATGTTCGTATTGTGCCTGTCTAGTGACATGATTGACGTAATAGACACCATATTCAGGGGACTCGATTCTCTCCCAACCTGTGGGCAAACCTTCCTTCTCTAAAGGGTGACTCCAATGTGTGGTTTTAGTGTTGTGGTCAATGTAATATTTCCTACCCCTAACGGTCAAATCTACCGACCACCCGGGAGGGAGGGGAAGTTCTTCAGCCGACTCTGTCAGAGCTCTAGCACCTTCATCTTTTAGTGACTGCAACTCGTGCGCGGAGTGAGACAGTCCATGGGCAGGCATAACTTGTTCGTCGTACACTTGCATTGAACTTATAATCTGATAGCTGTCGACATGATGGTATGTGTTTTCTTGTTCCTGTTGATCGTACCTCCTTCTGTCGGGTACGTCGGGCATGTTAACCATGTAGGACGACCCAGCAGCCTGAGGATGAGCACAATCAAGTTCATATTGATTCGGCACGTAGTGATTAATGTAAGTAATGCTGCCCAACGATGATCCTACGGCTCCCATTGAACTGGAGAATGGACTTCGCTGTATCTCGCTTCCTGTGTTCAAATTGGCCATTCGCTGAGTCAAATCCGGCAGAGAATTATTCGGTGTGTATTTCCCACTTTTTCCAAACGATACGCCTGAGGTCGATTGCGAATTTGAGCTGCCTGCCTTTGCAATGGGTCGCGGAGGAATCGAAGGTTGCTGCTGTTGTTGACCTTTCTTTTTCAACGGTTCAGTGCTCCAAACATTTATTATCGGTAGTTCCGGTGGAGTTTCTTTTTTTACGTATTTTCCTACTATTCCCTCTCGTATTGACCTTAGCTCCTTGTTCTTTTTAGACAGCATGATGTGACACACCTAAAAAATATAAATTGTAGCAATAATGCAACCATTACATGTACGTATTATATTCCCTATGGAAAATTTGTATAATACCGCCATTTATTTATCTTTTGATTTAAAAAAATTAAAATTCAATTGCGAATTGAAAATTTAAGTTGTAGGATTGTAAAAGGAATTGATGAAAATAAGTATTTATGTAGAAACGGAATTTTATTTCATTATTCAATTTTTTATGCATTAAATTCCACTAAAGTAAAAAGTCCAATATTTTATGAAGAATGCTTCGAAAATTATTTTCTATTGAATCGGCACCGTCAATGTAAACGACGTTTGAACTTTTCCTGAGAACTTCTTCGTAATGCACTAGATATGAGGGCCACACGTATTTTTCAAAGTATCCGGGAACGTCTGGGGGCTGGTAGACCCTGTTTTTACGTCTCTCCCAACACAGGCCTTTACTCATTGTAAAGTAAAATTTCAAATCGCACAAATCTTGCAACTGATCGTCGTTAAATATGAGAAATCCCTCGATGAACAATATATTGGGTACGAATTGAAGCTTTTGAAATTTACTAATTATGCAATATGCGGATGGTGCGATTTCAGTAGAGCAGTATTTCTCCGTAAATTTTGCTTCTACTTCGGTTGGCTTGCCCTGAGACGGGCCCGTCGCCCCCGTTGACGAATTACTAGATTCAATGACCAACCGGATTTGATTTTTAAATGCGGCCATATCAATGCTAGAAAGAATTTCAAAATTTATGTGATTAAATTCCGCAATTTTCGTATGCTTTTCGCTTTTCTCATCGTAAAAATAATCATCTTGCTGCAAGAGCACACTGTTACTAAATAACGAATGAAGCTCCTTTGCGACCGTAGTTTTTCCACTGCACGTGGCCCCCGATATTCCAACGATGAGCCAGTTTTCCCTTGGCATTACTTCGTTCCTCTGTCAACGTACAAGACGACCACGGTGAACGCTAGTAAACTTCCGATAAAGGCGAGACCGAACAATGCTGGTATCCCTATCGTGTATTTCGGTCCGGGGAAATAGGAAACAATTATGTGTTCGGTGTCAAAGAAAGGAATTGCGATGACACAAAATGTATACCATACAAAGAATGTAATTGCTAATCCTAGAATCACTTTTGCAAGCATCCAAATAAGATGTCCCTGTAAATAAACATAAATAAACACCACACACTAACCACACAAATCAAATTATCACAATCACTTTCTACACAAAATTTTCAGATACTGATATAAAGTGGGCCACTCAAAGGTAGATGACTGATTGTCGAGGTTATTTTTAATAAACTAATAATAAATGTTTTTCTAATCATAATTCTTTAACCAATTTTCCACATATTCCGAATTATTAATTTTAATGTTTTTCTTTTTGCTTTAGGTTTACATTTTTTATGTATTTATATCATATGTTCCTTTGAATTAATAGAAAAGTATACATTGGAGGAGTATGTAAGTAGTTTAAGGAGAATCCCTCCACCGATAAACCCATCTATAGTGAATTGAAGATTACTTTTATGACTAAAAGCAACACACCAGATATTTACAGAAGAATTCAGAATTAAATATATGTTGTTTTGCAAGACATAGTGTTACATTAATATTCTAATCATTTTCAAAATATAAATGTTAATCAAACTGTTAGGCTTAGCCCACATCCAAATTATATGGTGGATTTAATTTGTTTATGCATCATTAACTAGAAAAAAAATACCTACTGTGAAGATCTAGATGCAAAAAGAAAGAAAATTAACTATCCAAATATTCTTTTTCAAATTCTTCAAAATCTTTATCTGTGAACACTGTAGATTCTCCTGCTTCTACATGTGAAGTGTTTTCTTCCTTTGAAGAAGTAATATATTTCTCATACACCTGTGAGACATCAAAACTCTTTTATTCTATTTAAAAGTGTCATCATTTAAATACAATATAATTCCATACTTTAACGAAAATAAATTATATGAAAATATTAAAAATTGAATACCTCTTTAGGAACATTGACTGAGTCTTTTCTGGTTAAACTTTTAAGTCTTTCCAAATTATCCAAAATATTTTGCTCAAATTCTTTTTCTTTGTTCTTTTTAACAGCAACCCAATTTTTTTTCTTCTTTAGTCTATGTAAGCTAGATTTTTTTGCTTCTGAAATGAATGTGTTACCAAGAATAAGTTAAGTGTCTAAAAATAATTTTTTTGTCTTACATGCCCAAGAAAATATTCATATTCTTAAAATAACAAAACAATCAAAAACATTTGATTTTAAATTAATTATGAACTCAAAATAAAATTCCACATGAATTAATGAATACATTTATGAATCAACTTTTCGCACCCTCTGTAAGTTTGAGATGTCTTTTCTACAAGCTACAATGAAAATGATGCAACTAAATTATAACTACATTTCAAATTTTTTTACTAAATATTTGTGATACGATTTGAACTTTGTCAGAAGTCAAAGTTCATAATCAGTTGTTTCATGCCAAGAACAAAATGATAGTAAAGAATTAACAAATTGACACTTACTTTTAGTGTGTTTGCTGTCTTCAAAGAGTTTGAAACTTTTTTGCAATAAGAAATTTGACATTGCTCAATGATAAATTCTTTAATATATAAAAATCATTTTTTGAGACCAGATAATTGACACATTCTTTCAGTTACGGAGTAAATGAGTCACCTTCGTACCGGACCTTTTGGTAAGAATGTTGAAACATCTGCAACCGACCTATGGAAATGTAAACGGTAAAACGCTGCGTAAAAGCGTGACCACCATGAGCCACCAGTTTAATGTTAGTGAGAAAACATGAAAACTTTGTAATCGTCGTCACAGCTACAGTGATTAACCATCTAATAAGCATACTCTGAAAACCTTTAATAAGCAGAGCATCTCACTTTTGTAGGGTAAAGGAAATGCTCACCAAACTCACCTGCGTTCAATGCTCCTCACGACCTATGACCAGTTAGCATTTTTCATCTGTTTCGAACAATTCTTGCGCACTTGTAAGAAATAATGTGAATAAGAGGACGTACTGGGATATTAGAATCTACAACCTCAAGCAACACAAAATGACATTGGAATAACTGAGACGGAACAAACAGAACGTAGGGGTTAACATAACCACGATTGGAAAATAACTTTTTTGAAGATGTGGTTGTCAGTTACGTTGGCACAACTGGGCTGGCGAGAGGATTTCTAAATTTTACGATTGTGACTTTATTCAAAAAAAGAAAAACATATGGTAAACGAATATAATTCACCATCGTGATATTTGAAATTATCCTCCGGGAAACAGATCGTGTACCCGTCTTCTGTTGCGCACAAGTGTAATTTGATAAAGTCACCACACACCTGTAGGTATTTTGTGTTTAACCTAAGTTCTTTCACCTCAGTTGAATCTACCTGTTTCTCGCGTGCAGCAAAAAAAGTTGCTGTTTCAAAAATTGATGCACTTTCTTGAAAAATAAACCCTCGGTGAACATCTTTTGTTGAACATATGACTTGTTTAAAGAATCGAACAACTTCGGCACTGAAATAAGCCCAAATACATTGATCACATGTTCGACTTGTTTGGGTTAATTTCATCTGAAAAGTAACATATTAGTAGTTCAGAAGTCAAAAATCCCCGTTGCCATCGTTTTTTATTCGAAAAGTATCTAATTCATTTTTAGCATAATTCTTTGCCAAATGAAATAAACTACTTACTTAAAAAGTATTTTATAGTTAAAAATTTAAGGCTTATAATAAAAAACAAACCTCAATTTTTTTTCTTTCATAACCAAATTTTTAAAATTTTTTCAAAAATTAAAATTTTTTTTTCAAGGGAATTTGAGGCAGAGCTGAAAAATGTCTAGAAAAAAGGGAAATGAAGAAACAGACAAGCTTACCAGGATTGCCATTGTGAATTCGGACAAGTGTAAGCCAAAGCGTTGTAAACAAGAATGCAAGAAATCATGCCCAGTTGTCAGGATGGGAAAACTTTGCATTGAAGTTGTTCCCAATGACAAAATTGCAACAATATCAGAAGAATTATGCATTGGTTGTGGTATCTGTGTGAAGGTAAGCTAAACTGTTTTTCAAAAAAATATGTTAAAAAAGTTTTGCTTGACATTCAATTTAAATATTTTTGCCTTGTAATTATGATTAATAGACTAATATAATTTTGGTCAAATTGGTCACTCTATCTATTTCCATTTGTATATGTTTTGCTGTGATGTATTGTAAATTCTAAGTCAAAAATTAAAATTCATCAAAAATTCTCAGTAAAAAATTTTAATAAAATATTACTAATACTGCCAAATTTTGTCCCATATATTAGATTTTCTATATTGGACTACAAAAGTACCTAATTCCAACCTGAGAAATTATCTTATTAATTTAAAATGAAAGTACCAATATTTGATTAAGTGCCAACACATCAAATTTGCAGGCCTAATCATTATTCTCCATGATAGCTTTTGGTCACTCAATGTTTTGACAAGTGACAACTTTTTCTAATATACAAAACTGATTAGGGATTACACAGAGACAGTGATTTTCTTTATTAATATGAACACTGAAATATCCATATGTTAATAATAAATTTGAATAATAATTTTAATCATTCACTTTTTTTGTAGAAATGCCCATTTGAAGCAATCACTATAATTAATCTGCCTAGTAATTTGGAAAAGGATACAACTCATCGTTATTCCCAAAATTCGTTCAAACTTCACCGTTTACCAATTCCACGTCCTGGTGAAGTACTGGGTCTTGTCGGCACGAACGGAATTGGAAAATCTACGGCACTGAAAATCTTAGCTGGAAAACAAAAGCCAAACCTTGGAAGATATTCTGTGAGTTTTTAACAGACTTTAATTCTGTTATATACTTCAATGTATACGAATTTTCGTATTATACCTGCATTCTTTAGGAACCGCCCGATTGGACAGAAATATTAAGTCACTTCCGTGGTTCGGAACTCCAAAATTATTTCACGAAAATATTAGAGGATGATCTGAAGGCCTTGATTAAACCACAGTATGTTGATCAAATTCCTAAGGCTGTAAAGGGAACCGTTCAGCAGCTTTTAGATAAAAAAGATGAAAGGAAAAATCAAGCCGACATATGTAAACGACTTGGTAGGTTTCTAATCATAAAATAAGGAACGAACCGTTCTTGATATGACACCTTCCGATTTTTTCGTAGTGCAGATTTTTATTTTTATAATTTATTTTTATTTCAATTTAATAGAACTAGAAAACATCCGGGATAGATCGATTGATGCTTTATCGGGAGGAGAACTGCAGAGATTCGCCTGTGCAATGGTCTGCATTCAGGACGGTGACATATTCATGTTCGACGAGCCATCATCCTATCTTGACGTGAAACAACGTTTAAAGGCTGCCATAACTATAAGATCCCTAATACACCCTGATAAGTAGGTGTCCGATTAATAGAAAGTCAGTGCATTTTGGAGTGCTAATGTGATTTCAATTGCTATTTTACCTTTTGCAGATTTATCATAGTCGTTGAACACGATTTGTCAGTATTGGATTATTTATCTGATTTTATCTGTTGTTTGTATGGGGTTCCAGGAGCCTATGGAGTTGTGACCATGCCTTTCTCCGTCAGGGAAGGTAATTTGTAATTTTACACATAAATTGGGCTACTAGCATAGGGACATGCACAAACAAATGATTTACATTTACTTGAATGTTGAATTTTAGGGATCAACATCTTCTTGGACGGCTTTGTACCAACAGAAAACTTAAGATTTAGGGAAGAATCATTAGTTTTTAAGGTGGCAGAATCGGCTGCAGAAGAAGAAGTTAAGAGAATGAACCATTATGTATATCCCGCTATGACGAAAACTATGGGCTCGTTTAAGATGGAAGTGCATAAAGGAGAATTTTCAGATTCCGAAGTATGGGCGACAGCATTTAGTCTTGTAAATTTGGTTTGCGTGACAAGGTAATTAATCGAGCCATTATTCTTCTATTTTTAAGATATTAGTTTTGCTCGGAGAAAACGGAACGGGCAAAACTACATTTATTCGGATGTTGGCTGGAAAGTTGGAGCCGGATGAAGGGTCGGGCGACATTCCAAAGTTAAATATTAGTTACAAGCCGCAGAAAATTAGTCCAAAGTCGCAGGGAATCGTTCGGCAGTTGCTCCACGAGAAGATCAGGGACGCTTACGTTCATCCTCAGGTAATAATCTGCATAAATTATTGTGTGTGAAAATTTAATTAAATTTTGGAGAAAACCGAAGTGAGTTTTTGAATAATATGGAAATTTAATTTTCAGTTCATCACCGATGTGATGAAACCTCTGCGAATCGATGACATTATGGATCAAGAAGTTCAAAACTTGTCCGGAGGAGAATTGCAAAGGGTGGCAATGGCACTGTGCCTTGGGAAACCGGCAGACGTTTATCTTGTTGATGAACCTTCTGCTTATTTAGATTCGGAGCAGCGTTTGGTCGCCGCAAAGGTTATAAAGAGGTACCACAACTACAGTTTTAGCTTCATCCATAAATAATACCTTTCATTTTATTTCCTTTGGTAGAGTACAAATGAACACAAAGAGAGTTTATTTTTTTATACAGGTTTATATTACATGCCAAAAAAACAGGATTCGTGGTCGAACACGACTTTATTATGGCAACTTATTTAGCCGATCGTGTCATAGTTTTTGAGGGAGAAGCCTCCGTCAGCACCGTTGCTCACACTCCACAATCTCTGCTAGCAGGGATGAACAGATTTTTGGAATTATTAGGAATTACTTTCCGTAGAGATCCTAATAATTTTAGACCAAGAATCAATAAGGATAAATCGGTGAAGGTAGTCATTCGTGATTTAATTTTTGGTGTCGGCTTTTTCGATGGCGTGATATTAATGTTATGTGGTACAAAAACGTGTATAAACAGGTGAAAATGATTTGTTTTTAATTTCAGGACACCGAGCAGAAACGTGCAGGTCAATATTTCTTCTTGGAAGATTAATGATGAATGCATTGGTCGGTGAAAGATTTTGATTGCTTTGCAGACTTTCCCTCCACAAAACAAAAGGCTTCCGTTCAAAATGCGAACTTATTGTTTCATTGTCACGTGTTTCTTCTTTAATTTAGTTAGGAAACCTGACTTAATAATTTGCAATTAAATTATATTTTTTGGTAAAAGGTTTAATTTAGTCCGAGATTAAAAAAGGGATTGTCTACGAGGCATCAAAAGTTGAAGTGAAAAATGAATAGAATATAATTTTTTAAAAGAAAATCGAAGGCCTTATGAATCTCAACGATCCTTATTCCGTAATATGATTGTACAGAATGAGTGGGGTGATGGTGAGTCGAGCGAAAATACGAAAAACAAAATCCTTTGAAACGGCAACAATCAATTGAATTGCTTGCTGCATCGTACATTATCTCACAATCTAATATCGAGTTATTAGCACCTTAATGAATTTATCATTCATGTTATCGGAATACCTGCTACCCTCTTTTCTTCGTCAAAATTTAGATGGTTCTGCCACGTGGCTTCATCTCGATTCGTCATATATCTTGTATTGTCAGTAGAAAGTACTTATTTAAAAGAATTGTGCTACAAAAGTAAAATAAATAATAGCACAAGATATTACTCAATGCTCTATTATGTAGACTAAATAGATTTTATGTATATTTTTTTTGTGTGTCAACAACTGGTACAGCAAAACTTCCAAAACAAATGGTTAACGATTAAAATTTTATCTGCCGCTAATTGTATAACATCTCGTAATTTAACTGCTTAACATCAAAGTAACTTGTACCGCGCATAATGTCCGTAATCGATGGGTGTCCGAATCACTTTAAAACTGTTAAACCAATGGATCGGGATCGAGGTCGAGTTCGGATTTTCTCTGCCTTACGTCCGTCCAGATTCTGATGGGAGAATTGGCTTGAGCGCCAACGCATCTGGGTAGAGTCTCCACCGAAAGACTTATTGATTCGTCGTTAACTCCGCTGACTTTCAACCGTCTCTGTGCAGCAATTGTTGCTCTCAACGTTTTCCTTTTCTGTGGTACAAAAAAAAAAGCGGGACAGATTATATACCTGAAGTGAGTGAGGAATTAACGACTTTGGTGTCAGGCTCACCTCAATGGCGCCCCGCCATTTATCGGCGGCGTGTCTCGCCAATTCCAACCGCTTTTGCTTTTTAATTTGGTGCTTTTTGTAGGCCATTTCAATTATTATTAGGCCGATTCCTCCGACTATTCCGGCACCAACCAGAATGAATACGCCGGCCATGTTTTTAAGGCCCAGTGTGTTTGGTGTTTTTTCATTTTGTTCACACTGTTGTAAATTACCCTGAAGAATCCATCTGTTGTCAAGGCTCTCCATAAAACCGCCTGACACGATACAATTACACAACAATTAGAACGATGCTCGCCGTCGTCTTACTCGGCATGGCAATTAGTAATAAATGTGTACGTACTTTCGTGAAAGTCTAGAATGGCCAGCGTCACGGCGTCTGCCCACGGTGAACCTTTCTGTAGGCCGATTCCGTAGCCGGAACGACCGAAGAGTTCTCCGGCTGTGACGAGCTCGCAGTCTTGAGCAGCTTCGAACTCTAGTCTTGAACTATCCCATATGAAAGCCATAAGTTTTCTGAAATAAAAGTTACGTTTGAGGAGAAGATGGAGTTTGGAAAGTCGCCGACACAAGCCGTACTATTAAATTACCCATTTTTCACATCGTTTATTGCTTCTTCCGCGGTGTCGTAATTGTTCGCTTCCATTGTTCTGTACATGTTGCTCAATTCTACTTGTCTTCGGAAGTACATGTCAACCGCCGAACCTTTCACCGTGGCACACGTCAAATTCTCCATTGTGTTTCTCAACTGCAAATGTAGACGTACGGAAAATACTTTCGTCACACCAAGAAAAGGTAATTCCGTGAGTGAAAACGTACCCTGGCATCGTTGATACCGCTCAATTTGGTTTTTGGTCTCTCCAAGACGAGGAAAGCGGCCAGGTTGGCAGTGTACGAGGCAACGATGATCATAGCAAAACCAGCCCACACCATGCCCAGGACTCTGGCTGAGAAACTTCGTGGCGTGCCTGCGGATCGACAATTGGTCATTCGTTTTTAACATAAAATAATACATAATTAATAAAAATCAAAACCGAAGAACAGCACCTTCTCCTATGCCGCTGTTGAGGAGGACACCCCAGGCGAACCAAATGGCGCTCGACAAGTTAAGTGCATCCTCTTCGGTTCCATCCGAGTTGGCGATTTTAAAACGTCCAAAAGGTGAGAATCGGTCCAAGAGGTAGAGAACTAAAGCAACCACGTGAACCGAAACCATAACTAATATCCATAAAGTATTACTAAAAGGCTGAAGAAACGAGACTAAAGTTGATGAACGAGATGGCTGAAAAATAAAAATTTACGAGTCGTGATGAACTTTTCGTGTCTTGCAGAAAGCACAACCACCTCTCTGAGAGACCCTACTTTTTTCTCGAGTATTGTAATTCCTTGATATTTGAACGGTTTACTAAATTCTATGAATTCTGCTCTTTCTGGATTGATCGTAAGCGGAGCGACGATCATGTCGGCTCTTTCTGTCACGAGTTCTCCAATCAAGCCTGTCCATTCCTTCTTACTCCCGGCTGGAAACGAAAGACAAAAGAAAATGCATAACGTCTGCTTTCTGGCGGAGGCAAAGTGCTTAGACAGGTACAGTAAATCTTACAGCTGCTGTTTCGGACCAGGTAGCTTCCGAACTGTCCGTCCGGTGACAGAGCCAGGGAAAATGTGAAGTTGACGATTTTCGACAATTCCGTGAGCAAATCCATGCAAAATCCCCTGCAGCAGTGGAGTTGGTAATCTGATCGATAGGAAGACGTGATCAGTTTAGGATCTGACCCTACCAACTTTTTTAAAACGTTGAACTCCAGGAGACTTACCATCTTCGGTTGCGTTGAAAAACGGACATGGAATCTCGTCGTTGTCACATTTGTCGTCCGGATCTTTGGCTGTTCTCACGTAGACAAAAGGTTTCTCTTCTATCGTTAGAACTTTAAGGTGCGTGGGTATCATGAAACCCTCAGGTTTCACTTTCTGAAGACCCGGCCATGTGATCGCCGAATCGTCTAAGACGAGTTTCATTTTACTTTGATCCTGAAATTATTTAATTTAATTTTTTATTGAAATAAATTTAGTTTTATTAATTTTTACAAGTTGCCTTTTAGAAAACAGGTACGCAATTCTATCCATTCCTGTATTTGTATGAACTCTTGGTCGACTGCAGTAATGTAAAACTTACCGCAGCATAGAAGTATTTGCCGACTGTCGTTTTATCTCTGTTTTCAATTACGTTAACCACATCGTACTCTGCGTAGATTCTGTCGCCATTGTCGTCGAAGGCTATTTTCCCTGTTGAACCGTTTAGAAGTTCTTGTTTTTTTATGTACCTGTTATACAAATTAGTTTTCATTAAGTTGGGAAACTCAACATTGTGATGCACAACGGGAATCGATTTGACTTACTCAAATAATAATTTTCCTGTTTCCCAAACAGTTCCGGTGTCATCACAGTCTTTTGGTGCTTCTGTTATCACCTCAGCTTCGTTCATGTCGCGAATGGCAGCGGCTAAGATGTAACTGAGTAATCGCGGAAATAATATAAATTTTATGGATTAGACTAGATACTTGCTTGATGTAATCACACGTCCCATTGATACTCACATACTATCCTGTATGTGAGCCTTTTCGTCTGTTGCATTCACCAGACGGAGACCCAAAGAACCTTCGGGTACGTTTTTTGCGTCCAAAACCTGTTCTGTCACAATCCAAACGTAACCGGTGCCGGTCATGTTTAATTGTGCTGCATCCCTGAATATTATTTCAGCATCATCTTTACTGTAAATAGGAGTGACAATCGTTACAAAGTAACAATACAGCAACTTCAATTTTGTCCAAAGCTGCGAACTTACTTGGCATACATCAGGTATACCCTTGCCTGAGCGTTGGACATTTCGTTAAGTTCGTCGACGAAACTGTCGAGACCAGTTTCGAATTCGATGACGGACTCAACCTGAAAATAAAATAAATAAATAAATAAATTTATGCTATTGAGTTGGTGCGGCAGCGTGTCACGTTCCACTCACCGAAACTTTGATTTCAACGTCGTCCTCCAAGCTCTGCGAGGTCGTTTGAAACCTTCCAAGCAAAGCCCTTCCATCGGTATCCGAACTATGTATGAATATCACTTTCATATAATTCAAATGTTTGAGCAGTTCCACCCAAACGTCTGCTTGATGTGAGTAAGGGGGAACCGTACGAAGGAAGGACACATGAATGTTCTGAAGAAAAAAAAACAACAACCGTAGTGGAATAGTTGAAATTCAATTTCTGTCACTCTCACGACAGTTATTCAGTTTTCGAACCTTATCAGAAAAAGCTGAGTCCCTCGATGATATACCGATGACAGGTATGTGGTAGAAGCCACTCGTGTAAGACACGGCAGCCGGTGACAGGTCCCCGGTTAAGGGATGGGAAACAACAACCGCGTAGACCTAAAATTTTAGGCTCCTTTAAAATCATTACATAATAGGAAAGTGTGTACTTCCTTATTAATTGTTGATATTAAACCTATTATATCTATATTAACTATTACTACTACCTTACATAAAATTATTATTATTATACATTCAGGATATATATTCAGAACATAAATTTCAGTTCTCTACTGAAATCCGTCGCGCATACATAGTTAAATATCACTCTTAACTTAAAGCAGGAGAAGTAAACTTCTTCCACCTACTACGGAAAGAATTTTCCATCTCAAATATTCTGCCAAAATTTTAAAAAACATTTCAAAAAATAATTCAAATAATTCGATTCACCTAAAGGGCATTTTTTAAACCAGCGAAAGAATTTGATAAAAAGTACATCCGACGAATATTTGAGAAGTAGAACTGATGGAAAACAGAAATGAATGTTATGTATTAAATGAATTACGGCTTGGTGATTGTGTACTTATGCGTGCAAACATTGTTTACACGTGAAAGTCAAAATCAAAACGCAGAACTAACTGTCACACTTGTTTAATTTAGAGATTTTCTCAATAGGTGAGAGGTTTTAGCCGTTAAAAGAACAAAATTCATGTGATGACATATACAAAACTCGCTCGACATTATTTCTTACCGATTTCTTAATTGTTTCACTAATGTCAGACGAGCCCTTATATTAAAACTAATTTCACGTAATTTTCATAGAAAATTACCCTACTTACTTGTTCCCGTATGAGAAATTTACAAACGCTTAGGGCGGTTCTAATCGGATTCCGATCAATTTGAAAGGTCGTGTAGTAAAAGGTTCGACCCTTGGGCACGTAGGCATTTTCGAAATTTAAATTCTGCAAAACGAAATGCCAACAATGAGACACTCTTCTCTGAAGAGTTGTAATTCAAATCACAACGAACAAAACAAAATGAAAAGTCAGGAGGAGACGAATAAGAAGAAGAAAGAGATGGAGAACGAGACGGAGAGGTTCGTTAGAGCTGGATGGGCGTGTAAACAAGCGGATCTCTTGGACGTCGCGAGAAAGGGTCTCGTCGACTTCCGGGTGTCCTATGGATGTCTCAGTGGGTTCGACGGAGAACGAGATAAAAACACACCGAAATTATATTTTGAAAATAGGCCTCGCTCTGATTGCTGCTCAAAACGCCGCCGATTTTGTAGTAGGTCGGATTCTGCGATTTGTCCCTGTCGCCCTCGCGCGTCAAAACCCGTGTGCAAAATATCCAAATGAGGATCCAGGTTCGCCAGAACCTTGTCGTGATGTTCATCCCGCACGTACTTCACTTTCGCCCGACCTATTTTTGACTCCGTCGACCGTGCAAAAAGGAAAAAAACAAACGAAAATAAGAAGAAGAAAGGAGGAGAAAAATAAAATGAAACCTGGCGAGTCCGACGGAGTTTCCGTGGAAACTGGGGAGTCTGTGAAAGGATCAAATCGATTTGCATCGAAAGGCGAAACCTCTGCCAAAACGCAGGCTTTTCGGGTCCCCGCCCTTTCCCCGCGTCTCCCCCCCCCCGCCTCGCCGCCCGTCGTCGACAGCGGCCGCCACTCCCCAGAAGGGACCGCCATTCTTTTTTTTTGGGGGAGAAATTTTTTACTCTTTCTATGAAAGGATGGGAAACAATTCCCGATTTCCGGTTTTCTGATTCTACTTCCGGCGAAAGAAAAAAATCCCTTCTTCGTGCTTCATTGTCCGAGAGAGGATTTTTTTTTTCCGGAGACTCTTGTCGCTCTTTGTCGCTCAAAAAGTTTCCCGCGTTTTAGCGGTCAAATGTTTTTTCGTCGTACACAATTTGTTTACTAATTAGGAGGGAAAAAAGAATTAATGTTGATTTTCCCTCGTTGCACTATTCTACATTTTACTGATTATTGCAGTGAACTTTTTTTCTTTCTTCGTTTCTTAATTCATCGGTCGAGCACATTCAAGGACCGCCAGAGATGTTTCACTTTTGAATTTTATTGGGACGTAGTCTCTTTCTTGTCTTTTTTTTGTCTTTCCCTGTATGTTTTGTTTTTAATTATTTTTTCGTTCTGTGTACAGAACTTGTCAAAAGTATCCCGTGCCGGTCTTTCGCTGGCAATTTGATTTGGAATGTTTCTGGTCTAGGTGGTTCTTTCATCTATTTGTGGTCTTTTCTTTTTTGTTAAACTTTGCCCCTGTTTTCTGTGTCTGGGTTTTGAATTGAGTAGATTTCCTGACGGACTCTGCTGAGATTGTTTCATATCCTGCACTGAACTTTGACTTATTGTATTTAATATCTCATTTGTGTGGTACCTTCAGACCGTTACAGCTCGAAATTTTAGGTAACGGGCAAGTAGTGAGAGAGGAGCAATATTGCATTACACAAAATACGTATTATTTTTTTCTGTTAGTTTTATCGGATGCAACAAAACGCAAAACGTCAGAAACCCCATAATTTGAGTAGAAAACATTTTATTGAACAAATACTTAAGGACAATAAATCGTCCGGCTCGAGTTGTCGGAACAAAAAATATTTTCGGTTTTTTGATTTATAAACTATGACGATTATTTATTTTCATATTTTCTGAATTATTCCACGTAAAAGTAAAACAAAACCTGGTGGTCTGCTTTTAAATTTATTATCTTCCCGCCCAATTTGGACGTTTCCTCCGTTTGAAAAATTCGGAGTTTTTTCCTTTTAAAAAAGGGAAAATAAAAATAACAAACATAAGTCATTATTTTCTCTCGTCTATTTGTCTATTGTCAATCTTATGTCGATAGATACCCGGAATAAGAGATGAATATTCGAAGACCATGAAACAAAGGAGGTTTACGTAAGCTCCACGGTCGGAAAAAATCAACAGGTGAGATTAAACGTCGTTCATTTTTATTGATTCAAATTTTCAAATATTTTTCTCCTTGTTTTTGTTTCCCCATTACAGCATTAAACCGTACTTTTTCCTTTCTTCAGTACCTTTCTTATGTAGTTCAGAATATTCGGGAAGCAGTTTTCCTGATCGCACTCGTTTGCTTTGAAACTTGCAGGTAACTTGTTGCAATTATTGCGTTTTTGACTTTGACGAGCACCCACTCCCAAAAAATAATAAAAAAAAAATATTCGCTAAATGTAGAACATGAAATTTTATTTTAAGGTACATCTGTTATTAAATGTAAAGAATAGGTTTCAATGTAGAGTGTTTAATTACAATAATACCGTAAATTAAAAACAATTTTGGAAATACCAAGGAGGGAGCGTTAGGTTGAAGGTAATCAATATAAAATTCCACGGCGTAAATTAATCAACTTAATAACTATTTATTTATTCAATTTAATTGCAGTCAACTTATTCCGTCGTCAAACGACCATTCTTTGGTATTATACTGCTGTACAAATCCCCTAAAAAAATTGTGTGCGCCGTAAACTTTCGCCCTGAACAAGACCGTACAAATTCTAACAGGCTTATCAATAGAATTAACTAGGAGGACGTTGCATTTTGGAAGGAATTTTAAACTGCCTGGAGGACCAAAGTTCTCGTCCGAATTGTTGAAAGACAGGCAAAGGATTTTCACAGTTTCACCTTTCCAACTCGTTCTCAAGTCGTTTAAACCGAACAGAGCCCGATATAAATTGAAAATCTCCACACCGGTTAATTCACTCCATCTCACAGTCGAGATTGACTTGTTTAATTTCTTGGCTGTTATTGATCATAAAATTTTTAAAATAAGTAAGCAATACTTGTAATTTAACTTAAAACTTCATCTAATAAGTACTGAGGTTAAGTCTTTATATCAAGTTAATCTCACCGTAAGTGGCGTTGTCGTTTCCCAGAGGAACGCAATTGTCTAGAGACTCTGGAAGTTCACGTACCACTTTGACGAGACATTCGCTCCCAAATTTTGTGAGTTTTTTGTACAAGGCAGGCAGTAATTCATTCTCTCCTAAAAATTGATAATTGAAACGTTTTTTTATTGTAAACAGTTTTGGAAATTTCAAAATTGGTTACCACAATATTAATAACAATTAATAACAATATTAAAGGAATCATGGAAGCAAGTAGAATTTCAAACAGAATTGACGAGCATATGAGCCCAATTAAATCGATTCCATGCATGGCACTCGGAACTGCTGCTAGAGTGGAGAACTTCTACAATAGCTTAAAAATGTTTCACTCACCAATTTCACATGTTCTTTTCATGATTTGGTCACCAACATCAAATATTTTTGGTTTGATTTTTTGTATTGTAATTCCTGTGACCGCGTCGCCATTTTTAAGTGCGTGAACAATTGGCATTGGACCCCTCCATCTGGGCAGGATACTGGGGTGAACATTAATTATACCTCTGAAATTCAATAATTTGAAACATTAAATGTCACAGACATTGTTATTTTCATTTTCCAAGCAAATTATTACTAAATAATTAAGTCCAGTCCTACTGGATAGTGGAACTGACAACTTACAAAGGGAACAGGTTTATGAGGTGCTCTGGTATTAGTTTTCCAAATGAAGCTACCACACCTATGTCATAATTTCCTTTCAAGTCAGGTGGCCAGAGATGAACTTTAATACTTTTAGAACTAGAAAATTTGTATAAAATATTTTCTGAACTGGCTGTGACAACTTCTATGTTCTTAATAACCCCATTTTTTCTATAAAACAATTAAAATATATAAAAATTGGTGTTTTGTAACTTGGCAAGTTTCAATTGGGAAATTAAATTTTCATTAGAATTTTAATGCAAATTGTATGCAAAAAACAAAACACTACAAAACTTTTTTATTTTTGAAGACTAAAACAATGAACAGTTTGCTTGATTTGTCAATTATTTATTTTTATTAATTAATTTCTTGTGCTTTTACAGTATGCAATATTCATGCTTTCCACAATCCCATCTCCTTGAATTTCATTTGGGTCATTTTGCACTCTTTAATAACTCAATCAACTTAATTAAGAAACCACAAACTAGGTTGTACTATTTGTTTACATCTCTTAAAGACTTGTAAAAAAATATTTGTACGGGTTGAATGGGTAAAACACACATTTCATCACCAAGAAGTACAAAACAGGAAGGGGTAAATTTCAATATTTCAATGTTGTGACACCAACCTTTCATTCAACAATTCACTCAAGTGACCTAATGAAAAATCATCACTGCCAAAAAAAACTATGTTCCATGATTTTAACCTTATATTACATATTTTTAACTGAATTCTCCTTTGAATGACACACAAAGTATATTTCCTGGAAAAATTAATAACACATGTAATAATGGAAACACCCAAGAATAAAATTGCCAGGTTCAATAAGCCCAAAATTACAAATTTTCAGCAAAAAATAAAAATGTTATTTTCATCAGAGAGTACAACAAACCCTCGTAACTGTTGCATTTTTCAGTTCCAGATCAGGAAAATTGGTCTGTATTTCTTCATCACATATACTCCAACTCTGGGTAACAGTTGAATAAGGTACGAAAAACACCGTGCAACACTACAGCTCCAGTGCAAGCCCTAAAGAATCATTACATTTTGCGGTAAAAATCATTGAAAATAAAGCACATACAAAAATTGAATAAATTTTGTTTGTGGCAGGCTTACAACAAGTTCATGGCTTAAACATTTTCTTATACAATTTCAAAATTCCAACAAATTTCTTAACATTTCCACTTTTGTTGGTTACATTCGTACTCTGAAGAGAATGTCGTGGCACGTAGAGCAGAAGACATTTTATACTTTGTTTCACTTGCCGTTAAATTTTATTTGTTTTCCAACAGAAGTTGTGTGTTCCTTCAAAAAATACAAATTGAATTGTTCTCGAGGCTAGGATCGTTTCTGCACGCCTCGTGATTTCTGAAAGTGTTAATTCCTAGGAGTTCATTTCAGTGTACGCGGACACAATTTTTCATGGCATTAATATTGCCACCTGGCTTACTAATTCTTTTTAAATAATTTCGTACTCACTAGACTTTTAAGATGGATATTGTAATTTTATTATTTATTGCTGCGATTGTTGTAATTGCAGTTGGATTTCTCACACTTTACAGAAATAGAAATTTACCAAGTAAGTAGCAATGTTTACAATCTAAATAATACCAGCTGTTGCCATGTGTGTGCACTACTATAAATGTATATAAATATGTGATGTATCAGATATAAGTTATGACAGGTGGTAATTTATTTGTCAAGTGTAACAAATAAAATTTATCATCAATATAATTGATACTTACTAATGATGTAATATCATCTGATAAACTTTATCTTAGCAATATTAAAATAGAGAACTGAGTGTTTCAAGTAAATATTGTTTATATTTTAAAGAGGCTGCAGTGCAACATGCCCCACAAGAAGCAGCAGCTCCACAACCAGGTGCTAGAAGGAGAGCTTTGGCTGCTGCCAGAAACACAAGAGCAAGGCAAAGAGTTGTAGAAGAAGATGATGATGATGAAGGTGAAGGAGATACACCTGAATTAAACCTGCCTGATACAAAAATTGGGGCAAAGAAATTAGCTAAATTGCAAGCAAAAGCAGAGAAAAAAGCTCAAAGAGAGGTTAATATTTTAATTGAATATGTTAATTTTAAAATTACTTGATCCATTGAATAATAATGCAATTGTGTTTGAAAGGCGGAAGAGAAAATTAGGCAGGAAAAAAAGAAGCAACAACAATTGGCTGATGAGGAGAGAAAAAAACAACAGCTTGAAGAGGAAGAAGAAGAAAGAAGGAGAGCTGAACAGGAGAGAAAAATCAGAGAAGAGAGAGAAAGACAAGAACATGAGGAATATTTAAATATGAAGCAAGCATTTTCTGTCCAAGAGGAAGGTTTTGATGAAGTGGAAGAAAGTGAATCCCTTATTCAAGATTTTATACAATACATCAAGGTGCCTTGGTTTTATTTATCATTTTATATTCTTGGACAACTGATTCCTGACAAGATGCAAAAGTTAAATTCAACCATGATGATCATTTTCCTGTTGTGTACATTTTTTAATAGATGAAATAATGCAATTTTCAAACCAACAATTTAAATTAAATTATGGTAGTATTTAACAATTATTTGGTAAATTCTAAATAATTCAAAAAATTGATTGTCTAAATTATTTACACATTGGATTTTGTGAAATATTAAGAATTGTCAGTGTCTAATATTTTTTTTCTTTCCAGAATAACAAAATAGTCATTCTTGAAGACTTAGCTGCAGAATTTAAGCTGAAAACACAGGACGTCATTAACCGAATAAACAGCCTACAAAATGACGGGCAACTCACCGGAGTTATAGATGACAGGGGGAAATTCATTTTTATATCACAAGAAGAACTAGATGCGGTCGCAAAATTCGTAAAACAGCGAGGCAGGGTTTCCATCGCTGAACTAGTTGAAAACAGTAACAGACTAATTAGTTTAACCCCCGTGGAAAGTTGCTAAAACTTATTTTATGAATCTGTGTGGATTCTTGCTCAATTGTTTATACCACTATTTTTGTCAATGAGTGTTGTAAATAAAAAAAGTCAAAAAATTATACTTCTTTTTGAAGTCTCAGAATTCATTGTTCCTTTTCTCGCAAAATTCCAAACGCATACGATTACATCATTGCATTGGTTTTTTTTCAAAAAATAAGAAATACAAAAAAACAGTGGTTTTATATTTGAAACAAAAATATTTCATAAAAACTCATTCATCACTCAGATCTTCATCATCATCTGAACTTGTCTCATCCAACTCATTGATCTCTTCCTCACATTTATCACATTTGCAATTGAATAAATAGTTCTCCCTAATTAAAAACAAATTTTCAGTTAATAATAAGTTTTTTACTTCCAACTTAGGGAAACACATGGAAGTACTCACTGTAAAATTTTCTGTCTACTATGACGACTCCTTGACAAAATGCAATTATCTAAATAGCTTATGCAGATTTCTTCACCAGGATTTATATTTCTGGATGCAGTGACTGCCAATTGAAAATTTCCATTTGGAAAATTAATAACTGCATTTGGTCTACAACTGTGATTAATTATGCTTTGCATTTTGTACAACCCTGACCCTTCATTGTTGAGAAAATCTCCCACTCCTGAAATTTTTATGAACATTCACTAAATGTTCGGACATGTTAAATGCACTAGGCTGCATTCCAAAATAATTATAAATTAACCTTTATCAAAATTATCATAAATCCTTTCAATGTAATTGTCAACAATTGCCTTTTCTTCTGGAAGAAGTTGCATTGCAGTGATTCTTTTAACCCACTCACTAAAAGAACTTGTTCCAATGCCTTGACCATTTGTTCCAACTAAAGCCAAGAGATGCTGGAAACCCTCAGGTGTTGCCCACTGCAATGCAAATTGAAAATACTGGTATATTCATTTGTAAATTAAATTTCATATTCACTCTTTGAAGTATATACCTCTTGTGCACTTTCTGTGGGCACAGATGTCAGCATCAGCTGCCTCAGAGTTTCAACTTGTTCAGCAAATTTAAAACCCACAAGTTTATGTGTAATATTCTGATCCCTGTTCATAGTCTCATGGCAGAACTGAAAAATTATTAAATATGGTAAATCTAAATTGGAAATAAATATAAAACATATTTAAAAATGAAAACCTACCTCATTTAGTAGATTTTTTATTGCATCCTTGTCATCACTTTGGTGAATCATAGCAAAAATTTTTGCAAAAAGAAAGGCTGAGGTTGTTTCTGGAGGATAATGCATTTCCCTATATTTTATGAAACAAAATTTATATCAATTTTATTTATAGTAAACAAAGTAGTAAAACTGATACTAACTTCCACACTTCTTTGAGCTGCTCCAGCGGATGAGTATTATCCCTGTGTAATTTTTGTAGGCACAATGTTTTGTGATACTTGTTCCAAGCTATTTCTCTACATTCTGCACAACAATATTTTACCTAAAATGCAGTATAATTTCAATTGTAAAGAAGAATCATTGGTGATTCTTACATTGATTTCACTTACTCCACATAATGAACAGGAAATATGAGTACTTTTATTGATTGTGCAGAGCTCTGGATGAGGCAATTCTACAAATTCATTCATTGTCAACCGCTTAACATTTTCAACAGCTGTTTCCAGTGGTCTGTAATGATAATATTCTTTATATTACTTATTTTTTCTACATGTTAAAGATCATCGTTACAAATACTGTGTTGAGCAGTTTGGTTATGTTTCCGAACCACACGAAATATAACCAATTTCTTAATCTTCAACCTTGTACCTTAGGCAATATTCGCAAGCTTGATACTGGTAATCTTCATTCCAAGCAAACTGACAGCTGACAAATGGAATTTCCTGAAAAATCTGTTCCCCATCGCTGAAACAACCGGTTGCGAATAATCCACGTCCCTAAAATTTGCAAAACATTTGTTTTCATATAAGTTGTTTGGTTAATTTAATAGTTACCTATTTGACGTGTCCTACCTTGTCCCCGGTCTGGCGAATTTCAATTTTCGGATCACCCATTCCTTTGGTTTCTATGCCAGAAAAAAAGTTAGATTTAATTTAAAAAACCGAAATCTGCCACTTGACAGAATGCACGTTACTTCCGGTTGAGGAATAATCGCCAGGAGGACATCATTGGCTCTCTGAGAATGTCGTTTCTCTTCGGCAAGTTGTGTTCGTTATTATTACAGGAGTATTTCGGTGAAACAGTGGAAAAAGTCGGAGTTGATTTATTTCGATGTGGTCCGAAACCGCTTCGTCTCATTTCGAACACGACGAAATTAACCGTCAAAGAAGTGGGTTTTAACAAAAACAGAACTTTAACCCTTCCTCTATTAACCACCAGTAAGTTTGAATCTAATGTTTCATATTGTCCATTAAAATGATTTCAGGTTGCTCAGTCTCTCACCTTGCTCATCAATTTTGGGTTGGTGACATTTGAGACGGGGAAGGATTCATTTGTGGCGGAATACAAACTTAATCCCCAGAAAATACTGTTATTGCTGCGCTACCCGAAGTAAGTAATTGTAATTATTTTGATTTCAAATGAATGCAATTGAAATGACCATGATTTAAAAAATTTTTAATCACATCTCTTAAGGATGTAAATCTTTTTCATTTTCCATCAAAAACAATTTTTTCAGAAATATTAAGAAAATATTTCATTACCATTACATTAAACATTTAGCAAGTTTACAGCTTTCAAAATTCTAAATTTTTATAGGTATCTTATGTTGATGAAAAATCATTATGGCAATGAAGCTGAAATTATTGTGGAGGAAATCTTAAAACATGGTAGAGACACAACATCTTGTATATTGTTAAGATCTCTCAAGCGAGTAACAAGTGAAATACCTGAAGATGAAAAATCTATAAAATTACAAAGGTAGGTATCACTATTGCCTTACCCAATCAGGTGGGTTAAAAGGAATTAGTGTGGATCATTTATTCCAAAATCTACTACATCTGAGATATTCCTGCCTGAAATTGACACTGAGAAACTTCAATTTAAATGTATTTTGTTTTAGGATTAGAGATATTTTTGAAATGCTCATCAATAAACAATACATAAAAAGGAGTCCTAAGGTTACCAAAAAGAAATGTGTGCCAGAGTTAGAACCAGATGAACAAAACATGTTTAAACTTCCCAAAATAGATATGCCAAAATTATATGAAGCTTTCATAAAAAATCTGCCTGTAACAACTGTAGACATATTTTGGGAAATTAATTTTGATAGGTTTCATCAGGATATGAGGTAAACATGACCTGCACCTGAAGTACTATTGTAATGATTATTCAACAATTTGAAAAACCATGTGACCAATCTGAACCAATATTTCAGGGACGACCTTATGATTCTGTCTACAGCACGGAAAATTAATGCAATCAGTGGAGAAATAATGCATTTTATACTGCAGCAAATGTATTTGATATCCAATCCTCATGCACCTGTGTCAAATCCAATTTTGGTATCTGAATTAAAAGACATGTGCAGCAGGTCAAAGGCTGACAGCAATATTACAAACCATCTAGAGGACTACTTGGCCATAATGAGTAAAGTATTTTTGGGTAGGAGAAACAATTCTGGTAATGGGTTGAAGTTTAACTAAAGCAATTTTTGTCATTTCTAGCTGAGGACTATGGTGGCTTCCTAACGAAATCAAAATCATTGAGTGCGGCTTATGAAGTCAATTTAAAAACTGCAATAATAGAGTTCACTTGGTGCGTTTTGGCAAATAGCGTTGACGCGAAATTTGGACCGAATGCCGCTAGGATATTTAGGTAGAGGAAGTGGGATGTTGGCAAAATTCGTTCTTCATATATCTTGCATTCTCTAATTCAGCGTCATTATTACAGGTTAATAAGGGAGCAAGAATTCATTGAACAAGATGAAATACAGAAGAAAGCCATGTTGCCTGACAAAGAAGCCAAATTTCTAACATATTCTCTTCTTCAATCTGGGTGGATTCAACAACATGAACTCAAAAAAAATATTCAAAAAGCCGGTCCCACCAAAACATTTTATTTGTTTTATATAGACTTTGAACAGGTGCAGTACCCGCGACATTTTGCACCATCAAATATTTACAATTCTTTAAAGCAGAACAATTTATATTTATTTATTTAACATTTATTTACAATTCTTTTCATCAGGTTATCAGAATGTGTGTAGAAGCCTGTTATAAAAGTCTGTACAACATAATAACTCTACGGGAACAAGAAAAAATAGATAACAAATGTCTACTTGAGAAGAAACAGAGAATAGATGCAATTATTCTTCACATGAGAAAAGAAGGTGCTTCTGATGAACAAGTTTCCGAAGTAATATTCACATTCAAGGCACAGTAGTTGTTACTCATTACTCGGCAAGAATATAAAAATACCGTTATTTTGCAGATAGAAGAAATGGTTACGCCGCCCGAATTGGCTCTTCTAGAAAAGATACATTTAAATGTAAACAAAGTGTCTCAGGCTGAGCTTCAAATAGATGAAACACTTTTCATCTTGCAACTCTATCTCAACTTTAAAGGCTGAACGAAAATAGAGGACGTGTACTCAAGAAAGTGATGTAATCGGCTATTGGAGAAGTCACTAGTCAGATTTAATGTTATTTGTAGGCCAATTCAAATCGCCATAATTGAAAATATCCGTCCAATTGTCACCCTCGACAAATTTCGAGGCTTTCTCCTAGATAGATTGAGTGACTTGAAGATCTTTCGCCCGCAGGAAAATGTCTTCGTGAGGTAAATTTATAAATCAGAAAAAATTGTTATTCGAATGAGAAGCTCCAAAATCACCCCAAAATAATGGAATTTTTTAAACATGGCTAATCTAGTTTGAGTGTTTCTCATGCTGTACATCCTCCACCACGTAAATGATCATGGAATCTTCCGTTTCATTATGGTTTTCTATCGCCTTCAAGTTCGTTTTGCTGAATTGTATCATGAAGAGAACATTACTGAAAACCCCTGCAACAAACTAAAGCACACTCTTTAGTTCTTCAGGGGAACGGTTGACGTGCAAAGAAGAAAATCGAAGAAATATCCATCGTGCATACCTGGAAAAAAGTCCCAAAGTCGATGTCGAAAAATCCAGCCGCTTTGAATCGCACCTTGCACTTGTAGATTTGCATGCAGAAGGCTTTTAACTGGGGAAAAATCGAAATGTAAGTTCTTCAACTCGCATTACCTTACTTTATAAACTGCCGTCTATTAAGTACATGTGTACGTACTTCTTCTTGCAGCGACAGATCTGTGAAATTTGTATTATTGAGAATATTGTGAAGTACGTCTTGGGTTCGGTTTGCCTGAAATTGGAATTTACTCAATTGCTAAAGGTTGTAAATATCTAATATAACTAAATACAAAATCTATATGGCAGAAATTCTCAAATTCTAGTTATATGCTCCTGTAATTTTTCTGTGATGTTGATGGGTGAGAAATTTAGCAACTCATTGGAAAAAAAAAGAAAACATTTAAGTCAATCGAAATTAATAATTACCTCTGCCGAAGCTGAATTGGTACATAATATAATAAGAATAACTCGGATAATGTAATAGAACATCCAGTACACGCATGTGACGTATTGATCAGCTTGGTCCGATCTCAAATGGTAAACAATGACAAAATAGAAATTGATGATGCACCCGAAGAACGAAATACCAAATATGAAGAGGAGATTGTAACCGAAGACGGAATTTAACGAATCCGTCACCTCGTAAAGGCGAAAGTGAAGGATCTTTAACTGTCGCACGAAATCAACAGAGTTGTTGTGTCGCCTGTAGAAAGATTGGGTGAAGCAGTAGTCGTCCTTCAGCATCACCCAAAAGGGTTGTTTTTCGTTTTTGACGAGTCCCAATGGACCGGTCTTGTTCCTCATCGATCGCCAGAGCGGAGATATGCGACGTGACCTGTGTTTTGAGATCGATTTCTCGATCGAGTAGTCGGCGTTTCGCCAGTCCAACTGCCGCAGCGTCATCGTGAGTTTCTCATTCCTGTAGTACACCAAAAAAGATTTTAAAAATTGGTTGATCACCCAGAACCTCTGATGAAGTATCAGAGTGAAAGCGTTGAATGCGACGTTGAGCAGTGTGTTGAGAAGAAGCGGAGGGGCGTAGAACATGCTGTAGGTGTTGTCGTGCAGGTCGTGGAACCCAATTACGGTGTCGTTGGCTTTGAGGAAGATGAAGTAGATGGACAGGTGGACGACGGTCGCCGCGCACAGGCAGAGCGTCATCGCCTTCTCATTGAATTCCGCCTCGAGTTTCCTGAACTTGTCGTCGACTTTGACGAGATTCAACCAAAGTGAATTTCCCTTTCCGAGAAAAACCAGGCACCTGAGACCGATGAAGGAAAAATGGAAATTCTCCAAGAGATCGGCGACATCGAAGGATATCTTGATGAGAGTGCTCCTTCTCGTGCAGCCCGAGGCAATTCGTCCGTTTTTCAGAAATCCAGTTACCGTGTTGTACGTCAAAAACGCGACCAAACACAAGTTGTAGAAAATTAGAAGAGTGACCTGGACTATTTTATGATGGTAATTGATAGTCAGGAATGGTCCCAAACCGCAGAGTTGAAGAAGTTTCAGAATGAAATTCAGACTGGGATGTCCGGTCATTTTCTACCGAAGCGCGACGCCAAGCAACTGCTTCTTCTCCTGTATTCCATTCCTCTTTACTGGAAAATTTCAATTCACACATCATGCATTTTTAATACTTTCCAAATTGATTTATAAAACAGCCTTTCATGTGTTGAAATTTTAATTTGTTTAGCATGGTGTGGTGGTAAGCTACTATTCCAAGTGACCCTCTGGATAACTCCACATGTAAATAGATTTATTTTCATATTTCTCTTAATGTGACAGGTGAACCAGTAAAAAAATGTGTCTGTATTATATTTGGAGTAGTTCAAATTAATTTATTCAGAAATTCTTCATTGACTTATAGTTAATTTACGAATCACAGTATTTTGCATTACTATTAACATCAGAATTAAAAGGAAATTAAGTACAAAACATTTTAAACTGCCATAAACTTAGAGTTAATGTCACCTGAAGTAAAACCTGAAATGTTTGTTACCCGAAGTGCAGTCACAATATGAGAAATTGATTGTGAAGTTAAAATTTTTTAGTTTTTGCGAAAGTCCATGTATTGCTTCATTAATCTCCTTCACTCTATCACCTGAACACCAGAGCAAACTCATATGAAATGAGGGATCTGTATAAAATGTTTCAAGGTTGTACTCTCTAAGACAGATATCTAATTGATTTACTATACTCGATAGTTCGTCTGTTCCTTCCGCAACTTTAAGGGAAACGAATGTTCGCGTTTTGTGTTCATTCACGTACACTTTAAGCCCGGACATGCACAAGTTAAATTCTTTGACGTCGACTAAACTGCGACGAATCATTTCAGTAAATCCTTCAATCCAATGATGCTTTAAAATCACCGTTTTTGTAAGGCTGATGTGAAAATCGTCCACAAGTTTCAACTCCAATGGCTCAAAGAACAGCTTCAGTCTATCTGTATACTCTGTAAATTCGTAGAACGGAGTAACGGGGAGGTAGACATAAGTGGCCCAAATTCCTCGCTCATGTGGAAAATTTCTAATTTTCCCATCTGAATTTTGCTCCCTGACTGGTGAATTCTCATTTGTGCTTTTGTGAAACACTTCAGGAATGGGTAACCTAAAATGACAATATATGGAAAATAAGTTACCCCTGAACAATAACAACAGCAACATAATACGGGTGAGATAACCGTAACTTGTTGAAGCAGAAGTTAACATAAAATAAATAATTCGCAATAAAATTCATATTCATTAACAACAACGGTACCTGATTATACTAACAACTGATCTATAACTGATCTATATTTTTTTTAATAACCAGTCCAATATAAAAAAAAAAGTTAAAAATTAAATGAAATACAAATAATCATCTCCAAATACTTTTCAGGTCAAGTCACCCGGTTACCTTCCAAATTTCCTTTTTTCCGTTTCTTCTTCGCTTTCACTGCTTGAGCTGTCACTTGAGTTGTAAGCTTCCAACCGCATTAAACCACTCATTTTTTCCCAAAACGAAATTCTGTCTTTATCTCAAAGAAACTCATACGTCAAGGTAGTGAAGGTAACCGACACTCACCCGGCTGTTCGAAAAAAAAACGTTTTTTGTTTCATTGCAGCCACACTCTGAACACAAAAATCCGAACTTTTCGTCGGGCGCTCAAAAAAGTTTACATTTAATATAACCAAGTACTATTAATGCCAAATAATAAATGAACAAAAGAATAATTTAAATAATGAAATGCATTTTGTGAAATAAAGCTGTACGAACACATTAAAATTAATAAAACACTTTTCCATTAAAGACCAGTGTTGGTCGAACTGAAAAAATAAGATACAACGGTTACAATATATTTTAAAAAATTTTTGCCCCAAGGAACATTTTTGGCCGTTGACCTTTTTTTGTCCAAAGCGGAAGAAGGAAAATGCTTTCTAACGTATTTTTCGGATATTGCGACTTTAAATTTTTAGTTGAAGAACGACCTTCACGTGTCTTTTGACTGTTCCTTTTAATCTAACAGATCAATGAACAATGACATGAATCCACGGAAGATGACAATCGGTGGGAAATTTGGCGAAATATTCTATAACGTGAATAAACCCTGGTACCACAAGAAAATATACATCAAAGGCACGTTTTCATCAAAAGAAGAAAATGTAGTTTTTGCACTGAGAATTGCCTCCAAATACAAGTAAAAAAACAAACTAATATTTCAAGTGTCACAACAAAAAAACAGTCATTTTTAAAACTTCCGAGTGTGTATTTACTTCTTAAAAACTTAGTCGGAGTCAGTTTATCACGTAAATGAAGGATATTTGATTGTATTTTACAACCAGTTTGTCATCCTGCAATGATAAAAACGAGTGCATCAAAAACTATGCACTAACCCAGGTCGAATTAGAATGATTCATCAGAAGAAGACTGCAGTCAGTACTATACGTATAAATAAAGTCAGTACTATACTATAATAAAATTAAAGTCGACACTGTTACATTCCGGAAGGTAATTGAGTTCAAATCCGGTTCAAGATCAAGAATAATGAAAAAGGCCTAAGCCGAAAAGCCGTGGAACACCACACACGACACTTAAAAGCACGAAAAAGTTAATTCGAAAATTGGTAACTCAGTCAAGAGGTCAACGTTTGATATCCATTGAACCTTTCTGTCAAAATCAAATGGTCTTAATTATCGAAACTCTTAATTATACTCATAGAAGTAAAGCAGAATGACGTTGTCCAGGGACTCTCAATATATCATACAGAACAAAAACTAAAGATTAATAAAGAAGACGCAGAACATACACTTCTAGTTCAACTGGTCAACTCACTGTGATCGTGCTATTTAGAAATAGATACTGCGCATTTCTTTCAAGTATAATTTGTCATGGAGCAATCAACAGATCATAAACTTCTCGGTAACGATGTCGAATCATATTATTATAATTGCTGTCTCTAGCCCCAAACTTTGGGTACCTACCACTCGGTTCTGCAAGACAAAAGCAAATCTTCCTGCGAGGCAAAGCAGTGATGGATAGACTCGATAGATGCGTCAATCGTAATGAATGTTCAAAAACCTTGAACGGAAAACTGACAACTTCAACCTTGATGAAGAACACTGCAAATGATTTTAAAGATTAATATAAAAATAATGCAAAGCCTTAAGCAGTTGGATTTAAATGGTTGTGAACAAAGGAATTCTGACAATATCGAAGTAAAAGGAAAGAGAGGAGCACACGAAAAATGTTATCTTTCATTTCAATAGTTTTAGTTTTGCGATTTCTTCCAGTGTCAGAGGGACAACAGTGCAAAAATGACTTCGGGAAAACCGTCGACTGGTACCCTAAATCTTATGAATTTTTGTGTCTTACAGTTATTCGTGTTGTATGTTTTTCATGCAGAAAGTTACATTTTTAGGTTCTACCTGTACAAGCTTCCACAGATAGAAAACAATTCTAATTCTAACATGGCGAAAGGCTACGCGTACATATACATAACATCGTTGAATGCTTCGGGTGATTGGGAACTATCAAAGAGGTCCATCAGAGATCCTTCTTCTGCTCTGAGTCAAACGTTGGCACCTCTTTACGGAACCTCGTCGGACGACATTATGCACATATTTTACAGCAGTGAACCTCCCTCGGAACAGGCACACCTCAGAAAGGGAGAATCTAAAGGAGTTGTCATCACGAACCAAAAACAGGGACTTTGGTTGATTCACAGCACTCCAAAATTTCCACTACCCCCCGTGTCCAAAAAGGAAATAGAAACCGCGTTGGGAAAATTAAATTCACTCAATCGTAATAAGTACACGTACCCGTCATCTGCCTCAAAACACGGGCAAATGTATTTCTGTGTGAGTTTGCCGTCTTCGCAACTGAGTAAAATCGGTCATGTATTTAAGTACATAAAACCGAGAATATACAGTTCAAACGTGCCACAAAGTTTAGAAAAGTTTTTGTTGAACCTGGCGACAAAATCAGGAAAGTACGTGCGGAAAACGACTCGGTACCAGAAAACGGCTATCAAAAGCTGGGGAGGAGAAAACTTCATTTCGTACGCCAAATCCAAGCACTTCAGGAAAGACATATATGTGGATTACATGGCAGCGGACCTCCGAACTGACTTGGGGGTTGAAGCGAACAACAGAGGATTATCTCCAATTCCGCCCAACTGCAGTAAACAATATCAAGTGTACGATGTCAAGGAGCTTGATATCAAATTATCGAATCAATCAATTCGTTTTAAGACCACAGAAGATTATTCGAAATGGATCGTCACCACTGAAGCAAATTCGAGCACAGTTTGCATCGGTGATGTCAGCAGAAATGTACGTCTTAACATATAAGAAACGAGAAACGTCAACAAACCTCCGGTGGTGATGATGGGGGATGGGGGGGGGCGATATCTGTTGATCCCATGACTGTTGTGTCGTTACAGGTGTACCAATACAAGTACGGGGGTGGTGCTCTGTGTCATCGAAATGTAAACGTCTGGAAAAGATTCATGAAAATTATATCCAAAGTGCAGGGATGCTCGGCGGAGTCGAGAAATCAGAACGGCAAACCAACGGCGAAACCGACAAAGTCCAGCAAGAAAAAAACGACAGAGAAGAAAAGAACGACCAGCAACAAACCGGCGTAATTAGAGGTTAGTCAATTCTTATTAACGGATACCCACAATAATAAAATTGATTGACAGCAATGTGTCTTAGTGACAACAGGAAGAAGTCTCGACTGCGTTTCAAGACACCCGACGAATCATCCAACGTGGCCCCCTTTACCAAGAGGACAAAAATCAGCCAAACATGTGTGTTTCTTCCTTCCAAAAATAATTCCTATTTAATACTGAACACATTACAGATATTGGCAAGTGATGCATTTACGAAATGTCACTCCCATGGTGTGTGAGAAGTTAAGCTTCTGATAATAAAGTCTCAGCACGTGATTATTATACCTCGTGTACTTGGTTAACTATAAGTGGCTTTACGTAACTAAAAACGGATTATTCAGACTCCGTGGAAAGAGGTCAACATGCCATAAGAATAGAACCTCCACCAATCAACTGAACCCGAATACAAAAATTCATTTGAATAGTTTATTCAAACAGGTCTGAAGCCGGATAAATAATTCCAACGTTCGTCGACACAATTTTTAACAAATAAAATTATCATTTGAGACGACAATGGCTGCCAAACACTGTGCAAACAATCGTTCAATGACAACGCAACAGATAGGTCTAAGACGAACATATAGTAGGCAACAGCTCAAAACGTTCACGGACTACCGTCACCGGCTGTCACAATCGACCAGAGAGTGGTATTGGTCTGCTACCAAACGATATTCAATTTTGTTTCAGATGTTGTGAAGAGCACCTTGGTCCTTCTGCCAAAGTTAAAATTCTGTCATTAACACCACCGTAGCCTACCCAACGATTCTGTCATTCGTAATGAGTAATATATATGACTTTGTAACATCAATATACGCCAAACTGTACCAAAGTTCTCTAATTTAGTAAAAAAAAATTTATTTAAAATCCGACCAAAACCCGGATCATACATTCCCATCCTTGATGCCTAACCAAGAATTTGGAGTTTAATCTCTGCAATGAGTCGAGTCTGTTACACATTACCGAAACCTCATCCTCAATTGTCGTCAGCGCGTAGCCAACAAGTGAGTGATCGACCTATGCAACTCGGAGAATAGTGGTTCACCTCACTCAATTCCTCCTTAGATTATATTCATGGCGGAAATAATATAAAATCTGGGCAAGCGCAAACGAATATTCAAATGAAGTAACGCTTGTGAGCAATCACTTCGGCTCGACATTCTGGTCTGGCTGGCTGATCGTGATGGGAGTCGATTTTTGATTTACTGTGACAATCCAAGTTCGGGGACGATAAATACGTATAAAAAAGACTTAAATTGACTTGACTTAAATAAAAGGAATTATTAATAAAAAGACGGGCAGAAGCCGCGAAACGTGAGCAAAATGTTTGTGTTCGTCCAAGCGGTTCTCGTCTTGTTTTTGTTGTCTGCGTCTGGAGGACAACAATGCAAAAATGATTTGGGAGAACCAGTTGATTGGTAATTTAAAAAGCCTATAACAAATATTTTCAACTTCAAGTAGGCGACAGAATAATGTACGATTTTTATGTGTTTAGGTTCATCGCGTACAAAATGCCACTGCTGAAAAACCAGACAGACGCTTTCGTAAAGAAAGGCGTCGGTTACATGTATATAACAAGTAAAAATTCAACGGCGGACTGGAAACTCTCATCCAAATCGATTAATGACTCCACATCGTTCCTCGGACAAACTTTGGCACCACTCTACAAAGCGTCATCTAAAGATTTATTCTACATAATGTATAACGACGAGCCTCCCACCGTACCGGGAAATAATTTGTACGGTCATTCCAAGGGAGTTGTCATCACGAACGGCACGGTCGGCGTGTGGCTCGTTCACAGCAGTCCGAAATTTCCAATCGAACCGATAACGATAAAGAAAGTCAACACGACGTTTGGTATGATTCGGGAGACGGTCAAAAATAAATATTTCTTTCCAAAGACAGCCGCAAGGTTCGGTCAGAGTTTCCTGTGCTTGACGCTGCCAGCCAATCAGATGAACAAAGTCGGTCTCGCTTTGCAGTATATCAGGCCTAAGATTTACAGTTCGAATGTTCCAACGAGTTTGGAATTGAAATTTATAGAATTGATAGCAGCGGCCATGAAGAAATACGTGAAAAAAGCGCCCTACAAGGAGAAGATTCCACTGAAGACGCTGGGCGGTAGAGACTTTGTCTCTTACGCGAAGAGCAAAGACTTCAACAAAGACTTGTACTCCGACTGGTTGGCCTCAGATCTGCAATCCGATCTTGACGTTGAGGCCTGGTCTAACGGACGCAACGAGCTACCCTCAGACTGCAACAAGAAATTCCATGTGATGGACGTAAAGGCCATTTCAATCAAAGCTGACAGCCAAGATTTGGAATTTAAAAATTCACAGGATCACTCCAAGTGGGCCATAACGGTCAACAGCAACAAAAGCGTCGTATGCATTGGAGACATCAACAGAATGGTAACAATTTTTATGTGACACCTGTCTTCTACCCAGTAAAAATCTGTTTCTCTACGAATCACAACTTTTCATTTCAGCTTGCTCAATTCAAACGAGGTGGTGGGACAGTTTGCTACAAAAACGCATTCGTCTGGAAGAAATACGCCAAAGCTGTTGCTGGCGTTCAGCCCTGCCCGCGAAAAAAACCGAAGAGTTTCTTCTCAAAGTTTTTTTCATTATTTTGATCTTGGCTTTTAAATGCCAACCATTCCGGTTAGCATTTCATAATTTTCCTGTAATTTATTATTATCACTGAATGTCTACATTCAATGTACTACAACGTCTACCCAGTATTAGTAGGCGAGCTTACATTTTTTGCAGGGCACATTTTTATAGTACCTTTACTTCTGATTTTGGTATTGTGTTAAGTAACGTATTAATCACAAAGAATCTTACACAGTTTTGAGAATAATAATGTAGCAATGGAGGAATTGGACAATTTAGCACGACATTAGTCGTATTGCTTGCAAATTAAGAAAAGTAAAAATATTTACGTGACCTAGTACTTTATCCTACACAAATTGTTAAATATTAAACAAATTTGTGTAATAAAATCTAATAAAAATGCATTAAATTAGCGTATCATTTCTTTCTTTCCGTCTAAACCTTTGAAATTATATTATCGTATGAGATAAATAGACATATTCAAGATAACTCCGGGACGCCATGAATATTTAAATTTCACTCAAACAAATTTTACGCTTTTCAGTTAATTCGTTTGGCACTAGTAACCTATTCAATATTAATCCATTCGTAACTTTTCAACACATTTCAACAGATCAATTGCAATGGACTAACTCCACTGTCTAATAATATGCTTAAACATTCTGTAAAAGAAATATCACCCTGTAGAGCATCCTTGTATTCGACCATTGTATTGGACTATTACAACGATTCTTGAAATCCAACCAAGTACTAATATATCATTAGTAAATTAATTATGTTAATCAAAGAAATTATGTTTACACTTAAAACATTTAATACTCTCAAATACGAATTCTAATAACATACAGCTTGTGTTTAATATATTCGTTTCCTCGATTCATCCATTACACATTACGCAAACGTGTATTCGACATAAATTGAAAATGAAGGTTTATGAGTATTATAAAAAATTCGCATGTTTTTGGAAAAAGATGAGATTCACCACTAACCACAGTAAGTAATTGGAAAACTACCCAACTGCATGTGAAAATATAAAAGTGGAAGATGTCACCTCCATGTGAACGCCTGAAGTTAGAATCAATAATAAGGATGTTAAATGATACACAAACTGATTGAGATAGACATTTCACAGCAAATGGTAGGAACAAAAAGAGAAATAAAATTATAAATAATAGAAAATGGTGGTTGCTTAAGAACAATGAGGAAGGCAAAAAGAACTTTCTTGAAATAACCACAACTATTTTAAATGACAACCCGTGAAATTAGTAAGAAACGTAAAATACACATTCACAACGGAGAAACCTTTAGGAAAAGAACCTTTTTATGGATAAAAAGGAGGAAATTAAGCCATAAAATTCACAAATTCAAAAATTGAAAGACTTCACACACGCACGCACACATGAAAATTTCTTGGGGGTAGAGATGAGAAACAATGACTTACCATTTAAGGTTTTTCTTGTGATTAGTTTACGTTTAACACTAGTCACTTGCCGAAACTAATTAACTTATTTATATTGAAAGATTTTTAACCGATTTGCACGTAATTGCAAGAAAAAAAAGGTACAGGTGCAAATGGGTACGGGTGCAAAATGTTGTGCCGTAGTAGGAATTTTAATTTGGATTCGAATTTTCCATTACATTAGGGTTGACAAATCATTGTAAATATTCATGTTAAATACCATTATCTATGATACACAAAATGAACTTCGCCACCAGACTTGTGGGTTTCAGTCAATTTCTTTAATTTATACTTCGTGGTTGCTCTTTTGGTAGTTGCCCAGATGACTATGGTGAACACGTTTGGATTTGATAAATAATTCGAATTAATTAATTCTAAAGAAGATACATTTGTTTCTAAAGGACCTTCGGCTTTCTATTCTCTGGGTTACCTCAATACTTAATTATAATATTCTACCTACAGGAACTTAAATACACACAACTTAATATCAACATGAAAATAATATAATGAAAATTTTAGTGAAAATCTTCACCTTGTTTTACCTTTTACAGTTGTCTCCCTTTAAACGCGGCCGTAGAGTTATTTACTATAAAAATAAACACGTCTGGAGAAAGTATGTAGGCGCTCTTGTATAAATTGGACCTTACCCTATTGGAAATGAGTTGTGACTCTTTTTAGGTCTTGCTTTATGCACTAAAGACCACCTCCAGTCACTTCTATACTTGCACCATTCACATAGGAACTTTTATCTGATGCCAAAAAAGTAATAACTTCAGCTACTTCTAAAAACATAAAACATAAAAACATAAATAAATCCCATACATTTAAAAGTTGGGAATGTAATCATGTAACTTAATGTAATATCAAGGAAACATACCTTCAGGTAGACCTAAACGACCCAAACAAATTTGTTTGGTGAATAAATTTTTTACTTTTTCTGGAACAGTAGCCACCATTGGAGTTTCAATAAAACCTGGCAAAACTGCATTGCACCTGATACCATACCTATCATAATAAAATTTAAATAAGTGAAACTAGCACTAACTAAAATGAATTAATTTCTTAGTTGAGAGGAACTACCTTCCAAATTCCTTGGCAGCAGATTTTGTGACCAGTTCAACACCTGCCTTACTGGCTGCATAATTACTTTGGCCTATGTTACCAATTTTACCAATAATGCTGCCAATGTTTACAACAGAACCTTTCATATTGTTATCTATTAAAAGTTTAGCAAAGCTCTGCATCACCAAAAATGTACCCTACAAAAAAGAAATAACAAAAATTCAAACTTACTAAGTTTCTACTTAAATATTTTATAAATCTGCCTTTATTTGAGTGAAAATATGTAACTATTTACCTTCAAATTAACATCTAAAACTTTACTGAAAGACTCCTCTGACATATTCATAATAAAATTATCCATTGTGATTCCTGCACAATTGACAATTACTGATGGTGGATTTTTGTGAACTTTCAAAATTTCCCTCACAACTTTCTTGATGCTCTCAGAGTTTGACACATCCATTTCATAAGCTGAATGTTGTTGTCCTGTTATACATTGAAAACTTAAATTTGAAGTATGTCAATGTAGTCAGCAGCTAAGTAAGTCAAAGTACTGAAACTTTTTACCAAAAATTCCAATTTTGATTTAAGTATTTTATTGAAATTTTAAGATATACCTTAATTATTTTTTTTAACAAAAAGTGACAAGCATTATTGGATTTTGTATTCATTCACACTTTGAATCAGGTTCAGAGTTTTGGGTAAAAGGGTATCACTTGTGACATCAGATCATGGGCTCATCAACCAACTGTTCAAAAATGAAGGTGAGTCAATTATTTTCAGCAAAGACATGCCATTAAACTGTACGACATTGTCCTAAGAATTACCTCCGATTGCTTTGATCCGATTGCTCACCTCTGCAGCACTTTGTTCATTCTTATCAACCGCGATAACACTTGCACCCTCCCTTGCAAAACACAAACTGGTTGCCCTACCAATTCCACTCCCTGCACCTGAAATAAATATATAATGGAAGTACAAAACCCAAAATCAAGTTCGAATTTTGGCACTAAAAACGTAAAGGAGAAAAATAAGATTTTTACCGGTGATCAAGGCCAATTTGGAAGTTAACATTTTGCGAAGCTTAAACCTAACCAATTGTATATTTACGTTGGAATGTAATGTATATTAATGAGGTGGAATGAGACGTAAAATATTCAGGCACATGAAAAAATAAGTTTTTCTAGACGGTTAGAAATCACTCCACATGATAAAATTTTTCTCGCCACCGGTTGAATGCCGTGACGTAACGGCCGATCAGTTGGATTTCAGTGTTACTCTATGAAATTGAGATTAAAATTTATCAGAGGCATACGTGAAATGTTAAATTAGCCTTCACGAAGGAATTTTATGTCCTTCATTATTAATAATCGGTAAATAACAAAAGTTGAGGAACATCTTGGATGGGGTTTCTGTCATTTTTCAATTTGCTTCGGACTGACACCGCAATGTTAATTGATAAAATACTTTGACTAGATAGTAGGATAAAAGACCGGTGTCAGTAAAAATTTTAATTTTTGGGCTCAATAAAATGTAATAAATGTTAATAATGAGTTAAAATTGACACATAAGAGTCACTTATTTGACTATGACTTATTTGACAAATTTTTCAATTAGTAAGCAAACAAGTTCATTCATTTTGAAACTCACGTGTTAATGTGCCTGCTAACGGTTTCACTCATTTAATCAAAAAAATTGTCCGTCAATTAATTGCCACATATTTGGAAAATCATTAGTTTGCAAATAAATGTTTTATTTAGTTTGAATTAAATATAATTTTATGACGGGTTAAATAGTAACAAATGTCACAGTTATGGTGTGACCTTATTGGGACCACATTATTAAGAAAGCAAAGTATGTGAATATTAATGCTATATTTACAGATATTATGTTATATTTACAGATTAATTAACAGCAATGACGAAAGAAAAGGAGTGGTGTGATTCAGAAACAACACCAGAGATGAAGGAGAAGCGTGTGATTGAAGTCCTCGAGAACAAATGGAAACTGGTACCTGAATTTTTAAAGGTGAAAGGACTAGTGAAGCAGCACACTGATTCTTTCAATTATTTTATAAAAGTTGACATAAAAAAAATAGTTGAAGCCAATCAGTATGTAAGGAGTGATGTAGATCCAAATTTTTATCTGAAGTATTTGGATGTTGAAGTTGGGGTGCCAGAAATTGAAGAAGGCTTGGATGTCAAGAGAGCAAGTACTCCACATGAGTGCAGACTGAGAGACATGACCTATTCAGCACCAATAACAGTTGCCATTGAGTACACAAGGGGAAATGAAAGAATTATTAAGAAAGATCTAGTCATTGGAAGGATTCCAATCATGTTACAAAGTGCAAACTGTGTACTCTACGGTAAAGACGAATATGAACTGTCCAAACTGAATGAATGCTCTTTAGACCCAGGGGGATATTTCATTGTTAAAGGACAAGAAAGAGTGATATTAATTAGGGAGCAGTTGCTTAAGAATTCTCTGGTTGTTGAGAAAGACTCAAAAGGAAGTTTGTGTGCTCATGTAATGAGTTCGACCCATGAGAAAAAATCAAAAACCAATGTGATAGTTAAAAAGGACAAATTTTACTTAAGGCACAATGCATTCAGTGATGATATTCCTTTGGCTGTGGTTTACAAGGGATTGGGTGTTGAGTGTGACATTGAATTTTTCATGTCAGTTGGAGTAGACCAAGAGTATCATGAAAAGTTGATACCCTCAATGGAGGAGTGCAACAAATTGAACATTTTTACTCAAACTCAAGCCCTCCGTTACATTGGCAGTAAGACTAAATTGAAGAGAAGCATGCCCGGATCCGGTGGAAAAGTAAAAAACATTGTGGACGACGCTGGAGACATTTTGGCCAACACCATTTTGGCTCACATTCAGGTACAGGATTTGAGGTGCATGACGGAGAAAGCCCAGTACCTCGGTTTGATGGTCCGACGTATCATGGAGGCAGAAAAAGACAGCAGATTTTTCACCGATCTGGACCACTACGGTAACAAAAGGCTGGAATTGGCAGGTGCCATGTTAGGTTTTCTCTTTGAAGATTTCTTGAAGAGGTACAATCTGGAACTAAAAATGATTGCAGACAAAATGATACCGAAAATAAAAGCAGCCCAATTCGACATAGTCAAGCACATTCGTCAGGATTTCATAACGAACGGATTCACGAATGCCATTTCAACGGGAAATTGGACAATCAAACGGTTTAGAATGCACACCCAGGGAGTCACCCAGGTCCTTTCGAGGCTGAGTTACATTTCTGCATTTGGAATGATGACAAGAGTCAACTCCCACTTTGAGAAATCCCGAAAAGTATCCGGTCCCAGGAGCTTACACGCAACTCAATGGGGAATGTTGTGCCCTTCTGACACACCAGAAGGTGAAGCTTGCGGACTGGTGAAAAATCTTGCACTCATGTGCCACATATCGACAGAAAGTTCAGAATTGCCTTTAAAACAATTAGTGCAGTATTGCGGGGTCGTATCACCTCTCAGGATGAACATGGAGCAGATCCTGGCACCGGACACCTTCATGGTCTTCCTCAACGGAAGTCTTCTTGGTGTGACCTACGAACCCAACTCCTTGTGCAGGAAACTCCGACAGATCAGGCGATCTGGTAAAATCAATCCTTTCGTATCGATTTCGCTGCATGCTCTTCATCGCACCGTGTACATCTATTCAGATTCGGGTAGACTGTGTCGACCCTACATAATCGTCGAAAACGGGCAACCTTTGGTGACAAAGTCGGATTTAACAGATCTGGAGCGTAAATTAAAGAAGTTTGTCGATTTCCTAGACGCCGGTTTGGTCGAATATATGGACGTGAATGAGGAGAATGATAGTCTGATAGCACTTTACGAGAAGGACATAACGCCGAAACACACTCACCTTGAAATAGAACCGTTCACGCTTCTCGGAGTGTGCGCCTCTATAATACCATACCCGCACAACAACCAAAGTCCCCGTAACACCTACCAGTGCGCCATGGGTAAACAAGCGATGGGAGCCATCGGATACAATCAAGAGAACCGAATCGACACGCTTCTTTACAACATGGTGTACACTCAGAAACCTATGGTTGTGACAAAACCCATGCAAATGGTCAACTACGATAAGCTTCCTGCGGGACAGAATGCGATCGTGTGCGTCATGAGCTACTCCGGCTACGACATCGAAGATGCGTTAATAGTGAACAAAGCCTCGCTCGAGAGAGGCTACGGTCGATGTCAAGTGTTCAGAAACTCGAAATGTGTTTTAAAGAGATACGCGGATGGGACCAGCGACAGGATCCAGGGTCCTTTGGTGGATGCTGAGACGAGAAAGCCACTTTGGAAGCACGAGGTTCTAGACACAGATGGGATAGCAGCACCGGGGGAGAAGATTTTAAATCGGCAGCTTCTTATAAATAAATCGGTTCCGAGCAGGTCGAGCAACACGAACGTGCCTATATTTGGTGAAAGAGACTACATAGATACTCCGTTGGATTACAAGGGACTCGAGCATTCGTACATTGACAGGGTACTCATTTCGACGAACAGCGATGATGACTCTCTTATTAAAATTAAATTAAGGCAAACGAGGATACCTGAGATCGGAGACAAATTCAGCAGTCGACACGGGCAGAAAGGTGTCCTGGGATTGATTGTTGAGCAGGAAAACATGCCGTTCAGTGAGTCTGGTATCTGTCCGGACGTTATAATGAACCCCCACGGTTTTCCAAGTCGAATGACCGTTGGTAAGCTGATTGAACTTCTTGCGGGTAAAGCTGGCGTCGTGACGGGTAAACACCACTACGGAACCGCGTTCGGGGGATCAACCGTCCAGGAAGTCCAGGAAGAACTCATTCGACACAATTTCAATTATGAGGGAAAAGATTTGCTCTACTCTGGGATAACGGGAGAGCCAATGGAAGTGTACGTGTACTCGGGACCCGTTTTTTACCAGAGGCTCAAGCACATGGTGCAAGACAAGATCCACGCTCGAGCAAGGGGGCCTAGAGCTGTGCTGACCAGGCAACCGACGGAGGGTCGGGCAGCAGATGGCGGTCTTCGTCTAGGAGAAATGGAGAGAGACTGTCTCATAGCCTACGGAGCTTCCAGCATGATAACCGAACGTCTCATGATCTCGAGCGACGCATTTCAGTGCGACGTGTGCAACAACTGCGGTCTCATAGCCTACTCGAAGTGGTGCCACGGGTGCAAGTCAAGCAAAGAAATATCAACCATCAAACTGCCCTACGCGACCAAACTTCTCTTTCAGGAGTTGCGCTCCATGAACATAGTGCCTAGGCTGTCGTTAAAGAATTACTGCGGGGGCTGAACGATACTTTGGATTGTTCGGAGATGGTCCATGAATTGAAATATCCGCAATTTTATGAGATCTTCCAGTATGGCAGGGAATGCACATGTGCTAGGTTACACCCATTTCTGTTTCTGTTGGGAAATGATGTGATGCTGTAGGTCATCGACCGAAAGCTACGTATTTTTCGGTTAAGCCCAACGTAATTTATTTATTGAAAATAAAATAACCATTTAAACGGGTGTTTCATAGGAATATTTATTTTTCAATTTATTATTTACACGGTCGGCTGTTGCCACTGGTTTCCTTTTGTTCGTTTACAAAATCAATTAATTGTTTATTTTTGTACAAAATTAAAGATTTCTGCATTCGCTTTACCATCGAGGTCATCACCTTTTCAAATGCTCCCCCTCTTGGCCCTGGTGATAACCGTATTTTCCCGTTTCCGGTAGCCCACTTCCGGTTCCGCGCTGTCAAAACATTCGTTACCATTGACTCACCGTCGTGCTTTTCCGAAAAACAAAACAACAATCAAACCAAACAAAATTGAACATTTATCCCCCTTTTTACCTTCCTTGTGCTTTCTCTCTCTCTCTCTCTCTCTCTCTCTCTTTCTCTCTCTATCTATCGATCTATCTATCTATCTCTCTCTTCTTCCTGATTCAGACGATCACGCGAAATGGAATAGAAAAGTCTCGCAATGTCGCAATGGCGAATGTAAAAGGCCACTCTTTCCTTTTCTTTTTCCTCACTCTCGAACCCCGTCAGTTACAAAACAGTATTTTCTCGACCGATTCGCCGCGCATTTTTTAACGACGGACTCGACGGCTTCCGGTATTTCGTCGAAAACGGAAACTCCGCTTCTTTTCGCAATATCCGTTAGGTACATTCGTCCCCGGTTGTAGTCCTTGATGGCCCTGTCGGAAAGGACCTCGCTGCCCAGCTGGGCTCCCTCCGGCAGATGTTGAACGCAAAGAACGACGTTCGCTCCTCGTCCGATGTAATGGCCAGCCTGTAAATTGAACAAGAAGAAAAAAATAAGACAAAACAGCAAAAGAATAATAATTCAAAAGGGGAATCACGTCGTAGCGTCGCGGGTAAGACAGGAGCTACCGGAAAGGTGGCCCGAGCAGACCTGACCAGAAAATCATAGGAATGCCAACACCTAAGGCCAGTAGACCGTGCACCAGGACAGTCACAGACCAGGCCTAGTTCTATAAAATTCAAAGGCGTCAAATAAATTAATTAAACGCGATGCTCACAATGGCCATGGCAGCTATTGACCTCGCCGTTCCCGTAATGACAAACAACAGAGCGTAGCTACTTTCTATCGCAAAGGCGTCAACGTCTGTGAACTGTTTTCTTCCTCCGTTCGCTTTCGGTGTAAAATAACTGAGATTCTCCAACCTGTGAAGACCAAAAAAAAAACACGATAAAAAACAGAATAAGGTGCGAGTACACCAAGGTAAGACACAGTGAGCGGAGGACGCTTACGTTAACATTGGTATGGCGATTGTTTCTCTCCATTCTGTGTTTTCCAGGGTGCCACCCAAGTAAACATCACATGGGAAGTTGCTGGAACACGTCAAGAAGGCCGAATCCAGGAACGGGCCACCTGAAACGAGTAACGATTTATTTTCGTGTAGAGCGCTACATTCATTTTTAAGTGAGCGGGCGTTTTGCCTCAAACAAATACAGAACCTTCAGGTTCGGGGGTTCCCTAATTCAAACCTACGCGTTTTCTGGCAATGCTTCGTATTTCCACATAAGTTTAGGTAAAGTTATTAATACAAATTTCCCAATAAACACTACACTCCAAAGCACACCTAATGGGTCAGGTACGGTCTGCCGCGTGACCTCACTTCCGCTAACCCGAGCGAGAAAAAGCTTGTACTTACTTTCCTGATGCGTCTCGAATTCGTTCATCAAACGAAGAAAAGATTCATAGTCGATTTTCGCGTCATCCAAATTACCTCCATTTAAGTTGTATCCTGAAATCAGAATGAATCGTTTTATGTCGGCCGTCCGGTAGTCCGTGAATTTCGTCAACGTGACCGAAATCGATAATAATAAATAATAAAATAATTTTTATGTACCTAAATTTCTAACCATCGTTTCTAACTGTTCTAACGAGACGTTCTTACGCTGTAGAAGTCTTAAGGCCAAACAAGTTTCTCGCAGCAAAATTTTGCCTGAATTGTCTGAATCTAATTTGTCGAACACATCACGAGGTTCCCTATAGATGAGAAAATGTGACTAAATTAGAATGTGGTTTTTCCTTGTGTTGAGTTTCAGGTACCTCATGAGCCGAGTTACATCTACCCCACTGTCCACCCCCCCCCAAAAAAAAAGAAAACTCACAGGTGAAACTCCCTTGTCGCAGTACTCGGGTGCATGTCCTGAGTTCTCAAGTCCTCCCGTAGAATGTTCTCCGTTGATTTTAAGGCCACTTTTATGTCACTGTAAACGGGTATCCTTTGCCTTTCTACCAGTTTCTGGAGCACCTCTTGTCCAGTTTTTAAATCCTCGTACTCCCTGAAAAATCAACATCTTTCCCTAAGTTGTCGAACTTTTGTAAAATGGCGTGACTGACGAACGGACGGTTCACCGTCACCGAGGCCGAATTTTTATGGCCGGCTAGCTGACCCTGTCCATGTCTGAATCACTCTTTTTATTTATAATATTCTTACTTTTGCGAAATGTGCTCGTCGCAAATTATCTGATTCTTCTGCGTGTACGACTGTATGACTAATATCAATTTCCGTTGATTTCCAGCCAGATGAGCAACTTCTATGAGAGCCGACACACCACGCGTTTGATTGTCCAACACGAAGAACATCAGCGTGGCGTTTTCCTTGGCCTGGTACTCAACTTCCAGGAGTTCAGGTCTCCATTCTTCGACCTGCTGCTGAAGCAAAGCGTAACACAAGTTTTACATTTCACATTTTGTGTTATTATAATAACAGGGGTCATTTCTTCCGGACGCCGGGCTCGATTTGGCTGCCTCGGGTAGTCAGCAAACATCAGCCCGACCGAAAAAAGCAGTTCCCTCACTCTAGCACTCAAGTTTGCGGGCAACGGATAGTAGACCAATGTGTGCCACCAGGATACTGGTTCTCGCAAAGTTCTCTATGACAATCAGGAACAAAACAAAACACTCCTGTCCTAAATCCTTTACAACGCTTTTCACAAGCATCTCGTTGACGGTACCCAAAATATTGTTTTAGTCATCTTTTCACTCGAGCACTTGTTCCGCGTCGCCTGTTTCTCATCACCAGCAAATCCTCAAAAACCGAATACGAAACTCTTTCAAAGGAACTCCTCGACAGCAAACAATTCCATTAATTATCAATTCCACTAAAAAAAAGTGAGAGTTCACGACAGTCGGACAGATTATCGTTGATTTTGATTACTCACTATCATTCAAATTTTGACTTTTGTGTAAATATTGACAACAATAATGAATACGATCAGATATGTGAGTAACAAATTGCCAAACACGACTTTTTCACACTTTGAACGGTTTTATCGGATTTTAATTGAATTGGACCGTAGGACGAAGTCAATGCGAAGACCCGAAGGTGACAGTTCCAATTTCCCTACGTGATGTCGGCCCCGTATATGTGTGTGTGGGCCTACTATGAATCAATGCTAGGAACAACAAAAAAAATTTGTGGCGGAACATAATTTTGCGAATTGAGAAATGACAAAGGTTGCATGACTCAAATAAATTAACTAAAATTCCGATACAGCCGGTAATAGTTCGGGAATTAGTTTTAGATTCAACTAAATGCACTCCGACTCTAACAGACGACACAGAAGCTGACCTTTTCTTTTCTAGGCTACCGAACTTGGTTGATTGCCGCGTGATAACTTACTTTACCTGATCTATATTTCGTGTAAACGTAACGACAAGGTGAAGTGATAAACTGGGGGGAACCGTACTAGGTGACAGATTGATGCGAACCACCAGGTAGAGTTAGCTTCGAGTGCCGTAGGTTAGTGAAAGAACATGACAGCTGAGAAAATAACTTTCATACTACTTACTGGATTATAATAGGTAATATTCATCTTCTCCAGTTCTGGAATAGCTATGTCGGTCCTCCATGTTGTTGGATTGCACGATCCTCCTAAAAACACTTCATATCTACTCATACCTCCTGTCGAAGAGAAAACGTATACCATTACTACGACATGAGGACCTATAACTTGGATCATTTTTTGTTTAATGAAGATCACTCTCGGGTAAGTTAGACCTGCTGAACAGGTGTGCGATCATTCGGTACCCGACGTGGTCTAGTCTCAAACGATTTTACTTACTCGAAAATTTCCCCCGGCGTTTCTCGACATTTTTTTCTAAAACTCTTGTCGACGGAGATGTAGACGTTATTCTGCAACTGAAAGAGGCAAAAACAAGTAGATCAATGATCGGTGATCGGTGATCGGTATTTACATACTGATTCATTCACTGTCCGTATGTTTACACACGGATTTTCACGTCAACCGAACCGAAACTTCACAGATACGTGAAACTTTCAGAAATCTTGGTTCCTCGAACAGTACCTGTACGTGTACCTTCCATATTTCTATCCGAAATGAGTCTGATTTTATCGAGATTTCTTATTTTAATGTCCCGGAGATCGTAAGCGAAAGAAAATAAGTTTCGGATGGTTGGCGAGTCACATCCGACGCCCTTCCTCTCGATTGCGACCGACTGGGGTTCGACAACAATGGGATGTACCTGAATTTTGCGAAAGAAAGGTACGGGAACCATACGGAAGTCGTTCTGAAATTACTTTTCTTCATTGAATTCATTCACCAGGACGAATGATCTCATCGTCTCTCCCGTCCAAGTTTAGAATTGACTTCATAGGAGGCAATTGCCAATGGCAAGGGCACGAGATACGTTCTTTATCGTACCTAAACTATAAATTATTGTTCCAACTCTTGTCTACTGGACTGGCGACTTCGCTAGGAAAGGACATTTTAATATTTTTATAATGAACTAGGAAAAACCGAAATGAAATTTACGTAACAGGTTCGGAGAGATCATCGGACGTTCTTTTCCATGGCAACAACTTGCACCACCGATAGTTTCGCCCGATGGATCCCTTCCCATTGTTAGACGATAGTGAAATTTAATTAAACCTTGGACCTGTACGCGAACCTAAAAATCAATTTTTTACGTCTTACTGTTCTTTGTCAGTAAACTACGAATTTGACGAGTTCCAGAGTAGCTATCGACCGCTCTAATGACAAAGACTAGTGTAAATGACGTCGTCCATGCCGGTTTTAAGTGTTTTGTTGATTCTTTCTATTCTGGTTGGTACCCTGCCGTTTTATTTGCTCAGCTACTTCTATTGACATTATTGTCTGTAGCTTGACACAATTATACACTCACGTAAAATCGTTACGTGATTGATAACCCGTAATGATTTATGCTCTTTTCTTTATTATCCCATCTTTCTCAGTGTCCGGTAAACTTTGACGAGTTCATTCCGTGAGGGAAAAGCTCCAACCTTTGGTGGTAGTACCGTACAATATAGTGGTAGCATGGTAGTGGTACACTGGAACTTAAGGATTTCCCGGCTTTTACATTTTTACAAATGTTTCAGGTTTGCCTTACGTCATGTCTTTATTCGATCCTTAATCGAGAATTGATAATCGATTTCCGATCGAACGACTCATTAGGTTTTCCAGACGTCGACTTTAAACGCCGTGGCAGGATTGAGTGCAAATTACCAGAATTGTTTCTGCATCTCAAAGGAGCATCACACGCGGAGTGATTGATTGAAAACCGAGTGGGTACGAAAACTAGAGAGAGGGGCATTGACACGAGCATTCCAGTGGGAGTAGAGATCCTACTTCCCGGTGACCTTTGGTACCCACGGGGACGGGTACCTGGCCAGGTCGCCAAGCGTGAGGTGGCAGTTCGGTTTTGGCTAACTGGAAGTCCCCATAGTCATCTCCGTGGTGATTGTTATTCATCAAGAGTCAGAATTCGAATACCCTACATTATTAATAATGGATGACGTAAGATTTGTTTTCTATTTAAGGGACTTGGGGCGAAAGGAGACCAACGCTTTACTACACAGGTTTCGTGTTTCACTTACTCTGTTCTGATTAGGTCGTTGGCGAACTTGTAGAATTCTCCAAATGTTAAATGCTTTGATGACGGATTCTTTGAACATTCTTGAGCGCATTTCAGCATTTCTGCGACTGTAACAAGCGGAAGAAGAAGGTGAAGAAGCAATTAATAAATATGGTAAAATTCCATCGAAAGAAACGAAAAATTGAAAAATTATACACGACATGTGTTTAAGCTCCAGTGCTCAGATTATTCATTTGAATTCATAGTTCACGTATATTTCCAGGAAAAATCAACCCACTCCAACAAAAACTGTTTTACTTTAATATTTATTCATTAAATCGCTTCGGGAATGCTTATGCGTTAGATTTTCCCAGTATTCTCTTTGTGTTACGCGAGCTTTTTCCTCACAGCACACTGATCAATCTTATTCACATTTTACGATATTCGCTGTGTATGCGTGAAAGCACTTGTAATTCAGATGTAATTTAAATTACATACATTTATTTACGTTATTATGTATTACGTAAATTTAAATTATGATTAGTTGTCAATGAATTTCACTGGGGTTGTGAAATATACATGTAATGACAAACTTCTTTGAACTTTCCCAGAAGGCTGGGAGAAAATAGTTCTCGCTTTCTTCTAGTCTAATCACACCCACATACACAAAATACAAATTTGTGTACATTTACATTTTCTATTTTCAGGTAGTAAAAATACTACAGAGAAATCATTCACCGTCAGCTTTTTATTTCAGTTCTTTCGATTTCGCGACCTAATTACAACGAGTAATACTTTGATGCATAGCAATGATCTCCAGTACATTCCTCAAGTGTGAATACAACCACCACTAGCAAACAACGTTAGTAACACTGTAACATTTTAACCACATTAAGCATGTTATCCTTCAAAATTGAACATTGAAACTTGTGACAGGACAGCCAGAAAAAAAGAACAAGTTTAAAATCACTCAAACGTAAAATTCGTTCTCCGCGTTCATAACATTCCCATACTTTGTACGAATAAATAAATTAATAACAACCACAAATTTAAAAAAAAAAAACAATAATCCTGCGTTCCAGGTAACTGTTACCTGAGATACTCACGCCAACTCGTCACATAGTTCTAACCCATGTGCCACTTCGAACTTAACTGGGACCTGGTTACGTGGAAAAGTTTCACGGCAAATAAATAAAAAAAAGCCTGCGTGGTCAAAAGCGAACTGTTACGAAAATGTTGGGAAACCACGTAGAAGACATCGTCTGTGACGTCTGCAAGCAGGTTTCACTAGACAAGGAGGAAAACGGTCACCTGGACAAAAACCGTTCCCGGATGACGGCGAGCGATTCCAGCTGGATGGGTAGTTGGAGTACTTCTCGAGTACCCGCGAGTAGATACGACTCCACCACTTAACTCTACGATGTCACTAACCCAAATGTCTCGCGCCCGTACTTTCTGCGTGAAAGTGAGTTCATCTGCGAATGGAAAATCCGCACGCGAAACCGAAGCGTCCGCCTTCTGGAAACCAACTGAGGAGGACCTACCTTATTTCGCCCCCGTCGGAGTGGGCCGTACAACGAGTATAATTTAACGACCTTTACGACCGAGAACCCGTCTAGAACCTTACGGTTAAATTTTCGAGTGTGGGAAGACGAAGGAGGTACACTTCCAACAAAACACACGCAGATGTCTCCGATCTGGTTGTGTACGAAGGTCAGCCGGTGTCCCAAGGAACCCAGCAAGTGAGAAAAGGAAAAATGAGCTTTTAAATGCGACCTTCTAATGGCGGCCTGGCGACCTGTCGATCGATTCGTAACAAATTGGTACTTTTCAGTTAGAAACCGAGCCAATGACACTTGCCCTAGCAAAACCGATCGATCTCTTAGACATTCACATGCTAAGATATATATATATATATATCATTAGTGAAAGTTCTCTGATCTTTGGGGGTCACACTGAAGTTCATTACCGTTCCCGTTATTTATTTATTTAAAATTAATAAAAAACGTTGGGAAAGTATTTTTCCGCCAAGAACCTTTGTGTGTGTTGTACAAAATAAAAATTTACTTCAATGAGAGTAGGTCAAGTGTAAGTTCCTATATAATGCTACACTAAGTCCTACTTGTGTCTCTTCTTTTGGAGAAGTTAGGCAGTTCGCACGGTTTTATTTGGAACACTTTCCTACCCGTTAATTTGCACGAAGAAAGTATAAATACGTACAAAAACTTTAAAAAGTTCTAAATTGGAGTACATGTTCTTTTGTCAGTTGTTCTCTCCGCTCTGACAAACCCACCCCAACTCTTATTTTCCTGACCCTTTCATTACACTAACGATCACATTTATTAAATCACCATTACTGTTCTAACATGTTTTCGTACACAAGTTCAATCAATTTTTTCCAATCAGTAGGAATTTCAAAAATACGACTTGTTTCCCATACAATTTACGATCGGAGACAGATCTGGAGGATATGTCAAGGTTAATCGATGAAAAAGGTGAATGTGGACTGGATGGAGTTTGTCTTACGCCAACAAATAATAGCTTACTGATGTCGTCATACTACATAAATACGGGTACCCCTTTTTACTTATGGGAAACGTTTCAATGTCACGGCAATCGTCGTCAATCCCACTCTCGATGGAAGAAGGTGCAACTGTACATGACTATGCAAAACATATCCGGCAGTACAACCTATAATTGGTCTGTGGACCAAATACGGTACAACAGACATTAATCCGAGATATTCAAAATAGAAGAGAAAGAGTGTCTATGATTTCATAGAGCACCGGTGCTTTACACTGACATCGATACAATCCCGAAGATCTCTACTACTAATCACAATCACAACATCACACATAATAAGTTGACTTTACCGTTGATTTTAGTCCGGGATACGATCGAGCCCATGAAACCAAGTCAAACAACGAGATTAGTTTGAATTGCACAATGTCCCACGGATGGGGCCTGTTACACAGCACATCAGCTGAGGAGAAAGAATTTCGCACTCGCAATCTTATAAGAAACTCACGCATGCACGCGTACACATACACACGAAACCCAACAGTATGTATATTGAAAAAAAAAATAACAAAACAACAAACCTTGAGAAGCGGACGGAAACAGATGTAAGTCATTGAAAAGCAGATGCACGTTTTCGGCGGGCACTAATTTCGAGGATCCAACTCGGTTTTCCCATGCATTTCGTATCTCTCTAGAACAAAATGACAAACTATGAACTGTTTCTGTAAAGAAATTACAGAGAGTGCACAAGTGTGTGGCGGCGTTACACGAATATAACTACAATCCCATTATTAAGTGCTTTCAGTCTCCTTCCACTTTAATTCGAGGAAGAAATGTCACGTTAGTCTAGGCAGTCATCTATTGGAAACATTGTCTTGCCGATATTATTAAGTCTATGTAGAAGTTTCTAGCAAACCGATCCCGTCAACTTACTCGCCGTATCATCCACCCAATAACTGTGTGTTTTATAACTCGTTAGTGACCCAGAAAGTGGAAAGAAACTAACACTGACCGAACTTCAATTTGACAAATTAAAGAAAGAGCAGACGAACTGTTTAATGTGCACATAAGTTGCACAAAATTCCACCTGGGCGGTATAAGTTTGAGTAGTTCGGGGCCTCCTACCTTCTCATTGCCATAAGCGTTCACCCAAAAAAAAAAAATATCTACTTCTCCGACAAACACGAAGGAGATGAATGTCGAACTCTTCGCCCGCACTCACCCACAAAATCCACGTGAATGTTAAACACTTTAATTTAATTACTGGTCATATGTGCGAATGTGAGTGAGACGCCTTAGTCACTTCCATTGTTCTCGTTTTACGTGTCATCGTCCAGGTGTTTGAGGTTTCCATCCTGTGCGTTCTCAGGTAGGTGACAACCCACCTGAAGAAGTCACCTCCAACGGGAGAACCCCGCGACAATTATCCATTTACCCAAATAACTCAAATTTCCAACGAGCCAGCGCACAGAACAAGTGAAATTTGTAGGAACCCTTGAAATTTGAACGCGCACCTCACGATAAATAGATTATTAATTTTGGTCGACCTCTGTCATCGACACTATTTTCAACTCCACCACTCTTTTTTATTATTCAAGTGATGGGAAACCAAAGACAGGAGACCCGAAAAAACACATGTTCGACAGTCCAACTCTCACGACTAACATAACCTGAACACATTTAATTTAAATATGGCAGAATCAGTTCGTTCAACCTGCTCCGATAACGTCACCTGTCTAATTCGTCTTAATGTTTTATCCTTAATAAAATTACCTGAAAACCGTTTTCATTCCTGTAATTTATCTCTCACGCTCACTAGAAAATAGTACACATACATTTACGTGGAACTAGACGAACTCGAACAAGTTCAAAGTTGGATTCTACGCCGTTTGATCGATACATTCGGCAAAAGACCGGCGCATGCGACAGGGTTTAACGGAGAATTTCTACTGGAGGACTTCTTGGAAAGAAAACTTATTAAAACCTGTAGAACTTGGTAAGAGACGATACTACAAAAGGGAACTACAGTACAGTGTACTACAAACAGTAAATCGCTCGCATCCCGATCGTTCAAAATTATGTTCGACAGACCCAGGAAACATTAATTTATTGTTAATTTACGTGTTAAAAACACGTATAGTTTACTTGTAGTCTGACTATGTTTGTCGATTAACAGACTATGTATCTTTTCCAATAAATTAAATTTTGTTCTTCAGTCACTTGATCGGAAATGATTCGTGTTCGTGAATTATTTCACGGAACGCTTCTTCGGGGTGTCACATTGTAAACAAATTTCAAGACTGAATGAGTTTTCCTGTACCCATACCCATTTATTTCTCTTCGACCTGTGCAAAAATCGTGGTGATTCTCTACATCAGACCGATGTACCGCGTCATGAAAATTATAATAACCGATTGAATTTACAGGTTTCTAACGTGATTTCGTAACGCGAAACTGTCAAAACATGCTCCAACATTAATTTCGATCATTTAGCCTAGTGATCTGTTTGAGGATCTCACGCTTATCCTACCCATCATTTCTTTTCGTTAAATTCTACTTAAAACTCGTATACTTGTACTTAAACCGTACGCTTATGAGTTCTAGGCACATTGTTTTCCCCTTTGTCTCGCACTACTCGTTTGACATGCTCGAGTGTCACACTCGGTGCACTCGGGTACGCCGAAAATTCCCTTCAAAATGAACTATTATTAATTGGCGTTAGAAAATAAATGTCACCGTTGTTTCACCGAGAAAACAACAGCGATATCTACGAAGAAGAAAGGAAAATTTTTCTGTTTTACGGTAGTTAAGGCGAGAGATTCGTTTTATCTATCGATACCTAATCGATACACCAACAGAAGAAAAAAAAGCCAGGAGAGTGAGAAGCCTACTACTGATACTAGACCACCAACGTACCAACTACTTACTACTAAACCCTCGACTTGGCCACCTGGTTATCAAACCGATCGCCTATTTGATGTTCATTGATCGAGTGTTTACTCTGATTTACCACTCATTCGATCACAATTGTGCGTTCGCATTAACTGCAGCGATCGGACTCGGACACTTCTACATTACATAATTTCTCGCGTAGAAATGAGTAGGAAAAAAAAGCACGAAAGGGATTCATCCTTTGAATTCTTGGAAGAACAATCATGATTAGGTACCGGTAAAACGATTCAAAACAAAAGTACCATTTACTATTTTGCAGATGATGGCAACGGAGCCATGAGTGATGGATTTGACGGAACAGACAGCAGACCGTGTCGGCATCGCGGACTTATTTTATTCGAACCGTCGGGTGAAATGTTAATTTGGACACCATCCACGAATAATACCAATCCGATACGATGATGAATCGATTACGGTGTGAAGGCCGTGTCACACTCGTTTGTGAATTTACTGCGTAAAAAATGTATATAGGAGAATTTAACAGCGAAACCCACTTGGCCCCCGCCATCTAATCGAGTGAACGCATTTAATACACATGTAACACATTTTATCTCGTCCAAGTTAACATGGTTTTCTTCGCCTTGGACCCTGATTGATGTGGGAATCGAACTGATTGATGTCAATCGATTCGCTTGAAAATCCCGCGTCGAAGCATAAATAAAAACATAGAAACGGTTCAGATGTCGGATCGTAACGTACTTCGATCGAACCTTTTCAGGACCGTCAGAGATTGCACTTCCTACGGGAACCCCTGCACGAGTCCTTGGGTCCCCTGAGCACCTGACCGGTCGGTTTCTCGGCCTGCACTCGGACGTGGAAGTAAAGGGACTCGTAACATCCTTATTGTGTCCCAGTCCGACACTGCTAATGTTTAAAACATGACATCACTGTTATATTTAGCTATTAAGCCACCAACGGTGTTATTTTAACTCAGCGTTTGTAAATACATGCAGGCTACCTCAGTCTTTATCAGGAGTAGGATCTAATCACGGCTACAGAGAAGCCTCCGATAAAGGGCAAATGACAATGGGAAACCATCAGTCAGTGTATGGTCGTGCCTCTTGCATATTTCCGTCCAAAGTCACCGAGTCTTCAACTTTGACTTTTTTTTGTCTATTTAATTGTTTCGAAGCGGAAGTTCAGACCTGTCTTCCACATTATGTGTCTGTGTTTCTCAAGCAGAAGTACGTCGACGGTTCCCAATACGGACGACATTCAAGGTGAAGACCCGTCAAAATAATATAGAGAACAGGGTCATTGAGTTTATCGGATAAACTACTTCCGCGAGGAGGATGTTTCATCGGAATCATTTCCCGTAGACATTGGCATTTTTAAATTCGTACCCGTTCTTACGACAACGGCCGAAGACCGGAGACAAAGGCACGAGGGAAGACCAAAAAAAAAGAACGTAGGTCCCTGAGTAGTGACAATAAAAATTTGAAACTCGTCTGACGGAGAAAGATAAAAGATACGAACGACCGTGGCAACAGCTACAATCACTTTCGAGTGCAGATCAATCGCTTGGAGAACAATTACATAAACGGGGACTAATCATCTGAACGTGTAGGAATTTCAGGCACAGGTGCACCGACATGGACATTCACTTGACAGGAGTTTAACAATGAGAACATTCATCAGGTTGGTGCTCCGGAGTGCATTCGAGCAGGTAAAACAAAAGAAGCAGACGTAACCGTATGGAAAGAGGAGGATTAGATGCGTGATAGGGGCCATAGACACAGATGCTTTCACGGAGTGACGAAATCTTGATAAAACTCGAAAAGACAGGTTACCTAGACGACATGTCAAACTCGTGTCCGGTATTACGGAGTTTCGGTACGTATTCGGTAATCAAATTATATTAATTATGAAAATTTATATGCTGGGAATTCTACGAAGGCGTCAATTTAATTAAATTCAACCGGTAGGCTACATTAGTTTGCCTTGTGCTTGTCTTTGAAATCTGGGCCATGTGCTTGGCAAATTAATTGGAGAAAAAAGAACAAAACATCACGGAGCCTTGAATTAAATTAGAACGCGTAAACATGTTTAGGGGAATCGCGAAATGCATTCGAGATTTGTGCATTCCGAGTGCATAAGAATGCCCATTTCATTTGAGTGCATCTCACGTGCGGAGACACACAGACACACACGAGTCTTCTTCCTGATAAATACATGCAGCGAGGCTGTTCGACAACCTCATCTCCAAATTGCTACCGTGTGATAATGACAATTTAAAAGTAACATCTTGAAAGCCAATACCGAGAATAGGTTCATCTAGCGCCTCCGCCCAGATAAAGATAGATCTTTAGAGAAATAACTCCCAGCACCCGCAAGGTCGCGCGTACAGCTGACATTGTCTGCAAGGAAAGCGGAAACTCAAAGTCTCCCAATTGCAGGGCGAACTCCCGTTTAAAAATAATAGAACAAATAGGCGAGTGCTATGAGACAATGTCGTTTCTAGTTTTTTGGCCCGGCGGCTAATCGTAAAACACTCAAATCGCGAATTAACTGGAAGTCCTCGAAATCGGTTAACCCTGCAATGACACTCAATGGCTTTGACGATGCAATCATATTTATTATTGTAAACAGAAATTATTACTCATTTCGGATGATATCGCTCGTACCGGAGCCACGGAAATAGAGTAAATAGTAATAGCACGGCGTTTTTTTCTATTTGCTTTGCTCGTTAACTGGATTTTCTCGTGCATCAATCTGCCACTGAGAAGTTTGACGTGGTTTTTTAACCGAGGGAAGGTGAACATTCTGGGAGGATGTGCGAACCGAGACAAACGACCGAATTCAGAACAACAGCAAGAGCAACATATGCGGTCGAATTTTAAGAGTCAAAAAAAAATATAACAATTTAATTCTTGTGTAATGTTCTAAGAATAACAACGACATCAAAACGAGAGGCGCGGGCAGGGACTTGCAGTCGCAGGTGTCTCCTTATAACTTTCTTTTAAAGAGACACTAAAACTATTCGTGGTGTCATTTGTTACGAGCAAGTCGTTGACACGACTCCCTTCAATTTACTTAAAACCACCCATAGTTTCCCTGATTCACACACGTCTGACACCAAATGCACAACTAACATAAACAGGAAGCAGTCGGTCACCTACGGTTAGTCCATAACTTTTTGCGAGTTTCGAAACCTACCACGTTACTCTCCTCCCACACGTCGACGAGTTGACAAACTACACGCAGTCTGCCGATCGACCATCGAGTTCATTACGTTGCATCTGACAATGCTGTCACAACAATAAAAACAATAACAATGAAATTAATACAGACAATAATCGGTTGCCTAATATTATCGGTTAACGATCGTATCTCTATTCGATAAGTAGCGTGGATCAGAATGCGTAGAGAAACGTCGAATGTTTTACAACAAACAAAAGCCACACGCCACGGATAGGGATGAAGTTAAAAATAAACCCGAGCTAATGGAATACGACTTTTAAAAGAACTATCTTAAAATTCCCGCCAACCTCCCGAACGTGTATTTCAATTCACAATACAGAAAAATATAACCTACCCTCGCAGTACAGCAGTACTGATACTGATACAGCCGAAATTTGATTTTACACAATTCAAAGATCACCACATTGACTCCTAAAATCGTACACAACCAACCGATCTTGCTGTGTAACTTCCCGGACCGGGCCTTTGATCTCACTTGATCAGAAAATCACAGGTAGGATGTATAAACAAGACACAAAAGAAGTAACTAGTTCTTTGGCACTACAACTTCCTTTGTTTTACAAAACCTGACTTCAAGACCTTAAAGAATAGAAGTGCCCTTGACAAGCGTCAGATTATGATCTGAGGAATCAATGAAATGCTTCAACAACTCCGTAGCATAGAAACAAATTTTGAAATGGTGGGAAGGTAATCTGATCATTTGGACCATTCAAAACCTCAACCTCAGCTACAGGGATAGGGTAGAACGTTAATCAAGCAGATACGAAAAGTACGTACGCCATAATAAAATAGATTAAAATAGATTTTAAAGGGACATAAAAATAAGAAAATCCATAACTTAAGTACATAGGTCTACGCAACTCACGAAACACCTGAGTACCGGCACTATGTAAAGTGAAATGTGTCGAACAAACGTGTTGATTGATAGGAAATCGATTTTTATAAATTTTAACGGGTATTACCTCACTATTTGTGCAGTCCTTCTGGTCACCACATGCTTCGGCAGCCACTTTGAGATTTCTTGGTTTTCATTCCTAAAGTCTTCGAGTTCGAGTACGTCGTATCCGCGAACATCGCATTTATAGCACTGATCGATTATTCTGTCTTCATTAGCGGCAACTTTTTTTGTCGCAAAAATTGAAACGACACAGTTTTTCTTATTATTTTTAGTTTTCACTTTACCACGTTTGTTTGAGGAGTAGTGCAGCAGTTTAGAGTTCGGGTTTCTGTCGACGATGACGTTAGTACCGTCGTTACCGCCGCTGGTGCTGTTGCTGCTCTTGTTGTTATTGTTGTTGTTGCTGCTGCTGTCGTCTCTGGCAATGCACCGCCCGTTGCATTTGTTTCTCTTACCGTTGAACAATGTAATTTTATTATTACCAGACGTTGCTATCAAATTCTCACACCTTTTGTCATTACTCTCGTTCAACTGATTACCGCTCAGGTATTGTCCCAGTCTTTTAGACTCGGCTCCGGTTCCGTTTAATGTCAGTTTCGGAATGAGGTTTCTCTTCAACGCGAACTGTCCGGGATCGCATGCACCCTGGAATTCCGTCCCAGACAGATTCTCGATTTCATTCCCATTCCGAATGTTCTTCTCCTTCGTCTTCTTCTTCTTGCCGGCAGACGGACGAATCCTGAATCCACAGTAGTGGTTTAAACAGCTTTTGTCTCCCAGTTTCCTTCGCTTGCACGCGACGGACGTCTCATTGTTACCGTCGGGTTTTTTTGTGCCGTTCAACTTGTCGAAGAACCTCGATTCGCCACCCTTACCGAAAGAATGAAACTTCCTAATACAACCACCGGAATTGTGGGACCCGTACTGAATCCTCGTGCCCAGGTAGCTCGAGGAGGTGAAGTATGAATGAGTCGACTGGGCGCATGCGCTGACAGCAGACCGGAGACGATGACTAGAAGCCGACGTCAAAACAGGGCCCTCCATGCCGGGGAGCAGAAGAGAAAGAAGAACAGAAAGAAGGCGAAATGGAAAAGAAGATAGAAATGTTCTGTGCTCATGACGTCCACGTTCTAAATTCCCTGCGTTTGAAAGAGAAACAAAATTTGTAATAGTTAACTCATCATTAGCAAGACACCACCTGCTCCGGGTACCCTTCAGAGGTACCAATTGACATAACGATTTGCTAATTGGATGGGCAAATTCGGTTCACCCCAAAAGTCCACGGAATAACAATTTTGGCAAAAGTGAAAACGCGACAGGCATTCACAACATCCTGCTCGTACATATAAGAAAACTCAAGTTTGGCAGGTACCTGAAGTTCAGGTCGGCGGACACAACCACAAATCATAACCGGTGCCAAGAGCGGTTCTAGGGTTCTTGTGGGGAACCGACGACCTCTCAGCTATTACAATTTAAAACTATCGCTTTCAAGTTAATTTTAAAAATAATTTTATGTTTATGGCCCTCTTGTTCGTAGCTTATGGATCTCATCAAACGTGAGCGGAACAGAAAATTTATTTATAGTTAAAAACTCCTTCCGACAAAGTTCGCTAATACGAATATTAACGTGTGAGAAGTGGCTGCGTTAAAATGAAACAAATAAAACACGTTATGTAAAATACAAATACAAAACCTCTTTAAAGTCTTTCCAATTACATTCGAACCGTTTGAACCGAGAGTAGTTGATGTGTACGAGGCCTGCGACCGGTACACGGGGAAAATCAAGAAAAAAAAATATCACACTTTAAAAGAAAATGTCACAAGCAAACGAACCTCAACAAAATCATTTCAATGTGAACTCCACCGAAGAGAAAAGATGAATCAAGCTCTGTTTCTTCTCGTTCGAAAGGAAGCAAACTTGTGTGAAAGTTCATTAAACAGAAAAAAAAACTTTAAAAAGAGAAAGAAATGAAGAAACTTAAATAAAAATGTTCGTTCGTTTTTTTCTTTCAGTTTCTACCAGAGTGAATAACGGTAAAGTGAGAACGACATGTTGCACCACGAGAACGGAGCATATGCGACTAATGAAATTCTAATTTGGTTCGCCATTACCCGACGGCAGTCCGCCCGTTGCAGAATCGTACTGGACTCATTTGAGACTTTCTTACCTTTGACTCAATTCCATTGGCATTGGAAGTCGAATGACCTGAGCGCCATCTTCGGCACCGCAGCAATATTTTATTTTCGAAATAATTCAGCATCCGATTAAAAATCCCGTAGTCGTTCTTCGCACCATGTAATATTCTTATGTAAATATTAATCCGTTGTTAAATCCAATTTTAAGGGTCAAACTACTTTTAAAAGTGATACCGGTAATAAAACGCCCACTATTTTTTCTAACGTACCTTACCGATATTTTGTAAGTTTAATGGAAATACTTCGGATTATGGAAGCCATCACAGTCCTCCCTTTTGGACCAAGACGAAATGTATAACCTAAAACCAAACTCATTTTTACTGCAGAGATCATATTTCAGATTTACTTGAGAATTTTGATAATAAAAAGAACAGAACACTCTTCACCACTCTCAACATACTTGCATGTTGAACGAAGTGATGATAATAATTGTGAGGTAAGAAAGAAGACTTTCCTTGATCGTTACCAATGCCCTTTTGAATGGTTTTTTTTTTTACCACGGCTCTGTTGTACAGACATCATATTTCTTATCTTACAAAATTATGATATTTACCCAGATGCCAATCCTACAGTCGAGTCGTGATGTTTTAGTTGTTACGTTAAACCTTCTATCGGTACGCGTTAAACCTTCTATCATGTGGCAAACGTCAACAGTGAAACAATTTGTATCTATTTTACAACTTCTTTGAATTTATCCTCTCGCAGTTTTAAATTTTACTGCAAAACTAAAGAGAATAATTTTGTTATCGACAACTATTTGTTAGCATATTACAAATTTTATTGGAAAAAAACAAGTAAACGAGAGTCAGTAATAAATTTAAAGAAAACGGCCTCCTTTCTTTTGCTCTCACTCCGCGCGCTATTTTTTTCTCTTTGCTTCCCTCTCACTCGTTCACATCATATCTTTCACTCTTTCTCTTTCTCTAGAGAAAGACTAGCGCGCGCAGCCCGCCGCCAAACGTTTTCTATTTGAAGTCTGTCGTCTTTTCTCTGTGCCTGTATCAAGGAAAAACACTAAATGCGTGAGATAACCGACTCAAATCGAAGTGCTAATTTTCCACTACTGTTAATTTAATCCGTCAAAATCGCATTAATGTTAGACATTAAAATATTTTCTCGAAGAAACCAAGAAAGGAGATGCTGGAAAGAGAACGGCAACGTGCCACTCGCAAAGGAATCACCGTCCATTTTCTGCGTTCGGCTCGCTCTGACGGCGTTATTTCGAACTAGTTTCGCTTCCTGTTGGTCGAAGGTCAGTGGCACGGTCGCTGGGTTCCCTGAAAATTTATACATTTCACAAATTTTTACCCCCAAAAAGTGGTCAATTAGTCGGTCAGAAGCGGTTTTTATTAGCGTCGAATCGAACCCCATCAATGGCATTCTCTCATTCACTCTGAACGTGTGAAAATTCGGGATTTTTCATGCGAAGTAGGCGCGACAAGTGAGTTCAAAAATCGAACACAGCTGTGCTAGCGTCTACAACTAACTTTCATTCGTGCGCAATAAAAATATTTCACACGTATTTTTAATGCATGCGAGTTCTCGTTCCCTTTTTCGATTTGGTACTATCCCCCGTCTTAAGTGATTGTGGAAAAAAAATTAAAATTATGGAAGTTCTTTGTAGCAGTTTGGCCAACCAACTGTCATGTTTGTAAACAGCCTATTTTGACGGATTGAATGTGATTACCAACATGATGAATGTTTTCTCTTATTGGTGGAATTCACTCGCGCGTTCCTACATTTGAAGGTAAAGTAGGTCAAATTCGTTTTTGCTGTGCATTTTGTTCCCTGTTGTCACAGCCAGTCGACGACAGATATTTTTACAGCACCTAAAACTATTTAAAATAAAAGATGATGACTTTAGATGATGGCTGCCTACGCGCCGTCGTTCACGGTGTACGCCATCGTTGTTTAATGCAGTTGACCCTTTTTCCTTTTATTTTTATTGGGCAAAATTTTGCATTAATTCTTCACTTTTCGGAGAGAATGAAAAAAATCATTTACTCATAATGCACACCGTTTCTATTTTCAGATTTGATTCATTGTAAAAAACTGACGTTCGAAAGATTTCCAAGTGAATTTCACAATGATGGAGTCGGATTTATGCCTGTGGAACGTTTCTGGAGAAATCTTCTGAGTTAAAAGGCGAAAATTAAAGCTCCATCATATAAAATGTAGTTACAAGAAGTGAACAGTGACTATGTAGATGCAATGACCCAGAATCTGTGGAGTCTTTTTTGAAAATGGATGAAAAGAATGGGGAAGTATTTGAACATCATTCAGAGCTATTTGCACAGGTTGGAAGTGTTTTAGGAAGTGGTACTTTGAAGAATGTTTTGGTGAATCCAAGTGGAATGACTGATTCAGCTAGGTCTGCAAAAACTGGCCCTCTCCCTGTGAGTCAAGCCAGTGGAATGCAACAGGAGAATATCTGGACCCAGGGATTTCCATGTAATGAGTCCCTTGGACTAACAGTACAGAATAAAAGTGTATTTAATTTGCAATTACCAGAATCAGTAGATATTCTTCCTAATGAGGTTGTGAACACAAGTGCATTGTTAGATAATCTGGTAAAAAATATACCTGCCACAGAAGGAGCAAATGCTAATCAATATACAACTGCAGTACTGCCGAGTAAAAATGTGGGTTCAAAATCCACAACTAGTGACAATGTCATTCAGGGCACAAATCCACTTCTCAGTGGCCTGTGTCGCATAAACTCTGAAAAAGTTACCCAAGATTTACTAGAAAATTTTAATAAATTGGAATCAAATGATATGTTGTTGAAGTGCAGCGATTATGAAAACCTGCCATGGAATGGTTTAATTTGTGATCCAATTAATAGTGCAAACTTCCAGTCTCAGAATCACTTGCCTCATGGATTGCAGAGTTCAATTGACAAAAATGGAAATTCTGCTTTATTTGGAACTTCACAAATAGATAAAATTAACAGTGGTTCAAATCCCTCTGAACATTTTACACAAAACAATTTTTTGGCAAGACTGAGTCCAAGTGCAAGTGTTGAGACTTGTGTACGTACACCTGCCACAAGCTATGAGAGTGCAAGTCCACTGTCAAATAACAGGACTCCAATAAGAAGTGATGAGAGCATAAGTCCCATGGGCAGTGGGCACACTCCACTAAGGATAGATGAGAGTACAAGTCCTTTAACTAATATGAAGACTCCATTGAGAATAGAAGAGGGAAGTCCAATGGGGAGAACACCACACAGAGTTGATGAAAGCTTCAGTCCCCTAGGCAGCAGCAGCATTACATTAACATCAGGCAGTCCTAGTCACAAAACAAATGGACAGACACAGTGCTTTGACAGCTACAGTCCTCCTAGTTTGTTTAAGAAATCTGAAGGGAAGAATCTGACATTGGGAAATCAGCCTTCCTCTTCAAAGTCAGAAGCATCGGAGGATAAAAACGTAAAGGAGGAAAAGGATGAAGTCACACTGACTGAAACAACGTCATCTGTAGGTGGTGCTCTGAAGGCGGAGCAGGGAGTGTGTTCGTTTGGTGAAAGCGACGACAAAGATGTGAACAGTTTAGATACAATTGTAGAAGCTTTAACAAAACAGCAAGTGAATAAAAAACTTCCAATACCTTTCGTGTGTGCAAAAAGATTAGACGAGTCGTTAGTGAATAGGAAATCCGGTAAGCGGACGTTATCCAAAAAAAGTGACGGTGAAACAATACATTTGGGTAGTTCCTCGCTGTCAGGGACCCGCGAAGGTGTCCCTAAATCAAATGAAGCCTGCAATGTTAAGACTGAATTAACGAATGAAGTACCTGAGGTAGAGAGGAATGAACTGAGAGATGATGCTCAAAAACTGTCCCAGCCCGAGGACGTGACGTATAGTGATGAATTTTATAACAAATCCAAGAGACGCCGAAAAAAATCCGACGCTATGTGTTTGCCTAGTATTAAAAGGAGGAGCCGGAAACGAGTTACTATTTACCAAAGTTCAATGTCTCCGGAGGAGTCCGGAATCAAGTTGAAGATAAAAGTGGCCTCAGCATTTCAGCGGATGAAGCCGCAGAAAAAGAGGAGAAGCAAGAAGCACTACGGTTCAGACGAAGAGGAAGGAAGCGAGTCAAAAAGATCAAAAAAGTACAGCAGGAGTTCCAACAGCACGAAGGAATCCGAGACGTCGGAGCAGACTGAGTGGGGTAGCAAAATACCCCCGGAAGTACTGCATAGAATTTTTGAATTTGTTGTGGAAGATCAAGGATGTGTGCCTTCTCTTGTTAGGTAAGCAAACCTTTTTTATGCTCGAGCAGTGCCGCAGAACGATTATGAAACTCAAAACTAACCAGAAAATTTTTATTTCAGGTTTTCCTCCGTTTGTAAGTTGTGGAATACAGTTGCTAATCGTACAGAGTTGTGGCAAAATATCGACTTATCTAGTCCGTATATCAAACAGAAGTGTAAAATCGATAGATACTTCAGATGGTTGCTAGAAAATCGACTGGAAAATATCCGTGAACTGAATTTAAGTAAGTAGCCAAAGAGGAAGAAAATTGAGAAAGGGGCTAGCCCGATAAGACAGCATTTGTTTGGTTAAGTGAGCAAGACAATTCAGTAAATAAGTACTACATACATGTGTCGTGTACTACAGCCGTCCAAATCTCTGCCAAATAACCCGAAACTATCAAAAAGAAGCTTTTTCGCTTTAACATGCCGAGTCCACTGCACTTCATTTCCGAGAACATACAATTAAGTCCAAGAGTCAGGTAGATATCATCCAGCTGTGATACGACAGGTTCATTCAACTTTCCAATAAAACAAGTAGTTGTCACGTAAATGTCCCAGAAATTGAAGAAAAAAAAACAAATGCGAATAACAATGCAATCTACGGTGGAAGAACACAATAGAAGAACAATGTAACTTAGTCGTAACAAATTTTGCGAACATCTGATTATGAGAAAGGCCTTCTCTGGCTTGCAGTCTAATTTGATAAGAACCGTTTAATAAAGGCTTGTATTGCAAGTAATCAATCCAATGAATAATTTTTAAAACTTATGTATACGTAGAAATATACGCGCATATATGTAGCGAAGAAAAACATGCTGTAGTTAAACGATTTTCCCTAAAAGAAGGCCTCTGAGGCCTGAAGATTTGTGGTAGTCCCAAACTGACCCAAGTTAACTTCTTTCAGGTGGTTGGAAATTTTCAAATATAACGATGGTGTTGAGTTTGATAGGAACGCATTGCACCGACATCGAGAGCATCGGACTTGCAGGCTGGCAAGGCTTGCATTACGAACACCTGAAAGCTTTGCTCCAAGACTGTCCAAGACTGGGAAAATTAGATTTGTCGGATGTTAGCGTAAGTACAAACATAACAGAGAAGGATGTGGAAGAGTTTGGAAACTATTTCGAAAAATTATATTATTCTGCGTGTCGTTACAGCCGGAGTCAAAGAGTGCGAACAGTGCCGTATCACAAAAGTCAATCACTTTTTTGACTCAGACAATGGGAGAACGACTTACTCAACTCATTTTGGCTCACAACACTCTAACTTGCCTTCCACAAATAATAAGCAGTTTGGCGGTAAATAACAAGAAACTTGTCAGTGGAAACTTCAGATTACATTAAAGTGTGATAAAATAATCTGTTTTGGGTTCTTTGCAGACGCATTGCCCGAACCTTCAGGTTCTGGATTTGTCAAACATCAGACGAGTTTCGCACACGGAATTTGCTCTTAATATTGAACACCTTCAAGAGGGTTGTCAGAAGCTCAAGGTCCTGCGTATCACCAACAGCTGCATCACACTGGCCAATGTACCTTTGGATAAACAGGTATGAGTCGATGGTTGTCCAGTTACCCTTAACTCTTCACATTTAAATTCTGGGAACGGGCTAAATTCTCGGGTATGTTTTATCCGTTTAGGTGGCATCACCAGGATTTACCAATCTAGAAGAATTGAGCATAGCCAGTCATCAAGGTACCGAATGCCTTAGAATCACCTCTGTTATGGACGACAGTTGTTTAGAAAGAATATTAAAAACTTCTCACAAATTGAAATTGCTGGATGTCAGAGGTTGCACTCGTGTGACTGATTCCAGTTTGGTACGAGTTCCGGCTTGGGATATTCAACATTTATTTCTGTCGGGTAGGTCCCCCAATTTTCAACATTCTTCTCCGGCGTCGTGACGATGTTTTATTGCTTTGGTGAATTTTTAGGCTTTGGATAAAGTTGGTCCAAGGCTGTTGTTGTGGCAGAATCTGACTTATAATTTTTTTGGTTGTTCCGTTGGATTTCGGCAATTAATCAAGTCTCTTACTTTGGTTATTTTCAGGTTGCTACGTAACACGTCAGAGTGGGTCGGGGTTAGATCTCATAGCCCAAAAATGGAGTCACAGTCTGGTTGAAATCGATTTGGCATGGACGACGGTCACGGACGATTTGAACGCGGCGATAATGGCATTTGCTGAAAAGGGTTCAGAATCCCCACTGAGGTCAGTTTACTGTAACGGAGTACTGCAGCTTACTTACCAACCCGTTTTATTAATATTGCTTTAACGTGTTTTGTTGTTTCGGATTCCTTTTAGGGTTATGAATTTGTGCGGTTCATCGGTAACGTTAGAGCCCGTGAAAGCCTTGTTGAGCAAATGCGGGAATTTAGAGTCGCTCAACTTGCAGTCGTGTCGGGGACTTCCCAGGGGCGTCAAAAGACTGTACGAAAACGAGCAGCTGATGGAGCTGAGGACCATGCTGGAGAAACGGGACAGAGACTCCGTGTCGGAGAGCGAGGACAGAAGAGAGTCCGAGTGCGAAGGAAGGACAAAGGGATCACCGATGTATAGTACAAATAACAAGAGCGATGATTTATTTACTTAATTATGTTATTAAAATAATAATAATAATAATTGTGATTCCCCTGGTTAGTTAAGTTTACGCGAAGCTAACGGTTAAGTTCACTCGATAGTACGCTCCTGCTCTTATTTATTTTTTATTATTTTTATTTTGTTTATCACTTTTTTTGTTTTTATTAGGGAAGGGGGAGAGAGAAATTGGAGATGGGGCGGTTTTAAGAGAAAGAGCCAAAAACGACAATTTTTATCAGTTCACAAAGCGCAATCATTGAAATATTTTAAATTAATTTTATGTGTTCGGGATTTTTATAGAGTCAAATGAATTTTCGGTGGAGTGACACAAAACACGAGCGATTTTTTTGGGGCCCCATCGTTTTTTTTTTTTTGAGGAGGTAGTGAATTATATTTGTAAAGAAGCACACAAGGCTTTCGACATTCACGAGTTAGTCCGCTTTAAATCCTTTTACAGATGCACTCATTAGCTAAGCGGAGCTAAGCTTTTTTATTACTATTGTAACTTTCGAGGGCACCAAACTCGATTTTAGCGAATAATTAAACAGCGTCCGATTTCAAAATTGGAAAAATCCGTCTTCAATCCCCCTGGCCCGGGTAGATTGGGCCGGCCGAACAATTTAGGGTTGTTCATTCGTTTTGCTTTTTCATTTAAAACTGTTTTGTTGTGTTTTCCGTGTCTTATTTAATTTGAAATTCCCTTTTAAATCTGTTGACACTGTGTAAATATGTACAAAACGAATAATTAAGAGAAAGGGAAACGAATCGGAATGGGATTTTTAAAGAAAATGCATTTGTTTTCAAATCAACTTTTATATTTTAATTTTTGCGGGCAGGAATGATTTAAGGAATGCCTTCTGTTGTTTTTTAATATATTTAAAATGATGATTTCGTGTAGCCGAATAAGAGGCCTTCGTGTTATTCTCTTTTTTTGAACGTTCAGAAGCGGTTAGGTCGAGCTCTGCGAAACGACCAATCGGGTGTCTGTTAATTTTTTACTTTGCTCTGGTTTTGTTTCTCCCATGTGTTCGTCCATTGCACATTTTTATTTATAATTTACTACTAATTTAATTGGAAGTCGTATGTGTTTATTTATTTATTTTTTACTGTGTAGGGACAGACGCAGACGTTTGTCGATGGTTTGTATTGCCAAGCAAGTGGTGATATTGTTTTGTTTTTAGGGTTACGTCCCGGATTTATTAACTATTTTTACGTAAATAAAGCCGTATATATATATATATATATATATACGTTTCAAGATGAAAACGATGGAGTAGGATTTTAACAATATACGTGATTGACGTGCAAATCACAGAGCCGAGATTACTTCCGATTCTATTTTTATATATTAATAATACGTATTCGGGTGAAGTATTATAGTTGACCTTGGAACTTCACTTCCCCAGTTATACACAGTCTGTTCACCTATAAATAAAATTGTGCATGCGGACCGTAATGTTTCTTGTGAGCTACATGAAACCCGAGCAAAGAACGTACTTGTTTGGTTCGTTGCATCGCTGCAACACGAAGAAAATACACGGCGATGTAATTTTAATTGTAATTGTAAGCAAATTGATAAAGTTATTAATTTTTAGAGAGTGTTTAATTCTCTGCCTTTTTTATTTCTCGAATTGGTCGTCGGTCGCAAGTGACGAATGAAGCAGCAATAGCCGTGCAGCACGGTGCACCTACACACCCACACACCTTCACGTATTGTACATAGAGCTCCTCTCCCTCCAGTTCATGTAAATAATGTAAATAGAAGGAACGGAGACCAACGTTGGAATTTTCAATCGGAAAAATCAATTCTCGATACAATCGAACGGTTTCGAATCGTGAAAGGTGAACGTTTGCAGACTAAAAATATTTTTTTTTTATTTTATTTTTATTATTGCCTTGTTTTGCCTTGAAGTTTTTACCGTCTACACCGAGTTCTTTTCTTCACTTTACTGTCTCGTTTATTTATTTTTGTCTATTTTTATTATAACCGCATAGTTCAATCGTGAAAACATTACTATTATTATTATCATCATCATGTTTATTATTATTATTTTTTTTTTCATTGATTTTTATTTTCTTCTTTTAATACTATGTAAATGGAAATTTAATTGGAATTAAAAGAGACGAAATATTGTACAGTTAGATGTTTAAAAAATGAAAAATTATTTGGAATCACTAAGTAAGAAAATTATTATGTAACTTGTATAAGAATGATAATATATTTGAAATTTAAGTAAATTTAACTGTTAATAATAAAATCTAGTATTCATTTCATTATTTGGCGTTTTTCTTAAAATCATTACAATTCTGCTGTGATCTCGGCTGTTTACCTGTCGGGAGTGTCTCAAAATCTTTGGTGGGCACTCCTTGGTCCCTTAAAACAAACCCCGTGCGTCCTCTTCTGCCCAATCATTTACTCCAGAAAATATTATGGTTGATTATAATTATTAATAAACTTATTTAATGTCACATTATTGACGCGTCTCCGTCCCTGCAATTTTATCTCGTTTTGCGTGTTCATCCTGGTAGTCAACTTCCACGCAACTTTTGTCAGTTTTCGTGCAGACAATCAAAAACCATGGCGGTTGACCACTTGCCCCGCCGGGAAGTTAATCTCCGTAATTCTCTAATTTGACGACTATCTTCGTCCCGCATTCGAATTATCAACCGAATTCTCCGTTAAGTAAAACGTAAAAATTGACCGACGATAGCCGGCATGTGGGTATCCAGTCGTCGTCTACAAAACAAAAACTCATTTCGGGGTCTCGGCTACTTGACTGGAACCTTTCGAAGAAGTGAAGACGTCAGCAATGAGGCGACAAGTGAACCGAATTTCGTTTGCTGCTGTGACGTTTCTTTTACTCTCAGGTACGATGCCACATTTTACGTATATATGTGTATTTTTTGTGCACGTAAAAGTTACGAAAACCGCACCCCGAAACCGTACGGTGAAATAAAAATAGATTTCTTCTCTGAAGTTAATTCTTAAGCTCTAGACGGTATTATTAGGTGTTAACTGCTTTACTCCTGATCATCTTTAGAAGGACTGACGGCCTAATGCAACCAAAGAAAAGAGAAAGTTTGGTTGGGAAATAGATTATAAACGATGTAAATAAACAAAAATGATTATTTAATATATTAAATTGTCTAATTCGATGCTTAATAAACCATGCTTGAAACCGAGAAAGAACGATTCAATTGATGTCAATAAAACATATATAATATACATAGATCCAATGTATAAATAATGTATAAAAATATTATTCATGTTATTGAATAATAAAACAATACGTAAGGTTTGTCAAAACATTAAATATAAATTTATTTAATAGACTATAAATCTTAATAAAATTATTCTATTTAAATATTACTTTATTGGCTTTTGGCCTTACATGGGCTCCCAATATTATTATACTACTCTAAAATTCTATTTTAATTTATTTTATTTTCAATGATGTTTTCCTTTATTGTTCTCTAGTTAAGCATGTTCAAGAACCGTCGGAGGAATTCTTTTTCAGTTTTGGTCTCTTGGCTATTTTACTTTTATTATTTTTTTAACCATTTGTTTTATTTTTTTCCTCTATCCTTTTTTCATTTTTAGTTAAGATTGCTGTAGAGTACCCGTCAATACTTTCTATGATTATATTATGTACTTATGTATACCTGCATTTAACCGTTAACTACTCTCCCCTTGCAATCCACAGGTCATCTATGTCTTCCGACAAAGAAGGAATCCGAGTCTGATCCTTTGGTGAGTAAGATCTTTACAGTGTTCCAATGAGATCACACAATTTATCGTCATGCTCTCGACCAACAGGTGTCCATCACGAGACGTTCCTTTCGGGGATTCGTGCCAAGCCTAAAAACCAGACGACTACCCAGGGCTGACAATAACGGAGGAATCGGAGGTTTTCTACAGACGGCAGCTCAAGGTACAAGGTAGACAGAGTGCCGTGGGGTTTTTTTTTCGGACGGTTACTGATCTTATTCTTTTGTCAGATGGAATTGCCAGTACTTCGGCCTTCACGAGTCCGACTCTTTTCGTCGGAGGATTTTCCGTGATGATGCAGCCACTGCCGAACGGTACGGAATTTGCTGGTCAGCTCATGGAAATGCTGCCTCACTACGCCAATTTCCTTCCGTCGCTTCCAGGTCTACCCGGATTTGGTCGACAAATTGAAACGAACAATGCGACAGAAGAAAATTCGACGCCCTCACCTTAATATTCAGCAACAGTTGCTTTGGCTACAATTTTTGATTTTCGTACAAGCTTTTCTATAATATATTTACATATATTACCGATGGTTGAAGATTATTGTTATTTTATAACTTGAAGATAAGCAACCGAACAGAAACGGCATCCTTCTAAGTACACGTATATTGTCTGCGAGGTACCAAAAAATAGTTCTCGGCGTCGACGTCAATCACACCGTCACTTCTTGAGGGTCAGCTCACAGCAGACAACTCAAAAAGACCAATTAGTATTGGCAAGACGTAGTATTGCATGGTAACATTGGAAGGGCCAAAAACAAAAAAATGAGCGGGGGACAAACATACACGTCAGCAACATAGGACTACAACCGAGGCAAATGTGAACAATCAGATAAATTGCCTCACATACAGTGACCGAGTAGAAAGCGACCATTTTAACTTATCTCCCACCAAGACAAAATGTTTAATTTTTAAGTTCGCATCACGTCATTCGGACGCATCCGGATTGGTCTAACCCAGTTAAAACTACAACTGCAGAAAATTAAAACGGTGACATTCTGCGAAGAACCGACAACGTACATGTCTCGATTTCGATGAGAAATAAAAAATGTTAAACATAAAAGGCATTAGTGCAGTAGAACATCAAGGGTGTCATTCTACCTTTAATTTCTTCCTGGACTCCTCACACCTGGACTGCACAGACCCCACGAGCATTTTGTTTCCAGGACTTCCTCGCGCACTCGTGTCAGACTCTCGGCTGAAATCGTCTGTCCAGCGAGGGTAGAAATGTGAGGAGAAAGAAATTTCGAAACATGTTTAATTTAATTTGGACACCCTGAAGAATTTCTTGCTTTCGATTCAAAAAGAAAACCACTCGGGTGACGTTCTGTTAAAGACGCAACAAAATGGCCGATCACGTTATAAAATAAATTTAGTGCGATTCAATTTTTATGCGGTTAATCTAATCACGATGATTTGCGACCTCTTGAGCCGGAGCCTCACTCTCAACCGAACTCGAACCGAAAGAGAAAAAGAGTCCATTTGCGAACGGGAAAACAATGAAGGAAGGAAAGCTTCTAAAACATCTCAACGGAAATTAACGGGACTAGTCAAAACTGGTAGGAGCCAGACGACCAGAACACGACAGTTGATAAAGGATGGTGTGACGAGTTTGGGGGCAACCGGGGCAAAAACGTCCAAAGGACGCGGACGAACCTTTTTTGCACCCGAATTTTACGCCGAAAAGGTTAATAGCCGCCAGGAATGAGACACCAAAGCTCTGACCCTTTGTGGTTTCTTTCCAGCTCCTGCTTTTCGCTTCTCTACGACTTCTTGTCGTCAGTCGGACGTACATCGCTACCCTTACGTTCACCTTTTCTCACCGTACTTGTCTGACATTTTACGTGGACCAGAAGTTAACCTTCTATTTCTCTTTAAAATCTATGGTGTATTTATTAAATGGTGTTACGTTCTTGTATATGGGACATGTAAGCTCCATTACGAGACAAAGAGAGAGAGAGAGAGAGAGAGAGTTGAAAAGAGAGAAAAGAGAGAGAGAGAGAGAGAGAGAGAGAAAGAGAGAGAGAGAGAGAGAGAAGAGAGAGAAGAGAGAGAGAGAGAGAGAGTTGAAAAGAGAGAAAAGAGAGAGAGAGAGAGAGTTGAAAAGAGAGAAAAGAGAGAGAGAGAGAGAGAGAGAGTTGAAAAGAGAGAAAAGAGAGAGAGAGTTGAAAAGAGAGAAAAGAGAGAGGGACAGACCGACAGTTACACTTTGGAACCTCCTGGAAATAAGTGTTTGAACCAACTGTCAGCATCTCATAATAAAAATTTATTAACTTATGGAATCGTATTATGTTTGTTTTGAAAGATTTCTTAACTTACGCAGCAGATCTCACCCATTTCCCATCCCTCTCTCTTTTTTACTCTTCTCAACCAACAGCACGAAGAGCAGAATGTTTTGACCAGTCACAACGACAAAATCATTTTTTCGCCTTCTCCCCACCTTCGTGCTCCACTCTGACGTCACTTGCACAGTCAACACTCGTATCGGAAATCAATCAGTCACGTAAATCGATCTCTCAGCTCCGGAGCTTCCATTGATCAATCCGTTTTTATTTTTCGTTCTGATTAATTCAATTGAGTTCGTTCGTTTCGAGTGATTTTCTGTGATGTTCAAATATGATCATCGGACTCGTCAATTTCCTCATTTTCAATTATTTCCTTTTCGTTGAGGTGAGTCGACGATTTTGTTTTTTTTTGTTTTTTTTTGGCCGGGCGATCCGCTGACGATCGTTCGACCCGGCCCTTTTCCCATTTCCCGCTCGAAATTCCCGTCAGATTTTGCCTTTTCTCTTTCAGAGTCAGCCCTACGGGTCCGTCTCTCAGGACTTGAGAATAATCAAAGAGTGCAATTTGACTTATCCGACGGATAGGCACACGTTGAACGTCGCACTCGTAGAGAAGCACTTCGAATTCGACATGGACAGAAATTTCAAGTGTTTTTTGCATTGTCTGTACGAGAAATACAACTGGATGACGTACGACGGAACGTTTAAGGAGAAAGAAATTAAACTCTCGCTCGGAGAGAGCAACTTGGACGAATCTTCTATAGAATATCTTCTGGCTACTTGCGTGGAGATCGGTGAGGCAGACTTGTGTTTCCTTTGTTCTTATGTTAGCAAATGTGGCAGACAACAGGGAACTGACACTCCTAGCAAACAGATTCGGGAACGCACACAAAAGTGCACGAGTTTAAATTCGAGAACCCCCCAAATAAATAATTCCCTTCGACAGCAGTTAATAAGCAATAACCCTTAAAGTACGCTTGCCCCCTGCTATTTTTCCCCAATAGTTGTGAGTTTTGTGGGGGTGAGCACTCGGGTACTCGATCGAACAAATTACTGACCGGAAAGGTCGCACATCGAACACTTTTATTTATGGTCCAGTGATAAGTACGTAATTATTTCACACAACATCCTGCCATAAGATAGGTCACGGCCTTTTTCGCATTCGACGTTATTACCTAATCGCATTTTGTGATGGACTCGGTCACTTCTGTAGCCGCCGCCATGGTGTGCAAGTGGTGAAGGACAATCCGGGTAGGTTACTTGCAGGTCACGTCAAATGCGAGCTTCTCCGTGGAGTCCAAACACCAAACAATCGGTTTCTAGAAGAACGTTGTCCCCGTTGGATTTTAGTGGCGGAAAACAATCCGCCCTGTGATTTATTTAAGATTAAATGAAACACTTCCGACGCATCATAGCAGCAACGTTTATCGATCGTTATTGATTGGACATTGACGTATGATTGATCTGTCATTTTCAGACGCAGAGGACAAATGCGACAGAGCTCATCTCTTCACCGAATGTTTCTGGACCGAAACTGACAAACTAGTGAGTTTTATCTAGTAATTCTTCCCTCGAGTATTGTCTCTAAACCGTCTGAAACGTTCATTTCGTTTCGATTCAACAGGAATAGGATTTTAAGGGAGGGGTCCGTACCGACGAAACTTTTCACGGTGATGTTTCAGGAGATTCTGTTTCGGTGGGATGGAACTCCTGCCCGTAAAAAACGAGAATCTAGAATCCGCTAATTGGAATATTCCGCAACACAAAGACGTAATCAATGTTATTCCGCCATTACTCTAATCGTTTGTGACGTTAAAGTATCCAGCAATCAATCAATCACAGAACACGTCTAATTTTAATAAAGTGCTATATTGATATATATATTTATATATAATCTTACAATTTCTAACAAGAATCTTTTTTTTCCTCCCGTTCTGCATGAATTCTCATGTTATTGTTCGGCCGTAGTTTAATTTTCCACTTCAAAATATTATTTACTTTGAATTTAAGATAAGAAACGGCAAAATTTTGATTCGTTTTCCTTTCACACTGGACTTTTCACCTTTCACGCAGTGGTCGAGACGGACGTACGAAAGTCCACGAAACTTGACAAGCCCCAATCAAAAAAAAAAAAAAAGAAATTGAAATGAGTAAATAAACTTTAGCAAATCAAGAGAAACCTATCGAATTCGTCACCTTTCACGTCAACTTGCATCGGTTCAATATAAATTATTATGCTTTTTCAACGACTCCTACCAACGTTAACTTTGGTCACCCATAATGAAGACCTCAATGAAGTGATAATGATAAGAATAAGCGAACCTCAAATAAGAATAAGGATACCTAAAATTATTTTAAATTCTCCCTAAAGGTGAACAAATCCAGTTGACCGGGTACCTGTCAAACATCTACCATCTATCTATTGACCTATTTTTATGTATATATATAAATAATCTCACCGTACGCTGCCCGTACAGTCACAGTACACCCTCGTTAAAGCTATCACCGTCAACGTCAACAATCATTCAAACAGACATCATGAGTTGCTCCGTACCGAAAATAAGTTTAAGGTAAGTAAAAAATTAATCAATTGTTTCCAAGTCATCAAGAACAATTTTTGGTTTCATTAAAAAAAAAAGTAAAACAGAAAAGTAAACACCTGACGGCGGCTGAAAATACAAACATAAAAAAAATTACACTAAATACTAAATTTGCTAACAAAAAAATAATAAATCATCGGTGCAATCGATCGGTAAGAAAAAATAAACACAGTACAAAAAAACATGATTTCGTTAACTTAAAAATGAAATAATTAAATGAACAGGATCACCAGATAAGACACCAGTCGAATCGTTTTGAATTGCACGGGGACCGTTCTTTTTCTTATTTATATTTGTAATTTGTCCCTATTTCAATCATTGCTAGATGAAAGTTCCTTCTACCTACAGAAGACACCATTTATAAATATTAAATTCGACAATTCGTTAAATAATAACGGAACTTTTACCACTTCTCCGTTCTTTGATTCTGTTACAAACGTGTTAACCGGATTTTAAAGCTGTACCAATAGTTAAATAGTTAAGCCTATCGACCTAGAAAAAAAAACAATTAAAAAAATAAAATATGTATGCGCGGAGAAATTGATATTCGAACTGAGAATTGGAGAAAAATCATTTTCATGCGTTTTTTTTGCGAAACGAAATTATTTCATCAAATTTGGAAAAATATTTTTTTGTCCAAACAGAAGTAAATTTCGATTTAAATGAAAACGAGAAAAAAAGAGTAAAATCAAGTTGAACCAAAAGAAAAACAAAAAATAAACAAATTGGTAGTACGTATGGTCGAATGAAATCGATCAATCGAACCGATCGCCATTTTCACCGTGTCGGAATATCGGCCGGACACGTGCACACGTGTAACGGTCACCTGCACATACCAAACCCCCCCCACCCCCACCCCCCACATTCTCCCCATCACGCACGATCACAACACAACTGACCACTCCAAATCAAATTTACATTTCTTATCTTAAAAATGCAAGAGTTGAAATTTTTGTTACCTGCAGAATTCTGCAGAGGCCAGCAGAGGAGGAGAGTCGTTTCTTCGTCGAGGGTCAAAGTGCCACACGCCTTTTCCCGCGGGGGTGAGGGAGCTCGCAGAGAGGGGAGTCGACTTGGTTTAATTCTTAAAACACGCTACACCTACAATTAATTTTACACTAAAAAGCACTCCGAACCTAGTTTCGGTGAGTTTTTTCGCACTCCCTTCGATTCAGTTACCGAATTTACATCAATTTGCCACCCTGTTGGAGAATACCTGAAGGGAAACCGAGAAGAAACGCAAGGTAGACGAACTGGCCGAACACCTACTGTTACATACTTCAACCGACATACAGACATATATTGTACACTTCAGTTAGACGCTACATTTTCGTTTCGAATTTGAGTTGTGACGCGTGACAGGTACAATTCGCAAGGGGCTGAAGAGACCGCGGTGCGAATTCGAGAGAATTTCCTTTTGACGATTTGATTATTCGCTTTTACACTAAAGACTCCCGTCCTCAGCTCCGCTGCGGGTTTCTGCGCTCCCAATAAAACAAAAAAAGAAACAGGTAATATTGTTTATACAATTGCCAACTACAGAATAAACTTTCTGAACAGAAAGTTATTATAATAATGAATAATTACTGGAAATAATAGAAATAACTTAAAAAAATTATGAATATAGTGTTACATGCCGTAGCCCTGGTAAGGCATTCCTGGATTGGGCGAGTACGCTGTTTGGGGGTAAGCAGGGGCGTAGCCGGTTCCCATCATTCCGGGTCCTGCTGTAAGCATCAACTGAGGTTCGGCTGAAATGGTTTATAATAATTTAAATTAATGACAAGCATACACACAACAAGTGTCACGGCTCAGCTCCGGTGCCTTGGCTACTCACGAATCATCATTGGCTTGTTTTCTTGGTGTGCCGTCTCTTCTACTCTCTGACTCTCTGCTTCTTCTAATTTGTCCACCTTCGAAGTGTACTCCCGCAACACTTGAATTAAATACGGCATAGCGAAGTCCATTATATTGTTGCGCCATGCGAGCTCCAAGATAACGTCCGGATGTAACAGATCGTAACACTGTAAGAAATCCCCATTTGACTTATTCATTCAATTTGCACTTTTACGTAAAGTATTTTTATCAATATCAATCTCGCACTGACTCCTTCGATTCGAAAGCACAAAAATAACCAAAACAACTCATCACTCATCGGTATTAACTGACCTGAAATAAGCAAGCAGCAAAGCAATCGTAGCATCCTTTTTCCAAGAACCACGCCAACAATTCTTCTGCAACTTCATGATTTTTAGATTCTGCCGCGTATTCCATGGCATCCTGCCGCAAAAGAAAAACGGTTACTCTCGTATTAAAACGATTAGGTGACAGCCACTAAATAGACGCCGCTTTTTGGTTCACTCACCTTAAAGAGCCTGTCTTTCTTGCACAGTTCGACGGATTGCTTCCAACGATTATTCCCTTTGTACAGGTAAGCTGCGATTCGTCGGAATTCTGTTAATTCGTGTTTTTCTAACTTCTGAGCCAAAGCGATGTTGTCGAAATTATCAAAGGCATCAATAGAAGTGCGCAGACCCTTTAATATATAAATAACATTACATGTTACGATTCTGTCGACTTTCACTTTCCCTTCCTACCCTTCTTGAGTTAACCCTTCCCCTACCTGGTAATCTTCTTCATCGATTAACAATTGATTAAGCGCCTCGTTAATTGCTTTGTTATTCAGACTTTGCACGGAGCGTAGATAGGGTTTTACGAGCTGTAGATGATTCACTTTGGTAAAAAAACTAACGGCACGCGTATGGTCCATCCTCGGAGCCAACACAAGTAACATGTCGTTCAGTAACAATGGCTTGTAATCCAAATAAAACTGAATAGCTTTGTAGTACAATTCAATATTTGCAACCTGGAAGAAGACAAACAATTTGTACATTGCTTCCCAGTGTACATCTTTCTGAATTCTAAATCCCTCTTAATGTTGGTCAATGTTTACTTGACCATACCTTGGTAATGATATCCTTAAAATGACCCTCCCTCCAAGCCTCCGTCGGATGAGCCATCATCGCAATAACAGCGTTGTCGTACTCCTCGTACTTGTCGTACAGAAACACAAGTTCCGACCAGAGATGAGCTTGTTCGGCAGCCCTTAATACTTTTGGAATGTTAACTCTCGACCAGAAAAGTTCCAAATGCTCACGCATCTTGCTCGGTTTGTATTTCGAGTACAATATAGCAAGTTCGCTGAACATTCCCATATGGGCCCTTTCCAAGCCGAGCGCAGCTTCAAGAAGATTAATTAATTCTTCAAAATATCCTCGATCCTGACAAAAGAAACAGAATGAGTCAGACGGGGACAATTAACATTTATTAATTCTATTCGGTAATCAGAACATTTACCTGATAGTAATTAATCAAATCTTCCAGCTCGTCGGCGTGAACGACTATGTGAAGCCCACACATTTGAGCGAGCCTGAACTCCTCCGAATCGACACAAGCAAAGCATACTTCCTTCCATGTTCTCGTGCTATTCGCTTTCTTTGCTGAATCAACAGCTCCTTGGAATTCGCGAAGGTGAACGAGGGTGATTGCAAGGCGAGCAAAATTACTAACATTATTGTATAATAATTTGGCAGCTTCGTACATTTTATCATCGAAACACCTGTCTCCAATCTGAAAAAATACAACAGCACAGTGTAGAAATTATTACATATACTATTCTTCTTAAGTCGTTTGCAAAATGGTTTCGTACTTTTTGAATATCTGCATGATTAGGTCCCGAAATGAACTCCTCCAAATCAGACGATCTGTTTGTCCTGGCGTACGCGTAAATCAGTTCGCTCTCAATGTAAGACTCTCTTGCTTTCTTTCTTGCCATTTGCAAGTAACGCACTAAATCTTCCCAGCTATCTGTAATTTCACATTAATTAGGAGACACTAAAGATCCAAGTCATTAAGACGTATCAAATAATTGTCATCCCACTCACTGCTTTTGCTCGCGGTTTGTACTACATCCATGTATGCTGATGGATCGTCCGCTTTGATGAACGAATCAATAGCTTCCTTGACCATTCCCTGCTGCAGTTGAGCCTTAGCAAGTAGACTCCATACTGCCGGCTCGTTACAACGCTCGGCAAACTCGTAAGCACGATCCAAATTTTGAATGTGGTCTATCAACACCTAAGGCAACAATTAAGCATTACTAGTAGCACTGCGGTTAAACCACATCAAACAGAATCATTCAATTCTTAAACTCGTACCTGAATGGCAGATGTGTTTACATCGAATTTCTTGAAAATTGCAAAAGCTTCCTCATATAACTGATTACTAATAGCAATATTAGCAATATCGGGTGCATCGTAATTATCCAAGCGGTTGATGTACTCCATGACACGAGTCCTGTCTGCTTTGACGGCGGTCAAAATCAACAGATTCTGAAGATTTCTGTTTTGGGCAAGGAAAAACATTTTTAATTAGTATTTCTAGAGCACAATGAACTAAAATCATTAAGTAAACGTCATTTCTGTTTACCTGTGGTCACTGAAAACTGAGTTATCCAAAACAATTTTCTCTAGGAGTTCAATCAATTCATTGGGCAGGTCAGCAATCATAAAAGCTTTAACAGTAACTGAAATATCTTCTGGATCCTGAGTTTCGCTCAGCGCCGTTTGTACAACTTGATCGATGAGTTGTCGTTTGTAAGGATTGCTTTCGCTCAAAACCTCCGCCCACAATTCTGGATCACATCTTCTCACCAAGTACCTGTAGGCGAAATTGAATGAAATGTTTTACTTTTCTAAACTAGAGAAATTCCTCACTAGTGAAAATGTGGTACTCACCGAGCTTCTGATTTAAATAGAGAATTCTCGTTACAAACATTGATCAACTCTCTGTCACATTGCCCCCTTTCGTAGGCCATGCAAGCCAAATGAGGGTCTCTTTTCTCGCAATATTTTCCTACAACTCGGCTGTCGTAAAACTGATTCTCTCTAAAAATAAATAATATCAAAATATTCAATCAAAATATAAATATCCCTAAACATGTCGTAAAGAGTGAAGCAGCAGAAAACTCACTTTAAAAACCTCTCTGGATTATTGTTGCTGTCGATATAAATTTTAGCAAGGGCATTGTGAGTGGCTGGTTCAACACATCCCTCGTGAACGCGAGATTCCAACCAAGGCAACAGCAGTTTTAAGCGATTTCGTTTCTCCACTTCTTCAACCAATTCATCTGTAGAGAATTGCCCACGAACAACCAGAATCAAATTTTTAATTATATCTTCGGAGCAATCGACGTCCAACAATCCACCAATTACAACTGGCAGGCGAGAGGGATTCACCTGAAATTTTTTCATTTTCGTTATGTAATTTCCATGCAATTGATATTTTATGAACACTTCTGATGTAGCACCTTACCTTTTGTACATAAATCTCAATATATTTCTGCAAGTTATTGCGGTACAGATATAGAACAAGATCGTGAACGAAATCAAAACGATCGCAAACAATTATCAAAGGTAATTGATCGGTCAATTTTGCTTCCTTCAAAAAGTTCTTGACACGTTCGGGATTGTAACAGTTGGACTCCCTGCAGATTCTTTCCACTTCCTTTATTTGTCCCGTCTTGCAGGCCGCCTAGAAGTTCACATTATTTTTTATAAACAATTATTGTTTCTTATTTGTTCTGACTCCATTTTTTATCTCCAACGAACCTGAATGTACTTAAAATGAACTTCTTGATCTTGTGAGAAATTAACGATGGATCCCAAGAAGTAAAATAGACCCTCGTAGCTCTTGAAGCTCTCAAACAAATCTATTAACGCTTTCGTGGTGAGTTGTTCGTGATACTTAGTTGCGACCTGAACGCATGTTTGCAAATTCTGACGGATATTATTCGTAAGCATAGCTTTCAAGCACTCAAGGGAATCCTCAACGCTCAAAGTTCCGAAGTAACCGACGAGCCATTCTGAATTCAGCAAATGAGTGTGAACAACCTATATAGAGCAAAAAACCAATAAAAAATTATATATTTTCAGTTTACCTGATTAACTCGTGATTAACGTCATTAAATAAGGAGTAAACACCACTTACAGCTCTTTTAATATCATAAAGATCGGTGTAGTGCTCGAGGGCTCTCTGTAGAAGACCTGCTTTTTCGCACAACTGTGCAACATGGGCTCTGTCGTAATGGGTGAACATTTGATTTCCTAAAATTGCATCCGCTACTTGGGGAGCAGATATCAAGTTCATTTCGAGGAGTCTGGTCTGCAGGGGTCCTTCGGATGGTCGATTGTTTTTCAACGCGTCTAGCAGGAACGCTGTGCATTGCTGAACCATATTCTGCTCCATGAATATGTCGACGATCTAAAGAATTTCAGAATATCATTTTGATTACAATTCCTGATTACAATTAAACAATCATTCCTATGGAAATACATTAGACTGAAACTTACCTGATTTGTGTCGGCCAAAGGCTCATCATCTTGTACCAGCATTTGAGCGAAAGCAACTCCTTGCTCTGGATTTACTCTCATTACATTCCTCAAGAGGAAGATGTAATCGGGTGTGTACCCGACTTTCTGGGCATATAGAACGATTTTTGAGAACTGTCCCGTTTCAGCGAAGCATTGAATCACCTTGTTAGGTACGTTCGCCCTTAGGTAAACGGACAGAGCCAAAGTCGGATCAGCCTGCTTCACAAGATCTCCCAACTCTTCGGAGCATTCCAATTTATCTTCTTTTAACCATTTTTCCAAAAGCTGTTTACGGCCCTGCTGCAGAACAGGTCGGCACAATTCTAAAGATTCATATTTATTCAACTGGCCCTGAAAAAGAACACAAAAGTGAACACTTTGCTCTCGTAGTTTCATTCTTCCTCATCTACCTTTGCGAAACATTACCTGATCCAATAAGATTCCAAAATACTGCAAAAGAGGTGAGGTTTGCCCTGAGGGTGTAGGAACTTGCTGAAATCGTTGAATTGTCTGCGGCGTTCTGAGAATTCCCTTGGGAGCATTGGCTGCTACCTTGGCCGCATCAACATATTGTCCATTTTGAAACAATTGATTGAATTTACGAACAAATAAATCTTCGGCACCAGAAAGATTGTTTCTGACTGCCATTCTTAAAGCAAGATCAGGATTTTGAAGAACTGTATTTATATATGGAATAATATTGTCTTCTTCTACAGTAACTGAGAGTACCTGAATAGTAAAAGTTAGTAGTTAATTAGTAAGTTGAACATTTCCACCATTCTTCAAAAAGGTTATTGTATCGCACTTACTTGTCCCTTTCGATTAACTCCGATGATGCCACCCGAAGCTTCATGAGGGGCTGTCACAAATATCGTGTCTGAGCTTATTCGGTTCATGTAAATGCAAGTTGCAGTCTCAATGTCATACAAGTGAATGTAACCGTACTTCGTTATCAAATAAATTACATCATACTTCGGACTGACCTGGGGACAATTGTAGAAATAACAGTTAGTCAACGTAAAAATCAAAGGAACATCAAAATCGTGACATATTCTATATTATCAGGCTCAAGTCACTCACTTGCATGGCTACTGGGAAATCGTTTGTGGCTTCTGTAGGGAAAAATACATCTACTGCCTTCTTTGTGAACGGCTGGTTTCCAGCTGGTGGCTGGCCCACCTCTATGATGTGAAGTTTACCACCCTGAACGGATCGAACGGCAAAGCAAAAGAGAGTTGACATCTCTGCATTTCCCTCCATTTTGAACTGGGCGAAGGCGGCAGCGTGACCTGTGACATTGCCGGGATCAAAATACCGTTGATAATTACAAAACAAATTGTTAGATTATTTGCGCAATCATGTGAAGAAAATACCTTCTATTGGCTGAGAACACTTTCTCTCTACAGAGTACAACTGTATGGCTCCAGCTACCCTGTTCCCCTGAACTGTTATACCAATTAGGAGAAGCCACGACTGTTTCGGATCTGTTCTGTAGTTAATAATTTGGCATGCATTAAGCGAAGAGTGACGATCAAACATTTTTTGAGGCGTCGAATCTCCTGTAAATTAAAATTATGTTTAATTACATAAACGACAAATAAAATGAATTCATTGAGCACTCACACTTGGTACTTGTATATTCAAAGGTACTGAAAATTAGATCGATAAATCTATTTAAAATATGGGGCGGCTGTAATTCTATCATTAATACACGGCAATTAATACAAAACCGGGTTAAAAAATAAAATTAATTCAATAATTAAACCATTAGAAAATGGAACAAATTGAACACATGATATTTCATGCTTGCTAGAAGTGAAGTCACGCAATTTCAAACGCCAAATGTCTATACCAAAAAATCATAGAATCGTGAAATATTTTCTTTTAAGAAACAACTTGAACGGAATTGGTATTACAAAGAACATATGATCAACCAACTGGATTAAATCTGACTTGAATTCAACTTAAAGCAAAATATATAAAGTAATTCTATGACAACCCTGTCAAATTGTAATATCAGTCTAAAAACGTGAATTGTTCATCTTTAAATATTGATAACCCAAAAATTTATTAAGGTTTTTAACTTGAAGATATCTCTTTATTTGTTGTAAGTTTAACAATTAAAATATCAAACTTCTTTAAATATCTTTCAAGTCAAAAAATAACATGCAAAGTGAGAGAGAAAGAGTATCATATTAAGAGATAAGAGTTTATCTGGTGCATGTGTATCATCTCACAAGACAAATGGTTAAACAGAGCATTTAATATCAAAGTTCAAAATGAATAATTAAATTTAAATAAATCTCTTACACTGATATTTGCCAGGGAAAACAGGAATTTTATGTGGACCAGTCGAAAACTGGCATCACACTCCAACATTTTCCAATAAATTGATTTATTACAATAAGATATTAATACAAACCTTCCATACTCCAGTGGTATACTGATGTTTCTGTCACAAGAGCTAAGGTGTTCAAGGAAATCCACTTCCAGAAAACAACATCTTCAGTCATTGTGTGAGCTTTCATTTTACTTTTCATTTCAATGTTAAAAATTTGCAGTGTTTTTTGGGCTAAAAGAAAAACATAATACATTCTCAAACAAATACTCAACATAGAAAAATAACTGATTGAAAATACATATTACAATTTTAGAAGAAATTCAGACAGATATTTCTGATATCATAAAATCAGAAAATTGAATCTTGAAAATTGATGATTCCATCTATTTTAAAATAAATTATTCACCTTCAACTCCAGCTTTTCCTTTCAGTGCTATTACTTTAGATGCTGGATTCATAATAGCTGAATCTGCTGATATAGGACGCCTAATGGGGTTTGACACATCATTCATGTCAATAATGACAACTTGAGATGTTTCTCCAACAGTTTCTCGAACACATATAAATTTGTCAGATTCCATGGTGAGTGTCCCAAAAGAGACACTATTTTGATTGATACCCACTTTGGTGAGCTGCAAAAAATTTTGGGACACTAATCAAAAAATGTGTAACACAATTACACAACTTATTGAGCTAATCACTTATTGAGATTTAAATTTAAGAAATTTTTATTAATTTGTTTCAAATTCATGGTATGGTTGAAATAAATAACAACCTAAGAGTCTTCACTAACAGAAACAAAAAGGAATAATTCAAGAGTCACTGACCTGTTACAAAAATCTTAAACAAAACTAACAAAGGCAAATAAGCTCCAATTGAGTTAAGTGTTCAATGGAAAAATTTCAGACCTTAATACATGAGGATAAAAAATTTCTTAATCTGTTAACTCCTAGTTAAATGATGCTGTTCATGTTCCAGTTGTGATTTAAGGGATGATTTTTTTCAAAATGACAAGTAATTTTCTCATATTTGTTTTGGATTCCAAAAGGCAAATTACTCTTAATTTTATTTATTTGGGAATTTGTCTTTACTGTGGCACAGGAACTGTGCCCTTTTATATCTGGTTACAATTTGTAATAAGGATTACATCAAGACAATAGATTTTAATGTTTAATTCTATGTGTAATTGGCCACGCGAGTAGCATGCACTCACAAGAATTGCTATGCGGACAAATAACAGTTCCATGATAAAACATGTTCTAACAATGAGTCACCGGTATTTACCGCATGCAGTTATTGAACCGATGCAGTGAAGAACGGAATATTAAATCCATGTTGTCAATAAAGAAGCAAATTTATATTGTAAAGAAAATAACCGAGTTATACATTCTAAACTTGCGATTAATAACTACTTTTTGTGTGGGTCGGGGTGACCTTTATCGGTAGACTGCTCAACCCACTGCAACAGAGCTCGTTGCAGGAAAACTTTGTGAAATTGAAACGTCAAAAATGCGAAATGATAAGATGAATTGGAACAATTAGTGAAAACTACAACTCAATATGCTGAAAAAGGGGCGTTATTTGATGGTGAATACTACCTGCAAGTGCTCTTGAAATCGAATCGGTAGTCCCTGTGTCATTTTTTCTAACTGGTTTTCAATCACAACAATCTAATTAACAAACAATGTCAGCACTTTTCTCTCTCACGATTATTTCACGAAAAATATATACACATACAGTTACACCATTACAAAACCGATACCGATTCTGACATTCAAAACATGGCTACCAGACACGACAGGTACGAAAAATAGTTCTGTATTACGCCTCGGACAGAACTGTCCAATTTTTGTGATGGATTTCGGCAAAACTGAATTCAAAATGACTGCTCCTCTAATTCCTCACACTTTCAATGACTTCTCATTTTCAATGAACGACTTTCTCGCATTTATTAGAAATAGATTTCTATACGCGGCGGTTATAAGATTGCCACATCAAATATTGATTCACGACAGGCGCATGCGTACTCTACTGCTGAGAGAAGGCTGTGAATTTATGTACTCCCAAGTTTCATTCAGAATTTTACATGCTGGAAAGGGAAAATTATTTCATAAAAGCCAAGACATTAAAAATTCTGATATGCGGTTTCTAAAAATAGAAGACTTATACCATTTAAAATTAAGAAAAAATTATTTGTTTTTCTTCACCAAGTCTAGCCTACATTAGATATGTGATTGACACCAATTGTTATAACCTACTTCAAAAATCAATCACCCCTTAATTTCTGCCAAACTTATCCAATAAAGCACAATGTACCTGAATTAATCATCCCTATGATACAGATAGTTAAAATCTCTAATTTGCACTTCGTAATTATACATTTATACTCTAAAACCTTGAATGATTTGTCCAAATACTTTCCAAGGTGGTTCATGTCCACAAAGTAAAATATTTACACAAGGTAGATGATATAAGGGAAACTGAATTTTATTCTAATTGAATAGAACTTATTTAATATGACCTGAAGAGAATAATTTTTCAGCAGATCATACTAACAAAACCCGGAAAAAATAACCTCAGGTTGGAGTTCCATGAATCTGACCTAGCCAAGATATTACTGTGTAGAAAATATAAAATGCATTACAAGGCTCAAAATATTCTCAATAAGAAAAATAGTCGTTCAATATTCAATACATTACAAGGAAACTTTTGTTGTGTATAACATACTTTACATGTTTCTGAGCAACATCACAGGTGGTGTGTTGAGGGACATGTGTTGAACTTTTACTTAGTTTTTAAACTTTAAGGTCGTAAAGCACTTATGTTTCATGCACAGGGTAGCCCTAATTTGACACATCAATGCTTCAATAAAAAAAATATGTAAACCAAAATCTGTTTTTAATATAAAAACACTATATTATTTAGTCAAATAAGCCAAAACCCATGTCATCGTCTGATTCCTCAGGTTCTTCTTTCTTGGCTTCCTTCTTCTCCTCCTTCTTTGCTGGCGAACCAGCCGCAGCTGGTGCACCAGCACCAGGTGCCGCCGCGGCAACAGGCGCTCCTCCACTAGGTATCGAAGCCAATTTCTCTTTACCCTTAGTTATAATGTCCTCAATGTTTTTACCACCGAGTTCACTAAGAACTTTTTTGAGTTTCTCGCCATCGGCTTCGATACCCACAGAGCTCAAAACTTTTTCTATGTCAGCTGTGGATGGGTTATCCTTACCGCCTAAAACGGTTAACAGGTATGCGGCCACGTAACGCATTCTGAAACAAAAAAAATAAAAAACAAATTTATAAAAATGTGACGACTTGGTAGACTGCATTAATTAAATGTGAACGATGTTTGAATATCAGTACGTTGGGACAGAATGCATCATGGCTCTCAGTCGAGAGATGATTTTTGAATCATCATTTAGATGTTATATTTAAACAGAAAAAATATTTTAAATAATATTATTTAGTAGTATGCAGTATTTTGTAATTAAATAAATGTTTTTAAAATACTAATAGAATATACGACAATTAGAAATAATTACTCACTTTAAGTCTCAAAGACACGAAACGAGGTGACGCAAATTTACAGTATGTCGCCTTATGCGAAAGAGATCCACACGAGGCCCAACGGATACGGAAGTTACACGTTGGCTTTTCAATTCTGCCAACATCCACAAAAAAACGTTGCCATGGCGAACTTTGTTTTCATTTTTGAAATATATTTCCACCGTAAACATAAAATGCATTGTATTTATTATTGCGATGTAACCTGAATCAGAAAATCGGTAAACCAAATGAAATACTAATGCCGAATTCAATGTACACAGTCTCGATGACAATTTATATTCATTTGTGGTAAGTTTAATTAACATGAAATTATATAAACTCAACCGAGGAATACTTTGAACGTTACTTAGGATAACTGAAAAACTTCATCTATGTTTTTTTCAGGATTTAGGTTCACTGGCGCCTTCGCTTAGCGCCAACACTTTAAACCATGTCATTCGAGTGCGAACGGGAGTACTCCACATCTTATTACAGATGTATTGATCCCATTGAAAATTTTAAAATTAGGTAGATTTTTTGTTAACCACACTGTTTTTTCAGGGTAACTGTTTTTGTATAATGTTCCTACATTGTTTTACAGAGTTACTCTCAAACCTGTGAAGAATCTGTTCATACCATTTCCCCAGTTTGATGTCAATTATGGAGCTGGTGGAATCCCATTCTTTGAGGAAGACAGTCAACAGCAGGAAGTAGAAGAGTATACCTTCTGCTGGCAAGAAAAAGTATTTAGTCAAAGTGAAATAAAAAAGATGAAAGATTCCTCATCAGCAATGAAAAAGTGTTATGAAAAATATCATAAAAATGTATTAATTAATAAGGATCAGCAAAACTATCCACAGAAATTATTTAGTTATGTTGAAGTTGACAATTATCAACAGGATAATAAGAATTCAAGTAAAATATCTAAAAAGAAAATCAGTAGATCAACAGTAAACAGGGACAAGAATTTCAAACATGGAAATATTCCAAAAGCTAAAATAGTCAATTACTGTCCGTCTCATGAGTTTAAAGGGGAATCAGATGGCAGCAATGACAAATACAATCAAAAAATGTTTATAATGATTGATTTGGGACCCTGTAACAGGTACAATTTAAGTTTTAATTTTACCTTTACAATTAAAATTTTAAAATATGTTGCTTTTCATATTAATGAGTTTTTTTTTGGCAAAATAGCAATGAGGAGAATCATGAAGTTCTGTGTGTATTGCAATATAATACAGGAAATAAATTATTGGAAATTACTCCATCATTTTCTTTATCTGACAAGCCTTACATAATTGGGGGAAACAGTGAAGACAACAGAAATTCTTATTATTACTGGTTGGTACATGCTTCCAGTGATATTTCAAGTAATTGTCTTAGAAAAGAAATAGGATTAATGACAAAGGTAAAGCACCACATTAGTCAAAATACAGCCATTTAAGAGAATTCTATTTTTCTGTAAATGAATCTATATTTTTTTAATATAGGCATTGCTTTATAGGTGCTGAATCATCAAGAAGAATTGAAGAATTTATTAATTGGAACAGAATTTACAGCAGGCCAACCAAATTATCTTTATGTCACATTGTTAGGGGACATTATAAGTGGTGAAAACTTTGAATACAATCATTTACATGTCAACTATTATATTAAACTTCCAACTGGTTGGGAATGCACATCAGCAAGTTCATTGTCTGGAGCAACTCAAACAGGCAGTGAAAATTCCCAAGGTGTTACACATTTCTCACATCCATTTGAATTTAATCTCTTCACAGACCTGCAGTCTTTTGAAGGTTGTATTTAGAAAAATTTTAATTACTATTTCAACATATTAAAATACTTATTCCCTTAATTATGATATCTAAAATACACATTTATTGTTTTCAGATTACTCAGCATCATCACCAGAAATAATTTTTGAAGTTGTGTCTGTTGACAAATTTAGCAGGTACCGAAACGAAGGATATTGCTATGTACATGTACCAATAAAGCCAGGAATGTATGAATATAGTTTACAATGTTGGAGACCCGTTAATAAGACAATCAGATCACAATTAGAAAGGTTTTTTATTGGTGGGGGACCTGAATTAGAGGATGTATCTTATGCAGGACTTTCAAATGCAGAAAAAGTAATTTGAAAATTTTATTCTTGCTTAATGTTTGTTACCAAAGTGGATATTAAAGTCACTGTATGAATTGTATATGTTAACACAATATAGAATTCACATCAAGTCATGTATTGAAATGTTTTTTTCATTAGTAGGTACTTTAAACAATGTAGAAGATACTCTTTAGAGAATAAGAACAGAAAAAAACAAACAACAACCGACAATACAAAATTTCTAATAACCCCATTGTAACGCAGTTTTACCTTACTGATTTCAGATTGAGTTAATAAACCGTTTTGGGTTTGAAACCGTACCTTCTGGCAAAATCAACTTCAAAATGAGCCTTCTCCACCAGTCGGAAACATTCAAAAGAAAATTTACAGGTGAAACAATTGCAGATAAAGAAAATAACGGAAGATCGGAAACAGATGCTCTGCTCTGCAGTATAAACACAGTTCTCGAAGCCTTTAGGAAGGCAAGAGAAAGAATGCTGGAAGCCAAAAAGGGTCTGGACTGCGACTTGAATAATATTCAGTCGGATCAGCCGAAAAATGTTGATAGAAAGGATACAGGAAATTCCATTGAAACTTAATATAATACATTTTTTATTAGTTGCATAATCTTCTCACATAAAACACAGTCATTCTTATTATTATTAGTTTGGAGTGAAACTAATTCAAGTCCTGTCCAATCGATGATTGATCAATAATTTCCACTGCAATGCAAATTTTATTGAATGGCACACGAATGTTTTTCATTTGACTTTGACCATCAAATGAATTTTCATGAATGGACGGTACGTAGCCCTCATTGATTGTTACGCCGTAAATTAAATTACGAACGACATCTAAATTACATGAAAGTCTATTTTTAAACGTTCAATTCTTTATATTCCTAGACCGTGAATTAATAGTTTGAAAAAATAAAATGCAAATCAATGTCGAGGTCGACGATGACGCTATTCGTTGCTGATATTTCTTCCGTAGTTGAAAATGAAGGAAACCGTTTTGCCGGTGTCACTGAACGAATTCTGTCAGCTTTTGTTTAAAGCACAATTTTGCATATTTATATTTAATATAAAAATTCTAAATAAATTTACGTAATAATAAAAATTCACTAGCTACCGGTAATGTAATTTAAAAATCAATTGCATACTCAAACGAAAGAAATGAATTAAACTACCCTTGGCCTGAGAAACAATTAAAAAATATTTTATTACGTTGGGAATGGAAAGGTCCGCCATTGTAACAATCCCAAGCACAAAAGGATCGCCAATGGACCTTTCACCTCTTGCCAATACCCGGCAGGTTTTCACGTAAAAAAAAACCGATGGAGTCTTAGAGAACTCTAATTGATGGTCGATTCTTTATTGGTGCGACGGTACCATAAATTTAGAACCAAGTCATGTTTCTACAAAAACGTTATGGGTGTGACGAATTGTCCTTTTTGACTACACATCCACACGCCCATATGGTCATTTTCGTTTCAGGACTTGGGTCATTAGATTCTTCCAGGCAAAACGACTCTAAATAAAAATAAAAATGATAATCACTTCACCATCTGTACAGGGTTATATTTTATTTAAGCAAACTACCTCCGTGTATCACCTTAACTTAACCTTAACGAAATTTTCAACCACCGACCGAAGTTCAATGAATATTGTAAAATTCAAAATTTTGCTATCGATCGTTCATTCCATATTTTTCTACATAATCACACTTCGAATTCAAGTATTTGTCAATTGGGGGAATTTGCTTTTCCATGCCGGAAGAGTATTAGTTTCTCCCATTCGTCCGCTACATTTTTGACTCCTTGGTTTTCGGTTCCGGAACATTTCTAGATGCACTCGGTTGGTTCCTATAAATTGGAGCAATAAGCTAAAGCATCTAGAAAGTTTCACAAGATCCGAAAAGGATGTTTGATTAGTTTTAGGTATCGCCAACTGTCTGGGCAGTAGTCTTCGAATTCTTAATTTACAAGTACAGCAGTCACAGAGGTTTTCCATTAAGTAAACAGAATACCCTCGCCATCATTCTCATCCTGCTGTTGCTTGTTTAGAACGTGTTAAGCGTCTCTCAGCATATATTTCTGCCGTATAGGCTTAATTTTGTGTTATAGACTCATCTACTAAAATAACTAAAACAACTATTCGTCTCAAAAAAGCTCATTTTCAAATTATCCACGCAGCGACAGGAAGTTTACGACGCTGGCCAACTGTCTTTCACCGTCTGTAAATTTTGGCGCAATGTAAAGCATAATTTTTACTACGAACAACTTTCTATGAATCACATAAAAGTGTTCTTTGAGGTGTTCCATCTTTATTCCCCTCGACGAAAAAAAACTTCGATTTTTGTAAAAGTTATACGGCTACTCCCACTTGGTTAATATTCCATAAATTTTTAAGAGATTTAAAACCGACTCAATGAGATTTCTGCTTTGGACATCATTCCAGGCTTTGAATTGATGAGAAACAAGGCATGTGAACATAATGTTTCATTCATTTGTGGAACTGTCTAAAAATGATCAATGATGAGAAATTTCGAAGGACACAAAATATTCGGGGCTGGTCTGGTAAAATTCACTTGATCAAATTGTCAAACAATCAATTCTGTTTGCTGGTTCAATGACATTTTCATTAGAATATCCACGGACTAATAATTAAAATCAATATGAATTAATGGTAGCAAATCGACACATAGAACATGGGGCGCACACCAATCACGGAAGGACTTTTATGTTTCACTTAACAGACCCGAAAGGAAAATTTGGTTGAAATTCATTTCCTTTTCTGTCGCTTTCGGTGTAATTGATTCATTACAGAAGGGAAAAAGAGATAGGCGAGCCGGGGAGGAGATCGGAGACCTCCAACTAGAAAATATGATTTCATTTACATTATATTTCCAAGACAGGTCGCCTTGATATAAAAATTTAAATGGAAATTCTTCTAACGAGAACGGAAACCTTCACGATTCGTTAGAAGCATTAAGTTTTCAAAACGAGGAAGGAAAAGGAAAGAAGAAAAGCATAAATAATGAAAGGTTCTTCCATTTTTAAAAGTGGCACCGGTTGCGATTTACAAGTTCGACAGGGACCAACAGAAGTCACTTCCAAGAATTCATTACGTCTCCCATGAAACCTTTGCAGAGATAACCAACTAAGACGTTAACGAAGGGAAAATAACATAAGATGCCGATACGTTGGCAAAATTTACCTTCATTATAACGTTTCTGTCAACTTGGAAAAAGTGAACCCTTAAATGTGATGAGTGGAGCCGCCGTCAAGTCAGCTTTACGTGCTCTCACTCCTCCGCCATATTTTTCCTCTGATAAATGTTACGAATCAAGGGAAAAATTAACGGATTCCTCAAATTCAAAATTTAAACTGATAAAATATTAAGTTAACAATTAAACAAGTATTACGGTTTCACATGGATTACCTTTTGCAGAGTGTGTGGGAAAGCTCCCAAATAAAATCGAGCTAATATTATAAAAAACACCGTGCTACGTTGAAAAAATTAAGTTAAATTAAAGTCACAGCTTGCTTGAAAGAAATTAATTTGTGGTTTCTGTACACCCCATGTACAGTCGAAAATGTAAATGGTATAAAAAAAATGAATTGAAATGAAATCCATCGGACTACATTTTTTTTTTTTTCATTATCCTGCACCAGTTAAGCAAAACGAAATTTTTGTGCGAAGCTTTTGAATCTTCCACACCAAATTTCAGTCTATTATATTTTTCCAAATGTAATTCAATGCTGGCGACATCGACATCGTCAGGAAGTCACAGGACGAAGCAAAAAGGAGAAATTTTCAGACCGGGAAAGTTGGAACCAAATACCGGTTTGGTAAGGACAACATCGTAAGAGTTACGATAGCAGTCTTGGGATACCTTTCTCATGTTTCATCTTGTGTCACCAACGTATATTCTCCGACGTGGTTAAAAATGAAAAATTCAAAATACGTTTGTTTCTCGCTGCAGTAATTTGTCTTCAACTGCATCCCACCCCTGACTCATACACACACACACACACACACACACACACACACACACACACACACTCAAACACAATCAAAACCTAAAACCATGACATCTTTTTAGAGATAATATTTTTTGTCGGAGTTGAAAATTTGACTCTTTCTAAAATTACATGTCAGGCCACCATCGCGTCGTCCCTTTTTTTTCTTTCGCTGATTAAGGACCTTGTGATATTTCGTATTGACATAGAGTATTTACACAGGTGAAAGTATTTTACTTCAATTCCTCGGAGTTATTTGGTTATTAAATATACACGGGGGTGAATGCAGCATTTATTGAGTACCAAAATAATGGAGTCGACGCATAGAAATGCTCACGAGGCAAACGGTTACCTGAGATTTTAGGTACCAACGTCCCCCTATTCAAATAAAGTATGTTGTTAGTTTCACGAGTCTATTAAAAATCATGGACCGCTGCTTTAAGTTTCTTACCGTGAATGAGGAATTCAATCGACGGCTTTTTTGCTGTCTGTTTAACCAAACCGAGGAAGTCGAGTAATTGGCATGTGATGGCGAATGCGTCATGCCAATGATCGTAAAAAACCGCCCTATGACACAAATTATTCTCCCCTGCTGTTACGGCCTTCATAATAGAATTACCTATTCGTGGCATTTCTGTGGACATCTTCGTCGAAGTGCCAATCCATTTTGGAATTGGCTCGTGTGCAGGAAACAATTTCGTTTAAGATTTTGGGAAAGGTGGACCCGGACGAAACCACCGTGGTTTCGGATTAAACCATGTTTCACGCCGAACGCAGTCCATCAATTTTCTCCTCAACAATCAAAACATTTTGCCGCGGCGGCAGTAACTGTCATCTTTGCTATTTAAATTGGGAAGTGGAAATTGGTCAAGAGATTGTGAGTAAAATAATTTCCAAGGCCAAGGCAGTTGGCGAAATGCAAAATGCAAAATGCGGAAGTGAACGGTCGATTCGAGATTTGTCATCTTTTCCAATTGAATTTGCAATTGACCTGGCGAGCGATCGCATTTAATTGGTCCCCGATCGAATTTGTCTGATAATCATTCGGAACCACCGCACCATTGCAAGTGGAAACGGGAAATGTCGCAACTGGCAACGTTGTTTTATCCGAGAGCGATCAAGACTTCCAAATTCCGTTTGAAAATACGCGAACTTTAACCTCGTTTTGCTGGACTTACGAGAGCGACGGCCATCTTACGAGTGAGAATTACAAATGGCTAGTGAATCTCATGCTTAGCTTACGCGTCTCGCTATAGGGGATTTCCCGTACATCCGCCTCCCCCGACTCCAACTTCTCCGGCCCTGCTAAGTCCGTTTGTTTAACTGCAAGAATAAACCGAGGAGGAATCGATCCAGTTGAATGTGACGCTGCGTTGCCAGCTTTAGACAAATCCTTAGACCGAAAAGGAAATCGACGTTGCCACGTTTGGCATTCTTCTTTTTCCACTTTTTTTATTGGATTCTCAGGTGACTTGCAATTGAGAACCCGACTCGTCTGATTACTTTTCAACTTTTGAGAATGTGGCGGCTCGGAGGTCGGCACATGGTCGTGCCATGACGTGATCGGCTCTAAATTTTGAGTCAATTGCCTCCGTACACAAATTTCCTTCGGTTTGGCATGAAATCAGGCGTGGGAAACCTATTATTCATTCTTTCCTTGTTTCCTGCGAAACGGTCTTGTTCCTTTTCAAAAAAAATATGTATATATAAACGTACGTACATTTACCTGCATCTAGTAACACCCGTAATCCGAATTTTCCAATTCTTGCCTTTTGATTATTGGTAATTTTTAAATAATCTCACTTTGAGACATCGATACTACATGATTGTAAAAGTGTATGTGATTCAGTAAAGCATCAAAAATGTAGTAAATTGTTTGTCGCATAATATAATACATTCATCCGAGTACTAAGTGGTCGGACTGAACGTCTACTTCGTCCGGAAGCCTTAAAAGCGATGGTATGTGTTGAAATGGAAATGACTTTTTGTGAGATTCCGAATAATGAAAAAGAGGCTTCCCTGACACGAAGCGCCCCAAACAATCGGAGAATTCAGAAGAATGCAAGACAATACATTTTATGAACCTACGCCCAAGACCCTGGACGCAAAGAAACTACAAACACTGGGCCTCGTAAGGTCAGTCGGACTCTCGTTTAGAAACTCACAAAGCATTGAGATTTTCAAGATGAGATGCAAAATGGCGGTAGGAATGAAAAAAAGACCTCCATCAGATTGATTTCAGAATATCATAGTACTCCGCCTGAAAATTTGAAAAATAGTGGAAAGAAAATTTAGGTAATAGCAGGAGTGAAGTCAAAGGTTTAGTGTTTTTCTTATAGTTCACACCTCAATGTTGAAATCAATCATTAATAAACAACAATTAATCACAAAGGTCTAAGGTTGTCGTTGGCACTGTAACCGTTAACCGAAACATAGAAAACATTTCCGGTTTTAACTATTTTACTTCTCGTTTACACGTCCGGGGGTCATGTTTCAGGCTCACGGTTGAAATTTTAAAAAAATCTGTTCTCAACAGCTAGGTTTTAACCGCATTTCCTGATACTCCAAAATTTATTACTTGATTTGATTTTATTCACGCGGATTGCGGTGTAAATGTCACCGGCAAAACCATTGTGAAACTGACATATGAAGTTGATGATCCATCAATAATTCCAAATTCGACCGAGGAAACCGACAACTCTCACAGTTCTGCATCGAAATAAATTATTTATACTCGTTCGGAGAGAGTAATCAAACGATTTGAATAGGATTCCACTAAGAGGGTTTTGTTCATTCATTTCGTTTCGTAGTCGAATGGAAAAAGTAATGCTACCTCTTCTGTGGGAGTCAGAAAACAAGACTTTACAGTAAACTTCTTGCAGTTCAAGTTAAGCGAGTTTAAGTTCAGTTTGAGGTGTGCCAACGCGAAAGCACAAAAACATTTTTAGTGGTCTCCAACAATTGGCCGTTCCAAAGTACCACCGTGGAAACGCCAAAAAGTCTCACTGCCAAAAGCAAAAGAAAAAAATTGGAAGGAAGATATACGAGGAAGGTGCAGGGAAACAGGCCAAAACCGTACGGCAAACGAGAGGAAGTGTGTCATAAATTGGATTGGAATAATTTTTGAATGGAGCGAGAGACTGGATTATTCATAGGTTTTCCCACATGTAATATTTATTTCCAACGTTCAGGGGACACAATTAACCACGTCGGCTTTTCTACCACCTCACGACCATCCGGTTTTCTTACAGCCCGTCCTACTTTCCTGGTCGAACTTACCAACACCACCAAAAACATCACAATATTTCTCTCTGAATACCGCGAACCGACAGGTAGAAACTACTTTTGTTTGTTGTGTTGACTTCCTTTCATAATAGCGTACCTACTTTGACGGGTGCACGGTTTCTAAATCAAAGGACTCCTGACTCTTGAAGAATAGAGAACGTCAGAGAATAGAAGACTGGAAAGATAAAACCTTTCGTTCCTTTGATGGATAGGAAACTGATGTTACGTTGACCCGGCCATGAAAGGAATCCGGGCATGTTCTGGAATTGAACACAACCTTATTCTTGCAATGGTTGGTGTGCTGTGCTCGCTGTCGAACCTTCCTTCCTTCCAGGCTTCTTTTCCAGGGAGTAGCATTTCCCTGACTGAATCACCTTGGAGACGGTCTGATTCGGCCTAATGCCCCTTTCTTCTATCCTACTTACAAACGTCAAAGGAGTTACCTTGAGAGCGAGGTTACCCGGGCAACGTTTTTTGCGACCAACTCCGAAGGGATTAATGTCTTTATGATCGTTTGGACCGGTCAATTTTTTTTTGTCCGATATTAGATCCTTCTATTTGCTGGCAGGAACTGGAATTGTCCGACATCGGAAATGATCACGTGAAAGGGAAGAAGCCCGGGGACGTGTCTGAAGGTGATAAATCCTAGCAACCTGCTGCAAATCCTTTAATCACCATCAGACACCACTCCTCATCCCCTCACACACACCCATCTCATCCAGATTTATTGACTCTGCTGAAAAAGTAGTGACTTGAATTGGTTTTGATTATTTTCAGTGTGTCACCTAAACATGGATCGTGCCTAGTATAGAAAATCTAGGTAAATAGAAACGTGAGTCCATTCATCCGGCTGGCGAAGCAATTAAAACGCACCCGAAATGTCTAATGGAGTCAGGAGAACAATAAAACAGTTCAACATACAGATTATCCGAAAGGTTTTTGGTAACTTAATACAAGTCGTGGATTTCGAATGATGCCTGAAATTAAGCTAACCTCCGATTTAGTTTTTTTCATAATTCTTCTCATCTTGACGGTCGACATCCATTCGTAGATAGTTAATTTTATAAAATCCGTCGTCCTGTTGATCTAAGAATACTCAGTGAACCGATCTGAGGTGGTGGTACAGACAAAGAGGTGAAATTTAACTCGGCACACAGGATGAAATATCCTGAGCAATAAAATTCCAGCTATAAAGCAGATGGGGAAAGAAAATGGTCAGGGATGATCGATTGTAGACCGTACTGAATAACTAAATAGTTAGTATAAACCTGAATGGAATTAACTCCACATCAAGATACTAAAAGCATGGGTACCATCAATTTAAGTGTGCTCCAAGGGTATACATAAACCATAAACTAGTCTTGTAAGGCCATAAACGTAACGTTCTCGTGTCCATCCGTATTTTTTGAAAATGCTATTACTAGTTGGTCTCATACACTGCCGAAAAACCTTCAGTTCAGTACCTGGGCCAAGTTTCACATACCTGATAGGGATCTGCTGTGAACGACACAACGTTAACCCCTTCATTAGTGCAGAACTACAAATTCTTTTACGGCCAACCCTCCAGAGTACCATCAAATAATAATTTATAGCTTGACGAATGTGCTTTCTATTCTCGCCACGTATTCTGTCTGCCTAAAAATGGGTTTCTAAAATGTATGCCACATATAAATTCACAGAAACTTCACAAAGGCTGTACACAAGCTCATGTGAAGCCCACAGGTTTGTACACATGACCTTAATTCTGATGTTGTCAACGTGAAAAATTTCTCGACATATGTCTGCACAATGGCAGGCTTGTTTACCCGATTTCACTTTTCTACAGTGTTGTGCCTGAAATTAAGTCTGCCATTTCCTTCGTATCGATTTAATTCCAAAATTGCAATTCGAGAGACGCCCGATGTTCTCCAGTCAAATCTCAGGCCCCCCCGCCAAAGTCATTACAACTGTTGAAAGGTTTAATTCTTCTCCTTCGAAATCGATTCTCGGTTGTGAAATTAAATTTGGAAAGATTATTAAGACAAATACGGGGAAATAAATATCAATCCAGATGAATAATACCAAAATTAATTACGGTGTTCATTCGTAGAGCCTTCTCCGTGTGATTTTTGACCCGACAAATCGACGGAGGAAGCCTGTAGGAACTCGTCAACGAAATTAGACAAGAATCTAGTCAAGCCTGAATTAAGGAGACAACAAGTACGCAGAAGAGGACAGTGAGCGAGTCCGAGGAAAGTGACACTCGTCGACGCCATTGCCAGGATGTTCTGGTCATCATGTTTCATTTGAACAATTGTTACAAATGTAATTTCGTTGCCTTTTAATATGTCTGTGAATCAGGGCCTCTAGTTTCCCCCTTGGACTTAAATCAATTTTAACGTCTGAGAAATGACAAATTGGACTCACACAGTTCGGACTCTCCGGAAAGGAATTCTGTTGCAGGCAACATTTGCCCGATGAATGTATTCAGGTACATTCGACATGCTCGGAGGATATATATGTACCTTATTCCCATGTTTACATGTTTACCCTTCGTCCTAAACTGCCTTCCTCGGTTGGATATCGTCTCGTTTGAGTATTTTTCACATCACCGAAAGCAGGAAAACGAGCGTTGGATTAATATTCAGTGCACTCGAAAGTTTTTCTCCTCAATTTTAGTGATGTTAAAAATTCCAAGAAGCCTTTTTTCGCATCTGAAACCTCTCGGTGATGTTGCTGTACGAAACTGACAGGTCCTTTGATTAGGCAATGCGACACCAAAACCGGCAATTCCCTCGTGACGACATTAGCTATATGGGATATCGCCGTTGCGTGCCCTTCCCACCGACGAAAGCACGCAGAACTGACTAAAACAAGAATTTCCATAAATTCAATAAGGAAACATTTATTATGTATACCGAGACGTACGTATTTCCCTGGTAAATTATGCAATGCGAACATGTCAACTGCCGCAGATGGACGTAGGAAACGAGGAAAACCAATTCGAACGCTTGGGTGATACCTTCCTTTAGAGTCAGGCGTAACAACCCGGGGGTGAAACCTGAATTCAACTCATCCGATGTTGGTGATAATGAAATACATGGAAATGACCGATACCATCGACATCCCGACCAAAAAATAAACGGAAGAATCCACAGGAAACCACGCAACCTATTTAATTTCAGAATTCTGACTACAATGACCAGGCAGATGGTGGTTGTTAACTTAAGGCCCTCGATAAAAGTTCAGGTGGCCAGTACCCCACCGAGTTATACCTTTGCATGGAAAGAAAATGCGTATTTTTTTTTTTAAATTAAAGCCTTTCCTCGACGCTTCCACCATAATTTCAATAATCCGCCATTACAGGTTTGATGACAACAGTTAAGAAGGATGAAGTAGATCTCAAGAGCCAGCAAGAGAGTCGTTTTCTGCTTTAAATCATCGGATTCATCACCATTCCGAGTGATTTTTCCTGTCAACCGCAAATACGACGTCAAATTGTCTTTGATTTACCGCAAATGACCACCTTTTTCAGCCACCTGAGTTGTGAAACGGACGATTATTTCTTAAGTCTTTTCCAAGGACCGTTCGAACCAACCGAAGTAAAAAGCACACGTCCTAGACCTGGCCTCTACTTCTGAGAAATATTTTTGATTTGAAAAATCTCCAGTCAGGCGTTGGATATAAAACGACACAGGACCTTCTCCCCCAATTATAATTACATCGGATTTGACTCGAGTGTGAAACGTAATTTTCAGTCATTTTCCATTTACTCTTTCAACGACATTGACATTCCTAGACAAAAAAGGAGAATAAATATATGTGATTGCTCTTACAAGATAACTAGGTTTTGGGCACTGGACGGACTACGCAGGAGTTTTATACTGGGAATTTACCGTAAGGATTTCTCAACGATTACGACAAAACCGAAAAACGAAGTGCCTGATAATTTCATTTAACAATAAACACGGTAATAATTAAATTGGTAGGCGACAAGAAAGAAATTGTTGACAATACGAAAAATCTCCTGAAATGACGACACCCCGTACAAGTAGTACTAATAAAAGCCCTTAAAAGCTTGCAAAGTTCTGAAACCATCCATCCGTAATTTATAGTAACAACACTTTCTGTTACTTTTATTTATTATTTACTCCTCGTGAGGTAAATTATGAATTATATTTATTTTATTATTTATTTGGCTTCGTTCACGCAGTGGAAACAAATGAATATTGCTTTTTTTATTCATTGCGTTACATATGTACATATTTACGCGTTATAATTCAAATTTTGAACGAACACGTTTATTCAAAACTCGAATTTATCGAGTCACATAATAAAGTAAATAAATTAGATAATGTAAATTAAAAAATATTTGCTTGAGGAATCACTGAGAAAAACAGACTTGTTCCTCCATTAGAGTCACAATGGAAACTGAGTAGTTCGATGTTATCACGTTGGAGCGTTGCCGTCACTTTGTCGAACAAAAGCAAAAGAAGGAAAAAATTCGTTTTTCTCAAGATGGCCGACGCGAATTTAATAAGGGGAACGCGTGCTGGAGGAGAACGAGAAAGAGTGAGAGAAGCAGAGGCGAGTATGTTTATTGCACCTGTTTTTTTTTTTGTAAAATGTAGAAACATAATAAAATTCGAATCGAACTCTTGGGATGCCTTCGACCAAGGATTCCGTATTATTTTGGGCATATTAGAAGTTCATTTTACTTGTGTGCCACGGCCCCCGAGAAGAACAACCCGCGTCGTCCCCGAGCAACCCTCAAAACGGTTCCTATTTTAGTGAGCCAAATCAAAGCATCCGGTTCTTTGATGACGAAGGTCGTTTTTGATTTGATGGAAGACCCTAGGGACTATGGCAGAAGGACATCTTTTTGCTCCTTCTTCTCTATTATTAGTTTAAGAATTCAAAAATTTCCCAATAACCGGTTCTGAAATGCTTGAGAATCCTTAATCGCTTGCGAAGCGGTCAAATATTATTAATCAATTTTTTAAAATAATTTATTTGTTTTAATTACATTCTCCGGAGGAAATTGATATTCAACGAGTTATATGAAAGCTTCACCGGTCGTAAGGTGATGGCCAGGTTTCTTTGCTGCTGTCAATGATGTCACGGGAATCCCAGGGATAGTGGCCGCCATTTTCTACTTTTCATGTCTCACTCGTCTTTGATTTCCGATAAACTGCAGGGTTTCAGCGTTCTTGTTTTTCCGAAACTTTCAACTGAATTTCATATGACCACTGACGTCTATTCCTCTCGGCTAGACGGTTGAACATGATTCTTTTCGGCAATTTAGTTTTAGATCAATGAAGTTCCGCGAGCTTGGTGCCCTCAAGAAAACCACCTTGGAGAAATAGTTTGCTATTGAATTACCAAAAAAAAGTCAGCAATAAGATAGGAGCAGCGGACGTCAAAGTGGAAGGAGAGACAGAGAGAGACACACACAGCGCGGGAAAACTGCATTTTTCATTACACTTTTAAAGTTTCCCGGGGTAACGGTGACCCTGGAAATTCCCTCTCTTTCCCTCGTTGTCTCTCTCTCTCTCTCTCTTTGCTGGCTCGATTGTGCAGTATCGAAGAAAAGCTCTAACATGCTTAAACCCACTCGTAGCAATTAAAAGCGAGAGTGAGAGGTCTGAGAGGAGGAAGGTTAAGCTCGTCAGAAAAATCTGATATTGCAGAGATCATCCATTGTCCGTTCGAGCCCTAGGGTGGCCGTGTCAGAAGAGAAAAGGCCACGTCACTGGAAAATTTCGTACAACGTGGCAGAAAAGAGTAAATTTTGAGTGGAGGTCAATTTGGCGATGAGGGCTGCTTACACGTAAATCGAAGCCAGGTCGTTACGGTTATGTTTGCTTTGAGCCCTCGTTTTTCTTCGTAGTACCTGAATCTGTAAACTGGAACCTAAATCCGATACGCTCCCTTGAGGAATCCTAGACGGCATGTAATCTGACCTCTCTTTTCTTTCTTTAATTTGCCAGCATGCTATTAAAATGATTTCTTCAAGAGGTGTGACAGTAACGAATATCAAGGTCTTTTTTCATGTTGCTCAACTGTGTGAATTTGATGGGAAACGGGAAATGGAGGAAAGGAAACAAAAACACATGGAAGGAAGTCTATGGGGGAAAACAGGAGACGACAGTGACGATGAGCATTCACTAAAATCAATAAATTTACATTCTTTTCAATTGTAATTGATCTGTGCTGCTGGATGCGGCCTCAGTTTTGGGAGACATGGCGAAACCTCCCTTGAGGGTTGTTCGATAAATGGAATGCGTTGTCCTCTGGCAACTAACTCAACGTTTAAACTTTTACCTCGTCCTTTGCATCGAATTAAAACGACATCGATCAGGCGAGATCGATAGTCGATTTCCATCATTCTGCATGCGAGGTTTGTTACTTCACATGCCGCGTATATATACATTTTTATGTCAATAAACACCTTGTGGTTTTTTATTTCTTTTCTCATTATATATTCTAAAAACATCACACAACAAAACGCTTCGTAATGTGTAGATTCCAGTCAGCAGGAAACCATGCCGTTTTCATGCGTTTCTTTTTTTCCAGTATTGAACTTAACCTAGAAATGCTTGAATGACTCTTGAACGATTGATAGTTGGTAGTAGTTTAGATCGATGTTGGTTTAAAATACTGCATAAGTAAGCCTGGTGGGTAAAAAGTACCACAAATGCTAGATTTTTGTCCGATGAATTGATCCTTTGTGTCGGAAAAGGGTGGATACAAGACCTAAACCTGCAACCAGATCATTTTCCATTGTTTATTCCATTCGGTTTTATCGTTTTACTGGTTATATTGACTGAGGGAATCGATGTTGGTGCGACCATAAAAAATACAATTTTAAATCGGTACAGGTTCCAGTACTGACTAAGGGGTATTTTTAGATGAAGAGAAGAAAATCATTGCGGACATATCACTATCCATCCACGATCCGAGGCTTGCGGTGGTTACTCCGTAGGTGGTTTTGTCAAAATTGGTTTTTGATGATATGTCAAGAAGTAAAAATTGCTTATTGTCGCCTTAAATTTTGGGTTTGACGTCATCTCATCGTGAGGCCCAAAAAGGTTACAAGACATTTTTTTCCATCCTTTCTGCTTGTATCTATCCGTTACTGCTTGTCGGATTTGTGTGTGACCTTTACATTGAGTTTCCAAAAATAACACTCGCATTTCCAGTTTAAAACTAAACGAGAGCTGGAACCTCCGTCTCCGCTACCTGCGTCTACCTAATCTTGTTCAATAGAGAAAATTTTCTCCCTCAAGTTGCGTGCTCAGGTATCTCCTCAGGGTTTCGGTTGGGAGTTGATTTTTTCCGTGGGTAGACTTGGAATTGTTCACAGCAACGAGACTTTCTCATTAGGATCATTAGGATGAATGAAGGGAAGCAAAAGAAAAAGGAAATTAATTAACAGGATCGATACCGAAATGAGCGTTTTTTTTTAAAGTGATCTTATGAAACGTGTGTAGCTGGGTGATGTCATCTATTGATTTGCTACGGTTAAATTGAAATGTAAAATTCGAGTAAATTATTGAACTAATTGAACACGGGCAATTAACGAAACTAAAATAAAATTCTGACTGAATTGTATTTCAGTACAACTGTAAAATTTGTAGTGGATAAAACGTAAGATTTGTTGGATTTCATTTAACCGCATCGGGCAGAAAAGAAAACCTCTAAGCCAAAGGAATCCAAATGAATTTGTTTTGAGGGCAAAAATTATGTTGGTTACTGCGGTCAATAGATTCGTGTTGCATTTATTTTGAAAAGTTTTTCCGAATAAATGTCTGAAAATGAAACAGTTTCGTGTTTGATGTCATAACTTGGAATTTATACGCCGGATCGAAGTCGTTCCATAAAAAAGAACTTGTTACAATTTACAGATGCAGGGCTGTCAAGTTCTGGACGTTTAGAATAATACTAAATAATACTAATTAATACTAAATAAAAAAAGAATAATAATAATAATAATTATTTTATAATAATTATTTTTGGAGTTAAGGTTCCAAAATTATTCGACTGTCTTTTTACTAATAAAATAATCGGAATCTTTCGGGGAAAACAAACAAAGGATTTTTTCGGATTATATACCTTTTTCTTTCAGCATTGGCTTTCAGAATTTCTGCAGAAATTTAGGTTTCAGTGCCTGTCATTTAACTACATGTTCCAAATAATTCAGACTGCGTCGCCGTCACAGTTATGGCCAAAGCAGAAATGAAGAATACACGAAAGACGGAACTCTAAGAAACAAAATAGGACGAATTAATTTTCCAAGGGACGTTTGTCCTCACGGAAAGTCTGATTGTTGAGGCAACCTGGCAACGTCGGAAAAGAAGCAAGGGGATGAAGGGTCAGAAGGGGAGGCAGAGACGGGGATGATAACCCTCTTGGGGATTCACGGAATCAAATGGGTTGGATAAGAAATATTCCAAATAAAAATAGAATGCCTTGTGTGTGTGTGTGTGTGTGCCATTTGTGCAACCGTCAACGAATTACAAGTGTGACCCCAGAGGTATCTGACAGGTTGAGGGTTGAGGGTTGTACCTGTGTGTGGAGAAATTTTAGATGAAAGCGTCTTATCCGAGACTCACACAAAAACTCTGAATTAGACCTAGGACCAGCTGGAATTGAAAAGAGAAATTTTTATTCTACGAATTCTCAGACTTGAATTTAACTGGTGCGATTTCGAGTTCACATTTTGTAATTCAGTACCGGGTTACAAGCCCTCAGGATCCGATACTGCACCGAGACATTTTAAAATTTAAATTGACACACGTTGACACGCAGATTGTGCTCTCCGTATGAAATATCATAGATGAACTGATAGATGAGACGTAAACAGATATCGATGAACTTGGGTGTACGACAAATGATGGGATTCGGTGTGCATTCGGAGAACCGAAATGTCGGAAAGACAATAATTAATAGATTAATGAGGGTTATACAACTACGAATTACGGTTATGTTGGGCAATTGCAGATAGCCAAAAAATAACAACATTAGGTATAACTAATGTGTAAATGACAATTGGTCTGGAATTTAAACAGAATTAGAAAGGCATGTACGTACAAAGGTCCTTTACCACATTCACTCCCACCAGAAATTAAAAAAAAAAGAGCTAACATCATCACTTGGAAGACTAATGCCGGATAATACCATGGTGCTTTCCTCAACTTTTAATTTTTCTGCTTTGTTACATAGAACCTTCAATCTCTTTGTCCATTACACTGGATTGCCAGTCTTCTTTCTGACGGTACAAAAAGTCTGTGCTTGGAATGATCCTACCATTCACGTGTTTATTGTATATGTCTTAGTAAATGAAGCGTGCACATGTTGGGAGATCATCCGTTATATTCGAAATTTGGAAATATTTTTTTAACAACAACCGATTCTTAAAATGCTTCTACAAGTCTGTCCCTGGTTAAGCAGAGAAATAAAAGACACATTTACGTACTTGTTTCCTAATGTATTGTTTAATGGATCGAATCGTTTTCGGGGGAATGTGATGACGAAATTGACTAAAATATACGATGATTAGTAAAATGGATAGTGAAAATATCCCTAATAGAGTATCTTAGCGAGATCATCTTGTCAGATGAATTTGCTTAAACATTGTAAAGTTGTAATGTATTACAAAAAAAAAGTTTCGTTGCCTGGTCAGAACGTCTCTGGATAGTGGGAAGCCATTTTAATGTACAACTTGTCGACGGAAATTTTTAATAAGACGTAATAATTACACCATGCAACTATCACTGTGACATAGTTTAATTAAAATTTATTTAAATAATTCATTGCTTGAAAGTCTGCTCTGCTCCGGCTGTAAATTATAATTTCACTTTATAATTTTACCTATCACGGGGCGTTTAAGATTTATCTGCGAATCGGTTAGTTGTAGAATCATGTCGTCTTATGGCCAATTGTAAATTACATTTGAATGATAAGATTGCTGCTGGTTATCCCTACCCTGTGATAAAATCTTAAGGTATCAGGTTAAAAATCCCAACTCAGACTAATGATTCGTTTTTTGTGCTCGAATTGTCTGCGTCTGTCATGTTCCAAGGCCTACAACCTTCATTAAATTGATTAGTTAGATATTGATTTTTTAATAATGATTTACATGATTTAATGGGTACATTGCGTCTTTTGAGAAAGTTGTTTCTTCGAATTGAAGAAGTGCTGCCTGGCGGTTACCTAACCGATTGAATTTAGTGAAAAAATTAATGAGGGATCCTTGAATTTTTTTTAGTTTGCGGAAACCGGTGGAACAATTAGATTGATGAATTACAGTGTTCTCCATTTGACATTACATTAAAGGTGTACCTATAAGGTTCAATGTACGCATTGTATTGCATGACAAGTTTTTAAATGCTTCTGAGTTGAGTATGGGTGATGAGCCACACACTCATTGTCTCTCTCAAAAGACCTTTTGTAATGAATTTCAATTTCATTGTATTTCGTTTTGACTCGTTTCCTTATGGACCTTTGGAGTGTATCAGAATTTTTAAATTGTCCCTTTCTTCGTACCCCGCAAAACAAAAAATAAAATCTGGAAATTTTCCGTGTGACTTTTGTCTCAAATAACGTGAAAGAGACACGGAGCGGGAAGAGGCATCCGCATCGGGAATCAAGCCCAGCGATGACATTTTTTTCAGAATACATCTGTAGCCTCCCTGAAGTAAAAAAAAAAAAACATTTCGCTATTATATCATATTAATTTGTTCTGTCTGCGCATGCGCACACTACCTCCGAGATTCCTCTCCATTCCACACACGAACACATTCACTGCCTCCGCTATTTACTTAGTCATACGTTTTCAATGCTTTTTCTCCCCTCCCTTGTACGAGTCATCTAGGGCGTCCATTGATAGGATGATGGCGACGACGCGCATGCAACATGCGCAGACACACACACGCACACAACACTGAAGACGTGCGTAACAGCCACCCCTCGGAACCGAGTTGAATGTGGACTCGTCCAGAAAACCTGTTTGCAAGCCTACAGCTCGGTTTCTCTTGCGACTCGTTCTCAAATATACGTACATAAAATATCCGACGAATTTTAGGCTGTCACAACGGTTCAATGACTTCCATTTTTTTAAAAGACTTATGAAAAGTGTTAACTTTTTAACAATTTTCCAGCGAGTAATAAAACTCGTGTCAGCTCGGCCAATGGGGGGGTTTGAACAGTCCTTAATAATTTGAGGCATGTCTGTGTCTGGTTGACGAATGCACCCGGTCCAGGAGGAGCAGCAGCAGCAGCAGCAGCATCAAGGGGAGGACCGTGGGAGCAAGCGGGCTAGAACTTATTTGAAGGGAGGGGAGGAAGGATTATTTTGCCTCCTCGTTTCATCTTCGTATGATTTTTCTCTCATTCTCCGGGGTTGCTTGTTCCCCTCTGACTTTCTCATTTTCATTTTATCTTTACACTAATTCCTGGAGTTCTCTGGAGACTCGTGCGCTCTTCCAGACATATAAAGCACACCAAAATAAATAAAATCGAGTATAAAACGCATACCACATCAAGGAAAGGAAAGACAAACGAACCAAATGTGAAGTGGAGTGCGAGTTGGAGAGAGAAAAAAAATAATAGGTGCGCGCGAGAGAAAGAGAGACAGAGATAGAAAATGGAAAACAAATTGGAAACGTGTATCGCGAGCGCACACTTGGCAACGTTGCACTCGGGCTTGCCTTATTTTTTTGTTATATTCGAAAAAATATGTTGTTGAAGGGGATTCGTTTATTTTGAAAAATTTTCGGGAAGGAACCGACCGACTTATGTTCGCCATCCGTTTTTATTTTATTACAATTTAATTTTTTCTGTTATTTCTTCTCTATTATTAATAACTCCAGAAGGTAATTGGGCGATATCGGTTCTCCATCGTGAACTTCTCCCCCGTGTCGTTTTCTCGTATCGGACGCGACACAGGAAAGTCGTCATCATCGATTAAAGAATTTTCGGTTGCTGTTGTTGTTCGGTGGTGGTTGTTTGTGAGCTTCGCGAGAAAAAAGTGGTAAAAAGTCAATAATAAATCAAACGTGTATAATGTTCTTTAATTGTGATAAAAAACGGGACCGTTTTTCTGTTCGGGCATGGCGTGGTGGCAGGATCGAGCTCGACGAGGAAGTCCGTTCCCTGGCTTGAATCACACGCGTTTGAGATATTCGCTCGGGGCGAGGAAACGCAAAGACTACGGAAAGACCGCATTGAAGGGAATTTTTAGCCCGAGTAAATCGAGTGGTGGACACACATCGGGAGTTGCCGAAAGAAAATAATAATAGAAAAATAGAAGTATTAAAAAATTACGGTGGTAAAAATAGATGAGAGAGAGAGAGAGTTAAAGTGCGAGGCCAGAACGAAAGAAAAAAATGCGTAAGCGTAAATGTGTTATGGTAAAACAGAAAAAATGAGTTACAAGTACGTGAACCGTTATTCTTCCACTCCTCTGGTTCGTCTTCAATATGGCGACTGATGAAAATTCGTGTTTTCTCTCCGCGAAACTCGAGTTTATTTTTTTGTAGAAAAAATATAATTTGCGATAGTCATCATTATTAATATCACGGATTCGCGTTACCGCAGTCGATTGATTGTTTTTTATACTAAACATAAATTATACTTATACATCCGCTGGTAAAATTGTGTTTGGGGCCCCCCCGGGGGACTAAAGCAACCAGAAAATATTATTCTGATTTTGTTTTGATGCGTATATCGACCTGGTGAAATTTATTACACTTCCGTTTCTTCCAAAAATATATTTTCATATATTAGTATACATATATATTATATTATTCTTAGTAATATTGTGCGTGCGTGATTAGCAACTTGGGAGAAAACCGCGAATGAAAAGTGCTACATTCTGCTGAAAATATGTCCGTTTGATGTTTTCGTCCATTGGATTTCGTGTAAGAAAAATGACGTGAAGACTCGGTCGCGTAAGGTTTTTTGTTTTTTCCCGTCAGTTTTTTTGTTGCCTTTGAGCCCGAATGAATAGTTGACGGGGCCCACTAGTTGGAAGCTAAAGGTGAAGAGGCAAGAAGACGCAGAAAATACAAGAAGAAAAAATAAATAAAATAACCAAAAGGAGAGGCAGAGCAGGGAAAATATCGGGCTCTCACTCCCTCGGCAAATAAAGGAAAAGAAGTCAGCAGTGGAGCTAAATTGTTTTTCTGGTGTTTCCGTGTTCAAAAATTGATCGTGGCGGGGCTGGAAATTTTGGGGCCCCCCATTGAGGGCAGTTTTTTGTACCGATATTATGGAAGCAGTTCAACCTTCGGTAGTACACTTGGATCATGGCGGAATGCCCCCACAATCGCAAATGGCTTACGTCCAACGAAATTCTGCGTTACACAACAGCATCCGGTAAGAAGTATTCATATAATTGTTATTTTGTTTGGGTACGAGGGCTGATGAAATTGATTTGGTGGACTTGAGTGTTATTCCCTCGGAATTTACGTATTGCCTGCCATTTTCTCCTTATTTGCTTGTACACGTGGTCCAACACCTAATATGGTTCCCCACCTCCCCCGAAATGCCTGGCTGAAGTCCTGTGTTTCCACCTGGTCGAAAACACATTGAGAGATTTTTCCCATTGCCCAAGAAATCATAGTAAAAATAAAAAATAAAAATAAATACCACCCGAACATTCCACACATCAACATGGTTATAAATAAACGGCCATTTTATGTTGTTTTCTTGAAGTCATAGATGGTTGTCGTGTATTTTGTCTGAATTAAAACAAATAATTTCTCGGTCTTATTTCTTGGGCAGTGGAATTTTAATTTTGGGAACAGCTTTTAAAGTTTAACTTGAGTAATTAAATTTAGAGAAAAACGGGACAAAATGTACAGTAAAATTGCGCAATATTGACATCATACAAGAAATGAAAATGTTTCTTTTTGGATTGGTGTAGAATTTTTGTTTTGATGAAAAAAAAACGCATCCAATTTAATAGAATACATCATAATTGTCCTCTAAATGATTCATTAAATGTGACTCATTAGTACATAATTCTGAAACACTTACTTTTTTTATATACATATGGATATTGGTTAACATTACATTTTAATATTATAAATTTAGGAAATTGTTTTAATAATTATTTAATACGATAATAAGTGACATGATTATTCCTGTGTGAAACCTGTGTGTCTAAAAATGAGTGATCTATTATTAACTGTAGTACAGTGGACTGCTATTTTTACATCATGTTATTTTTATAGAAATTGGAGAACTTAAAATGTTAAAGATGTGGTTAGTTTATTGTCCTTCATGTTACACTACATCTAAAATTTTATACTCCATGTGAAATAGTGTTATCACATGAGTAAAAACATCATTACTGCATGAAGACACAAAAGACATTTTTTGCTCTATATTAAAATATACATGTATAAATGTTTTGTGGCAAGTAATTGGGAGCATTAATTTCAAAGCCTGAACAAAATCTGCTTGAGATGGATTCATTCCAATGACACAAAGTGACCCATTGTATGCATATTTTTGGGAGTGCATGTGTGAACATCTCAAAATAGAATTTTGCCAAACAAATATTTTGTATTTTGTTTTTGAAAATTTTTATCTCTTTTGATAGATTATAAATTACTTTTTAAAAATAATAATGAAAAGTTATCTAATTAAAAGCCTACTTATGTAATACTCAGATTTTATCATTGCTATCAGTACTACAACAAATTTTTTTATTATTTATTTAGGAACCACTTAAAGTTTGTACTTTTTTATGACCCATTAGATTTTCCATACGATACTTTTGTGAATGTGAAATATTTAGGTCTGTTATTTATTGGTAATGACTTTTTCAATGAAAGATAATGGAATCACCAATCGTATCAGTTTTCTTTTTGTGTAGTGATGTAATGACCTATAAGTCATTACATGTATGTTTTTTATTTGTAGAGTTTGCATCTATATAATAAAAAAATCTGTTGCCTATGATGTGGTGATCAATGAAACTTTGTGACACTAGTGTATTTTGAGGTTGGCTGCAATTAGAAATGGAATTTTAGCCAGTCAAAAATTTGCAAGAAAGTTTGCATTGTTTTAGAAAAAATTTGTCTCAGCATTTTAATTCAAAGGTTTCCATGCATATTTTAGAGGTTTCTACTTTTCACAAGGTTTTCATACAGTGAAATCACAAGTTGCTCCTTATTTGTTTGCTGAAAACAATGAATATTATGTTGAATTTTATTAAATGGATGCATTAACAAAATAAGAAACCTAGAACAATATCAGAAATAAAATATTGTTACATGTGCAGTAAATTTTGCATCCAGAGAATTTTTTGACCTGAATACTACATAAATTGTGTTAGGCATTTAGAAGTCATGGTTTAGGTGTAGTGTTAGAAACTGGGTATATGAGAGTGAATTCTCTGAAGACTTGTATTGCAAGCTTGTGTGCAAATATTGTGCAAATTCATCTTGATTTTAGTTTTTCTTACTGAACAAAAAAAATGGAAAATGACAAGAATCAATGTGAATGTTCTTGATGAGAGGGCCTTATTTACCAAGCTCACTTGCTCTGGTAAATAAATTAGTTTTGACGTTTTGCCCGCATTCCCTTCTCTGCCATTGGCTTTGAAGTTTTGTATTTTTCATTATTCTTTTTCATGGGGCCCTTTGACAGGGAACGTTTTCCAAAGTCATTTCGCTTGCAATTTTTCACCGACAGTAATATTTGAAGTGAATTGAATAAATTATTTTTGCCTTATGAGTAGTCTAGTCCCGCCTAGCCAGCACCTATGGATCTGTTTTAGACGAACCGAACATGAAATTTCAATTCCGGTTGCATTCGCGTCGAATCATTTATTTGGCCGCGTATTCCCTGGTAAAATAAGAAAATAATTGGATGTTTCAGGATTGATTATCCAAGAGAGGGAGAGTGAGAGAGAGAGGCAGAGACAGAGAAAGGGAAACAATGGTTTTGTCGAGACTTAACCAAGAAATGTAACATGGAAATGGTTTTCGGTTCGCAGACAGAACGAAATGGCGAATTCGATCCGGGGAGCTTTGTATTTTTTTTTTACACGAGGATGCCGATGAAGAGAGAAACGAGTCGAATTAGTATTTTCCTTTGTCAGTCTAAAGGGGTTGTTACATAGCCGATCAGGTTCCCAAGTCTTTCATCAGAAGACAAGGTCGAGCCTGGTTGTTGAGTCGACTCGGGAAATATGTAAATTCACGCGTGTAATTGCAGTAATGAACTTGGACGAAATGAAAATTTGGATAAAAAGGCAGAGTTGGTCGAACTGTGTGCGATAAAAAGGGAACCGAAATGCGGTCTCCTGGGTCGTTTGCGTTCGACGCGGCAACCTCGCCCGAGTGTATGTGTATTGTGTGTTGATTGAAATAAAAATAATGCGGCGTTGCCGGATTTGGCGCCCGTGTACCGTCGACTGGGCGACCTCGTCGCCGCTTTCCTTATTTAAAGGCGATAGTTTGTGATTGCTCATTGCATGGATATTCCTCTCTCTTTCTTCGTCTATTTTACGGCTGTGCCTGTTCTGGCAGCCCACAGTCAATTCACCATGTGGTTGAGGCCCCGGAGGTGACGATGGAGTTTTTAATATGGTGTTATTTAATGCGTCTATCGGGGAAACGTAATTTTGGAAATGCCTCGCAGACGATGTAAACCTCCCCGAGTGAAACGTTTCTAGACTACCTTTCAGGTCGACACTTGCTCATTTCGAGTAGTGTCGAAATCCCAGCAGGTAATCCTTTCTTTGCCATGAAGAAAATGACTATATAAATAGACATGTGTGTGTTGTTATACAATGAACACATGTGCTATTAACCGAGAGCCGTGCTACTTCAAACATCAGGCATTCCTTGGGTTTTCGAGTAAATTTAGTAAACTTTACTATTGTTCACGTATTCGTTTGATTCTTGTTTTTAATACTCATATTGAAGTTTTGTCAAATTTTTCAGAATTACTCTTGTTCGACCCAAAGCTCGGTATTGTTTCCTTATTATGTGTGTTATTTTAGGTAGAACCTCCTGGGTGTAGTACCAACATAAGGTTCTATTCATCGCTCTCTTTTTATTTAATGCAAGACACTTGTGTTTGTCTGACTGAGTTTACAGTGTTTTGTATGAGTAAACAATGAATTGGGATGTTTAACTTGTTAATTCATTTTAATGTGAATCATGGTTGATTTATAATTAGAATTGCTAAAATTACAATGTTATTTTTTCATTCACCTGAATTGGGAATACACCTGTTGTCTAAATGCTAAATGGTCGAGGCTGACGAAAAAAGTATTCTGTGACTTAAATGTGCATACGATTATATTTGGACTGTTATTGATTTTTAATAAGAAAAGCGATGATATATTTTTCATGACGCTTTCGCCAAAACTTTGGTTAATTTTATTGACTCTTCGCCCTCGTTGCTGTGATTTGTATCTTAAAAGAAGTACTCCCGTCTTACTACTTATTTTGCCATAGCATAATTATGATGATCTAATGGCGCAATTTCGTGTAATGATTTAATGCTCGCTTGGCCTCTCCATACTCTGCTTTTATAAAATGAGGTTTCCTTTTTATCCCGTGGTCAGCTTAAGTCTATATAAGCCAGGGATTATGGTCAAGAGGCAAAATATACGTGTTGGAATGAATTTGGATGTGTTATTTCTTTCTGTCTCTACTTAGGGCAACTGAACATTTTAAAATTTCCACTGTATGTATTACTTCTTTTATAAGTCTCCTGTATCACTGTCCTTTATGATATTGGTATTTTTAATATGGATATGAGTAGAGAATTCATTCATGGGTTTTATTGTAGAATTTGTTGGCCAATTCAAGGTCAATAGACTATCGCAATTAGGCAATTTTTTTGCAGGGCGTATTGTACGGAAATGATACAGAAATGTATCGTGAATTTTTGATAGGATGAACACAAATTTTTGGTGTAATAGTTTGTCAGTCATACTAGTGAACATTTTAGGGGTAATAATTATTACCATAAGTAGCGTCAAACGGAGTTTCAGGATGTGACTCAAGTGTTAACATGTACATTTTTGCACATTAACTTGTAGTCCATTACATACCAGGTCCAGGTGAGTTCCGTTGAGAGTGAACACAACCAAGATAAGTGAATTTTAAAGTAATTTTTCGTAGCGGTAAATGTTTTTGTTTCCTGGCATAGCTTCGATTTTACTTTAAAGAACGAGAAATATTTCAGTTGGGAACGACAAATCAATAAAAGAAACAAGTTACAACACGTAATAAGAACAGTTATTGTTACTACGGCATAATAGCCGTGGTATTCGTAATATTATTCGTTTTATTCTTCACAAAGTTAAGGTCTATATTTTGAATTTTGAAAGATTAAGCGTAGCTTTTACTTATGAGTTTAATTTTGCTTTCATTTTACAATTTCAAATTCAAAAAAGGATCGTATAGTGTTCTCAAAAAATATTTCTCTTCCGTTTGTAAAGGACGCAAAAATGTTTAATTACAGGAAAAAGGCTTATTCCCTTATTATCATTTTACCCAAAACGGACTTTCACTATGCACAGAAATATCCTGGTAAAGTTGGGTTACAATTTGAAATCAGTTCTTTGTTACAGTGAAACATTTTACGTATTAGACGTTTCATTTGTGTGTTTGTCACAAGTAAACTCAGTAGCAATGGAATTTTTTGTAGCACTTTATGTAAGAAGGAATGGACACCTCCTTCCCCAAGGTGAGTGCTTGACTTCGGATATCAGTAGGGCCTAGTGGCGTATTAATTTTCGAAATGTTTACACGTGGTGGGAAAACAGAAAACTTATTTGTGTAAGTTTTTTTCTGGGCGTCCGTCCAATTTCTCTCAGTTGTCAGAACATATAGGTAATGAATAGTGCTAATGAGTAAAGAACGCAGAAGGTGGGTTAACACTCTTAATGATACATTGGCAAGAATCATCTGTGGAAACATCGTAATCAAGCGTTCTAGAACAAACTACGAATAACCCTAAAGTGGAATTCTCTCAAGCTTTGCCCATACGCCTGAAACCTTGACCAAGTAGTGGTTTCCATATACAATAAGCAAAGTGGTTGCTACCATCGTAAATTCTGTTAAAAAAATTTCGTTCCCATCGGTAAACTAAACGTATAATAATAAGCCACGTAGATTGTCCAATTCAAGAAATATTTAATTTTAATACTATTGATTATTATTAGTTTTCAAGGATTTCTAAAGTTAAATAATAATAGAATAAAGGTTAATACCAGAAAATAATGCTTCAGTAATAAAATAAATTTTAATACATTACACTGGGTAGCAAAAAATTCTATTTTAAATTCTAATAAGATCTTAGCTTTTATGCGTTGGTTCCCATTATGATTCTAATACATATTTTGCGATTAAAGTTTGTCTTACGAAGTGAAGGAATAACTGTAAATTAGGGTGAATATATCGTTGTAAAACAGGAATTTTCTCCTGCGGAAATACTTTCAAACATGACGATAGAGGAAACATATTACTATCATCAAGTTTAACCCATTTTCTCATCAAAATGTTGTGCCAATTGCCCAAGAAAATGCTAAATAGTTTTAAAACACTTTGTAGTAATGACGTCAGACATTAGGATTTAGTACAGGGGACGAGGTGGATTTAATATTGGTCTCTGCACAGTGAAGAAGATTTGGAGAAATGGTGTTTCAAGAGTCTACAAATTGAGGCTCGGAGGGGAAACTTGTCAAATTATTTTCTGACATTCTGAATAAACTCTAATGATCCTTGGGAGACGGTCAAAAATGCTAAACTTTACAGTTACATTTCTAAGTTAAAACTCTAATATATTTGGTTCCGTGGTCCGACAATCCACAAAAAACCGGTACTTCTCGAAGGGTAAATGACTTTAAGGATCTACCATGGCAGCGCAGTCGTGGGGATGCAACGTCGCTTTTCAAGGTTGGAATAGTTATTCAATGTGGTTTATAATTGGGTATGTTGCGTTTATCTAGGGAATAACTACTCCACACAGACGGTTTACCGTGCCATAATATGATGGAGGGAACAATTTTTGTATAGTTTCTTCGTCTGAAGTACTCAAAGTACAAGCTTATTGTACTACAGATAGAATTATATAATTATTGGATTTCGATTGTACAAGAAAACATAGTCTTCTTACATTGCATTGAAACACTGTAGGAGTTTAGAGCGACAAATCTAGACATTTCTACACTTAATTGTCGAATGTTTAGTGCCGTGCTTGTGCAATTTATTTAAGCACATAAAAACAATATATAGAGGCTGTATTATTTTCCGCATTAAAAGTACCAGGAGTGATTGCATTATGTGAATTTTTACTTGCCTTTGTGTATGAACTCATTAACTTTGTTTTAATTGAATAACCCCAGACCACATTTCGGTATTTCCTGTAACAGGTCATCGACATAGTTTTTCCTGCTCTGGGTTCTTAAAAGGCAGAATGATCATGGTTCCTTAGGTTAATTTCGTTTGACTAAGTTTTCAATTGATTTACTTTATACTCTTCTGTTGTCCCAAAGAGTATCTGCATTGCTACGGAAAAGAAACTACTGAAGTTTTCCAATTTTTGCTTCGGTTTTGAGTTCAATTGTCTATTTTGTGCCTTGTGAGAAACGCCATTTAATACCCCGGCCCTCAGTAGGTGCTTACTCAACATTGTCAGTTAGTGTGACCCGCATTGAAGATATACAATTGATGGTTTTGGGTCTAAAATGAATTTTTAGCTGATAAAAAATAGCTCGAAGAGGCGATAACATTTTCCATGTATTGTATGCAATTTCGGCTAACCCGTTGGCTTGAGTTTTAGCTGCCATGTTGCAGCTGCACGCAAGCAATGAACCATCCGACGGCAGCAGATGTTTTGCTGATAGACATAAATTGTTTGAGAAAGCTAGATGTGTATTTTTCTTCTAAATTGTTTGCAATTTAATTTTACTTTAACATTTTACACATGGAAATTTTCCTGTGGATACCATTCGTATTGATCAATCGTACTGATATTTTTCTTGCAAGGCCTCCTTTCATATTCTCCAAGATGGAAATATTGTGTAAAATAAGGCTTTCGTCATGCCATCTTTCTTTTGTTGTCTCGCTTAGAATTCGATTTCAAAAAAGTAACCGTTATCTTGAACGAGTAGGGGTCGAACAATCCTTAATACTAGCCGCCTGGAAAAAAATATTAAATTTTATTATCGTTAGCGAAGTCGAAGGAATCCTAGGATACTTTCATTATCCATTGTTATTTATTGTTCTATCATTTTCACATGGGACCGGCTTCCTTTTCTAGTGGTCTCCTAATGATGTACTCGTATTGTTTCATGAGGATTTTACATTGTCGGATATTCAAGTGTCACACACTGAGAGAGAGAGACAGAGGGCGACATAGACATGTACAGTTGACAGGCCATAACCGTCCCTTGTTTCGTGAATGTCGTGAATACATCACTTTTTTTATTTTATATTTTTAAATTAATGTAAGTTTAACTTTGTGACGATCAGCACTAACGTATAAATTTAATAAATGCAAAATTGGAACTTGTGTGTGATAAATGTAAAGGCCTGAATTAATTAATTAACTGAATTAACAATCTTGAGCAGTAATGATTTAATCTTGAATCAAAAATGGTTTTGACCCAAAATAGTAACTTCAAATGAGTATTTGATTACACCTGCCAGAAATTTTCACTTTCTATTTGACAAAAAAATTATCTGTTTGAGAGAACGGGCCTTGTGTGTGATATCAGTCAAGCGACGTTATACGTGAAGAAGCGTTTTAGCTCTGTTTCTTGTAATGTCCCTGTCTGAGGTGTAAAATTAGATAGTATACTAGGCGGGAGGTCCGAAAATTGTAAGTTTTCATATTTAGTGTGATCTCTTGGAGAAGACTCAGACATATCTAGTGATTTCTGGCTCGGAGAGAGAATGTAAAAATCTTGAGGCATAAAACTAGCTATAAGTTGTACTTTAAATTATGAAAATTTGATTTCTTTCAATGGCCTTGGACTGTGTTGTTAATGACTTGGAGATCTTTGACTTTTATGCCTTCCCTTAGTTGGGTGGAAGTTGTTTCAAAATTTGTCGAGCTCATATAAACATCGAAAAGCTGGTTCTGAGTGGTGTGGTTCGGAGTCGTACGGTGACTGTGCAGAAACTTCATTGGTAGTCATCTAGTAGCACCACACCAGTAGTCCAACAATCTTCTGCTCTTGCACTCCCAAGAATTGCAGTTTAACGGAATCAAAAGTTTGTTAGTAGTACGGATTTTTCCACTAGAACGCCACAATCAGTCTGATTTATTCCTGTCGTACGCTACGAACTCGTGGAATAAATTATTGATTCGGTGTTCTTTTATATGAATCCCTCCCGAATATCCGTATAAATCAAGCTTGTCATATTTAAATTATTGACCGATTTAGGAGAGAACACATTGTCATTGAGGTTGCAGGAAGAATGCATGTTGCGAAAGATGAAAAGGGAAATAAAAGTGAAGACATTGAACATTGGAGATTTATTTCGTTCAATTTATTGTACGTTCAGAGCCTTCTCTTGTTGGGAAGTCTAGAAGTACCATTTTGACAGGTAGAACTCCTTTACATTTCAATACAATCCTAACTGGCTTGTATTGTATTGGCTTGGCTTTTTCAATGCAGTTGATGTTATGAAGTTCGAACAGTGCTCAACATGTCCATCACAAATAGAAAAATATGTGTAAATCGTTGGGGAAGGACGGCGTGAATTAGATTTTTATGAATTAGTACTGGTAAATCCGGGTACTGAAGTATATGTTTTTCTATTATTGACCGCTTTAATCATCGTTTGCATAATGGAAATGAACTCAAAAAGGTGGATTCGATACATTTTTACAGAAGATTTGTCCGTGACCATTCTGCATCAGTACTCAAATGGAGGTCACAATCCCGGGCGTTTAGATTTTTGAAAAAGCAACGTCCGACAAAGACGAAGCTAGGATTTCCATGTATTCCGCCCCGGCTTAGGAAGATGGCGAATTTTGTCTGACAGTCGGATGTGTCCCTGGCAGCGTCCTCGACCTTATTTGTGTATCGACTACCCGTATTTCTTCTGCGTACTATTAGAGCTTTCAGTTAAATAAATCAAAAAATTATTTCTGGGAAGTTGGGAGCGACCGGGCAAGGCTCGAGCTCTGGCCAAAAAAATCAATCAATAACAAAGTTTTATACTGCATGCGAGGGAAGTTAGATTTCTCTCGTAATATTGCACCGGAGACGGTGGTCATTATTTAAGTTTTGAATGCCAAGATATAATGCCTGTGCCCATTCAACTCTGAATTGTCCAAGCACAAAGACCTTGATTTTTGTTCTGTTTTGGTCGTGGTTTATAGTGTTGCGGGAGGCAGAGGAAAGTTAGGGATGGTGTGGGTTACGGGCAGTAATTCACATGACGTAGTTATACAAGATATTTAATACATAAGCAATTGATTAATTTGAAAGGGATAAATTTTTAGTGGCTGGTTGTTGAGTATAAATATTTGGTGGTTGTGATTGCTACGGAGGGGTTATATATGGTACGAGCTATTGTCATCCACCCGAATGAACTCTCAGGTGACATTCTCTGCCCGGCTATGTTGGAAATTTGAAAAATGCCGGTTTCGTGTTGGGTACCATATTTTGTCTTTTCGTTAGCTTTGGTACTGTGGCCTCGTTTTAGTTGCGTCATATGGAGAGGGAGCTGTGTGCTTGCTTCAGGAATTTGATTTGTTAGGTAGGTAAAAGTTCCCTACGGTTGTGGTTTCCATGCCCCGATATTTGGTTCTCTGATTGGTTTGGACCCTGAATGTGACTGCTTGCGAGGATTGTGGTCCCATGAGAAACCCGTACATGGTCAGGACGGGTTTTTGGCGAATTTAAAAAAGTTAACCTTTAAACGATCGAAGGTAATTCCTGTGACCTGTCCTGCGGCAGTAATTCTAGCCCGTGCTATTATTTACCGTCCGCTATCAAATCTCCTGGTAACTGTACTCACTAGGTTCCCCAACCCTCTTTGGAGCAATTGTTGTGTGTGTTGGGTAGCTATTCGAACCAAAAATAATTTCAACGTTCTTTTATTAACATTCCGGATTAAAGGCACAGATTTCAAAAAGTTTGAAGGGTACTTGAACGAAATATCCTGTGGGACCAAATTCACTCGAAAACTTCGGGTGGATGGTTTAAGACGTTGGCAAGGCAACAAGGATGTGCTATTATTATAAGGAATATAATTGAAAATCTTATTAGCAAGGGAAGAGAGCCAACAGCACCGTTTAATGCTGTTGTGTTCGGTACATAATATTTATTAATTGCTTGGCTTATTTAAGCTCATTCAGTCTGTGTAATTATATTATATATTGCATTGTTATGCTCAGGTCTCTGTGAATTCCATTGCCTTTCCGCATTCCTGTTTGTATTAATTAGTAAAGTATATATAAATTAGGTTGAATGTACTATCACATGAGCACTTTGTAGTACCCCACGACTTGTACTTTGAGTTACTTTTACAATTTTAACGTTCGGCATTATTCACTTAGTACTTTATGATACCCACAAGCATTAATTAAAAAATGTTTTCTTCTGACAGGAGAGCTGTACTAAACTCTCCATGAGCCATCCCGTAGTCGAAGTATTATAAATTTATGACTAGTTTCTACTCCATATATGTATTTGCAGATACACCTGAGTTTTAAATGTACAATTTCTGTTTGAGAAGTTGGTTAATAATAACCTGATGGGCCAGTAGAAAAAAACAAGCGAGTAAAACCTGTTTTTGGATATTTCGATGGTAAAAATAAATTTTATGCATTTACCCAAAATTTATTAAATTTTGCACATAAAACACTAATGGTGCAGGGAGCTCTGCCTATTAGATACTCATATTCTGTGGATTAAAATAAAATGAGATAAACGGGTAAATCGTGTTGGAATTGCATGGGCACGACACGATACTCGTATTCCTACATAATATAAATATATTTTAATTTATTATTCATAAGACAGATATTTCGTACAACGTTTCGTAAGAAAATGTTATTTGTGTACACCGTCACGTGTTAAATACTCATTACTACACAGATGTATCGGTCACAGGTGGAATGAAAAATGCTTAAAGAAAATATTGTCTTTTACATATCAGGATTGATGTGTGTATTGACGTGAATGCATTTGTATTACTTTTCTTTGACGCTTTTCTACGGGCCGTATACAGTTTGTACGATTACAATTCGTATCTATTATTTTCTGTTGGAATCGTAAGTTTTCCTCTTGTCCTTTCTACAACACTCATGCATTTCAATATTTAAATTTAATCCTTTTGAGAAAAAAAATAGCACAAGCAAAAAATGAATGCGTCGAACAAAATTGATTCATTGAGGTAAAAGTTTTTTGATATTTTCTACAAAGTTCTTCTTTTCAAGGCATCTTATGTGTGAATTCGTGTTTACATATTTGCATGTGAAGCTAGGAAAAGTTATGCCATTGTATTGGACGTAATTCACATTTTGCAAAATGAAAATTGTTCACATTCAGTTAGCAAGCAATAAACGTTCAACGTGCCTCTAAAATGGTGTCCATTTTGTAAAGTGGAAAATTCTAGAGTTTACGTTTTGCCATGTCGGTTGTGTCGCTGACCAAATTTTAAGCCTCACAAAGACATCTGAGTACATTTAATAAATATTTAATTGTTTTTAAGAGGGTTCCTCATGAACAAGACAAGATAGTAATAATTTAAGGTTTCTTGATGTTTTTTCCTCAGTGTGTTATAATCGTGCTACATGAAGGAAATGAAGGTGTTCTCTTTGTTTAGTTTTATGGTTTATACATTTAAATGTTTGTATCCAAATGTTTACAATTAGCACACAGATGAGGGAACGTTTTTTTCACATTAAAACCCGTATATTTAGAAGAAAAGGTGTGCGAGTGGTGTACATGTGTGTATGTGTTGGGAAAGACAGATGAAAAAAGTTTAATTCTCCTGGCGTGACACTGTTTATTGGAACTTTAATTATTCAATTCGTTTCATTCAATTTATTGACGTTGAAACAAACGTAAAGGTGGTCAGAGTTACATTCTTTTACAATCAAGCTCCGGATATTTATATTCAAAATATGAAAAAGTCAAAAGGAAGTGCCTATTTCCGTAACCAGGTACTCGTTTCGGTGGGCAACAATAAAAAAAAGTACGGTCTATTGATTGCGGGTTACATTCCAGAAAAGGGCAGACGGATTCCTGGCACGTATGATTGTAGTTTTTAAACTGTAATGGTGGATCCTCGAAATTGGTTCTCTATGTGAGACAAAATGCCAGAGCCAACAGAGAAAAATGGTCCGAACCTTAGGAGGAAATAGCGTGATGACAAATCTGGGCTTTTAATGCTGAGTCGACTTGCTTTGCAACCAACCCAAAACGGTAGACTTTCTACGCGTTTCGTTTTCCCTAGTCACCCTTGACGCTGATGGTCGTTCCATTCAACGGTTGCTTTCATCCCCCTGCTATTCATTTTGTTGCCACTTAAACACCCTTGCAAGGACGCTCGATCTCTGCTCTTGTACTTGCAGGGTCGCCCTCGTGGCCAGCACCCTGCCTGGCATCCAAGATGTTTCAACAGCAATGTCCGGTTCTTTCATCGTATCTCTGGGTCTGTTAGTTGTAGTTTCATGGATTTCTAGTGCCAGAAAAGAATTAATACATGATAGTTTATAAGGTGTATAGTAATGTATACTCATTAAAAATATCAGATGTTTGTGACTTCACGAGTGGAAAACACGGTTTTTTAATTCTGTATTTCCTGCCACTTACGTAGATTTTAATGTATTAATGTTTCTTTTAGTCTGCATCCTCCTGTGAATTTACCATTTCTTTTGTTATTTTGAGGTTGTTGTTTCTTTGCGTGGGTTTACCTTCCTGTTGTAAATTAAATTAATTCTTAAGTTCGTATGAAAGTTTTTGTCCGTTACAATGGAACTGTTTGTTTGAAGAAAATGAATGTCAATTCACTGAATCTGACACAGCCTCTTGCATTCTCTTGAAGCAAATTTAGCAGTGTAGCAGTAATTTTAAATTTGTATTCTTCCTTCATGGTAACGTCGAACATTCCGGCATTATTACTTGTGTCAAAAGTTTTGGTTCGTTGTAGGCCTTTCACCAGTCAGAATTTTGGTTTTCGTCAACAGACAGATACATTTGGGCGGGACACTGATAAGAAACAAACGTAGGATAAAGGCAAGATTTAACTGTCAACCCTCAAAATTTGAGAACTCAGGCTAGATGATTTTCATATTTATACATAGGGTCCTTTTAGGTGAACCTTTTCAACTTGTATTGTCAGTCGCTATCTTTCTAGGTATCGAAAACATCCCAAAAAGTTAGGTACATTCAGGTAGTTTTGAATGTTGTGTGCAATGAAAATTTTCCGACTTTTGACTCTATCTCTATTTTTTTGTTTTCCCCCTAGACCCGGGTGTTTCAACAGAACTCACGAAAATACTTGTAGGTGACTAGTTATTTGGCCTGATGATCCAAGGCTCTCGTTTGGATGACTGATGAATAATGCAGAAAGAAATGGTTCTCGAGATGATCTATAGCTGGCTATCGTGCGTGGCGTCGATCTAGTACGACTTGTGGTTTGTGGGGCCACGTTTCACGGTCTTAATATAGTGAAGTGAATCATATAATATGGAGAAACGAATTTCGGGCCCGGAGTGACAGCCTTCACAGAGTGATGTTAGGCACATTTTTTGTTGTCGCTAAAAGCTTAGATCCCCGTATATTTGGTTTTGCTGAAATACCTGCTCCTAAACCCATTTCAAACTTAAATGTAATTCAATTGCTTCCATTCATTAGGAATCAAGAGTGCTTCGGTTTTGGCTTCTGGCACTCCCGCCATGAGCCTCAACCATAGTAACAAGGACGAAATAAATGAGGTACACGTCTGTCTCTGGTGTATGGTAGACCTGAGTCCGATGTTTGGAGGTTTTTGTATTTTGAACCTTAGTTTTTAATTGGGTCAGGCGTTTGTTCAGGGCGGTGTAAAAACAGGAAACCGTTTTTGCTTTGTCGGCGTCACGCGGGAAAAGGTACGGTTGTCTATATACTCACACATGAGGAGCACTGACCGAGCCCAAGTTCAGAGGAGCGAAAACTCGAGAGGCAATTATTTATCAAAGAATACACTAAGAGTAAGGGGTTTTGACGAAAATCAAACGCTTCATGGACGTTGGATTACAGTGTTGCCGGATCTCGGACAGACTGTTATTCCATCAGGGAAGGAGAAGCGTGAGGGTTGCGGCGTGCAGGGACGCAGCAAGAGCAACCTGAAAACGACGAAAACGACTCGGCTCATAAGTTAATAATGCGTGTTAATTACGGTGAATTACTCCTGTACGAAGAGAACCACCAGACGTTGGTTAAACGTGGGAGCGAAAACGTAGATTCCATTGCGTAAGCAAAACATATACGACTCTCGAATAGTCTGTTCCGTTCCACGATAAAAGCGAGATTTCTCACGGGTTAAATGTAGGCGCGACATTCCGAGTTTGGCTGGGCCGCGTTGCCAGGTCGGAAGACTATTCAAATTTTTTTTTTATTAAAGGTCGCGCCGGTTTGACAACGTCGCTTTTCATTATTTTCCAAACACCGTAGCACCATTAGTATCATTATTATCGTCGTCATTCTATGCATTTGGGAGTTATTTTTTTGTTTTCGTTATGGCATCCGTTTCAATCAGTGGGGCCACAGATTGGTTCAAGGTTTTGTGCCCTCATCTGGAAACGACCGAAACGGTAGAAAAAAAAGGAACGGGTGGGATTTTTCCATTTTCCATGGATTCTTGGAGAATGCAGTGAGCCCAGACGACGCTGTCAGCGCATTTCCAAGTATTTTTCACCCGGACGAAAAACATCCTTCTCCAAGATATGTTTGCCCCATCTGTATATTCAATGGCAGCCAGATGAGTTTTATAATCATTTTTCGGTGGAAGGTGAATAACAGTTTGCAAATTCTTACAATGGTTTTTCCAGATAAGAGCAGGGTCGTGCGAGCGAGTAGTCAGGATTTGGGACAGCCCAAACCAGTTATTAGATTTGACTGAAAATTTATGCACTTGTATTGTCACAAGCAAAAAATCCGGCAACGGTATTCGAAATTTAATTGGTAAATGATTTTTGTCTAATTTAGCGAATTATTTTGTCGCATTGGGAAAACCTTGAATCGCGCAATGAAGCAAATTGAATGTTGCAGACCCGTGGCAGACAACGTCCAAAAACTTGTCTTTCGACGAATGAAAATTGAACTTCGTGTTTCGACTGCGCGGGCCTCCTTGTTCAGAAATTGACAACGAAAACCGGACAAATTGAGCAGAATCGATGAGGAAACTTTTCATTAAAAATATGTCTCATAATACAACAAATAATATTTACAATTGGAGTTGCACGTTTTCGCTTGCCCAGGGAAGACTGAACGTTTAGTTTTGTAAATTTTGCAGGCATCAGGTACTATTTCGCTTCGAATTGCATGCTTTTTTTACCTGCGAAATGCAAACATCGTGAGATACGTGACCACATGGAAAGATTTAGCGAAATATTTGGGGTTTGATTCCTTGAAAAGTATTTTGTTAAGAAGTGGCAGGGTGCAGCGGTTAACCGGGGTAAAAGGAACCGAAGTGAAAGGAGTCGGGTTTAACTCTTTTTTGAAATGGCGATCGCTCCGAAGGTTCGTCTACTTCCACGTGAATTGCATAAAGTGACCGAGATGTTCAGAGCTGAATCGTCGCCACCATGGTTTGCTACGCTTAAGCATTCAATCGAATTTCTGGTTTGCCGAAAATACAAGAAAACTGAATTTTCTTGTAGTAATGACCGCTTTGACCGCTGAATTCATGGATATATTATTGTAGGCTTCTTGAGTGAATCAGAGGTTAGGTTTAAATTATGCCCACACCACGTTTCAAATGAGAGGAAGAATAAAACGAAGTTTGGAGGCTGTCACGTTACAATGGCATCATATAAAATTATACATGACTAAGTGCAGAAAGAATCACCGAAATTTAATTTTTCGGTATGGAAAGATGATTTCCACGTAAATTTCAGTTGGAATGGTTAAAGTTTCTTCTTCCGATATCGAATAGGAAAAAGTAATGTGGAAGGTAACCTCTTGGCGCCACACTTGACATGTTTTCCAAGGCATATTTCCTTGTTTTCAACCTTCTTTTCTCAGAGGACTGAAACTTTACATAACTGAGAACGCGTAATAGTGGCGCTCTTTTTAGATCGAAAAAGAATCGACGGCAGGAAAGCGAGAGGTAGAAGAGATTTATGAGAATTCTTTTGGTAGTAAGTTAGACCGAATGCGAACGTGAAATCCCAAAGCAGGAAGAACACGTTTGGCGTCAACCGAGTTTAGTCGAATATCCGTTGGTATGTGATGGGACTGGTGTCATAGTCAACAGTGCGGATGTGATTGAATAAAGTTAAATTTGGTAATGAATGAGATCAAACTTTTGGTATTGGACGTGTAATTGGTCGTTAATGTCGTGACCTAACTCACTTTCTTGTTGTTTGGAGTTGTTATTAATGTGTGTAAGATTGTATACTCCTGTGAAACTTATGTTTTGTGTGTTATTTAGAGAATGCTAATTTTGTATTTTCCATTGTTTTTCCAGGACGACTTCCCAGCCGGCAGATACCTCCCCGTACAAACCGCAGAGGGGGTCGACGGCAGCGCCTTCTCCAGCGTCCCCTGGAACCCGGCAACCGAATGTATACCCGCCTTATCAGTCCGGAACTGCCCCCGTCAGTCGCGAGGCTCAAGCCATGCGATATCTTCAATCCTCGCCTTACACAGCACCAGTTCCATATCGGGATGTACCTAGTCCTTATAGGTCTCAGGTAAGGCGTAGAGTCATAAATGGATTTTAAAATTTTATAATTTTATGGTAGAGTGTTGGGTCGGGAGTTATCCTTACACAGCTTAAATGTGTGTCGGTGCAAAATAATGCATTTTGCGGAATGCCTACTCTGACGTACAGTTCAAGATTCATTTTGTACACTCCGAATGGAATGACAATGAATCCAAGTCGGAATAATGTGCTTTGTTAGTTCAGTTGAAGCACTAACGGTCGGTGGGGATAATGTGCGCATGTGTGTGGAGGTCAAGTAATAAACGCTGGTTGGCATTACAGGTGGCTCACATGATTTGCCGAACTAACCAACAGTGGGTCTCCTAAATAGATGTTTAGGATGTTCCCTGAAAGGTGTTCGAGCGGAATCACACTGTGTAGTCATCGTCGAAGTAAATATAAAGCATCATTTGGTCTTAGAACATCTGTTCATAGACATCTGCCTTTTTATCGGAAGTGTCAGCAAGTCAGGCAATATTGAATATTAAGAGTATGCGTAGACTTGATCGCACATGTATTCTTGCACATGCCACTCTCTCAAAGGAAATAGTACTCCGAGTGTTGTACCGACCACAAGTAGTTCTATTTTATGTTAGTTAGGTAAAATATCAGGTCAATCGTAAAAGTATTTATTAAGAAGACTGAAGTGAATTGAAGTAGAAAGATACGGGGATTCGTGGTTGCTAATGGTGTCTAGCACTCCCCTTTCTGACAGAATGTCGCTAAGGGTAGACCAAAACAACGGAAGGACGGTAAAACTGTGTGGCTCTGTAAGGGATACAACAAGGGCTCCAGTGCTCTTGCCAGTACTAGTATTATCTACGCGGTGTAGGATGTTGAATTAAAACGATATATAAAATTGCACTTTAAAAAAACTATTTCGTAGCCTTCATTTAATCGTTTCAGACATAAAGTATGATTTCTTTACACGAGGTCAAATAGTATTGGTATGAGTAAGTAGAGTATTTTTCGTCAAGGACACGCGAAAGAGTTTTGAAAGAGTCATTTAAATTTTAACAGATTCGGAAAGTCGTTGATGTCGGTCTGATGGAGATTTAACAACGTAAATTAAGAAAGAAAATACAAAATTATACGTTCATTCTTGGACACACATTATACATCTGCCCTGCTTCCTGCGGCTAAGAGAAACAGTTGTTGTAGGTACACTATTTTGCGGGCCTGCAGGTTGTTGGCCAAGACGTTTGAAATTTCGAACGAAATTTCAAAGCAGGAGATTAGCACAACGAATAAGTTTAGAGTAAACGAAGTTCAAGTTTTATGAACCATTGAAGGGGTCTGGTTGCAGATGTAGAGACAGTTTTTCTGTGAATTCTGCGGTCTTGAAATCAGGGAACGAAATTATTAGTCAGCTTCGTAATCCGTTCTTGGCCGTGATCTGTTCGTAGGGATTAGAATTATTTAAACTCCATGGCCACCCAATTAAAATAACAACAATCTTGTGTAGTAACAACAATCTAGTTATCACCGTACGTGAAAACTATTGCTGTCTTTAATAAGAAGTCAGTTGTGGTCTGTCTGGAGACAGAATGAATCAAGTTCATGCTCCTACAGAATTCCATTCAAACCATTGTGGCAACAGAAGTGTTTCACAGGTCTTTTGTGTTACGCAAGGAAGCTATTTTTGAACTCTTGTGTTTGATTTCCATAAGATTTGTATGAATTTTAAGCAGTCGTCAGTGAACACGGGGGAGCCGTAGAGAAACGAGACTTTGAACTACTGGTATTGCCAGTTTGTCAATCAATGGATGGTAACGCATCAGTTTCACCAGGCTGGTTTTATTTAAAGTGACGAAGCTAAATACCAAAATGAGTATTAAACGAGCATTGTTAGTGTTGAGGGGAATGCGGTCTATAGTTTTACTTTCCTCATCTATCACTTTACACCAAAGCAGTGTCTTGAAAAATAGTGACCTTGAAGCATTCCTAAGTGTGAATACTGTCAGGTATTTCTTTTCTGGCCGCGGTTACTACCATTCATGTGAAAGTGTGTGTTGCTTATAGCGTTGCATGAAAACCAATCGACCGGCACAGACAATAACGTCCAAACTAACAAATAGGAACGTTTTATTCTTGATCATTTCCCTTGGTTAGCTTTTTGTGTACCCTCATGTAGTAGGCCACCTTTAAATTGAAATGCAGGTAGTTAGGCTTCCCTAAAGAGAAGTTTGGTTGGAAAAAAATTTGGTTTTGTACCGGTTTTCCTGTAACGCAAATCATGTATGATGGATTTTATGTAAGGGAGTAACTGTTTAACCGTCGAAATTCACTTAGACCTAATTTGGATTACCACCCGGTAGCTTTGGTACGACTTGAGATTATATTCTAGCAACCAAGGTCGCGATGTACATTTTCGGTCAACCAACATGGTTTTTAGACATATATTTTATTCCTTCTAGACGGGTCCGCCGGAAGCACGTAGCAGCACTCCTCAAGTGGAGCTCCTGAATCTGCGGCCCGGGGAAAGACCCAGGATTTCTCTGCTTCCTACAACTCAAGACTACATTACAACCATCCCGAGAACGCCGTGTAGAGACGACATAGTTTCTGTTAGGGTAATTAGTCTTATTAAATTTAAGCAGGCGACTGTTATCAAGGTCCCGAGTTCCTAAGCTTGGATCTGCGGTTATTATATTCATATTGGAGTTAAGACTGCGACCAAGCTGTAGGTAGACGTGGCCATATTTCATAATACATCAAGGCAGTCTACAATCTGTCTACATTTGGTCTACAATCTTATTTTCTAATTTTATATGATGCTCTTTACTGAAATGCTTTTTATGTGTCGTTGTCGAGGTCTTAAGTCGAGTAAACTCCATTGTTCCCTGTCCTACCCAATGATCTATTTGTTTAAGTAATTATTTTGTTTTTTGCGACATTCGTAACGATTATTATTTTTTTTCAGGTGGCTGTTAGTCAGCAGCCATCAGTAGTGCCGTCTCCTCAGCAAGATGTCGGGCAACCATTCAAAAAGATTCGCCTTGGTGAAGCGAAACCTGATCTCCAACAGCCCCTTCGAATAGATGTTAGGGTAATTAATTTTAATAAAAGCTTTACTTATTGAAATTGTTAATCAATTCATGTGCACAGAGGAGAAGACTGGAGGCGTGAACCGGCATACGATTCGTGACATAAATTTTTGTATTTGTCCAGAAAATGTCACTTACCGACTTGGAAATGTAGTAATTGGTTACGTGGTTTTTCAGGAATCGCCAACCGTATATACGCCTCAGGTAGAAGCAATTTCACCTACACTTCCATCCGAGGACATCGCACTAAGGGCCACAAAGGAAGATTTACTACAGCAAATAAATAAAGTGGATAGGGAGATAGCAAAAACTGAGCAACAAATTTTCAAATTAAAAAACAAACAGAGGGAGCTTGAAGAAGTTGCGTCCAAACCAGTGGCAAAGAAGGAGGAGAAAGAAGCTGAACAACCGAAGCATCAGAGTCCGGCTCAGAAAATCTATGCTGACAACAGGGTAAAGCATTTCATATATAGTTTTTGGTATCGTAATACTCACTCCGTTCTTATTAGACACTGATAAAGATGGAGGAAAGGAATCAGAAAATTTTGTACCTTTCCCAAGTCAGATTGATACGTCAATGACTTCTGAAAGCTAAACCCGAAGCGTGGCAGTTGGTATTGGAAGTTGATAGTGTCACACGGTTTGATTGATTTCCATTTTTATTTGTTTTTCAGAAAAAGGCTCAGGACGCGCATTCTTTACTAGATAAACTAGGACCGAAAGTAGAATTACCATTGTACAATCAACCCTCGGATACCAGCGTGTACCATGAAAATAAGAGACGGCATTTAACATTTAAGAAACGCTTAATTGAATATTTAAAGCAGCAGGCAGCTGAGAAACAATCCTATGATAAATTCTTGACGCTTACATATAGCAAGTTAATGTCGGAGTGGCTTAGAAAAGTTGATAAAGTAAGTATAGGGTCACATGTAAATCTGGGAATCAGTTGATTGCATAATTTTTGATTCAATTTCTTAAACCTTTTCTTGCAAAATTATGTGTTCCAATAAACTAAGACCAAAATGGTCGATAAATACTTGTACCTAAAATTAATTTAACAAAGGTATTGTTATTGAAGCTACACGTTTAAAGTTGTATCGGACAATTAGTCCATGTAATGAAACTTAGGAGCAGATTCTTCTTGGTAAACTAGACTGATAGGAAATTGGGTTATACATAAAATTCTAAAAATCTTTTTGGGCTTTACTGTAACAGGGGCTTAAGAAATATATATTGAAACAATTTTTGTGAATCTAACACCGAATTTGTCGAATGTGAGTTGTGGTAGTGTATTCATTTACGGTGATTGAGTTGTGACTGGGCGACGGACTGCATCGGCTTTTATATGTTTTTTTAAAAACTTAGTATATGTCTTTGAATTTCTACATTAACGGAATTGTTTGCCGGTACACTGTATTTATTGTTTGAACATAATGATATCTGTCATTTTTTAATTAATAGATTGAAAATTCGGCGAAGAGAAAAGCGAAAGAGGCCAAGAATCGGGAATTTTTCGAAAAAGTGTTTCCTGAGTTGCGAAAGCAGAGAGAGGACAAGGAAAGGTTTAATAGGGTTGGTGCAAGAATCAAATCAGAGGCTGATTTAGAAGAAATAATGGACGGCTTACAGGAGCAAGAGGTGAGAACCTCTCTTGAGCAATAATCTCAAGTGAAGAATGACTTTATTTTAAAATATTTGTTTACCTTTCACAGATGGAAGACAAAAAAATGCGTTCATATGCTGTGATACCTCCTATTTTATTGGATTCTCGGCAAAGGAAGTTGAAGTACGTCAACAATAATGGAAAGCTGGAAGACTTCAGTAGGGAATATAAAGAGAGACAATTACTGAATTTTTGGACGACCGCGGAACACGAGGTTTTCAAGGAAAAATATTTGCAGCATCCGAAGAATTTCGGTCTGATTGCAAGTTACCTTGACCGGAAAAACGTTTGCGATTGCGTTCAAAGGTGAATTTTATTGCTTTTCTTACTTTTTTTGGGTTGTTTAACTGTCAACTTCATTTCTGCCAAGGTTATCGACCACTATGAGGGTCAGTTTCGAAAAACCTGTGTTAAAAACTGTTTGGTTTTGTGAAAAATCCGTTTATAAGAAGTAATAGTGATGATTAGGTAATTGATTAGGTAATTTCAAAAACTTATACCACACAATAGTGTTTATATAATTTACATTAGTGTGTTTGTTTATCTACATAAGTATAAGTACTGCAAAAGGTATAATGTAGCAGTCAAGAAATGCTACATTAGTTCTTAGGAGAAATGTATGCACGGTATTTCGTTATTGTATTGAGCAATTTTTAGGTAACGTTTGTATAATTAAGACATTAGTTTTCTTTGAAAGAAACTCTTGAGAAATTTGTTTTGCATCCGATTTTAGAATTTTGAAACTTACACAACCACCCTTTTTCTTTCCTTAGGTATTATCACTCCAAAAAACAAGAGAACTATAAGCAATTGCTTCGGAAGTCTCGCCACGGAAGGACGCGTTCGAGTAGAAATAATCCAAATGCTAAGGTGAACAACTCATCAGCGGCATCCGCGACTACTTTAGTGGATGCTGTTCTTTCGACGACAGGAGTGACAACACGTCTCCAGCGAGAACAGCTGCAGAAGCAAGAGCCGAAGGAAACAACGAATCATGTGATTTTAAGTGATAGTCTAATATGTAGTGGGTCTAGTTTAATGATAAATACAACGTCTGCAGCGGGCGTGACAAGTGTTAGCTCAAATAATACATACACAAACAGTAACAGTAGTGCCAATAAAGAATCGGATAAGGATGTGAACGCTGGTACGGGTTCGGCCGGACGTGGTGCATCGTCGACTCTATCGTCAAATGCGGAGAATTCAGTGAAGATTAGGTTAGTTGCCTTCAAGTTCTACATAAAAGCTAATGTTAGGAATAGTCATGGTCGTAATGTAGTTGAGTGCGCTGGAAACAGCAATTGTTGCCAGTTTGACTCGTGTTCAATATCCAATAACAGATATTATTTGGATTAAATGGTCGTCTGCTTCCGGTAGATTAAGGGTAGCTCCTGCGCAGTTCCATTCTTTCCCTAGAGAGGTCTCTCACGTTCAGAAAATGGGTTGAATGAAATTGTACGTCTCTCTTCAACGGATTTTCTGTTTTACTCAACATTGCACATTTCATTTTTTAATTTCTTTTCCTTATTTGTGGGGTTGAGTATTGATAACAAGTGGGTCTGCAACGTGACCAAATCTTTTTTCAAGGGTTAAATCCAATTATTTTGTCAACGGCCGAAAAGGACCAAAAATTTGAGGTGTAGCAACAACATCTCATGGACTTTCAGGAGTAACCCAGTTACGATGCCATTAAATATAATTATGAGCACCAATTTTACTTCACCAATGTTCTTGGGTAAAATTAGTTAATAGGTAGACGAGTTCGATAATGTTTAAACAGTTAGTCTCCAAATGCAATTAATGTACCCTTATTCGTTTGTTCGAGGCGCGAAGAAGCATACAGTTAAGACGGAGACCGGCTACCGATCCGAATAAAGAAGTTCTGAAAATGTAAAGGCTCCCTTTTGGTCGGACCACGAAGGTCCGACCAAGTAGAATCCAATTGGATGAGACAACTGCCGACCCGACGAACTTGTCCCAGTAAAACCAAGCCCAGACATAAACGAAATTACAGAAGAATTCTTTATGGTGATTCTTTCCAGTGATGCAAAATTGGAAAATAAAAAGGATAAGAGAAGAAAAGGTGACAAGAAGAAGGAGGAATTAGAAACGTCCGACGAAGAACTGGAAGAACCGGGTGGTAAGTGGCATTTATTTTTTCAGTACGACTTGATCTGTTTATAGTCCTTTACTTAAAACAGTCGTTAAGACATAATATTATGTAAAAGTGAGTAAAGCTACACCGGCGAAATGTGTTCCAGATATATTGTTAAGGCTCTTCTCTCATATCAGGTACTTTCAGTTTGTTTAATTGACCCTTTCGCTGCAGGTATTTAAGGCGGAGGATTGGCAAAATTTATAGTTGTGTTTGTTCGAGGAAAAGAAACTCACAAAATATGTCAATTTTATTGTGTACAGTGTTGAACCAATACTGTTAGATTAGAGACGTTTCAATTTGTAAAAGGCTTTATCCTAGAAAGCCAAGGTGCAGCCATACCTGATATCAAATTTTAATTAATGTTTGGAGTGAGTGTCCCGCCCCACCTGTCGCAGGAAATTCAATTTTCAATACTCTGGAAAACGCAGATGGTTAAGGCGATAAAAAGAATTGTATTAAGCGCTTTCAATTTTTGGATATTAAAATTAATAGTTTATTCATTAATTTACCCTGTACATTATGGATGAGCACAATTTAACAATATCTTTAGGGGTTCACGTGTACGCTCTGGCTGGTTTATTGAATTTCTAGCCAGCCGTCTCTTGGGTTGTTGTTTTTTCTGAGGAAGAAGAATCGGAGTTTTCCATCGTGGTGCTGCTGTTCTCGTCAAAGTTTTCTTCGTTCGCATGACATATTTTCCGATGCTTGTGAACGAAATAGTAACTTGGAAACTTACTACCGCATGTCTTGCACGGATAGTACTGGACGTTCATGTCGAGGAGTCTCACTTCCCTGCGAACGTTTCCTCCTTCTTTGGAACCGTCAGGTTTGGACGGTACCTGCCGCGGTGCCGTGGGGCTTTTGTCATTTGCCATGTCTCCACCTTCCCGAACCGAGTTGATGTGTCTCCTGGCATGCTTCTGGTAGCAGTATCGACTCTTGAATGTGTGCTTGCAGTAAACGCAGGTGAAAGCTCTCTCGGAATTGTCATATTTTTCCGGTTCGTCGTTGTTTTCCTCTGAAAGTGACTTTTCTCTGTTTGGGATTTCTTTGTTGACGACTTTTCGCAATTGAATGACACCCTTTGTTCTGGGCTTCTTGAACAGGTTCGAGTTGATCATTTGCTGGTGCATGAAATTGGAAAAATTGGATGATTTCAATTTTAGAAATTGGGTTTTTGGATAGTTTTCTAAATATTCTTTTTCTGCAATTTTGTCCAAGTCTTCGTCCATTTTGCTCGCATTCGAGTCGTCTACTTCTTCCAAATTGACTCCGTAGCTTTCGTTTAGGACCCGGTGGAACCGGACGGGACCGTCGCAGCAAGCCACGTCAAATTCTACTTTTAGATTTTCATTGTTTATTTTCTTGCTGGGTTTGACTACGTTTTCTTTTCTCTTGTGTACCTTCCTTTGAGGAGATTTGAGCACGTCTACGGTTCTCTCATCACACGTGAAGAAACTCGGTGAATCGCTTGATGAGTCCGATGTTTTTTTGTTGGTTTTACTAGTCGACGGTATGGCCAGTGGAGATTTTGCTTCTTCCACGGGTTTGGCGGTCACTTCGGGAGACAAATCACGTTTTTCCGTCGGAGAAATACACTGGAATGGTCCTTCTGGCCTCGTGTGCAACATGATGGGCGGAAGATTGACCGGCGACCAAATAGACTGTGGAAAACTATGCACTTTCCTACTCGGAATGGGCTTAATTAAGTTTGTATTATTTGGTGGTTGAAATATATTCGAATGTCCTTCGGGTGGCTGGTGAATATCCGTTTGATTTCGAACGAGGTACGCTCGGCAGAGGTCAAGTGCCCGTGGCATATGCAGAAGATGAGTAGCCAGTAGTACCGAATAAATATTTTCGTTTGTCAGATCCAAGTATCCCGTGTACATGAAGGAAAGTAGAGGTGCGAAGCTTTCGGAAGAAATATTCGGCAGAGAAATGTTGGTGACGGACATGCCATAAGCGTTCGTTTCATTCTGTATGAGTGACTTAAGGTAACCGCTATGCATAGAGACGAGTTGCTTGTGTGCCACGAATTGGTAACCGTAACCTATTGTTTCATCCCGTAAGTCCGGTCCCAAATTGCCCACGGTGATTATCAAGTCCGGTGGTGTCGCCCAGCTGGCAGCGGTCACAGCATCCCGCATAAGCCAAGCTCTGTAGAGAGAATACATTTAGTCGTTGGCTGTATAACCCGTAGTCACTTCCACGGCACAATCGGTCCTCACGAATCACATAAGTAAGAAAGCGCTTTCACCGTACCTAGAACCTTTGTCGTTCGTTAACCGAGGAATTCCGGTAGCTACTAGTGGGTGCGTGCTTTTCACCACTGCGGTTCTTTAAAAACGGTCGTACGACAGGGCCGAGAAGCATGAAATGTTGTAATTGCTGAAATTGTGCTTCATTTCGACCGATCAATCTAAGATGATGGAAGATGGTTAACATTTTCAATTTCCCTTTGGTTTTTCCATATCGTCCACGTTATTCCTGCAATTGTTATCGTAAGGTAAGCATCGCTGAGTATTTTCCCAGTTTGAATCCTTTCATTTGTGATGGTCTTTGGTATCATTATTTTATATAAATTATTTATGTACTGTAGTATTTCACTAACATCCGCACTGACTGAGAAGACTAATGTCCCTCAGAGAGGTGTTAATACTCTTCATCCGCTTCTATGCACTTTGTCAAGGAATACACGGGACATTGATGTTTTGAAAGTTATGGAGTCTTTTTATTACACGATTGAGGGACTCGTTCATTTTTAGTTAGCTTCTCTCGCCCTTGGCATTCTGTGTAAAGATGGTATTGAAGACTATAAAGTTTTTTAACTTACAGAGCCAACCTTACCTCCTGTCATTGTTTTTGAACATTTCAACGCCAATATTCTACACTGTTATTTCAATTTTTTTTAACTTTATATAATGTCCTCTGGAAGAGACAAATTTTTTTTGATTGAATTACCTTTTGGATGGCAGCAACCCCATCAGCCCTTCTTGCTCTATATTCGGGGAGGTACGAAAAAGATTAATTTTGGGAATGACTTTGTAATGACTAGAAAACCGGGACGTCCGTATTTCTCTCAGCAAAAATACGAAAGTGAAGTAATGGCGTAGCAGAAAAGGGAGAAAAATGAAATCGAATTAAATCATCTTTGAAACTGGGATTTTTATTTTATTTAACGATATTTCATCTCTAGTTTGTTGACACAAATGCCTGTGTGTTTCCTCCCTTCATTTGTGCTGAGTTCTTCCATTCTTTAATTCGCCTGAGTTGTCTTCTTGCCCTCTGGACCGGAATTGCAAAACCCGCTGGAATTCGTGACGCTCTCCCGTTGAATTAGTGAGGTGTATTTGAGTTTATTTATTTAGTAGAATTTCAAGCTGGTGGCTTGTAGTTATTGGTCACCGATCAACAAAATTGAAAATTTGAAATCTAAATGTAAACGTTTAGGTTTGCATACTAACGCACCGGGTGTTTGGTATCACCTCGGATGGCACCGACTGCTTCATTTTTACCGTACATGCAAAGCATCACAAGTCAGTTTACATCCCTTGGACTATGAAGTTGTAGAATCAGTGTACATCAAAGAATCATGAGTAAAGTTTATTGCCATATAACTCATGGCTCAACTTTATTTCCTGTCGATTCGATCGAAAGTTAATTTTTATTTTAGTTTTTGAAATTCTGCTTCAACCACAAATTATTTTCCCCATTTTAATTTTCTCTGCATATTCTTTATTTCGGTTGAATAACCAGACAATTCATTAAATTTTTATCTAATAAGATTGAAATGGAGGAAGCGTTCAACCCTTATGTACACATTTCCCTCTTTTTTTTTTTTTTTGCTTGGCTTCTCCTACCACGTCTGTTAGTTCCAATTTCTCTTTCTGTTAAATCTCGTTTTATTTAACCAAAACGAATTGCGTTTTCAACAATTCTACATACAATTAATTAAATAATTGCTATCAGTTTTATCGTCTCCATCTAATTTCTATATTAGTTTTGAAATTGTATTGAGCATAGTAAAATTTTTGGACGAAGAACAGGAGGTTAACGTGAATGCTAAGGATATAGAAAAGGGTATTAATCGCCGAAAATGTTTTTGTTGTTGTTCATCATGTTTTGGGCAAACTAGAAATACCAGATGTTCTTTTATTAAATTTGTGAACCAATTAAGCGTCACATAACTGAGTTAGTGGAATTTTTTTACTTTTATGCTTTAAAAGTGGAAAACGAAACGAGTGCTTATGTAAATGATAAAATTAATGTTTGGAATTCTACAAAGTGGAGGAGAGCCGAATCGCTCAGCTACCTTTGCTGTTGGGAGCAGAAGTAGCGACAGGAGTCTCTAGGGAATTCAACGCTTTCACTCTTAGTCCTTCAGCTTTTGACGAAAAGTAAAATATTAAAATGAAAGAAAGATTTGGGGGCATCAAATGAGGAAAAAAAACCATGCGAAATGTATATTTTCCAATTGGACACACAACATCCGATCTTCCTGTTTGTGGCGAAATAAATTTTTGGATATCTACATAACATTGCTCCATGCCCCGAATTGCTGCTGTGTTACGTAAACAGAAACCTACCGGGTTGACGTAATTTCAAAATTTATTTTATTTTTATTAAATACACCCACATAAATTAAGTATTTGGTATTTTTGTTTGTATTAACTGTCGTTTAATAGAGTTGGATTCAAAGTGTTATTATGGTTTACATGTATCATCAAACGGCAATTCTTTAAGGTGTCACCGGTCAAATTCTTTATTTATGAGTGAAGGGCGTGAAAATTGGCGTTACAAGATGATTGTACCATTTGTGGAGAAGGAGGCGTATTTAGCAGGCTGAAACGCATTGATGGAAATGCGTTTTATTTTATTACCTGTTATTGGGTGTTCTACAATTAAAATGGTACTGACCGTGTAAATGAAGTTGTGTAGGTAAATTGAAGGAATTAAGGTCAGGTAATAAGTCTCTAGGAAACTGGAAGAAAATATGGCATACCTGTAGGTGCACGTTTGATTAGTTGGTAAATACTTTATCACTATCGGATACGTAAGTTACGAGAGCTATACGGAAGTTGCAATGCTAGTGGTATGGTTGCTTGTCTCTTCCATTCCATGTTTTACCCTCGTAGGCAGAGTAAGCTGGTAAGCAGAGTGAAACTCAATAATCCATCGTCCAAATTGAAGCAAATTAAGCTAATGATATTTCGGGAATTTTTATGTGTAATGAAAGGAAATTACTCCACCGAGAGCAAATTGCAATGGAGGGAAAATTACATATATTTGACCAACTGCTGACCTTGGGTACTTCGGTACATAAATGTCTAACCTCATCAGAGTCATGGGGAGGATCTATTTTCACTTACCATTTAATAACTGTGGCCATTTGGCGTTTGACCTCAGTTTCTTTAAAGAAAATTCATCTACAAGTGTCCACACTTTGTGATTCAACGCTGTAAAAACTAAAAGGTGACACTAGAGAATCCATACACGTGCCCTGGTACCTAGGGAATTCTGACACTTTCGAAACATTTCGCACCGAGAATTATTGATAATGTCGAGGTACCATCGATTGCAATTTACATAAATTATGGTTTTCGTTCCATTTTATTTTTCCGGAATTGCCAGGTTTGAATCCGGCAGATTTTGTGCGCAATGCGACCGATGAATAGGAGTGGTGGCGATGGTACCGGAGCATTGTTTCACATTTGAGTAATTAATTAGTTGATTAGGTAAATTGATGGGATCCGAGTAAGCCTTGTTAATTAGCACTCGAAAATCTCAAAATTCGGTTCAAAGTCAACAGAAAGCTCGCTCGCGAGTTTGATCTCCGGAGAGAGTGAGAGTGAGAGAGCGAGAGAGAGAGAGACATGATTATGGATAGAAGCATTTATTCTACTTTGAAATCGTTAATTTGAACTATTTCCCGTAATCCCCTTTCAGCCGATTTCACTATCGAATTCTTTCTCTATTCTGACGGTCCATCAGGTTCGGGCGGATGAGAAATTTGTGTGGACCAGTCACCACCGCCTAGTCTCATCCTCCTCTTCAAGTGGTTTGAATGTTACATAAGAGAAAACGTAACAGAACAGTTAAATGGTTTTCATAAATCGAGCCTCAAATCATCAGGTGGATAATCTTCTATCTCTTTTTCTCCTTTTTCATCTCGTGTTTGCCCTAGATAAACATTAAACTCGAATTAATTAAGGAGAGAGACAGGGAGCCGATGGGAAGAGAAAGAGATGAGCTTAAGATTAATAATTCCAGCCAATTATATTACTTTTATGTTTGAATTTGTTCTATGTAATTTTTCAACTCGGTTTTTCGAAATTTTATCCGACAGAAATTCAGCTTTTTCACATGGTGTAGGAGTGCCTCCATAGAGTACATCTCCCCATATCAAATCCTCATTTTTATTTCATTTTCATCCTTTTATCATTTTCTCCTGTAATTATTTGTAATCTGTCTTGGTAGCATGTAATCTTTGTAGTATTAAGGTGAGTGAAACAAAAGGTTGTGACACTGGGTATTAGTTGGTTTCGGTTTTTTCTAACTCGTACATCTCCCCCTTATTGTTGCCAGTTGGCTTGTCGTTTTCGTCGTTGCGTAAATGTGTGCTCGAACGCCTGTATTGTACTTGGGAGGAAAAAGAAGTATTTTGGCAATAATAATAGACAAAAAGTGATGATTCCGATGATGCTTTGGATTTAAACATGACATCAGCAAATTGGTTAACCAATCTTTTATTTGCTTTTGCAAAATGCCAGGTGAGCGTTTCAAACAATAAAAAACATACTCGAACTGAGAATTGCAAATATTATTTTCTGCAATTGTGTCTAATGTTTGATTTTCCTACACCGTAATGTCAAGTGATTTTAGTATATTTGAGAAAATACTTGGGATTGTATACCCTTGATGTTGCAATATATATGAATTGTATTATTTTAAGCATGCATTTCATACAGCTTGGTATTTCATATCAGGTGGAAGAGGGTTACGCTTCAACAATGTCTCACCCACAAGGTACCCATTGAATGTACCTTTGCTTTTTAGAGTAATGGGACGTAATCTCCGGTACGTCTAATCCAATTGTACTTGTTTAATATCGGATGATAATTGTTGTGGTCACAATGAAAACGGGATCCATTAAGACAATTGAAAAGGGATGTAATTTCTTTATTGGATATATGCAAATCAAATTACACAGGCACGTAGTACAGTGACCAACGTTGGGGAAAATTTGTAATTGCCTCGTTGCCTCCAGGGAGGTTGTTAGCCGTTCTTGAGCTAAACAAAGAACGAAAGAGCTCTAATTCCGGAACACTCTCATACTTAATTAATTTCATTCTTGATTCTTTTGATCAAATATTAATTTTTGCTTTAAGAGAGTAGCAATCGTAGCGTGTTCAGGTGCACCGAACTGTGCTTCTACAAAGTCCTCGGTGTCTTGGCCGGAGTCCACTTGTAGTTTCTTCTGATTGGAAAGACGCCACATATTTCAAACATCATTTCGGAAATAAACGGCTTTCTTAACTCCTGATAGAATGCATAATGTGAAACGAAAATGTGGGAATTTATGAAAATACACAAGCCCGATCATTTCTAATTTTTGACTTGGAAATTCAAAGCAAATATTTTGAATTGAAAGCTCGTGTCACTTTAGCGGAAAAATTTCAAAATAATTTTTTACCATTGGATTATCGCCGGGTGTAAATTAAATACAATGTAGAGTTGTGATGATAATGCACTTTCAATATAATTACCTCTACCCTTTCAACCCGCTGGGCTTGGGCGTCCGCAACAAGTTGAGATTGTCGTCTATTGATCCAATATGTTAAGTGAAAAACAATCGACCTTCCATGAATTTTTAATGTTCAAATAAGCGTAAGTGCCTTTATGATTGGAATTACTCTTCAGTTCATAAATACAATAAGTCCAGATTTGTTAGTATTGGTTTTGTACTGTTCCATCACCGCGTCGTTTTTCTACAGGACTTTCTTTTTATTAGCCGTTTTAAAACCAATTAGCCCGGTTCGGTGACTTTTGTTCCTGTCTAACTATCTACCCAAAGCGAAGTGAAATTTTTATGGTTATTTTAAATGATGGGTTGAATTTTTATTAAATTCGGTCTTATTATAGTCTTAATTTGTTGACAACTGGTTTTTTTAAGTTCAGGGTATATGACTGCCGTTACATATGTTTCTGTGAGCAGAGGTTCTTCTTGTGCCTCGTGCGCTTTAAAACCATCCGTGTGATGCCGATGGGTGAGAACTCGAAATTGGAACTAAAACTAATGTTATCTATAATTGATCCGTCCTAGTCCCGATGGTATAGATTTACTTACCTTTTGAGTCCATACTGGCACATTTTCATTTAGCAGTCATTCGTTGGTTGCCGCCTTGTTTTCCACCGGCAGCAGATTAAATAAATGGAACTGCAATGTAGGGTTCATGCGTGTTAAATTCCTCCAGTTGTTAGTAGTGTCATTTTAAATCCGATTTTGTCATGTGATTGACATTCGTTAATCTGTTTACTGCCCTTAATAATACGTGTTAATTTGAAGCCGGTTCTGATCCTTTTGGACATTGATGATGTCCCCGATGCTTCATTCTGATTGGTTAGCTCGTTTTTGTTAAATTTTGCCTATTTTAAATTTCAGGTGACAAAGGTGGCTCACACCCCTGTGTCGTTTGCAAAGCCATCATAGAAACTTTTACTCATTCGCGACCACTGCCCAGATCGCATGCCTCCGAATACGGTTTATCGGAGGATGATATTCCACCGGGTGGGCGGGTATGCAACACCTGCAGGTGTAAGGCCGTACGATCTCGTTGCACCACATGCCCAATACCAACTTGTCCCAATGCAAAGGGAAGAGTCAAAAGATTGAGAGGCCTTCCCAGCAAATGGTCGGAACTTTCTGCGGAACTGAAGGATCCAATAATTGCAGAATTTCGTGAGTATTAAATTGCGTTTGGGTCTTTCTGCTACAATTTGGGCGTCCGCATTCTTGTTCAGTGTGCTGATACATACATTCAAAACATTACAGAAATACCACCCAATGTGACCAAATGCTGTTCGGCATGCTTCAATCGGATATCGCGAAGACTAGCTCCTCACGTTGCTTCGGAGGAGGAAACTTTGCGTTGGACAGAAGAAGAAACTGATGCACTGAAACGCGGCTTAAAAGAACACGGTACTTCGTGGACTCAAGTAGCCGACAAAGTGGGCACGAAAACTCACCATCAATGCAAGAGCTTCTACTTCAATTGCAGAAAGAAATTGGGCCTCGATCTATTAGTTCAAGAATACAATAAGGTGAGCAGACATTGATACTTAGACTTTAAGATTTGAGGTGTGATGGTAGATGTAATCAACTTTTATCTTAATTGATGAACAGGCGCACTTGGGCGAAGACCGAAAGCCCGCTGTGACGGACGAAGAAGAAAGTGGCTCTTCGACATCCAGTTGCGATGAGATGCCTCCCGGACCCCACGATTCCAGTGACACGGCGAGTGCATGCAGCCCTGGCAGGGGAGCCGAGAGCATTGGTCCAGCAGGAAAGGAAGTGATGTTGCGACCACCGGAAACGACTGTTACTTGTGAACCGCGACCAGAGAAGGATTATGACAGTTCTGCCACGGTATGTTTCTTTGTTTTATGTATTTCTGGCCCCACACACTTATTTACCTCAAATACACGTAAAAATATTGGAAATTTGTGTACATTAGTTGTGTGTTTGGGAAAAGAGATCCCTTGAGTTCGAAAGTAGAATTGATTGAACATGGCGTAGAAAGAGTTGAAAAATACATTTATTGCAGCATTGTTTCCAGGAGACGGCTGACGAGGGACAGGGTGGAGGGGACGGCGAAAATACCTATCCCCATCTTCCCGGCACCTCAATCACAGCTGTCCCACCCGGCGGGCAACACCATCATCATCATCACTCGCAACAGCAGAATGGTCCCATTTCGAGCCCTCCGAGAACTGTAAAGGACCTAATGGCGAACGTAATAGAAAAATCGCTGATGAAAACTCCTGGGGTATCCGTATCATGTTCAGCACCTCCAACTATATCTTCCATTCTGAAAACAGATCACAGGGATCTTGCGTTTGTGAAGCGATCTGGATCCGACTCATTGGCTACGCTCTCGGTAAGACTGGCGTCCAATTCTTTTCTCCTGGCATTGTCAGGTCTTATATCCGGTTGTCAGGTGTATCAACTGTTTGATATCTTTTTTTCAGATTGTTAACTCCCACGATAGAAATCAGGAATCATTGTCTCCTTCAATAGTTAATCAAAGTTCAGACTTACCCAAGGAAGGTATTGTCGTCGTTCAGGTTCAGCAGGCACTGAAAGAACGACGTGAACCTGAACCAGAAACCTTAGATTTGTCAATAAAGAAGAGGGATTGTTCTAGCGGCTATCAAAACTCACCATCGCATCATTTCAACATGCCCCCTCTATGCAAGGGTAAGAATCGACAATATTTTTATAATTTTCTCTCTGTCTGCATTCGATAACGGATAGTTAACGAGGTTCTTTGCTTTCAGGTGGAACGAGCGTTTACCCAAGAGTTGGAGAACAACATTATTACCACCATTCCCATCCGGTTTCCGATCAAAATAGGACTTTATCAAAGTCACCGTCAGTGTTTTCTTCATCCTCTGTTACGCCACATTTGGTAATGTCGCATGCAAGGCAGCCGCATGCTAAAATAGCAAAAGTAAGTCATTGTTCAATAAAGGAAATGTAAATGTACGTATCTTTGTATATGGTTAATGCAGCTCATTAATTTGTGCGTTTAATTTCAGTCTCCATTGCCCACGATACAGTCGAAGTTGTCGCCCAAATTGGTGTCAGGTCCTCCAGGTGCTAAAGGAGGTTCTATAACCCACGGAACTCCTCTCCAAGGTGGCCCTAGGTACGAGGGACTCCTACGTCAGATACCACCTCAACAGACTCACAAGGAAGGGGGGTATGTTTCATTTAATTTTGTTAAATTTTATTTTACCTATATATTATTTTAAATATCTGTTTATGCTTGGTTTTAACGTAACTTTTTGTATGTAGATCCATAACGCAGGGTACTCCAGTGCACCACGGATCTCACTTAGGTCCTTCGGATAAGAGGCAACCTCTTAATTACGAATATTTTAAGAGGAGCTCTCCTGCGGGTAATCCCAGTCCAAGCAACCCAGGACAACCCGTTTCATCCTCTTACCCTTACGGGTCCTCTCCGGGTCAATCGTCAACATCTTCAGGTTTTAGTTCACCGTATCCGTCAAATCCAGCCAGACAACCTACATCCTATCCTATAGAGCAGCAGCTTTCTTCAAGACAAATAATAATGAGCGATTACATCACATCGCAACAGGTTGGTACATTCTTTCCCTTTGGTGAATTCAGAATCCACTACATTGTTATTATTGTTATTGATTATAAATTTTTGTTTACAACAGATGCACGGACAAAGAAGGGTTGCAATTTCTGGCAGTGAGAAGCAAGACTCTCCATCGCCGAGGGGTGGCGTTGGTATTTCCTCTCCATTGTACTACAATTCCCCTCCAGGTGGCATGTACCTGCCTAGTAGATCACCTGTCGATAGTTCAACACCTCCACCTTTACGACAAGGAGTTATTCAAAGACATAATACCATCCCAACATCTCAGGTAAGGTTTTATTTTGTACCATGCTGTGGGTTGTCTTCGCTGTAAGCGGTGAGTGAGACATTAAATTTAAATTTTAGGGACAGTCGAGACCTCCAAGTGGAGGAAATTCAGCTGGGAAATCACACTATCCGCCACCTGGACACGAGGCATTCAGTTCGTTAGTTGAAGCTGCCGTTCAACAGCCTTCATTGCCTGTTCCTTCGGTAGAAAAACGCACTCATTCCTCTGAGAAATCTATGATGAGCCATCGTGAGGTATGCGACAGTTGTGCATATGCTATGAAGAAACGGAAAAAAGAATAAGTTTTTTTTACAATTATGAACCATTTTGTCAGGCTCATCACGAAGGTTTGGGAAAAACCATGGTCGATTCATTATCTTCTTCAAGAATAATCGATCATCCAAGCAGGGTTTCAGGAAACGAAGTAGGTGGAAGATTGTCAGTGGATCAGCAACGACTAGGAGATCAACAGAGATTAGCTAGGCAAAACCATGAAAGGGAGCGTTTCGCACAGGAACAAAGATTCCAGGTATGAAAGGTTAAATAAAATATAAAATTGATAAATTAGCCTGGACATTGTTTTAATAAAATAATTTTTTTTATCAGGCGGCAAGAGAAAGGGAGAGGGAAAGGGAACAGATGCAGATGCAACAACAGATACAAATACAAAGACAGCAACAAGCCAGAATAGAATACGAGACCCGCCAACAGAGACTGGAACGTGAGTTGTATAATAATATTTCACCCGTTTGACTTGTTATTAATTGGTAGAAAAAATAATTAAATAAACGATTTTGTTCACAGAACAAGCTAGATTAGATTACGAGAATAAATCGAGAATGGAGCAAATACGTCTGGAAAATGCCAGAATCGAACAGCAGCAGCAACAACAACAGTCCCGCTTGGACTATGAGAAGCAGAGACATCAGCAGCAATTAGCTGCATTTTTGTAAGAGTCTAATTGATGTCATTTAATTATGTGTATTAATGTTCTCATTACAGTGTCGTGAATAACGTTTTCGGGATTTTTCAGGGATGCACAACAGAGGGCATCTTCCGAGAGGGAAGAAAGAGATCGAGAAGCAACCAGAATTTTAGTTGGAGGCTTTCAACGAGACAGAATATCAAGACCCAACAGTGATTCTCCGTCTCAACCATCTCGGTACTAATTGTTTATCAATTAGTATTCGTAGTAAATTCGATTCGGTTGACTGATGTTATTCACGGGTGAATTATGCTTTTTTTCCAGCAATCAGTCGAATTCTGGCAGTCAATCTAACAGAGGTGATGATTCGACAATGACCGCTGCCAGTTTGATCGATGCTATCATAACTCATCAGATTAATCAGAGCAGTTCGGAAACAGGAAGTCAAAATTCACAAAACCAAGGTCCAGCCACCCGACCTGGTGATCGTCTCTTTCAGGTACTTAATTGAGAGAAAATGTAGTTAGGGGGAACAGGAAGACGCGGATATTACGTATAAATTTATTTATTCGATTTAGGGATTTCATCGGGACGGACCTCCCCAACACGTGGAAACCAATGGAAAAGTGTCCCCCATGAAAAGGATTCCTAGTCCGACGGAACGAGAGTCATCTGGAAAACCATTGACTTTGGGTGAGCACATTGAGTCGATAATAACGAAAGATTTCAATAGGGGTTCATATCCTCTTCAATATCACGTTCCATCGGAGGGTACGTTCTAATAAAAATTACTATGCTGGAATTTGTGATCTTGGTTTGTGATCTAATTGTTCGTTATTGACCCTACAGGAATACCATTGGGTGACCAACTCAATTGGAAATTAAGAAGATCTGGTGTTCCTCCGAAAGAGAGTGAGCAACCCCGGGAAACACATTCTGAGAAGGGAGATGAAAGGCAGATCATAAGAATAGCCCAGTCCCAGCCAGGTGCTAGCAAATCATTTCACGAACCCGTGTCGCCGCCCGAACAGTGGGGAGGAAGGTGGGTGAAGGTTTATGCCCTGCTATTCCTTGTACTCGTCAAAAGTAGGTTACGTTACAGTTTCTTCCGATTTTCAGGTACTATCCGGATAAGCCGTCCCATTTGTCACCATTAGATTACGTCAAGAATCGAATTGTTGAGGTGATGCGAACATCGGAGGATAAAGACACCGAGGAGAAAACGACTACAATGGTTGGCAGCGGTGGTGTTGGACCAGGTTCAGGTTCAACTAGTTCAAAGGAGAGGAGCGACAGCCCTGGCGACATGGTACCAGAGGAGACCGCGAAGCAACAAGACAACGAACTGAATAAACTAGTCGTGTTCAACACATCCGCCGTGACGTCTTCAAGCTCTTCGTCGCCGTTTGTACCTCCAACATCCTCAACGTACGCGTATCCGTTTTCGGCTCTTTCGGTGCACGCGATGACCGCAGCCAATGCCCGGAGTCCTACTCCGTCAAAGCCGGTCGTGTCGGCGCCGCTGACGACTGCGGTCACCAAAGAGGAGACGGCTGCTTCCCAGAGAAACTCGGAACCAGCGCCTCTTCTATCGGCCCAATACGAGCCCCTAAGTGACGAAGATTAGGAATTTCTGTGTTTAATTACGTTATAACCACAGTGCTTCTCTTTCAGTTACTGTATCTCAGTGTTTTGGTAATTAAAACTAAACGACTAATTGTAAAAATTTAAAAGAAGCGGACAACAGAGACGATATAAAAGAAAAGAGTTTGGTGAGAAGGAGAAAGAGAGTTATGGTAACTTATAAACGGGCAAAACAAAAAACATTAATTAGAAATTTAGAAATCGTTTCCGAATAGCAAAATTTGCATTTTGAACACGAACGAGAAAGGCTGTCTGACAATGATGATGTTGACGACGACGACGACGACGGTCAAATATTCGCAAAAATTACTCTGATGGCCTCGTTGTCACGTTTTGGTAGTGCGAAGTTACCATTCGGCGAGCGTCTTCACCTCCGGGTTGTTTTCCTCCCTCCTGCTCCACGTGCAGGTGATACTAAAATGTTAAATGTCGAATATTCGCTTCCCCTTCCCTTGGCCGGTTCACAGTCAACAAAATGGTTGGAAGAAAAGAAACAAAACAAACTTTTTTTTATACATACGTACATTCTTACACAGATATATGAATATTACTTTTTCGACGAGTAAGTGGACGAAGTTAAGCTTCGGTCTGACCGATTTTGCTTACAGATGGAATTTAATTTGACTCAGAGCAAAGTGTCCACTTCGGGCGGACATTTTTGTTCTTTCTGTTGCCATCTTTGGTTCTTATGCACCGGCATTTGACCAGCTGACCAATTTTATTGAATTTTTTCTCTCCTTTTGTAATGGATTTTGGTGACTTTGTGTCTTGTTATTGAAAACCCGTAACTCGGTTTCGATCCTTTTTAAAATTTTGTTTGATACCTGGTTTATAATTTGACGAGTAAAACCAAAAAAAGATATGATTCAGTTTTGTCTTCCGAAAAACTTATATATTTTTTATTGGTTTCGGAGGAACGGTGCGTTTTGGGGGTTTTTAGTACTGTTTTATACCAGTTTTTTTAATTATTTCTACACAGAATTTCACAATTTAAAACGACGGCCCGAAACGTCTCTTTGGCTCACTTCTTTTTGAGCCCAGTAAGTGTGAGACGACTTTACTTTGACACGGTGATCTCCGATTTAATGAAGAAAACACTGAGGAGCGATTTAAATGGTTTCTCGGTGGCAGTTTAAAGATCGTGAGCGTGTTTTTGTAGATGACAAGGGGTCGACCGTATTTTGGGCCATGGCGGACGTTTACAGGTGCCACGTGAAAAAAATAAGTTACTTTAATGGTTTCCTTCAAATGTGTATCGATAGCCAATTGATTATTGTTGCGATAAAATTACTCGAAAAAGCGAAACCGTATATTTGTTTCTGTTTTTTTTTGAAAATCTTAAGAATCAATGTTCCACCTTTTAGTTTTCTTCATTTATACAAATGCCTCAAAAGGAGAATTCGATTGACAAGTATTGATCCGTGCTGTATTGATCGGCCAGGTTCAAATGAAAAATTTGTTTGTACAGGAAAATAAATTTTATTTGTTCTTTTTTTTGTTTCTTTCCGCTTCCATTCGTTTTCTGTCTAGAGTCCTGCTCGGGAGAATTGGGAGAGAACGATTCGAACGGGAACGGGACAGAAAATTAAGGGAAATTCGAAAGAAACGGGACATTTCACCGAGTCCCAAGTAACAAGGACGCAAGAATTGTATTATTTTTTTTTACCGGGAAATAATGTGGTATTTTTGTTTTAAATATTCATTTTGTAACTTCTTTCGTGTCGGACGGGAAAGGAACTGCGGAGAGAATGACGAAAACTAATTTTAATTACTCCACTTGAACGGAAAAAATAGAATTTGCGGGATTGGGAAAGAAAGGAAAGGATCGGACAGATTTAGGGAGGGGGGGACTTTAAAATATGACAAAGGTTATACAGACATATATATTTACATAAATATATAAATAAATACACACCAATATATATATACCTACCTACCTACATACATTCATTCACACACACACAAGCAGACATTTATGCATTCATACATACATATATACATACAGGCGTACATAAATACATAGAACAAACTATACGAAAAGAAAGTATTTAAATTGTGATAGACGATGATTTCTGTACAAGCGGTGGAGAACGAATAAAATTTACGGGTTTTCCCATGTTAGGAAATTTCTTTTTAATTGAAACTCGTCGGGGGCCTTAGACGGGTCCTTACTGACCATTTTGTAGGAAGCCTCTGATTTTGTTTGAAACGAAAGACGACTGTACATGTAAAGAAAAAATAAATCATTAAAATGAAAAAAAACCTGGTAATGCAGAAGACGATGAAGGTGAAGGAGAAACACAAAACGTGTCGAGCGTGTAGAAGAATAATATGAAATTGAAATGATCGAAGTGAAAACAATTTCAAAAAATAAAAATAAAAATAACGAGTTTATCTGTCTTATCTCCGCCCATTTTTATCATTAATTAATTGATTAATTAATTAATTGTGTACATTAAAATTGTTTTTAAAAATTAAAAAAAATTGTAAATAGGTTTTATATATATATATATACAAGATAATAAAAATAGGGTTTTTAAATTGTTTTCTTATGAACGGAAGAACCGTTTCCCTCATTTCCTTACCTGCACCATTCAGAAAAAGAGGAAATATCAAACTACAGAGTGTGTTATTCGAAAAGAGATGAGGAACCCGAAATTCAAGGTCCTCTTGGAAAGACTTACAAATTGTAAGGAATGTAGGTAAAAAAAGCCTGGAAAATTAGGTTGATTTGGAAAATGAATGTTCATTCTTCAAATAGTTTATTTATTTATTTATTTATTTACTGGCACACATTGATATGGTTTTACTGTAATAAATATAGATTGTTTGGTGTGCTCATTTACAGAAAACCTGTTCATCAGGTATTCACATGTGCTTATTCAAAACACTCAGGTAAATTGCTTTCAATGTTCCAAGTGTCACCATATTGTCCTGAAGAAATTCCCAAATGTGTTCAATCAATGCTATAAATCATTGTCACAAGACAATTTAATTTTCTTTGCACTCCTCTGTGCTGGTCGCACTAACATATTTTTTCCAAAGAATGAGAATTTGAAGTTGTTTATGTGGAATGAAAAAGCACAAGAAGCTTTTGGAATGGCTGTAATGATAAACATCATTAAAAAATTAATTTTTTTCTACTACAAAAATAATTCATTGAAAAGTTAATTTGAGAACAGGTTTTGTAAGTGAATATGACTTTAAAAGTCCTTATTATTTAGCACTTCCAAAATGAGTAGGCTGTGAGCCTTAATTACCCAATATCAGAGGTATTTTCTTGCTGGTTGACCTCTAAATGATGGATTTCATTAGAAATTCAATGTGACAATTTTGCTAAGTTGTTCAAAAGTCAATACATTCAAAATATATTTTTTTTGTAGTTTGAATTTTTACATTCAAATGTTATTTAATATTATTTAGAAAACTTTGTATGGGAATACCAATTGTCTTAGTACTATAAAACTTACTTCTAACTATATTATCCTTTCCCAACAGTTTGAAGCAAAATTTTGTTTCCATTACAACAATACCATTTGCACTGACAAGGCTGTAACACTTTGATCTTGTCACTGTCATTTCAGCCCCATGGTAATCTGCCCTGTAAAGTTTCTGAGCAACCATTTCAAAATTTGGATCATCTGGACTGTTTTTCCACCTGTCAAACAGGAAAAAATTTTTTTAATGAGATGTGATATATTTTTAACAATCTTTAATTGATATCGCAGAAAGGTCAAGTCCTAAATCAAATTATTCTTAAATTTCCATACTTCTGTTCTTGTAGTGTATCCAATTGCATGTACTGTGTCATGTAGTCTTTCCATAACTCATGCAGTGGTAGCAGCTCAGCATATTTCAAACTTTTTTTGCCAACAGCATACAATCCCAATTCTCTTCTCTTGCTGTAGCTTAATAATTTAGTATTACTAGATTTTTTTGATCTATTCGATTTTTTGCCGGGTGTTTTTTGGAGTACGACAAAACTTTTCTTGATCCCTTCCGGATCATCGTCACACAGTCTTGATATTGATGAAATGAACTTATTAAGAAGATTTTCACGATCTTCCTTGCTGTAGTCAATACCCCTTAAAACTCTATTTTTCACGTCCTTTGATAAGTTACCTGATAAAATTGCATTATATTTTTGAATAATGAGAATAAAGAGTAAAGTTTTATTTAATTTACTGTATGGAAATTAGATGAAATATAACCTAAACTTGAAATGTTTTTTAAAAATGATACTGTCAATATTAATAAGATTTTAACCAGTAGAGCATACCATTTTAATATCAAAATTAAAAATTATTGACACTGTTCAATTATGGAAAATAAAATAAAGGACATGCAATAAAAATGATGAAACGAAAACAAAAACAAAATTACCATACGATGTCGCCATTTTTCATTTCAAAGGTCCGCCAAAAATTTAAAGTTTTCCGTAAAATAAATTAATTATTTATCATTTAAGTAGAATAAAAATAAAGTCCGTTAATGGTGAAAAAATAAAATAACAGGGAACTGTAAATCAATACAAGTGTGCGTAGAAGTTCAAAGTATTTGGTCAAAGCTGATTAATAATGGTAATAGGTGTGAAGCATAAATATTCTACTGTGACTCAGAGGATATTCTACTCTGTTTAGTTGCTTAGTTCCATTAAATTATTTATACTGCAGTTTGACCAAGGCTTGACAAATTTCAAATTTTATTGTTGAGAAAAGGTTATTAGCCCGGGAGAAGAAAATAAAATAAAAAAAATTCCATTTTTATAATTTTATTTGAATTCTCTCAATGGAATGCAACAACAATATAGATTCACAGTGAATTCAACTCATCACAACTGGATTAAAAATCCTATACGAACAAATAATAAATTAAATTTTAATACACTGGCCAGGATTACAAATAATTTAAAAATTTCCAGTCAGATCTCACAACAAATTACATCATTAATAGTTAAATTCAGAAAATTTTGCTCCTATTTTATGACATTTAAGTTGTTCCATTTATTTAAAAATTAGCACAAATTATCTTTATTAATTGCATTAAGTACACATAATTTCAATTGATATGTCACTTAACTGCAACATCAGAAAAAGGTACAGAGTACCAGGGCACTTTTGCTTAACATTGTAATAATTTTTTTAAGTGACCCACTTGTACAGGTGAAACTCATTATGCACATTTGATTTTCACAAAATTAAATTTATACATTGAGCAATCACCGGAAGTTAAACAATACAGCAATAAATGTGCTTTCCTAATTTTCTGTGATATGAATCAAATGAAAAAGTCTTTTGCTATTATGAAAACATATACACTCAAAAGTATTACAGTTGTTTTGGGCAGTTGCTTTTTGTTACAAATAAAAAAAAATAATAATACAAATATTAAAATAAAATTCTTCAAGTGTATAGCAGATTATAATATCAGATAAGGATTGGTGAATCCAGAAAATTTAAATTATTCATAATTCAATTTATACTTTACCAAGGTTACACATAGATAGCCAATAATATAAAAAATATAAATTATTATGGCAAGATTAGCTCAGTTGTTTTCAATTCTGAGATATTGAAAATACAATGTAATTTCAACAGTACCATTCTTTGCAGTCTTTGTTCTTAGGTTTATGGTGAAAGTTCATTTTCTCTTTCACAGGCACATTGTTTCAGACATCTTTCACCCCACCCAATAAAATTTATTGAGTTCAACTCATTGTTTCAATTTTTCTCACTTCATTTTGTTCAAATTAAACATTTATGATAAACATTAATGATTGAATAAAAACATGTATGTGACATGCTTCAAAAGTTCTTAACACACACAGACACACTGTTCAAAAGTGGATTTGCATCCAAAGCATAAATTTATGAAGTCACACCACTGTACAAAATGACTAATTACTCTCTTGATCACTTAATTATGATATCAGTAACTAGGCAAAGGTATCATACATTTAAGTGACTATGCAACAGTTAATATCTAAAATAATATTTCCATTACTACATATTTTTACATTATAATTCAGTTCAGTTTCCTTAACTTGACAGTTTATAAAATTTACAAAAAAGTTGCACATATTACAAGAGAAAAATTTGGTTAAATGTGATGCTTTTTGTTACATTTAATTTTGTAGACTCAATACCTACTCATCTACAAGGTAATTTCTTATTTCTTACTAAAAATTACACTGGTAATAACAGATTTACATTGTTTTTCTCAGAAAAACAAGTATACATACATTAGTCAATATTTACTAAATTTTGCACATTTAAACTGCAAAATTTCATATTTATAAGTTTCATTTATTTACCTCAGAAGATTTCATACTATTGTATTCTTCTTGGTTAATTGAATAGTGGCAAGTGATAAAAGTAGTAACCTCTTTTCCCCTTCACTGCAAAATATATATAAACTATGTGATAGGCACCAGGTACAAAACATATAAAACCAGCAATAAAGAAAACTAGTCCTTGAAGGCCTGATAAAGTTGTCAAAGCTACTCCCACTGCAAAAAGGGCTGAAACAAAAACAAAACATAGAAATACATAACAAAATCTGTTGTACAGTAAGTTAGTTAGGTAAGTTTATGTGCAATGATTTTATTTGATTAAAACTTGTTTACTGAAACAATTGAAAAATATCTCAAGTCCAATTTGTTTTGTTTACTGAGTATCTTTGTAATGCTTTATTATGGTAACAGTTTCACTGCTGTTTTTACTACAATGTAGGTGAGGCATAAATATGGATAACTCACAAATTCCAATAACTAGTAAAGCGACTGCTGCCAAAACCATTTTCCAATTTTCTTTGATTTTGGGGTGTTTCCAGCACGGTTCGGAAGGATCGTAGTCGTACTCTGACGAACATCCTCCGTACCTAATTAAGGAATCACTATCTTTTGACGTCGTCTGAGAAAGAAAACGCGAGCCATCATTAATCGTGTTAAACTTAAAAACCATTAAAAATCCAATCAATTCAAAACTTTCTACTGTCAAATAAACGCTGTCAAACTTCTTACATCGTCAGATACGGCTTGAAGTCTTTGCAGTCCAGGATTTTCAACCCATACCGTAATGTTAGAATCGATGTCGACACTTTTATGTTTGTTTATATGGGGTGATCTATCTGTCGTCGACCCGTACACCCGAATCGGCTCGTCAGAGTTCTCGTCGAAAGCATCATCAATAGAAAATTTGTTTTGACCGTTCATACTACCAGCCATTTTAAGTTTTAGTCCCATACGAAAACCTCGTCTTTTCCTTTGTTGTTGACCATAATTACCAATTGGAAGTGTCGCGGGCTTTACGAGAATTGACAAAATTCGTTAGTTCGAAACATTTGCATTCTGAAAACAGGAAAAAGTCGCACTCAACGAATTACGAATTTCTATATTCTGCTTACATTTGGTTTCTTACTCTGTGAGTTTAAATTTTTTTCACACGTAAATTCGACGGGCGATATTGGTCAGTCAAATTCACAACTTTTTTTATAATTTAATTTTGTTTGTAAAAACTAAACCTTTATAGACTCAATGTAATAATAATATTTTATAAAGCTAATTTTTATTGCAATGGTTTGGCACTGTAATATCAATTTCCCACGTATTACCAAATATGGTATTTTTATCAGTCTTCCGGTCTAAGGGTTTAATTTCAATGGACGCCGCCTAGATTGAAAGTTTTCTTTATTCCCTTTAATTTTTAATAGTTTTGTTTTTTTAACGTTTTTAAATGTTGTTAAAACTTGTTAACTCTTATTCAGTGAAATAATTGAATCAATTTGTAAGTGTAAAATTTTTCGTTTAAATTTTGTTATGAAGTGTGTCATCAATAATGTAGGCTTCAAGGAGGGGGCAAATTATTTAAGGTTATATGACAGTTTTTCGAGCGAAAAAATCATTTTCGATAAAAACAGTTTTTGCCAAAATTATTGCCTTTTTCTTTCTGGTTTGTTTTTCTATTTAATTGGCAGTCAGAAATTACTAATTTCCGTTTCTAACGAGACATTAAGTGTTATACGTTAAAATTGCACGGCATGAATGCTAATTCTTTAATTTTCACCTTAGTAATATTAAAATTACTTTTCTTAATTACATTTATAGTACCAATCATTTTCAGAGTTGGTTTTATTTATGGTGTTGTAATTTTCCAAATTGAGTATTATAACTCACATAAAATTTTTCATTGAAATTTTGCTTCTATGATTCAATGTCATTAATAATAAGACTTTGGCTGTGCAATAAGTTAATGTGGCAGTGTAGATGGGGTTTGCAATTTTTTGATTGGTGGCTTAATTCAGACACATTTTCTTTACTGTGTTCTTTTAAACAGACTGAGGTGAATATTTTTCAGTTGCAGTGAAAAATGTCGTTTAGAGTTGTGCGAAGTAGTAAATTTCGCCATGTCTATGGTTCTGCTCTGAAGAGAGAACAATGTTATGACAATATCAGAGTATCAAAGTCATCATGGGACTCAACATTTTGCACAGTTAATCCAAAATTCTTAGCTATAATTGTAGAATCAGCAGGAGGTGGTGCTTTCATTGTTTTACCACTAAATAAAGTAAGAGAAAATTATTAATGTGTTAATATTATTCTTAAGCTGACAGAAAGTATCTTATGAAAACTACTCACTACTTTACTACTTAGGTGGGAAGAATTGCTGCTGATTATCCACTTGTTGGAGGACACAAAGGACCTGTGCTGGATATTGCATGGTGTCCACATAATGACAATGTAATTGCTTCAGGCTCTGAAGATTGTGTTGTGAAAGTCTGGCAGATTCCGGATGGTGGCATATCCCGTACATTGACTGAACCAGTTGTAGATTTAATTTACCACCAAAGAAGAGTGGGCTTGGTTCTTTGGCATCCAACAGCCAAAAATGTTTTACTTACTGCAGGTAATTTGGACTTTGCTTACTTGATAACACTAAATTAGAACAGTATTTGTTTACTTGTTTTAAAATAATTTATTTATGAAAAAATTAGGGTCAGACAATCAGGTAGTTATTTGGAATGTTGGAACTGGTGAAGTTCTCGTCGAAATAGACTGCCACCCAGACATAGTTTACAGTGCTTGCTGGAACTGGGATGGTTCTCAGCTTTTAACGACATGTAAAGATAAGAAAATGAGGCTAATCAATCCAAGAACAGGAGCAGTGGATGAAGTGAGTAACACATTCTTTTTATCACAGAAAACTCACAGCTCTGTGTAAATTACTTCCTGACTTGGATTATTATTGTTTGATTTGCCAGGAAGCTGTTTGCCATGAGGGGTCCAAAGCAGCAAGAGCAATTTTTCTGAAAAGTGGACTTATATTTACCACCGGATTTAGCAAAATGTCCGAACGTCAGTATTCATTAAGAGCGCCTGAGCACCTGAGTGAACCGATTGTTATGGTTGAACTTGATACAAGCAACGGTGTAATGTTTCCATTGTACGATGTCGATACTAATCTAGTCTATTTATGTGGAAAGGTAAAGATAATGTGTAACACAAGGACTAGGTCACGAGCAGTTGCAGTTGAATTTGGGCATCATTTTTCTCTTTAACTTGCCACCTATGCGAGAATAGTTTTTCAAATAAAAAATTAAAATTATGCGTCTTCAACGATAATTCTGATTTATTGATTGCAGGGAGATAGTGTTATAAGGTACTTTGAAATTACGGCAGAACCGCCGTTTGTGCATTACATTAACACATTTCAAACACCCGATCCTCAGAGAGGAATAGGAATGATGCCAAAGAGAGGATGCGACGTCAATTCCTGCGAAATATCTAGGTTTTATAGACTAAACAATTCTGGCTTTTGCCAAGTAATCACCATGACGGTTCCTAGAAAGGTGTGTTATTAATTGTTTTATTGGTCGCTTCATCACATGATGGATTTACTCTGCCACTACTCTCCGAATCATTAAATTTTTTTACATTAAAGTCCGCAATTTGTTTTTGCTACAGTCTGAATTATTCCAAGAAGACTTGTATCCAGATACACCTGGAGACGAACCAGCCACCACCGCAGAAGAATGGATAGCGGGTAATGAAATGTGTTGCGTGAACGGAATCAGAAAAAAGAGTAGCTTTATTTTAACGCACATTTACTTTGCTCTGTCTGTAATTGAATTGACCTCACAGTCTTCATGACTCATGACATTTAGCACATTCTTGAGTGACCGAAATGCTCTCCTCCGATGATTCAACACAAGCTATTTACGGCTTACGTCACTTTTCCTTTCAACGGCTGGATCGCATGTCTAGTCAAGAATCGTTGACCGCCGTCAACTTAAATTTAATTTGTTTCTTACAGGTACCGATGCGGAACCTATTTTAATATCACTGAGAGATGGCTACACTCCCAGCAGCAAGAAATCTGAGCTCAAAGTTAACAAAAAGTCCAACATACTGGACAAAGCTCCGTCGAAGGGATCCAAAGCAGGCTCGCAAAATGCAATTCCTGTAAGTAAACACATTTCCAGGGGACGATTCAGGTGTTGGCGGTGATGGTCGATCGGAGGGCATCGATTCCTATAAGTTTTTGGAATGAGACGGTGGATTAGTTAACGGTAATGTGGGTCGTACAGAATTAGAGAACGAAAAATTTTAGACAAATCGGATTCCATGAATAAGCGGAGGTAAATGAACTAGAAAAATTTCCGACACCGTAATAATTTGGCAACACACAAATTTGGGTCACGATACTTCGATCTAAATCATTCAAAGTTTGAGTTGAAACACACGTCGGATCATTTGGTAATTTATTTTAAATATTTCTCAACAGGACGACATTATCAAGCAGTTTCAGGAGGAAATTCGGAAACTCAAAGCGATCATTGTTAAACATGAGAACCGTATCAGGGCATTAGAGGCCCGACTTCCGACTCAGGCGGACGAAGAGGAGGATGAGGACAAGCCAGCCAAAGTGAGATCGGATAACGAGCAGGAAAGCGAGCTGGGACCGGATGAAGTCTAGCCGTTGAAGAAGACGCGAACGAGGATGCCGCGATTAGCATGTTTCTTGAATGAATGTTTCTTCGGAAGTTGTCTTCTTTACAAGTACAAAAGCCTGCGAAAAAGATGGTCACCCGCTGCAAAATTAAAATTTGTCACACGACCGAATGATCCCTCAGGATTCTGTCTGTTCGTATGTTGTTTTTGCTTTTCCGTTGGCAAACGCAAACCTTTCACTATGATTACCACAAATGCATTACGACTATTACAGTATTTCACGTCAGGAGGTGAGTTCGAATCGAACTTACCGCTCAACTATCGGTTAAAAGACTGACACTCGGCGCGTTAAACTGATCAAACAATTTTTCTTACAGTAAGAAACAAGGGTTGACAATACCAGATGATTTTTTTTCTTTTAATGATTTATTAAATATCTATTGATATTTTAGTAAGGCACACATGACTTAGGTAGCCGTAGTTTTGCCTTGGGAAACCGTATATGGTTTCTGGATTAAGGTTAACCGCTCTTCATTAAAACTATTTTTTGCTCTATTTATGTAGAATTGGCAGCATCCATGTCATCCGAAGGGAAGTGCTACGGTTTTTAATTTAATTTTTGCAATATTTTTTTTTACTCAAATTCGGATTCACCGGGTTGCTAAAAAGGATATGGGGTCATAACAGGAAGGAGGAAGAGTAGGAATGTTACTGTTAATGGGGAAATTTACTTATTTATATCAACGACTTCCAATTCTTCTTGTTAATAATACTTGTGCGAAGATTATTTTGAAATGGAATATTTATATATGTATATACATAAAGAAGCACACTTATACATAATTTACACAGAAGCATATATTTTTTTAATAATTATTTGGGACTTAACGGTTTTGAATTGAGAGTTGATTTAACTTATCTACCCATTGTTACCCAAACGGAGATTTCATAGGAAAATTCAACTTGATGTCGAATCGTTTGGGTTTGTATACAGGTATCGGAGCAAAATTGTGTTTCAAAAATCAAATGCATGGTACCAAAGATATAATTACTCGTTAAGTATGAAAATGGAAAAATAAATGCACTGCGGTGGCAGTTTTATTTTTCTCATGCTCCACCTCTTACCACCTGTAATTTTTATGTATATTCATGTATATTATACATATATATGTATACGTGGATATGCAAAACTATATCTCACTCTCTTTTTGTACAAAACGTGTAAATATATTGACCAAAAGAATATATTTTTAAAATAAGTAACTCGCTGTATCCACAAGTGGTTAAGACTCGCTTCTCAGGAAAGAGGTGACGAAATTTAATTGAATTTTATTTTTTTTGTTCGTAAAAGAAATGTGTCACGGACGCGCCAATTGTATTTTCATATCCTGTTCCTTTTTATTTTTCTGTACTGTGGGAGTGGGAAAAGGGCGTTAAATAGTTGTTGAACACAACGGTCAGAAAGTAATTGGGAGCATCGCGAAAAGCGCGGGAGTTTTCAGATTAGAAAATTTATTTTATTTTTGTATTTTGTATTTTGTGAAACCCATTTGCGTTTGGTATCGTCCGGGAGGAATGTCACGTCCGAAAACTAATATAAAATTGTTTTGGTTGAGGGTTCTTTTAGGATTGCCCATACGGAGACAGTCGTGTGGCTGGTTAAAAATGCATTTTCTTTTCCCGGGGTGGCCTTTTATACTTGAATTAAATGATTTTTTTCCCTTGTGAATTAATACGTACATTAATGTGCCTTGCAAGTTTTATGTGACGAAATGCAGAATGTTTCGTAACAGCATATTTAACGTTGTTGAGTTTAACAGTTGTTGCATTCGAATAACGTTCACGAGAAACGTTAAAAATCTTGGTTAATTTGCGACACAAACACGCATGCACAGGTGCACAACACGTGTAAATTGATTTGAACTTGTCATTAACAAGAGCTTATTGCAAAATAGTATAAAAGAAACTGTATAATTTTACATAATCGATGATGAATTTTTCTTAGGCACGGAATAAATTATCCAAAAATTTTCATGAATCTACTGATTTATCGGGCTTGTGAATAGGAAAAAACCGCAAGAGCAACCTTATAAATTTTTTCAAAATTTTGTAACTTAAGGTTGATAATTTTTGAGTATTTGTAACGTTTCGAAAATTGTTTGGTACTTTGGAGTGGACAAAAAATGACAAAAAATAATTTTTAATTGACTGATGAATTTAGTTAGATTTCGTTTTCGATTCGGCCCACTACTTATTTACTTCGACACTCACGCTCCTCGTCTTTGTCGCCGTCGCATTTATTTTCGGCCTTAACATATAAATAAACTTTGCATAATTTGTTTATTAATAAATTTTGGGTTTTGAGTTCTAAAGCGAAAAGGACAGTGAACTTTGAATAACTTTGAGTTACGGTTTTATTTTTAAAGTGTTCGAGAAGAGCAAAAGGAAATTCGTTTGATGAGTAACGATCGATCGGAGAAAAAATCCACTTATTTCTTTATTAATAATCCGATGTCGAATAAGTTTTGTTCTCGTCACTATTTTAATTTACCTTTAAAACAGTTTTATTTTCGGGTGAGCGGTTTTTCGACTGTCACACCTGGTTGGAGCATACCTGCCTGTGATGCTCGAGTCACGTGCACGAAACAGTTTCAAATGTTAGTTTTATTGTTTTATTATTATTATTATTTTGCGTTTTGAAAACGTTTGACATGCAAATTTGTTCCTGGCTTGTTACTTTATTTTCTATTAAAGAACACACTCAGGTTGAATCAGGAGATAAACAAAAAATGACAGTGAATATTTTAAGGTCTTTGGGGGAATTTCTCTGCTGAATACGCGAAACGCCTTATACGCGTGCGTGTGCATGTGCTTAAGCTCGTGTGTGTATGTATGTGTGTGTCTGCGTGTGCATGTGCGTATGCCCTCACATATTCCGTGATTCTGGATTCGGTTCACATCTATATATTTATTTATTTATTAGTAGTAATTTGTTGTTTTTATTTTTCTGATTCATTTATTTTTTATTTTTTTCTTATTTGTTGTGATTCTCTATGCGACACACAAATTTTGTTTTGAATGACTCAATAAGATGTCATGATTTTCTTTTTCAGTCTTCACAAGTTCTCTAAATTGTCTCTCTCTCTCTCTCTCTATGTGGCAAAGAATGGCGGTTTTAATGGGAAAATGGAAATTTATTTATATCAATTTTATATTTTCGTGTCTTCCCACTTCTTAATATCAATCATTACATAAACATTATCAGCAAATCGTGAAAAATACGTAAAATATGTAGAACACGTCGCCATATGTAGATTATATTTTGGAGAGGTGTTTTTTTGCCCGTCAGCCATTGTTTATGTTTATTCGTTGTCGGTGACCACGAGTAGTGTCGTTTGCTCGAGTTATGTAGCACAGTACATAGATAATGGCAACTGCAGCGGTAGATTATTAACATTTAAAATTTAAAAAAGTAGAGATTGCTCTCGATGAAATGAGAAAACTAGAGAACGCTAAATAAATAAATTTTTTTTGGAAATTTAAATCGAAGAAATGAAATTAATAACAGTGCTCCCTGCTTAAATAAGCATACAATTTTCGTTGTATTGTATTTTTTTCCTCACCTGCCAAAGGAGAAATTTTCTTTAACGACTAACTTGTATGCATACGCTCTTAGTAGTTTGTTACCTTTATTTTTGCATTTTTCATAGACAAGCTGTAGACAGTTTTCATTTTTATAACCAATCATGATTTTTATTTTATTAGAAACTTCTTTTAAGTACATTGATGATAAGGTTTTTTTTAATGTAAAACCGTAGGAAAGGCCACACAAGTAAAATTTAACAGAGTGTTGTCTAGAAAAATAAATAATCAACAAAAAAAAAATAAGCAGAGTAGGTGAAGAAACGGCTTTCTTATTTTTTGTTTTTTCGGGACGAGTCACAAAATTGGTTTAGGAGTTTCTAATTTTTTGGTGTGGAATTCAAGGAGGTGTCTTTGCGACGCGCATCTCACTTTACTAAACGTGTAACGAAGCCTTGCAATGTACACTTGCAGTATACAATTTACATGTAGAACTATTGAGGAGATAGTTGTAAACGGTTGATGCCGAGTAGGACAGATTGGGTGGACTAGTTGCAGCCATTGGTTTTCTCTTTGTCTCGCACGTTTTGATTTGCCTTTAACACTTTCTGGACTTTTTTCTAACTTTGGTTTGCCCGTGAAGGATTCACCACCACGACGGAAGGATGTCGCTGAGCCTTCCGTCGTAGTTGACCGTTCGTCACGAATTAATTACTTCGGATCCAGAATTACGTAGCATAATTAATTTACTTACGATCAGTCGGATCTGTAACAATATTGTATTTACGTCAAAATTACTCACCTCACCCTCATCTGGAGCTCACGGGATTGTCTCAAGCCAACGGGACGGTAACGTGAAAACTCAAAGATGATAATTGTTTTACTTAATTCAAAACTCGTCGTGTGCAGAGGTGTAACGGTAATACGATTTACCTGTAATTTGGTGTCCGGCGATTTGATTTACGACACCTGTGTTTTATTCTAACCCATTAATATTTATTTAATTAAAATGGAGAGTAATCGATTACTGTTGCGTTGATTTGCACCCGACTGTAAAATAGAATTAGTTGTTAATACGCGAACAACACTCACGCAAAATGCTTTGATTTGTTCCAATTTGAATTGGGTTTTTCTCTCTTTTGTTTCCGGATTGTTGTTACATACATGATATATTTTATTAATTTTGTATTTGTTTTTTCAAAGCTTTCAAATTATACTGCATTGTTTTATTTTTTTACTTTGGTCTTATTATTTCTCAACCTCCCGTCTTCCGTGCCTTAATGCTTCTCCTGTCAGCATCCCGGGGGGTGGGGCTAATTAATTTATCATTGTAGTGTCCATACTACTGTTTACTATAAACTTACCTCACGGAAAATAATACCTCGACCTAAATGTATTATTCGTTACATTCGTTGGATTCTGGGGTTGCTGTTGCTCTAATTTTTCGTATTGAATAAGTCATGTTATTTGTCAATAATTGGGAATTAGCAGGAATTGGGAAAATAGAAAATTATGATGCCACGGGTATATTATGACAGCTGAATGAAATTAGAGTAATATTCAACATAGTGAGAAGATTAACCAAAAATTTATAAGTAGTGACGTCACACAAGAGGGCTGTTGTAGGAAGGCACATTCCCACAAGATGTATTATATATATTTATTGCTATTTAACCATAACTAAAAGTAAAAATTAGTAAGAATGGTTAAAATAGTTAATAGTAAAGATGGTTAAGCGAGTATCAAAAATAATGTAAAATTTAATTGAATCGAAAAAGAAGAATCCAAGACAAACACCAAATATTACACGGAGGTAAATTGAGGATCGATTGTATAGGGCTGCCATCAAATGATATTCAAAAAATTAAGTGTATGTAATGAATTTTAACATAATTAAATCGGAACATCATTAAACTTACCTTTGCTTTTATTTTATGTTAGTTCTCTAGAACTTGTGTTTCATCACTCATCAACATTAACTCCGTAGCGCGTACATTGAAAAGGACTCGGGGAAAGAATCGAAACCAAAATGAGTAAAATTAACAAAGTTTCTTATTGTATTTGAAACCCTACATGTTTTCACATTGTAAACAGTTCGGTTGATGTGAAATCAGAGCACAATAATTGGCACTTTACGTATAAATGAATAATAAAGTCGATCATTTATTTATTTTGATCGATGATGAACATGATTGATACGATTTTATTTTTTAATGAAGCAATTCATTCGACGAAATAACGAAGTAGCATCAACTACTCCTTTGCGAGATATTACTGGCCCTCTAATTATTACAATCACCTGCGAGTAATAAATTAATGCAGTGGTTGCACCCGGGTTTTAGTTAATTTTCTTCGACAGGTTTCGTGGTGGTAGTAGCACCAGCAGCAGCCTGTGTATAGCACACGAATAAATATATATAGCGGTTCCCTGCCCGGGTGTGAACGGATTCATACCTGCAGTTGTTACACGTCCACCACTACCACCATTTTTATTACTACCCGACACTCAGAGGTAAATCATAAATTAATACCAAGTTGGAGTGTACCTGCTTTGGAATCGCCTCAGCCAGGTGTTCTTAATAAAATCGGCTGCTTTCTCACCGATCATCATGACGGGCGCGTTCGTGTTCGAACTCGTGACGAAAGGCATGATGGAAGCGTCGGCAACTCTCAAGCCCTTGACACCATAGACCCGCAGCTGATTGTCGACGACAGCCAGGGGGTCTTGGGGTGGTCCCATCTTGCAAGACCCTGCCTGGTGGTTTTCGGGACCTGTCGCTCTGGCCAGGGCACAGTGCCAGTACTCGTCACACCCGAAAGTTAGGTTCTCACATCCGTTCACCGGTGTCGTGTCCAATCTGAATCCGTACCTTCTCAATGCCGAAGTTTCCGCCATTTTGATTCCGATTTTGATTCCGTCAACGAGCCTTTTCGCATCGTCCGGATGCGTCAGGTATCTGGGGACGATTTTCGGATGATCCAAAGGATCTGCAGACCTGAGAGTGAGGTATCCTCTGCTTTGGGGGTGCAGTAAGCAGGGTATGATGTTGATGACACGGTTGCTTTGCTGTTGGCCGTCGCCTGACATTTCTCCCACTTGGCCGGTTTTGGCGCAATCCGCGAGAAATCCACCGAAGAAAAACTGGAGATCGGGGTGATCGACGGTTGGATTTTGGTACCTCGAGGGCAGGAAAGCCGTCACTTCGGATATTCCAGTGCCGGACATGAGACCGTCACGGAACAAAAGGTATTCCATGGCTGTGGCCCAGTTGAGCGGAGTCGTGTCGGTGTCGTTGATGAAGAAGTTGAGGAAGAAGGAGACGTGGTTGTGGAGGTTCTTGCCCACTCCTGGCAAATGATGAATTATAGGAATGTGAAACGGAATGAGCTCCTGCCTGTCTCCTATACCTGACAGAAGTAAAATCTGTGGAGAGGCGACGGCTCCTGCTGAAATGATCACCTCGTTCCTCACGTAGATGGGATGCCTTTGATTTTCCCTTGTGACAATTTCAACTCCGTAAACCTGAAATTACAAAATAAGAACCTTACTCGCTTCTGCATCGGTAGGACACACTCCCCAGCCACACATGAAATCGAATCATAAAGAAATTCTCCTCTACCGTATAACTCATGACCTCATGATTCGTTCATATTCAAATACCTTAATTGAACAGGTACGGTGATGATGCGGTACGGGTATGCTAATAGAATAGTAGGGAACACGCCTTCGCCGAAGGTACTGGACGATTGATCAAACCGTTGAGAGAAATCGTTATCTAACACCTGCTACGATTTTGTCTAGTCGCGGTCGGAGTTGATCTTTTGCAGATCGGAGGGGAGAAAGCCGAGGTTAGGCAACTAGGATGAATACGATCGATCAACCGATCGCCAAATAAATACGTGATGAAAGAGGTCTGTCACTCGGCTAATGGAAGACCTCCGTGTCAAATTTCTTGTTCTTAATTAATCACCCGTTGTAGGTCGCTTTGCTAACAATGGAGAGCATTAAATTAAAATCAACAGGTACTCCGAGATGCATCCATTAACGACCGAACCTGAACCCGTGTGGGCAAACAGGTGAAGTCGACAAGTGACAAGTCACTTAGAGGTGTGATGGATTTCCTGTAGGCTGTTGACACTTCAACCCGGGGGCACTCCGTCGAGTCCACACATTTCACTTTGTGATCGTTTGGGTACACCAGATATCGTTTTCATTTCAAATCGGGCGCTTTCTCTTTTGTTTCGCAAGGTTCAAGGTTCGATTCAGTTTTCGCTTTTGAGGTTCAATTTTCCATGCTCGGAGAAGTTTGCATACGAGGTGAGTACCGGCAAGGGCAAACGACCGGGGCACAGAGGCGAGAAAAATTCCATCTGTGAGGAATGATCTTTAGCGATTGGGGAAAAAGATCGAGATTTCGGATTCGTTTCGATTGATGTAAGGAGTTAAAATCGTGGGATCGAGATCAAATGCCGCACGAACTCCATTTACCATTGGTCTATTCATTCCAAATGGATCAGCAAGGTAATTAATATTTCGGTCGGCTCAGGGAGCAGTTTGTCCTGTAAAACTACATGAAAGGTGAACAGGGAACTACTTTCGTGCCGGTACCTAACTCCGGATGGTTCGCTTGTTAAGGTACTTATGTGCCTGTACCTGTTTCGTTTCCTGATTGATGAGAACCCGGCTGACGGTCGTGTTGAGCAAAATGTGGAGATTAGGTCTTTCCTTGATGGGTCTGATGAAAGCTCGGGCCGACGACAACCTGCTTCCGTTTCGACTGGTCGTTTGAGCTATGGTGAATCCGGTGTGCTTTCTTCCGTTCAGATCGCGTACTTCGTAGCCCATTTCTTTACCCGCCTGAAGAATGGCATAAGAGAGAGGTGGATGGTAGGGAAATTGCGTGACCGTCAGGTAGCCTCCGATTCCGTGGTAACCGTGGTCCATTATGTCGATCTGAAGATTGTCTTCCGACTTGAGAAAGTAAGGAAGAACTTCTTCGTAGGACCAACCCTTGTTGCCCATCGCGGCCCACTGGTCGTAGTCGTGACGGTTCCCTCTCATGTACATCATTCCGTTGAAGACGCTGGTGCCGCCCAGTACCTGCAATCACAGTTTCGATTGTCATCTCCATTTGGTGTGGGCGGACAGGGAAAGCTCTTGAGAGAGTCATCTCACCTTTCCTCTCGGCCAGCTGCACCTTTGCTCCGGCTCGTTCAGACAGGCCCGTTCTTCAGGTTCCGTCTTGTACTGCCAATCAATTTCGCTTCCCACAAAATTGAAGAACATGGAGGGAACCTGCGCTCCGGTGGGCTCGTTCCCTCCTGCTTCTATGAGTAGTATCTTCCAGTTGGGTATCTCGCTTAGTCTGCTCGCAATCACGGAACCTGCGAAATAAATACTTTTGTACTTTAGCCCGATTTCACTCGGAATCCTTTCACTTCGTGAAATTTCCATGAAAATTCCAAGTTCTAAAGGGCCCAATACCTCGGAAGATGAAAATTAAAGTTACTCAAATTGTAATTATAATCGCATCATTGAAAGTAACCATCGTTACCCGTTGCCCCGAGAATGAAAAAGTCAATTTCGACTTTCGCAATCGCCATCTTTGTTTAAACGAACTTGGTAACTTCTCTGACGATTGCGTTTAAATTTTAATAATTTATTCGTCACCTACCTGCGCTTCCACCGCCGACGACGATGAAGTCGTACTCTCCGTCGATGTTTATGTTGTCGTGGGGTCTTCCGCAGGGATCTTCCAAATCGCACTGAGACCTAATGAAAACCTCCAGGAGACCCATGAAGAGCATGAAAGTGGAGCCACCACATGTCGAGGCGAGGGTGGGCCCCGAATGTATAACTGGACAGTCGCACCCCGTGCTCATCTGCAATTATATAAATTGCTCTACTTATTAACATTCAACGATACATAAAAGGAAAAATTGGATCATTTCCGGTTGCTCCGGCCTCCGCCCGTCTTTCCAAAGAAAAAACTGAAAGTTTATGACAATGTCGTGTTCCCATGATTTTATTGATGACGCAACGGTTGTGGGGTACGCACCGAGGCACCGGAGTGTAGGAGGATCTGGAACGGACACAGAGGGAAGGATGTACTTACGTAATTTATGTAAAAGGTGAAAATTCAAATAATAAGAAGGGAGACGAATAGAAAGAGTTGGTAAATTTGGACGGTTGAGTTTAAAAAGTACTTTCCAGGTAAATGCAGGGCAGGAGGTTACCGAAAATACGATTTTTAAACTATTTTGACTTTAATAGAAAAAGAGAAACGCTGATATTGAAAGAAAAGAAATCCGTATTCCCTTTAAATGCACTCCGTTTAATGAGAGTAAACATAAAACTTCAATTTTATACTGTTTCTCATGCTTCCTAGCCGTAATGTTCTCACAATTATGTAACGAACTCCAAATTGTCTTCTGTATTGATGAGATTCTATTACATCACAGAGACTTAATACCAGGGAACGAACCGGCATTTGGGTACTCGTCAATAGTTCTCGTCATTAAGGATGTTCCGTCCTGGGAAAACTTTGGGGTTCCTCCCGGTGAAAACAGCTCACCGTTCCCTCCAACTTGACTTCAGCTCGCGTGCTCGCCAGTTTATTTTTTCTGTACACCGAGTCGAGTGAAACGGTGCTGTTGCTGCAGGAGACCACCGGGAAATGTCGGTGGCATTTTGACACTCGGAAAAATTCTCTCATTTACATAAGAACTCGATACCGGTTTGCTTTGCCCGGAGACAAATTCGTTATATACAAATTTAACATGTGATGTAAGGGAACCTCATGGAGTAGAATTTAACGGTAAACGCTCTGGAGGATGCCCCGGGCTGTGGGGTACTCAGCCTCCGGGTCTACTGCCACTTTGCTACCGAATACTTCCATTCATTTCGTCAAAGTGAAAATTTTTTTATCACGACGAACCTAGTTTTCCTTTTCCAGTCCATTTCATAGGAAACACGTTCGTGCCTGCACACCTAGTCCCGGACCCCACTTATTTTCCTGGCATGTGCGACACACGAAATTTTCGGTTGTCTTGTCACGGCTGGGTACAACTCCAACACAACCCCTCAAAATTCATTTTCCGCTTTTCCTCACCGGCACGGGACGGACCGTGCAGACGGAAAAGTCACGAAACGACCCAGCCTCGTTCGGCCGGTCCCCTGTTTTTGTTTCTTAAGATTCGGTTAATTTATGTTTTCGTACCTGAACCGGTCACTTGCCTGCCTTTTGTCTTTTTCTTCTCGGGCCTTCCCCACTGAAATTTCGGTCACCGGCCGACTCTACGGCCGGTCACGTATTCTGTTACGCCCATAATGAACCGATTAAGTTTCTGTCAATTTGGGTTAACCATCATTTATTTAACCGACTGATTTATTACATCAAAGTTTCCTAGAATTCACCAGGATTTATGAAATTCGAAACGTCGCGTGTCCTCCTGTTGGTCTCAAGCACGGCGAGTACCTCGGGTACTTTCCAGTTCCGCGAAACCGTTATTAATTTCAAAAGAAAATTAATAAGAATTCAATTTATGCTTGATTAATTAATGTGGAGGTTGTTAGGCGAATTGTTTTACCGGTCGTAAATTTCACAGAGAGTTGATGTATAACTCAGAGAGTCCCATAGGAAAACAATACCAACCAAGGGATGTGGTGTGAAATTATTCCTTTGTGTTTAGTATTGCACCAGGTCATGAACAATATATATTTTTATAAAATAAACGATGGTAAGAAAGAAGAGAGGTTAAAGTAGAACGAAAAATAACTAACACGGCCGTAAACGTTTCTGACTTTATCTTCTCATTGTGCAGAGATGATTTATTAAGTTCTCGGATAGTTAATATTTTGATAAAAACTAAATTGGAATGTTTAATGTCAGTCCAACAGGCTGAAAATGTCAGGATCGTAACAACAAAAACGTTCTAGTCCGATAGTCTCAACATTGGAAGTTCTTGACCTGGAACACTTCTCTTCCAGAGCACATGGTATTTTGTTATCCAAACAATGGTAACCGAAGAACAATAAATAAGAAAACAATGGCAGAGCTTCAACAATAAATTTTTTATTTAAGAGAAGAAGAAGAAGAAATAGGGTTGAGTTGCCGTTTCCGTCATGTTCTGGTCTTTGCAAGTCGGGTCAAGAGATCTGCAGGTTGACCTGAGCGTTGAATAGACGTAGGAGTTGGGTCTATCGGTTGTAGTAACTACGACACGACTCGTTACGAAAGCATATATCAAAACTTCTGACAAACATAAGCAACAATCTTGGGGAGGAAAGAAACCTTGAAAATTTCAACGCAGTGCTTATACCTGGTGGAACTTTGGTTTAACACGGCCAAAAAGAAATCAGAGTTTCGTTGGCTGGGGCTGGAGTGAAAGTGGTCAGAAACGAAGTTCTGCGACACCAAGTTGGTTCCTGAAATTCTGTTAAGGAAATTCAAAAATGCACAAGACATGTTACATTAAAAAAAATAGACCAATTATTGTATTACAACAGCAAATAGGGCCAATTCAGATATGACCCTCGACTGGTGGTGTAATATCATGTCTGCACATGGGACACGAAACGCTTCGCAACACCATCAGAGACAATTCAATGGAAATCCGTCGATGCCGAACGAAGGATTGTGAAATATTCACAAGTTTGGGGATGTAACAATGGTAATGGTGCCTGGTTTCGCAACGCCATTTTTTCTTTCCCCATTCCCAGTTTCAGGTTTTGTCCAACATCCTTCTTCGGCAAGTAGACACCGCGATTATTCATCACCAATAATGCATTTCCACGGTTATTAATTTAACTGAGCGCATTAATTGAAGTCGGTAAAATCTCGGGGGTGACCTCCTCGCGAAGGTTTTAATGTCAATAAAAGTAATTCTTTACTCTCAGGAAGTGGACGAACCCTGCGGATACGACGCACTGCAGTGAAAACGAAACGAGTGTCTCGCGGTTATGGTGTCCAGTCTGACAAAGCCCTTGGGCTTCACCCATGTCACTCGAGGCGTGCGTGTATGTGTGTGCCACCTCTGGATGACAGTTCACCAAGTAATTGCTCTGCTCGCTTAGAAACTTATGTAATGTTTTTCTTAACGAAGTTCAGGTGCAGGTGCAAGTTTCATATGTACACCTGTATGTAATACTTAAGTTATTACACATACAGATTTATTCATTTATAAATCAGGTGATATACACTTATATATTGTAATTCCATTAAGGATGAGGATTTTATATTTGTAAGGGTCATAAGGGGAGCGTTACAGTCAGTCTCGTTTACATAGAATCTTACTACTGTAGGCTCCAGGTACTAGGTGCTCAGGTGATACATACAATGAGAGTGCAAATGTGTTAACCACTTAGTTGTTTGGGCGAGTGTCAAAATTCTTGTACGCGTTGACTAATTAACAAAGTGCTCTGATTTGTTAACATGATGAATACCTATAGATTTGCGGTCTGGTTAGTTGTTCCAGTCCTACCGGGTACACCCCTGCACCTTACACCAGTCCATTGTTAATTTATGTTAGTGTTCTTGTTTAACATCTCGCCTTCACTGCAACGCGGTGCACGGGTCAGGCAGCAAGGACCGCCATTTTTTGACTTCAAATTTCTCATGTGCTCGAGCACACGTACCGAGACCACGAAGAATTAATTTTCTTTTTGAAAAGCAGCACTCAACCGGAAAAAACCTCATGTAAATTTATTATTTGACTTATGTAATTTTTGCGGTTTCACTTGAGTCTAACTTATGTTTTCTCTTCTTCTTTGAAACCGCATTTTTACTTTCAACAGCCACTACGACTGCCCAGATAATAAAAACTAATTTAACAAGTTCTAGTACTACTGTTGACTGACGAGCAGTGTTCAACAGGACAATATTTACAACCGCAGTGCCTACATAAATTATTAACATATATTGGAGTTTATGTACAACTCTTTACGTGTACTGCTACAAACTACATAAGCCGGAATTGTGCCATATTTAGTTCCCCGAAGCAATAAAAATTTGACTGAGTCATACACATGGCTAATGTATTTATCTAATGATCTAATTGCCTTGTATTTACCAGAAAGATTTTCCAATTTATTTGAATGTTCACACACGGGCTCAGACATGTTTGTGTTCACCTCAGGGCTACTTTTTGTCAGAGGACAATTTTTGCCTTGTCGACTTGTTCTGTTTCTACTTTCACGGGGTTTGACAGCACTCAAAAAAAGGAAATTCGCGGAGGTTTAGATGGAGACAGCAGGAACAGAGAGAGAGAGAGAGAGAGAGAGAGAGAGAGAGTAGGTATATGTCCACCATCGTTCCATTCCCACGAGAACTAATCCGATGTGGAGGACTTTGTCCTCTCGAGATTAAACAAATTAAGACGAGTATTCTCGATTTGATCCGGTCTCGAGAAGAAATGCTTCAGTCAATCCGTTTAGTATTTCGTACAGTCATTACTCAAGCAAGTACAGGAAATATACCTCGATCAGAAAAGGTAGAAAGTAAAATATGACTAATAACATACGTTCGGAGTAGAACTACTCACTGGTGCAAAACGACGACCGAAATTCGGGTTCTCCATCTTTTTTTCTTCTTCATTCTTTTATTCTACATCGCTCCTGCCTATCTTACCGTCTCTCATTCCTCTGACTGACTTCTTTATGTACCTGAGAAGGTTCTCAATCGGTCTGAAAAGTATTTGCCAGTTTCCGGTTGAGAAAGAGTCTTAACGAACTCTGATGATTCCAAACTGTGCCAATGTAAAAACTAATTCGAGCGTGTGAACTGTTAATTTCCATTGTTCAAAGAATGGTACGCGGTTCCTGGAGTTGTAATCGGTTGTCAGTTTCTTTGCCGGTTGGTGTACCACGCCTAAATCATCACCACCTGACTCATAATATTGAATTAAAACTGTCGAATTCGGTGCAGGCTTATCGAATCATACTATACGATATTATATGTACAAGAGAACATTTAATGACAATATTTCTGGTGCAGACTTTGTCATTATATTACATATCATATTGTAAATATATTATGTATCATTATATATCTTTATTTAATGTACCAAAGCGCACGACTGTGGATATCGTACATAAATATTGTCTCAGATATAACGAATTTAATTTATAATTTCTCTAACTTCGTACTTTTTTATTGTTTTTAAACTTTTTGTATTCTGCATCTTTGCAATCTTTTTCTATTTAATTGTATTTTGTATTACTTTTATTAATTTCTATTATTAATAAAATCAATAAAAGGTAAATATACATTTATTTTATTTCTATATATTCCCTTCAGTTTTTTTTCCTTGAGTGCTTTACTTTGGTCTCGGATTTGTTTTACTTTTTTTTAATGTAACCAGACGACACACCACATTGACAAAAAGTTTACGAGGAGTGCTCACATCAAAAAAAGAAGAAGAGGACAATTAAGCGGAGATTATGACTTTTAGTGAAAAACCATCTCCGCATTAGGTGTATCGCATAAACGAGCAAAAGTTTCTCCCGATGGGAATTTCTCCTCGTGAAACTGGAGATTTGATCACTAATTGTACAAATTACGCTTTTAGGTTTAATTAGTTCGAGTGACAAGACACGAGGAGAGAAAAGGACAAAAACTGAAGCTGAAATGCTCACCAGGTAGAAATCTAAGTGTCTAACTGAAGTGTACGTCAGTACTTCTACAATACTTCCAACTTAAAATCCCCCACACAGCATACATTGTATCACTATATATATTTTCCGTCTTACTAATTGGTTTGTTTACTTGTACACACAAGTTGTTCGCCGTCCTCTCGATTTACTTACTAAGGAAGTATACCAATGAGAATAAATGATTCAATAAGAATATACGAAACTACCATACAAATAGTCACCGAGGCAAAATAAACCGAATCAGACAAGGCTCGTAATTAAAAATTATATAGTCGGCTGCCGGAGCAGAAACGTCACTTAAAAACTCAGGTTATCGGTGACATAACAAAAACCAAAAGTAACAATACAAAAAAAAAACAAACACAATTAATAGTTTTAATTTCGCGAGTGCAAACTCCATTAGCAAGTCGAGTGTGGAGAGAAGAACGGAAACCCGACAATTAACTAAAGAGTTTTTGTTGTCGTCATTATCCAAACTTTTACCTGTAATTAGCCGACAATCAGTCTTTGTGTTGATCACCCGAGGTACCTGGGTACCTGTACGATTAGAAATTTCGATCGGCGAGAGGCAAACGAGTCGTTAACATTCGTTTTTGTTAATGACATAACAAAATATTCACGGATTTTTAATTAAAGTGTCACGATTTCTTTTAAGGGTCCTGACTAATTTGGTTTTCCATCGGTGAATCGATCTATCGTTTCGATAAGTTCGAGGGAGAGCAGGTCCGCTTCCCGCCGAGGGCGCCATTGCTAAAAATTCCAGTTCCTCAATCTCAGCTTTTTTCGCCTTTTTGTTCTTTTTTTTTGTCGGGGATTACCTGCAATCTGACTTTTGGTCGTTGGGCGTGCCTGTCACGTCGCAGGAGTCCTACTGTCGACTTACAAGTTGTCCTGCGCCTTGTCGTGCTCGTTTTGCTAATGACGTCGTATGGGAGGACCACGAAATGTTTGGTGCTCCACCGGACCGACGAGAAATCCCGGCGAATCCTCAAGATTACGTCCATGTCATCCTTAATGCTTTACTTCCTCTTTTTACTATCCGTATTATTGTATTTTACGGTTCGAGTTCGGAAACAACTTTTAGTTTAATCTGTAAGTTTGTTTCATAACTTGTTTCTTCCAATTTGGTACCTTTTGATAGAGATTAAACGTCAAAGGATTAACTAACACGACACGTTGTATCGCTCGTACTATTTAAATTGGGTTTGTGGTAGAGAGTTGTAGTTTGCCTCCCCGTCTGCTCGTCGCACTCATTCAATAAAGTCCAAAGTGTGAATGTGTCGTCTAACTACCAACGAGTTCTCGTCTCATTCACCGTTTTAAAAATATTTGTACGTGAACAATGTAAATACTGAATCTAAGTATAAGTCCTGAAATATTCCACTCTACCTGACCTGAGCAATCTGATTAAGACAATTGAAAAATAAATAAAAAGTAGAAAAATGTTTGACTTAATGTGTAATCATCGTATTATTAAACTTGTGGTATACATATTATTATGCAGCTTTTTCAGTACATTTTTTAAAAACTGGAGGTGAACAATACAAAATTAGTGAAGAGACACGTAACACATGTGACACACGTGACACACATACATACATACATACATACACACATACATAAAGCTTAGTAAGCTCAATAAGAATATTCCTACCAATCGCAATAAAAAAGGAAATCATCTCCTTGAAGAAATAATTGGCAGCACGTACTTACCTTTTACCTGTTGTACCGTTCGACTGATCACCGTTCGTTCAGGTAAACTTTCAGGCAGTCAGGTGGTGTTTAGCAATCGTCAAAATTACTGTAAAAGAGCAGAAAAAAAGGCGTTAGAGAGAGAGAGTGTGTGTGTCAGTAACAGAAGTTAGTGATGGTGAATTGATTAATGTCAGGCAACCGTTCGAGGCTGATTGCGAAAACAAAAGCTGAGCTCTCACATTCTCTAATTTTCGATTTTATTGTCAAAACGGGAATTTTTTTTGGTATCGCGGAGGTACGGTCTCAGCCTCCGAGATTACCGAAAAGTGCTCTCGACTATTTACAAACGCTTCCTCTCGGAAATGACTTCCGACTCTTTCTTAGTTGAACAATTAATAACAATTAGTTGGATAATCTGAACTGTGTGAGTTTTACTCGCGTTTCTTACATATACTGTTGTAATATATGTTTATATTATACTCGAGGTGTATCATTTAACTCGTGGTAGGTTTCCTAGGCTCATAAACCAATAATTTGAATGTAATATTGAGTTCGTAGCAGTTGGTGTAATACACAATGCTCTTGAGTAGAAATTTAAGTCAATGTAAAGTTGTTTTTTTTGCGAAGCATACATTTGTCAGAATTCTTATAATAAATCGTGTACTAACAAAGTCGTAAGTTAGACTTAGATTCTTATTTCCAGCAGAATTACACAGTTGACAAGAGTATCTATTTAAAAAGAGACAGATACATGGAGAAAACGCATAGAAATGTGACTTTATGTACGATTATTGTATAAATGTATGTATAAATCATGACAACGTTCTTTATTTCAATAAACACAGCATTGCAGCGAAGTGTGCCAGTAGAAAAGAAAGTGAAAGCTATTAATTTATTTTTATTTATTAATTGCAACATTTCAAGTTAATTCAAATCGGAAATATAAGGAATTCTACTTGTCAGCGTGTTGCACTGCACACCAAAACAGGGTGTACAAGAATTAGTGTACGTTAATGTATCGTTAAACATCGAAGGTTACATTACTAATTATCTCCGTTTGAATTTTCTCCTCAACTACTGCACACGTTTGGTACGACCGATTTGTCCGATATATCGATTTTTGATTTTCACTTTTGCACCGTTTCTTTTTCGCTTTGATGAATCTTTCGTGTTACAATGAAACGATCGTTTCACATCCGTCATGTTTCATCTTGTGCACACAAAAAGAGATGGACGGACACTTAGGTAGATACATTCAGGGAAGCAGACACAGAGAGAGAGAGAGAAAAGGAGAGACAGAGAGAAAAAAAGGAAACAAATGGAAAGAGAGAGAGAGAGACAGAGAGAAAAAAAGGAAACAAAGGGAAAGAGAGAGAGAGAGGGATAGATTACGTGATTATTACTATCACTAGTCTTAACCGTCTCATACCTAATTATTTGTCTTCAACATTCATTTCTCGACGATCCGAACGAATTAAGCAAAGAGGAAAATTATAGTTTAGAATTCGGTGCAAATGCAATAAATTAGGTTTAGATTTGATTCAGGTACAGTCGTCCTGCCACACGACTATCAACTCGTTAATTTGTTTTCTCCGATGCCTGATCTTCGGTCTCGGGCGATCATTGATCTTGAACAAATCGGAAGCTGATAAATTCCGCGATCGAATGCAAAGCACTAAGGATTGGTAACGTTAACATTCTACATAAGAAAACTGTACGTTACATTATACAGAAATGCATATTGACTTGACTTTTATATAAAATATATTACCGGCGAGGTTGCTTCTTTACTAATTAGAGTTTTTACTTCTTGAATCTTGAGTTTTTTTTTAAACTTCCAGTTATTTAAATTTGCGCGGATCTTTTACTAGATCGAACAGTAAAAGTATCCCTGGATTGTGTGTGAATGAAACTTGGGGTATGTAAGAAGTTTAAATGAACTACTGACTTGCCTAACGAGTCGGTAGGTTTAACAAATTAGTATTGAGTGCCTGCGTGGTCTCATAAAGTTTTATTAATGTGTTCATTTTAGGCATAATAAGTGGTAGTTCCATGCTAATTAGTTTTAATATACGAATTACACATATAAAAATTGGGATTTATTTGAAATTACACGTGCGTGGATTGAAATAAAAAAAATAGCCCGACAATAAATAGAACTAACTAAAGAATACTAAAATAATATAAATTTATCAGTAGGTATAAAATTTAAGATTCGGAATAGTGTGTTTTTACATTTAGTGAAGTATACTTTGCAGCATTTATAATCTACAACCTAGTAATATATAATACTTTGCAGTATTTACATTGTAATATGAAATAATAAATAATATCAAATAATTTTTTCAATTCATTTAAATTCGTTCTTACTTTAATTTTTAATTGTATGTTACTTAATTTTTCTTAATATATTTTTGAAAATTCTTCTAAATATGCACATTTATTTTATGTCTATATTTTTTTTCAGTTAAATTTGTATTTTTGTAAAATCTACGGTGCTTATTTTTCCACGACATTTAGTGTGATATTTATGTTAATAAAAAAAAACTCTTCCAATGCTCGGCGTGCTCTTAATAAATCTTCTATCGTTAGAATCAGTACTCGCGTTCGATACAGAAACCGAAATATTATTAACAATGAATGCATCACCTGAATGTGCCCGTACCTGTGCGTACCAGAGAGCGTGTCTAATTTCGGCATATTTCACTGACCCAGTCAAATTTTCTATTCTGTTCGAAATCATGTCCAGCTCTATAAGCCGAGAAGGAAACGTTTCTTTAATTTTGAGATTCGCCTGAGAAAATTCAGGTTTGGAAGAATTCGACAAAAGCGGGACTTTAATAACAGAACTTATTATTATTATGTAAGAAGTAATTACACCAAACGTAAGAAAGAGTTGATTTTATGAAAGAAATAAACAACCGACCGACCAACCGACTGTTCATATTATTATTATTATTCCCATTATTCTCCGTGATCTGTTCATGAGAATCGATCAAATTCACGTTATTTATGCTGGAAGAGACTCCCTCTCAGAAAATTTAAGTAACAAAATATATGGTGAACGTACATAATTTGGTTTACTATGACCGAATTCAATAAAGACAATGTGACTGGTTTCATTGCATTGCGACGATACTAACAGAATTTCATTAAACGCTTTCAGGCAAGGCATGTTCGCACACCTCTTTTTTTTATTACACTACAAATAGTTGTAGACGTCAACTGTAATACGAATCATATACATTCGGTAAGCACCGTTGCATTTTCGCCATTTCTATTATTGAATCCATCGAAGGTGGCTTCAACTTGCGGCATTCCGGTTAAACTAACACCGCCGTTACAGGACAATAATACGAGGAAGAACAGTTGAACGAACTAAATTTACAACTAAGGTCACGAAAGTAAAACTGAAACAAAGAACGGTGACACTAAAGAAAAAGTGCAATGATGAGAATGAGAAGGTAATGACCGAAAAGGTAACTACGTATAAGTAGAGAACAAGAGCATGAACAATACAACGAAAAGCCCAGCACGAGCAAGTTGAAGTGTCGCGGGAAACTAAACACAACTATTTCACCAAAACTACTAATAGAGGAGTATCGACCTTCTTCCACGCGACAATTCCCGTCCTGTTTTTCTCGTTGTTAAAAGCTCAAGCTTGTCCGGACAAATTTATCTGTACGTCACGAAATTACAAGCCACGAGAGCAGGACAACCCAAAAAAAAGTCGTGTACGAAATCATCGATAAATGAAGTTACACAAATCAAGTTGGGAGATACTAGTCGAGATGCACGATCGGGTGACATTTCAACAGTAAATAGTTGTTGCAGTCGAATCGAAATGGCTTTGATCTGTACGATCTGTACGCCGTGGCTGAGCGACTTCGGGTCAGATCTGCAGATCAACACGACTGCTTTGTCCTTTTTGAGCAGCTGAGCACCGCGGCGAGTTCACCTCTTCCTCTTAGGTAACCGTCACTCAACGTTTGGAGGTCCTTCGGTGACGCGTGTCCCACGGGCAGAAGGTGACCGCCTGACTACCCGAAGAAGCCATATATTTAAAATTAAAGAGTTATCATTATTTGAGGCACACCTTTCCGGTCAAGTCTAGATGAATGCCGAGAAGTTGCACAATTTTTATTTTCTTAGAAAATTCCACCTCGGGTGGAGTTGGTTGTGTACTCGCCATGCAACAGGACAATGTGACACGAGTTAAACGTTCTCAGGTGGAAAAGGAAAAGCCGTTGGACCATAGACGACGCTCAACACGGACGCACGCACACCGTCCATCACGTCGACCATAGACAATCGAATTTTTACCGCGCCAACCGATTCGTACGTGTGCAGGAGCGATTTTCGCAAAAATCAGATGTTCTCGACCAGATGATTTTGCAATTTCAAATAATAATTTGGTGTTAAATAATGTCAGGTGTAATTCTCAGGTGGAAAAAGAAACGTTTAACCAGGTTCTGTGCAATCCATGATTGGAACTTTAGATTTAAATCTTCGAGTCTGATGTGAGGCAACAGACCGTTTCTAGACCTTAGTCTTAGATTTTACGTGACGTTCTTCCGACGTTGTTGTACAACGACTCGAGTGAGAGATATGTTTACAAAGAAAGATGGCAGGATAAAAGGTGCACACACAAACGCAAACGCGCCTATCTACAACTAAAAACCGATATTCTAGATATGTCACACAATGACAAATCTGATGTATGTAACCGTGAAGGTCGTCTAACGTTAACTTGTGGGAGGTAGCAATTAGGTAGGTCCTACGAAGTAGTTCACAAGGTTCATACTAACATTACTAACGTTAATTTATTGAGGACTTACTCTCTAGGCAAAATTATTAATGTTTTGGGTGAAATATTGAATGGAAAGTAGTACGCTAAAATTAATACGAGAACCGTGCTTAAATTCCATTTCAATTTCCAGCCTGTCCGACTGCTTGTAATATTTTCTCTACACTATCTAACATCTTTTGATTACTTCTTTATTAATATCGATAAGCGGACTATTAATAAACAACTCGGTGTTTACAGCGACGTATTCCCTATATTTGTTTGATGAATTATTGTAGCGCCTAAAGTAGAGAAGCATTTACAAATTATTACACACAAATTACTTCCGAACTGTATTATATACAGTTCTAACTTTGAAAAATCTAACAAGACCGATTCACCGTGTGTTAATTCACGTCACACAAGTAACTCCCCAAAGCAAACGAGCAACATTCTCTTCCAGGTCAAAAGCAGTGTCTCACCCCACGGGTGGTTTAAAACAAAAAAAAGTAATAGATAAAATAAATATAGTCAGTGCCGCGTTATGTAAATACAATAGAATAGGATTTCTCCGTTACAAAGAATGTGACACGTTACGTAATTTGTCGAAAACAGTGGCATTTTAATCCAACTAGTGTTCCCTCACTATTAATAGTTAGTTAAGTTAACTTAAGTGAATTTTCTTTTACGGCGATCGATTTAGTCTTATTTGCCAACGAAGAGATTTGCGGCATCGTTCACCTCCTCCTCAACATCGCTATTTTCCAAGCTCGACTTCTAAAGATCATCACAGAATTGTACTTTTTAATGATGGCCGTATATTGAACCTCATTAAATTTATCAGTAATGGGAATTAATAAATTTATTAGAACTCTTCTAATTACTCTTATAATACAGGGATGTATGTACGTAACACATAATTCGGATCTGACGATGATCTGCTGGTCTATATTATTTATATGCATTGTATATAAGTTGAGGTGTAACTACATATCTACTAATTATGTAATAACTATAATTATATATAACTATAAATAACTACATAAAAGAATATAACATAACAGAATAAAAGAATATAACAGAATATGTTACAAATAATAAAAAAGAAGAGTCATACATAGAGACTTACACTTACAGACTTAAACTTATAATTTAATTATTCCAATAATACAATAATTTTAATAATTACTTCGGGTAAATTTCATCTCCTGTGTCATTTACTGTGTGCGTACCCACAAGTTGTCGGCAATCACTAAATGGAGTACCCTGAGTATTCGTTCAGTTCGTAAAAATAAGGGGCATTACGCTTCAGAGAAGTCAAACAATGTTTTAAATACTTCAAAATGATACGTAATGTAGGTCAGATAAGTGTGAACGTACAATCACTCCGAGACATTAACCTTTGGACCGCGTTCGCACACCCCCGGCACAGTACAACCTCAACGGAATTAAAATTAGATTGCATGTCGGTTTGAGGGTTCAGGGACGCGACTATCTAGGAGTGACTATCGTAGGAGCAACCAGAGATGAAAAGATGGTATAAATAGGACAAGGCAACAGTCACCGGGACCGGTAAATTTGTTTCGGCGGGTCCACCGAACCCCACCTCTTTGATATTAATTTATTTCAGGTCGACGTAATGATAAATACGAACTTAATTTCTCAGTAGGGAAAGGTAAGAGCCATTGTTTTATTCTCTGAATTTGGCTCGGTCCAGACGTCTTGTCTGGACCGGTTTGCCCCAGGTCGGGAACTCCTCAACAATTTTGGTTGCACAACCGTCAAACGACTCGGATTTCCTACATGGGGAAAATTATCACGGGGGGAGAATTTCGGATTCAATGAAACTCCCCGTGACGACTGAAAAATATGTTCTCACTATTTTTATTTACATAACCGACGGTCAGGGGTTGAACCGAATTTGTATTTGTAAAAAAGACGGTTAATTAGATTTCAACCCTTGGCTGGGGTTGCGCAACGAGTCCGTTCCCATCGTCCCTTCAATTTTATTTAAACATTTCGTTTAAATTTGGGTTCGCGGATTGGAGTGACCTCAAATTGGTCGCAGTTCAATGGATTTTTAATTGTCGGTTGAATCACCGAGTACCTGACGTACTTGATAGAAGCCATACCTGCTGTGTGCAGAAGTCCAGGATAGGGTGGACTTGTGTTGCCAGGATTTCTTGAGTCGTTCGAGAGGAAACGAGGCGGGATTATCTGAAGGTTTTGTGCCTTCAGATGCCTTTACTTAAAATCAGTCAAGGATGTGATTCAAACCTTCTTTCATTTCCTTTTTCCCTGGGGGGTTGACAATTTTTTGTCATTTTCAAACATTCATGTACTTGAACGAATGTCAATCCTGCTTTTTTTTGATTGACCGCGGTGATTTAATTTCATGGTTATGCCGAAAGTTATTCTCCTGTGAAAGAGACTGATTTGTCGCACCCACGGCTCCTCCGCTTAATAAGCTCACATTTGTAACACTCCGAATTGTTCGAATTCCCGGCCGAAATATCCAAGATGGCGAAGTCAGTGTGTTGTCCGCTTATATAACGCCCGGTACTAAAAAATCTGTTTGACTCCTACCCCTCCCATTCCAGTTCCTCTTATAAAACGGTAAAAAAATTACTAAATATTAATTACACGTAAAATAATATCCTCGTGATCTGCGTTATAATTGAAATTATGGTTATTTCGCCACTTCTCACCAGGAGCAATGATCTAACATTGAAATCGTTACATCAGGACCCTTTGCAGAAAAGGCAATTGTAGATCCTTGGAACTCCAATTCGACGGGAAAATATTGGTAAATTGCGGTTGATTTAACATAAGTAAATGAAAGAAAGAAATTCGTAAGGGATTGAGTTTGGTTTAAAAGAAAAATCGAAATGAAATTTGACATCGAGTCGAATTGCTCAAGTGTCCTTTGTTCTGCAGAGAGTCGAGATGCATATGAAATTGCATTGAAACAATTGCGAAAGGAGCATTAGAGTAATACCGAGGACTTGGAAATTGTGTAAACACATCAGATTTCAATGACTTGTTTTGAAATATTAATAAAAAAACGGTTTCTAAATGATACACAGAAGGACCCGATTTATTTGTTGGTAGATGCAATCAGCACAGGGATGAAATAAAATAAAATGGCACCATACCAATAAATACTATCGAATTGAAATATATTTTCATCCAAATACTCAAAACCTATGTTCGAACCGTACCGTGATTGATTTGTAATAACATTTTAATATACAGACATAATATGAAATAAAACTTAGAGACTAATGTCTGTGAAGTTGTGAGGAGTTGACCAAATGGTTCGTTGCTGTCTTTCAAGCAGAAGGAAAACATTTAATTACTTGTTTTTTTTTTTTGAGTTAAAAGATTCTTATTAACCATGAAATCTACAACTACCCTACTTTTGTTTTGACCGTTCCCCATCTAATCGTCAATTTAAAAAATTCCAAATTTCTGTTCTAGATCCTACATAAACACTCGTCTAATAACGTGAGCCAAGCAGCGACGTGGGAGTCCTCATGAATGGAAAAATCCCAAGAGAGCGGAGGATGTTTTCAGGTTACGTACGATGTTACGTACACGTCAGAAGAGAAAGAAAGACGCGCTCGACGATGGCAGAAAACAAACAGGCGTCGTGAAACTTTCGAAAAACCGGAGCCCGCCGGGTACCCGCCACGGGTACCGAGGGTATCACTCGGTCCCCGGCTGATGCCGTCCCTTTTTCAAGGTGATCCAAATGTCTGCGGGTCTTGGAAATGAATAATTTTCTCGCCGTCGTGTAATTTACAAAACGGAAAAAGCAATACTCCGGGTATTATGTGCCCAGGTACGAGTACCTGAAAAATAACACCTAAAATAAAAGTTCAAAATTCGCCGGGAGTCAAAATGCGAGCGAACGAATTTTCCGGTTGTGATTTATGTGCGAGACTTTAATTAATAAATCGGACATCCGAAGTGAAAAAATTCTACTATTTACTTGAAAACTAAAATCGGTGGACAATTTATTGATCTGTTCGACTTGTCTTTTTCTTCTCCTTCGAGCCGGTGTTTAAACATTAATTAAATTGAGTGCTGCGACGTACCCCGTGGGTACGAGGCCTGCGTAATACACACACAGACACACACGCGCGTGTAATTTCCTATTTATTTCGATTACTATTATTAAAATAACGAGGCTCATGAGTGTTACCGATGCCTTCAAGATCTACATAACATGATCGTAATTAAAATAGATACCCTTGACCGAAATGCGACAACAAAAGCACGGAGCTTTCAAACGTTGCTCATACGTTTAAATAAAAATTCAAATTATTTATAGTTCTTACCGTTTATTCATCTCAATTACATTTACGTAATTAATCAATTTGTTCTTTTTATGTTGAAAGTTTGTACTTCCCGTTTTTCTGTTTCCCTTCGCCGGACAAACAGAGATTTTAAGGGAATTACGCAACGAAAAGACTTGAAGGTGTTCCTGAAGGTGAATGCTGGCTACCCCCCAAAGAAAATCAAACACAAAATGAATAAATAGTTGTGATTGTAAATCAATAACTCGTACGGACGGAGTTGAGTGACCGAACACACGTTAAAGAAGTGAGAGAGCCTGAATCGACGCACCTGTACTTATTGAATCGAAGTAATTGGGCCTCGTAGGTAGCCAACGGGGGTACCTCAGGTACTCGTCACAGAAGGACAGTCAGAGAAAGAAGTCCCGTTCGCTTTGACGTTTGCCATTTCACATTCCGTCTCGAGCTATCTAATAGATAAGTTTTACGTAATTCGCAGACTTTTTATTTCGTTGACACGACTCGAGGTATGCCCAAGCGAATTGTTCGACGTCAAGATGGCGTCGTTCATGTCGCGCGCGGGAAAACTTGTGATGGAACGTCGTCAATGCTGAAGCAGCCAGTCTTCCAGGAATCGAGCTATTCATCCATTCAAGGGGAAAACCTTTCACGAATTACGCGGAGGTCTCATTGCATAAGTCTAAGGTGTTGTGACTAAGCTACGATACATCCCAGGTACACCAGAAGTTAAGGTACACCACCTTCGAGACGGGGGAGTGCCGGGTTCGACCAAAAAGCGCGGGAGAACCTAAAGCCACGCAAGTTTGTAGGAAAATTCGACAAGGGCAGTGTTGACCGGGTAACATCCAAGAAGTAAACTCCGCAAACTAACGAGAAGGTGTAGCTGTTAGCGTTTCAACCAGAACAGGATCCTCCGGGGTAACTGTTACGTGCACCAGGTGTTATGCAAACTCATATTACGAGTGCTACCTGCTGAGCGGGTTGATGTAAACCGACAAATAAGTCAGGTACCCGCCAAAAAGATGGTTTGAGGGTTATTTCACACGTCCTGGGGGTCTGTTTCGTCTCCTGGTCTACTCCACGTCTATTTTCCGCGAAAAATTTGTCCATAATTAAAAGAAAATGTCGTGATCTTCTCACGTTATGTACTTTGCCATAAGTTTGACCACTACAATAATAGTTTTGGGCCTCGAGACAAGTCAATGGGTACGTGTAAGATTTGTTGTTCATTGAGAAATTAACACCTGTAAATTTATTTACGTTCTCACAAGTACTGGCCCATTGTTTTATTGTCGAGTTTCGATTCGATCGGTCGAGCGATCAGAAAACGGGCGTGACGACGAGTTTTGGACTTTTTATGTCCTCGCCGGAAGTAAATCGAAAGGATCAGGTAAATTTTCCCACTTCCTTCTTTTCCTAATTTATCTTTCTCCAACTTCAACGTTTAATTTGAATTTTCACGGATGTCTGCGTGCCCGGCACCGTAAATTCGAGTCGCTTTGTCGCCACTTCATCTGTGTCTTTTCTTTGACGAAGCGCCTCTAAAAGTGGTAACAAATGTTAAATTACACCGTGAGACATTCCTTGCCATAGTAGGAAGCAACTGACATGGTAGGAACTACCGCACAAATCTTCCTACATGTCAGACGTCGGCTTGAAAGCACACCTGAATGAACGTGGCGCTTTTTACATACCAAAACAAGCTCGAGTACATCAGGAAGTAGCTGTGGTTCTAATTTCTCGTCATGACAATCATATATAATGGAGGTCACAATACAAAAATGTGTGTACCGGATAGTGTGCAGCTGTCAGAGGAAGAGGAAAAACACATTATGGGTCGTATCGATTGTTCCAAACACTGCAACAAATGAGAATGAGCATGGCAAATCCCACTGATTAAAACGTAAATTATCTTTAAGTTATGGAACATTAAAAAAATGAAACGGAGTAACGCGTTTAACGTTACTGTAACCACCAGTAAGTAAGTTAAGAAGCAAAGTCACATCAATGCATGTCTTAGTAAACTCCCTCCGATCTCATCACCTGTAACCGCCACAACTTTCTATACTTCGAGGGAGAACCTTTGGGGATTATGCCTCAAGGTTTCTGGTATATTTCTGGTATACCCATACATAAGAAAACGAACGCATTATGTAATATGTAATCCGATATATTAACAACATCGAAAGGGTTGCGATTTAAAATAAATGTGTCGTACTTTTCCTCAAAATATTTCTACACATACATTTAAAAGAATGTTCCAGGAAAGGACGAAGGTAACGGGAAAAGGAGACGGCGACCAAATCCCAAACGGGAAGTTGAAGGCCTCGCGCGAATTACAACAGAAATATAAATGTATAATATTGCCAACTTAAAATTTAATAAGTTGGCAACACCTAAAATTATGTTGGCAACGGTCGTCGTTGACGAACGTTAACGGTTGCGGGTATTTCGAGCACCGCGATTTTGCAATTTGAGTTTTTAACCTTCACGGAGAACACATTTTGCAAAGCTTCTTGAGGTTTTAAAAACTTCTTACCGTTATTAAGAGGCGGTGAGTACACACATGTTTTCGTTTACTTAAGAATTTGGCAATCGTGTAATTCGGGTACTCGGCGAGATCAATTTTCGAATTCGAACGAGTTCTTTCATCACGTGAAAATTATTTAACGAAGGGAGTTGCTAAGAAAAAGTTGGAATTGAAACGTTTCCCTCGTCTATTTTTCCCTCTTCGGATGTAAATTAACTCGGTTTCTATCTAATATGTCCCTTATTTCGGAAAAAAAGAGTTCAATAGCCGGGTCCACAAAATGATTCCTTGACCCGAAACCGACTGGTTTTTGCCCAGGGATTTTATTTATTTTTATTTTATTTTGTTACGCGATTGAAGCAAAAAAAAAAACGGTTTTTGCCACTCGTCCGACACGAAACTCGATCGTGTCACCAGAACCGTTATTAATTATCACGTACTCATCGTTATATAATGGCGACGGTTTCCAGTCTGATTCCATTGGCAGAAAATTACCAAGAAGATTCTGTAATTTGGCATTATTTTCGTCCGTTCGCGAAAATGGCGAAAATTATGCCACCGACAAATTTCAGCACTTGATTTTGCGCAACCGTTCGAACAATCTCGGACTTTTTCTACGTCAATTTGGTTTGACTGAGGTGAAAAGATCGATATGGGAGAAAATCAGGTGTCGGCTGTGTGGTTGTACTATATATTGTAAATTGATTTTTGGCAATTCTTTCAACTCCCCTTAGAAATAATCGTCATTCATCAATGTAACTATCCCCGGGTCACGGGTCCGTGGTGCCGAAAGCGTACAGAGACAATGGCCCTATTCAAATCAATTCAATCTCTAAAAGCTGTTTTATTAGAAAGTTTAATTATTATTTTTTTTATAGGAATGAGTGATGGATTTCGACATTCGAGGTCCGTACCAATTCTCTTTTCGAAGTAAAATATAGGTCGTGTTTACTGTTACAAAAGTGACGGACTTTTCCCCCACCGCTTCCCGAAGAAACGAGACAGGCAAATTGTAGAGAAATATTTTTCTTGTCGTCTCGTACGGGCACTCGGAGAAAATTCGGGAGTCTCATTTTGACCACATCTGGTCAGTTCGACGTCCGGTCATTTTGGCCGGTTTCATACGAAGGAATAATAAATTTGCCCAAGGTATTTCTCTCAACAGGGAATGTTACCTGGGCACGTGGTTACACTCTGACTAATTGACTCGAAGGGAAACGACGATTGACAAAAACCGGCTTTGACTCGACCCGACGAAGAAAAAGCCAGTCCATCCAATTTTTTTACACGTGCAAAATGTCTACGTCATTTGACGGTTCATCGTATACCTGTGACGTCCGTCAGGCACGGGTGACCGTAACATTATGTATTATTATACCAGTATTAATTTTTGCTTGTACGAACTTTGGCATTGTTTGTCAGGGGTACTCACGGTGTGCGTCCGTCCGCGACTTGAAAATGTCAGGTGAGAGAAGGTGGGCAGTACAAGGACTTGTGTTACCACCCCGTTCCACTACCACGAACCTATTTTTCGTTGGCCTGGCTGATGAGGTCGAACTCTCGTTGTTGCTTAAAGATCATTAGGTAGAAGGCCGACATTGACCTTCTTTCCGTCCAAGTGAGAGACCCCATGTTTTATGTTTCGGTTGATCATTTGGAGGTCGATACAATGCGAAAACCACTCGGAACGCGTTCGTAACCGATTTTGTTTCCTTTATATTATTATAATTATAATTATGGCAGAGAATGAAAGCCGAAAGCCGTTCCGCGTCTCAACCATTTAATTTTGACATTTCCAGTTTCGTTTTCCTTCGGATCGTCATTTTAGCGAAATGCCGAGATCGATTTTCATCTCTGACTGGGAAGTACCTCTCCGATCCGGCCGATCGAAATGCAATCGTAACGGATTGTTTCGACTCCTCCCTCGAAATCGACCTCTGAGCCTAAACCCAATAGTGCGAATATCTCCGATTTATTTACGTCTGTCTATTTTGGAAAACTGGTTGTTGAGAAAATAAAACAAGTAGTATTTTAAACAAAATAAGTGGGATGTGTCTAAAAATAGGAAGAAATCCCAATTGTAGAGATGTTACATAACCAGATTTATAAATTTTAGAATACTCATATTATACTACGGTGTATTACAATTAGACGTGTGGACCATGTAGTGTTTTCATTATAACAGGAGAATATGGAAGATTTTTGGATGTGTAGAAGTTCCTCTTAACAAATAATTATTGTTTTCCAAGAACGTTAGCCTACCTTGAACCTGACAGACTTAAAAATTTATTAGGAAACCTAGCAAGGAAGTATTTCATCGTGAGATTCACAACGTGTACTAAATTTCATATTTAGTAACTATAATTCATTTCTCCTAGTGTTGGAAAAATTCGCATCGAAGAAACCGTGTTGTTGTAACAGATAACTTTAGGAAATAACATGAACAGTACGAGTAGTTTGAGTAAAACATTCGTTTTTATATCAACTTCCGTATAAAATGACTGTAGTTGATTGTAGGCACAGTTAAATTCTGTCCAAATCTCCAAGATCCTTGAAGCGGGACCAATGAGATAGCTCGTTGTCATAATGTCTGACATTAGAGTTAGGAAATTCTTTGTTTTAAAAACGGAAAATAAAAGTGTAGGAGAAGGTCTGTCATTGAGTCGATGAAAAAAACACATTCATCTTAACGGGCTCGCAAGGCAAAAGAAATTGACGAAAAAGTCGAGGGCCGAGCTTTTGACAAGTCTCTAAAGAATACTAATTAATTTAAACTTTAGAATGTTTTCTTTAATGTTTTCATAAATTCTAATGACATTGTCGTGGTCGAAACTGAAGGTATTATTATTATTATTATTATTATTACATAACAGTTTGTATGAGTTAAACAGCGGAAGTGATTTTGCACAAGTACGAATGAAAGCAAATAATGAACGACACAAAGTGAGCATCCAGTCGAGGTGCACAAAGAAACCATTTTCTCTCGGTCTGTGACAGCTCCTATTCAATGATACAGTTTAATCAGATGAGAATGAATAGAGTTATGGTGATAATTGGATTACATAAATAGAGGAAGTACAACCTTTATGAGTAACTCGGTTCGGGTGTGAGGACTCCTGTTGATGAATGGGAAATCCACCCTGTAAAAAATCCTCGGGACACAAAAAGACCCAAGGTTTCCTCGGGCGACCTTCTCCTCTGCCAAGTGCCCCCGTTACAATCAGACAAGACCATTGACATTTCTGACGTTCAGCATCCCCCGCGAGGCAGCAAGAGGTTCCCAAAATCTGAATCCTCGGATTCAATTAAAATTTCACTCAACCTTTCTCGGCTCACGTTCCTCCAGGCTCTGCTTTCGCCTGCGTTGGCTACATAAGAAGACACGTGCTCTCAGGTCCTACAAGCACCGTCTCTTCTTATCCATTGATTATTCAACATCCATCATTTTTACGTGCCATTGATCTCAATCTGACAGTCCCATCATCAAAAACATTTAAATTCCTTACGATTTGAACGAATCCTTAGTTTAAATTTTTCAACCGGTCGGAAAGGTTCGACTTCGAGTTGTTGTTTTTTCGTGTAGGTGTGCTGTGACGAGTGTCACCTCTGGTTGAGTGACATGAACACAGAGGGAGAAGTAAAATAGAGCTTGCCAGAAACTTACAGTGTTCAATAAATAGCTTTCGTGTGTAGTTAAAATGTGCCAACTGAAATTTTGACTTTAAATCACGTTCTGTTAAGGTAAGATCGACTTGTTGATTTATACTCTCACCTTTGTTAGCTACCGAAAGTAAATTTTGGGTAGATTTATTAATGTTTTACACCATTGTATGGTAAATCGCTTAAATTTATAGATGTAGTAGGGAATTTTTTTTAAACTTGATGTTATTTATGTATATGTAAACATGTAGTCTTGCGGTTCCTTTTACATGAGAAATAGTAAATATGGTTTTTTGGAATTTTTCATGGATTTGACGTAGGTAAGACTACAAAGGTATGACAGTCGTGGAGTTGGTGACAATGAAAAATGAATCGACTCAAAGGTTCTTGACTCCAAAGATGAAGAACTCTCAGAGCTGCACCCATTAAATCCTGAGAATTGAGGTGTTGTTTTAAATGATGACACCTCAGAGGTGACATGAGAAGGTAGTCATGTTGGAGTGGTGCATTAAATGTACACCTGGTGAATGAGAGACACGTGAAAGTGAAGTTGCGAAGGTCGCAGGGTCTACACGTGAAAAACGCGTTTTTTTTCTTAACTCGCTAAGATTCATAACTTTATTCAAACCGAATTCAAATGGAGGGTAAAGAATTCACTGAAATGTTCTCATCATGACTTATGTTCTATTACCTGTTTGAACAATACTAAATACTACAATCGTGTTGATTTTTTTGATCTTCAAGAATTAAAATGTTCAAGGTTCTTACATATTTTTTTTCCCGGGCAATTTCAGCCTTGCAAAGAAAACATGTGGACTCGAGAAAACATCTCGGGTTTATTTAAATATTCTTTCGTTTAATCCTCGTCGATCTGCATTTCGTGTATTTGTACAAGCAGAAATGAAGGTGTCACGGTGGAATCATGAGAAGTATTCTAGAGAAGATGCTCAACGTGTCTAGCAGCATCGGTATGGACATGGCAGGAGGACAGTAAGGCTGTTCTCGCGTGGCTCTTTGTGCCATCACATGGGCCTCCTGGGAATGACAGAGAAAAAACAACTGAAAGAGAATTAGGCCACCATAGAAGCTGATGGCGAAGGCGAGGGCACCCGATGTCGTGGATATGGGAAGAAAAGAACTCGCGAACGATCCGACCAGGACGATCACTTCGAAGATCCTCAGAGTTTGGTTCCAGCCGACGAATTTCCCGACGGGCGCGGTCAAAGAAATTATAATCAAAGCAAGGACAACGAATAAGGTTAGGTGAATGGCGACTCTGATGGCGGTTGGACCGAAGAGGGCGGCCGGAGATGCAAGGCCTCCGAGAAAAGAGCAGTATGTGATCCAGGCCAGTTTCTGACGGCTGAAAAACCCGGTGGAGTCGAGCTGAGCGAAAAGTCTGCCGTATTGAACGATCGATTCCACGACGAAATCGATGATGATCATGAAGCTGCTGGAGAATAGGGCGAAGAGGCTCGTGCTGGAGAAAACGATACCCGCAACTATGGTGCAGACGTAGTAGGAAACGAAGAGGTAGACGTACGTGTGGTGGATGTTCATTTTGACGTCTGCGGACCAAACGCGCGAGTTTAGGTTGTCTACGGCGCTGGCTTCATTCGACAGCCTGAGCCCGTAGTAGCAGAGAGCGTAGAGTTCCATGATGGCGACAGCAACGACCGACAGAGCACCCAGCGTGAGAATGATATCTCCGGCTGGGCTGAGCAAGGGTGTGTCAACCATTGGCAACCAACTTGGGAATAGAAATCTTCTAAATTCATTTTAGAAGTCGACCCGTCCTTCGACAGGTTGCTCACCCGAAGAAAATCCAAACGGTTCTATTTCTATTTCACCGGAAAACGTCGAATTTTGTGCGGTTTCAGTTCAAAAAGTAGTTGTATTATTTTTTTTTTGTTCGGGGTATTTACCCAACAGTCGTGCCAAATTAAAAATCCGTTCACATGCCGTTGCTATTGGGTATCAGGGAGTGGGGTGAGAGAGCAATGCCTCCGAGATGCGAACTCAATCGACCGGATTGCAGAGTCCGACATTAATGACTCGATGTATGTGTCGAACCGTTTATTAACGTGTAATTAAGGTTCGGTACTGAAATTTGCGGATGTTCAATTGCGACAGTTCAAATTTGCTCTCTTGCCAAATGCCCGTTTAGTTTTTAATGCCCCCCCAAAAAAAACATTGAGCGGGCCCGTCGATTTCTCGTATCAATTAGGTGACAGGATTTTATGATTCGACCGTTCCAACGATAGAAATAATTAATTTAATGTTAAATCTTTTTATTACACTGTTAACAAATTTATTTAATGGTGACCGTTAAGATTATTTGCATAAAAAAAAACCGAACACCCAGGCGCGGTTTGCTCCGGTTTAGTTTTTGCCCTTAGCATTCTATTTCTGCAATTGTCATTTAATTGAAATTAAATTTAACTTGTCATCCTTGATATTTGTAGTTGGTATTTGATGGTCGCCGGTTTCTTTGGCCTGGTCTTTTCTGTTAAATTAACTACTTAACTTTTATCTGGATAACATCTTCGTGAGTAGAGGGTTAGTATTTTTAAAGTACTCAGGTACCATGTCGCTCGCATTCAAATTACGTCAAAAAAATGAAAAGGCAGATCTACTTAGTTTTTTACATTATCTCTACATAAAGTTGTTGACTTATTTTTGGAAATGTAGAGTTGTCAGAATTCACGGGAAAATCTCTCATCCTTATGTGGATTTGTCTACCTGTGGGAATGTGAATACTTAAAAAATAGTTTACCTCGCCCCTATGTACTGGGAAAGACTTACGACATTTGTAGTATATTTTCAAGGTAGAATTTTGCTGAAAATAAATATCTCAAGACATGCCGTTAGTTCAAAGGGTTGAGTAACAGTTTGTCTTACTTCAGTAAGTTGTCAGGGTAGAAAAAACTTCGCCTCTTGTAAAATATTATGTTACCGACATCAGAAGTCAAGAGGTCAAACTGACAGTTTCGATTTGGAGTAATGAAAGCCTTTCATCATGATCGATCAACAGTGAGTATCAATATCTTTTGGATGAGTACAGTGACTAATTGTTGGCGTTCTAAGACATAAGACGGAGTCATTCCACATGTTCCAAGGCTCTCTGCCCTGACCTGACAGAGAACGTCTGGTACCCGTCCACCCAGTTCGGTGACTTTATCAGGACTAATCTCAACGAGTATTGTTGAAGCAAGTGAACTTTTTCCCCATGGTACAGTAATCGCTCATTAAACTGTCTAATGACAGAGTTTCGGTCGGTTGATAAGTTGGATGTTGTACGCCTACCCCGGGGGGAGTGCAAAAAACCAAAAATTTTCGCAACTTTCCGTCCAGAAGCGGACACTTGAGGACATTCAGGTAGATACAGTTGGAAATTACAGTGGGTGAATCAAGCGAAATTTGATTTTTGGTACGTTTGATTGCATAAAAATAGTTGCTTTTTCCAGTACTGGACTAATTCGCAAAATTAAATGGATACATTACGGTACACCTGTTCTTCCATTCTTTTATGTAATGTTGTTGCAAGTGGTCGAAGCGAACGAAACGATTTATTCATTGATTTCAATCGAATTATACAACTAAATAAACAGTAACACTGTAGAATACTACAAGAGTTACATGCGGTAACAGTTTTGAAATGAAAATTAATCATTCATAACTTGTCGTTACTAACAAATAGTTGTGTTTTGGCAGGAACTAAAGCTCCGGGTATATTGCTCTGGTGAAGTACAAGAGCAAGAATATTAAACTGCGGAATTAGAATTTATAGAAACTAAGTGGTGGTGTGCAATTAATCATCCATTAGGGTTTTGCTCTCCTTAAAATTGTTTACACAATAAGAAAGAATAAATGCTTGAACTTTTGATTGGCAAATACCCTCTCTCTCTCTCTCTCTCTCTCTTTCTCTCCCTAATTTGAACATCGGGACAGACACAGGATGAATTTCATGACACTTGGGAAGATCTATGGCGGAGTTCTCACGATCTCGTTTGATTTAATTTTTCTTTTTTGGTCTGGATATTTATTATTGGAGGAGGATAGGAGGTCGTGTCGTCTGTGACCTTCCGTCGTACTCGATTACTCTTTTCTAACAATAATGTTTTAATTCATCAAATGAGGGCAAACAGAGAGAGAGACAAAGCAATCACGAGCAACACACTGCGTGGGTAAATAAAAAAAATGAAATACCTGGGAGAATGTGTAGAGGCCAAAGAATGAAACAAATTAGGGGTTTAGCAAAAGGATTCGTTTGAAACATCACGTTGAGGCTAACTCAAATTGAATGGAAGTGCAAAAACGTAAAATTCAGGTACCAGAGGGTGAGATGACGTCATAATTCGAGAAGAATGCGCGAAGTCAAGACCTGCACTCTGATTCGGATGGTCCGAATGGGAAGGCCGGCCAACCAGATCAGAAATTCATTCTTGAACGGGTAGTACTCGAGAAGCGTGGGTCACCGAATTAGAAAGTGTCTCTCGTCTGGGTTCATGCGCGTGTCCGTGACACGGTGGGAAAAAGTCGGGTCTGAAGTAGGCTAGGACTGGGAACAGAAAGCTCACGAAAAGAAAGGAAGATCGACGCATGAACAGCTTCTATCTGACGATCTGATCCCACGAGATACCACAAAATAGAATTGTATGCCATATGTATAATTTGTTTACGAGTTAAGTTAGTTAACAAGGTTATGATAAAAGTTCAACAGCAGTTTAAATAATAATTGTACACGTGTGGATGGGCGTACATCTTGTGTAATAATACATTGTACATCACGAAGAGTTCACTCCACTCGATCTCACAGTTATTGGTGTCATTTATTGACAAATCTATTAACTTTCTCTAGTCAGGCACAGACGAGACAATTGCAAATCCCTCCCCCCAAATAATTGAAAACAAACAAGGAAATAATAGTAAAGACAACAATTCCGTCTCCCAGGTCAGATTTTTGCCAAATCAGAACCAATCGTACCGATTTAGTTGATCTTCGATCCGAATTTAAAAACAAAAAAAGGAGTATGAAATGCTTAATTCATAATGTATATAATAAAAATAATATTAGCTTAAACTATTCCCACGATACGAGAACTCGAAGAACTATAAATTCACAATGTTTTCTATTTTCTTAGAAAACACCGAAAGAGTAATAAATGAAAACACCAGCAGTGTTGTCCTGATTTCAATACGAATTATAATATTAAGCAGTCGTTTCCATATGGTAATAAAACCAAGTAATAAAATTCAAACACACGAAAGTAAACAATGAAGAAAAGGGAAAAACAGGAGGTTTTGTCGAATTGAATAAACCGTGGCATACATTTAAACCATGATAGTTGAGAAAACTAGTCGTGAAGTCGTTTCCCTTTGCTTCAATTCAAAGCGGAGTAATAAAGTCAAGGAAGAAAACCAACGGTCGACCTCTTAAACTTAATAATAAAATTTAATAAGTGAATAAATTGTTTTGGTACCACGTAATTTTTGGAGGTTTTAAAAGGGACTAATTAAAACATTTCACCTGACATGTCGGCGTTGAGGAAATACAGCGGATGTGTAGCGTTTGATCACAGGAGACTTCCGTAAATTCAATTTGCGTTATTTATATTTATTAATTTCTCCATTAATTAATTGAAGTTTTGCATTTTTAATCGGAGGAGACATATCTTTCCGAACAGCTTTAAAGTTCTCCGTTCGATCAAATTAAATTGTGAGCAAAGTAATTTGAAAGCCAAGTTCAAAAGCTGCGTTCCCTTGAATTTCATGCTACCCATTTTATTGTTAATAAATTTTTAATTATAACGCAACTTATTAAAATAATGTATATTTTTATAATTTAATTTAGTTTTATAAAAGTGTCTACGTCAGTGGTCACAACTCGGTTCCTCGCACGTCCGTCCGTCAAGCAGAGGTTAATAAGAAATAAAAGTTAATAAAATAAAGTTACGTTACCCGCGGTGAACTGCGCAAAGTTTCAAAACTCCGCCGAAAGTTTCGAAACAATTTTCCACCGTAGGTTTCTTTTTTTCCGAACGGAAGGAAAAGCCCGAGGCCGCCGACATTTTTTGTCGCCGATTCGCCGGACTCGTTCCATTTTTTTCGTTTTTATTTTTTAATATTAATTTTCAGGATAAAAGCCTTTACTTTTGACGAGGCCACCGGTCGCCATTCCGTCCGTCAATAATTAGTCTAATAATTAGTCATTATTATTTAATACAATTACATTGAATGATTGTGTTTAGGAAATGGTCCGAGAAACATTTTCTCACGGTGAATTTTTTTTGGCTCTTTCGATTCAACCAAAAGCAAGAATAAATTGACTTCCGGATTCGTTAAGTCACTTATTAATTTGAGAATTATTAAGATTATTAGATTTCGTACCGACCCGTCCCGTATTGTTTATTTTGAACTCCTCGTCTTGACTCGACCCACTTGATTCTACTTAATTTACATTTTTACATTAAATTAATTTTTATAATTGTGTTTACCTACATGCTATCAAATATTCTGACATAACGCTTACAGATGTTGGAATTTGTACATAAGTAATGATGAGAATAATTGCAAATATGTACATTATAACATAATAAAGAAACATTCTACCAATATCTCGGGGCGTATTATGAAATTTGTCTGTAAACAAGAAATTCATAGGCATTGTCTGCTGAAGTCTAAATGGAACCTTACAAATTCTAAAATTCATATATATATACAAGACATAAATGTACGTGACAATATACAATTAAACTTAAGAGTTGGCTTCTTGCTTGTGTTTAACTCGATGCATTGGAACTTTTATTTTACTCAGATACGTCACCGGTCTTGAACTTTATTTTTTTTTATTGAAATTCCCAACGATCTGACAAAATTCAGAGCTTAGAATTTAAGTTCTTGAAAAACGTGTTGAACCACATTTCGGAGCGATAATCTTTTATTTTAAAATGTTCATGACATCCGTAACGAAATGGTCCAATAACCCGTTTAAGAGCTTTGAGTTGATATGCTTATTCTAACGGTATATTAATCCTTGCTAAAACAATCTGGAATTTTACACTGGCGCAAAATGATAACCGATATTAATAATCCATATGGCGAATACATAACTCGTCAGTTGGATTATGCAAAATTCGTTGGACATATGCCCGTTGTACCCGTTGTACCCATTAGTTTTCAATTTACGAAGTCGAAATTAATATATTATAAAATATGAATGGAGTCAATACAAGATTTAATAAACACAAAATTATATAATATAAGATTTGAAGTTTTACCGTGGATGTAAGCGCTTCTCGATGTCTCGGATGTTCGTCAGTTTAGGCTAAAATAATTGATTTATGAAAGTACGAAACTCAACAGTTTGAAACTGCTCACAGGAAATGTAAATTTCCACTTATTTAATTTACGAAACAACACCCATAAACCACGTGCAAAACAAAATAAAAAGTCGGTTTGGTTCGTAAACAAACAACCTGGATAGCTTCGTGTCGTTAAAATTAATAAACTCGACCTTAATGTCTAATATATCAAACGATTGGGTAATTATACTATAAAATTATAGCAAAATACCGGCACGAGAACCAATTTTTTAGTGAACGTTTTCGTTACCTGCAGACTTCTTTTAATTTGAATGAGTTGAAGCGTTGTAATTAGCTGTGATTCGACTAGAAACTAGTATTAGTGTCTATGACAGTGCAAGATACCATCTAACCCATGAAATAAAGTGAAATAAACTCCGTTAATTGTCACCCAATACATTTAAGATGTAAATGAGACAGGAAAATAAATACATAAGTTAGAAAATTGAAAAAAGTCCTAGAAAATAGGGATGCGTCAGATTGGCCTATTTAATATCTCGGAGAAAATAGACAAAGTGGTATTGTCTCCTTCTGTAGAAGCCGGTGAACTGTCAAGTTGTCTTTGAATTGCTGCCGACCAAGATTAAGGCTAACAGTAAGGTCACACCCAAGACCTTGGCTAAAATAGTTGTTCTCAACTGGCAAGCTTCTACTCTACCCGTTCGGTCCAGAGAGTACTTCCATTAAGACGTTTTACCAATAAATTTTGGAAACTAACACTATCCTTTCCGGTCGTGACATTTATAAAAATATATATAGAAATTTTAAAAAGTTCAATAACTCAGGTAGTATATTTTTTAATACAAATTGCTCTGGAATTGAACTAAAAATAGTGTTATTGTAAATAAATAATTATTGTAGGCATATGCGTAAGGCTTAATTGCGTGCAGTTTGAAGGTTGTACAAACTCTATTACTGTAATTGTAACAAATATATATACCTTAACGACGTAAAACTACAGGTAGTAAAACTTAAGTTCTTTGAAAATAAACTGGCTAAGTTCTAGAATGATCAGATGAGAATAAAAATCGAGGGAGTCAGATTTTTTTTCAACAGATTTTTAGTGATTTGTGGGCAATTGTTTAGACATTTTAAACTTCAAAACGAATGTAATTTATTACTTGAGGAGTTACTAAATACCCGTCAGGTGAGCTAACAAAACCTGGAATTTTTGCTGGACACAAAAGTTACGGGAGATCGTTCCAAAGTAGAATATTCGTTTCGGAAACACGAGTTTAAATAAATTATTGTCGTGACGTATCGCCACTCCATAAACCAATTACATTATTCATAAATTTCTACTTTACGTATTATATTTTTATACATAAAAAATATTCAATAAAGTATTCAAAAAAATAATCGAAAAAACGACAGCGCTCGGCATTGGATTTTTTTCCAATAATAGAAAAAAATCTAATAGATAAATACATGAGGTGAACGGAAAATTTTTTTTAAACGTCAAAAAAAAATAGAAATCACGTGGAGTAAAGGAGTAAAAACGCGTGAAAAAGGTCGAAAAAAAACAAGAAGTGAAGAAAAACTTAAAACAGTTAAGCAACCGAAAGATTTTCTATTCCTAGAAAAATCTATAATAGTTTAGAGAAAAGGCGAAAAAACGTGGATCGATCGATCGAATATCGGCAAAACGATCGATATTTTGAATTAAAATAAAAAATAAAATGTCCTACCTTGAGTCCGACTTGTAGTGAAAAAAAAGTCGATTCAACTTTACTATTTGTTTTTTTTTAAGTTAAACACAAACGTAGTTTTAAGTTAACTTGAGTGAAAACCTCGCAAAAAAAGAAAGCTAAAAACCCGCAACCATGACGATGGACCGCCAGAACCTGAATGCAAACGGCGACTGACTCGGTTCCCCCCGTACCTGAAATCGACTCATTATTTTCTCATCAAGTCTTAATCGCACGCCTTTTGCACGGCCGTTTATCTATTTATCTATCTATTTGCTACTCAAAGTAACGCAGACACACGTGGATTCACACCTGAGTACCTCAACATAAGTGGAACAAAACTCCCTCTCGGTGTCTCTTACGTCAAACCTCTGATTTTTCATACGAAACTAAACGGTTGTGCGGTTGAGAGAGGAGGCGTAGATGTAAATAGTTCTCTTTTTTATATCTTTTTTAACTTTAATAGTTTGTCTGTAGTCATTTTTAGTCAACTCTCTGGTTGGTTACCGATAGCTTTAAATATTACAAACGCTGCTGTGCCAACGCGTGTTTTTACTTTTACCATTTTCCAATGGCCCCATACGAAACCTAAGCAAGTGGTCGCAGTTATAGTTTTTTAGGTTTCTGTTCCCATCGTTAGACCGAACCTTCGACTCGAGCAAGTTGCACATTCTGTGAAGAACCTCTCTTCTGGTATTTTATTGTTTACTCCCAGATACCACTGTGTCTTCATATATTAGAAATGTTTTGTTGGATCAACAATACACAAACTACAGTGTTCTCGTTATGTTTTCCAAAACAACCCATTTTCTTGCAACTCGTCAACTAAAAGGTAAACTACTTTTACACAAAAAAACTATTTCAGCGGAAACCAATCAGATTGGACTCTTTTCAAAAATTCCAACTCACATTTCGACGCTTGCAAATGCGATCTAAAACATACGGCAAAGTCTAATAATGTTACATTAGGTGTTACTGACTGACTTCCACTCGTTCCGAGACTATTAGTAAAATTATAGTTTTCCTAATGAAGTTACATTTTAGTCGAGTCACCCTGAAACCGTACGCAGAAGTTACATCACTCGCGGAGGAACCGGTGCCTGCGTTTATTATTTAATAATGTTTTTATTATTGATGGTTCCTCGAACAAAAATGACTTCCCACTAACGTCACCGGTCTGAACTATTCCTTCCGCACCATTTTCCCGGGACGGAGACGACCTCGGTCCTGCTCACCCTAATAACTCGTTAGTAAGGTATTTTGCATGTTTGACGGGACTTCCGCATCGTCACTTCACCCTCAATTAGACCACACGGACGAAGAAGCGTTTCGTCAAGTTGTCCAAAATAGACGAGGGAACCATTACTATTTCTATTAGCATCGGTCTCCTAGGTGTTCGTTGTCCGCGTCTGCCACCGCATCAATCACTCTAATCGCCATCTTTCAAAAATTTTTCATTTTCTTCGATGATTCTACACAAAAATATAAAAACCCAACGTTCTCAGAGGAAAATTTGAGCTCGGATAGGCTCGTACCTGTGGGGTACGTTTCTGGCGAACATCTTTGATTTAACAGGAGGAATTGTTGAATCATCTCTCTGCCGGATTCAATTGATGGCACCTTTAATAGTTCGGGTTAGTTATTTGTGTGTCGAAAATGGTAAAACTAAAAAAAAAATTTATAAATTCCCGTGAACTGACGGAATCAAATAAATAATTATTTAAAAGTGATGTTTTGGTCGGTAAAATGTATCATCATGTTGTATTGTTTATTTGAACAGGGTAGTTTTACCATTACAACTGGCGAACTTACTTATATCGTATGTTATACTTTGAAACAGGCTTTTGATCTGTACATCACTACCGTTTGACAAAATCATCTAATTAAATACTCTTATTTTTGTATATTTTACTGTGATCGTAATATTATGTTTGTAGCCTATCACATCACCACATATATTTTAAGATACTTTGTGTCCCATTACTGCACATACATATTCTGTGTTATATTTAATAATTTATATTATTATATATTGGTTTGCATATTCCTATTACAAATGTGAGTTTAATGTTACGTTTTTAGTTAGAATAACATACATTACACGCTGTACTGCTAAATACGTTTTAAATATGTACTTCATTTTAAAATATCATAACAATAACGAATAAGTAAGCGGTATTGGCATTTCAATGTCCCAAGAAGACATGTTTGTTTTGAGAAATCTTACTGCACTTAACTCCTCCACAAAGTTCAGTAACTATATTAAAAAACATAATTGAATAATTATGATTGATTGATAATTGGTACGGTCTTACACGGTACGAAGTACAGGTACCCTTACACTGTACATTGGCTATATATACACGAGTATTCCTCAACGAGAGGATCAGAGTTCTATAGATATAAATGAAATTCAAAATTCTTTTCACGTAGGAGCTGGTCGGGTGAATTTTCACAGAGCAGGAAACCGAAAGTAGCCGAAAAAGCTGTCATTTTAAAATGAATATAATAAATAAGAATGAGAACTCGCATTTATCGGATGTTACGCTGCCGAACTATTCGTAGAGAAAATGTGCAAGTCAGACGATGAGGACCTCCTGTCCACGAGGAAGCTTAACGAAGTTGAATTTATTTGAAATTACAACCGAACTTTAATTCCTACAGGTGAAAATAATTTCAGGTGGACACAAATCAATCAATTAGAACCAGGAAAAAATTCGGTACCGATTTAACCGTTTAAACATGTCGTTGCGTAATAGTTATGTATGAATATTCAAAATAAATACCGTAAATGCGAGCCACCATTATTTATTCTAATTTATTCGCCGTGTTACTTTAAAGCCACAACATCCCATCGTAAATCACTCTACCTTTTTGTTTTCTTAACTTCAAACATCATCCCGCGAGTTGAATCCATCGGTCTCGGTTGAATTGTTCGCATCATTCATATTTACATATTACGCGAACGGTAGAGATTTATTAAATAATTAATTAAGTCACGACCTGGTAGATCAAACACTCGATTCGGGGAACTTATTAAACTACGTTATTGCTTATTATACGCGTTTGCTAATAAAAGAGATGCGAAAATCGTATGACACACCTGACGTTTTACTGCATACGTTTTTAATAATGGAATTTCTAAACTTATGTGCGGTGAGCATTAAGGGTGAAGTCAACAGGTAACGGAACATATACCCGTACATTACGGTATACGTTATCTACAGGTATAAAGGAACATAATAATATAACGCGTTATTATTATTATATTATCGTGACCTCTCCCGCAGCAATGTGGTAGCTTTTTTTACAGATGAAAAGTAAACGACAAATTTAAGATAACAAAAAAATAAATATGTACTTGCAGGAGAATTTTAAAAAGGTAATAATGTGAATAGGCTACAATATAATATTACAAAAAATAATAAGATACAAGTAGACAGACAAAAACTAACACAATGAAAAGCAGAAAAAAAGTGAAAAAAAGAGGGAAATAACAAAATTTGTTAATATCCACTGATGTGCATAGCTCTTACCATTATTATATAATGTAATAATATATAATATTATGTAATAATATAATAATATACAATAACAACGTCACTAGGAGTAATTTCTTGTGTCAAGCAGGAATTTTTCGACTGTCTCTACGAATTCAGGCAATTGTATGCGTACATAATTATATATGCATTATTCCATGTATAAATATTGATATACATAATAAATACATAATAATCAAAGTTTCAATTCGTGGTACGACTTTAATTCAAAAAACGTAGGGCACAGGGTGGTCTTTCAACACACACATGTACATTTAGAAAAACGCATGTTGGAAAGGCCGCGTTGTATTACCAGGAATTGTCGTACGGTTTACAACCATTTGTAGTTTTTACCCATTAGTTTGACGGGGCCACATTTAATGGAAGGGAATCGAATTTAAACCGAACAAAATTTGCAAATCATAATTGCATCACTTACACATCAACGCGATTATGAAGGAACAAATTATATTCTTAGAAGGAAACTCATCCTCACTTGGTCTGGGAGTTTCCACTCCAACAATCGTCACATGACGCTCATTGAGGGATCCCGCCATCTTGAAACCAGAGAATCCACCGATCGTTTCGCAGAAGTAAAATTACAGACGATTTTTGTTATTATTCATTTATTTATCTATTTATTATCTTGTTATTATTTATACATCTACTAATAACATTTAATATTCGTATTAACAAATTCTTGTATGAAGAAGAGAAATATTTCTAGTTTTTTAAACGGCACTCCCGCAATAGTGTAATAATGTGCGTTTTGGCAGTACTTATGTATTTTTATTTTATTTTTTACTTCAGGTTTTATTTTATTTATTCAACAATTAGGGAGAGTACATTAATTATTAAACATACATTTTATTGTGATGCACTCTGACCGATTTCTTGTTGAATACCCAACGTCTCAGAGTGAGAAACTTTTCTGCTGATTTACAATAAGAAATATATTATGATAATTTAAAAAAGCATTTATGCAATGTTGTGGGACGAAACAACAGTGAGATGTCTGTCATAAAAATTTTTTTTAATGAGTTCCTTGTTCCTGGCTGAAATGAGTCTGGTAAACGATTGTTTCGGTCAGGTAACTTCACTCGTAAGTTAAAATGACTTATAAACCGACTGATTTCCGTAACGATAGTATAAATCGACAAAGTACAAACATCTCTAATAGATTGAATAGTTAAAATCTATTTAATAATAATAATAATAGCAATTTAAATAGCGCAATAAATAAATGTAATAAAATAAATGAAAAATAGCATGTAGAAAATAGAAAGTATGCAGAGCGATGAACAAGAAATTCAGTTTGATGTAACTAAATTATGTATATTTATAAATTATTAGATATTAATTAGTATAAAAAGTATAAGAAAACCGTAAGAAAACTACATTTGAAAAATAGGAAAATCATGAGAGGAAAACATCATGTTTTTCGAAAAATTAAACATGAGACAAGCAAAATATTTCGAAACGGAACTGCACCTCGAACTTCGATATCCTGAAAATGAAACTATCGTCTAGTTTTTCCTAGACAAATACAAAAAGAGATTGTTGGTCTGGTGCGAGCGGTACAATGTCGTTCTCCACTTCCTTCTCCTAAGTGCAAATCTCACCTGAGAGAAGTAAAAAAAAAAAAAAAATAAGATTCATTCCGTGTGACGTAACTTAATGCCGACAGGCAGTAATCATCAATAGTAATAGTAACTAGAAATAGTTTCCAGGGTTGAGTAACATTATTTCTTTTAAAGTTCCAGCCGAAGAGAAGAGATCGAAATCGCTCGGATCATTTTTTTTATCTTCAGAAGTCGTTTGATCTCAAATTAATTTCACCCCCAACCGAAACTGTTATTTACATATAACATAATATTAATTAAACTTTAAAGTGAAACTTATTGTTTACGACCGTGTAATTTTACTTTTCAATTCGTAGATAACATCAGTTCACTATCGCTCAACTCGGTTTATTTCCCATGGAATTAAACTATTTTCTATTTATTTCGAGTCTTAACTTGTTGGTCACTTACTTTTACGTTAAAGAATTTAGTACAACCGTGTGGAAACAAGTTACGATTAAGATACACATATAGTACATTAAGCAATTTAGTGTGTTGTGAATTATCACATAAATTCATATTACGGTAAAGCAAACAGTAAATAGTTTTCTCAATAAACAACGTACAATACACCTTAACAAATATATTAATTATATATTTTTTAAATATATGTACTTGTGTCAATTCAAAGTTCTGGTCTCGTGTCAGAATGACTAGATTTAGGTCTGTATTTAAGTAAAACATAAGTAAGACAGAATTTTTACGGTTTATTTCGATCAACACAATTTATTTATTATTTGCACAGTACACTTCTTCATAATTTATGTAAATATATATTTAAATCTATATTTTATTTATATAACAAGCGGTGGGCATGTGGCTAAAATCACGGCATTGTTGCCACACGTACGTTGTAAACAAATGTATTTACACATACAGTATGTATACAATACAAACAGTCACCCCGTAACGTGCGTTTGCTGTATCGATTCGGTCAATCAATCAATCAATCAATCAGGTAATAACGGAAAGTTACGGTAAGTCTACGAAAATGTTTAAGGTTGAGTAAATCATTTTCTTTTTATTGATTGAATTATTAAAGGGGAAACGGGAAATGTGACCTTTGGCGATCACTCTGATTTAAAATGGCACTCAAACGATCGACCGGTAATCGTGCAGAAATAAATAAATAAAGTTAGGAAATAGTTAAAGCCTTGCTCTATCGGGATGTGTCCGCCGTTGCAAAAGCAAAGCAAAGATTTCGATCATTAATAAGTTTTCTGGGATTGCACGTAACTTGATCAAATCTTTGTCCGACTTGAACTTTCTTTCTAGTTTTGTGTATCTCGTTTGCAGATCGTCAGATCACATGCTGCGATCTTTTATTAATAATAATTACTCGTTGAAATCTATTAGTGTTTAGATTTGATCAAATTCAGTTCCGGCTGATCTTTCAGGTTCGACACGCCGCATTTGTTGCTTAATTTTTTCATCTTCGTGTTCAGTGATGTCTTAGAAGAGAATTCTTCGTTCTTTGTCTTCCATAACTTATTATTGGAAGGGATTATGTACTTAGTGTTTCATAAGGTTTTACTCGTCCTCTACACCTTTGACTTATTTTCTTTCATCTTATTGCCCTTTACGCCCAAAAACTGATACTTGGAAGTGTATTTTACAATTTGCATCGTCGTTCTTCTGTTGTAGCTTAAGGTGAGGCCTGAAATGTTGGGAAAATTAGAGATTTTAACTATTGAAATAGTTCATGGACCGTTACAAACCTACCTTACCGGAATTTGTTTGAAATTATATTGGTATTAAATTAAAATTTTTTGCTTTTATTCGAGTTTATTACCTAAATGATTATTTAAAACATTTACTAGTTAAAACACATAAATAATTAATTCGTAAACTTAAGTAGTAAAACTAATAATAACTTGACTCGAAACCGAACTAACACCAAAGTTTGACCTCAGCCCGATCCTGTTCGATTCCGTTTAGACAATTAGAACGACGTGAACGTTTGCCAAATTGCATAACCAGTTATTTGACAATTTTCATTAAATATTTTCTGCTCGGACTTTCTCTTTTATTAAAACCAACGAAACATCACCGATGATTCTTAATAATTCAACTTATTTGGCCAACGTTAGTGTTTTATTGTTTCTCGTTTCACTCTGACACGTCCGAGTTTACGACCGGTAGTACGGTCCTACTTAATTCGACTTTCCGTGTCTTCCTTTGTAGCACCCGTCAGTTTTTTCTTTCATCCAGCAAACTTGCATTTTCTTTCATGTTTTTCATGTGGCATAGAAGAAACGACACAACTTCAAAAGATTTATATAAACTCTACAGCAGAGAGTCTTCCGTGTTGTAAAGGTTGCAGTAAGTTGTGTTGCTCCACTGTAACGAAGAGCTGCTGCTCCCATTCCTCTCACATGAAAGCCACAGGAGCTAAAAAAACGACGGTGAATTCCGCCAGACACAACCACACAGTTGAACTATCATTGAGTTCCTGAGGTCGTTCGAACGGATGTTTCTGCGACACAAAACGACGGGAATAACCGCGACACTCGGTCGTTCCTCGAAATATTAAATATCAGACTCCGGTGCGCATTTATTCATTGAAAACTGAGATTTAAATGCGAGCACTCACCTAAAGTTTTATTTTTACATTAAAAACTCGTGAGTGTCGCTCGAGGGCAGGAATGGGTTTTCCCCACTAGTCAAATATGGAGAACAAGAGTTAGTTTAGTTAACTGGTCAAAGAAACAATAGAAACCGACATACGATACATACACAAACACTAACATCAGTATACTTATTAGAGCCATGGTTTTATTAATTTCCGACGTCACGCAGGTACTCGTACGTACTCCCCTGCGGATGTTTGCTCATTCGACACCTCCACTTCCTTTCACCTCGAGAGGTTGCCTTTCGCCCGCGTGAGTCTGCCACTTGCAAATCAGCACTTGTCCACCGGTGACGGATTTTTAAATTGGTAATCAATAATTTGATAATATTACAGAAGGTGTAATCGAATAGGCGCGTTACCTGTTTCATAGGTAGGCGAAGCTCACATTACATCGGGCTCATTCAGAGTTTTACTCACTTGATCTTAGATTGTTTGACGGATCCATTTGATTGTTTCTTCTGCCGGTTCCATTTGCATTGATTGAATGAACGACGCCGTTGTGGAGTGGTCGGGCACATCGAAAGCGAGAAGGGAAGGTCACCCAAAATCAGTAACTCCCTGAAAGGCAGACATTCGTAGAGTACCGTTACATCGTTTGTTTATTTTATTACAACCTCGTGACACTCGGTTGTTGGTGCTCTTTTGACAGGTGAAAAATATTTTTATTACATCGTAATAATTAAACGCTCAAAATGGTGGGGATTCCCCATTTTGAATGGAACTCCGAGGACTTCTGGTTAAGTACCTCGCAAGGCACAACGCGGTCACAAATTACACAAAAGCGTAAAGTAGGAAAAGGAAAGAAGTTCCAACACGTCTGCCTGCCCGTGTGAGTTCTCAGTTTCCTCCAGAAAAAGTTGAATTGTTGTTTAAATAACTTTGGCGTACATCCCGGTCCTCCGACGCAACTTATGTAACCCTCAATAACCAATGTACATAACCCGTACCATTTCTTCCATTTTTATTTCCTCCTTTCAGAGTTAGGGGAAGGACCGGGACTTGTTGTTTTTTTTTTCTCTCCGAGCACCTGACGTTTGCCGTTTTAATGCTTTTTTTGTCGTGACTTCCCACCGAGTAATAATATACGATTACAATCGAATTATTCTGCTAAACTATTTTTTTCAAAGGTATGCGTCCCGACCAAGGCCAAGGCTCGTCTACCTTTTTCTTGGGGACTTTGCAAAAAGAAACAAAGACTTTACTATCTCCCGCATACCCTGACCTAGAACTTGTGTCGTATCCTTTGTTAGGAACCCAGGGTTTCCTTAATTGTCGACATTCCCTTTCGAGTTCCCGGAACAATTAATTGTCGTAATTGTCGTAAAGCGCTTTAGTTCCACGTATTTTTCCATCGGACTTTGTTCCATTCCTTTACGGGGAAGGGGGTACTGAGGGTTTTCCTCCTCATTGATTTGTTCCTTTGGTAAATAAATTCACTCATCTCTTGTTTTGTGCACAAGTTCTTGGTCTTCCGCTTTTTCTTTTCCACCTTCTCGGATTTCAACGTAAGAATTGTTTTTGTCTTTCCCTGGCGGCATAAAAATCACGACGTCTTCAAATTTTACGACTGAAAAATTCGATTTGCTGATGTGAAACAGGTCGGGTAAACTCAAACTGACCAAATTTATATTCAACCGACATAAAATGAAATTTTTTGGGTGAAGAAAAAAATTGGCGAACTTCCCAACGTGGCAAAGAACTTTGGAATGCGCGGGTTGGTCTTGTCTTCTTTTCTGTTTCGAGTGGTTGTCTTGTCAATTGCACCTGAGGACGTCGAAGACCACGACGCAACCCAATGACCAGACAATAAGTCGATTGGGGGTAACATTCAAGATGGAGAAGAGACAAGTGGCAGGTTTAGTTCGGGGAAATTAAATAAAAATGCCTACCCGTTCTTTTATTAATTAATAAAACGACAGGGAGGCAGTCGAGAACCGCGGAAAGGAGAAGAAGGAGCGAACATCCCGAAAGGTGCGAGTACGCACGCGAACGATCAGAAATCGCGCGCGATTCGACCACCAAGAGAACTTTAGTCGAATCGAAAGTTGAGTGCCTGTCGGCAATGATCGAATTGCACCCACCACTCAACCTGACAGTATCACATCAGGTGCGAGACAGGCACATGCCTGAACACACACACAACGCCGGCTTCGATTTTCTTAAAGAAAACAAAAAAAAATTCGGACGTTGCGGGCTACCACGAAAAATGTTGTTGGTGATTTCGGGTCGGACATTCGAAAACCATAAAAAATTCAGGTACTGAGAAGTACCGCGCTCGCGTTGTGCCAGTGACAGAAGTGACAGGAAAGAAGACGAAAAAGTGCGACGTGCACAACTCCAAGGTACGGTGATTTAACAATTTTGGAATGAACCCGAAGGTAAACTTTCACATCGGTCAGGTTGTCAGGCTTCCGAGGGTTCTGCACACCGGTCTCCTTCCCTTACCACGTCCTGCTACCGGACTTTTGGCACCTTAAAAACCTGCCCTCTGGCCTCGTCGCACCTGAGTGCCTCTCCAAGAGAAGGAAGTACCTTTTGTTTTACTCTTCCTAATAAAATATTTAGGTTTGAGTTCGATTTTGTTGTTGGTCCCATTGATGGATGTCCCTGTTAAAGTAGGCTCCTGCACACACGTGAGAATTCGATGCCTTCGAGCCTTGTTTTTCTTCTTCTGCCACCAACACCACCACTACCTCTAACACTCCTCTCTCCATCGTCAATTCGATCTCAATGGCGAACTTTCATACATTCACTTGACACTTCATCATCTCATCTTCCTCCTCTCTCTCTCTCTCTCTCTCTCTCTCTCTTTTTTATTTTCTGATATTTCACTTGATCGTAAGACCAGCACAACGGCTTCTGACTGCGTTCGTGAACAAATGTAATTTAAAACAGGTTGTTTTGGTTCGACTTGACGAAGAAAAAAAAACTCGGTTGACGCGAGTTACGTAATTTCAGGTACGAATCAGGTTGTGAAAACCTTGGGAACTCTGATCTATTTTCAAAATACCAATGAAATTATTTTGAAATTCGTCAAAATCGCGTTCAGACTGTTGTTTTATGTGTGCGTGCGTGTGCGTTTCGCGAAACAAAATTCCACGAAATCGAACCCAAATCGAATCGATTCTCTTCGATTAGAAAGTTGTTCATCGAGTCGTAATCGTCGACTCTGCTACACCTGTACCTATTTCCCCCCGGTGATTTCATTTTTTATTTTTATTAAACGGGAGAGAGAATCAAGTTTGCCAACGAACCGATCGATCCACTGAATGATTCGAGTCGATCGATTGCCTGATTGGAATTAAATGTGGGTTACCTAATTATACGGAAGGTCTACGCTAAGGGTTGAGAGTTGAGAATCCCCCGAGGGGACGAGAAAAGGGTTTTTTCTTTAGGGCGCCGGTCGACCTGGTTGAGTCGCTTTCCCAGGTGTTCGGTTGAACCTTTCAAGTTTATGAGAAAACCCAAAGTCAAAGTATTAGATAGGAATGAATGATTGATTGATTGACGGACGCGGCGAGATGATTCTTAACGTATGGATTGGGATTGAGCGAAACCAAAACTGCAAAAATTGAAGTAGGCAATAGCAACGCATTGAGGTACGAAGGGAAGCTCATACTCGACGGCCACACTACAACTATTTATTAATTATTTAACGCGAGTTCTATGTAATTTTATAATATGGTTGTCGTGCACTGCGCAATATTATTAAAACATTATTGACAATTTACAATAAGTAAGAAAGTTATTCAAGCAATGCATGTAATAATATCATCGAGATTTGCGTACTTCACATAAATTTACATTAATTAATAGAATAGTCTACGTGTGTAATTCAGAGTTATTTAAGTTATTTATATTCTTAGAGTTAGTTGAGTTACCATTCGTTGTATAATTGTTAAGTTACACGTTGTCTGTGTCCTAGTCGTCTGACCTCCTACAACACTTGATGGTGATCATGAAATTGGCAGACATCTACCACTTGGACCTGAACCTGATAGGAAATTTTTACAAATTTTTGAATTATCTTCAATCCACCCCGGGGGTGTCATTTAGCTCTCATTAGAGCAAACTAACCAACTAGCAAACTATTAAAGCAAATAAACCTAATTGACGGGCTTCATCCCCCAACCAGTAGCCACCCTTTCTACTTTCCCCTGGGTGGTGCTCAACTACCCGAGACAATTCCTAACTTTGAATTTCACGTTGTTGTTGCTACCACCGGGGATTCTGATGGTTTGACGTCTCGGTAACAGTTGAGCCCACCTGAGGAACAACAATAAAAATAAATAAAAGCAAATATATAAAATTAAAAACGTAATTGTTAAATGGCGTCGTGACTCTCGGAATCGTCTCGTCGTTCATTAGTTTCTTTCGTTAGAAACGGCACCAATTTGAGTTTAAATTTCTTTCTGGCAGTAAAAGAAAAACTATTTTTGTTGGATTAAAATAGTGGAACAGATGAACTGTTCCACGATCAAGATATTTGAATGTGTGGAGAACTAATATAAAAATTGTTGTCTCACTTGCTGCCACTTGGAACTTCTATTCAGCCCACTTATATTAATTCGTACGTACAGATTGATACTGTATGCCGAGAATAATAACCAAGTTCCAGTGAAAAAGTACGTGACGTTGATCTTTGTAGTTTTTGCAATGGTAATAGTTTTAAAGAGTACTTCTGCTTTCTCCCTGTTCTACCCGTTGTTGCCTTCCCTGTCAAACGGGTACCTTCTTGTCGATATCATTAAAATGGTATTTGAGTCTTCTAATGATACAGTAGCTGTCCTCACTCGCGGACTGACGTTTCTGGTACCGGAATTTTTCATTCTCATTCAAATGATACAGCTCGTGGAAACATTCCAGACCAATTTCGCCGAAAAAAAATTCTCAGGCCCTGGTGGCTGACAGGTTCTCCAGGGCGTACCTGAAAAGGCAATTTGAAACCTCCAATCAGGTGGTTGTCTCCGAGGTTTCCAAACGAGTCCTCCCAACGTGTGTCTTCTTTGGCCTTCGTCTCCACCCCAAAGTGTCTGTTATTGTACCTGTAGGGGACAGCAGGAAGGTGGGGGGGGGGGGAGAGAGGTGGAGTGGAGTGAAAGAAGGTACGATAGGTGCGATGGTTTTAATTGATAGCCAGGGGGCAACCCGAGTGAAACTCCCAACTCTCCTGTGCCTGACCGATGAACCTATTTCGTTTTATCGATGATCGCTGAGAGCTACCGAGTTGATCGTTAAAAAGATCTTGGCAGGTACACCGTGCCTGGGTGAGGACCATCTGTACAAATGCCAACTCCTTTCATTTTTAATGGAATTTAAATTTCGTTCAGATGAAATTGCTGTTGGAAATCGCCGGAGTCATCTTCACCGTTCTCATTTTCACGGTATCGAGCCAGCAGGACTACGACTATGGCAAAGTTCTAGAACTTTCTTTGCTTTTCTACGAAGCTCAACGATCGGGGTACCTGCCGCTGGACAATCGGATACCCTGGAGACAGAATTCGGCACTCAACGACACCAGTCCGAACGGGGATGATCTCACGGGCGGATATTACGACGGTGAGCTGCTTTGGTAGAACGGAGTGTTGCGTACCTCGTTGACTCTGTTCCAAACAACAATAAAATGTAGTGTGGTTGTACCTGTCTTTCTACGTTTCTACATCTTAAAGTGAAGTCAATTATCATACAGTTTTATACTCAAAACTCATATATACATAAATTAATCGTACATAAAACCTTGCATACCTGCTTTTGTAGTTAAAAAAAGAGTTAAAACCTTCTAGTGTTGTAGTTGCACGTGAAGGACCGTCGCTCTTGGTAGTTATACTTCAAGTAACCACGTGCAATTAGTTTGATATTTATTCATGATTCCATATTTTTATTTCCAGCTGGTGATTTTGTAAAATTTGGATTTACAATGGCGAGTACAACGACCCTTCTGACGTGGGGTCTTCTCTCTTACAAGGATGCCTACGTAGCATCTGGTAATAAACCAAACTGGCAACCAGACCATTTCTCCCTGATTTCCACCCCGACCGGTCATTAATTATGTTCATGACGTGTTGACAGGACAGTACAAGAACTGCTTAAACGCCATACGATGGGCAAGCAACTACTTCATCAAATGTCACGTGAGTCCAAACGAATTTTACGGTCAAGTCGGAGACTTCGTTTTGGACCACGAATTTTGGGGAAGACCGGAAGAGCTCAACATGTCGCGGCCGGCGTACAAAATCGACAAGGATCATCCAGGTGAGTTATGGGGGCGAGGGTAGTCTCGCACGGGACAGTCTCACAGGCACTCACGGAGTTAATTTTCAGGTTCGGACCTGGCAGGAGAAACGGCGGCAGCTTTGGCCGCGGTTTCTTTGGCTTTCAAAAACGTCGACCCGGAGTTTTCCCTCCTCTGCCTGAAACACGCCAAGCAACTCTACAGTTTTGCCACCAACTACAGGGGATTCTACCACGAGGCGATCAAGGGAGCATCTCAGTACTACGAGTAAGAGACAACTATTTCTTCTAAATCGAACTATCACTCGGTCAACTACAAACAGTCCATCTTGTACCGTCCAACTCTGTACTCCGGACACTCCGGGGTGATGTTTTTATCAGTTTATCAGTCGGAATCAACGGGGGGGGGGGGTGTCTGGCCAGGGTGGAAGAATTAAGGAAGGCGGGGGAGAGGGAAGTAGAAGAAGTCAACAGACGAGACCGTACATTTTACGACTTGAAAGTTCCATCTTGAAATGAAGTCGTTTCAAATGTCACCATAGTCGTCGTCGCCATTATTTTTATTCATTAAACGCTCGTAAAAACGACTTGTATGTTTATTACTCGGTTTTATTTCGGTTTACACTTCAATTACGGTGTGGTCGGTGGTTGAAAATCAAATAAATTTACAACGGTTCGGTTAGTTGGGACTCGATATTGTAGTTTTCCCAGACGTTCGACTCGTGTTGGGTGTTGTAGCGTCTACCGTTTGACCGGGAGCACCTGACGTACATAAAGCATTGTTCTTGTTGTTGTTGTTTAGAACGAATTTGACGTCTAAGAAATAGTTTAAAATTAAAATGGTGTTGGACACAACACAAGACTTGCATTCAACACTAGGGAAATAAATTATTTGTTTTTTTTTTTTTTTTGAAAATTGAAGGTTAACAATATAGGAAAAGAATGTATGTACAAAGTGGTTTGTGACGTCATCACGAAATTTAGTCTTTCCACATGGGAGTGTTTCGTGTTGTTCAAGTGTACGGGAAACTTTTTAAATTTTATTTTCACTCTTGTTGGAGAAGTAAAAAAAAGAAATCTCAAGGGAGAGTACAGTTCGTTTCTTTTTAGATGGTGCGGTGACGTCACGCAGGAATGCTACAGCTCCGTGGTATTTCAATAATAAAAAATAAGTCGAGAACTGTGCGCTTGAACCCTTCTGAACTTTTCCAGGTCTACAGACTACGCTGACGAACTCACCTGGTCGGCCGCCTGGCTCTACAAGGCAAGTAACGACTTGACGTACCTGGACGATGCCGAGCACCACTACATGAAATTCCGGCTGAAGGAAAGGCCAAACGAATTTTTCTACAATAAGAAAGTCGCCGGAGTTCAGGTAGGACAGCCGGAGTTTCCACAAACCTTCCAATCCGCCTGCTGTCCTTTTCGATTCGACGAGAAAATTTTTTTTCTCGGTCTTGCTCTTCTTCTTCTTCCAGATTCTTCTGGCACAACTCACCGGTAAACCTGAGTACGTGGAAGCCGCTCAGGCTTTTTGCGACTTCATCGTCGACTACCAAAAGGTCACTCCGAAAGGTCTCATTTACATCGACAAGTTAGGTACTCTCTGCCATGCGAGCAACGTCGCATTCATTTGCTTGCAGGTACGTCCGAGAAAAGAATTTTTTAATTGTTGTCCGAGTGAGTTCTTCGTCATTTGTACCTGTCAGTGTTAAAAATTAATCGCGTCTTCGGTCAGGTGCCATGCTGTTGCTTCTCCTTCCGCCCCGCCCCCTTTCCGCCATTCCCCCGACCCCCGAAGTGTAAAACGACGGCTTTCATGACAGGTCCTGGCACTGTTTCATCCAGGTAACCTGTACGGACTGGTGTCCACTTGGCGAAATTCTAAAGCTTTGTCGCGCATTCTCTTTAATTGTTTGAATTACAGAAGAGCGACAAAGTGAAGAATTTTCATTTACCCGTTTTATGGTTGCTCACTTCGTAGCGACCTAATTGGTACTTTGGCACCGTTGATGGCACTCGCCACGACAGAGTTTGGCTTAATTCTTTTTTGAGTTTTAATTTTGTGGATGCGAGTTTTAGTTAAACTGAGTTAGAATGCAGAAAAATTATCTAGTCGTAGTAATGGTTAGGAGTAAGAGCAAGTTGTCCTATCAATTTTATCAGCTCCTGTCGGGTTTTCATTTCAGGCAGCAGACATCGGCTTAAAGTCTTCTACGAAGTACAGGAAATTCGCCAAAAGACAAATCAACTACATCCTAGGCGATTCCGGGAGGAGTTACTTGGTCGGATTCGGGAAAGACTACCCGAAGCAGCCCCATCACGCGGCCAGGTAAATTCACCTTATTCTCTACCGCACCTGAGGCACACCTGAGCCTGTCTGAACCTTCTCTTACTTCACAGCTCGTGCCCGGACAGACCGGCACCCTGCGGATGGGAAGCTTACTCCCGACGTGGACCCAACCCACAGATCCTGTACGGAGCTCTAGTGAGCGGTCCTGACGAAAACGACTACTACGAGGACAAAAGAGAGGAGTACGTCTACAACGAAGTCACCCTCGACTACAACGCGGGTTTTCAGTCTGCCGTCGCCGGTCTCAAACACCTGGAACTCGCCGAAGTCACGGGAACAAACGGAACAAAGTCAAAGAATTCTGTGATGTGCTAAGTGAATTTGAGTGTTGGTGCGGACACCAAGGAAGGTACCCCGCTGAAAAAGTGACGAGTCGTGGGCAGCAGACGACATAAATTGCATATTTTGATGTTTTCAACTATTTTGTATATATTTTTATGTTCGGTCAAGTCATCTTATGAGAAAGTAAATACCAGTCTTGATCAGTTTATTTATTTATTTTTCGAACTGATTAATTAATAGCAATTTTATTGTTTCGAGCAGGGGGAATATGAGTACCCATTTCTGAACAAACCTCTGCTAGTTTTAACTGAAAATAACATGAAAATTGTAAAATACATAATTTTAACATCTGCCAACTTTTGGATGGGTTGACCTACGTGCTGTTTTAAAAATTATTAATCAATAAAGTCAACTTCCATGGAAGGTGGCCACGGGTTCTCCAAATGTCGTAGGTAACCTAATAAAGTTGTGAAATGAAACTCATAGAAACTCCCTATATTGCACCGCAGAACGTTCTTTTAGCCTCTTGAGAACTTGTTTTGACGTTGGAACAACAAACCAACATTGAATGAATTAGTTTCGTCACTCATTTCGAAAACTATTCGACACCCCTAATTTAGGGGATGTGGGACGTCTCATACTGTCGGGTTGTTTTCTCTGAGAACCCGGCCTTTTGTTTCGAGTCGAACACACAAGAAGCTAATCATCGCGACACCCGACAAAAGGACACCCCAAAAAAAAGGTACGGGGCGCTTGGGAATTTCGCAAAAACGGAGACGGAGCCCAATTTGTACGGAGGGACGTTTTGTTTGTAGAACGATGCGAGGGATACCAACCAACAAAGGAACCAAAAAAAACCACCTTTGTGACACCGAGGAGGAACAGGTGATCAAAGGCGGCCTTTTCACCCACCTTTCTTTGTACCTTTCCCGTCAAACGAACCTTCCGGTGCGGGCGAAAGCCACCCCTAAAACCGCCGTTCTGGGGGTTCGTGGCGTTCCCCGGCGACCGATTCGACGCAAGGCCGGGGCGTTTCCGTTTGTTGACTTCTTTCCGTCGACTGTTAACCTCTCGCAGACACCACGACCATTCGTAGGAAATGAGTTATCTAAAAATTTCGGTTTAGACTATAAGATTAATGACATCACGACACACAAAATAAATGACTCGACTCTTAGTTTTTTGGAATTTGCGTGGTGCGTGCACCGAGTCGAAAATTTGGAATTTCTATTTTTTCTATTGCTGGCCAGACAAAGACCAGCTAGACGCCAGCCAAATCTCCAGAGCTTTTTAGTGACCACGTGCCAAGCAGGGAAGTGGACTTCCCTCGGCCCAAAGGCAACTCCTCAGGCTCCAGGCACACCGGGGTACGAGCTGGTGTGAAGAGACGGTGGGCCTACCTCCACCCAGGTGTCGCCGTCGGAACATCCTGGAGAAACGAGTTCTCGTACGACTGGATTTTTTTTTTTTTACTTGTTGAATGAAATGTTTTTTTATTATTATTTTTAAAAGGTGATTTCTCACCTGAAAAGTAAGTTAACCGAATAAAATAAAAGATTTTATTTCTTTTTTGTTTCGCCGTGGAGGATTTCCCTTACTTTTGGGAAGATCCCGGGAAGAAGCACCGGAGATGTACGACCTGGACAATGAGCACGTGAAAATATAAGGGTGCTTGCCAAGGGGGAAGAAGTCGAGGGTTAGGGTGAGGGAATAATTAGGTTTGGGAGAAGTACCTGAAGTCAAATCATTAGCTCAACGATCTCTGGATTAATTCAGACATGCAGGAAGGTCTGGTGATCTCCCTCTCCCTCTCTCTCTCTCTCTCCGGTTGTTCTTCAGAAACAGTCGGCAATCAAAAAGACCAAAATTCACAATTTTGGGGTAGCACCGGTCCGGCGCGGAGTCACCCCATTCTCATTCATTCTCGGCTGCTCTCCTCGTTCCAATTCAAATGATCACGTGGTCATGACTGGAAGGGAGGACGGTAACAGGTTGCCAACCAAAAAAAAAACCCAGGGATCTGCCCCTGGGACAATAAGACACGATCTCACCCAAAATACGGAGAGATCTCTAACAGATCACTCGGCTAACGAGGTAGGAATAATGTGAAAGCCTGGAGGAGGTTTTCAGGCCCGTGGACCGAAAACACGCAGTAGCTGGAAATTAAAGTTTTACTACCGGACATTTCGTACCCGTAATTTATGTATACGTACTATGTATATGTACATAAGTACCGTGGTCGTTCTTCTGATCCAGTCTTTTCTTCAAGAGTTCAAGAAGTTGCTCGTCTTAACCGACAGGGAAAGAGTTGCAATAACAAAATATGATAAATGGCCCGTAACTTTATTTATGTACCCTTATTGATCTCTTCATTTGTTAATAGTTTTTTGTATAAGGCACTTTTTTTATTTTTTTATTATTTTTTTCTTTCTTTGTTGGGCTGCTGTACAGAGAGCATCACATGCCGACCTGTCGACGGCAGGTTTCTTTGTTTCCCGCGTGAGTCAGTGAGAGTCAACACCTCGCTGGGAAAGTATAAAATATACATAATGTCCATACATAACATCGATAAATATCACGTCATTAGGAAGTATCATCCGTTGCAGTTTGCGGTCTCGCACACCTCGACGATTACACTCGTCTCTCCTTATTTTGTCCACTTAGAAGGTGAAATTAGGCGTGAAGAGTGTTGGTGTGCAGGTCGTACCTTTGAAGTACCAACAGTTCCAGGAAGGCGTCCTTCCGCATGATTACCCCTTGTGGTGACTCGAGAGCACCCAGCCGGGTCATCGTGTCACATTTTCCAAAGCTCTGGAACGTAACGCGTGAGGAACCGCGGTGATGCCTCCTCTTGAGGAACGGAACGGAGTGGGCAGTTGTAGTTGTAGTGCTGGTCCATCGCTTTTTTTAGGTGCGTGCGTACGTGCGTGCGTGCGTGTGTGTGCGTACAATTGCGACCATCCGTAATTGCATGGCCCCGAGCCTCCACAGACCCACTAGAGTTGCATTCCTAGAATAGTAGAAAAAAAGGTTTTACACTTCCAATAACATTCCGTAATTTTAAACCCAAATTTTTGTCTTTTTCCTATGCTGAACTTCTTCTAAATTCCTCCTCTTCTTCTGCTTCTTCTCCTTACTTCCTTCCTTCGGTCCTGCCTCATTTTCCTTCCACCTTCTGCTTCACTGCAGTGAGCCCCGTTCGACAACTTTCATCACGGCGCCCTTCCAAAATACATAACATTCAATAATTAAGTAATTATGTATAATGTAGAGAAAATAAAACCGCGGCGAGAAAGTGCAGTTCCATGGGAACGAATGGGGCAGAATCGCCAACCAAAGCAAAGGAACTTTACTTCTATTGATTTGATCGATCCGAATCGATCCGAATCGATCTGAATCGATCTGACGATCTTAATCTTCTTGTTTGTGACATGCCGAGAAGGACAAAGGAAGGAAGTTGCCCCTCCTGAAAAACGTAACCTGAGCAACTTGTGTAAATTTATTAAATAAGTATTTTCCGATAACTAGATACTACTCTACATTATGTATGTTAGTTATGTACTTATTAATTACGTCACCGCGCAGAAAAGTTCCTCGAGGGTGGTCACAACATTACGTAAAATACTGAACCGAAGTGTGTTGTGTCTTACGGTTAGTCCCCAATTATCGTATATTATATTTATAATATATTATTAATTTATTTATTTTTAATAATTATTGTAATAACACATTGAGTGTAATTCTATTGCGTCAGTGTCATTTATATTATGTATAAAAATATTAAAACGTTCCGGCTGGGTGTAGGTGTAGGCTTGCGTCTCTAGGAGTCGGGTGTTTCTCGGGAGAGCAAAAAGTTCTGAAGTTCAGCCCTCGTCTTTTGCACGCAAACGTCAATTTACACCAAGGCCGCAAGGTACCTGTAGGTGTCGAGGATCGTCAAAGGGGAAAGGTTTGATCGTTTTTTCTCAGGGAGCAGAGGACCGAGACCGAGGACGACAAAAAGTCAAAATGTGACTTCTTCGGGGGTCCACTCGTCAAATCGCCCAACTCCGCCGGTTTTTTTTGTTGCGCTTTTCTCCCGGTCGACGTCTTCTCCGACATCTCCCCGCTGGTTTTATTCGCTTCCAGCAGAAGGAAAACGTCTCTTCCGCGAGAAAACAATTCGTTTTTAAGTCTTTCAAGTCATTAAAAGGACGACTCGGAATGAAATCGAACGTTTAAATAAAAATTTAAATTATTCAATGGCGTCGGACAATGGCGGAATTTACAACGGCGATAAAAAGCTGCGTACGGATTTTTTTTGACCCAAGGAAATGAGAAACTCATTTTAAATGGTACCCCCTCCCCGGGATTGCTGGAGGTCACCCCCCGCACCTTCTTCTATTTCTATTTCTATTTCTAGGTTCACTTCTCTCAGGTTTCTCTGTCTCGCCCATCCGACCGTTTCTGCTTCTTCCGGTAGCCCTCGACCAGTTGGTTTAATTGACACGTCGGTAAACAGTCGAAATTCTACGAACGTCAGGTGCTGTGGTTTTCTTGGAATGTTCTAGAAGTAATCATTTAAAGTTTCGATTTGATTGGAATCCCAGGAAAACCTAATTTCGGGAGCCTGGGCCTAGGACATTTCTCAGGACCGAACCGAACCTTCTTCCTGGTTTGTCTAGCAGAAGATTCGGCTCTGACTGAAGTGACATTTTCGTCCGATGGCGTCTCTCTCTCTCTTTCAACTTAATAAGGTACAGGTACAGGTACGAGTACTCACTCGCCGGTTGGTCCATTCAAAAACTCCGACTAATAAAACCTGAGAGGTAAAAGTTTCGAAAGGTTCAGGTTGTGTCCGACCGAACCTTGGCAAATTTAAAAATTGAATTTTTCCAATTACGAATTTCAATTATTGATTGATTGATTGATTGACTGATTGTTTACGAATTCGCGAGACGTTCCGTCAAAGGGCAACGGTGCCGTGAACCCGTACGAAATCGATTCTTTAAAAGAAAACGAAAGATTTAAACGGTTAGTCAGGTACGGGTTTCCGTCAAACAATGGAAGGAACAAAGAAAGTTGCCTCCGTGGACCGTCCCAAATGGAAATTAATCACCTGTGAATTCGCATCCGGGGGAAAAGGTGAAAGGTTCCTCCAGAACGGTTCCCACCTCAGGTACGCGTCCGTCCGAGGGAAAATGCAATTCCAGGAGGATCGTTTAATTTGGCTCAGGTTCGTCCTTTCGCCCACCCACATTGACAAAATTACACTTCCGTCCGGTCTCAGCGAAAACCTGAAAACAAAAAAAAACTATATAGGAAATTCACCGCGTTCGAGAGAGAGAGAGAGAGAGGACCCCCTCAAAAAACCAAAATCAGAATCCGACGCGTGTCTCATTCGTTGTGAAAATTCAGGTTTCGTACCTGAAAGAGCGGCAGGCTCCAGCGGTTTCTCCTCTCTCCGCGGCCAGGTTCGGTCGTCCCTCGTCCTCAAGCGAGCGCCGAGCCGAGCCTGAGACGAACGCAAGGAGAGCTCGCACCTTGTGAATAAGTCGAAATTATCCAGCCCGGTTCTTCAGGTTCACAGATGCGAGCCTGACCACAATCTACATTCCAATATGGCGACGGGAAAGGAATGCAGTCTGTTTTTTGGTACAGTGGGCTAACGCGAACGAAAGTCATGCCTTCCTGTGTTTGTTGTTATTTTTTTTTCTAGGCGTTTGTCTATCGAATTTGTCTAGTTCGGTCGGATTCTACGTACGGGGGAAAAAAAAATTCGATTTCTCTGAGTGCGCGAGACAAATAGAAAATCGCACGAGCTGGTGTCGAGTGAGTGGGGAAAAAAAATACCATTTTGTCATCGAGTTAAATTCGTGTGCGTTTTTTTTTCATTTCTCACCGTCCGAGAAGTGCGTTCGTACCTGAAAATATTCGGTTTATTATTGCGGGGAACCGAGACACGTGAACAACCCCCCGGGAGGATGAACGCGGACGATTTTTGTTGTTGTTTTTGTTGTTGTTGTTGACATCCGAGAAGGAGGCAACTTTGTTTCCGGATGCGAAAACGCAAGGTTACTTTTTTCTCACAGAAAGGATACAGAAATAAATAGGTACAGAGGTGGAAGTGAAACTGTTCGGGGATGACACGGGGGACGAACGCGACGTGAAAATTGAAAATTTCAAAAGTTCAAAAGGTGAACCTTTGACGCGGTGAAATGACCAAATATTTTGTGGATTTTACAAGATGTCACAAAGGGACCTGTCCGAGGTGAGTTGGAAAACATCTCCTGTACCTTTGCCTTTCTCGTGTACGAACCCTTTCGGGTGCAACCCTCACCTGGACGTCGACGGCTGGCGCCCGACACTTCCCAACGTTCTGTGCCCACGAGAATTCCAGCGCTCGGGAGACACCAAAGGCCTTGCTCTTCGCCTCTTTACAGGAAGTTCATTTTTTAAATTTGACAGTTGAGGGTCATCGTACCCTGCCTGAATTTCTCTCATCGAGAATTTTTATCCATTGATTTTTCTTATTTTGACAAAACCGCCGGAAACAGTGCGACACGACGGGAGATGAACGACAGTTCCGTTTTTGTGCCGGGGACTTGGTCTGTCGACTCATTTCCCCAGGTTTAGGTGCGGTACGACGTCCACGCGACCAACCTGAATTTCTTGAGAGAGAAAAATTGTAGTAAATTGTAGTAGCAGAGAAAGGCTGTTGTGTTGGCGACGTGAATAAAAACATCGAGAACGGTGTGAGGACAATGCTATCCCCTCGGAGACTGCCACTTTCAACCGAATCGATTTCTGTTGAAGTTTCTGATCAGGTTTTTTACTGGTGAAAGGAACTCGTACCTGAATTTAAAAAAATAAAGAGCAAATAAATTACGACACTATTAAATACAATAAAAAAATAAGAGAGGAAAGCGTTACGCACAAAACTTTGATATCGACGTGACACATTGCTCCAAGTGTGTTGCTTGCTCCTGGTACCTGACCACTTCTATTTGTGCAATTAAGCAGAAAATATATATAGTATATAATAGTATACGGCGTAATATACAAAAATATACGCTTTCCGGTCTCGGAAATTATTTTTAATGGGACGCATTAACGGGGACGAGTCTTTTGGTGTGGCAAGAACTTGACTCATCAACATCGAGAAGAATGTTCTGTGTAAGAACTGAAATATTTTCTTCATCATCCACTACCACAACAGAAGACCATCCCTCCTTCTGCGGCTAAAGAAACTACCCCTAAGGTCTCAAGGTCTCAGTACAATCCTCCAGTGAGTCTCCGAGACACGTGCCGAAACCCAATTCGCCGTCTGTCAAAAACAATCATTCTTACGCCCCAACCGTAGACTGTTTATGTACATAATGTACATAAAATTGTTAGTCGTAGGATTTCCTCTTGTCGAAGAACTTCAATTCCAAAATTTGTAGCCGGGTGTTTGTCATACCTAAATCTTATTTTACAAAATTTTGGTCAAATCTCTTCCTCCTTCCACCATATTTTGTCCAGCAAAATGAGGATTTCTCAGGCACGTCGTTCAGGTACGACAGGTACCGACTGTGTGCCATGAATTTATAATATTAACTCGTAGATATTGTAGTTAGTTTTTATACGAGATTTTGATTGAGTGGAATTTACATAAAGAGCGAATTTATATTCTCCAAAGTTAGCTCGTTTATATACATAATTTTAACGAAAGTATTTGCGGAACTGGTTTTGCCCCGTGAAATCGAATTATGTTTCTATGTACATAAATTTTCAAGGCTTAATAACGTATGTGTATACAGGTAACTGTAAAAAACATACACACGGAATGAGTAGGAATTCATCAGAGTTCCAACCGTAAAATGGTCTCTCCTCGCCTCTCTTTTTTGGGGTTGAACGCACGTTGAACTTCCAACCTGAGGTCAAAGAGTCTCTGAAGCGAACAGTCAGGTACCTCAGACCAGGTACACACACACACAGAGTCAAAAAATGGGTTTTAAGTGACTCCGTTTTTAGCGTAGGCCTTATTTGGCAGAATAATAACGAGTGTGAGTGTGTGTTCGGATGGAAACGAAAAAGAAAAAACAACTCAAACAAAAACATTCTTCAAATTCTTGGAGAAAATAGAAAATAGCAAGTTCACTCGTAGACAAATTGTGGATTTGTAGTGAGTCGGCTTCCATGTTTTCTGCGTTGTTTTCTTTTTTGTGGTCACTTGAGAGATCACACCGGTAAAACTTCTGGAGGGAAAACTACCGAACTACTCGGAAACATAAAAACTGTCAAATGTATGCACTGCACATAAACTGTATGTAGTAATGCAACTACTAATCAATTAATGGATTGTCTACTACTTGTCTTATGTATCCTATGTATCGTCAGGACAAGTTAAATACGCAGGTCACAAGAACTGTCCTACAGGTCGATGTGACCGCCCGGTCCGGTCCTCCGGCTCTTAGGTGCAAACCCTTGCCACCTGTTCCCTGTCAGAGGGCAAAACTGTCATCCTCCTTGTCCAAACCACCCTCCTCCTATTCTGTTCCATCCGAAGAAATCCCTTGACACGACCACTTAAACTCAACACGCTCAACTTCCTGCCTTGTGTGTTCGCTCCAAATGGAGTCCGTACGATTAATTGAACGCAATTGCACGGAGTGAGTTATTGCTGGCATTTCAACTTGACAATGAACAATGGGGGAAAAATAATTAATTAATAACCGAGAAGCTGAAATTTGAATAACATAAAAATTAATGCGAAACATAAATTGGGTTAAGTCCCGAAGTCCGCTCGCCGTAAAACTCAATTATCCACTTCCATTGTTTTTTCCCTATATTGTAAGTTCGCTTCCATTAGAGGTAGTTTATTTTTTTCGTTCCGGGCGAGAACCAGGTACCAGGTCGCAGGGTGAGTCGTACCTGAGACGGCTCGGACCACTCGGTTCACGTCCGCAGCATTCGTGATCGCTTTAAAATGATGAAATGACCCGAAAATAGTTTTACATAATAAATTAGCATCAATGAAATTGTTAATACGCGTCGTTACCTGACCGTCACAAAACGGGCACGACTCTCGGATGTTATTGACGATATTGAGAGTCGTTACCGGTCCATACAAACGATATTAACGACTCGTTTACAAATTTAATAATACCTGCGAGCACGTAAACATAAGTTACATAAAAACAATTTGGTGGGATTTGCTTTTGAGCTACCTGAAATTCCTCGGGGGTTCGCACTGGTCGCCGACTCCGACGTCCACCAGGAACGCATTTATGTACATAGAGTGAAGAAGACGATCACACGCACCCAGGAGAGATATTAGAAAATATTTTCAGGTGACCCTCAGAGATACCTGAGTCACCTGCCTTTTTGCACGGGCCGTCACAGATGAGTTGGCAGGTTCACCTGATGGAGGAGTCCTTGGAGCGTTGACTCTCGTCCGAGACGACCTTTTTTTCTTCGAAATTCTTTGTTTGCGAACGGTCCATTGTTTGTCTTGCGGATGATTTTCATGAATTATATTTTATTTTTAACGATAGGATGACCGGTGGATGGACGAAGTTCGAGGGAAAAGTATGAGACGGTCAGGGCCCACGTGTGCGTGTGGGGAAGTACAGAACAAATACGACCATGGGGTAGCCATTCGGGTACACCCGGCAATAGACCGAGGTACCCGACAGAGAGTCGAACTGTTTGTACTCGTACGAAAGGAAAATGGCCGTGACAAATTTAAATTATGGTAAAAATCGATTGTCTGCGTGCGAGAGACACCCGAGTTATCGAGTTGCATTGATTTTATGCAAATTATGAATAAACGACAAGTTATGTAGGTTTCTGAGGTTTCGATCCGATTCAGACCTATATAATTCTTTCCTCGTGACGACCGCGGTACTCGACTTGCAACTCGAACTGGTTTACCATCTGGACATCGGGCGGATCGGGGCAATCCGTGCATCTACAGAGAGAGAAGTTGACCGTTGTTTTTCATAATTTCGTGCACGATGCAAAGGAACACCACTCGGAAGATTCGTTTAAGGTTAATAACCGTGGTATATCGTGCGATAGAGCCGTGCTCTGCATTCATTGCACTTTGGTACGTCCGAGAAAGTTCTGCTTTCGTCCGACAGCCACCAATTGGTTTTTTTTTTCCTACCTATGGACCTCGACTGGAGGTTGGCAACCGATCTCGTCGGGTTGTACGCAACCATGTTTGTTTCTATACAAGGTTTTACAATTGGTGCTCTTGGAAGAGCAGTCGTTTCCACGAGTGCACGTCAGTGGGACGTTGAGAACTTACTATTGTTAGGTAGTTTGACTATTACTCATGTAATTGAATGTGAAACTGACAACGGCCTTGTGTCGATTTCGGTTCTCGTACTGCGCGTACTTGTGCCAATTTGTAATGGAAATGCAAAGTCGTGTGAGGGTCTCTAGGGCTGTAAAAGGTCAAAGGGCGAAAAGCCTAAAACGATAGAAGGTGCAAGGGAGGATTCCAACTGGGACTCTTACCGGACTCGTACACGCAACGCGTACAAGAAAACGATTAAAGGAAGTTGTTTTCTTGCCATCTATACATAAAAATATAAAACATGACTTAACTGTTCGCACTTCCAATTTTTTATGTTTAATTTTGGTTCGTTGCATTGGCAATTGTGAGGCAATCACTCCACGCGGTCACGGGATGCCGCGGGAAAAGCATTTTAATCCGGTCGAGCATCGAAGACCTAAAAGCATTCCAAAAAAAGTCTAGAAGTAATTGAAGAGGACGGCAGAAGTTGAAATAATTCAAGTTACGCGAGCGTAAATGGTGTACCAGGTAGTAAGTCATGCGTAGAAATCCCAAGAGGACTACCTTGGAGGGAATTCGCTCGGCAAACCGGGGCAATCGGCTTTGTCTTTTCACCTGAGAAATTGGGACGAAACGCGCGCGTACCGTCACACACCCGGCCCATTAATCTTGTTCTGCTGCCTTACGCGTGCGTTTTTCTTCCTTAAAAATCGGCCGGTCCCGTTCCCGAGTAACTGGGGAAACGAGGAAACGTTCTCTCAATATACCTGTAATTTATGTTATGTCACAGAGCAACCGGTCGTACCTGTGAGACGTTTCGACTCGGGGAAACCGAAGTTTTGGGCGAGAACGGAGGCAAGTGTGATTAGACACAAAAGCAGTAGACTGCTAAGACTGCTCCGTACGTTTCCGAACGGTTGCAACTGTAGCACCTGTGTCACACACCGGCGATGACAACAAAATGAAAGGTTGGCGACAAGATGGACGCCGGACTTGGCACGTTGGCGAAGAGCAAACGTCCAGCGTCTTATTGAAATGTCAGCACGCGGGCACCGGACGTGACATCTCTCGTGGAAAGGCACGCAACGTTCCTTTGGTGAAATGAATTCTACGAAACGTAAAAAGAAAAAGATAGCAGGAAGGTAAAACAACAAAAAAAAAGTTGGAAGTTTCGCTTGAGGGCCTTCTCTCGAGGCACCGGGCACCTGCCTGCCCCCGAAAACTCGACAAAATAACAGCGGAGAAACCGGAGGACCCGTCCCCGGTGCCTCCATCTTATGCCGTACCTGTCTAATGATTGATCATTACAAGCCTTGAAAAGTTTAAGAAAACATCTTTTTATCCGTCGCACGACTCGGTCCAGCACTCCATTTTAGGTTCGTGCAGGTTCCCGAGGGGAAAAATGCATTTTTTCGACTAGTTTAATTACATTTTTATGACACCGTCTATGGACATCATGGAATTTATCAAGGACAGTCTAACATTAAATTACCCGCAATAAATTGTGTGGTTTGTTAATGTGGAAAAACAAATAAGAGAGGAGATTTGCACACATGGAGGAATGTAGGAGGCACTGAGACCTGAGGTCCCGGGGACGGTGCCTGGGAAAAGGAAGCACGAGCACGGGCAGAGCACACCTGCCGACAACCTGTCACTGCTACCCCATTTTCTTCAGCGGCGACCTGGAAGTCACAGTGTCATTCCTAAGGTTCGACTTCACCCCTTGGAGCTTGTGCCGTCACCTTCGCGCGTACTCCCCGTGCTTTCCGCCTGCTTAACATCGACTCGTTCGGATAATTTGTTAATTTACTAATTAAACAGAAAAAAAACATTCTCAAACTCGACCTTCTGAAGGCGTTTCGTGTCTGCATGTGGTAGAAACGCATTTCCGCCGGCGTTAACTTAAATATAAACGCGCCAGCCTTTATGACTGACTTGTTTTGACTTTTCCTTTATAAATAGTATAAATGTATAAATAGGTATGGAAGTAGTTTACCTGGATTATACAGTAGTTTACCTGGATAGAAGTAGAGTCTGGCAGATCCAGGTGGACAGGCTTGGGCTGCGGTAGCAACCCCCTTCTCCAAACCCCAATCGATTCGTGCGTGTGTGTTGATTTGATTTTTTTTTTAACTTCGGCCGTACCTTTTTTTGTAAGGTACCCGGTAACCGGATCCCATCTTGTGGAATCATTTGTGAAATTACAATCAAATAGATCTCCGGTGGTGAACGTGATTACATTTTTCTATGTAAGAGGTTTCTCAGACGGTCGACAAGATACCCATCTGGGAACGAGTGAGAGAGAGAGAGAGAGCAGCGGCCATCCACACGGCCTCCTCGTACCCGCGCATGTCTCGTAATAAACGAAATACCTGAGAAAACGAAAAAACCTAATTAGATAAAAGTAATTTTTTTATTGACGAGGAAAGGTTGTTCGGAGGGCAGACGGGATCGACGGTGATTTGATCGTCAGGGTTGTCCCGTGCCTTGTACCTAAGCTCTCGTTGCTTGTCAGGTACTCACCCAAGAGATGGAAGTTGGAACTGCCTGGGACATTCTTCGGTCCTCTTTTTTTAAAGGGGGGAGGCGGTGTTGTTGTTACGCTCTTGTGCTGTTATTAAACTCACTTTATTAATGAATTACATTTATTTATGACACATGTTAATGGTTATGTTTTAATTATGGAAATGTGGGAAATGGGAAAGCATTCCCTGAGTGTTGCGTATACGTTCGACGTATTGTTATGTACTGGTTATGTACATCCTTTATGTGATCCTTTATGCGGATAATGGCTTGCCGAAGAACCCAGTTCTCTCCTAGTTCCGATTTCTAGCATGGAATACTAGTAACAGTTCTTGGTTTGGTTCGTTAATGAGTCCCGCCAAGCGAAAAATCAAAGGCGCAACTCTCCTCGTAGCATTCGCAGGTGAATTCACCTGGAGCCTTCGGACCCGCCGAGGCCTCGCATTCCTCCGCCCGAATTTGTTTTCGAATTGGAAACGACCGCGTTTTTCGGATTCCGCCTGCGTTTCCACCTAAAATAAAATGACCGCTGAGGTCAACCGTGAGTTATCCCACAGATAAGGCGGTTTTGTGCGACCGCATAGCATGGAATTAATGAGGTGTAGCTCTTCCGTAGGAGAAAACCAAAAATTTTCAGGTGCGGAATAAAAATGAAGAAATCGGAGCGGACGAGAAGTCGAGGGGAGGCGAGTCGACGACAGAATGAAAAAATGAATACGAGCCAGAAGACGTGGCCGAACCTGAGACAGGTGCGAGGAAAAAGGACAGTTTAAATAGTTTTGGTGAAAAAGAGCAATTTTTGACGGGAAAACAAAAAACAAAATGGCCGTCCGACCTGTCCGTTTCCTAATGACGCTGCCGTAATTTTGGTACTCGAAGGAAGTAATAACGAATTTGTTTTTTTCACTTCGTTTCTTCTAAGGTGACTTCGGTTTCGACTTGAAGAAAGAACCAGGTACGGTGCCTGGAAATGTCATACCTTGCAGTACTTGTCAACGAAAGGTTTTTGTTACTACCAAAGGAGTTCAAAGCAAATTGTCACGTGTGGCTCTCACGGTGTCGTACCTCATGTAGGTCTGAGAGTGCATGTTAGGTACTGTACGTTTCCGTCGTTGTGTTCTCACAACTTCTTGAGTTTTTTATATTTTTATGTAAATCAGTGCAAGTACAAACGCAACACAAAGTAGAGTCGAAAGGGCAGGGCCCTAATTATTTCTCTCATTCCAGACTTTATCTTCAACTTGTTGTCAGAGAATCTACTGTAGTTTTGTTGGTTTGTGAACGACTCGGGCGTTAATAACGGGATGCTACAGTTTTGTAATCAAAAACTTTTTTACTTCGGCTTGGTGTGGGGTACAGGTTCGATAGCTGAAGGCACCAAGAAAGGAATTAGGCTAATTTCATTTTCAACGGGGATCCTCGCCTCTGGTAAAAAGCCCTCGTTGCACTTGGCACCAGCGCCACCACAGGGTGGTGCCCGCATGCCCCTGAAACCCTCACGAAAACACGAACCTGATATTTTGATCCTAACGACCTGGCAGGCTCCTTATTAAAACTAATTTTTTAATAAACCCAATTTTACTTCGCTCGGAAGTGCACTCGAGACCGTCACGAAGGCCCGGGTGCAAGTACCTGGAAATGCTGCGGACAAGTTTCAGCTAGTTAGGATGGGAGGAGTTGTGTCTGAATTCCCCTGCGAATGCGGTTGACCACTGCAACAAGTTTTTGCAAAAATTCGTTACTCTTAATCACTCCAACATACCTCGTTACCGCCAAATTAATAAAATAGTTTTGAGGTAAGTCTGTTGCGGCAAGGTACGCTCTGTCCATGCCTGGCGGTTGAATTTCCCCCCGGGGAGACCAGAAAGAGCCGTGACCTCGTGTCAATGAGACTGCCAACAGTTTTCCACGAAAGAACCTTAAATTGCTACATTGCGAGTGGTAATTAACGTCTCGGTTGATACTTAGAGGTCATCTCGCTAACCGCAAATTTGCTTCGCTTTGTAATTAATAATTTTTAGTTTTTCATTTTATACTACGAGAAGTGATATATGATGTACGCGACTGCATAAATCAACGTTTGCTCTACGTTTTCGGACTCTTCGGGCACATCAGACACTCCATGTGGCTACGTCAATGAACCATTAAAAACACTCTTTACCGGAAGGACTACATGCACTGTGATAGCGGGCACCGGTTTCTATAGTTGGGATGTCCCCCGGGTGTGTCCCCACCAAACTGTTCTCTTTGTGTATTGTCCAGGACCGTGTATTGCTTCTTCACGACGGTTCGTAATTTTAAATCCCTTCTGAACTACATTTAAAGTCGGTGATGACGACGGTTTTGTTGGGTGTTTGAAAAACAAACAAAGAAACATTCGGACGAGCAGCACGACGTCCTCGTCTCGGACATGTCAGAAAGAAGAAACCGTCGATGAACAAACACCACCGTCGACGTGTCGTGACCGTGAAAAAGAAAAATGAATTGCAAGTGACCAGGAGACGTGTTCGGACGAGTTTGGTGTCCGTGTCTGTGACAGAAAAGTTGACAACCCCCGGACAGAGATTAGGGGATGACGGAAATTAAAAAAAAACGGGCTTCGTCACGTCGTCGAGTCACAATATTTTGACGTGTCACCAGATAATAGGTGATATTTGTAGATTGTTTTGACAGATTACATCGAACCACCAACGTTTGGTCTGCTTGTAGAAGTAACATAAACTGTAATTTTATGATAGTTAAAATAAACTAAATAATACCAAACGTACGTGAGAATTTCGTAGGCGACACTTAACGTAGCCCAAACATAACGTAAAATAAACCCAATTTAAAGAAGGTTCCATACCTGCGTGTTTAAGCAGACAAGGGAGAGCTCGTGTTACGCAGACAGGGTGAAGATTTTCGTTCCGGGACTTTCCTGTGGTATAAATTTCTGTTCGTACGTGTACTTTTTCCTATCGTAGAGAATCGATCTATCTGTCTCTCTATCTATTCATCTATAGGTCTGGTCGAGTACGTCCAATGTTCAATTTAATAAGATTCCAGAACGAGGAAGAACTCGGAGTTGGGTCGGGGCGAGTCGTCGACTCATTTTACGCTCGTAATTAACGAAACTATCAGTTGTGAACTATTCGTAGTTATTTTATTTGGCTGATTATCAGTAGATATAGTTAATGTTTCGCGTGGTATTAACCAGAAAACGGGCAAAAAAAATCCAATTCAACGCGAACTTATCTCGGAGCTCATCGAGCTCACCGCGGAGAATCGAGAATATTCGCCAGGTGAACACCAACCACCTGGCTCGGGTACGAGTTAATTAACTTCCAGCCTCTTCGTGTACCTTAAAATTTTCACAAAGCAATTCCCATAAACTCCGGATGAGATTTAATCGATCGAACCGATTTGACTGTGACAAAGAGGAAGATCTCCGGCACCGACCTCATCGAACCTGATCCGGCAAATTTCTTCTTGACGTACCTGATCGTGCCTTTCCAGGTACCCACAGCCGGGATCGGATCGTTACGGAGTCCACCGTGTCGACAAATGGTTTTAGGTTTGTCAGAGAACTCTTCCGACATCTTGCAGATCTCAACAGGGTAGACTTGTCCTCGCGAGCAGGAAAGTCACGAGCTGGTCTAGCCGCGGTATCGGCAAAGATCAATCGAATAATATCATTTTAGAGTGAACAGGTTTTCGACTCGTTATGTAATTCTTTTGAAGTCTTTAAGTAGACAAAATTAGACAATTGAAGTTGTTTTCACCTAAAAAAGAAAAAGGTCGCGGAGAGGTTCGATGAAATTAAAATTCACGACTGCTAAATTTCAAGCAAAAAATTGCGACATTTAATTGTCTCCCACTGTCGAGTCACCATGGAGATAGCCCTATATAGTAAGTTTTACGTTTTCCACTCACACGGCACACACAGGTACACACCGGTACCTGTTTCTATCGCTCACACGGCACCCTCTCCTACGTCACAATATTATTTTATAATAAAATTATGACCTCACCTGCACCAGATTTATGTTTTAATTTCCCGTGTTGATGGTGTAATTGCTCAATATTATTACTCGTGTGACATAACGACCAGATCTCTCCGATCATTCTCTTTTTTTTGTTCTGGAAACTATATCACGCAATGAAAAATCTGCGGTTTTATTTTAATACGAACGAGCGAGGCGGTAGTGACTTATGGTAGTTAATATAAATATTGCAGTAATGGCGGATGTGAAGTTATGTAAGTCAACGTGTTGTAAAAAAGAAAACAGATTTTACGATCTCGGTTATATCGCCTGTGTAGAAAGCTGCTTTTTTTGGTCTAAATTGTATGTTTCACATGAGAGGGAGTTTGGTACTGAACTGTATGTGTGTACGTATGTGTTCGTACGGGACCCATGCCTGTAGCAGGTGACCGGGGATGTAACCCCGCCATGTTTGTTATTGTTGCGGGTTGTGCAGTGGGTCTCGTACACTTTTCCTGTTGCACAGTCCCGCAGACCATTCGACCACTGAACTGAGATGGAATTGTGCTTGTGTGTGTGGTTTGGGGAGATCAAACACCAGATGCCTTTCATAATCCACTCCCGGACCGTTATATTAAATTATACTTTTTCAGTATATTTTAAGAAGTGTATAAATACCACACCCTGACCGTAAGGCGTAATCGTAGCAGGGCGTGGAACTTGAGGAGTGTATGTAATTTTCATTGAATTTGTGGTTTTTGGGGTGAAATATAAGATGAGATATTTTATTAATAACGCAGCACACCTCACTATATGAGGCGCAAAGCATTTGGGAAGGGAGTAGTTTGACCGTTGACAGAAAAAATGAAGTGGTACTTAGACGTACTCATCTCTACGGGACGATGTGCCTAGGAAGACCGGTTGTACCTAATAAGGTTTCACTCGTAGTTCTCTTAATTCGGATTTGGGATTCGGTCAGAACGTTCCCAACTGCACCATTTGGAAAGAATCGATTGTCTAGGACAACCAGGACAACGTGGCTTTCGTCTTACCAAATGAGCCTGTGGTGCATATGGTTATGGTCGCCCTCGAGCAAAATCTCGAGTCTCCCAGTTAGAAACAGTCCTGACCGACCTTGATGGCTCAGGTACGGTTGACTCGTCTGAATGAGTCCGGGGGGTGGTGGTGGTGGTGGTGCAGCAAAACGCGTTGAATTAAACCGTGAAAGAGGAAAAGCGAAACGCGTTTTTTAAAATTAACTGAAACCCTCGCACGGAGCTCTGCCATCTTTAATTTAGTTTAATTTAACGGAGTCGCGGTTTAATTTAACTAAATTTAAACTAATGAAATTTGCAAAACGTTTTTTCCACGGGTTGGCCGAGAGGTCCTGCGGCCCCTGGGGCCCCTGTGGGACCCTCTGGGCCCCCACGGCCGTCGGCCTCCTCTGCCTCAAAGGCCCTCACGTCCCTTGCGGTCGAACCTCCTGGGTACCAGGCCGAATTCAGGTTTTTCATCGTGGACCGACCATTTCTCCTGGCCATTGATTACCGTTACCGCTAAATTATCGAAATGGAGTTGATTTTTGTCGATCGGAAATTACCCATCCCGATACGGCCGTCTAACCCGTTCGGAATTTGGCTATCCGAGAAGTTCTTTGACACTCCTTTCGAATTTCAAATTGTGTACCGAAACGAACCGACTGTTAACCCGCAGAAAAATAACAGGTTCGGGTACGGGTGCCTCTGTGGTATGGGCAGAGATTGATTTCACGATGTATTTGTTCTCGATCGGGTTGTACGGTCTGGTTGAGTCGAGCACTTGTCTGAGTGTACTTATTCTTCTGACACTTTCCACAGGTTGAACCAGAAGGCACGTGCCAATTACCAGTCGCGAGCAAAGCACTCTTTCTGGAAAAAGTTCGACAGTCAAACGCTGCGTGTCAGAATGGAGATTTTGCGACCTCCGTGGCTCTCTACACAGATGCCCTGTCTCTCGATCCGACCAACCACATTTTATATTCAAACCGATCGGCGGCTCTCGTCAAGATGGGTAGATTCGAACAGGCCCTGCAGGACGCCATCCGAGCGAGGGAACTCAACGGCCAATGGCCAAAGGTAAGTCAGAGAAAAAGATATCAGGCAGTCGGTGGGCTATCAGACCCCATGGGTGTTTTGAAGTAACTGCTTGTTTTCCTTCCTGCAGGCGTACTACAGGCAGGGCGTAGCGCTACAATGCCTGGGAAGGCATGGAGAAGCCTTGGCTGCCTTCAGCAGCGGGCTCGCCCAAGACTCATCAAACGCCCAGTTACTCGCCGGACTGATAGAAGCTGCCATGAAATCCCCCCTGAGAAGTGAGTGGTTAAAAAGAAAATGGTTTTAGTAAACCTTCAGGTGCGACCTGTTGTAATTCTGTTGTTCTTTCATTTGACAGACACATTAGAGCCAATATTTGACCAATTGGAGACCATGAAACTAGACAAATCTCCGTTCGTCATAATTTCTGTGATCGGACAAGAACTCTTGGGTGCTGCACAATACGCGTCGGCCGTGATTGTTCTAGAAGCTGCTCTGAGAATCGGAACTTGTTCTCTGAAACTACGGGGAAGCGTTTTCAGTGCCTTAAGCTCGGCTTATTGGGCCTTAAACTCATTGGACAAGGTAATCTTCACCAGAAACGTGCACTGCAGGAGTCTTCCTCGGTCATTTTCGAATTCAAGTTACCCGTTTCTGGTCATCTTTACAGGCAATCGGCTACATGCAGCAGGATTTGGCAGTTGCTAAATCTCTGGGTGATGTTGCTGGAGAGAGCAGAGCCCACGGCAATTTGGGATCTGCCTATTTCAGCAAGGGAAGTTTTAAAGAAGCTTTAACCAGTCATCGTTACCAATTAGTTCTTGCAATGAAGTGTAAGGACACTCAGGCCGCAGCCAGTGCCCTTACTAGTTTAGGTGAGTTAAAATCCCAGCCGACCTGGCTCCTGTCACTTTTCAGGGAACTGACTCGACCTACATCGCGACTTTGTTTGTAGGACATGTGTATACGGCAATAGGAGACTATCCAAACGCATTGGCCTCCCATAAACAATGCGTTCAACTAGTTAAGCAAATGGGAGATCGGTTGCAGGAGGCGAGAGAAATCGGAAATGTCGGAGCTGTTTACTTGGCCATGGGAGAATTTGAGAGTGCTGTGGATTGTCACACTCAGCACTTGAGACTGGCCAGAAGACTAGGAAATCAGGTAGAACAGTCAATCATCAGAATGATCACGGGCCGCCATCAGGAACCAGTCAATTTCAACTTTCGTAATTTTTCAGGTTGAAGAAGCTCGGGCCTACAGTAATTTGGGTTCCTCGCACCACTACCGAAGAAACTTCCAACAGGCTATAACGTTCCATGAGAACGTCTTAAGGATAGCTCAGGAGTTAGGTGACAGAGCAATAGAAGCCAGGGCGTATGCGGGTCTGGGACATGCAGCAAGATGTGCCGGAGATTACGCTCAGGTAGGTCTGACCGCATTCATGTTTTTATGTAGCACGTGTGGGGTGTTAATTCTACTCTCCTGTGTCTAGGCCAAGAAATGGCACGAACGTCAACTGGACATGGCCTTATCGACGAGAGACAAAATTGGCGAAGGTCGAGCCTGTTCCAACCTTGGCATAGTATACCAATTATTAGGGGAACACAACGCCGCTTTGAAGTTACACCAAGCGCATTTGAACATTGCCAGGGCTTTCCAGGACAGAGCGGGAATGGGTCGAGCCTTCGGAAACATGGGCAATGCCCACAGTGCCATGGGCTTCTACGAGCAGGCTATTAAGTACCACAAACAAGAGTTGACAATTTCGAAGGAAGTGAACGACCGGAGTTCGGAGGCTTCGACGCACGGCAATTTGGCAGTGGCGTACCAGGCTCTCGGTGCCCATGACATGGCTCTGGTGCACTACAGAGCCCATCTAAATATAGCTAGAGAATTGAAGGACACTGCTGGAGAAGCGTGCGCTCTGCTGAATTTAGCCAACTGTTTGAGTAGTCGACAGGAGTTCAGTCAGGCTGTTCCTTTCTACGAGAACTATCTGATGTTGAGTCAGGTACGGGGGCGAAACCTTCTGAAGTGATTTTTTTCGACGTCGGTCGTACGTCGTTTTATTTCCTTGCTTTTCCTTTTCTCCTTAGGAGCTGCACGACATTGAAGGTGAAGCCAAAGCTTGTCACTTCCTCGGTTACGCCCACTACTGCCTGGGTAATTTCAGAGAAGCCGTCAGGTACTACGACCAAGATCTGGCCTTAGCCAAAGACCTGCAGGACAAAATGAACATGGGTCGAGCCTATTGCAATCTCGGGTTGGCCCACTTGGCTTTGGGTAACTTAGAAACCGCGTTGGAATGCCAGAAATATTTTTTAGGTATTGCTTGGAACTTGCTAGCCGATAACCGTACCTGACAATTGAGATTTATTGTCGGTGAATTTCACTTGCAGCGATAGCACACATGACCAAACACCTACATGGAAAATTCAGGGGATTAGGAAATATAGGAGATGTTCTGATTAAAATGGGAGATGTCGACGAAGCCATCAAAATGTTTCAAAGACAACTTGGCATTGCCAGGTCGGGTAGAGACAGATCACTCGAGGCTGCTGCTTGCGGAGCCTTAGGTTTGGCTCATCGAATGTTGAGGTGCTACGACAAAGCACTTGGATACCACACTCAGGTTGTTCTGAAAACTGTGAAAAATGGCGGGAAAAAAATCGTCAGAATAGAAAAATAATCAACTCATTTGTACTTAAAGGAACTCTCACTGAGGCAAGAGATGGGAGAACTCAAGGGTGAATGCAGAGCTCATGGACACCTTGGAGCAGTTCACATGGCCCTTGCCAACTACACTCATGCCATCAAGTGTTACCAGGAGCAGCTGGAACGAGCCAACGAGTTGAAAGACTCGGCCGTTCAGGCTCAGGCTTTCGGTAACTTGGGTATAGCCAGACTCAATATGGGACATTACGAAGATTCGATCGGATACTTTGAGCAGCAGCTGGCAACGTTGGAGCAACTTTCGACTACCACAGCTCTTCTAGACAAGGTATACAACAGAAACATTTTCTAAAGATCATTCAGGGAATTGTTATTTAGGCACACCAGACTCATGACTCGGTTTATAACTTCAGGGAAGGGCCTTTGGGAATTTGGGAGACTGCTACGATGCTTTGGGTGATCTCGAAGAAGCCGTCAAATGCCACGAACAACATTTGGCCACAGCTCTCAAGTTGAAATCTTTGAGAGATCAGGAGAGAGCCTACAGAGGTCTGGGACACTCCCACAAAAGGCTAGGAAATTTGCAACAGGCACTGGTGTGTTTTGAAAAGCGATTGGTCGTTGCCCATGAATTGAACAGTGCAGAGGCCAAAGCAGTGGCATACGGCGACTTGGGCCACATCCACAGCACCCTGGGTAATTTCGAACAAGCCATAAGCTGTTTGGAACATCAAATATCAATTGCCAGGTACAGTACAACCGAGGTGACGTGTGTGGTCGACCAGGTTAACCACGAACTTCTCACCGAGGATGTTGCCTTTCCAGGGAGTTAAAAGATCGAGTTAGCGAAGCGGATGCATCTCATGGTCTCGGACAAGTTTACCAACAGATGGGCGAACACACCACGGCTCTCAGCTACCATCAGATGGAGCTGGATATTGCCGAAGAAATGGGTTTGCTCACGCTTCAATCACGAGCCTGCGGTAACTTGGGAATGGTGCAAGAGAGCTTGGGAAATTTCGAAGAAGCTCTGCGGTTCCAAGAACAGCATTTAAGTGTGGCCGCACAGACCAACGACAAACAAGGGAAAACCATGGCCTACAGCAGTCTGGGTATGAGGAGGTCTTCACAGTCGAAGCGTCAGAAAACGACGTGTACTTGAAATTAAACGACTGTGTTTTTCAGGACGGATTCATCAAGCCCTGGGAAATTCACATCAGGCCGTGGCCTACTTCCAGCAGGGTCTAGCCCTGGCCGAACAGTTGGGTAGACGTGAAGAAGAAGCGAGAATTCGACATCGGCTAGGTTTAGCCCTTTGGGGTCACAACGACTTGGAGGGTGCTCAGAACCAATTGGAAAGAACGGTGCAACTGTTGGAAAGTATACGAAGGGAAGCAACCGGAGTGAACGACTACAAACTGTCGTTGTTCGACCTACAAACTGCTAGTTACCAGGCCCTACAGGTACACTTAACCGGTTCCGGGAGCTAACCACAACAGTAAGTTACCGAAGAAGTGGAAGATTAAACAGACCATCTTTGAACTTACAGAGGGTTTTGGTTGCGTTAAATAAACAAGAAGAAGCATTGCTGGTGGCAGAAAGGGGTCGAACAAGAGCCTTCGTGGATTTGATGATGGAAAGACAGACGCCTCAAAGAGTTACGCGAATGGACAACAACATGATAAACTCGATTGATCAACTGCTGGAAGTTGTCAACAAACAAAAGGCATCGGTGCTCTACTACAGTTTAGCAGCTGGTTACCTGTACGCGTGGTTCATAGTGCCAAACAAAGGTAACGACCAAGAGAGTGACACAGATGAGAGACAAAGACGAGTAGAGTAAACGTCTTAAAATTTTGTCCTTGACAGGTATAGTAAGGTTTCACGAGGTGGCCATCACCGAGAATGAAGCAGGCAAAGAAGAAACAGAAAGGTTGGAAGCCATGACATCTTCAGGCTCTCTCCTCGAGCATTATGTTCAAAGTGTCAGAGACAGTTTGGGTGTTGAGGTTCATTCTGAAAAGGGTGGTGAAGAAGCACCTGGTGATGCTTGGCCCCAGCACTTGGATGACGTTGGCGACAGGGTGAACTCAGAAGCAGAGAGAACGGGATTCTTGAGGATGGTCAACAGAAACCATATGTTTAACTCCAGTAACTACAGCTTGAGCAGTTTGTTTAGGTTTGTCGAACGTATTTTTTTTAATTTTGACATTGCCTTTGACAACTTGTAAAATTTATTCGTCTGCTGCTGTAGTTTGGGAAGTGTCGGAGGAAGTGTTATCAGCGGTTCGGCCAGTCGTCCTGGTAGTACAATTTCGAGAAGGCCACCGAGACAAACATGGCAAGGTCCCCAGTGTTTGTTTGCTCTGTATCAGTTGCTCATTGCACACTTCGAAGATGTCCTGCCCACAACCTGCTGTTCCAAAAACACGGGACGTAAGTATAGACCCTCGCTGTCCAGGAATGCTGGTCGGTCAAGTGTTGGGTGTTGGGATCTAGGAATTCATAGTATCGTTGTTCATTTTCAGTATCTCATAACAAGGACTGCACTGCCCAACGAGAACTGCTTCTGGTACTCGAGGGTGACTTGTATTTGGTGCCATTCCCTGTCCTTCGTCCTCAAACTACAGATGACACTTCGGAATATTTGTGTGAGCGGTTTTCCCTTCTCGTGGTTCCTTCCCTGACAAGTCTAAAGCTAAACCAAAGAAATGCAAAACTGGCTCTGAAGAATAACAAACAGGTACGTAACATTGTCGAAATGCCCGGTGTGGCCTTTGGCAGGTAGCATGTTCTTACGATGGGTCTCTCTGCCGACAGGGTGATGATCCGAATGCCAATATGTCTGCTTTGGTCATTGGCAACCCAAGGCTTCCAGCATCGGTGACCGAGCAGTGGGGATGGCGTGACATTCCCTACGCAGAACAAGAGGCTGAAATGGTGGCTGAAATGCTTCAGACGAAACCTCTGATTGGATCTCAGGTAAGTGGAGACTTACGGTGTTGTTTGGTACCCAGTTGCCTAACAGAAGTCTAATTTTTTTGGCATCATTCACAGGCCAGCAAGGAAGCCATCCTCTGTCAGATCGGTGATGCTGAGTGCATTCATTTTGCTACTCACGTGTCCTGGAAATTGTCGGCAATTGTTTTGGCACCTGGGGATGCCATGGAATCGCAACAATCGTCAACGCGATGCTTCAACGGTGGCCTGGAACATTCCAGTCAACATGACGAGAACAGCTCAGAGGTATGCGTTGGACCAAAGTAATTTCTGATCGACTTGTTGTGTGAAACGACTCAACATCTAAGTAATTTAACTTACAGTTGTCATCCACGTTGGAACTTCCAAATTTGTCAGAGCTGCTTTTGACCGCAGCCGATCTGCTCAACATTCGACTCTCGGCCCGTTTGGTTGTCATCAGTTCTTGTCACACGCGAGACCACCATGGATGGGCAGCCACCGACGGCGTTGTTGGTCTCACCAGGGCTCTTCTGGCCGCCGGTGCTCAATGCGTTTTGGTCTCACTCTGGCCTGTTCCTGACACAGCAACGAAAATTCTTCTCAAAGCTTTCTATTCGGCTTTACTTCAGGGAACTCGAGTGAGTCGAGCCCTGACAGAAGCGATGCAAACCGTACAACATACAAAACACTTTGCTCATCCGGCCAATTGGGCGGGTTTCATGTTGGTCGGTGCTGACGTTCGACTCTCATCGAAGGTTGCTCTCATGGGTCAAGCTCTCTGTGAACTGTTGAAAACTCCAGACAAATGCAGGGATGCTCTTAGGGTTTCGCTACATTTGGTGAGCTACGGAAAGGTTACATACCTCTGCACCACACAAACGGGGAAAAGTAACTAATGGCTGGACCCAATCGTTTCAGGTTGAGAAGTCGCTGCAGAGAATTCACAGGGGGCAGAAAAATGCCATGTACACAACACAAAAATCCATCGAGAACAAAGTTGGCTCCGTGAACGGTTGGAGGGACTTGCTCATGTCTGTCGGGTTCAGGTTCGAACCTGCCGCCAATGGAATTCCCAGTTCGGTGTTCTTCCCACAAAGTAACCCAGACGAAAGGTTAACGCAGTGCAGTGCAAGTCTTCAAGCTCTTTTGGGTACGTACCTCTACCTCTACCGCTTCTCTACCACAAATAATGCACCAAGAGTTGTGACAACTCGACAAAAAAGACATGTCGGTTTCTTCTCCCCAGGTTTGACGAGCACGTCACTTTTCGCTTTGTCCAAGCTGATATCAAATATAGAGGTAGCAGACGACATCATAGAAGTAATACGCGGAGTTTGCTCTCAGTTCGCCATGAAAAGCATCGAAAACGAGTGCGTTGAAATTCCAATCAGCGTAGAAGTTTGGAGAGTGCCGGGTTGTCACGAGCTTCTCGCCAGCTTGGGCTTTGATCTCATGGAAGTTGGACAGGACCAAGTGACATTGAGGACCAGCAAAACAGCCAACAGGCGGAACATTCATTTTGTTCTTCAAGCTCTTCTGGCTTTGTTCGGTAGGTTTCTTGGACTGTTTTTTTTTGTAGTACCCAAGCAGCATCCATCGTGACTGTACGGTTATTGTTTTCTGTTCTAATTTTACAGATACTCAAGAAGCTCCGAAGAGTCTAAGCCTGGACTCCTCCAGCTCACTGGAAAGTTTGACGTCTTTGGACAACAGTGACAGCAGGCCAAGGTCGCCTCAGGGTGTTGCACCGCCACCACCTCTACCATTTGTCCCTAGCATACCACTCCTCTCCGGTAAGTTCTCTGACGAAAGATTTACATCAGCGTCGCCAACAAGTGGTAGGAAAATTTGTAACGGTGATATTTGTGGCAGGTCTGCGAGGAACAGGAGGAGCATTCACTTCTTATGTCCGGAGACGAGGTGAGCCTGATGGAAGAACTGCTACCAGTGCCGAGAACAGCATTTTACCATCGCCTTGCCACACCTCGACTCCAAACAATCTTCGAACCGAAACGACAGGAGTAAACTCCAAGATCACAAGGCCTGGTGGAGGAGGAGAGAGTGATGCAGCTTTCACTCCTAGTCCACCTGTGGGTGCGCCCAACGGACAGAACAACGGGGACACCTCACCGTGTGTAGCCACCTTAACACTGGCACACCAGAATAAGATTAGAAATGCCTACAAGACGGACAGCACCCCTAAAGGTATCCTCCTGCACGAGTGTGGACAGGTGGGTGTGTGTGTGTGTTTGTGTGAACTAAAACTTTAAATTATTTTTAGGACTTATCAATTCGTACCACCGAAGACCCGACTCATCGAGTTCAGCGAGTAGTGCCACTGACTGGGAAGGCAACGGTCAGGGCACCGTCCTCAGAAGAGGTCAGATTCCTCCCGTACCTCTTCCACAGATACCACACGCAAGAAAGCAGTCACTCGACTCTCACATGAACTCCCTTGCCTATTCGACGGATCAACACAGCTCTGATTCGGACTTGGGCACCCAGAGAAAGATACAGTCGAGTTCGGACAGTGATTTTCCGGAGACGAAATGCCGGACGGACGTTTTTCATAAATCACGTTCGGGGATAAAAACCCAAATATCGAACGAAGTGACTTCAACCCCAATAATTCGAAGTGTTAAGATACCACGGACGGTGCCCGTGCCGGTTGATTTTAATAATTCAGTAAAGACAAGTGTGAGGCAAAACGGAGTTGTCCAGCAGCGGTTGAAACCTCTGAGTGACAAAAACAGTTCGAGAAGATCACAGAATCCCATAAACATTTTGGATCGGTTGAGTGTTAGAACGGAACTAAACCTGAGCACCGAGGATGGAGTGTCGTCATCAGGAAAGGGTCTCTACTATTTCCCTGCTGACGAAGAGACGGAACTGTCGCCAAGAACCGATTTGGACAATAACATAGAGTCGAGCAAGAAGGCGACAGAAGCATCGAATCCTCTTCAAGATCAGATAATAGCTACTCAACTTCGAAGGCTCAACAGAGAGCTCACTCCCACCATCTCAGATGTTTACCACGAGCGAAACATCGGCCTAGGTCTGGCGCCGCCATTGTCGAAACTTCTTATATCAAATCAGCCGACCAACGCGTCGTACAGGCCCGGGGACGACGAAGAAGAGCAGGAGACGGACTACGTAGGAAATTTAGACGAAATAATAACCGAAGAAACCAAGAGGGAACACATGGAGGGTGTCAACGGTTCGGGGCCGGGCCCTTGGCTCTCCAAGAGCAACTTGAACCTCCACGCCAACAGCGAGAGAGTGACGAGCGCCCTGATATCGACAGAAGTCAAAAGGCACGGGTCTCCCTGCAGCGAGCTGAGCAAAAGAGACGAGGGCGACGGACGATCCGTGGCTGATTCCCAGTGCAGCGTGAGCAGCTTCAAGAAGTCGCTGACGACGAGAAGCGAAAAGGCGGATTCCGCCGACGATGGCATCTACTACGACAGCAGCAAAAGCGAGGGAAGTTGCTTGAGGGAAAGCAGCGAAGTGACAAAGCAGCCCATGCCAAGGGCGAGAACGGCCAAAGGACCTCCACCGCCACCTCCTGTTCCCACAGCCAGAAACAAAGTTTCGTGAGGGCAGTTTCTGGTTGTAGACACTACAAAACCATCCGGGAGTTTGTCAAACTTCTCTCGAACCCGCTCAACTTAGTTGTAACCAAGTGAAAATTTTGTAGTTTTTCAAGTGTAAAAAAAAATTTAATTTTAAATGCAATATTAGGATGACTACATAGAACCCCTGTGTTATATAATTTATTTATACAGTACGTTAAAATTATAGTCTTTTTTTTTAAATAAATTCCCTCTGCGTCATTTTTGTCACAACATTCTCCTTCCAGTTGTCGACCGAGCCGTTGGGGTAAGAGGTCTAGCTCTAACCTCTTTGAAAGTCTTCAGACGTGACGCAAAACCTCTAAAATTGTCAGATTGAACAAACCGAACGGAAAAAATTTTTTTCTAATTCCTGGACGAAGTCAAAGGAGAGAAAACGGCATGCCGATTTTCACGTGGGAAACACAAAAGTAAACAAAAGTTTCATTTAATAGAAATAATTCTCTATTTAATAAGAAGATTTAATAATACAACATATAAAAAAATTCGCAAGTCGGTATTAAATTTTTAAATAAATAATTTGAGCAAAACATTTGACCTTTAAAAAATTAGTACAATATTAATAATACTATTATATTATTAAAATAGTTATTATTTACTATTTACCACATGGTTCAGACATATGTTGCGTTTATCAGGCGTGTCAGTGATGCCTTAATCCTAGAGTCTACAAAATAAATAAACAAAGATAGGAGGGCATCGGGCGACTTGGGGGGATTGGGCAAAGATAGAGTAACAAGACAAAAGCGGAACGAGACAGTCCGTGTGAGTTCCTAGTCAAGATATGAAGAGATACAGAGGCGTACCTGTGAAGGAGACAATTGAACTTGGGGTACAGGTGAAAATGGTGAGATATGATTTAAAACAAGAGGACACTCGAAGGAGTGGCGAAATAGAATTCGGGCCCAACGGTACCGGTTGGGTACTCGTTTTTCAGTACTCGAATAGATTTAGATTTACACATCTAGTAGAATGTTCGGGCATGCAGTTTGAAAATATACGAAACGTTTACGTCGTATCTTCACACGTTCAACAAATAAAAATTTTTAATTTTAAAAAAATGATCTAAAAGTTAGTTAGACTTCAACTAAAGGTCACGACATCTCCATTTGTTGTATATAAAAATTACTACACGAGAACTCTTACATGTAAACCTTGGCAGATCCACGCCGATCTGCCGACGAATTGACAGCAGCCCTCTTTAATTCTTAATAAATAAAGTAACGTAACGGTAGCCATAACTACAATCTGACATATGTTTCTTTCAAACTGTTGCTCTCCTGCGGGTAGAAGAACGTTCACAACCCGCCTTACACTCTCACCGGCAGCACACGCTTTCGACGACAGGTGCACGTGCCTACCTGTTTACTATAAAATCTAAATTTTTATTTGTGCGGAATCGTGGTAAGACATGTGAGCAATACGATAAGAAGAAAAATGTCAGCGATCACTTGTTTCGAATGTAAACGGGGAGAAAAACTTTTGGGTACCCGAGGAAGGTACCAGAAATTGATGTTTTGCAAGCTACCAAAGAAAGTCAGGACTTGTGCGACTTCACGTCATCCGCAACGGGTGACACCAACTCTTTGAGGTCCTCGTTGACTTCTGCTCCTGACAACCGAATTTTATGAATTTCATAGTGAGAAATGTGCAAGGGTAAGCTCCCCATCGGAACTACTCATTGTAGTTTTTAATTAATAAATAACCGCTTGTGATACCTCTTTAGTGTTAAACTCCTTTCCTGTTTGGTACTTCTCACGTGTTACGCTTCGTTCTTTCACATGTGTACACATGTAGATGCATCAATGGGTGTTGAATCATGTACATTAATAACATACATTGAACAATATATAAACAAGCATATGCGTACGGTAATAGGTTATAGAACTCTTAATGTACATTAATACGCTACGCCATATTTGTTTTAATAACTTATTCTGTTAGGTTTCATCGATACTATGTATAATTAATTGATAATATTAATACCTATTGATACTGTAACAGCTCGTTTTATGTAAGTTGGATTTTAATTTAAATTTTTCCCGTCGGTGCTACAGTCCTGCTCCTGGTGTGGTATCTCTATGTATAGGAATCTATGCAAATCAATCGATAAAGTGAAATCTCATTTTTAACGACCTCAAAGAGTCGGTTCGTAGACCCGGAAAGAAAATCTAGTTCTAAGACAACAGAAATAATAAAATTAAGTTTGAATTGACCGATTTCGCGGGCCTTTCACAACCGTTGAGAGAGACGAGTCGAAAAGCTCGATGAAATCAAAGCAAATTTAATTTTTCATCACCGATCATCAGGTGAGAATAAGAAATTTTAAAAAGAGAATTGTCAGAAGGGAGAAAGTCTTGTGTTGATCTTCCCCTCACGAAAATTACATTTAAGTTGGTCGCTTTTACTCACAGCCGGTGTATCCGAATTGATCAATCGTTTTATTGGCTATTGGTTCGTTTTCCCATTGCCGGATGCCTCGCCGGACTCGCCTGATACGAATTTGTGCTCATCATGAGACAGCTCGGCAACGCCGGTCCCAGTTTGTTCCGTAGAAATCCATATTTGATGTGCATGTTGTGGAGTTGCACCCGCAGGCATTCCGACAGTTCCTTCTGCAGCTGTTGAATTTCCGTTATGTCACTTCGCAGTTGCTCGTAGTCTTCTCTCACCTGGACAACACGGGCACGCGAAAGGCAATTAACCACACACCCAGAAAAACTGGTTAATCTCCGAGTTAAATGGTCTCCTCCCGAACCCGAACCTACCTGAGTGACATCCTGGAGTAAATTTAAAACGCAACTTTCTTGTTCCGATTCCTGTTGAGGTGACGAGTCCATTTCAACAAGGCTGGCCTGAGAAACTGCCCTTTCCCATTTCTCCACCTTCCACGTCAGACTTTCTAATTTCCGATCGGTATTTTCGACCTGGAAAGATAAAATCCTGAACGTTAAACGCGAATGTTTTTTTTACTGTTTTAAATTCCTCTGCCATTTTTCAATTTTTCAAAAGTGATTTTTGATCTTGAATTTAATAAAATTAACGAAACCTTCATGAGTAATTTTTGCATTCCGACGCTTCCGACCATTTCCGGGGACATTTGGTACATGTGATATCCTGCCATCGTAATTTATGTAGCCGGAAGAGAAAATTAATTTGAAATATTACATTGTACAATATAAATGAACGGAAGCAGCAAAATTCGGTCGATATCTGATGGAAATATCAAAAAAAACTATGCTGACGTGCTGACTTGCGCGCAGAACACCGGCTAAATTAATTTCGGTTTTTTCTCCGATAAAATGCCTTACCGTTTTTTCTAAATACGTCAATTTATTTTCCATACCGAAAAAGAAGAATTTATGGGTGTTAAAGAAGAAGTCTTTGTATGTAACAGTTGTGTAAAGAAAATATGATCCCACCAAGTTAACGATCCATCTTGCTCGAAAGTTTCAAAACAAATGGCGCAAAACACTGTAGACCGAACGGGTTGTTTCGAAACAATTTTCTCCGCAACTTCAACCCAGGATTGAAACGAAGTGGACGTAAGGCGAAAACATGGTTTCTCTCAGATCTGTCACTGTGATAATTTAGAATGAATAAAATCACCGAAAATGGTACTTAATTTTATTATTTTTCTTGTCTCGTTTGCAGCATGCACTGTCTTTTTTCATTTGTGTTCACTCGTTGACGAACCCAAAAATTTTAACTTTTAAAGCCCACGGTATGGTAGATAAACACAATTGTTTTGACGTTACTAATGTGGGCGTCCGATTTCTTTTAAATTTAATTTTTTCTCACATACCTGAACAAACCTTGTCAGAATCAGTTTCATTTAATATCTCATTTGCTCGGTCGTTAAGCCAATTCAATTTGGGGACTCCAGCACGGGAACGATGAGTCACAGCGTTATCACGTTTTATGAATGAAATCTAGGAATCATCGATTCGATATTAATTTACGACTTTATCGGCTACTCGGAGCCCAGGATTTTCTGTTTCGTGACCATTTTGAGGCGTAATACATGTAGGGTGTGCAATTTGATAATGTATCTATTTTCCGGAAATCACAAATACTTTGTTTATGCATCATCAAGAAATGCCTAAAGATTAGTAGAAAACAAACAGATTATGCTAAGTTTTCTACCTACCCAGATTGACAGGACCCTGCTAACATTGCTTCATTTTCACTTCCCTTGTCACTGATGCTAACAATCATTTAATTTAACTTTTAGATTGCTGTACAAGTTCATCTGCCAATCCAGGACCTTCAGTTTGTGCTGGTTGCCTTAATTCTGTCGAAGAGGAAGAGTTTGTACAAGCACTGGATCAAGACTGGCACCTAGAATGTTTCAGATGTTCTGTTTGTGATGCTGCTCTTTCAAATTGGTACTTTGAAAAAGATGGCTTACTCTTCTGTAAAGAAGACTACTGGGCCAAGTATGGGGAGAGTTGCCAGGATTGTGGTCAGGTACACTGTTTAAAAGCATTGAGTGTTCTCAGCAACCAACCTCTTTCATTGTTTGTACTTGGCCTTCAGTATTGATCCATTTCTTTAAATTAATTATTTTAGATTATAACTGGGCCTGTCATGGTGGCAGGAGACCACAAATTCCATCCTGAGTGTTTTCGGTGTTCAAGTTGTAGTAGTTTTATTGGAGATGGGGAGTCATATGCATTGGTTGAAAGATCCAAACTCTACTGGTAAACATTTAAAAAAAAAATTAAAAATTTGAACATATCATTTACAGCTGAATTTCAATTCCTTAAAATTAATTTTCCAGTGGGGTCTGTTACAAAAGGCAAATGCAACCCCTCAATAAAAACAATTCAACATTTCCATTCAATAAAAAAACACATTCCATTAGACTTGTTGAAATACCACCAATGGCAGATGGGATAAAGTTATCTCTCGAACCGAACAGGGGCCTTCAGGTATCAAATGAGCCTTTTTGCAGTGGCCTTCAAATCTCTGAGTAAGTTGATTTTTTTTCACAAGCTTTGTTTTGAAATGTTTGAATTAAGTACTCTGTATTTTGAGTGTGATGTGAGATGACTTTGTGATTAAATGGCATCTAAATTCTGAATAAATTTTAATTGGAAACTTTTACGAATAAAGACATTTTCAATGTGTTCGGTTTTGCAAAGAGAAAAATGTCATTAAAAACCAATTTACAACTTTATGTGTCATTAGTAGATGTTTGAGGGTCCTTCAAGATAAAAATTGATTGAAACAAATGTTGTTGTTTTGTGCATGAGAAAAATATGAAGTTGATCTCTTGTCGTTGGAAATGTTAAGTGAAAACCATTTTGTTTATTTTAGGTACTTTGGCACTGTTCGTAATAAATTTGTTAAAATAATGGGATCATTGTTTAATGCTGCTCTCTCCTTTTGTGTACAATTACCATTTTTCAATAGGTACCAGTACTTAATAAATTAGCTAAAGCTTATTAGCTGTTTTTGTTGATTAAATATTTCTCATTGTATTTTTTATGAATGCTGGGAAACTTTTTTTGTAGAAATTAGGAAGTTTGTTTGCATCACATTTATTTTATTGTTTTATTGTAAACTTGAAATTGTTTTCATGAATTAATTATTTTTGTTTGCCTTATTTGTAGCTAGCTATGTTTATTTAAGCTAATTTGATGATATTGTCAATAGTTTTTTGTTTAAATGGTTATGTATAATTCACATTTCATATTTTCAGTTTGGATGTCACAAATGATATTATGTCATTGCACATTGGCGACAGAATTTTGGAAGTAAATGGAACACCTGTCAGGGATCAGCCAATAGAAAACATTGAAAATATAATTAAATATTCTGACACAGTGGTACAATTGACTATTGAACATGATCCGAATGCAAATCGAAGACTGAGGCATGTCCTTCCACAAACAAGTGTAAGTCTGTGTGGAACAAGTAAAGGAACATTGGGGTGATTCACTGTCACTGTTCATTGTGTTGTAAATGTATTTTTTGTTTTACAGGAGAAAGATAACAAAGATAGACTTTACAGAAGAAGAGATGAGGGATACATGTCAGCTTCCAGAAGTAGACAACTTCGACGTGGTCGAAGTGGCTGTGCAAAAGAAAGAAGCAGCTCCACAAGTCGCTTGTTGGAGGGGTGGGTGACTGAAAGTCTGGTCGTTGTGCACGTCAATTATAAAAAGAAAAAAAAATTAATTTAAAGTTTTTGATTATCAATTTGTCAGGTCACCACCTTCCGTTCGCGAACCTTGCGAACTCTCAAGGACCCAGTCTTTCAGGGTCGAACCGAAATCTCAAAGGATATTCAGGGCATCGGACCTTGTTAAGGGTGAACTTCTGGGAAAGGGATTCTTTGGACAAGTATACAAAGTTACTCACCGGGACACCGGAGAAGTTATGGTTCTTAAAGAACTTTATAGGGTAGACGAAGAGGCTCAGAAGAATTTCCTTAAAGAGGTGGGTAAATCGGACTTGGGTCCCCGTTGCCGTTGAAGAGATGCCTTATAGGTGGTATTGAATTATTCAGGTTGCAGTTTTGAGGAGTTTGCACCATGGCAACGTACTTAGATTCATAGGAGTACTCTGTAAGGATAAAAAATTACATTTGGTCACGGAATTCATAAGCGGAGGAACGTTGAAAGATCTTATTCACGATATGAATGAACCCCTGCCTTGGGAGCACAGAGTTAATTTTGCCAAGGACATTGCCTCTGGAATGAGTTATTTACATGAAAGAAACATAATTCACAGGGATCTCAACTCACACAATTGTCTAGTTAGAGAGGTAATTTTTCGTTTGGAGAGCCGGTCAATCGAAAGTTTTATTTTACGTCTTTGACTATGTAACTGAAAGAATGTTCGATTTTGTGTATTATTCACTTTAGGATAAAACTGTTGTGGTCGCTGATTTTGGTTTAGCCAGAATCGTTTCACAAAATTCAAATTCCTCAATTTCGACGGATCGAAGAAGGTACGGCAACAACAAAAGAGCGTCGCGAAAGTGTGAGAGGAAGAAACGGTACACTGTAGTGGGTAATCCCTACTGGATGGCACCGGAAATGATGAAAGGTTGCAAATACGACGAAAAGGTCGACATATTCTCGTTCGGAATTGTTCTGTGTGAGGTGAGCGAAAAAAATACTAAACTACGTAGAAGTCTGCCGGAGTTGTTAGCTCGGACTCATCGCTAGCCATCGTTTCAGATAATCGGAAGAGTACAAGCTGATCCAGACTATTTACCAAGAAGCAAAGACTTCGGTCTAAACCAAAGTGTGTTCCGTGAAAAGTTTTGCGCCAACTGTCCTGAGAGCTTTTACAGGTTGGCGTTCCTCTGCTGCGACTTGAACCCAGACCAGCGTCCACCCTTCGAAGTCATGGAAGTCTGGTTGGAAGGCTTGTCGATGCATTTGTCAGTTGGAGTTCCCCTACCCCAGGACTTAGTATTCGATATATACAATTACTCAGGTAGTTACGGAGTGACAGGTACCCGTAGTTGACGCGAATTTAACATGCCACTATAACTGCCTGATTTCTTTCTTAGGGAAAAGTCCGAACTCGTCAGAGTCGACAACACCTGAGGACTCGGTACCTGCGACAGTTCCTCCCCCGTTGCTTCCCATAGAAGAAGGTCAGGTGGTTGTGAAGTACGCTAACCCACCCGAGAAGGATTCCACGGTGGAAACGACAGCCCTGTGAGCGAGGGACACCCTCGTCGGGGATGGCACCTTACAAGAACGGTAACGGCCGTCAGAACGGTCCAGTCGGTATGGTTTCTCTTCTCTTCATGTACACCTGTACGCTCTAACAGAATATGTGATTAACACATGAATTTATTCAACGTTTCACACTTAAACGAGTGCAATGGAATCGCAACTAAATCACTCAGTGTAAACAAATTTTCCTACGACAGATTCTAGTGAGAGTTAGCTTTACTGTTGATGTTATTTTTTAATGGTGAAATTTTATTTTTGAGCATTGATTTGTCTGTCAATTGGATCAGACAAAAGCAGCTGAAAACGTCATTCCAATATTTTTATTATTATTATTATTTCATTATTAGTTTTGCTGCCCGTCCTTGCCTCGAGAGAAACCTCCCAAATCTGTTTCCAACTGTTTCATTTCCAACGTAACAATTTTGTGATATCTAGCTACTAGGGAAATTAAAGCATTCGAGTAAATTAGGGTTAATGGAAAATTATATATATGTATGTATATAAATATACATAAATATTTATGTACGAAAACGAGATTGCATTTAGATGGAGGTTGTAGAAAGGATTTAATTGCATGGCGCGCCTTTCATTTTTGTCTCGACATTTTCGACTTGTCATGCTCGGAAAATACCGGAGAAATTTGAGTATTTTTATACGTTCGAGTAAAGGTATTTTTTTATAGTGAAAAGAAAGTACTTTATATTATTTTTCAATAGGATGTACTTAATTGAGAGGGCTGGTGCTTGAGACGGTTCGAATGCGTCGTTTTTGCTATTTTTCCAATCCATTTTTGGAAGCGAAACGGATTTTCATGGTTTCTTAGTCCGACTTCCGTGGCCATTACTTAATTATTTACTTAAATGAATTTATTTTAGGATGACGAGAAGTTTCCGTAATGAGAGGTTGAGGATTTACCCAGAATTGAGATTTGATACGTTTGGTACTCGTCGTATGCGGTTTTTACCGCCTCGCGGTACTTCTTCTTTTCGCGATTGATTGATATTATTATTATTTTTTTTAAACTTTTATACTAAGACTACCAATAATTTTTTAATAGAAATTGATGTAGACTACCAGTCGGTATTAGTAGGAAGTTTAATTTATACTCATAGAGCAATATTTTCAATGTTGGGGATTTATACGTATTCTACGCATAAGTTGTCCCGTCGGGTTTTTCGGATTACATAGATTTTTTTATTTATTTTTTGTTATTTAACGAACGTATTTAATACGGTGCAACAACAAAATACAAAACAAAAGTAAGAGTAAGATTGATAGAATCCGATAGAAAAAAACTTTCAAAGACAATAAATGTAACCAAGAGCCGCTTCACCTTACTAATTTTCCACCTGTACAAAACAGTTTCCTTCGCCCCAACGATTCATCCTAAAATGATTCAGAAGTGTACAAAAATAATCCAAATAATAGCGAACACAAACAAACAAACAAAAAACAAAACAACTAAAAGACTGTGATGCTTCGTTAGTTTAATGTCCTAATTCAGCTTGCGTTGCTAGTTGTAAATGATAGTTTAATAATGTAAGTATACATAGAGAGTTGTAGTGTACCAATGGAACGATTTGGAACGTTCGATGGTCAAGACTCGTGCAACTGACTTATTAATCAGATAGTGAAGTACGTGAATTAAATTATTAATCGGTAAATTACAGATGAAGACGATGATGATGATGATGATGCGTTTTGGTTTTAACGAAACTATTTGAATATAGATAAATAGGCCGCCAAGTAAGTGTGCTTGTGTACAAGTACAAATATTGTTTAGATCTACTTAAACCGTTAATAAATAGAATCTATTGACGCAATTACCACTATTATTATTATTTTTTTTTTTTTTTATTGAAAATGGAGAATTCTCTCCCTGTGGTCGATTGAATTTTATGCAAACGCACAAAATCATTGAATCTCTTCTATTTGCTATTGTCTATTGTCTAAAACTATTAATTTGGAATTATTTTATTAACGTTCTTTTATTATTATCATCATTATTATTATTATTATTACTATTAACGATTAGGTTTTATAAACGAAGACAAATTTTATTGATTCTATTTTTTATGTTTTTATTTTGCAGCCTTTTTTTAAAGAAAATTTTTATTAATTCTTTTTCAGAGAGAGAAAGAGCTGTAAATTTGTTTTTTTTTTATTTAAATTGTTTTATGTGATTACGTTCTGAATTACATGCGATTAAGAACTAATGCTTTGGTTTTATTTTATTTTTTTATTTATTTTACTTTAATTAATCGAGTGAAGGCTTTCTACAATTGTGCTCAATCGTTAGAATCAGGTGGTGTGCCTGAGACTTTCAAATGAATTTCGAGCTGAATGTTCTACATATAAATAGTTAAATAGTAGTGCACCTAGACGAGACCGTCAGAAGTCTAGCTGTCAGACCGTTTGACGTGGAATTTTTTAGATCTACGTGAAGCAGTGAAATCATGAATTGATGAAGGGAATTTTGTCTGGTTCACGTGTAAAATGCCAAAATTTTAACGTGATTAAATTTTTAAAAAAAAATTTTCAACTGCACGTAGCTCCTTTCCATCTTCGATGTGGCAGCACACAACTTGACGGTTTCTTAGTTCTAATTCTACCCAGGGCCTGGTGACTAGGCGCTAAGTCGGTCCAAAGGGGAAAGATTGACTACGAGTGCGACAATATTAATAAATAACAGTACAATTAACAAGCAGAAACGGTATTTTAAACAAAAATGGAACGCAATTGTAGTCAAAGTAGATGAACGTTCGTTGATTAGGTGACAATATTAAAATAGTAGACGATTTGATGTTTTCGCATTATCAGCCGGCAAAGACTACAAACCATTTAAATGGGTATTTTATGGTAGGGAAGTTTTTGTTTAAAAAGTAAAATCGTAGAAGAATTTAATATCCGATTATTAAAGGTGCTTTCTTAAATTTTTAAAACAGAAAAGTAGAATTTTTTACTTAGCGTTTAGCCTCTCAGCATTTTAACTTTGGAAAATGAAAATTTATGACTGACCGGAATTTAAATCGAAGGAAAGATATTGGTAAAATGACTAAGGCAAATACAACCTTGGGAAAAATGGGTGATGCCGGCAAATGAAACTTTTTACTCGTGGCCCCCGACTCTACCTAAAATGATGTTTCTTACGTTCCATCGCCACATTTCTCTCCTCTTTACCCATTTAGTTGTCTTTCTACTTTGATCATCACATTTTCTCTGTATTTTTCTTATGAACCTTAAACTTCTCTCCTGCCATCACCCATCTTTCGCCCTCCTGTTGAAGACTGAATTTTTTTCGAATGAAGACAAGCCTCGGGAGAGCTAAATTCGATGTCTATTTTCTATTTAATGCGGTGCTTTAAAAAAAGACTTAACGGATGCATAAAATTTTTTTTAATGTTTAAAAGGCGTCGTCAGGCATTGAGAGCATCCGTCGGGTATTCTTTTCGCAAAAATAAAATTAAACATGTGCACAATTATTATTATTATAATTAATATTGCTACTAGTCGACAAATAAATGGAATTATTAACTGGATTCATTTTTTCCACTTTTTACCTCTAACCACTTAAAATTATTTGATGAGACGCAACAGGAAAAGGTCCGTACACAGGACAATTGATTTTAATAAAAATAACAAACAGATAAGTAAATAACAGATCTCGGTATTGTACTATAATAATAATAATAATTATAATAATATGAATAACACATTAAATATTTACTTACACTTATTAACTATTAATTTTCATTTGGAGGATGTGCAAATTCATCTCATCGTTCAACAGTAAAGCTTCTTTAATTTAGGAATGTAAAATGGCCTCATAAGCCTGGTAAATGACTGGTGCCACTTCGACGGCCTTCGACTTCAACGACAGCTGAAATTTTAACAGATACAAATTTAATTCGTTTCCTTACAAATTTTAAATCCCTCCAATGATTTCGAGTATCTCGCCGGAGTATTATTACCGTCACGTTTGGATTTCCGGGCTGCATTTTCAACTCGTTCAAAACCCAAATCTGATTAACGAGTTTTAACGATTGGTAGAGCATGTCCTGTCCTTCGACGTTTCTTTTCGCTATGGTGAACACGTTGCTCTGCTTCATCTTGTTTATTATCGCGTCTGAAAAAACAACAGGTCCTCTTTCGTAAATACATTCTTCCCTCACTTTACAATTTACAAGCATTCCAGCAACTTTATCGTGATGACATTAACCTGCATTCAGAGTCACATTCGACAACGTATACTGAACTTCATTTTGCGACGGAATGTCTTTCCAAGTGCTCAGGAAAACGCGTTTGTCCATTTCACCGTCTTCCACAAAGAAAACATTCATTGGAATTAGGCAAGCAAAGTAAAACACGTCAATGTTGTTTTTAATTGCGACCTGGAGAGAAAACGAAAATGTTACTCCACCGAGAACTCGAGTTGACAGTTGAGAGAAACGGGAGCGGTCGAAGTTACTCACCTGCAAATTGTTTAGAGGCTCCATTTTTTGAACGACTCCACTTGTGTTCAGTGGTACACTCGTTTCGTATGTTTGTCCCGGAGGAAGTGGAGTGATCACCTGAAGAGGTTTGGCAGGTGCTACTCCGAAACTGTTTTTGTTGAGCTGAATGGCAAAGTCGGCCATCGCCTGCATCGCTTTGTTTGTTATTGTGAAATCCATTTGAATTTGCCCGTTTCTAAATTACAAGAGAACGACAAGTAACAGGTGACTATTACCAAAACAAATTTCACCTGAAAAATCCATCAGGTTAACACAAACCTCCTACTAAAAGTTCCCCATATTTCTAATCCTTTGCCTCTTTCTGCAGGCAGCCACTGAACTTTCGGTGCAACATACGATGTTGGTGTGCTTAAACCGAAAATGTCACCTAACAACACAGCTGTGTTTGGAGCAGGTGTTGAATCACCGCCGAGCTGAAATCACAAGACGACAAGTGAACCTTGAGGAATCGCCTAATGGAAACTCAAAACAAACGTGGCTTTCAATCTGACTCGTACCAAACCGTCTAAACCACCACCGAGGAGATCCATCGCTGATGTTTGTTGTGGTGCTGCTGTAGCAGGAGCAGGTGCTCCGAGGTCCATGCTCAAGAGATCACCAATGAGAGAATCTTGAGCAGGAATGACAGATGGTTGAACCATTTGATGAGACTCATCACCTCCACCTTCCGTTCTGTAAAACCAACAGAAAATCAGTAATCCTTAGCCACTTGTTAAAATTCCTCAATTAAAAAACCAAAACCTACCTGAATGGAAGGGTTCGTTTCAGTCCGGCACGTCCCTCTACAAATGCTGTGGGAGGTTTGTGATAGACACTGGCCAATGAGCTGATGTGGCATATCAACTCATCCAAGAGTGTCGGCTCCAACAAATCTGTTTCTTCTGATATAAGTGGCTTTTCTGCCAGAACAACTTCTTTGGCCGCTGCCGGATCCGTTGAAAGCAATCTCCAGTAGATGAAGCCTCGATCTCGAAGATCCGGGTTATCAGAGTCTTGGGTAGCCAAACTTAATACCTGAAGACATTTTTATTAATAAATATCATTTGAGATTATTTGATTGCATTTTCATGGAGGTTAAGATTCTTAATATTAATTATTGGAAAAGTAAATCGTTAGTGTTTGGTAAGAAAATGCCTGAATGTGAAAATATTCTGGTCACCAAAAAAGTGAATTTTCAGCAGGTCTACGTGTCTCACAGCTCAAAATTCAAAGGTCTTACACATTTTATGCATTGAGTTCACCTACCTGTTGAACCAATTCTTGAGTATCTGTGGGTCTTTTCAAAAACAATTTGACAATTGCAGTCAGCAGTTGAAGTTGAACCTGAGTATTCTCATCGTGAAACCCTTCCAGAAAGCTTTCTAATAATTCATCAGCATTATCAATCCTCTCAGCATACTCTCCAATGATCCAAATCATGGATGCCCTAAAACAAAATCAAAAATAATAAATGATGGAACCAAAATAAAAATTTACTGAATAATTGAAGAATTGGATAAGTACCTGGCTTCAGGTTCATCTAGTGTGTCCAAATTCTCACAGAGTGTCGAGATAATACTCTCGTATTTGTTCGGATATTTTCTAAAGATGTCTTTGATTACGACGATGGCTTCTTGCACGACATAGTTAACTTTGGTTTGGATCAAATCTAGCAAAGTGGAGACACATCTTTCAGCACTTTGTTCGACTTTGATGGCACAGCGCCCGATGGCTCGCACGGCTTTTCGTACAAAATCAACATCAACTTCTGTGGCATACCTGAAAATAAATTTTACGCCACATTTACTGATCTACCTCATTGACTCAACTTTTGTAATCTCACATCCAACCTAACCTTTATAATTTGACATGTGAAAGAAGATATTTAAAATGCTTACTCTTTCAATTCAGATAGAACCTGAGCAATATTCCCTTGTGAAGCAAGGCGAATCATTATATCAAGTTTCTCCAGTTTTACATAGATGGGATCATTGTATTTCACAAAAAATACTTTCATTTCATGTTTCAAAATGTCAGGCCTCTTCTGTACAATAAGATTTATGTTTCTCAATGCGACATACTGAACCTGAAATAATGAAATTTTTAATTTACAATATGCAAACATGCATCAGGAGAGTTATCATAGTAGAGTTTAACTGTCACTTACCTCAGGTTCTGAAGAGAGCAATGTAACTAGAGGAGGAGCCAACTTTTTAGTTAAGGTTGTAACAAAATCAGAATCTGATGGCAACATTTCCATCAATTTCATCAAAACTTTAACAGCTGATAGAACAACAGCAGCATTGGCATGTGCCAATCGAGGAGTGATTCTCTCACAAATACTATAATAGTAGATGAAATTCAAAATTAAACAAAAAAATAATTTGTTGTGATACATGACATTTTTGGTAGGAAACATTACCTCTGTGCTTCCCTGTCATCTTTTGGACTGTAGTTAGACAAAGAATCCAATATAAATACTTGTCCCCATTCTGTACATTCATTCAGAGCAGTTAGAAGCTTGCTAATGGTTGGACCATTTAACTCAACAAGAGGGAGTCCACTTGGAGTTGATTCATTGATTTCTGAAAGAGCTGCAACTGCATTTGCTACGACCTGCACCCACAAAGTAGTATTAATATTTTGTGATTCTTTTGAATCAATCATATTTAGTCAAAACATACCATTGGATTAGAGTCAGACAATAAATCTTTTAACTGATCCAGAAATCCTTGATCCTCGACCAGCATTGCATTAATGTCATACAGCTTTGCAACACAGACTGCAGCAGTTTTCCTTACATAAGGATCCTCATCTTTTAAACATTTTCTTAAAGGTTCACATAAATATTCAGTTATTTTATCTACTCTTATACATCCCATTGTACGGACAGCCAGAGCTCGAATTAATGGATTTGGATCTTCACAGTCCTAAGTTGAAATCAAATTTTGAAGATTGAATTATGATGTTCAAATCTAAATAAATGTTAAGGAGTTTCATCCTTACCTTTACAAATGTGTTAACTGCCATAATTGCCATATCAGGTTGACTTTTGGCATAGTTCATCAGATAGAGGTACACAAGCTTTTTCAATTCCAAATTATCAGTTTGCATGCAATTAACAACGTCTGGAAACAATGCCGAGACATCTTTTCCAACGGTCATCGAAGCAATTACTTTCTTAACAGCCTCCTTCTTTTTCTCTTTCTTATCGCAATTCAATTCGGCCTTTAATTCAAAAATTTCTCCTTTCTTCGTGGTAGTGAAATACTTTGAATCCGTCATTTTGACGAAATTTTTTAAAACCTAAAAGAAGACCCACTTGAAACACCTTTCATAAAAACTCAGACTCCTTATTGAATAACCTCCTTTAATTCATTTCATAAGTAAACACTCTTTCAAGGAAATATAATGTGAAACATGAAAAGTCGATAACGAAATTGTATAGGCAAGTTGGGACGATCTCCAAGGGGAGTGTCAAACTCGACGGGAAAAGGCCTGATAAATATGTCAAATACAAAGAAATATGTAAAAATGCAACGTGATAACCTTCCTCTGGTTTTAATCTACCAAAATCGGTAATCAGCGTGAACTCAAGTATGTTAATTTCATCTATAAACTAGAACGCATGAATAAATACTTACAGACAACTACTTGTAACACATAAGACGGCTTCAAGCGAATCGAAACCTTTCGAACGAAACCGGAAGTTTCTAAACCATCCCGCTAAATTGCAAGTTTGTCTACTCTATGGTCTCTTTTACGTCAAAAACTTTGCCGCCTCCAATTCAAACGTTGCTCGACTTTCCACAGAATTAAATTAATTTCAAAACAGTCACTTCTTACTTTCCTGAATACGTTATTTCAAACTAAAAAATATGTAATTACTGTAATTGGCCCTCTGAATGCGTTACGAGCAGAAATCTTGATTATGGACATTACCTCAGATATTTTTAATTCCTTAAAAATCATAAGCGTTGGTATCAACCATCTCTCATATCAATTCACAAATAGGCTGTTTCAATAAAAAGAAGAGTACAGAGTATAAATTTAAAAGAGTATACATAAAGTGTTCAAAAACTTCAACTCTACACCCACTGTCCTTCGAAAACATTCAAAATACCCCAGACTGAAAAAACCAAATAAATTTAGATTTTACACTTCTCAGCTATCTGCCCATGTGCAATAATTTTAAATTCCCTTTAGCAGTAACACAGTCAACAAACATTTGTATTAATTGCCATTGCCTGCAGCTTTTTCCCATTTAATTTTTCATCCCGTCCGAGCTGCCAATTGTGAATCAACTTTACGGTTTAAATCCTCTCCATTTCCGAATAGAAAGCGTTTTGAAATTTCGTTTACCGGCACAACTAGAACCCGATAAAATGAGAAATTTTTTTCGTTCTCGTTTAGTCTAATTTTGGCTCTTCCTGCCCGCAGGTACAGAAAAAAATCGAAATTATTCTGAAAAGGTTCAAGCACTGTCTGATCTGCTGCTGTCCGCAACTTGTATTAGAAAGACAGAATGTGAAAATTACCCCCCACGTCATAAGGGCACATCTAAAGAACCAACTGATACGACTAAATGAGTTGTAAGAACCCAAAACGGAACCGACGTTTAATCATTATTTATTTTCGAAAATACGAAATGAATAATGCGACACTTAAGATTATCTACGCGTGACATATTCAAAAGAAACAGGTGTTGTCAAACGAATCTAAATAAAAAAAAAACAAATATCCCAATTGAAAGAAAAAGGAGTTAAATTATTAAAAACCCTTGAGTGCAGCTTGTCTAACCTTTGTCTCCTACACAATTTATCGACAATATAAATTTATAGGCAAACAATGGTCGTAGAATGTGTCTGTACAAACACCAGCGAAGGACTGACACAATTTCAACAATGGAAGTGTCATTACGTAAATAATAATTTTTAAATGACTTTAATTTATTTATTCACCTTTTACACACACACGCTTGTCACAGGTTACTTTTTTTCCATTTTGTTCATCCTTTCCTTTGAATTTTTATCTCTTTTTGATTGGGAAGGTTTAAGGTTCTCACTTCCCCGTTTCCATAGGGTTCTCTCCACTGAAAATTCAGATTAATTGCCTAGCAATTATTGTCAGTCGGTTTAATTTTATTTTTTAAATTTAAATAAATAGTTTTCGAATTGTTCTCTTACGCTGTTTGTCCAAGACGTTTAATTCTTTGGATTTATTTACACACAGCAAGGCAGTATTCTTTTAGATTCTGTCTGTCGCCGCTTTATTTTCATGTTTTGGTATCCTGCGGTTGTCTGTGGCTGTTGTAAGAAATAAATGTTTGATTTTTAAAAATTCATCTCTTTCTTTTCGTCTGCCGTCTCAACGGTTCTCAAATGGAAGCCGACTCTGATTGATTGGCATGGTTTTGTTTTCAGTGAATTATCCACAGAAATTTAATGAAATCACACCATTTTATTTTATTTCGTAGGGAATGACCTGCAAATTTCGGATATTCGATTTTGTAAAGAGGAAGTGGGCAATGACCGTTGTCCACGCAATGTTTCCAGACTTTCCTGACTTTTATTCTTGAATGAAAGGATCCTATGACCCTTTTGCATACTTCCATTATTTTAATTTTTCTCCCCCTGTCTCCTTCTTCTTTTTAAACTGTATATTTTGTTTCAGGTAGGGAACCTGCACTCCTCTGTGTCAATGTACCCAGACCTGTATTTGTCATTTTTTCAATCCGTATTTCCTCTGAGGGCACTTCCTCCAAATGAAGTCATTGCACCCAACGTTCCATTTAAATATTTTTCTCTAAATAGGATGCCAAACCTACACGTTCAAATTTCAATCAATCGGTTCGGAATCAAATTTTCGACCGTTGCCAGACTTGCTCAGTAAATTCTTTCGCGTCAGTGTCCAAATATAAAGTGCTATCGATTCAAGTTATTTCTTGTTTTCCCCTACGTAGTATTGTAACAATGTTTCACTGTTGTAAAACATCAATCAGATTCGACGAACGCGTGGAGCTTCGAGAACATCAACCACAGGCCGATAGCAACAGCCTGAACCGAAAGGCTCCGTCACGAAGGGTTTAAAGGGTAATCCTGTGGGCCATCGCGGCTGCGGGGTCGATAGGCCTCGAAGGGTTCAAAAGGGTAAGAAATGGAAGGCAGAAAGGTTCTTTCGAAGGGAAGTGAAACAAGGAAACCAAGTAAAGAAATAAAAAAGTAAACATTCACCAAGTTCTTTAGTTTTCGAAAGAAGAAGGACTTCCATTTCAAAGTCACGAAAAGAAAAACAAAGGGGAAAACATCTAGGGAACGGGGCAAAAGCGTGTGCGAGAGAAAGACGGCGACACGGTGAAATGCTGTGCGAGCCACGAAACGGGCCAGAAACCGTTCAACGCCCGTATAAAACAGACCGTTTTATCGACCAACCTTTAACGTCGCATTCACGCCTTCCGACCAATGAGAAAATTGGATTTTAACAAGAGCTCGCCCCGCGCCTCTCGGCCTGTTTTACCGTCGCGAGGGTTCGGCCTTTTAAGCCTGACGGTCGCTAACGAGGCGGTTTAACGCGCAGGTTTCCAGACGATAGGAGTAAAAGGTTGACCAATGAGCAAGCGGGAACTCGGGTCACGTGTCACGTTCTCCGGACCAAAGGCGCAAGTTTGACTGTCAGGGTTTCTCTTGCCAGTTCATCGGTAAACTTCTCTGCGAAGCGGGCGCCGCGTTCACAATTTTCATGTGAAACTGTTTTGTTATTTTTTTTTCTCCCAGTAGTTCACCTAGTTTTTTTTTGTGGAATTTCCCGACTACGGTTTCCGTTAGACTGTAACCATTTTTTAGAAACGTTCTTGCTGAAGGACTTGGGAAACTTACAGCCCCTTCGTAGCCCGTTGACCGTTTCGATTATCACCAGTTGTCAATCGATCGTTGTTTTAAACTTCGGCGATCACATACGTCTCACCGTCCGTGCACACGACAGTAAGCAACACTCGCTCTGTTGTCACCGAAGTGAGAACAAAAAGGTAGAACGCAGAAACAGACCGTGTTTCGGGTTTTTGCGGCGAAGTGACTGTGTTAAGTTTTATCTCGAGAGAATCGATATTGGAAATAAAATCTGACGGAAAAGGTGAAGAGGAAGGTTACAAAAAGAAAATCACGACGACACTCGGAGATCATCTGCGGCTCCGGACGGGGCTTGCCCTGTTCCTTGGAGGGAACGGTGGGGCAGAGCCCGGGGCCCCAAACACGAGGCCCGACGACCTGGCTAATTACGGGCTGCAGCCTCTCGCACTGAGGCCCCATCAGCCCCTTCTGGTTCATGGTGGGTGTTGTGCACCCTTACCTGTTACCACCTCACAAAACATAGGTGGGTAAAACATGAAATATCTTTGTGAATGATGTCCGATTGAGCCCGAACACCTGAAGAATCAAAAGTGTCACCTTATTCGAAAAGAAGTGCCCTGTTGTCATACGCTCTGTCAGTGGTATAACACGACTACAACCGTCTGCGGTCCTCCGAGGTTGTGTGCTCGGTTGGCACATCGACGGGTGTCGAAAAAACCCTGCAACAACTGGGACTGATAAAGCACCTTTCAAGTAGAGTGACAATTAAACAATTACAACCAACAGACAGACGATTTTCTTTCTTATGACTTTAAAATCAAAATCTTAATTTGTTCGATTGCTTGACAGAGACCGAAACACATGAGCACACTGACTACTTTCGAGTAAAAAATTTAGCGTTTCCGTTGCACGCAACTACAGCAGAATATAAGCGAATAATTTCATTGTTGTCGTTGGGAAAATAAAGCACTATACCTGGCGCTGTAAGTTGATAGGAGCTACTGTTGTTAGAAATATACTAAATAAACTGCAGTCGAAGGTGGTGTTCAAAAGAAACAACTTCCTCCGTCGGACCAGGACAAAGTAGAACAGGTCGACACATTGAGGGCATGCCGACACACAATTCGCCCCAAAGAATAGTAGAAATTAGGTGCTCACGAAAGAATTTAAAAAGATTAACACGAGTGTAACGGAAAAGTATTAAAAGTACACATGTAACTAACAAAATATCTGTATTAATGTATGTTATGTAGTGGAGCTGTAACACCAGTCTCGTACATAAATTTATTTTATTAACATTAACTTTCGAAAATGTTAGGTACCCAGGCACAGCTTGCCACAGCAAAAATTGATTACCTTGTTTTACTTCCAACAGAGTCAGATCAGACTTTACTACTAGTCAAACAAACATAAGTAGGCAAATAGACAAACAGAAGTAGAAAACGGAGCTGAATTACTATAATTACATAGTTTGCTCGAATTAGCACGTTTAATGAGACGGAGATGGCGGGCTCGGGTGAAAGGTTCAGGTTCTTTTGCCCTCTGGCGCAGGGTAGGTGGTGCTCGGTTGTTTTTTGGGCGTTTTTTTAATCCTTCCTAACCTACAATTTTACCACTAAATGAACTTTTCCAGATGAAGAAATCACCAGGCCGGAGGAACGACGAACTTCTGCCCGGTTCTTCAATTAAAACAATCAACCCGTTTTTTCTTTCCTGTTATTTTCCTTCGGGGAGAATAAAATCAATTTCCGGATCCCGCGTGTTCGTACCTGACGAATTTTAATTTCCGTCGGCTACGCATAAATTCCCTCGTTTTTCTTATCAGACGGGAAACCCGCCGCCGTCGCCGTCGCCATTTTGTCTTTTTTCCCTTGCCTCGCGACGGAAACGTGTCCGTTTTGTCGTTACGAGAAATTTCTACCGCTGATTTTGTCGTGTGAGGAGTTTTGCGACGAGTCGGACATCCCCCGGTTGGTCGCCTTAAGAATTTTAATAATTTAATTAGTTGCACGGTCACCCTCCCCCGAAAGGACGACGAAAAAGTTGAAAATTCCCGTGTGAGGCATGCGAAAGAAATTACGAGAAAAAAGGTATGAAATCGCCTTCGGAAGCGCATGTCGTTAACATAATTATTAAATAATATTATTGATTATTAATGTTATTAATAACCGTTGCGGACCATTACGTGTTTCCTCATAAATGTAATTTTTGAACAGGTCGATTTGCTTACTTCTTTCCTTTGGTCTTTTAGAATATTTTTATATTCTCGAGAGGGCATTTATTTCTGGTACTCTGGCACTTCTCCTGTGGACTTCTGTAACGTTACAAGATTTGACTACAAAAATAAACAATGAATATGAATAATATTCAATTGAGTTAGCGAAATGATTATTGATGGCTCAGTATGGAGAATGTCAAGTTTTTCAATACCCATCCTTGCTGCCCGACAGTTGAAAACTATTAGTACTATCCTAGGTTTCAACTGCGAATAGTTGAAATCATCGAACGAAATCTATATATATATATATATATATTTTACGTTATGTATGCTTATTTTATACGAAATATGGCAATGAGATGTAAAACTTAAGTTGTGGCCAAAAATCTGTGTCTATTTTTAATGGATGTGTCTTTTATTATCTATTATTTATTATAAATATCATTTATAGATGAGTAAGAATATTACTCTCATGATTTTACAGAACTATTTGCCAGAATTTATTGACATTATTGAATATTGAATACGGTATTTACATATATTTAAATTTTGTAAAAAAGTGCTCAATAATGGCGACTTATTAATATTTCCAATAAGTATAACATGCAATCACTACAAATACAACAGTTTAAATTCCGACAACTCGTAATTTTTAATTATTTGTAACCCTCGTACGGTTACATGAACAGCCAAATTATTATTACACTGCCTGCAACATTTTATTACCCGGTATGCTTAGAAATGTTTTTCTTGCCTGGTAATAATTAATGATGGCCGTCGGTAGCGGGTTTGATTTTTTTATTACCTGTTGTTGTAGCTGCCCCGGGATTACTTATTTTTATTATTAGTAGTAGTCTTCCTACAGCAAACGATTTAAATTGATTTTTCCCATCAGTTCGATCTGTTTGTCGAAACTGAAAAACTTATTTTATTTTAGTTTTTATTGTTGGTGCCTGACTCAAGGTACGTTCCTGAAAATTTGGATTTTATGGGAATGAAATTATTTTTATTTTTTTACACTGGAATTAGGTGTCAGTTTTTTCGTATTCAAATAATATGTTATATTAAAATTAAAAGGTAAAATATTCTTAAGCGCTACCTTAAATTATGAAATAATAGTTGTACCAATGATCGCAAGTAACTGGAAAGGTGTACTATTAATTATTGGCAGGTAGAGAACAAAAACAAAGTTTAAAAACACTCAAAAGGTGAAGCAAAAGGTTTAATACTTTACTGTCGGAGGGTTGAGACTTGTCAGTACCATTTTGTACGATACGCATATGTTAAAAGAGTAAATTATTTGTAGGGCACACACATATGGAAAAATTTTATTACTTCTCCAATTTGTTATGCTCCTGTAAAAATAACAAATGGTTGCAACGGAAATCATGATTTCCATGCAGTCTAAGTAAAGTATTGTAGTATCACTTAAATACATAATATTGCGGAAAAATTAAATGACTCGACTAAAGTAAATTGAAATCATTACAAATTACGACTGCCAGGGAACTTGTTATTGTAAGTCCGTGACACGATTGACCAGTAGTACGGCTAAGAAATATATATATATAATCCCTGCGTTTATGTAGTCTACGTATATATAGAGTATAATGTATTTGACGTATTTAAAAGCTGTTTAAAAGTAATTCCCCCGTGCATCGTATAAAAGTTTAAAATAAAAACGTGTTCTCTTGCCGTAACAGTCCGCAAATTATTACACGGCCCGCGGTTTATTTATCAAAACATTTACGCAATCAAGTGTTATTTTACTTATTCTAGTAATTTTGCGGTTCGCAAAATCGGTTTTTGCTCGCCCACGGCGCTCTTTGTGTAATTGCAGATTTTGCTAAATGAAAGAGGGATTTTGTTTGTAGTGCACCACCGGTGCAACACACCTCGCTCACCGACTTTCACGGACGTTTTCCATAGCCGGAACCCGACTTTTTCCTTCGCAGTATTTCAAAAATTAGTTTTGTTTTGCACATAAGGCAGAGGTTCGCGACGAGGCGCCCATTAACCTGCCGCTGAACACGGGTATTTTAACTTTTGTAATTAATAACGTGTGGGAAAGCTGCGATTATTAATCAGAGTAATCGTTTAATTTTTAAATTATGTTAAATACGTTCTATTTAAATAACTTAAATAGATATGTACATTGTTATAATTGTAAATGGTTTTATAATATTTTTCGTAGTGAAATATATTATGAAATGGTGTTGCGGTATGGCGATCTGTTCCCCCGTCCGGAGAGTATTTTAATAATGTTTTTTTTTGCAAAAAGGTGGATTAATAACTTTAATAATTTAGTTAGTGCGGTGTGGTGCGACGCAACTCGTTCTAATGTATTATTTTAATTGAAAATTTATTATAATGAAGGGTTACGAAAGCTCAAGTTGTGTTCTCATGTTATTTGTGCGTGCTGGTTGATTTTCTTTTGACATGAACACCAGTCGAAAGGTTACCTCTGACTGATGGTTCGCTCTTTGGCCTTTCTAAAAACTGGAACACGGGTAGATGCTAACGCAAAACGATAGAAATAGCCCGTGATGATGTGCTTAATATTTAAATAAAGATAGATAATATAGATACTTGGCGGAGTAAACAAGTTAGCCAAGTGCACCACAACATTGTCATCGTTTCATAAATTTATTTTACATAATTTATTGACACACGATAAATTTGCAATCAATAAGTATTGAACGCTTAATAAATGAAGTCAATTAACCGTGTAAATTATTAGGGGTTATGTTAAAGACGTACTCTTCGGTGATTGGTACTGTTCTCTAGTGGTGCAGTTCCCATTCTCTGTGGTCTTTCTTGTTAGGTGAAATTATAATTGCCGTTGTTATCGTATTTGTATTAAAATATCCTTCCGTGGCTCTTATTGTTAGTTCAATTAGTTAATATTACCCAAAAAGACATTCTCTGCAAACACAATCAAAATACTAGAAAAAATATTTAAACTTCTATTACCAGTAATAATTCTGTTTGGTGCAGTTTCGAGAACAAAATGATTGACTATATATAATAAAATGTTTCTTAACCGAACGTACAATTCCTCAACCCACAATAAAAACTATCCAAATATACATGTGGCACCTTCAATATGTGTGAAATGAAGTCCGATAACCCATTAGCCCATGAGTAAATTGATCAAATACAAAAATCCAGGTACTCAAAAATACTCGGGTACGAAGGGTCCACGGCTCGCCGTCTTCGACAACACAATTTGTTTAGTGGATGATTTATTTTAGGGAAAAAGAAAAAAAAAACCCATCCAGGGAGTACTCCGAGGCAGACAACGAGACCGAAAAAAGTGGAAGCCAACCTTTCCTTTTGTTTCACGTCGGCCTTGAGTTTTTTGGTCACGATTTTGGCATCCTCCTGGGCCAAGGTGTCGGGTACTGGAAGGTACCAGCTCGAAGGATTCAGTTGATTTCATTGAATTCAATTTATTTTTACACGCTTTCTCAAGACCGAGTGAGTTTCTCCGTGAGCGTGAGGAAAGCGGGAGGGGAGGGTGGCGGAGCGGGCGAAGGTACCGAATTCGGTCGAACCCTACCTGAAAATGGTAGAAAGGTAGCCGAGAAATTGGTAGGTGTAAAATTTCCCCGTACGATAATGACGATTTGGCCCGTACGAAAGGCGATGGTACCCGTAGATAATAAACTAAATCATTTAATGTGGTCCCGCGTCGAATGGATACGTTTAAATCGTGAATGTGAGAATTCGTGTCGTACCTGAACCTGAAAGAGTGGGAAAATCGGTCGGGAACGATACGGAGGTGGTGGAAACGAGGCGTCCGGGTAATTAAAACATTTCCAGACTCTTTGAACACGACACATCAGAGAGAGATAGGAGCGCATGCCAGGGTTAATTGTACCTGGTCGAAATGTAAACATTCAGGTACGGCGAGTGTTGTTGCCATGGGAAATTCAAATCACCACAAGGTTCCTCTTATCAGGGAACGAGGGAACGTTCGTCGTGAAAACTCCATCTGATAACAACAGGCAAAGCTTTACCAATCTACCTAAAACATGACCCGAAACACGAGAGAAACGGTAGTTTGTCTCAGGCACACAGGCACGCGTGAAGAGATTCTTCAGGTGCGACCTTCTTCCCTCTGTGTCCGTCCCCGTTTGCCGTTTACTTAAATTTTCTTCGATTGTTTGGTTTCAGGTCGTTGTAGCGAAGTGCCCGGAGGACTGCCGGGTACCGGAGGCATGTTGCTGGCTTGTGCCGGTTGTGACAAACCAATTTTAGACAAGTTCCTTCTCAACGTACTCGACAGGACATGGCACGCGGAATGCGTCAGGTGTCACGATTGCAGAGCGGCATTAGCTGACAAATGTTTTAGTAGAGAAGGAAAACTTTTTTGTAGAAACGACTTTTTTAGGTAAGGATACTTTTACTCACCAACTTGCCAGGTACCAAGGTGAAGTCTGCAGATAAAACAGGTGCCCCGCGATAACCTGGAAAGGAAAAAATCAGTTTAGTAGTTCACCGAATGTGCCTTGATTTTTCGGTACAAAACCTCAACTGGGTACGGTTCGGTGTGTGGCCTAGTCCACTCAAGTCCCTCCAGGTGTATTACACAACATTTTCTTTGGTGTTATTTACCGTGTCCACCGAAGTTCACACGTTAGGCGTACTCATGCACTGAACTATCGGAGTAATTAAACTAAAAAACACGACGAATCTCCTATATACAAGCATAATTAAAGTGAACGAGAGATTTTTTAAGGTGGCGGACAACAATTTTCAGGTTTTTCTTAAGGCCCGGATGTATCACACACACATCCGGAGTACCTGTGATGCCTTCATTATGTGTCCTTCTCCTCCCACATCGGAAAATTTATATTTGTTACTTGAGGCGGAAACATGACGAGGAAAAATGACAGTGAAAACCTGGTTGAAACATCTGAAACGAAGCTGTAATTTACGTCTGGTTTTTGTATATAGGGAAAACACATGAGCACCTCCTCCTGGTCACTCGGTTTACGGTCGACTGTCATGTACTGGACAGTGTCTGTTGCTCTGGTCTCGTACCACAGCTACGTAACACAGCAGAAGTGTCAGGTGCATTGATCCGATCGCTGGAAAAAAAAATAATTTCACCCCACCACGACTTTAATGACAGTTTCTTCGGGGACAGGTACACCACCCGGGAAAAAGGTACGGGATGGTCAATAACCCGACCCCAAAAAAAATACAGACGTATCTTGAACTTCTGTTCGCCGTCCGACGGGTACTAAAACCCGGGTGATTCGTCTTGAACTTCCCTCGGTATCAATAATGTGGGTAATGGTAATTACGAGCAGTCGTTAACAAAAGGTTTAGTCGATCATAAACGAGAACTAAAGCACCCATTAAAAATAAAAATTGTTGTAATCGCACCGGATTTCTGATTTAGAAACACACAAGGGCAAATCAAACGACCGTAGACCATCGTTAACGTGAAAATAAAGTGACGATAATGTGGAGACGGTCGAGGATGAGAGGATGCGTGAAAACAACAGGAAAACCTAACGATCCCTCGTAACAGTCCCAACGAAACGAGGTAAAAGACAGTTAAGACAGGGTAGGACACAAGCAGAGCAAGCAATGCAAAGCCTTGGGGGAATTGGCAAGGTAGAAGAAATCAGACGGGGAGAAAGTAGAAAGACGACGACAACAACGACAGCAGGGTACCCATCTAGAAAGTTCCTGTACAGTTGTCCGACACGGGTCTTTAAAGCAAACACACACACAAAAGAAGCACCTTAGTGGGCTGATACCTCAGTAGTATGCCCTGTGTACCTGCACCCAGTCCAAAGGTGTCAGACGGACAGACCCACCACGGGTGGACGTGACAAAGACAAGAACAAGAAAAAACGTGGCCTCTTTCAACGTTTAAATATTTTAATAAAACCCTATTTTATTTTCTTTATCGCGTCTATTGTTTCGCATTACATAAATATATTATTTATTAATTAATAAATTTAAGGTAGAGAATATAAAATAAGTTTTTATCACTCCCGGGGGCCCTTAATATTATGACATCAGGCGACGTTTCGACTAATCCGCTCTAACGCCAAGTCATTTTTTATACTTAATATCATCAGATTGTAATAAGAACGCGAGTACGCGTACCTGTACCTGTACCTGCAGCTGTTCGAAGACTCCCGACCGATTCCCTGCTGAATCCCGTCCTTTTCACACACACACACAGTCCCCCTCGACTCGTTGAAACTTCCCTCCGCGAGCGCACCACGAGCTACTGCAAACATGAATTTTAATTGTCCAAAACATAAATTTCACATTTATAAACATGTCACATAATTTAGGATTATGATTAAACACACATGCTTGTTACGTATGGCTGTCTTCCTCCGAACCTGAGAGAGAACACCTACGTGTCTGTCGATCGAGCGCCTTTAGGACTTTGCCACTAAGGGCCAGGCACGACCAGGTAGCCGGCTGTTGGAAACGTAGGATGTTATTTATGTGGTGGAACTGGAGTGTGCGAGAGAGAACGTGCAACCCCAAGAAATCCGTGTCGAAACCGACAAACGTTTGTTCGGGAAGGACCCAAGACCCAACAACCCGACGGTTCGTCCAGAAACGAACCCCCGGCCACTCTGGTCGGGTGACGTTCAAATAAATCAAGAGGCCTTTTTGGGTCGCGGAGGTGAGCGATGGATGTGACCAACCAGACATTTTTCCCTTGTGCGATTCCTCCATGTCTTCGGTTATATAACACCGGGTCGAATTCGAGGGTCAGAGCATAACGGACCTGTGTGTGCCTGGTCGTCGCCGTTCGGTCTTCTTTGTTGAAATTCAAGAAGGGACATAAAAAAATAACATAAAGTTTAACAAGAGTTGTCGATGGTCCGTTTGTGGATGATGGCCGGGTGAAAGAACGCGGCGGTGAGAGTTTTTCGGGACTTTTACGGCAGAAACCTAATTCCGAGAGACCGCAAGAAACGCTTTCCTCCCAGGTTGAAAGCCACAGAGCCGAGAGACCCCATAAAATGGAGAAGAGAAAGAGAGAGAGAGACACTTGGAAGGAAGATGCGTACGCGCGCGTTTTTATACGTCGGTGTCTTACATTAAAGAGAGAAAATAAGAAAGAAAAAGAACCGAGGCCTGAGTCATTGCGGCCTCGTGTGTGGTTTCTCATGGTGGTTGCCTGATGATGATACCTGAGAAACCTGGTGACCGACACGTTGTTTACACAAGCAGAAACCACATGGTGGAGGGTCTTGCAGTTTTACGCTCTAGCCAAGAAAATACCAAGCAAAGATGTACCTAAAGGACCTAAAGCATCTCACACACACACACACAAAATTGCAGATGCAACTACCTGAGAGCAATACCTAGCCTGTTGCAGGTGGGGTACCACAGCGACATTTAAGACACACCGAGTAAACCACTCGAATCACCTCAGGTGAGTCGTGCAACACCTCAGGTATTCAATTTCCCATCAGCAGGAAAGGCTGGCGTCGTGTCGGTCCTTTTCCGACTCGGTGGACAGTTCAAACAATTAATTTTCATTACACGGGCTGCATCATATTTCACCTCGTTAATAACAATTAACAAATAAATGAGACGAAGGCGAAGAGTTCAAGTTTAGCAGACGACGTCGACGTCGGCCTCGCCCGGACGATCACGGAGGCTTTGAAATTCAAATTTTTCGCTCGAATTAATTTGTACCTTAACTTTGTAAATGTTAATATAAATTAATAAATGTCGTGATAAATTAAGAGGCCGTGTGTGCAAGCGTGTGATGACTCCCCGGCCCGGATTACATAACCGACTCGGTTTTCTTCTGCGGACGGAAAATAACAAATGTGAAATCCGACCGTTGAAAAATGAATAGTCAAACAGGAGGAAAAATAAATAAACCTATGTATTATGCATCCGTTTAATTAAGTATGACCACCTCGAGGCGGAATTGAATGGGAAGCGCCGTTAAATATTGCGAGGAGTTGTTGTTGCTGTTACACTTTAAATATTCGGCTCGAGATTTATGGAACGTCTCGGTTGGAATTGTAAATTATTATTATTTTTTTTTTCGATGGTTAAGAGAACTGACCCGAGGTCTGTTGGCCTGGCGAACCGCACCGAGAAGAAAGAGACCGAAGAACAGCCGTCTAAGAGCAATAAAAACAGCGTGAAGGGAAAGTCGAACGCCTGGATGACCCGAGTCGAAAAACGACCGTAAAAATATATTTATTTTCTCTTGTACATAACACGAGTTGGTCTCGCGGGGAGGTTAAGCCCGGCTACGGCACTGACGTCAAGAAAGAGGACAACAGAAATAAAGCGTTTTAGGCGGAGCTCTCTCGGAGAGGTCGATGAATACAACAGAGAGAGAGAGAGAGAGAGGTGGCCTGGTGGCCGTACAGAATTATGCAAATTCAAGGGGTTAAAGCAGAGCGGATCAATAGCCACTTGTGAAAAGGACAATGAGAGTTGATAACCGCAGTGGCAGCTACAGCACCCTCTTGGAACAAAGACACCCAGCGGGTTCCCGGCCACAAGTAGAGGAACCGAAAATGTTTCGATTGACACTCGAAAACCGCGATAATAGGGGCAAGAGCTTCCGGTCTCCATAATGGTCATTCAATATCCGGTTTGGGCAGCCGCTTTGTGGTACCTACAGGCACGACGGCGGTCTACACGGGTCGCAATTACCCCCGTGCCTTTTTTTCCTATGTCTAATCTCCTGCCAGCACCTATACTTAACTCTAATAGAGATGTTTTAATCGGAAACTTCCTTTCTTTCTTGTTCGTACGATCATTTTGTCGCACCTTCGAGCCAATCCGAGTCCTTGTTTGTCGACGGCGAACATATGGCATACACGGGTTGAAAGAGATTAAAAAAAATTAATTTTCCTTGCTATCTGCGTCATTCTCAACTTGTTTCGCTGATGAAGTCTGACATCACCGGTCTAATCTCTATCTGTTCGTAATCTCCTTAAGAAAAGAAAAAGGAGTGCAGGAACGACACGTCGGAACACATAGACAAACAACACATTCACACTGTCGAGTCCCTTGCATATGGCAAGGGCCGACAAGTGGAGTATTACTTTTCGGGTCTGCGACTATTAAGATGGCTCCCTGCGGCGGAGAACCACCAGAAACAATCGTCAAAAATGGTTTTACTTGTTTTATGGCCGTATTTAACGGGCGTCTCAGAGACGGCTCAGAGACGTACCTCACCTACCCTCGTGTGCCCTGTGACTTGCCTTCGCTCCTGCTGTCATTTCACAGCACTTTATACGGTTCCGAGACATCAGATAAAACCGACAGAACAAAACACGAAAATTTCACTCTGTCCGAAAGGCGAAAAGACGGGTCAGACATGCACCAGGGGAGAGAATATGAGAATAATAAGAATTTTAATGTCCGTTCTCTGATGCGATCAACGCGGCATTTCCATGCTCGATCCTCGATGAATGCGCGCAAGAGAAGTTGATTTTCAGTCAGATCGTGTCAGATTGTGGATCGAGACTAGATTTTATCACATCTGAAAATTTTAATAGTTATCCATTGTGAAAATCCCGAGTCGAAAGCTTGAAAAGGGCGGAGATCGATCGTGGTGTGCCACGGTGAGCGTCGACCAGTGGAAAAACGCAGAGGAGCATCCCGGATTTGCCACGAAAGAACTCGATGGCGGTGTCTTGTTCCCCCGGGGGAACGGGCCTGAATGGAAAAGATTTCTGCAGACACGACGGAACAGAATCGAACGAGAAACTGTCAGACATGTCAGACGAGCAGGGCAGTACAAAAAAAAAGAACACACAGACACAATTCCAACTGGTCGCTGGGCTCTGGCCTTGGCCAAAGGCAACGTTTCACATGGCCTGCTGGGCGGGACACGAAACCTGCCATTTGTTGCGACAGCACCGAGTCCATTTTTAATGGAAATGGCCGGATCGAGTCGACGAGACGGCAATTTGTGCATTCGGAGACGCGGGCTCATTAGATGAAAATGCTACGTATAAAACGACGACAGATTCGTCACTGCCAAAGGTCTCTCAAAGGAATGGAAAAAAGTCAAAGGAAGTCAGTCAGTCAGCCCAGCCAGTCAGCCAGCCAGCCAGTCACTCGACACAAATTTGAAATTTTCCACAAGCAACAACCAACATTTTCGCTTCTCCTTTACTTCCATCGCCGTTTTTATGATTGTTTTTTAATGACTTCGCCTTTAAATTTGAGAAACGTGCACAGGGAACTTTGGACTTTGTAAAAAGAGAGAGAGAGAGAAAGAGAGAGAACGAAAAATAAATGCTCTTATACGCCCATGCAAGACCGTTCAAGCTTATTTATACATAAATGAAAGCAAAAAAAAAAATAATAACGTAAGAAGAGATGAGTTCCACGACAAAGAAGTCACCAGTGGAACACGTGCGTTTCTACACAATTCCTCCTATTGAAAGTCGTCGCAGTTTTTATTTGTTTTAATCCGAGCTCGTATTGCGGAGGAATTGCGCAAATCCCGGCTCTGGACATTTTAAAACTATTAACTGCAATTATTTTCATATTTTTACTCGCGCGCGCGTACTCGTCAGAGAGCGACCGTTTCCTCTTAATGTTTGTTCCTTCGATGCATTCCACATTCTCTTCTATGAAAGACTGCCACGAGGACGACCTTGGGCAAAAAAAAGACGGCAACCGACGGACGGACGGACGGAACGATCCATTCAATACAAACACTTCGGTCGCGAGTAATGAAACAGTTCACTTACAAGTTGTTTCAGACAACTACAATTTACATAAAAAAAAATAAATAATTACATCATTCAAAACCGATCCATTTACTCTCACACGGGGACTAACCTGTACATTTACCTGTACTTAAGTAACTTCCTTAAAATGCCTGCTTTGCGGTCATCCATTTCGAATTAAATTATTTAAATAAATCTATTGAATCCGATTAATAAGTGAGAACGGGGTCCTACGGATTGCTCTAATAACTTACCCCTCCCCAAATTACTTACGAATGGCAGGGTTTACGGTTGTACCTGGGAGCTTCCACTTGACTGTTTATTTAAATTTCATAAAATCGACCGAGTAATTTACATTCACGATGGAAACATTGCTTTTTCGTGTACTTTGTGAGTATCACTTGTTTAAGTGTGTGAAAATTTGCATGGTCCCGGCGTATAATTGATGGTTCTCACTGGACGCCGGGCACACCCATTTTGAATAAATAAATAATAAAATGCACTCGCGATACGATCTGTATTATTTTAATAAATGCAAAATGGCGTTTATTCAAAATATTATCATAAATTTTCGGCGAAACAACTCGGCCGGTGCAAGCTACGACGGGGGTACGGACCGGTAGGACCGTGTAAAAAAAAAAAAAAAAGAAAAGAAACGTTCGAGACGGAGACGACCCGTGCAAAATTTCGTACACGGCAAGAGAACTCAGGTGAGAGAGACCGATCCTGCGTCCTTCCCTACCTGTGGCCCTCCCCCACACCCCCCCCCCGGGTCACAGGTATTCGGGAATTTGTTAAGGGACAGTCAGACACTCGGTGTCTGAGAAATGCCGTGCAGACACCTCGGGGTGGTTTATTGCTTCAGTAACACCCATCCGATTTGAAATTCTTACTAACTAGAAAACCTGTTTAACTAAATCTGAGTCGGGTTCCCACCACCCACCACCCACCAACCCCCCTGCCACGCTCACACGCACATTCACATGGAACTGTCTGATAAGTTGGTAACAGGTTCTGTTAGGAGTGATAGGTGAAAAAGGGTACCCAGGTGGAAGTGACCGACGTTTCGTACAAAAGTCAGTCTGTCACGACCAAACAGATCCTTCGGACGAGTTGGTTCGTCACTCGAGACGAAATGGACCCAAGGCGGACGGGTGCCAACTTCTTTTCAGGGCACTGTAGGATGTCGGTCGGTTGACCGTTGACAATTGCCTTATAGAGAAGCCATGCCACCAACCTCGGGTGGTGTCCTCCGCACACCCTGGACATTTCACGTCCTCTGCTTTCCGGTGCTATCTGGTCTAACCGACAATTTCATTTTCTTTTAATTTCAGGCGGTATGGTACAAAATGCGGAGGATGTCTTCAGGGTATCTCTCCGAGTGATCTAGTTCGAAAGGCTCGAGATAAGGTTTTCCACCTCAACTGCTTCACCTGCATGGTCTGCAGAAAGCAGCTGTCGACGGGTGAAGAGCTTTATGTATTAGACGACAACAAATTTATCTGTAAAGAAGACTATTTAACCGGGAAAACGAATTCTGGTAAGTAAAATAACCGTTCGGTCTCATCTGGAAGCCACGACCTTTTCTTCCGCCGGTGTCAACCCGAACTCCAGACGCGTTTCTTGTTTCCCGCGTGCAAAAAACCCAAACGCAGTTAAAAATAAATGTGGCAGAAATAAAGCGTCAGCCATATTGTTTGATGCCTGTTGTTTTATTCCCGTTGGATGAGAGAGAGAGAGAGAGAGAGGGAGCGAGTTCGGTAAATAATTTTCACATCGATTTATGACAGATGGTAACTGATCGACCTGACAACAAGTAACGACCCCCAGGTACCGCTCACCGAGGTCCTGCCGGAGTTGACGGTGGTGGACCTTTGACGAATCCTCCTTAGCACACACACACACTTAAATCGTAAACCTGAAACCTTCTGACCCCGACGATAAATTACTAGAAAAAAATTTTTTTCCACTCGTTCTGCTTTTCGTTTCGTGTTTTTTTCTTTTTCATTTTTTTTTTGATGACTCTGTGATGAATACAAAAAGCGAAGAAAAAGAGTTTCATTCTTCTTGTTCCCCGGGATGAGAAGAACCGGTCGGTGATGTGAAGACACTGAGGATTTCGTTTTCAGATATATATATACACACACACACATGTATACATATACATAAAGAGAGAGAGAGAGAGAGAGAGAGAGAATGGAGGAGGGAAATATGATTTCATAAAAAGATCAAGTCAACGTCAAGCATCTGTCATATTATCGAAACTGTTGTGTAGGCCCCATCATCGGATTCGGATGGCTAGTGACATCCTTGGGTGTGACAGAGTCTCACTGCTCTCCTACCTGCCTGCCTACCTACCTATTGACCTTTTCACATTTACATTTTTCTATGGTTCTTGTTGTTGTTGTTTTTTTCTCTCTCTCGTGTGTGTTCCCTTTACTCGTCTCTCCACCAGTCACCGGCTTTGTCTGTTTTATTTTTTTTTATTTATTTTTTTGCAACGGACAGGCGTGTGTGACGCAAGATCCGTATGACAATGGTCGACAGCCACGGTTGGGAAGAATCTGGGTTCTGGATGAAATGAACCATGACTTTCCCAGAGAATAGAGGGTGTCGTTTTTGTACTCTTTCAAGCATTGCTTTTACATATTTCCGCATTTTTCCTTTGTGAAAAAAGTAGGAGTATCGGAATAAAAACAACAACAAACAACAAACGTCAAAGGTTGTGTGCAAACGTTAACTGGCACACCGAAGTGCCCACTTGTTTGTTTACAACTCTTTTTTTTTTAATTCTCTGACGTTTGCATTATGTTGACGCTAGAAGAATAGTTGACTAGATCAAATTGCACATCACTCACCTAGAAATGGTTGAGTTCGTACGAGTGGACCCTTCCTGGCGAATTCCATTTTCACCTCCGGGTCTAATCAGGAAAAGTCAAAATTATTAACAAGAAACTCATGTGAAAGGGTAAATCCCAGGATGAATGTGGTGGCACATAAATCGAGGGCAACGTACAGGTACGGACACCAAAAGAGTCACACAGACCTACGGTGGGCCGCATGCTGGGCACCTCGGTACACGAGCGTCTGGTTGCTTCGATCTCCCGTCGGGCCGTCGACGAGGGTACCCTTCTACAACATTTCTTAACCCTGGTACTTCTGTTGACTGTCCGTGGATAACCCGCGTGTCAGCGATGTTCCCCTACCAAATTTGTTTGCTTTGATGTCCGTCTGACGGGTACCGTCCGGGCCGTCCTCTGCGTGTTCACGTGCGTGCAACTCCGACTGGAATTTCAAAACGATATTGTGCCAGGAATTTTTTATTTATTTTTTTTTGTTGTTGTTGTTGTCGAGGGGAGGAACCCGTTCGAGGTTTGGGTGTATTCGTCTGGTACCTTTTGAGGAACACTGCCACACTGCATTCCTGAGCAAAGTACTCGGCTCTCGCTGATTCCTAGAGTTCCCATCTTTTCTTCACACGGTCACCGAAGAGTCCTGTAAACCAATGAATAAATTAGTTCACGACTTGTCTAAAGACATAGAGTACGCAATTTACAATTGAAATTCACCACGGTTGTAGTTAAAACAATTACACTCGATTCTGACTTCCCTTTCCGTTGTCCAGTCCCATTGTTCAGTTTTAAAACGTCTATATGTGTAATAATAATAAAACCAAAACAGTTGAAACGAGTTGTTTTGCAAACTTGTTTTATTTAGTACTGAAAAAGCAAAAAAAAAATAATAATAATCTTTTATTAGGACTTATTAATAATATCCGTTCAGCGGAGTGGCTGGGTCTTCCACCGGGCAGCGAGACTTTCTACCGGGTGCCCACCACACTTCTGGACCTGTAGAAAGCCAGCCCAACATAACAAACCAAAAAGAAATAAAATGTTAGAAGGGTACATTGTTTTCATTTAATGATGTAGCGAAACAAAATATTTTTTCTCAAATTATGACATGTTTATTCATAGTAAACTACTCTCGCCCGGTAGTAATTCGACAACAAATTATGATCCCCGGCATAAAACAGTCATTGTCCTCCTCCTTGCCTCCACCGTCATCGTCGTCATCTTCTTCTTCTTCTTCTTCTTTTTCTTGGTCTTCTTCCACTTCGGTTTTTTTCCCTTCGTTTTATACGTTTTAAATGGATTTTTTAAAAACCATCTCCCGTCAAGTTAATTTAACTATCTTCAGCATAAGTCTGAATGAACGATGCCTAATTCCTTTGATTTTCCTTGGACTGAGTAAAAAAGAAGACAAAACCGCCGACGCCGCCATTTAAAAAAACCAGCCTTAGACCGCATCGTTAAAAACTGAAAAAAAAATTTTTTTTTCTCGTCTCTGGATTTGTCTTCTGCCACGTCGTATTTGTTTCTTTTTTTTCGAGGGGGTAGACTTCTGTCGATGCGTCTCTTTTACTTTTCCGTTTTCGGGTCAGGTACCCGGGTATTCTGACCGTTTGCCGGGACCAGCTCCCAAACTCGAAATCTCCAAAAAACAGACATAAATTCAATCAGGTTGATTGTGTACGGACAGGTTCGGTGTGCGTGCGTGTGCGAGTGTGTCTGTCTGCCTACCTGCCTGCCTGTCTTTCTTAACATATGCAAATTCAAAGATGAGTCGCCGAAGTGGAAGACTCGCCGATGCAGGTGAATCGACCGATTCGGTGGTGTTGGGAAACAGGTGCCAACGACAACAATCAGGTTCGTTCGACCGAAGAAAAAAAAAACGATTCCCCAAAAATTCCCTGCTGTCTTCCACTTAGGGGGTTTACTCCTTTGTAGAAGAAACCGTCGAGTTTCACACGCCAGAAGGACCATCGCTCGGATTAGACCAGTGTGAAACTCACATAAAAATCCATAAACTTCGTTCGCGTTTGAAATATATGAAAGAGAGCGAGAGAGGAAAAAAAAAGGTTGAAAGTCATTCGAGTGGGCGAAAGACTTACCCATCGGGGTTGCATCGACGGATATTAAAGAGTAATAAATTACTTATTTTATTACACCCGGATAAATGACGAAAGAATTACGTGAGAAAGATTGGTAACGGGACGTCCGTCTTCACCAACTCTTCCCTCCGGAGGATGCACCCGAACGAGTCTTCTGTTGGTCAATCTTTTAACAGTTGCACGACACAAAATACAGGTACTCAGGTACACAAACACAGAAACAAGACTTCCGTAACGACACTCGACGCACGTAGTGTGTCTACTTTTTGATTTCTTCCACGAAAAGGAAAACAAAACCTTTTGATAGACCAGAAACACTTGACGGCTACAACTTTCCTCCGGCAGGATTGTACGCGGCTACAACTTCTGTAATAGAATTTGCCACTCCAAGGACGGTACTGTAATTGTTTCGAGGGACTGGTTGTAATTAACAATGGCAATTAACCAGAGGATTCTCTACGAATTTCCTATTATCCTTGAATTGGACAAAAGGGTCTTACAAAGGAAGTTAGTCCTCAATTGAACTTCTCTGCAGGAGGCATAAATTCACACCGGCGGCAGTACCTCGTACACGTCTGTTAAGGCACGTAAATCTTGTAGAAAGACCGGGACGAAAACGTAAACGTAAATAAAAGGAAAATACAGTAAACTTTGACTGTATGAAGAAGAAATCAAACCGTAGAAAACGTTTCGAAATTAACCGTACACTACATCACTATTCGACAAATAAATAAATAAATTTAAAAACCAATTAAATGTAAACAAAATCAACAAGATCATCTAGAGATCAAAGAGCTGACATTTGCCAGTGTTTCACACGACAGGGCGCAGAGGTTCCGCAAAACAGCGTCACCGGAAGTGAGTACCTGAAACCTGCGTCCCTGAAGTCAGAAAATAACAGAGGTTCACTCGTAAATCACTAGGTTGGAAGTAGAAATTGGTGAAAACGAAGGAAAGACTCCCTCTTGGGTAAAGTTGAGATTTCGATTGTGGTGCCCACAACAGAACTTTGACCGGTGCCCGATTTTGTAATTCTCCTTGCGAGGTCAGTTGCACCTGAATTGGAATTTGACAAAGACTTTCACGAAACCTGAAAATCAGGCCTCTCTCTCTCCTCGTGCTCAATCCCGACATTTCGGACGAATTCAACCGAGTTGAAATTGAATTTCTTTGTGCTCTCTTCTGCCACGACGTTTCATTCATCACCTCTGCTACCAAGCACTGGTGACACGTCTGCATTCCCGTACCGTAAGGTTTAACATGGGATTAAATAGGTGGGCGCTGAGTACGTTCAGAATACACGAGCCGAGCCGAAATTAAAGCAATCACAATTATTCACACTTTTCACAACCGGAGCGTAGTTGTGAAGTGAAGAGCTCAAGTCTGGCGAAATAGTCAAAAACTCAGATGAAATGCGGCAGAGGGTTTCCAACATGGAAATACCATTACTTTAACATTCGGTTTCCCAGTTATAATTAACAATTCGAGCTATTTTTAGTGAACGACGAGGAACAGGGAGGAAGTGAGACGTCAACTCTGGTGTAACATGGTAACATTAATTATGCTAACGAGATTCCACTTAGCCATTTTTTGTTCAAATAAAATTAATGCGGACAAAGATGAATTTTCATATTTTCGACGCTGAACAAAAAATCCAACATGAACACGTCGTAGGAGTAATTCATTTCCTCTTTTAAGTCGAAATCGGTTGTAGAACGTCTGCGGAGTCACATTGTAGTATAAGCAATTTATTAAAGTTAAGTAACTTTGAGTCTTCGTCACCACCTCAAAAATTAAAAGAGAAATGACCACCTGGAGAACAAAGTCACACGTCTGAGGTGTCGCGAGGGACAAAGTCACGTGATGGCGAACGTCCGCCGTTCGACTCTTCTGTCTGTCATCGTTCAACCGTTCGAGTCCGTCCATCTGTCACCGGATTTGGCTCAGATGCAGACTTTCAGCCTTGCTGGCAATAAAACAAGGCTAAAGTCCTATTGGAAAACAATAAATCATTTGGGCAGCGGGCCCTGCGGGGAAAACAACAGTCTGACATTGGAACGTCCTCCGGGGACGGTTAACGTTTGGAAAAGCCATTTTTCATTTTTTTTTCGTCTTGTCCAAAGTAGAAAATCCCTCGTCGTCTGCATCTGCTCCTGTTGCGGGCTCTCTCTCTCTGGCTCTCTCCCGCCAAAACTTAAATTCGCTTCTTTTCTTATGTAAACATCGGCGGATTATGTTGGAGAGGTTCGTCGGGGTCCTCGCCAAAGCCCCAAAACTTAATTCTTCTGTTTGTTTTTGTTTGATGCAAGCAAATATCGTTCTACGTGTCTGTTGGTCCCGTAGATTGTTGATCGCATCGTGTCTTCCATTCGAATCCTCCTCCGGTCTACGTCCTCATTTCGTATTGAACGATTTCTTTTTAACAATTACCCCGATGTAGTCCGTTCAATCTCCTCGCTGGAATGCTGTTTTATTTTATTTTGTCTTACACAAATAAAACTTGAAAAAGAATTTATCGAGTAGAGTTTTCAACTATAAAAACCGAAATTTCATTGTGATTCAACTTCGGTTTCATTTCCTTTGGTAAAAAAAAACATTTTCAAATCGTCGAGATCATAATTAGGGAAATACACGTTGCAGATACGGATAATTGTTTTACGAGAGAAAATGAAAACAAAAATGGAGGATGAGACGGTTTGTCGTTCGATTTCGGGTGCTGCCGTCGCCGCCATTTTTATTTCTTCTTCCACGCCCTTCCACGATATTTGCGGGGAGGCGAGGAACCCACGGCCTGGGGAATTTCCCGGTTTAATCCCGCGGCGAGCAATAGAAAAAAATGGCGGACGTGTAAGAAAGCTTGTTTCTTCTATTTTCCTCCCCCAGGTTTAAATGGGTTTTCTTTGGGGAGTTTTGCTTCTTTCTGCTTCCCCGGGAGGTAGCGACTGAGTGAAAACTCCAACTCCATCTGAGGTTACGTTTAATTGCCGGACAACGACAAAAACAAAACCCAAAGGATGGTTTTTGTTGGCATGTTGAAATAGAATTCCATGTAGGTTAAACGTAGGGTTCCCGAACGAAATTGGAACAATAAGCGAAGCCGTCAGGCTGGCGTCAGTACAGAGGCAGAAAACATGCGCGACTTATTCATTCGATTCGCATTGGACACACTTTTGCTATCCTCCTTTGACTTTAAATTCTCTCTCCTTCTTTCTGTTCAATCTTTCTGTTACCCCCTTGTTCTCCTTCGTTGATTTCACAAGTATTCCGGATCGTTCCCTCCGATTCACCTCCTTTTGAACTTCTCTTCACCGTCATGCGAACACTTAAAAACTTTCAACATCCTTCGTCCATCCATTTTTGATGTGGATCCATTATGAATGTGTACGTAACGTAAAGGCACAATTACACACAAGTTAAAATAAAAATTTGAGTGTGTGACAAGGAGACAACCGGAGAAGATGATCGAACAAAGTGCGCAATCGAACGTTTTATAAAAAAAAAAAGACCGAGACACAAATAAGAATAAGTTTTCCCTGGCGGGAGAGACCCTCGATTTGTCAATGACGGAGTCCACGTAAGGAAACACCGAGGTTGACAGTGACATTCATAAAGAGAGAAGAACTCAAAAGCAGGAAGAGAACGGTGAAGAAAAGATAAATGAGGCACACCGCGGGGTACCTTCTATTTACACAAGCAACAACAATGGAAAGTGAATGTAATTTAATTATAAATAGTCGTTGCATAGGAATTTCACATGTACACGGATAACACGAGGGAGGACGCGAACGAGACTGTAAATAGGCGAGAGCTCTCAATCAGTCAACGCGGGGTAACAGGTACCGTACCTGGCCGAGTGACTCAGGTGCACTCGGGCACCCCAGTCAATTCCAACATTATTAAAGGCGTTCGTCAAATATCGCGATTGAACCATCGGAGCCGACATTTTATTATCATCTCACGCTCGTTGATTTATCACGGACGAAAAGATAAATCCGTTCAATTAATTCTATTAATGTTATTAATTGTAATCGACCATGTCAGGAGTGTCGGTCAGGGGCCACATGCCGATTTTCGGCTCTCGTTTCCTTCCTCGGACGCCATCGCGTGCCAATAAAATAACCTTTTTTTATCCACTTAATAAATAGTTTTAATAAATAGTTCTCGCGGTGAAAAAGAAAATAAATAAATAACCACCCGTGGGAGTTTGAACGTCCCTTGAACTTACTTTGGTACCTTCAAAAAATAAATCATCCGAGAATCAGCAATGCGGTGAAAATAATCAATTGATCAATAAATTTTATTTAACGAAAAAGAAAAATTCACGCGATGTCCCGTTACTTACAACTTCTGTCAGACTTTAACTTCTACTTGAGACCAGTAGTTTTGAAAATTAGGCAACGTAACTTCCTTCTCGACGTAGCTCTCCATAAGTACGTAAATAATAACAAGTACAACTTACCCGTAGAGACAACTCGGGGGAAAGATCCTCTCTGTAACTAGACGAACTCCTAGATCTCGAAACTCGAAACCTATAAAAACAAGAAATCATAGAACGAGTGATAAGTAGAACAAAAAAATAAATAAAATATAATAAATCATAGCAATAATTACTCTTGAACGTTAGCAGGAAATGTCAGTACCGCAATGGCCGCGGCCATTTAGCCTTCTTGTAATTGTCTAACAGTCAGATGGTTCAGAGTCCTGCAGCTGGTTCATTCCACTGAAAAATTCCTGTCGTTAAAAACATTACAGTAAGCAACTTCCTCGATCGCATATTACAGTCATTGAAATATCATAATTGTCCATCGTTGGATTGGCGCCAATTTCCAACGCCAAAAATGGTCAAACGCCAATAAAATTGAACTTGAACTTTGTCTCTCTCTCCTTCCGAATGTCATTTATGTGTAGAGTGAAGTTAAGGTAACAACAGCTTTTTAATGTCACGGTCATCTGAGATTAATTAAACACAGGAGAGGAGCAGTGGCACAACAGGCGATGGGGTAGAAACGAGACCTCGACTAAAAGCACTGAACCTGAACGTGTCGCCAGACTTGTCTCTTTGTGTCGCAGCCACACTTTCAGACTATTTATTTTCACGTACTCGTTTCTTCACTTTTCAGATTCCCTTCTGTGCTCGGGCTCGGAGGACGAAGACGAGGACGACATTAAAAGTAATTCTCATCATCACCATGGTTCCAGCACGCCCGAAGCAAATAATAATTCTCTAGCCAGCGATGTGATGACTCCGCTGTTGAATTGCGACAGCAAAACGACGCAGGACGACTCGGAAGACCAAGGTGAGTTCCCTGAACCCGAAGAGCATTCCTTCCCGTTGTCCAGACTTCATTCGGTGTGCTTTACCGGGTCGCTTCTTCGTCCGCAGGTTCACTCGACGGCGATCCCGAGACGAGAGACTCTCAAACGGAGAACAAATCGCCGGACGATGGGAACTCGGGTTCGAAGCGCAGAGGACCGAGAACAACAATAAAAGCTAAACAACTAGAAATACTAAAAAATGCCTTTTCACAAACACCAAAACCGACGAGGCACATTAGAGAACAATTAGCCAAAGAAACTGGTTTACCAATGAGAGTAATTCAAGTAAGTTTATCTTCTATTTATGTATTTATTTATATTATTTATTAATGCTTTCCTTTAAAAAAAAAAATTAAACCGGTCACCCTAACCTGTTCGTCTCAGACTGTTTACATAATCCGTTGATCAGGTACTCGTGTAGCAGTTAGTAATTTACGGCCGGATTATTGTTCTAATCAACAGGCCAAGTCTGACTTTGTTTCTCTTGGAAAATAAAATCGGGTTCGACTAATTAGGTACGCGGATGTACGCGTGCGTGTGTATTTCACTGTGTGTTTGTGTACGTGTGTGTGTGTGTGTGTGTGTGTGTGTGTGACTCTCAGGAAACGCAGGCTCCGTTTGAAAACCCAATTTGGCTTTATCAACTCTTTTGTTTGAGAAATGTCAGTTTTCTGCGATTCCGTCTCGAACTGAGGGCAGGCAAACAGGCACGTGTTGCAAATAAAATCAAGAAATGGCAAAAACAGAAAAGAAGCGGCCTTCTCTGAGAGGAAGTAACAAAGGAAAAGGTGCGTGCTTACCGGAGTACACCGAGCCGAGTGGCGATGGTCCCCTCGGAGGTACTTCAGGAGGTACCTCGTGTTGACCAGAATGTGGGCAACGCGACCCATGTGAGTGTGGCGGTGGCATTCCTGAAGAACCGCGGACGGTGGGCGGGCAAAAATCCCCAGCCAAATCATTTGCGTGTGGCCGGAACGCGGGGAACAGTGAGCAGTTGGACCCTTCCTCAGGGGCACCTCGGGCACCACCACATGGCCACATCGTCTCTCAACTAGTTCCACTGTATTTCTCACTGCTTATTTATAGTAGATCGTAATTTTCGATCGGGTTCGAAGACAAGTAAAAAAAAAATTAAAAAAAAAAACAAAATGGAATTCGAAGAGCGTCCAAGACGGTCAAAACCGACGAGGTCGCCATTTTGCCGTCGCTGCGCCTCGAGGGCCCCCGAAAAAATTTTTTCCATTTCCTCTCTGACAGATATCAAATTTACGTCCGACACAAAGGAAAAACAATCCATGTCAGAAAGGAATTCCTTTCGAAGGAGAACCTTTGAGAGCGTGAAACTCAAGGGGGCCTCGTGGCCCAGATGCGACTCTCACAAAATGGCGCCGCTCGCCGCTTTCCCAATGGCAGACGCTCCCCGTTCGTTCGCAACGAGACAAAACAGTTTTGCGATTAGGCGAATCCACCTTTTACTACGGGGCGTCCATTTCATTATTCTCAAACTAATTCTGTCGTCGTTAACGGCTAAAAATAACGGTATCCGCCACGCTTTCTCGGCGCTCCTTCTTAAACGCGCTCTTTCACCGTAAACGCGATGACATCTAATTAACACAATTCAAAATGGAGGAAAGAGGTTGTCGATGAGCTTTCAACGAGTTTGAACGTCGCGAGTCGAAAGGGGTTCAAGGGTTCCTCAAAATCCTCTTTAAACTCCCTCCCCAGGGGATGAAGGTTCCAGAGGTGAAGAAGACGAGTGCCCGGCCAACCTCTTGGACTTGATCTATTCTTCTATTCTTCCTAGTATTAATCTAGCCGCTGTCATCTTCTTAACCGTCACAATCGTCGTAATGAATCATCACGTTCGTCTGGAACCTTTTCCCTCCTCGATTTAGATTGATTTCTTGCCATTAATTCGGGGAGGTTTTTGAGTCTGAAATATCAAATTTCTCACTGTCTCACAAATGATTCTCGGAACGGACCGAGTCGGGTAACCAGCCAAAGGAAAACTGTTCTTCTTCTGCCACGGGTCGGTAGCCGAGTGCGATCGTTTCATCAATAACCGATTGATATTCTGCACCCGATTGATATTTACTTACCGAGCGTGAAACCAAGTCCTTCAGGTACTACCCGAATTTCAAATTTCTTCTTCTTGTCCCTTGACGTACCATGTGGTGAACCATTGTGTGTTCCCTCAAACAAAACAAAATTATTTATTCATGTGAAGACCGATTAAACTTTAATGAATATTAATAAATGTTTTCGAATGGTTTTGATTCGATGAAAGATTCTCGGTTTATTACCTGTGACTTGTCTGGTGAGGCCCCTCGTCGGAGAAAAAGAAGAAAAAAAAACATGGAGGACCCAAATCTTTTGTTTTCGAACATTGTCCGACATTTTGGTTTGTTTTGGGCGAACGTCGGACTCTTCGGGGAGTTCCCGACTGGTGCAGATAGAGAATTACCATCTTCGAGCGTGGAGTTCCGCTTCTCCACTAACACACATTGGCGTCGAGTAACAAATAAATAAATAAATACATAATTCAACGAAACCTCAATGAATCCGCCGGGAAATGAAGTGAATTTGTTTTGACACGTCAGGTTCTTCACGCTCAATTTGACTTGATTGGCTCGTTAGCATAATTGCATTTTAATGCACCCCGCAGTTTTGGAGTGTTGCAAAAGTGACAGTGAGACGTTCGTTCCGGGAAAAGCGTCATCACTCCTAGAAAACTAGTTGCTAGGTATGGTCGGTGTGAGTTGGGCACGGTAACTCCTTCTCCTTCCGAGCTCGAATGAGATTGTCTGCGGAATGTTTCTACTGTACGTAGCCGTACGTGTGGATGTGTCTTAAAAGCTTTTCTCCCTGAGGATTCCCGGGACTCAATGAACTTGTTTCGGTCAGACGGTCAGAGCGAAAATCCGGGCGTTTCAGAGCGATGGCCCATTGAATTTGTCATCTTGTGAAAACAACCGAGTTTTTTCTTATTTAATTCACTCACCGTGTCGACATTTTGAGGTTTGACTTGACGCTTCCGCTCTACACAGGCCCGTCGCAGCTTTCTAGTCGTGATCCCCGTCCTGTACACTCTGACCTTTTCCCAAAGCGTCCGTCGGAGGAGGACATTTAACTTTGAGTAAGCTCGGGTACCTGAGGTAAAGCACCTGCGTGACGATTTACTTATATTATTTATTATTATTTATTACTATTATTATTATTTTTATATTATGTTTATGGTGGCGGGATGATTTGGCCTGAAAGACAACTGATTTAAACAAGTCGTAGTGACACACACGAAAAAAAAAATAGTAAGCTAAACACAAACAAATAAAAAAGGAACCAACCCTGTGTACATCCGTCAATAATTTGTATAACTTTGAGTTTTCAATCACGCGCTCACTCGTCAGATGATTTGAGTAATGAGAAACGATCAGAAATAATCGGAAGTTGCAGAAGAGAGAGAGAGAGAAAAAGAGAGACAAAGGGAGAGAGAGAGAGAGAAAGAAAGAGAGGGAGAGACAGGAAACAGACACACTTGAGAAAAGCAAAAAAATAAAATTGACAAAAGCAAAAGTTTCACTTTCTCCCCTTTGGGATATCTTCACCTTCACTTTAGGGGTTGGAGTGTACTTTTTTTTAACTACTTAAAACTATTCGACTGATTAATTAATTAAAACTCTTATTATTGATTATTCTTTATTTTATTAACTCTGAGAACTCTAACGTTTTCATAATGGATTTTCTCCGTCTGAGACTCACTTTTTTTTGACCGACTCTTTCCCACGGGACTGAGTTGTCTAGCGCTAAAGACGCACAAGAAGAAGTTATTTTGCCCCCGAAAACAAAAAAAAACAATCTTCTCTATTTATTAACAATCGTATTATTACCTAATCATTCGACGCGTGGATGCCGACAAGTCAGTCATTCTAAAGATCAGAAATTTGAAAACCAAAGTTCTGCAAATTACAAATCATGAAACAAAAAAAAAGCAAAGAAAAGAAAAGAAATAACAAAATTGTCGAAAAAGGAAAATTTTGCGATTGCAAAAGGCGATCGGATCAGAACTAGAAAATAGTGAAAATGTGAGAGAGAGTAAGAGAGAGAGAGTAGAAATTCGCGGTCAGATGGGGTTGTTTCCCTTTTCTTTCAACATAGAATTAATAGACAGAAAAAAAACGCAAAACTGGCAACGAAGACGAAAAGTTTACGAAGATCTCTTTCCAAGTAAACTAACCAAAAACTTTTTTATTAATTCTGATCTTTAGAAACCGACCACGGCAAAAACGGCAATTAAGGGAAGGCAGTTGGAAATATTAAAAGCTGCATTTGAAAGTTCACCCAAACCAACTAGACAAATCCGTGAACAACTATCAAAAGACACAGAACTACCGATGAAGGTGATTCAGGTAGGCAACCAACCACCTTTGATGTTCTTCCTCCCGAGTTCTTTTTTTTTTGTTGTTTTCTTTTTTAGAGGCTACCGCCCAACGCTAGCGTTTGGCTCCCATGAGGCCTATGCGTGCGAGCCTGCGTGCGTCTGCGGGCCCTCGTACCCGTACCCGTACCCGTACCTGTATCCCTCCCTGTCCCTGTCCCCGGGAGACGTTGAGAACAGATGGATATCGGCCATGCCGGTGATGGCAAACGGACTTCGTCCAATGAAATTTCCACGTTTTTCTTGCCTTGTCATCCGGCCCGAGAGAGAACACAAAAAATTCTTCTTCTTCTTCTACTCCTCTTTGGTCTTGTTGCTGCTCTTCCGTTCCACCTTTGTGTCGGATGAAATGAGAAAATTTTATTGGGCCGCCACGAACTCCAGCCTCAGGCTTAGAACAGTCATCCTCGCCAGAGTTTTTTTTTTTTAAGATTTCAGTCGAATCACCGACGGCGAATCGACAAAAATCGTAAAAGGATGCCTCCGCATACATAAAAATGAGATGGCATGGTCCAATCGTGTGGCGGAAGGTCTCAGCTTTCTACTTATAAATCACAAATGGGGAAGGGGAGGGAGAAATAAGGCAGGGGTTGGAGCGGAGCGAGGAAACGGGTACCTGGAAATGACCAGGTGCCATGTCATTGCCGACGTGAAAAACACTACACTCTAATGATTGAATAACTCGCCAAGTTGAGATGGCGGTCCATCCGGCCGGTGATTGGCACTTTTCCTATTTCAACTATTAGTTTGTTAACATTTTGGCCTAGCAGGTACCTCATTAGCAGTGCTAAATTCCCGAACCTGGTGGCTGGCAGGCTGGCAGACAGGCAGACAGACAAGGCAACGCGTACAGAGAGAGAGAGAGAGAGAGAGAGAGAGAGAGAGAGACAAGTTAAACGGAATTCGGAAACGTGGAATTAGAATTTTAAATTTTGAAAATATGGCTACTGCCGGGCATTTATCACTTCGGCGTTGACGTTTATCGACTTCCGAAAGTACAAATACTTAACCACTCGAGTGAGTGTATTTGACTGTATTTGTATTTGGTTTCGGTTGACTGGGGAGGTCACCAATTTCAACTCAAACACAAATCTTCGTCGGTTTGAGCTTTCCAACCTCTCAGATTCGCAACATTTCGTCCCGTTCGTCGAGTCTGCCAAAATGAGTCTGACCGTCTCGAGGGTCTCGTTAAATCTCTTTCGGAACAGAATTTGAACCGAATAAATTGAACGGCCGATAAATCCCCGGTGCTTGGACTTTTCGTTTACGACGCATTTGCCGGGGTTTAGAGCCGATCCTTCCGTTCGTTGCGGTCATTCGGAGAGGAATCAGACGAACGTCGAAATCGTCGACGTTTCGTCATTTTCCCACTGGCAGTCTCACAAAAGAATCGACTCGGGAAATTCGCGACGGTTTGTCGAATCAAAACAGAGAAACAACTGTCGTTTTTGAGGGAGGCATGCTTGGTTGGAGGGGGGGGTTTTCGAGAGAACTTTGTTTTATAGTTATGGTGGGGCACATTCCGGAAAAAAAAACTATTCTGAGGGAACGACAGTGAGGGAAATAAGAAGAAAAACGTTGCTTGGACCACCGGTAGCAGTGGCCGTGGGGGTTGCGGCGGCGGTGTTGTGACCGAAGTGGCAGCAGATCGACAAGAAACAAAACAAAAAAAGAACCTGCAAGTAGAAAAAAGTGGCAATTTTTTTCCATGTCAACGAAATGTCCGCCCCTGACCCGCATGAAATATTACGTTTTGGGTTGAATTCGCAAAAATTCTTTCTTCCCTTGGAACGTTTCACTTGAGTTATTGTTTCCAATTTTTTTTGTTGTTGTTCTTGTCCGTACGAATGACCTAAACTTTGTCATTTATTTTTTTCTCCTTCTTACGCGCCCCCTCCCCCCGGCAAACGCCACATCGTTCCGCAGCCCCCTTTTGGGTAGCAGTGAAACACCAGTGGAAGAAAGGAACTTCCCGGTGCTTTCCTCCTCCGGGAAACCGGAAAGGTTTGTCTTTCCCTCCGTACCTTGAACTTTCCGAGGTTCTGGTGCGCACCACACGATCCACATGTTCTACAACATGGCGATATGGTAATTTTATTACCTGCCGCAAGGTAATTACCTTTGTTACAACGCGCCGGGTCATGCGTTCGAAGGAATTTCGTCTTGTGGAAAATAAGAGCGATATATAACTAATTAGCTGTGTTTGTGAAACCTCGTAAAAATTCTGATTCCGATAAAAAAAAGAGAGAGAGAGAGAAGAAATTCCCGGCAGTGCGATAAAAAGAACAACACTGAATATGAACGGGAAAAAAGAAACATAAAAAAACGTGTAGAACGTACACCGGGACATGCTCACGACGGAACTCAGACCCTTGTCGTGCTTTCACGAGACGATTTGAGTAAGTGGCAAAAAGACAGGAGAACCGATTGAAGAAAGGAACACGACCTGCAGGGTGGACGAAAGGAACCCTTGCGAAACCTTTGGAGAAAATTCACGGTGACTGAAAACAATAGTTTGACCGATAGTGACAACGGCCAGAACACGTTGCGAAAGTATTAAACAACACATGACACAAGTCAACGTAGTAAACAACGATATTTGTTAATATTGTAACGGTTATTTGTTTACGACAGCAACAACAAGACGTTCATTTAAATTTCTCACCAATTGCTGCATTGATGAAATTATATACAAAAAATGTATAGGACGAGGAGAGTGTGCACAAGTTACGTTACCGTTAAGTAACTCAAACACTCAATCTGAGTGTTTAAAAACTCATGCAGCCAATCGAATAAATAAATAGGAATGAATACATAAATTATTGAAAAATAACCGGCGTTCAACCCTCCGAAATGACCCACCGAACTACTAGACACCTTCTCCCCTGGAAATTTATTTAGTTTTATTAAATTCCAACAGCAAGAGGGCACGGGCACACGAACGAGCGCAAAACTTGTCGGATGTACGTAACCGTTACATCCGGTGTTGAATCTTTTCAAAATCGGAAATGAACGTTCCTCTCCTAGGAAACAATTAACGTTGTCAACCGAGGAGACCCGTTTGTTTCCCCTAAAAGTCACGTTTCGTCCACTAAAACTTTTCCTTTTTTTATATTCCTTTTCGAAAAAAAAAGAGTTTGGCGGTAATGAGGTTTCGGGATTGTTTTTGCCGTTTGTCGTTTGTACCGTGCCGAACGACATTTTACAGCTGCAACCGGAGGAAATTGACTCTCTCGCCTTTCTACCGGAGCAAAGCAAAGCAACGCAGAAAAAAGCAAACGTTTCGAGGGTAAAAAAAATGGCCGTTCCTCACGGCGTTCGCTGCCATCTTGCCCATCTCGCCAGATGGATGTAAGCAAAAGGCAATTTTTTCATTTCCTTTTTCGCCTTTCCCTGACGTCTGCTCCTTTGCATGGCGCGGTACACGACAAGGACACGAACCGAAAAAGACGCACATAGAAAAAAAAATGTACTAATAATTTATCGTCTGAAGAGGAAAAAGGCAAAGAAAGAAATTTTCGATAGGAAAATTAATCCTGTCGTGGCAGCAGAGGGAAAGGAAAAAGCGCGAAATTAAGGTTTCCGTCTCCAGTGTTTCACCGCCTATTCTTCTCTCTAATTTTCCAACCGAGATTTGTCAGCAAGATGAAAGTGACGACTTTTCTCCCGTCCATCCATTTCAAAATTAAAGAAAAAAGGAACGGAACGCTTTTCCCTGAGCCGCCATTTCTCCGGCTGAATGGAAAACTCATCCACAGGCCCGACAAAACAAACGAGTTAGAATTATTTCGGGATAAAAAGGAAAAAAAAATATTGAAAAGTCGCTGGTGCACTTCATTCGGGTGAAGGATTTTTAAAGATGTTTCCTGCATTGTTTACGTCAGCATCAGAGCAATTTTTCAATTTAAACGAAAGGAAGAAAAAAGTATATTCGTCATTGACGTCATTTTGAGAAAGAAAAACTCTACAAGATGATGAGGAAAACATGTTTTTATGACCCTCTCGGATTAGAAGACCAGTTTGAATTTGGTTAGAGGGAAACAGTACGTTCCTCGGGAGCCACAAATATTAATTTCGAGATGTTCAATTTATAAAACAGAACATATTATTGCATACTTGCGGTTTGCCGTTTATTACATACGGTCCTACACAACGTGGGAAGATCGGACGGGATTAAGCGGGCATTCCGGTGGTACTGCCGTTAAACTACGCTAACGGTCACTCGTTCAAAGACACCACAACTACACAAACCATGTGACAAGTCAATAGTGCTTCAAAATGTGCAAGAGAAAGCAACAATCTGCAGCCCGAAGAGAAAAGAACGTTCGAAACGTTTCTACTTCTGAGGAGGACAAAGCAATACAATTTATAAAAAAAAAGTACTGAAAATGCTTTTTCCTTCAAGAGAATTCAACCTCAGAGTCAAAACAAACCCGTGCAAACCGTGTGAAACCCGGACTGTTTAGTTTCATAACAAATTTATCTTAACAATTTCTTCCATTCGTACAATTCGTTCATGTTACAACGCAAATAGTTGAAACATTCACGTGCACTGCTTCTCGTTTCCCGACTCCTCAACTCCTTCATTTTAAGAAACAAACCTCCATTAAGTGGAAATGAAAAATGGTAGAGTTGAGCGTCGGACATTTTCCACCGGGCCTAGTACGAAAGTACTAATAAAGTGCACTAAATTACCGAGCACAGTGCAAAGCGGAAGGTAATTTTAGGGTTCGTAACCTGCCAGGACCAAATATTTTGATAGAGCAATTCACACGTCGGTCATACGCCTACAACACGGAGCTAACACAAATGATCTCTTCAATGTCTCGGATGACCCCGGCAAACTTGACGGGCCGTCCGACCCGACCATCACATCACATCACATCACACCACACCACACGTAGTAGTGGTGGCATTCTGAGGAACCCTGCGATGACATGTGGTCAACGACCCAACGCTGCCAAAAAATTACATCTCATTATTCTCGAGCGTTCGAAAACGACATCGTACAATTCGTCTAGAAAATGACGGTGCACACGTAAAACTGTGCCGTCATCGTCGACGTTTTTTCTAGCGTCGTGGCAGCAACCAAAAAGAGATTTTCCAATTCGGTAGTCCGCGGTGGAGGAACCTCAAAAAACCCGAGTGCCCCGCCGCGTCTGTTGGTTTTTCAAAGACGCCTCTAATTCCGAGTCGCGGTTTTACGCAACTGGGAAGGGCCCGGGTTTACCCGTGGCAGCAGAGCCCAAATGAGAAATTGCTTTTCAATGGCGGCAGCGCCTTTGAGGGCTCCCGCGAGTCGTCCGAGACGAGTAGTACCCGCAATAATACCCTGAGACTCCGATGAGTAATTACATAAAACCGGTGGAAGAAAAAAGCGAAATTGCAGCATCCGATTAGTAGCAAACGGTAATCGTGGCAATAAGTAAAAAAGGACGGACGGTGGTAGCAGAACAGACATGGCTCCAGATTGAGAATTAACGCTCAAAACTGGATAAATAATTTTTATTTTCGCTTCGAATTAGTCACGCGTATTATGGATGCTGCTTTAATAACTTATTATTTAGCAGGCCGAAACATAAAAGTTGATCATCAATAAATGTTGAAATTGTTCGGGTCATGAAAGTTTAAGGCCTTTGCGTTTTTTCACCGCAACTCTGACTCCGGCTGATTTCAGGCAGGTAGAAGGCCTAATAGAAATAGGTGAGACGGGTAATTGGTTAGAAATCTGAGGACGAAGCCAAGGAAAATGATAAAATCAAGTCGGGTCCCGCAAGTCGAACAAACTCCGGATGAAAGGCAAGCGATCGTGGTAATAACGAAAACGAGTATGAAGAAATACAAAATGGAAACGAGCCCAAAAGAAGTCAAGTAAAAGTAAAGTATAAATAAAAAAAAACACACACACACAGAGACGATTGGCCGACTTGGAAAACGTCGGGAAGGCCACGTTAGCAGACAACAACGCTCAAAAACGTATATAATAAAAAGTATTAATTAAAAAATTGAGCTCACCTGATGTTGTGCGGTGGTTGGCACACGGCAAAATCGCATTTCTTTCTCGCTCATTTCCTTCGTCTAGTTCTCTTCCCATTTCTTTTTCTACGACGGATTCCCCAAACAGAAGCACGACTAGCATCTTTCTCTGGCTCTGGGAGAAAAAATCCAAGTTGATTAAATCTTTTTAAATTGCATCAAACGAAGCAGAACCCAGGCAATGGGGGTCGCAGGAAATGATCCTCAAATCCATGCGTCCCGTCCCATTTAATTTCTACATTAAATTGCATTTCTCCTCCCGGTTCTTTTCCTGTCTTCTTCTTCTTCTGCTGCCACTTCTTCCCTCCCATTTCTCATCCTCGCGACGAAACGTCTTGGCTCTCTTTTTACTTTTCCGGAAATCTACCGGAAGTGAAGATGTGCCCGCGCTCCCGACAACATTTTCCTACGTTTTTTTTCTCCGCGGTTTATTTCTGACGGCCATCTTTTCCACCACCGCTGATTGGTAAACCGAGGTCGACGAGACGATTGAGCAGTACTAAAACAGAAAAGTCATTATTACGACAAAGTAATGCCTGGTGAAGGGGCACATCTGTGTCTTGGACAGACTAGGCTCTCTTTGTTGCATCGTTATAACCGGAGTGAAGTGAATGCGAGTCCGTAGATGTACCGACGAGGCGGATGTACCGCGTGAATCCAACGAGAGGAACAATTTTTGTTTCAAATTAATTAGGTGTGGAGTAAATGACAAAATATGAGGATGATAGTGACACCTCCTTTAAATACCTCCGCGTCTCTGACAAATGTCTTCATTAACTCTGGCGACACACATCGACTCTTTTAAAACTTTTCGTCTCATTTAATTCTTCGTCTACGACAACTCAACTCCTCCATCTATCTATCTATCTATCTGTTTATCTCATCTTTTGCCTCGCACTCGATCTTCTCTAGCTTCTCCTTTTCATTCACAACTTTTTTTTTCTCTCTCTCTCTCTCTCTCTCCTTTCATACCCCAACTCTTCTCGGTCCCGACACCCAATTTACAAATTAAAGGCTTGTTAGTTTCACATGTTCCTTTTTGAGGGAGGAGTTATGCTCCGGCGAAATTTCATCCCCCAGCCATTCATCGGGGTGCTGGAATTTTTCGTAACGTCTCACCGCTTTCGCCGTTTCCCATTCTCAAACAAAACCTAAAGTCACACACTACAATTTATTAAGAAAGGATATCACGACTTAAACTATTTACACTCGTTGTATATAGTCGATAAACAAGTTTACCAGTACGAAGCAACTCCATCCCGCATACATTAATATTAAATAACACTACCGGAACATTGTTCGAGTATTGAAAAAAAAAATAGTCCAAATAAAAAAGAAACAAAGCAAGTAGTCGTAACGAAGGAAAAATCAGGTGAAATTTGTGAAACGAAACGAATTAGTGTTGTTTGTAGTATTGGGTTAACACAGGGTGTCCGCCGCTTTATTCGTTCGCAGTCTGTTAACTTCCAAAGGTTAAAAATTTAATTACCCCACATACAGGTAATAGTTAAAAGTGCATAAAATGGCAGATCACTTAATCTTACTCTTGCTGATTCAACTAATGTGCGCTTTCTCATTGCAAATACTCGGTGAAGCACAATTATTTTTTGCTACCCAAACTGACTTTCCTTCGACTTTTCGCCGAAGCTTCTACAGTTGGGTGGCGTCGGATTTTCACCAGTCGACAAACAACTGTTGACCGCCAAAAAAAAACGATCTTGAATGTTAAAATCCTATTTACGTACCGATTCGTCTAGAAAGATCTCGGTAACAGAAAATGATCTTTAGACCGTGGTGAGATCTGAGCTTTTCTGCACAGGGCAAAGTGTGGAAACGGGGCAGGAGCTGACTGTCTCCAACATCATCTCGTCATCTAAGAATCAATTGGGTGATGAGAGATCTAGGTTTCTCTCTCGGCGGGAGACGTTAGATCTTACAGAGGGAACTCCCAGGTACTCCCAGTCTGTCGGCCATTTTCCCAATACCCGACTTGTTCCGTTTGAAATGAGACCATCGCGAAATATTCAACGAGCTTAAAAGGAGTATTTTCATGACGCATTGGATGTCAAACAGGGCGTTAACAACGGCGAAAAAGTCACGTAGTTTAAATCTCTCTCTCTCTCTCTAGTTTCTAGTTTCTAGTTTCTAGTTTCTAGTCTCTTTCTTCGGCCTGTCACTTCCCATTTGCTTTTTGCCACGGGAGTTCATTCGGTTGGTTTTTTTCTCTCCCCGTTTACTACTTCTCTTTTCATCGCTGCCCCGCGATATCCTTCATTTTTTTCTCCCTTCCACACGTTTGTTTTCGCTTCTCTTTTAATTTGCAGCAATAAAATTGTTAGATTGTATGAGCGAGAGTAAAAACAAGTGGGAAAGCTTAAAGGGAAATGACGGACATAAAAGGTGCACGAGTTGTAACAATAGGCCGCGCCATTTACGAGGCAAAAACCTTCTTTGCGGAGAGATGCTTTCTCGAAATGAGAGAAGAATATTAATGAGAGAGAGAGAGAGAGGGAGCAAACAAACAAGCGAAGAAGAAGCGAAAGATTCGGAGGAGAGAATCTTAATTGAAATTCACAAGGTGGCGTCAACCTTTGAGAGACATTAAAGACCAGAGCACAACAACAGCTTTGAGATATTTGCCTTTTCCGGAGGTGAGAAAGAATGAATGACGAGCGTTTCTTCAGGTTCATGACGGGTACGCAGATGTGACCGAGAAAAATTGAATTGAAAATGTTATTACGCGGTACGAAGCCGTGATTAGTTAATGGCAAGAAGAAGGAAATGAGTTTACCCGTGGCAATGTACATTTTCTCTTGGGCACAGCTTAATTACCCAAGACGTGGTGTCCGGTGGGAGACACCCAAACTGTCCGGCACGGAGCTTTCCCAACGTGGCGGTACCCGAAAATTACCCGGTCCAGCTTTGCGTGCACCAACGGTAGGCAGCCAGGTAAATTGTTATTTATGTGAGTTTTCCAAAGCAAACACGGACGTAGAAATTTTTCCGACTATCCTGCTTAATCACTGTCATCGGCTCAGACTGATGATGACTGATTTTCTCTTTGCTCCCATAACAATCAGCACGTTTTCCAGGTACTTGACAGGTTCACTTCCACCAGACCCACGGTTTTTCCAAATCAATCAAATTTTTTTTTCCTCGTGTTACTCACCGTTACGCCTCGGCGTAAGATTCCCCTTGGCTGGTCTTCCTCCTTCGCATCCTTCGCAAGGTTGGAACTTCGTCTACCCTAAAATGAACAGAAATTTACTTAGGGGAGCTTAGGCAGTGTCTGCCTCTCTCGCTCTCTCTGTCTTTCTCCCTCATTTTCACGGCCAAGTGCCAGTCTTTCTGCAGAAGAAGGACAAAAAACCCAGATGCGAATCGAATGGAGCAGTTTAAACCTTTTCCACCATGAAATTCCGCCTCGTTTTTTAAATTCCGCCCTCTCTTTTTGTCTATTAACATAAAAATTTTTTTGGGGTAGACAATGAGGTATGAGAAAAAGCGTACGAGGAGAGAGAGAGAGAGAGAGAGAGAGCGAGAACAGAAGAAAGGCACATGGAAAAAATGGAAGGATTCCGAACAAGACAGACAGTCTGGTTTCGGAGAAGGACAAAAAACATTGGTAGGACAAGGGTAGTTGGATGTTCAACCCCCGGGTACCCCTGAGTATCACCACAGGAGTCCTACACGCCCCTTTGACCCGGGCCGTTTTATCTGCCAGCCATCTATTGTGTTCTATGTTGCTCTTAACCAATTTTATGACATTTTAAACACCTTCTGTCATATTTTTCTTCTCGTTTCCCTTCTGACTGTAGCTGGCTCTATCTGGCCTTTGTTTCCTTTGTTGCAAGGCGCCGTCCTCCACTCTTTCTCCTTCCTTCTACCGTTCTGGAAATGCGAAAAATTCGACCTAAACTTTTGATAAAGCACTTGTCACAGGAGGAATCGATGTTTCTCCCTTTTGTTTCGTTTGCTCTTTATTCACAGGCTCGTCCACCCACAAGAGAACCTTTCTCTGACCTTTTTTTTTCTTTGCAAAAGGAATTTGTTGTATTTGTAACGTATCATGTTATTGCCGGGACGGTCAAGAGCCTCTCAGAGCTGAAAACTGAGATTTTCATTGTACACCCTCTATTCCTCTCTCTCTGCAACTCTCTGGGTCTGCCAAGTGTCAGCCAGCTTGAAATGACCCATGAAATGTCAGGTGCCAGGCATAACCGATTGGTCGTTTTTTCATGGTCTCACCAATGCCGTGCAGGCCCCCTAAGGATAAGAGGATTCTGCAAAAGGAAAATGGTCCAATTGAGTGCATGTGAAGGTCGTCAGACAATACTTGGCCGTCTGGAACGGTCGGTCTTTGCCGTGGCATGGCAGAAGAAGCCACAAAGTGGGCCACCCACCTCTGGGGTCGTTTTGCCAATCCACGGACGTCTCGGAACGAGTTTTTAAGGATTCCCGCCGTCCATTTCTCCTCGCGGAAATAATGCCATTTAATAAAACTATAAAACCGTAGAACGTTTTTATTAATTTAAAGAAATTAAACTTGGGAAGGAAAACAAGACGAGCGAGAGGAAAAAAAAGGTACGGAGCTAAAACAAAACGTGAGATTTGAAATTTTATTGGAGAACCTGGTGAACCTGCTCAAAGGTGAAGGCTGATTGGAAAGCTACAATGCAAGCGGGGCAAGGGCAAAGTACAAAAAACTCATTTTGGTTCGGGGAGAGAGAGAGAGAGAAACAGAAAAAAAAATGCCGACCCCGTGAAAAGGGAAAGATATAAATGATGTAAAAGAAGCAAAAGAAGAAGAAGAAGGAGATGATGCGAACGATGAAGAAGATGGGTCAGGAGAAGATGTTTAAAAAAAAAACAATAATCCTGGTAGACTAATGAGTTGTTGAACATTTTTTATGTTAAAATTATAATTTGAACTCGATGGAAGTGCCCAGCATGGTGCTTTGCTCGCAACCCAGGCTTCTCTGTCGGGATCCATAACACCTCAGGAGTCTGCCTCTATCGACACATCCTTTTCGTTTCATCTATCTTTCTATTCCCTCCGGTTTCATCTCCCGTGGGTCCACACGGGTCTACCTAACTTGTTCTAATGCCTGACCGATGCATTCATCCACCCCTGCTAACACACGGGGCTGTTCTCGGTTCTCGTCGTTCGGTTTTTGTTAAAGAATCCTACCGCAACCCTCGAGACAGGATGGCAAACGTGGCACGCAGCTTGTAGTCGACATAAAACTCGAATTTAAATCTTTTTATGGATTTAACAATTAGTTTTGCAGAAGAGGTGACGAACCCTTTGGATTTCCATTAAACGTCCGACCTCCCATTTACCCATGGAATCGAGCATAATAAAACCATTGCGTCTCGGTCACCATTCTAATTCCACGACGTAATCGACAACAACCAAGAAATTCCTAAAATATTCATTTTGAGTTTGAACTCTGTCAGAGCCTTTTTTCCCGGCAGACGGACAGCAGAACTTGAAACCCCGGTTTTCGAATGAGATCCGAAGACATTCAGCCGGTCGAGTTGCCAGTGATAAAAGTTCAGTTGTCTGATCAACATAAATCAATTTGAGATTTCTCGACGTCAGACTGATTGATGAACGTTCCACGTCCATTTCGTACGATTTTCCCATATCCTCCGGTTCGCAATGGCTCAGGGTGGGAACCTGTTCGAAGGGCCGCCATTGTTTCTCTCGGCAACGCTCGATTAATGAAGTACCTGTGCATGTGAGTCAGATTCCCTGCAGGTCACCGGAGCCTTGATGAGTTATTGTATCATCTCGTCTTGTCAGTTCTGGCCCTTTTAAGCCGTGAACATTTTAGTTTTGTGTCACACTAAACGTGGCGCCCATCACCGGAACTCAGGATAATAAAAAACATGTTTCGGGTCTTTCCCATTAGTTCCGTGTGTTCCACCATGGCTGACGTTTAATTAAAACATTTCTCCTCATTCTCTTTCACAGGTATGGTTTCAAAATAAAAGAAGTAAAGAGAGACGACTGAAACAATTGACATCCATGGGCAGGGGACCATTTTTTGGTAGCTCGCGGAAAATGCGAGGTTTTCCGATGAACCTGAGTCCAGGGGGCCTGGACGACGGTCCACCGGGATTTCCTTATTTCGCCACTGCCGACGGAAAATTCGAATTCGGCTACGGCGGATCCGGTTTCCACCACGATTTCTTCCCGGGACACCATCCTCATCAGGGACCGGGAGGTCCCATACCTTTCCCAGGACCAGGTAAGTCATCTCTCAACCGTTTTCAACTCTGCAACACACCTCGAAAGTGTTTCGGTCGAGTCAGTTGGCCCTTCCTTCTGTCCGCAGGTGGTCCGATGGATGGTAGCTTACCAATGCACGGGGGCGACTTTGGCGGAATCACGCCGGAACCTCCGACGGGCTTCATGCCCGGTCCTCCACCCGGTCCGGAACAGCAGCAGCAAATAATGTCACAGCGATCCAGCCCTGAATTCATCAGCACTCAACTCCTAGGTAAGACACGTCAGAACCAAACGTTCCTCCCGACCTCGTACCTCCGCGTTGGACAAGCAGACAATGAAAATTCTATCACGTTTCTTACAGGTGGTAATAATGGATTTTCAGATCCGCCAACGTCGCAAAACGAGGGCTTGGTTTGGTAGCCTGGAATGAATTGAAAGAAAGACGGACGAACCGCCGCTGGAGAAGAGCCGTCGAATTTAAACGTGGTAACTGAGTGACTGTGTTATTTGTGTATAAGAAAAAAAAATGTTAAAAGAAGGACAGTGAGGACGCGGACGTGCAAAAAAAAAGTAAAACGAACTCGAGTTACGTAGGGAAGAAACGAATTTTGCCATCGCGACTATATAAAATTTGTTTATTTATTTGTTAAAACTAAAATAAAAGATGAAAAAATAAAAATTTATATTTCGCACGTGGCGGTAGACAGAATAACATTTAGACGAGACCCGCTCGTTTGTAATATAAAAAATTAAGTGGCAAAAAACGCCAAAATGTCACGTGCAATCAGAAAGCCCCACCACTTTTTATCCAAAATTCGAATTTATTCGAAATCTATGGAAAAATACATAAAAATATAAGAAAATAATTATTTGTTCAATGAGTTCTATTTTTTACACTCGGAAACCTCATCCTACGCACGTCCAGTAAAGAAACTAATATTAGTGGAGCACAACTTGCGCTCTACAAACTTCAAGTTCAAAGCGGACCGAGAGCAACGAAGAAAAGTTCCAGAACTAAGAACAAACCAAGAACAAGTTTAAGTAAACGTGAAGTTTCCAAAGTAGAGTGCACCTAAATTGTCCCATCTACCACGGCTCTACCCAAGTATTGTTTGATCCCATCTATTATAGATAATTTAACCCAAGATCGTAGGAGCAATGGTTCATCGCTCAGGTACCAACTCTACTAGGTACGCAGCACTCTCGCTCCTTCCACATGTTACGTTCACCTAGCCCTCAAGCTTCCTCTCATTGTCCTCCAAGCCTGAGAACATCCCGAGACGGAGCCTCAACCGTTTCATTTGCTACCGTCCTCTTGCAGAAAATCCTTAATGACCAGGTAGGAACCAGGTAGTCGGGTATGTAACGGACACCGGTTAACACGATAATGAGACTTACGTATTCGTCTTGCGGATTTCTCATAAACAGGTAAGAAGTTGTGAAAGGGCGGCCGATCAGATCACGAATTTTGTGGTACCTCCCATCACTTCCGGTTAATATATTCATTTCCGCACGGTTGATTCGATCGGTTTCATTCGAAACTCTGCTCTGCTTCTCGTCAAGCCAAACTGGGTCAACGGTGACGACCGACAGTTCCAACTACAATATTTTACATCGGAGAATGGGGACAGACCTGAAGTTCCCGTGTGTGGTGCACACTAAAAATCATTAAGGTAGAACAGGTCCGCAGAAAAACGGTCGGGTTCTTCTTTACGGGAACCTGGATATTATCTATTCGGAAACTGACCAAATTTTCTATGGCACCTGTAATTACCCGCAATTACCGTCCGCCGTGCCGAAAAACTACTCGATCGGGTACCCCACGACAATTAAACACAATTTCTCTTTCTGAGGTAATATTTCTTCCTGCCGCCGCATCTTCCCGTTTGTCATCATTACTATTATTACATGCACTCATACGTCTCACGGAACCCGTGCCTTTTGTCTAGGACTCTGCAGACACGACGGTCTGGCACCTCGACACCGACTCCAAAGTGTTAAAACAACCCGGAGGCAACAATTTCACCCCTTGGGGTCTTTCGACACGGTAAAATATTCTTGGTAGGTATCTGCGAGCAGGTCTTCCTGTACGGAAAGATCAAAAAAATATTTTGCACCACGAACCGGAAGTAATCAATCAATACGAATTGTCCGGTTAGGTCAAAGCAGTTGGCCAAGCATTGTATGTCTCCTTTATTACATACAATAACAGTGTCTAACAACATAAGAAATTAAATAGTTATGCCCAAGTTTCAACCCCCTACAAGCCTCATATAAAACATAAATATTTACGTTTTGTACGGGTCAGTGTATTGCTTCATCCCTCTTATTAATAACTTTAAAGTTCAACTAATTTCAATTTTTTCCAAGCATCGAGTTCCACTCTACTTAAAAAGATGTTCACCCCATATTTAAGAATCCTACTGACAATTCCTTCCTCTTGACTTTCAACAGCTGACTGATTACCGCAATACATCAACACAAAAACCGGCCGTCATTATTTACCAAACTCCGTCCACGACGAAAAAATCCCCCCCGAAAAAAAAAGACCGAGTCAGTCAGTCAGACTAATGAGGGATAGAAGAAGTGAAATTAATTCTTTTGGAACAAGCCAGGAGAAGAGTAGGAAAAAAAAACAAAGCAGTTTAAAACTCACAAATCAGGCAGAGAAGTAGATTTTAATTACACAAAAACCGGCCTTGGGAGACTACCCTGAACCACAGCAAAACCTACACCCCGTCCACGCGGAGCAGGTGCATTCGACCGGGTACCTGGACACTGCTGCAGAGCCCGGCTAGAATATTCCCATTCAAACGTGTCCGCTTTGTCGAACGAGTACAAAAAAAAACGGCCGACGAACTATTAAAATTGCAATTATAAACTACGAGTGCAACCTTTATTTCTCTATATATAAAATTAGTTTTGGTGTCTGAAGGCTGAAATTGAAAATTGGTTAAACGGCCGGTTCAGCGGCGTAAACCGGTGAAGAGAACGTCAAGACAGGTTTCCTTCCCGTAAATGTTAATTTGAGGTTATAAAAAACTATAAGGATTTATTAGTATGATTATAAAAAAACAACAAAAACAAAGTGCACTGGCGGTACCCCCGGAGTCGTTCTGTGTGAACGTACTCAGAGTGCCTTGAAAAGAAGCTTGGAGGCGACATAACAGCATTGACGTATTTTTACACTTCTTAAATCCACACAAATAGTTTCATGAGAAACAACTACTAAAGAACCAAAACTACAACTACAGATAGAACATGCAGACAACCTACACCAAAAGTACAGAGTAGAAATTGTACGCAACACCTGGAAAGCACGTGAGAAAACTATCCCCGCTCTCTTCACGAGAACTGGCTGTATCGTAAACCCGACGCGACACTTATTGCCAATTAGAACTATTATTTTAATAATTTAATAAATAAAACTACGTCGAAAGCAATCATCTGTTCAATAAGAAAGGTAATTTATAGCGTCTTATGGCCCGCCAAAGGGGAACCAATAAAAATGCATCCGAGGGTACATGTAGTTTACTTTAGTTATCAAATAGCCCACTCGATAGATCATCGACTTGTCGTCTGACACCTTGGGAGTCGGAAGGTTTCGCTAAAATTTAGAAAATTTGAAAAATAATTGCAAATCGATTTCCACCTAACCTACGGCTATTTGATAATTGTTAAGTGCCATTTTTTTTTACCAATAGGAAAGGCGCCGGTTAATTGATCCGTGACGGTCCACAGATTGTGTTCTCTAGTTTTGTTAAATAGCGATAAATGTGTACCATTGAATTGATTACTTCACCCTGAAGGAAAACTATTGGACCGACGAGACCAACCTGGTCTTGCCGGAGCTTCTACAACAGCTGTAAGAACATAAAATCCGCAAACATCTACTAAAATTATTGTAGTTCCCCCGTTACTTAAAAATCTTGATTTTCGTGTAGTGAGGTGTCGTTCCAGCCAAAGCTAACTGCGAGACATCCTGTACGGAAATGGTGGCGATCGAAGCGTTCGGCCCGACTAATAATAATTAAACGTTCGTACAAGATGTTACATAAATACAAAAATAATTTCAGGTGATTTTTAAGCGAACAAAGATGAAAGAAATAAAAATAAAGTTAATAACAATAATTAGTTGGTATCTAATGAGCACGTGCGAAGTCACGTCTCTGAGCTTCCTGTTTTGACTGCCCTCGATCGACTCTTGTAATTCAATAGACGGCACATCGGCAGATGCTGGACAGGAGAATCGAGGTGTTGATTGGGGAGTAGACAAAAGGTATCAGGAAGTGTCCGAAAGCAACGGGGGCAACGACACCTGACAAATCCTCCTCGTCCATTGTGGACCAGCTAGGGACAGTTCCTCTCGCGACGTTTCCATGGAATTCGCACGGGGACCCTCCGCAGTTGTTTCAGGTATACAAAATCAATTCAAAGTCAAGTCAATAACCCTTTCTCCCTTTGTCTCGCTTTTGTTGAACCGTCACGTTGACTTGTGCGTACCTGATTTCCAAATGCTGGAATTCCAGTCATTTGCAGACACGACACGAGTCAGACGAACACTGCCGGATGTGATGAAATTGATTTTGTGACAGACCCAAACTCACCTGACATTCACGTAGCAGCTGCTGACCGTCTTTCAGGTACAATTAAAATAGTCCATTCAATTGCCCTCGTCTGTTATTACTTGAGAAAATGAAATTGAAACATTTTTTTTTGCCAATGCGGTCAGTCGCTAGCCGTGTCTCATTCCACGGACTCGTATTTGTCTTTAACCATCATCATCAAATCCCACCTGTAATTATTAATTACTGCTTCTTGAGCAAGATGATGTCGCACATCTCAAAGGTTGAATTCCAGGTCACCTTGATTCTTCGAGATCCCCCCGAAGCGCTCGGTGACCCGTCACATAGCAAAAGTACCCGCGAAACTAGTAGATGAAAAGAGCACCACCTTTGCAGGTGGTCTTAACATCCACAGAAATCTGCAAATGGTCTTTTACGGCCGCATGAGAATCCGCGCCCAGACGTGAACCGCCATTTTATTTATTTATTTTCCTTTTACATAATAAAGAAAGAGAAATTAAAACTGAAGAAACGAGACGCCATTGGCCATTTAAACGGAATATAAATTTTACAGCTCTGGAGGAGAGAAAAACGAGATTCTTCTACGGTACAGCGCTGGCAAAAAGCACACGCATAAAACGCGGAAATGCAACCTAACCGACAGTTTCTTTCTTCCGGCGCGAAAGGTTCGAGTACTCGAACCACCCGTCTTTTTACCACCCAAATAAAGTGAACTTGTCGGTAGCACAAAATACAGGTAATAAATTAATCAAATAGTTGGCCTATCAGAAGGTATAGCTTTTCGTCGTCCGTTGCGACAAATAATTCATCATCACTTTCGCTGCGGTAATTACCACCTAAACATCTTATTAGAAATTGCAGATAATGCGGTAAAAGTCTAATTTTTCATAGAAAAAAAAAATACTACGAACACGCACGCACGTCAGAGTCAAATTTCGCGTGTCACTTGAGCCTTTCGAATCCAATCAAAAAGGCGAAACAATAAAAATAAATTGGAGTGCGACTCGTTGGTGAGAGACCAATTACTATTAACACTATAGGAAATTAATAGTGCCATAAATTAGAGGTGTAATAACAGTCAAAATTATTGGGCCGCTTTAATAAAGAAATTTTGGTCAATTTTCTGGTCGACACGACACCCAACTCGAACTTCCACTGATTTGCCTCAGCTTTGAAGTTCAATTTGATTTCGTGAGTGGTGTTGTGGCGACACGGCAGATACGAAACATTTTAAATTTAAAGACCGAGGACCAGGTGTAACGCGGCAAGCTTCAACCGATCCGGTTTCCTCTAGGAAACCCGTTGACCAGTCGTAACAAAACCGTAAGAATTTACTCGCTCTGTTGGTGATTGTCTCGAGCCTGGAAATTTTGACACCACCTAATTTCTCTCCGCAACAATCAACGCATTGTCTGCTACGCTTCAGCTACACTTGTGGAGTAACCCGAAGGCTCGGCTAAGTTGAACGAAACAAAATGTTAGAAAAAGAAAGAACCGAACTCTCAACTGCACATAACTACATTTAAATAAATGTATGTAGAGAGAAAGAAGAAACATAAAGGGAAACTATTGCTCGCTCTTTGATCTTTTCGTATCCAACTTAATTAAAAATAGTTCCACTGTCCGAAGTAAAAGGCCAATTCATCTTAGTTAGAGTGAGTAGCCCGGCGGCCAAACTTTTCTGCCTTGACGTGGAAGCCCACTAAGCCGTCGAAGGAAAAGAGAAAAAAAGGTTTCGTTTCGACTTACCATCAACATCGCAACATCTCTGCAATCATCATCATCATCATCATCATCATCATCATCATCATCATCATCATCTCCTTGAGTCATTAATTATTAATTGACGTTGAGTTTCTAGACAAATGAAAAATCTCCATTTTGACAAATATGAAGAAGAATTGTTCTTAAGGAAAGGAAGCTGAACTTGCGTCAATCACACGGCCAAGAGGAATGCCTTCGCTCCTGATGGACCGTCTTCTTCCCATGCTACATCAAAACCCTTGACAGCACGGGCTTAGATAGCTTAGCATTGATGCGGATTGTCAGAATTCCCTGAACCAGACCTCGACTGACCTGAATCCAAAGAAAACACACGAACCAATAAGTACATAACACCGTGCATATTACTAAATACACATGTCTAATTAATTCTGCATCCAAAACAGAGATTAATGCGTTCCAATAATGTTATTATTCAGTGGAAAATTATGGTGAATATCAAACAGTGGCATGCCTTTATTTACCACTTGATTGCGGATGAACCGAACCAAATGATAGTTTGGTCAGTTAAAACTACATTTTTGTGGTGTTGTCCACGTCAAACGGTACGAGTCCGCGTTTCGTTCACACAGTCAACGTATGTGCGTCTTCGGGTGTGGGTCTCGACTTCTCCGGCCGACAGAACTGCCCAAATCGACCACACGGCTACCTGACGGGTACTTCTCCGCTCAAAGACCTGCCGCGGTCACACCTAATTTTCCCATTTCTGACTGAACAGCATCGATTCCCCTCTCCCACTCTCTCTCTCTAATGACGAACTCCCGGTAAAGAAGTTTATAGCCCCTGCAGACGAGTCTTATATAATTGTAACGATTGTAATTTGAATTTGAGGCGAAGATTCCAGGTTGAAGTGTTCGAGTACCACCGGTGAGACGAGACAATTTAGAGGGCCTCTAATGGCCGTCTCCAATTACACATTTAAAACCGATTACGGTCGATTCCCATGCGATTATTCGATTAAATTAATCCATACATCGACATTAATTGATATCCGATTAAATCAAATTCGAACCGTCCGGTTTGTGTCGATTCGCCTTTTGCCACAAACGCCAAAACACTCGTAACAAATTAGTTTTATTTAAAAAAAAAAACCACTATTGTAACCATTTTCAAAAAAATGGCTGAATGAAACTACCGTGTCTCGGTGTTCGTCGCCGTACATACCATTTATTCGGTAGCCGGATCAATGAATGAAGTTGCCATACAACAAAGATCGAGTTGAGGGAGCAATAAAAAAAAATTCAACTGAATAAAAAACCAAGAAGATTACGACGGGAACAGATCACAACGACAAGAGATCACACCATGAAATGAGACAGCAATGAAGAAGAAGTAGTCGTAGATAATATCTCGTGGTGTTTCTTTTTTTACATTTTTACTGATTAAGTTCTCTTGTTGTTTACATGATTTTCTATAATAGATTTTCTGCGTAGAAAAGTGATAAGAGCGTTCAAGTGAAGATGATATCAGAGGTACGAGGTACGAGCCCACCTCTTCCGACCGTAAAATGCCCCTACCAGTAACCGGAATTGCATTACTGAAAGGTAAATCTGTGGAGGTACTCGGTAAACGACTCATACAGGGGTACCTATACCCGAAAACAACCCCTGGACAACCGTGCTGTAGGCTTCGGTGGCAATTCTGAATTGGCGGAAAACGACTTCACAGCATCGAAGTGTTCCATCCACATTAAATTACCGTAATTACCGGAATAATAATTATGTTTCGCGTACAACATTTTTATTACAATTAATTTTATAATTTAATTACTGTTATTAAGACACTTATTTCAATAAACCGTGTCCCATTGAAAAGGAAAAAAAAACAATGTGCACCGTTGTGTGGGACGAAACCTCCGGGAATCGGATGCAAACTCTGTCCCATTCATGTAGTTGGCCTTAGGGCTACCCACCTGGTTCGGGGAGACCTTCAAGGCCGTGGGAGACAAATCACCTTTCCATCACGGTTTTCGTTATGGAAGTACCTTTTTTTTTTAAGTTCCGGAGGTTAACGTGGACAGTGACGAATTACAGAGCAATTCTCGTTTACTTCATGTTATCTGTACTTTAAATTTACGGTAGCGATTGAGTTCGCCTGAGAGACTTCTACCACCATATTTTAGGTACAGAGAGAACTGGAAGTCTTGTTGGGTGTTCTGTCGAACCGCTCCATGATACCTTTTTTTAAATGAATCAATAACAGACTTTTCTTACCTAGTTTGGAATAAAACGTATTATTACATAGCGTTACCTGTGGTCAGTGGAAGAACTCGTGAACTGCCCTCCGTTAAACAGTAACCTTAATGTTGTTCTGACTTCTGACCCCTCAAATTGTCACCGGAAGTAATCGTATTGTATAAAGTGTCCTTGTAAGAGCAAGTGCGAAGTGTCCACTCTAGTGGAGAGTATTAGAGCAGATGGTAGCCCGTCCAGGGGGTTCTTGTCATTTGTAACATTTCAACTGTTTGGCCGCGTGACAAAAAAGACCGCTGTCAGTTCAGTGTAAATGACGTGGCACTAGAAGGTAAATGATCACTTGTTCCGACTATAATTCCGTCGACAATTACGACGGAAAGTTTACCTAAATATTTATAAACCAATACGAAACTACTGAACATTTCATGCAGACGCCGGTATTACTCAAATTTACATCAATATCGTATTTAAATTTTCCAGGTGTAATATTAACTTATTGTGCAATTCTATTTAAGAAATAGTACAAATTGTTTTTGCGCCAAGGATTTCCTTCTCCCATTAATAACCCCTGGGGGGGTTAATAATGTGGCCCCGCTCAAGTGTGGTATTTATGCAGTGTTAAGGTACATCTTCGACATGTTTCACCGAACGTGTCGGTGAGACCTATCGATATTTGTTAGAAAAAAAAAATTACAATAAATTATTAGAATTTAGGTTCGAGGCAAAACCCGACCTGAACTTTATGGTTCCTTCATTTGTTCCGTTTTAAAACGGTCCTTCGTGTGCTTCTTCGTTCCTATCACACCTATAAGTCATTCTTATGCCATCGGCTGACCCTTACCTATCCAACCTATCATTTGTAATGTACCTTTTAGAAAATTAAATTCGAAAATAAGGAGACTCATTGTGAGCACAGATCCTCTCGTGGGTTCTTTTTGCAAAAAATTATTTTTGGCATCTTGGGGTTGCGCCTAGTTGCGCACTGTATTGGTAGGTCTACTACAAGATTTAACAGTAGCAAATACGGGAGTTCTCTATGGGATTTAAAAAATTACGAGTTTCGAGTGGTTAACACTAAATTGAAGATGTTAGAAACAATGGTTTGCTCCAAATAATACACTTTCGGTAGAAACCTTTCTTAATCGTCCTAAAATCACCCTCTTCATTTATTTACGAACGGCTACTGCATCTAAACACCCGTACAGTCATTTCAATTTCAAAGGTACTATAATTACACGTAACATTCAACTAGAAAAAGGAATTCTATTGTCCTAGCGTACTTAAAAGACTCTAACCGCACCCTGGCCTTAGACAAGTCCTCGTCATGGCAAGTAGTTGTTTACTACCCCTAGGATTTCCGCTTCATTGCCCATTCAGAAGCAGCGGTGCTACCACCGCCACGGCCTTTTCCTCTCCCACACGAACTTTTAAATATTTCCAATGACATCAAGCTCGCTTTACGTAATCTAATTTTACATTCCTTTTGAAATTTTAAAGTCCTGCTATAGTCCTCAGGGGATGTTCTCCGTTGGCTACTACAACACTAAAGTGATGGATGCATTCATCCTTCTCAACACGAGGTGATCGTCTTTTCCAACCCCCAACCCAAGATCTACAAGCACTACAGCTATTCTACGTACTCCACACCACCGATCATTGAAAACGAATAACCGAGGCACCGGATTGTCTCCAGCCTGAACTCTACTCCCGGAGTGGTTCCTCCAGGCACCATCTACCACATTGCAACGGATTAGAATCCTTCGACTCGGCCTTAGTTTTAATAAACAATTTGAGAAGGTCTTGAACCTGGTAATGCGCAAAATCTGACCTCTTTGAACTATCCTCTCAAGTCGGTAAATCTTCTTCGAGTTGTAATTATTTTTCTACTCGTACGAAACCAGTCAGCTGTGCCGCCCCGTGGAGAAAATAGCTGACACCGGCACTCAAAGGCCCGAAAACATTTCAATTTACAATTTCCAGACTCGTCTAGACTTGTGTACCGTTCAATGAGTACCACTACGAGTAGTAAATTAAAGGGTTAAAGGTAACTCATGTGAAATATGCTTCACTCGTTACCCGTTTCCTTCGACTCCGGTCGGCCTCCACTCAAATTGCGGCCCTGCACATGGACTCTTACGTGTTAATTGATTTTATTAAATTATATTACATACTAAAATCTATTACTTTTAAAATAAATAAGATCTACCCTTTTTATGGACTCGAAGCGATCGATTTATATATGTCCATAAATTTTGTACTACAACGGGAGGTTGTAATTATCATCCTTGTGGATGTTTCAGCACTTCCCTTACATCTTCATTTACTTGTCTTCTTCTTGAGGTACTTGCTTTGTTTTTTACTAAGCAAATCAGTACATTTTTCTGTTTCCCACGTCTACAAGTGGTATTTTTACTCCCCGTGTGAGTGTGAGTACTGCTTCAACGCTCCTAATAGACTCCATTTATTATTTTCCCTTACAATATTTTTTAAATTCATACCCCGGATAAATACTGTTTTCTTCCCTTTTTCAAGGGTAGTTTCGCAAACATTCCTGCCGTTATTAACCTGGGTGTGAGGTGAAATTGTTCCCTGTGAGCCAAGTAGAAATGCTCGAGACGGTCAGACCCTCCTCTACAAACCATTTCGTAGTTTCCACTCTATTTCATTTTCTCTACTGTTTGCAATCAATTGAAAACACCACAAGAGCCTGTGTACAGAGCTTTTCATCCCGTTGAAGAAATTAAACAAAACAAAGTATTTTGTTCCTTGCTCTTATAGTGTTCTCTTTTGTGAGCCCATAAAGTCCGATGTTTAACTGTCCATGTTTTGACCACATCTCGTGAGGCCTTCCTCAAACTTGCCTGTCGTACACCTTCGAGAATTTATGTCAAAATTTCATATTTTTTAATACGATTTCAACCCAATTTAAGGAAAAAGAACCCGTTCAGAAATTAAAAATCCAATTTTCTATCAAACAAAGGAAAATTAATTTCACATCCAGCGGGTTGCTAGAAAAAATGCACTAGAACGAGAAAATAGTTTTAAAAAAAGGCTCTCACATTGACCCGAACGCAACGGTGCGTTTTCTTACGCATGATTTCTCTAGTTTTCCAATTTCGTAGTCCAAATCAATAAATCATTGATTTTTTTAATTGGTTACAACGCCCTCCGGTTAGCGGGGTTGAAACACCCGACCAAAGAAGATTTCATTGAGATTGAAACTCTTTTCCTACCAGGTGGAGTCCATCTAGTGCCAAGGGTGCACAGACACGTAGACGTGCACAGAGCTTATGTACCTGACACGCAGTTTCCACCAATACTTTTACAATTTGATAACTCCTTGAACCTTTTCAGTTTTTTTTCCATTACGTCGAGGACTGTTATTATGGCGTGCCATTCAGAGGAATTTCATTAATGGAGAAACGGGCGGTAGGACGGTAAGACAAGGAGGTGGAGAAGAAGGAAGGTTCGAAAGAGTGAATTATTTCCCTGCAATTTATAGGAAAGGTTTGGAAGGATCGCCTACTGTTGATTAGACGAAACTGATCGGGGAGGATAAAATTCAACCGACCAACTGGAGAAGACAAAAAGGCAACAGTCCAAAATCAAACGGCTAATAGGCCAACTAGAGAGAGACAAATCCTTTCGATAAATCTAAAGGTCCACATGACCAGCCGGTCTCTAGTCTCACGTCTGAATTTTGACACCGGCCCTTAACCGACATTTTGAGAAAGCCAACAACCACCGAGATCACAATGAAAAATAAACGGCGGGTACCTCAAACAACTATCACTTTCACTCGATCACCCAAAACTTCCGGGGGCTATTGACAAAAAACCAAACTTTTAAATCAATCACTGAAAAATAATTTGTTCTTCGAGTGCCTTAGGTCGCGGAGCAAAATGAAACGAAAATAATACAACTTACAACTTCGGACGACGTAAATTCGAATTAAACGTTTGATGATCTTTTTTATTAAGGGAAAAATGTCGCGGTTTTAACACTCTTTTCACGAAGCCCCATAAAATAACGTTATAAATTTTGTTAAATAATTTTTTGTTCGGGAATTTATTTACTTAAAAAAATTATTTACCTGTTAAATTGGTCTATTAAACTATTAACGACCTTTTAAGGCGGTTTGAGAGGGTTAGTGTGACGTCGGGAGGAGGTGGTGTAAAAACCGATCGACTGTTAACTATTGAACGATTGACTTACGACGACGGACTCGTTCACCTAAAGTTTTCCCTGTCTTCCAGAGCTAACATTCATGGCCTGTGTGATCCGATCGATCAAGCTATTAAACCTACTGCATAATAAAATTTACCTTATGTCGGCCGAAACCGAACAAAAGAATTTGAAATTTTATGTTCCAAGTCTTAAAACTGAGTTCCAATAAAATTCGATCCGACCGCTTTATCCTACGAATATTAAGAATGTCACACGGCACGCGGGGGATGGGTATGGGGAGGGAGTTCGGGGGGGGGAGGGAGAAGAAACAGAGACATGTTCCCCAAAAACCTCAAGGTAACTTTGAGTGATTCGTCGAAGGATGCCCAAAACAGGCCTGAAGTTTGGTGCCTGAAAGTGTACCTTCCGACCGCAGACTTCGATAACTCAAAAACCCACAAGGAAACCGGGAAATTTATTTAAGATGAAATGAAACTGTTGAATTTATTTTAGAACCGCTTGAAAACCGCAGAAGGATCTGACGGAGGATATAAGGTACAACACGAAACCTGGCTCTTCATTCGAGCTTCTCTAAAGGTCGGACCCGGACTTCTTCTGTAAGAAACGCTCGCGGAGAACGCGTTGCAAATCCGCACGCGCATTTCTCTTTATTATCCGGATTTCAAATAATAAAAACAAAAGATTCATGTAACGACATTTCAGGTTCCCTCCCGGAAAATAAGTACAGGTTTAAGAAATTTCAGGGTTAGGATTATTCTTTCGAAATTGCCCTATCAAAGGATTTACTCGCGGACGTTTATGTCTTTACGTTTCTTAATCTGCCAAGTTGACTTTGACCGTCTGCCAAAGTGGAAGATGAACAGAGTCCAGGTGAGGCCGGCGAAAAACCAGGTCGTACCAGCTCATGTAAAGCCCCTTATATGGGTCAGTGCCTGATACCTGTACGGTTTCACACCATTGCATAAGACAAGGCTCGTTACATGATCTCTTCTAGGCGTTATGTAAATTCATTACATAAGACAACTGGGGAACACACGGCGAGGGTTCAAACCGAACTAAAGTGCGAACCTTCTTTTAAGTAATTGACCAACAACAACTACGAAACACAATTGAACGGTCCAATAAGGAGCCTGGTGATAGAAGCTGCCACAGTTTCTGCCACATTTGGTATCACAAGATACCACTTCTTCAGGATTACGTGTAAAATAGATATAAAAACGTCTTGGTGTTCTGAATTTAGCAGGATGAAGACTGTCCGTGTGGTCGGATTCTTCCAAAGTGGCGCAGCTTACAACAGCGCACGCTATCTCAACCAATCGGACGTAATACGGATTATGTATTATTATGTAACGAGATTTAAATAGAAATTATACGATTACCAATTACGATAAAAATTGTCAGAAATATCTTTTCATCACACGTTGCATAACTCTGCTCAAACCATTCACATCCCCGTCCTCCACACTTAAAATATCCGTTCAAAAATAAACTTCTTGACAGTTTCGGCAGGTTTACACTTTTGCGGCTGCAACCTGTCCTGCTGTGACAATTGCTATGTTTACTATTTAACCGCACCTGCTCCCAGGAATTACCTACAGCATCTCAGCGCTTAATCCATGACCACGGTACGAGTAGTACAACGAAACATTTGCAACATAAAAAAACCTAACCTATTTCATTTTGAGGTGCACCAATATATGTCATACTCGGTACAGCTTGTCTGCTCACCAACTACCATTCTAGACCTAGAAATCTGCTCGCGAGGTTAAAAGGAAGATGACAGTCCCACGGAAACTCGATTGACGAGGTGATGCTAGGTTCAAAGGTTCAGGAATCATCCCCAAGGTTCCTTCACCCCAGGTATCTTCTGGTGGAGATACCCTAAAGAGACCGCTCAGGTTTATAATATCTGTCAGCGGGACTCCAAAGGTACACTACAAATTTCATAATATTCCAGCACAGAGACCTTCACATCCCTCGTCTTGGGGAGAAGACACCAACTTACCCCTGTACCTGGCTGTCATTCCGCTTTTGGTGCTTGTGATTCTTCACGGCTTCATCCATCATTCGACTAAGTCACATCCCCATCCCCTTCCCTCTCTTTCTCCGACAGCCTCCGGTTTCGCAAAAGACATTTTCCCGATGGTCACGTCACCAGGCACCATCCGATTGACGTGAACATCTCCCGTTGCCGTTCCGGGGCGGTTCGTGTCAGTTTGACGTACGGCCCGAGTTCCCTCCCGAGAACTTGTTCCTTCATAAAATTTGTCTTCCTCCGTCCGTGATTTCCTATTCAAGAAAATAAAAAGAGAAAACATGAAAAGAAGTGGAGGATGTGAAATGTAAAGTCGAAGAACAACAAAGTTCTCTCGATGGTGATAAATTGTAAATGGGGCATATGAAAAGCCAAAAACTCATATTTTTTTCATTTTTATTTTGACGTGTCGGACCGAGTGTGCGATGGGAACAGCCAGGAAAGTGTGAGAGATCGTACCTGAAGGGTTACTTTGTATCTCAAATCGTAAAAACACGGCAATAACTTATAATTTTATTAAAGATGCCTGAATTTATTTTGACGCCGCCATTAAGGCCGTTTCGTATTATTCTATCAGAGACACAATGACTTGAGCTCTGAGTGTGCGCCCAGTGGGCTGACGTGTCGTAAAAGTCTACAAGTTTGTCATCTACTTTATTGAATATTCAATTTTTGACTTTTCTTCTTTTTCTTTTGCTTCTTTTCTTGCCGTCCTCATTGGACTTCTTCGTATTCTGCTTCTACTCCTCGTCGGCAACTCTGGTTTTCTTCGCTTTGCAGTAAACCCCTGTTAGGATCCTACCGTGGGAACCGAAGCGTAATTTATTGACCATTGAAAGGCCTAACAATGGAAGCAACTCTCGAAAAGAATGATGACTTTGACTAAGTTTTCTTTTTCTATTATATTCAATTTAAAAAAAAAATAGTAAAATAGATATTGTAGTCATTTAAAAAAAAATTAAAACTAGATCACCACACGTACAGAGCATGTACGTATGACATTAATAACGTATGGGCGGCAGAGCCTTGCGACTCTCGATGCGATAGTTAAATTGAATTTAATTAGAATTATATTTTCACATTTGTGCGCCACAAAATCCGTCAGTCACTCGGTACGCGTACACAGTTTAAAGAGTTAAGAACGCAATAGAACTCAAAAAACCTACTTCTAGGCAGGGAAGTCTGCTTCAATCCAGAGTTACAGAATTGTGTAAGAATAGGAGTGAACTTCTAACAATTCTACATATGACACAGATAAACAGATCTGAAAAAGGGCAAAGGCAAGATCGAATTCTTCACCTTCCACCAGTCTCAAATCCTCTTGAATTTTTGCGTTAAAGTTTGCACCTAAATCATAAAAATGTCGCCACCTTGAACTTGTTGCATAATTACGACAACCTGTGTGGGTATTTCGTTCGAAAGGACCGCGCCGGACACCAACCGTACGATTCCACATTTTCCCCGGAGACTTGTCTTTCTCGCTTCCATCGCTCCTCTCTCTCTCTCTCTCTCTCTCTCTCTCTCTCTCTCTCTCTCTCTCTCTCTCTCCCTCCTGCCACGTTCAACCATCTCTCGGGTTTTGCCATTTAATTTGTGTCGACTCGCCTCGTTTTCATGTGGTCGTTTGCACGACTCGGGACAAATAAAAATCGGCAATAAAAAAAGGAACGGGCAAAATAACAGCAGACTTGCGATGAAACGAAAAAAAAATTTTTTTTTTATCTTATCAGCAAGGTATCACACAGGTTAATGGTACTCCGGTGAGAAGTTTCTGAACGGTTCGGTCCCCGCCTGCAACCCAGAAAACCCATAAAAAGAAACCTCGTTAGAAATTTAGGTTTTCCAGATAGGAAACGGACGAACCTTTTGCCTCTTCTTCCAACGCTTCGGACGCACATAAAATTTAGTTTCAATTTTGTGAAGGGAAAATAGCCCTTCTCGTAGTTAATAACTTAATTTATTTCCTTTGAATAAGGACCCTCTTTACGGGCATGCCAAACTGTGGCGTGTCATCAAAGGAAACGCGCTCCCACCTTGTTTCCGCGTGCGTTTTCAGGGAAACTAAACGCCATTTAAACCCGAATAAAATATTCAACATTACAAACAAACGGTAACGTAATAGTTCTCGAATTGGAACATTAATTACGTATTTCAGGTATGCACGGAAGGTTCACAAATTAAAATGCGGTAACTTGACAATAGAAAAACAATATTATTTTCGCCCACGAAACGAAAATACTACGAAAAATGTTATGTGGCGTGTTAACTGGTAATTTAATTTTACTTCCACACGTAATCGAAATCCATAAGTTTTTATACTACTGATCAATAATTTAATCGTAATGCGATACATCAAGTACAACTCCTGCTTAATAATTTTTTTTCTTATCCGTAAGTAGCCGACAAGTTTAATGAATTGGCATATTATTTATTCAAACAGAACCAACCGAATACAAAAATTTTTCACAAGAAAAAAGGGCAATTCCCAGTGTTGGGGGCAACCGTACTGTTTACCACGGTACTTTCCCGCCCTTGTGGCTCTCGAGGAGAACGGCATACCATTGAAAAACTGCAATGAGAAAGTTTACCACTGCAACTACTACCGCGGGTAATAATAATAATAAACCTATAAATCGTAAACGAATATAAAAAGAATCGAGAAGAAACCAAGGGAACAGAGAATTGGTGAACCTATGTGCCTGAATTTCGGGTCAGGGGTCAGAGAGAACCGGTAGGCGGGTAAATAATAGGTTTACCAAGGTACGTCATGGCTGCCGATGCATACTTGTGGCTAAAAAGGGTGAAGAATTACCGTTTCCACATGGTACCTGGTACCTCCGGATGAGGACAAGGCCTTGGGGCAGTGGGCCCAGGCAAGGCCTCCCAGGGGCCCTCAAATGCCTTTTGGGGGCGTCCGCAGCAGACGACCCGAAGGGTTTGGGTACCAACGTACCAACTCAAATTAATCTTTGACAATAAACGGTCCACGATCGGCTTCTTCAGGTACCGACCTCTTAGTTAATATCAGGCATCTTCGTGGACGTGCACGATCTCCCGGTTATCGAGACATTAATTGCCAAAAAAATTTCCAGCTTTTTCATTTGCTTGTCTGCTACTACTCTCCCATATTTTTTAATAAGTTTCGTTTTCAAACCTGGAAACATAATCAGTTCCGTCTGTTTGTTATTCGATTCCATAAATCAGATTCTATTACTTAAAATAAAATCTTCGCGTATGAAACTACACACGAAGTAGAATGCATGCGACGTCATAGAATCGTAGAGAAATATGTATACATAAAACAATACACCATGTTACACAGAGTAAAATACGTAGATGCGAGAAGATATCCGTGGAAGAAGAATGCTACAGAGAACATTTACAGAGTGAGCAAAACATAAGGATTTACAATTATTAAGTATCAAGTATCAACAAGTAAGAATCTACCACCATGTCACATAAATATTTGGTTGTCTGTGTGGCGTCTGCGCGATGAGGACGGAGAGCTTTGACGGACACCACGACATCCTTTCCTAACACCCCAGATCATCTGCCTCTTTTGAATTAAAACTCATTCCCTCCAGAGCAAAAGGATTTAAACCAAGCAAGAGCTAGGTGACTAAAACTTTTTGCAAAAGACAAGTCCCTGTGGGGAAACACGTGGAGAATGAGCAACCCAAAGGATGAATTACACGGTTGGAAAACAAGCAGAAGGAGGAGAGTGAGTCATTCGGAGGATGAGGAAAGGACAGAAGGCAAGTAAAAGTTGTCGTGGCATATGTTTTAATGAGAAGTAGGTTACTCATTCCTTTCTTTTATTTTGATGCGTTACACGAGACGATTTAAACGTAGGCTCAAAGATAATTTGGTGGTACAAAAACTCACAGATATAACAACAAAAATTATGGTACAATCACACAAACACCTACAAGAAAGGGTATTTTCCGAAAAGAAAAATTCGTTTATAGGTCGGTACAAACAGCGTAGATTTAAGTAGAAGGTATCTAAGTGCAACCAAGAAATATATAATGTTCACGTTTTTGAAGATCAGAGGCACAAAAACCATTAAACCTATTATTTATTCGCCGGGGAACCATCTTGTTATTAAATATTCAACTAAAAATACTGCTAAAAAATTAACACAACTTGAAATGCTTTTTATGGGGCTGGCAGCAAAAATCAGAACTGACACCGTGACGATTAGTTTATTAATTCAACATCAATTTTCAGTAATTTAACATACATACGCCCCTGTATCGAAACAGATGTACTTTTGGTGTATTCAATTAATCAAATCAATGTCAAATAGATTGTGTGACTTTTTAATTTAAAACACTCAAAACAATAGAAATTGAAGGAAAAACAAGGACACCTGTCATTTACAATCTAATAAATAAGTAAGCAGGCAAGTACCCTCCATCTTAGACAATAAAAAGGATACCTGTGGCCCCCATAAAAAATCATGCCTTCAGCAGACATGCCGCATTGATCAGATACAAAGAAGTTGAGTAAACAGCTTTTCTGATGAATAATTTTGCGTGTTACCCAGGAGAGCCGTACCAAGGTGGAACGACTGGCTTCTTGGGTGGATGGAAATTGTGAGATGGTCAAAAGCGTGGTCGAAGGGCGTACCTTCCAGCTATCGAGGAGGGCTTCCTGACTTCTGGCCAGAAAGTGCACGGTTCTGTTCATCACGTAGTCAGGTTTCGTGTTTATCAATTCCGTTTGGTTTGTCGAGTTTCACGTGTAATGGCTCTTTTCTCTTGAAGCAAAAAGTGAAATTGCTTCGACTTTAAGCCTTTTTTGTTTAACAACACTCCCATTTGTAACACTTCAGGAATTCCGTTCTCTTGCGAAAGCATACAGAACAAAAAAGACCGAATGGTTTGCTGTTAAATCAGGTTTCATAACTTCCCTGCACCTCTCGGTAGCGCACCTTACTACCACTTACTAGTACTAATTGTAGTAGTTGTAACACAAACGACAATGATACCTTGATGATACCTGTAGAACGGTCCCTTCCAATCCCTCCCCCCCACTCATTTAACACAACCGAGCAATTCTGCCCTCTCGACCGTTCAGGTTTCGATTAACCGTCTGTTAAATAAAACGAGTTTCGATTGGTCGTTCGAGTTATCACCGCATAAAATCGCAGGCGGGAAATAATGAAAGAAAAAATAATAATTTTTTATTCGTTTACAAGTTTGGTCTATCTGATGGAGAGGACGATTAAGAAGTACCCGTTGAGGAAACTCGTGCATCTGTTCCTATCGAACCTTAGGTGGTAACCCACGTGGCAGGAGACAGAGACGAGACACGTCAGGTCCGGTGCGGAACGACTGCAGATGTAAAATCGGATTCCAGGCCTCCCATTCCTTTTTTGTTTGTTAATTACCAAAATGTGATATTGTAAAATAATTGTAAAGGTAGTTTTGAAATGCTATGAGCTACCGCTGCAACTCTTTTCCAGGTTTTCCAATCCTCCCGTTAGTTGGACAGGTCGGACGATGTTGACCAAATGAATCGGTGGTTTCAGGTAGAGGCCCCAGGCTCGGGAACCCGGACCGAAATCGTGAGTCTGACCAAATTACTCCTCATGAAAATTATGTACAATTTTCGGCGTACGTGACAGTCCCCGAACCTCAGATATCTTCAGACTGATAATATTAAAACTTGCCGTGAAAATCTCTTTTTTGTTGCTGTGCTCACCATTATTTCTTTCTCCGGCACCGGACCCGTGACCTTTTCGGCTTCCATCAACCTTTCTTTCCTCAACCAACCCCAGCCAATCTGCCCTCTCCTAATGTTACTTGTAAAAAAAAATACAGTTTCTCAAATAATACGACATATTAAAATCGTAGTAAATTAAAAATCATACAGTAAATATCAATAAAAAAGCAATAAAGCATGAAAGAGACCCATAAAAAGGAACGGATACTGGTATTTGTCACACGATATATCATTTCTTTGTACAATTTGTCGACAAAAAAGTACCAAAAATGACCCACGTGACATTCAATATCACCTTGAACCTTTCGCGGACTCTCACGACCACATTTTCACACTCTCCCAGCCTTGTGATTTACAAAACGATCACATCCGACACATGTGTATTTTCACGGAGTAACACGGTGCACTTCAATTATGAACACACTCCGCTACAAAATTACGCAACCAAAATGTTCTGGGACCTTCTCCTGCGTCTGGACCAGCAACTACAGAAATAGAAAATAGAATCTCATTAGTAGAACCTAAAATTTAGCGAATGACTCATTCCCAGAGTCTCGTATTCCCGAGACTGGGATAGACCGAACTAGATCTGGTCTGACATTACCCTACAAATTGCGGTAAACCACAATTCTCGCTTCTACGTAGGCTTTCCACCGTCAGGTCTTCTGACTACCAATTGCTTTTCGGTACCATCGCTCCGACCTAATAGAACTGGAAGGAATGCAGAAAACGCGGGCGGAGTCCAAATAGAATGACTCACGGTCAACTCACATTGAATATAATATTAAATCATCGGAATTAGGTACGTAATACTGGGAATGAAATTTTTGTGTTTTTGGTACGCCAGAAGTTTCCAACCTCAACCTATTTCTATCGACCGAACCTGAGCCTGAAATGGGCGGTGTGCGAGAGAAAGAGAGTGAGGTTCAATGTTAAACACAAATGCAAATTTGATTTTGATTTGAACGCTTCACATTTAGAAAAACAGATGAAGACGACATGCCTAAAAACATTATTACCCTCGTACAGCTACAGTGTAAGGAGGTTTTCACATATCCACACACGGTCTTCTCATACGGCCAACAATAGGGGAACCTAACAGAAACAAGCTGCTAAGAACAAAAACAACAACTGTTTTCCCGTACCTGAAGTTAAATTATTTTGATCGGAGAAAAGGGCGTAGCAATAAATCAGAGTTCCCATGACAACCTTTTCCTAATGGAGATACATAATTTTTATTAATGAATTTATTAGAGTCATTGTTTTAGAACTTATTTCAAACGAATAGAAGAAATAATTTTGACTCTGCCTTTACATCCGTCTACTGTTCCTTCATTCTTATAGTTGGTCAACTCAAAACCGGAAAATGTTGTCAAGCGGCCGTAGAAAAGATACTTTTCAAAATATAACACTGTGGATTACTGAAAAATTAACAATCTACCAAGAATTAGTTTTAAATGGTAATGGCTTGCTTTTTTTCTTTTTTGAGGGGTGAAAATGAAGTCTCAAAGTCTTCTTTTGGGCGGTAGCTCACTACTCGAACACGAAGCGGCAGTAGCCCATTCAGTGCGTGGCAGGTTCAAAAGTCAAAACCTGAAATTTCTCCTCGACTGGGAAAGAAAAACTTCTAAGCAAAATTATAAATCAGACATTCCTCCTTGTACGTGATTCTCAATAGACTAAAACTACTTACAAAGATAGGGAGAAGGCAGACGAGATGGGTTCAGGTACAGTTCATTGCAGAGGATTTACCGGTAGGTACGAAAGCACCCGTTTCTCCAGCGTAATGACCAGGTAAATGGGAATCTTCAACCATTATATCAACATCTTTTATAATTTGGCCCTTAATTGGTACCAAATTTAAGAGGAAGAGAAGAGGCAGGAAAATGGTGAACAAGACATTTACTTTCGGACGTAAATTCAAAATTTTTCAAACTTACCGTTCAGGTGTTTCTTCTTACGCGTAATGATAGCCGTCAGGTATTTGATTAGGGTTTTGCTTCAAACCATTGCAAATTGCCACTCCGTCCGATTTTGGGTATCATCAATTCACTACGCGTGCGTTTCGGATTTGGTCGACATCCAACTCCGATCCCATTCTGTTTTTTCTTCTTCACTTTGGAACTACTTCCGACTGTACGAAACTACAACCAAACAACGATAGGTAATTTTTATTACTCAACCATATGGTAGGTGCAATTATTTAAGAGCATTTAAAGCCCTCGGGTAAATTTCGCTAGAGATACGAGTAGTCGTAGGTGCCTTCTCTTCAGGCGGCTTCTATTTGGGAAGAAATACCTGAGGTGATTAACCACTCTTCGCCAACACTAGTATCACAAAATGAGCGATTATCGGTTATCAAATTTTTCGAAAAGCAAACAATAGCCGTAAGGTATTAGTAATGCGGTGTTAGTTTACGCCTAACAGTGGTCTGATCAGACATACCTTAGGGATAAGGGAAAACTTATTACTACAATTAGCATTTTGTAACATTATATGAAAGCAAAGTAGACAAAATATTTATCAAACACAAATTAACTTAGAAATTGGCAGTAACGTCAGACCTTGAATTCTTGCTCCCTTGAACGACTTGCTCTACGCGTTCGTACCACGGCCTGCGACGAACAACAGCTGAATGTTGCCCATCTGAAAAAGAAAATTGTACAGAAGCATCAATAGAAACGCAGCGTGCCTGTCTTATTGTGAAAGAAAACCAGGGACAAGTGAAAAATCAAACGTCTAATGACACGGTCGTACAAAAGGCTACTTATTAAGGCCCACGTTTTGGGGGAACCATGGGGGCCTGCCGTCTACCAGTCCGAGCACTTGGCAATTCAATGGAAGCCATAAAAACCAGAATTCAACAGTCGTGATCTTAATGTGTCCTATTACATTAAGTCAAAAGAAGAATTGAAATTGATCTGAAACTCCATTGTCTGTTCTAACTTACTGGAGATGTGTGTTTGTCGGTGGTGGAGTGGTGGCCCTCTCCGCTGACACAGGGCCCTGCCAGGTAATGGCTCCACGCTCGGTGGACGTTAATTTGGGCCGCAAAAGCAAACAAACTAAAAAATTGGTGCCCCCCGTGTTGATCGGATGACCCCCCCGAAGCCTCGGGTAATTTGATTTTGGTTATTCAAATTATCATGCCCAAAATAGAAAACAAGAAAAATTAATGATTTTTATAAAATCACCAAATCAAATGAACTCGTCAATCCGGTGCACTAGAATTCCCTCTACTTACTCAACGGGTAGAAGAATGGTCAACGAGACTTGGCTCACCTGGCAGGTGTACACCTTTAAAACGTATCCCTGATGATTTAATTAACAACTTCTACTGACAAGTTGTACCGAAGTCAAAGTTTGTCATCCCTCACAAGTGAGGGTATTTTGAAAACACATGACTTGCTAAAGGGCGGTTTAAATAAGTTTCAATTTTATAAGTTTTCAATACCAACAACAGTCTACTAATTTTCGTAGCTTCCTGTATCGTACTGTTTTTATGCAGTACAAAATGGCAAAATTAGCAAAAATTCAATGTGACATCGGAGAAAGAAGAAGTCAGTCGAGGAAAAACTCAAGGTGGTCAAACATGAAATTAAATCATCCCCATTTGTATTGTCGTTAATTGTAACATCACACAATACACATCAATCAAAATCGGACGGGGGGGTCAGGTGCATCACCGATCACAAGATCTCAAATCGGATGAATTGATCCCGTTGAGAAAAAAAAAATTCGATTTCTTTTAGAAAACATTTAAGGCAGATGTTCTCGATGGATCCTGTTCTTTTCATTTTGGGAGTGGCAAAAGGGTTCGATTCAAAGTTTGTTTGAGTCTCTTTAATGGGCGTCACCTACTAAACCGGATATTTTTCCTCTTCAACTTCATTTTTATGAATATCCCCAATCTTTTATTTTTCTAAACGAACTTGTAACTTGCTCCAAAAAAAGAACCATAGCCGCAGTGTAAAAGAAACTACTACGTACAACAAATACAGCACTTGCATCTACAGGGCAAAACTCTGGAATTTCGTCATCTACTCCTTTAAGGAATCTTACTTCTATTAACGGAAAGGGATGAAATTCTGTGGGAATGATAACTTAAACCCGGAATAAATATCGGAAAATTTAAACAACCGTAGCGGCAGGTCATACAGAAATCTGTTAAACAATTATCAAATGTCACGGTACCGCTATTCTAATAGCAACAGATAATTTACAAAGAAAAAATAATGGAACAATGAAAATACCACAAAATAATTTAAGGTTACATAAGAAAGAATAATATTTTTACCACATCAAAATGAATTGTATACATAAAAAAATTTTCACTGCAACGTGAGGCATGTCGAAGCCTTCGTTTAGAGCAAATTCAATTCTGACTTTAACTGATCTCTTATCAGAGGCAGATCACTCATAAAGATCGTCAGCCAAATACGTTTCAGGTACTCATTCACATACAATTTTTCGTGAGTGGCAGAGACAAAATAACTCGAAATGGTCCGGAAAATACGACTCATTCATTCATTCTCTAGGAATGAAACAAAACCTAGAAAAGCTGGTCATTAGGTAAAATAACGAAAATGCGCCCCCGATATGTTGAATCGTAATATTTGACGACCATTTAACATGGAAGCCCCTTTGACCGGTCACGAATACCATGAGTTGGTGGTACGCGGTGGTATTTCCCTATGGACTCAGCCTCCACGTCCTCGCACTCTTCGTCATGGTCCTACCGGTACCACGGCTACCACGGTAATTTCAAATCGTTTGATGGCCGATTTCCTACGGATGATTCTATCCGGGGCCATCAACTTCCGAACGACTACCTAGGAATCACCCAAAATAATCGCCGACTGTCTCATCTCGTGTCTGACCAAACACTTCGTTCTTCCGCTCCCTTTTTTTTTGACCACAAGGTTTTCGGGCCTTGGGCAAAGCAAGCTGTGACTTGTACTGCGAAGAATGTCACAATATTTACGTGACTTTTAATTTGAACCAAATTCTGGGGTATTTTCTCTCCAACCTTAACCTTCCAAAATTACGTAAAATTTGACCTCTTCGAAGATTACTCTCTGAAAGCTACGCTACATTAAAAGGCTTCTCCAAACTTCTCACTAAGGCAGTGTCACAATTCTATTTTCCTGGTAGTATTTCGACTAAATTTCCGTCACAAAAAATAAAAAAGCCAGGTACTACCACTCCCTAATTTTCATTGAACTATCCACGATCCGTGTTACGAACTGCCACAGCAAATGACAGCAGGAAACCGTCCCCCACATATTAACGAACAATAATTCTTTAAAAACAAATTGTACACTTGCCAAAAGATTATTTGTGTAACGTCACGTTACTATTAATGTGCCCGAACAACTAACCTGACATAAAATACATTAGCATTGAAATAATTTATAACATGTAAAAATTCTAGGCGGTCATGCGTAACTACAAAATGTATTGTTCAGCAGGAGCAACTTTTCAAACAAAATTAAAAAAAGAACAAATAGTGTAAGCAAGTAAACAAACGTTCGACCGTAAATAACGCAAAAATTAAATTTTCGACAAAATTTTAAATTTCATTTCTGGTTGTACGTACTGTCGTGTTTGGCGGTTTCTAATTGCTCCCTTGAAAGCTTTTATGGCACATTTTGGCAGACATATTTCACATACTTCAAATAGTTGGCGGAAATTACGGCCTTCATAGAAGTCGCCATATCTTCGACTTCCGATAGATTCCCGTACTTCGAACTATCACCTTTAGCTATGACCCCTTAACGAAGGCATACGAAGGCATGTATCATTACTCACTACTACGGCAAGAGGAAATTACTCACCACTTGCCAATCATTTAGTTATCGAAATTCAGTAATGGTTTTCCCTTCTCCTTGTCCGGCACTTGTAAAACTTTCGATTGGTTTTAAGCATCTATTAAGATATTATCGTCCATAAATAAAAAAAAACAATTTTTTCGGGGTTTGGGGCAACGATATTGAAACGAGTAAATAGGAAATTTATATGCATCCTGAAATCTCCGAAAATAACGATGGGTACCTACGCCAATAACTGGTAGTGATGTTGATGACGAGATTTACGACAAGCACACCAGTCTGTGTTGTCTCTCGTGCCCAAATTGACACATGGCCTTTTTTATAAAAATAGAGGACAGAATGTGACACACAGTTAATTTGGTGGACCGGATTTTTTTCGTCATCAAAGGACTTTTGCTGAAAATTCGGCGGTCGACAACTATAAAACCATCGTAAAATCGATTCTTTTTCTGACGTATCGATCGTGTCCCTTTGTACTATTTCGAACGGTTCGGTCCCCGACAATCGATTTTAATAACCCTATTACTAATTTAAAGTTAACGTTTCTATGAATCCGGAAAAGTCAGTGGTGGAAAACGAACATTTCACGCTGGACGGGACCGTCATCGGCGTTATAGCGACTTTTCGTACCCATAAACGAAGATTCATAAATTACCGTTTCGGGTACCTTTTTATCTATTCTTGTGTATTTACCAGCACGACAATATTGTACGTAAATTAATCATAAAATATGTTTTTATGGTTCGTTCCGGGAAGTTGACCACATTCAGCTACAACATTTTATTCAAATTGGACTGTTCGTTTTGACTTTTTGTTTTGAATTTTAAGAAATTTGACCTTGTCGGCCGGGTGGAAACGACGTGGTTTCCTACCAGTATGGTACCAATAATTGACCGATCGACCGATATTTATAGATTTCTTTATTATTTCTCTTCGATTTTTAATGTTTATTCGAGCGATGACTTCTAACCGTGTGGTCTTCTAAAAATTCACAAAGCAAAGAATCTATGCCGTAATGTAAAACGATTTACTCATACTCCCGCGTCCGACATATTGTTCCAGTATATAGAGGCGGGTACTCTATTTTCTATTTTTAAAAGAACGGTATGAAATTAGTTTTCAACCTGTTGTTGAAGTTTCCTTTAACTGCAGACAATTTTACAATTACTCATTGTGTGAGTAATCTATTTGCAATAGGTTTTGCCATTTCCCTTCTGTGCAGAACCCTTCTAATAAGCAAAACAATTAAGAAATGTAGTTTGTAAACAATGGTGTGACGCGTATTGCAGTAGTGGTGTCAAGGTACGTTACGAGAAAGAAGTTTAAACCTGTGCCAAACCTCAAAGACTATGTTTACCTAAAAACTACCTAGTACTTGAAGAACTGAACTTTTAATTTACATTGTTTTGCACCAATACTTATTGATGTGTGATTGCAAGATCGAAAGTGCCTAAGTAAACTCAACTAAACTATTCGAAATTATATGTTTGTATGCGACAAAATGAAACAATGTCGACACCATTGTGTATTTCCCTGCGTTTCGACAAACCTTTTGTAGAAACGTTTTGTCTTCGATCACTTGAAACCGCTACAACCGCAGGCGGAGTAGACACCAACAAGGTTTCGATATTCCCATTAATGCCATTTAGTTGCACAAATAAACTAACAAAAAGCAATAAAAAACTAAAAGACTTTTGGTTGAACGAGAAAAGGCTTCGGGGGTCGTCCGGAAAAACCATTTCCAATTGCCCTTTTGCGACGAGACATTCGACGAGCCCTTCTGAGGCCTCTCCTCTAATTAACAAACGTTTTTCTCAGCTGTTTTTTATTCTTCAGGTTCGAGCCCTGGGTACCCGCTTGCCAGAACCGTTTCACCCAACCCCAACCCTACGGCCCATTAATGAACGACGATTATCCTACAACGATCCATCCTCCATTTTGCTCCCATAAATCTTGCGGAAATTCATCTTCGTCCCTTGGAAAATGAATGAAATTAACGGAATTACCGGTACCAACCCCTAGAAGAAGAGAAAACCTTTTGGGCCCTGTCTCGAAGAAGGACAGACTCTCGAAAAATCAGGTTGACCATATTAACGAGAACAGAAAGGAAAAAAAAGTTCTTTGTGAATTTTAAATGAGAAACCGATCGCAAAAAACGAGAACCTTAGTTGACGGGACCTCTCTCTGGTTTTCAATGCTCACCCGAGGGCTTATGCACCTGAAATTATCACCTGTCACTATTGACGAATAACTTACCAACAATTTATAATGAATGAAAATAATAGTTATTTCTAAACTTTTTCCTCTTTCGAACTGATCTATTATCCGCCCGTGATGGAATATTACAAGTTGGACGAAACCAACTGGAATTAATGAATCAATCGGACGAGAATCGAAACTCAAGACCCGAAATGTAATGCTTACTAGTTACATGAGCTATAAAAAAATATATAGGATTAGTTCAATTATCACACGCCTAAGGCTGGCGCGAAATTTCTGGAATCCAACAGTGAGCGACTCAATAGGTTCGATGCCGTTTCTTTCAAACCTTTCAACGAACCTATCAACCCGACTTTTTTTCTTCTCCTTTGTATTTCCAGCGTCCCTTCGTCATTCGACAGATCCGGACAACCTGCGTCTGACACGTTCGACGGCTGCCTCACACCGGAAACAATTTCCTACAGAACGAGGAAGTTTGTCCTGACGTCCTCTCCATCGACACGTGCGGCACAAAGCCTCTTAACCTTTCTCTTCTTTTAGAAAAGGTTCTTTGTGTTGTTCATTCCGTCTCTCTCTCTCTCTCTCCCCGTGACCGTCTTCAAAGTCTTTTCACTTGTAGGTTCAGGTATTGTCGATCACGAACGACCGGACAGTCAATTAAACCGCCCAACGGCAAACCTTTTGTGTTTCGCTTTCACTTTCCCCTACTTGATTTTACAGTGGAGAGCTTACGAAAAACTAAATAATCGTTATATGTGCTAAATTGCTACACGTGAAATCTTTTCTACTGAAACGTATATTCTGTTTTACTTTTATTTCCACCGCTCCCGTCAGTTAGTAACATTGCAATTCTAAAAAAGAATGGCCTAACTATTCTACATAAATAATCAATTCGCTGCACATCCACCTGCAGGGGATGATTTCCACAGCGGTAAAGACAATTAATTATAAACGCCTGCTAACGTTATTTATGCACTTACATCGTAGTTATTCCTTGTTTATGTGTTACGATACTTTTATTTTACAAAAGAAACATTTAATTTATTGAGGTTCCAGACGTATTGTCCGCCGTAAATTAAGCAACTCGCTGGGTTATTTAACAATGAGAGAAAAAAATAGATCGTGAACGAGGACTTCACTGACCATCAACCAACTCAGTAATGTCCGGGTTCGAGAGAAACAATAACATGACAACGCCCCGGTCTATCGGTAGCGAGGACATTACGAAAAACGCCAAACGTGCCTGAACAAGGTTCACCCCGAACCTGAACACAAATCAAAACGTGTTTCGAATTCTACACTTGTGTCGTGACAACACCTGAAGATCTGTCTCTACGACAAATCCCGGTAATAAAGAACTTATTTCTGCTGTTTCTGGTGTGTCGCGACCCAACCTCCAAACTATTTTTTTTCCGACGAAAGAAACAAGTTTCCACCCGACTTTTTCCTCAGAGCTGGCTAGGATTTAGCCAACTTCTTTAGGTCCCGTTTTCTCAGTGCAAGCGGTTTTATCGAACGCCGTCCAATTGTACCAGAGACTCCTGTCGCCCCCGACCCGCTTAATCGTTTTTCATCCCTCAACGGGGTTGCCCTTGCCCGTTTTGACATGTCGACAGGAAAAGTACGTCAACTCGAACGTGGTTGCTACGGCCGAACACGAGAGAATCAATCCAAAAAAAGCGAATATGAAAACACTGCAAAGAAGCAAATTTAACAAAGTCCTCGATGGAAAACATCTGACGAATGTAAGCTCTTGGGAAATTGCCCAACTTAAAGTAAAATCTCAAAACTTCGCTGGAATTTATTGTATTCATTTTCATAATATTTATTACTGTTAATAATTTAATTAATTTGTAGGAAAATCAATCGAAATTTAACCGATTCATAGAACTTTCTATCATGAGCGATTCCAATGAAAGTAGAAAATGTACAAAAATATTTTAATTCTTTGTCTGTCTACCTCGGTTTCCTATATTCAACCAGTTTATGTTACTCATTACATCTTGAACTTCATTCATCCTTCACAAGTGGTAGCAGCACAAGCACCAAAGCGTATTCTCTTGACTTGGACATTGGGCGTCCCTCTGGGCTATCTCCTTGGTCTTAAACTTCATTTTATCAATGGCTTCCATTTTGGTGTTTTGACGTTATAGGGTTTCAAGTAAAATTATTTAAATCTCACGACGGAACCTTTCCACCTTTTTACACACTCCTAAATCACAATCGATGAATGTGCATCATGGAATGAGAGAGGGTGGGTTAAAATTAATACTAAAACGTGACCCAAAGTACCCGAAAGAGGCGGGTTGATCGGTGTCGGATGAGGTTTAATCCGCATTAAAAGAACCTGATTCAGAAGTGAAATTCTCCGAGCAGACCAGCCCTTGGTTTCAGGTACGATTCTGAAATTTTCTATCTCGAACAAACGAGAAAAATAACCGTTTAGGAAAAAAGAAAATCGAAAGTGGAAAAGAGAGGTAAAAGTTTGCCTAATTCAGTCACCATTAAAGAGGATTGTGCGGTTTCCTCCTTGCCACGGCAAGGAGAGAATAAAAAGGTTCGCATGACTAGAGACAGTAATCCGTAAAAAAAAGTAAAGATGTCTAAGTATCTGAAATAAAAAGAATAAATCTGTGATTTCCAAAGTGAATCCACACAATCAAGGTATTGCGTGTTGGATTTGGGCGGTTTCACACAACGCTCTATGGGGGATGACCGAGATGCTACCACCAGGCGCTTTGGACGAACCTGCGAGTGAAGAAAAGGGAAAGCGGCGAATTCTTTTCCTTCAAAAATAATCAAGAGAGTGAAATGTACGTAAATTTTCATTATTCCAAAGATTAATAGCCTGAACTTAAACAGGATGCTTAAATTCTTAATCAGGTGAACAGTGTCCTTGTACCTGTGCCTGAATTTGCGTATCGGACCGCAGAGACTAATCTATGAATTTCACACGTTTTACAATTACCACCGAGGCGAACCTGTCACCAAAACACAAAGTGAAGGGTTCAAAGAACAATACACGACAATTCTGAATAATAATTTAAAACTTGAAAACTCGATTCTAATCCCATTGAAATGTTTGTGGGGTGAAAATTAAGGGTATAAAGGTGAAATTTTTGGCAATTCCGCTAACAAAACCGCATAAAAAACCCACCTTCCACCTCTGATGGGGTTGAATCGAGGGCGGGGGATGAAACGAAACGGTTTGTGCGGTCTCTGCCGCACACCGGCCGGAGTTAATCAACTGATGGATTTTTTTTTTTGACAAAACTCCAGAGGGCAAAGACCGCAGCCATTCAAAAAGAAAACTGCATTATGCAAAACATAATTGTCATAATCAGAGTTGAGTACCTCATTTTCATTTGAATGCGAACATCCTTTTTTCTGGGCACCTTTTTCAACCTTTCACCTTTCAAACCTTTCAAAGACTGTTGTTGAAATGTGAGACGCGACAATTAAAGATGTCGTCGACCCCCGAGCATTCTGTTAACCGTTCTTAAATTCTAATTTAAGTGTGCACGGCAATGAAATCATTTGAACAAGAATTCGGTGTTGGGTTAAAGAGAAACACAAGAGATGAGAAATGCACGATGTGACCATATTTGAAACGAAACACAAAACTGTTTAGTTTTAACTAACAAGTAACACCTAACAACCACACAAACACTTTCTATTTACTCAATAAAATAGTTCCTCCGGAAAACAATCACTCAGTGCTATCAATGTTTGGGGTACACGTAGCTGTGTATTTTACACGAAAGCAACAATTAGCCTACGCCTAGTTGTTCAAACCAGTAGTTTACCTACACACGATTTTATGTATGTGACACTCGACTTGATTCGCCTACGACATTTATAGCTGAATTTCTTTCAACGAAAACCTCATTATAATTTTTGTTCACTTGCTAATATCGATCAGGCTATTTACTCCAATATATATTCTACTTTGTAGATATTTCTCAATAAGTATCGTTACAATTGCTCAATTATTACTGTCCCAAGCTAATATTAGAAACCTAACACAATACTCGTAACAAACTAATTATCAGAAACTTGAAACGGCTCTTACATTTAATTACGGTCACTGTGCAACTCGACGGGAGTAACCGCGAGTACTCTTTTATGCTTTTAAAAGTACCGGTGCCACTAAATATTATATAAGAAGGTTTCAGTATTGCATTTGAACTTTCCTCTCAGTCGGTTTGGACTACTTGGTCTAGAGCATTCGTAATATTTTCGATTATTGGTTTCACCTATGACGGTCGAACTTGGGTTCAATAGGAAAGTTAGTCAAAAATCAGCAGTCCCACGGTGTCCCAACTTCCTAACAGAACGTCGGGTCCACCTGTAATTGCTCACCAATTGAACTTGTAGTCTCGCAGGCTTTCTCCGCCATGGGAAAACGAATTTTCGTCAGTTTCCCTGAACTTAGCCCGATGTACGAATTTATTTTTCCGATCGATTCAATAATCCCGGCCTCCACAATAACTCCGGCCTTGGCTTCGAGCGGGACGTTTAAAATATTACGGCAATACGCATTTTGTACGGATGTATTTTCATCTGCGAGTTACTGGTTTTATATTATTAAGGCCAATTTTACCCCGAATGAGTAAAACCGAATCAATGAGAAAGTCTAGTAAACTCTCGGGACGGACTTAATAACTGTAATTCAGGTACCGGGGGAAATTGCAGGTACGTTCTTTACGTACCCGGACGGATGAATTACTCGGCGTCTCTGTGTGTGATTCAGAAGCTTGCTTTTTTTTACTTACTTGTATCTAACCTTTCCCATAGGGTTCGACGAGGAATTCTCTCAAATCGTTGTTGGTCAAACTCCGGTCAAACTGGGACTTTTGACAGTCTCATATATTCGCCATGAATTCCTGAGCCCTGAACTCAAGTACCTAGAAAATAGAATTTCTTTTTATTACTTCGTACACATAAATACTCTATTGCAAACAAGAGTGTCACATTAAGGCATTTCTGGTATGATTTTAACCATGAGAAGTAGGGTTAATCAGCTGTTCCAAATTGCGTGCTGTCTGGTTCTACGTCTCGATATAAAACCCAAGAATATATGAAGATAATAATCCTTTGATTGTGGCACAAGTTGTGTCTATTTTCAACTTTGTGTAACCTGTTTTGAATTAAGTAATTCAACTGATACAAGGTGCGAAAGGCTCATGGGTAAGATATTCGGTTACCAGGTGATATGCTCGGTTTATAAACAATATAAATTTTAATCGAAACGTTCATAAGCCACCATCTTGTCTAGTTTCAAGTCAACCGTGTCTTTCTACATGATCCATTTATCATTCTTCGCATTACAGTTTCTTGACGCGTTGACACACTTGGCTTTCACCTGACTGCCACGATTCTGTTTATTGACGAATCAAAGATTAAGGAACCAGGTTTATCAGGCAACCGTAAAAATTCGCGAATCGATTTAGGAAACATCACGTCTCGAATCATCCGATCCGAGACGATCGTACATTTTCCGTCGTGGAAAGATCGATCTCTTCAAGCGGAATCCCCCAGGATCGGTTCTGGGAGCCCGTTGCTTTCTGTCATCTCCGGGGCTGTACTATTCGAACCAAGTCCCGAAGAAGAAAGTCAAATGCAACGGGCTCAGGGTCAACGTGTGGGCTTTTCTTGCAAGGGAAAGAAGTTATAAAAAGTTTATGTAGGAAAAATATGTAAATGAAAATAATAAACAAAGGCAACTGACACATCTGATGGCTTTGGCCGAGTACGTAAGACCAGATTTAAGCCAATTACAACTGATCCTCGGGCATGCTTACTCACAATAAATAATCCGAGGTCATTTGCATTTTAAGGTGTTCCTCTTGTGTTCCTCTTTTGTTCCAGTCAGATTTCTTCTCCTTCAGCTCCTCCTGTCCTGTCCAGAGGAGAAGAAGGTAGGAAAAAATCTCTTGGGCAGTCCGAGAGGCCATTTATCACTTGTGAAAAACAAAATGTAATTTTTCTCTCTCGCATCGACTTCGGGGCCCCGTTCCCAGGGCCCTCTCTCTCTCTCTTTCTCTCTCTACTTCGATCCTACGGACGGATCGATTGATTGATCGATCGATTTCGTGAGGCGAAATGAAGACAAAAATGTTTTTGTGACCTTCGGCTTCCGGTATTAGGAGCATCGACACCTACGAACCTCCCCCTGGTACCTGGTCGACCGACGTAGACAATAAAAACCCCATGTCCCCCGAGTGGGATCCGACATATTCGTCAAATATGAAAATCGACGTAGAAAAATTGACGTTTGGCTGTGGGGCAGATCCATTCGTAGGAAAATCAACGGCATTAAATTTATAAGTAACAATTACCCTGTCAGTGATACCACAATTAAAATTGACAAGCCATCGACCATGGCTACCGTTTAATTTTATATCCCTCAAGCAAGCTCATTCCTCCACTTCTGGTTCTTGTTACTCTTTGTCTGCTTCCACATCTCATTCGTGACGGGCACTTTCATATTCTTTAAAATATTTCTTACCCCCAAATAATTTTCTTTTTTGCTTTAAAAACCTGGAGCCGGCCCGATTGGTCGGTCATTACGACTGGACAGCCCCAACCATTAAACTAACTTATTTTTAACATTATTTCTAATTATAATGTTAATGCAAGAATTATTACCTTATGGTGTATTTAAATCTGATGCAAAATTGAAACGCAATTCTACAATATTATTATACACGGTAATTTGACGTCGATTATATGATCGGTTTCTCGTATATAAATTTAGTACATGTGGTAGCAACGCCTCGAAAAGACATCGAGCGTGCTTTTTTTCACGTACTTGCACTTGTGTTTTACAAGAGAAAATTCTCAACATGAACACTTACTTGAGTTACGTAACCGAGTGTTTTCTCTTGTAAACCGTCAACTAGGTAGTAAACACCATTATTACATTCATTTTCTTTATTTAGAGTTTTGCGTTTGTTTTCCAGCTATCAATAACCTCATTTCGTAGCCTCTACAGGCTGCCAACTCAACTAATAAATAAATAAAACTTGGTAATAATAAATGAAAACTATATTACAAAACTATGCAGAGGTTTTAGTCCCATGGTCGTTTAACGTTCTATTACTAGTATTACTTTGAAAAGTTTTCTCTTTGGTAAGCTATTATTAAAATATGAAGAACGTAGAACGAATGAAGAATGTAAAACCCAACTGAGACAGGTTGTGTAGAGAAGATTGTTGAAAGGTAAAAGGGAATACCCGAGGAGACACAAAGGTAAAAGATTTACCTATTATTTTTGGCCAAAAGATGAAACCGTAATTGTTATTGATTTGCGTGTGGTCGAATTTTACCATCCGAACCTGTTGGACGTGAATGGGCCAGTCAGGTTCCAAGGTCGAGACAGACTCAACTGAGACGCTGAGGACCACCGGAAGGAACGTTGCAGATTGACACTTTTGTCATGTGCAACTTTAATGGGATTATTTCCCTCAAAGGATCCATTCCTTTTTCTACTCATTTTATTTCCGCTTCCATGAGTGAAGGTAGAAGAACCCTTTCAAAGACTTTCGTACAACTCCTTTCTTCTGTTTCCGCGATGCGGAAAGACAAATGCTAATTTTGTTACCAACGTTTAGTGGCCATTTATTAACAAGTCGCTTGACCGGCGAACCTTCGAGGGAAACCCGTCAACGTCGTCCACGTCCTTTTGACATTTTGAAAACGTCACTTTCGAACAACCGATTTGTGCACTCTTAAAACTAAATTTTTCAAATCAGGCTGAACGAAATTCGGCCGATTCGACATAACATCACAAGTCAAAACCAAGTCAAGCCATATTTACACTGAAATGTTTTTGTGACGTATTAACGCCAATTAACTTCACAAAAATTATATTCAAGTTTTAAAATAAATTGAGATATTATATAGATCATTCAACGGCATTAATTTTAACTGTGTGCCCTTACCTAATAAATAAATAGTTTTATTGAATGCTTTAGTTAAAATACTCCGAGTGAGTAAAATTCTTTTAGTTATTTATAGTTATTTTAAAAGTACGTCAAGTAGATAATATTGAGTATCAATAATACACATTTATAAAAATCAATGAAATCTGCAAGAATCATTTATTTATACGTAATTATCTTGAATATTGGCTTATTACTCGGTAATTATTTATTTGGGACCAAGTCAAACAATTAATACCGTTTCATGTATTACTTTACTATTATGTTTCATTTTACATCCAACATCAATAAGGTAATGGGTGTAAAGCGATTCAGGCACTAAATTCCACGTTTCTCTCTCTGCTCTCTAAGGGTTATTTTATAGTCTATTTATTTTATCTACCATTATTAACACGGCCCCTTTGTTCGTTTTTCCTTTTCAGTGTATTTTTAAATGCGATAATTGTTACAGGTGTCTCATTCTTTTCGGGTACATGTCGTCAAAGTAATCCAATATACTAAAGGGTTTTGTTCTGAGGTTCGTACAGTAACCAACGTACTTCTCTCCCCTAAATTTGCTCGAAGACAAACTTTGGGTTTTGAACCTATATAATGTCTGAATACCTGAGGAATCCTCATTTGGTTAACACAGTCTGGCATATAGGACGTGCCATTGTGAAGTCGAAAAAGTTTCCTGCTTTAATAAAAGGAAATAAAAGGGTTATTCGAAGAAAGTTTGTTAAAAGAACTCGATAAACCTACAAGTTGGGAAAAAAACTTTTCTCAAACAAACCTGAAACTCGTTTTTTTCCTTGTCAGACTTGTTTTCCTCCTTTCAGAAAGTTCGGAAAACAACAATTCAATCGACATTTGCCGGCGAGCGAAAACGAGAAACCGAAAAATCATTCACGTGAGAAAACCTCGCCTATGCCTGACACGTGGAACAACAGGCAGGAAAGAAAGAACAAGAAGAATAACGGATGGACCGAGACTATACAAATCAAAGAAAATTTCCACTTAAATTTCAGTTAGAAAGTTAACAGCCGTAATCGAATTAAAGACTTGCAAAGAATAGACCGTAAATAACCGACTAAACAAAGCCCTTGACTCGGAGGGAAGATTTACATAAATATTCCATCGAAAGAGAACGAAGACCAAATCGACAGATGGTGAAGCTGGTTCCATCCGAAGAGAAAAAGTATCAAGGGACGATATCAATCTTATTGCTATTAATCCGCAGTTTCCACCGTTGACGTTAGTCGTCCGTAAAAATGCGAGAAGGGCGACCAACCGAGGCAACAGGCAAATCAGAACATGACGCAAGTACACTCATCAAGGACCGAACGGGGTTCGAGTGACGAAGGATGAACAACTCGTTAGAAGCAGTGGGAGGTACCCTAAACAAGATCTCCACTTCCGGCAGGATGGCTCTTATTTTACTGGAGTCAGCAAACCGTCCGAAAGAACTCCACACCAGCCTGTGTATCAGGCGCCAATTCAGGTACCCTTCCGCGACAACCACGAAACTCAACCTCCGCTATTACGAGCCGGACCGGAGACCTACCGATCCATAAAAAAACGATGGATAAAAGCGGTGGGTGGCATTCGATCGCTTTAAAAATTATATCAAAGTGTGCGGTAACAAAACCAATTCGAACAAAACACATTTGTACGGTGAGTCGGAAAGCGAAAAAGCTATCTGTAGACCGTACCCGAAGACTATTGTTCAACCACGGAAATCGACCAACTCCTATCAAAAACAAAGAATTCTTGTTCACGTTGAATCAATTCGTCGTAGCAACAGGAAATGCCTATCTTGGCCCGCATAATTCTCGTGTTGTTTCCAATAGGCCACTTCTCCCGTGCCTGGTTTCTTTTTGTCCCATCCGCCAACCTGGACGGGCCAACAATATCTTACTTCTGCTTGCACATATCTTCCACCGTACCTTCAATTGTTTTCATGTTCTTGTCCATTCCCACCTCCTTGTCATCTATCGGCAAAGCTAAGCATCACAGAACGGGAATGAAAGCATCGAACGTTTAAGTGAAATAATTGAAACCAAACATATCCGGTCCAACCGCCCACATTTCCGGCGATTATAGCTGAAGAAAAATTATTCATCATCTGGAGGGATAATTTTCAGGAAATAATAACATCTTAAAAGTATTAGGCAGTCGTAATTGACTTACTGCCCGTTTATAGTAATTTGTAATGTTCCCCCGACGGTCGTAATTATAAAGTGATCGGTTTTTTTTTCGGGTAACCCTAAGACTCTTCACCATTACTTTTTTCCTTCTGCTTTGCCTGGTTGGCTGGCGAAGAAAAGAAGAGAAGCGTAAACACTTACGGACGCTATTATTTTACTATTTTTTTGTTGTAATTCCTTTTGTTACAAAGTAAAATCCGTTCCGTGGTTAACCGAGGGAAGTTATTGGAGAGCCAAAGACTACCCCTCATTCATTGCGACAATTGCACAAACAGATTGATGGTGCACAGGTTGCCAGAAAGAGGACAGCACTCCAGCCGACAGATTAAATGTGCCGAAGAAGTCAGTGCTGCTTGGGAAAAAAAACTGGAATTTGCGTTTCCTCCGGATGTTACACGTTGGATGAAGACGGTGCATAGGGAAGTTTCCGCGTGAGTGTTGGAGGGAATTCCACACACACGCCGGAAGAACACGACTGTCGAGACCTGAAAAGTCTCTCTGACGAGAGAGAGAGAGAACCCTGTTCGGCGGACGTTTTAAATCATTGCCCTGGCTAATTAATAAAATTAAAGTTTTACAAATTATGTGAAAACATCGCCTTGTCATCGATGTAATTGATACGGTGGGTAAAGAATGTGAGTGGCATGTGTTGCGGAAATGGCGGTGGCGAAGAGACGCACCGCTTGTGTGTTTTCTTTTAATGAGACACAGTTTCTGACATTGTTTGAACAAGCACGTGATGCACAAATTTTGAAACGCGATGAACTGCGTTAATTCGCCTAATCATCCAATAATAAAACACGTTAGGCAGAAGCGATCTGAAACTGGTGTGGGTGCCCCGCCACCAAAATGCACACGTTTGATTTGATTGATCTTCGACTTTCCCCTATTTGTCCCCGCGATACTGAACTGTACACACACAACATGGTCCTAACGCCACTTTCGATTGTTTCGAACAGTACTACTTATGTACAATAGCAGTGGAATCTATAATTAGAATTTTATTTAAAAAATTGCCGATTTTAATATTTTTCGTGTTGGTATTGCCCCGTTATCCAAAGTTTAATGTGTTTATTAGTCGACTAAAATTGGGCCGACTTCATTGAATCTGCGACATACTTCGACGTGGATGAAAACTGTCCGATGCATTTTTTGTGGATAAAATCAGAGTTAATCACTGGAGGGTGAGTCGACCAGGACAACTTATTAAGGTTCATTATTAAATCATTAAATCATTTATTCAGGTAATAGGTTCGTGGGATCCTCGGACGGGGGCTTCACGGTAGACCAAACAGATCAATCGGAAATTTTTTTACGTGTATGAACCGTATCTAAAAACACGGAAATTTAAGTCAACGGCTCCGTAAATCCTGACAAAACATTTCTCATAATACAATGATCTGTCCAGGTACAACAAGAAGAAAACTTCACGGAAATAGATAATTCGATATTGAAATATCTACGCGTATCCCTTTCTAATTTCTGACATGTCAAACACTCTTTTAGGGTTGAACAGAATGCAATAAATTGGTCTAACGCTTAACGACCGCTCTAGAAAAAAATGGACGAGGAATAATTTTTGCCGAAATGCCGAGACCGTACCTGTGTGATCGGTAACTCCACAAACAGGTATTGACTTATTGATGGCCTCGTTAAAATTGCAGGTTTCCCCAAGGGGTCGCGGGAAATTGAAATTTTATAAATGTTTAAACCGTGTTTAAATCGCTTAAAGTTTATGATCTCCTGACTGCTTTTAAAGGTAATTATTGAGCCTAAAGGTGAAATTATCTCTCTTGGGTTACAGTTCGTCTCTTTTTATGATTCTTTTTCCGAGCCGGAAATGCAAGCGGACAAGAGAGTGTAACCCAACACGTTCTGGGTGAGTGACCCGTGCTGCTAATATTCCTGCACAACAGCAAAATCATTTTAATTTGTATGTTTCCTTGATGTGCAACCATTCTACTCCGGTGAAATCACTACTAATTTAACGGCCACCACGTTTCCCTAATAAATGGTAAATAAATGATGCTTAAGTAATGATTATGTCTTAATACCTGACGCTATATTTCATTCCCAAATTTTAATGCCGACTTATGTCACAAATAATAACTTTTTCGTACAAACATTCAGTGCGAACACTTTCAAATGTTGCAGCACCGACAAATTATGTTGGATTTTCTTGTGTACATAGAAAATTAGAAAGACCACTGGCTTCAACAGGATTTTCTCTCCTACTCTCTCACCCCCACGACATTTGCTTTGCCTGACGTTGTGGGCAAACGGCTGTTTTTCATTTTCAATTTTTTGTCCTAAGGACACGGAAAAAGATCCGAAGAAAACGCATCGGGAGAAAGGAAAAAGGATTGCTTTCTTCACTCTCTCTCTCTCTCTTTCAGTCAGCCAAATTAGAGGTTACTTTTTGTCGAAAAGAAAATTGGAGAATTTTCCGAATGCCTTTGATGCCGAAGCCATTTTGCGCGTCAAAAAAATACAAAGGAGCTGGAAAGGAGATGAAAAAGCGAGGAAAATTGTGGGGATTTCTGCTTCCACGTCAACCGCCCCCAACCCACCGGCACCCCTCCCCCCCTCCCGACTGGGTGATGCTGGGCCTTCACAGTGTGCGACACCCTCTGCCACCCTTGAACGCTGAACTCAATTTCACGTGTGGCTGAATTCTACCCCTAAAGCGATGTCCCACGAGATTTCCATTATCTAAGTTGATGACGGATCTTATAATTGTAATAATCTTATTAAATTTCTTTTTAGGCTGCGGATTCCGCGTTTTTATTTTTATTTTTTTTTCCTTCGCTGCGATATTTTCGGTAAGAGTGGCAGCAGAATCTGAGAAAGAAGTGGTGGCAGAAGCAGCACAGACAACAGCGACGATGGCTGCAGAAGAGCGGCTTATCTGATAAGAACTTCTTTATTTTGCCCTTTGTCCCTCTCTCTCTTCTCTCCCCTTAGTATTAAATATGCGAACCAGGATATTAAGGAGACGAAGTATAGAAAAAGTGTAGTGTGTTGGTGTCAGAAGAAAAGGCAGGAACCTTCAGATAAGAAAAAAGCTAAGAGAAAGAAAGGAAAAATAGGTTCTTAAGACTGGGAATTATACTCAGCAGCAAATTACAATTTTTTTTTGTCGGGTGAGCTGAAACGGGATTTTCTATCTACCTTTCAGACAGTTCGGAAAGAAATAGGAATAGGGAAAACGTGAAATAGAAATAGAATTCATTTCACCCTCTGCTTACTTTGACTAATGTATGCATTATTTTTTCTCTCTTAACTTTTTAATTTCCCTTTCGCTGATGCCGAATCAAAACTTGTGATGTCTCAAAGGTTCTCAAAAGCCCTCTTACAGCTGCAAGCCACAACCATGTGTCTTTCAAAATGCGAACCAGGTCAAAACTTTGAAAAGTGGAAGTCACGTTACAATTTCGGTTAGAGTTTGAACCAACCTCAGTATCAAACCGCTTGGAGAACAGGACAGTTGTAGTGCATGTTGTATCTACATGTAACACGTCACGGCTAGCAAAACTCCTCGCACCTACAGTCGTCATTTTCATTTCGAATCCCTCGTTTGCAACCCGCGACCAATCTCTTAAATCAAAGAGGAAAAAGATTCGCTTCGTTTACCATCCAGGTTTTATGGATGTAATCCCTCTAAGAAAGTACCACAAAAAAATGATACAAAATAAAAACGGATAAACTTACGAGGGAAAAAGGAAGCCAAGTGGAACTTATTAGAATGCCCTGAATCCTTGTGTGACGGATGCTGCTCCGGCACATTCGAGGAAATCTATTCCTGAAGAAGTGGAATTTGCGGAAAGCAAGGGGTCCACAAAAGTGACACATTTGTTGACAGCAGAAGATAAATTATTGTCCCGAGTTTCCCTTTTGCACTTGGAATTCCTTTTGAGTCAATTATGGACCCAAAGGATTCCGAAGAATATTTTCCCTTAATTTTACTCTCCTCAAGGAAGGACTGACTGGAAATCGACTTTCGAACAGCTGCAAGAGCACGAGTGTACAGCCTGTAAACAATAACACGTGCAATTTCTACAGAGGCACTTGTCCTTTGCCAATCGTTATGTAGAACAGGTTTAAATCTTCAACAAGGAGATGTAGCTGACTCTGGGTGAGCTGAAGCTATATTTTGCTCTATGAACCTATCGGCAAGAAGGAACCCGATTGTTCCTTCAAAGATCAATGGAGCAAGTGACACTAGACAATCATTTAAAATGTAACAGTGCTAAAGTTCTGTTGTTGTCGAAGTAGTAGGGTACTCAGAAGACCAACTGTTGGCTAGGCGGTGCCCGGCCGAAGCCTCGTCTTGGTTTTGGCGACATTTGTCTCCACTTGCCCGTTTCAAAAAAAAAGACACGTCACGGCTAGAACAATAGAAAATAGAAATTCTTTTCTTCGGCTTAAACAATCCTCTAGTGACTCAGGTATTTGCAGGAGGTCCTCGGGGGCTCTTATCCTTCGCCCAATCCCATTTTACGCAGGTTACCGGTGAAAAACTTCGGGTGTAGAAAGAGCTCTGCGTGACACCAATCGTTACACAATTCAAGTAATCTAAATTAATCGGTTTTCTTCCACATCGATCTTGTGTCGGTTATCATACTCTGTTTTTCTTCTTTCTCTTACCTCCCCAAATCTATCGGGGTGTCCATTTATGTTGCGTTTATCATTCCTGGTGCCGATGACTTAAAATTTTTGAAGTGAATCTCATCGTCTATCAGCACCATCTGATGTTCTTCGGAGTGCTTTGTCTTCTTTCTTTCAGATTCCCGTCAACACTTCTTAACTTTCTGATTCGTTCCCTTTTCCTCTCCGACCATTGTTATCCGCGTTATTCACACCGGAAGAGCGTCCTTCAAGGTGGTGACTAGTGTTATTCCACCATTCACCCCGTGATGGAAAGAAAATATTAATCCTCCTCGAGAAAATATGAGTAAACACATGGGTTTGACTTACGACTTTGTCGTTTCTTTGCATACGCCAAACTTCTATTTTCTTCATTTTAGGAGTCATTTCAGCAGCCGGCGAAGAGAGTCCATGGGAACCATCTAGGCGTTCTCCAATGCGTAACAATAGGACAAAAATTGCGCAACAATAAGGTACACCATAAAAGTGCAACCTGGAACTAATTGTGGAAGCCGTACCAAAAATGTTCTTGTGAGGTTTTATTTATTTTATTCACGATTTGTGTGCATTTTTAATGTCACGATTTTAATCCACGGTTGCGATATCCAATTTTGATCTTTGATTGCTACTAATGTAGCGACCATCGCTACCCTTTATCCGAACTTTCTTTCTTCGCCTAAAAATAGGTCGACCTCAATAACTGCCTATTGTCATTTCGCCTTTTCTGTCTGTCCCTGACCATTATATCGCCAATACCCCAATCAGGTTTATAGCGACCACGGCTACTCTTCAAAAGACTTAATCCGAAGGTTTATTGCCGGGTAGCCGGTCCTATTGTGCCTGTATCCTTCGACCTGAGTCCGACACCTTTCCAGACAATAGGCTAGACCCAACCTTTCCTTGTCCTTGACAACCCGACTCATACCATAACCTCCGCGTCTTCCATTCCCGAATGAATGAAGCGCGGATGGCTATATATACCGAACCTCAACCTCTCACCAGGACAGTTGGTTAGTAAGAGACAGTTGGTTAGTAAAAGGGCAGTTGGTCAGTCAGGCAGTTAGTTAATCAGAGTCAGTCAGAGTGTTAGTCTGAATCAGTACTAGTGTAATCAAAGTGTTCAACAGTGATTGTGATACCAGTGTTAATATAGTGTACAATATAATTCTACGTACATCGGTAAGTCTACTCGTTCATCATCCATTTATTTCACCTCCACAACAAACGCGCTTCCCAAAGTGGTGACCCCGACGTGATGTGAACACGCAAATAATTAACGAAATTCGCAACGTTATCCGATGTACAATGGAGGAAATCGCGATTTGCCGAGGCCAGAGACGGTTAAAAGTCTCCGATTTTTGGGAATTGTGGAGGACTACAGGCGGTTTTGCCCAAAAGCCGCCAAGAATCACGCCCCACTCGACGACCTACTAAAGGGGAACCCGAAAGCGAACACCACGTTGGCATGGTCCGAGCAAGCCACAGCAGCATTCGATCGTGTGAAGGAGGCCATCGCATCGGCAACCTGCCTAAGCCATCCAACGCCACACGCATCATTGATTTTTTTTTTTTTTATCGACGCATCGAACACCTCGGTTGGAGCCGCTCTGCATCAACGCGAAGCAGACGAATGGCGACCTCTTGGATTTTTCTCCAGGAAACTATCCAGCGCCGAGCAGAAATATTCGACCTACGATAGAGAACTCCTAGCCATCTACAGCCCCATCAAATACTTTCGACATATGGTAGAGGCTCGTACTTTCATTGTCTTCACCGACCAAAACGTTTGCCCATAACGTTTGCCTTCAAAAGACCGATCAATGTACTCCAAGACAGTTCCGATATCTCGATTACATTGGTCAATTCACCGATATTCGTCATATATCGGGCGCAGAAACATCATCGCAGATGTTTTATCAAGACCACACATCGAAAAACTCGACTCAGATAGTTTCGCCGCAGCTCAACGCCAGGATCCCGAATTGCAACAGTATCTCCGCAACAATTCAACCGGTCTCAGTTGCAATTGCGCACTTTACCAGGATCCAACGACAAGATCTATTGCGACATCTCGAACTCAACAATCCGACCTTTCGTTCCCGCGACTCACCGTCGGGCCGTTTTCGACAAAATCCACGGATTGTCTCACCCAGGAGCTAAAGCTACGGGCAGATTGGTAGCACAGAGCTACGTCTGGCCAGCGATGCGACGCGATTGTCGTTCCTGGGTCAAGCATTGCCTACAATGCCAACGATCAAAAATTACTCGACACGTATCAACACCTTTGGGTACCTTCCAATCGCCATCGATTCGAGCGATTCGAGCATGTCCATATGGACATTGTCATCATGCCACCATCTGAGGGATACCGCTATTGCCTAACGATGGTAAATAGGTTCTCCAGATGGCCTTACCCGTACCCACGAAGCATCAGGAAGCCGAAACAACAGCTAGCGCTTCCTACGACACACTAATACCAACGAAAATTGCCGAGTTTTGCGTTCCGGCAAACATGTACATTTTAGTTTATAAGTCCTAGTTATAGTTTAAATTCGTTCGACGCTTATCGTTGTCACTGGTGAGGGAGTACTGTAGCGACCATCGCTACCCTTTATCCGAACTTTCTTTCTTCGCCTAAAAATAGTCGACCTCAATAACTGCCTATTGTCATTTCGCCTTTTCTGTCTGTCCCTGACCATTATATCGCCAATACCCCAATCAGGTTTATAGCGACCACGGCTACTCTTCAAAAGACTTAATCCGAAGGTTTATTGCCGGGTAGCCGGTCCTATTGTGCCTGTATCCTTCGACCTGAGTCCGACACCTTTCCAGACAATAGGCTAGACCCAACCTTTCCTTGTCCTTGACAACCCGACTCATACCATAACCTCCGCGTCTTCCATTCCCAATGAATGAAGCGCGGATGGCTATATATACCGAACCTCAACCTCTCACCAGGACAGTTGGTTAGTTAAAGGCAGTCAGTTAGTAGTTAGTTAGACAGGCAGTTAGTTAATCAGAGTCAGTCAGAGTGTTAGTCTGAATCAGTACTAGTGTAATCGAAGTGTTCAACAGTGATTGTGATACCAGTGCTAATATAGTGTACAATATAATTCTACGTACATCGGTAAGTCTACTCGTTCATCATCCATTTATTTCACCTCCACAACAAACGCGCTTCCCAAACTAATATTTTGACCAATCTCCCCCTCGGTCAATTACGTTTTTGGTTTTTTTCCTTTAACTTCCTACCATTCTTGCGTGTTATTGAACGGGTTAACCCGCTGCAAATCCGGCATCTGACTCATAGGTCAGTAATCGAAGAGACCGTTTCACAAAAGGTTTCCTGAGAAAATACGCGATCAACGGTGCTCCGATTACTTCGTAGGAAAGAGACGAATGAGAGTGTCGTGGCTTAAGACAGGTTAATAGGATGTAATAATAATTCCTGGACCGACGACGGAAAAATAACGACACTTCCTATCCGAAGCAGAGAAACAATCTCGGCAATTTATTGCTTTGGTTATTACGAGTAAAGAATACAACTTCACCTCAGTTCTGTCATTTGTTAGCTGTCATAAACGCTTCTCGCTGTCCCAAACTGGATTTACCGTCATCGTTAAACCCTTGACTCAACAATCATCTATGCAACGACAGCAGTAGCAGACCGGTTATTGACCTGCAGAATTTTCCCCGGACAATTTTAATTAATCAATTGATTTCTCGTTCTGTGTTCTTAAACAAACCTCTTTGCAATCTAAATTGGTATATAGTTTTTCTTTCTCAAGTGAGCAAGTATAAATCTTAGCACAACATTTACTAACGCTATTAAGAAGAGTGATAGCCTGTACTCCATCTGAGTACAACCTTCACTGTTTTACTTTAGCCTTTCTTCACATGTCTTTTGTTAGTCCATTGAAATAATACGTGGATATTCTTCGGGTAGGAAATACTACTTTTAAACGAATTTGGGTTTTCGTTTCATTCCTGGGTAATGTTTTTCTACCGCAGAAGATTGGATTCGAGAAAAAAGACATTAGAAAAGTCAAATTGTCACCTTGGCTAAATTGGGACAAAATGAGTTTCTACGTTTTCCTCTCTGAACGTTGGAGATTTCAGTGCTGGTTCCTACGATTCCCCGGAGAGCCATTTATACTGCTACTTTTCCAAGACAAAACAGATTCAACAACTTTTGTAGCTTTATTAAAATTGCTCATCAGGCTCGGTGCGCCTTAGGTTTATTAGAACGGTGCCTAAGTCCCTGAAGTAATCGCAACACTTCCCTCAACCGAGATGAAACCATATTTCTTCAAGTTGTATTGTTCTGACTTCTTCAAAGGATCTTTTTTTTTACGGAGGTTGTTTCTAATACGACGTAGAGCCAGCAGACTAAGTTTCCACGTTGAATTGATCACTAACTGTAATCAATTTCTACACCACTGTGGTTCGATTAATCTAATAATTTTGTTTTTATTAATATGACAACTTGCGTTCTATATTTGAAAGATGAACCGTATTTACTGCAGAACATGTCACTGACCTCTTGAGATACATTTTTCACAAAGGATAGAAAAAAAAAGATTTTTGTTTTACGATGAAACCGGTCAACCGTTCATGCTAGCATTTTACAAGGTCGGGTGCGCACCTTCCAATTACAACGAATTAAATTGAACCAAACAATTACTTTTTCTCTTGAGCGTTCTATATGGCACCACCTTTGATTGCAGGGTATCCCATTCAATTCGTTACCTATGACCCATAACTGCCGCAGATGTGGGCCTTGATGGTAGTCATTCTTGACTTTCAAGGAGAGATTAAGGGTTTCGAGTGTGTAAATAGCAAATCGTGGAGTGATCTATTCAAAGTTACTTGAACATCTGCCCTGTAATTCAGCTCGAATTCGAATTGTTAAGTTAGCGTATTCCAAAAAAAACTACCTTTTACAAAAACAGACTTGTCTGGTCTTATTATCACGTGAAAAGAGAAATTCAGCCTGTGGGTGACGGTCAATATCAGAAGTTACAAAGCACAATGGTCAGTTACCAAATTTCGACGATTCTCACTACAACACACAAATTAATAAAAAAAATTATTTCGTGCCTTTTACGTGGGTGGAACACTGGGTCAATCCGTGACCTTTAAAAAGCTCTTCAAGCATGTCAAACCTTGTTACCGGTCCTTGTAACCACCTTGTTCACCAGCACGCCACCCCGACGCAAGCCAATCCACATGACCACTATGTAAGATCTAAGAAAGATTGTGTTCGACGGGGGTTACCAGTCTGATCGATTCAAACACCCCGCGGGGTTGTTTTGTTTGTTTTGATGTCGTACAACTGTTTTCGATTGTCTTTCAAGTGCAAACGCCCCGTTTTTAAATCGGTTTTCTCCCTACTCTCTTTCTCTCTCTCTCGCTCTCTTCTCTCGGTTTCCCTATTTACTTTCTTCTCTTTGCAAATCACCCTGGGTATCAGTGTGTAAACTTTCCAAACAAACGAGACCCGATCCGGCGTATCTCTACGGCTGCATTTGAAGCTTTATCGCTGCGAAAAAGAAAGCAACCAAGCCAAAGGGAGGTCTGTGAGGGAAGCAAAAGGGTCGTCAACTTTAAAGAAAGGTATATTCCTCCGGAGACCAAGTTTGGAAAAAGAGAACGGTTCGAGAGGCAGAGAAAAGCAAATACAAAACTGGGTGAATCACTTTATAGACAGAGAGGTTTTTTGTTTCCACCACTCAAAATGCTCAAAGTGTAAGTTGTTGGGTTAAGTGATTTTTAGTTGACATAAAGAAAAATGTAAATTATTGTGAAGAACAGAAATGCAGATTTAGTTGAAAAATAGGAACAGTAGAAGTGATATCAGTACGACGTGAGACTTATACAGCTAGTAGAACATGTGCACGAATTAATACAAGTACATCCTAGATTTAAAAGATATGACAAATAGGTAACTTGGTTCTGTATGAACTGTTTCTGTGAAAATAAATAATTTTTCAATGTTTCAAGTCACGTGCTTGTAGTACCAAAACAATTAACCGACGTTGTTCGATACCCGTTAATGCTGACCACAGCTATCGCCTTAAGGAGGAAGTGTTAAAACAGTGATCATGTACAAGTCATAGTTACCTTCCATTCTTCTGCTAATCAGATAAACAATACAGTTATTTCGTACCAGTTCATTATCCTTCTTTGCGGCAATACAAACGTACATCAGCTCATTTCATATAACAAATAAGCAAAAACTTAATATTTAACGATTGAATTCTTCGGTATACCGTACTGCCTACTCAGTGTGCCAGTAATCTGCCCTGCGATCACATCCGCTCGTTTTATTTCTGGTATGCTACATTGTAAATTTAAAATCACCTCTCAAACACGGTTATTGAAAATAATTAACTGTACTGATTATTAATGTTCAAATTAGATTTTAGTCATAAGACAGCGAAAACAATAAATAACAAAAAAAAAGATTTTTATTAGAATCACACACAACTATTATTCAACGGTTCTTTAAGGGAAGTTAAGTTAAAAAAGCTAATACTATGTTTAATAGTATTTCCAGTTTCCGTTTTGAACTCTCGTAACAATATAGAAAACTCATTACCTGATCATTGTTACCATATTGTAGTAATGATTTTTATTAATAATAAACCCCATCGGTTCAATCGGCTCGACCAGAATCCGTTAAAAAGCAAACCTAATAAAACTCTTATGTCTTTCGCAACGTCGTGGGTTTCATGTCTTCCCTTTTCACTTGCACTACACCGGAAACCGTCAAAATACAATCAGACGTGGTGAAAAAGTAAAATTTATTTCCAACTCTATCAGCATAAAATGTAAACCCGGGGGAGAAAAAACTTTTTAATAGAGCGACAAGCACGTGTTAGTATGGCAGAAGTCACCTTTTGAACTTAATTTTAACTGGAAATTCCGAGAGGTAACTTTGAACGCATTCTCTTGGGCATTTCCTCTTTAATGTCTTTCCACTACAGGAAATTCTGTCTTACATCTGTCAATAGGTTCGCAAAACCTAGCACGTGTACGAAATGGACGGACATGTATTTACCCCGTGAGAGATCTGTGTCACTTTAAGAAAAAAAAGAAAGGCTTTGAAAATGAAGTAGGAAAATGGAGTGAGAGGAAAACGTCTGTGATGACTGAAAGTTCAGTTGGCCGCATAAATTAACTTTGCACTGTCGAAACTTGCCATTCTTTTAAATACCCAATTAACTACCTAAACGGTAGTAAAATACCAAATCAATTTTATGGAATGGAAAACTTAATAACCGTTCCAACGGAATGACATGGGTTTGACAAGAGAAATCCTTCATCGTACCCCAAAAAGTGTACAGGACGTCACAGACGATTCCCGTTACGCCCAAATACAGCAAAAGGAACGGATTTAAGTGATTGCTACTTGTTGCCCACCGTAAACTCCTCACTTTGCTTGAATTTAAGGAAAAGTCACTTCCAGGTAGGTTACTTCTACCGATTTGTTTCGATACTGTGAGTAAGCATTCGGTACCTGCAAGATACTCAACTCAAAGATCACGGTCTCTGTCGCACATTGAAAATTCAGGGACGATGAACTTTCATTTTAAAAATGAACACGAAGCGACCAGTCAATTTATCATTCCTAGACATTCGTTTCCTATTTATCTATAAAAATCTATAGAGTCGGTTTGTGTAAGACAAGATGGCGCGATACCTCCGGGATTGAACTTCCAATTCGCCTACCGACCGCGGCTTAATTATTCAATAGGACGGTGTTCCGACCACGACCGACACCGATGGTCTCCTCGGTCGAATAACATGCGAAGTACAAAATACTCCTTGACAAAAGAGTCAAATAAAACAAAATAAAAATTATAGAAACAATATTAATAGTGATAATAATATTTTTAAAATGGTTCTAACAGATTTAAGAAGGTATGGGAGCCATTTTTTAATTAATGGTCTCTTTGGTAATGACTAGCCAGGAGCTACGCCAATTCTTTGCGGGCCCACCGTTGTAATCTTACCATTTCGACACTCTTTTAATGGCTCCCCAGAATTTAAGGGTTTTCGTCAATGATTAACGACTGCACCATAAAACGGCATTCACTCTTTTCCATCGTCTCTATCCAGTCTTTCTCTCTCTCTCCCTGTTTCTAATAGTAAAAAGCTATTAACGATTATACTTTCTTGGGCTTATCCTTTTCTCCTTTTCCTTTTTGTTTTCCGAAATTGATTATGATCACCGCCCGGTGAGACGTGGTGCAACACAAAGACGAAGAACCTTAAACTGTATAAACAGCCTATAAAATACAGGTATCAAGTTCTTATAGAGGCTTAAACATAAATAAATATGGGGATCACCGAGATGATCACCCGTTGGAGGTGGGATGTCGCATTGCGAAAATTATTGCCACGGTTAGCGTACAGTTGTATCAATTTATGGCAGTAAAACACAAAAATGTTAACAAAAAATAAAAATTCAATTAATTATGTAGGGTTAAGAAAGAAGTTGGATGGGAAATATTTTGGGTTTGCAGGGATCCGAGAAGAATACTTCTTTGGGAATTATACTGTGATTAATTACGTTAGACTTCGGTAGGTGAATTGGGTGCAGGTGAACTAACAATTTCGACGGTTTTTACTAATTTTGGGAAGGTTTTCTTTCTGATCCTCCCACAATTTAAAAAAATCTAACTTCCAAAGGTGCCCACGCCAATAATAATAACTTCACGGTCATCCTTTTCGAATGGAACATTAATTGATGTTTCGAGGTGCTACAAAAATTGCTGAAAAGTGCTCAATAGCGAGAACGTACGCAATCGGTACAACGTACACGTAACGTATACCTCATTTTATTTTATTAACTTTTTTCATCGCTATCAACCACGAATAAATGAATCAATAAAAACTGGCCATATTAATATCGAATAAGTGGAAAGTTCTATTAGCTATCAAATTATTAACTAATATCATTTTATAAGCATCGGTACATTTTATAACATATTACAACTTAGTGACCACATTAATATAACCTATGTCCCAGGTAAGCAAGTGAAAACAATGTCCGCGTGAAACATGTCCAAAAAACGTGAAAATAAATATCTCACCGTCAAAAACACATGTGTAACATTTTCTTGAGAAGGAAATTGAAGATACTCAATTTTTGGCAACTGACTAAGAAGTACAGTTTTTCTTATTCTTACGAATAATTTGAGGATAGCAAACCAACAAAAGAAACCCGACTAATTTTTAATAGGGCCGTTTAATTTTAACTGTGGTCTAATTGCGCTCGATGAAAGTGGTCTTTTCCCTTCTTTCTCAGGTGCCAATCGTTCCGGCCTTGAAACATATTGGTGCACATGAGAGCGATTAGTCTGGTGCCAACGCGGAAAAAAGTCAAAATTGCACGCACACACACACACACACACACACACACACACACACAACTGATTACAGAAATTGCAGAAAGGAAACGGTCGTCCCATTGATTTGTGAAAAGTCATATATCACTTCAGCCTGACACAAATACCATTTTATAGCGGAAGATAATAAGCATCGATTTAGGTTCGGTTCGGGTTAGTTTTATTTGAAAATTACATCAATTTTACTTTTTCTGGTTGCTCTCTTCCTCTCGATCGCTCTCTTGTAGCGTCAATAAGCATCGACTTCAGAAAACCCGACCACAATCAGGTTGAGGTTCCTCTGTCTCCTATCCTTTTTGCAAATACCAAATAAAAGGGCCCTGTCGTTATCGTTTGTAGACGGTGCAATACAACAACTGCCTCCAGCAACTTTTCTAACCTCCCTGTGTGGGTTTACGTCTGCCTGTGACCTTTTTTTTTCGAAGTCGTTTCAGATTTAAACCACACACGAGTAAACCAAAGCAAACCCCATTTACCAGTTTAATTTCTAGTAATCCTGTACTTTCGGCGGAAAGGGAACCTCAAGCAAATTACAATTCACCCATAGTCAAAAAGATGCATCGAAAGTAGGAAATCGTATCCGCATATGGATGGAACACAATTGAGAATGCATTAATTTAAAAATAATAATAACAACAAAACATAATTGGATCATTTACACTGAGTGTAATTAATGTAACACTTCCATATTTTGCAAGTATTCTTCTACTAAAAATAAGTGTTGTATAATATGAACAAGTATTATCATGGAGTAAACAACTCATTCGTCACATCACATCAGACACTCATTTATTATTTGTTTTACAATAATTTCTAATAATCGGCCATATAAAGCGTATTAGGCAGCAGAACCATTTTAATGTGAACACAATTCCGACAAATTACTACACATCCTTACATCTTTTTTTTGTTGTGTGGACAATGTTGTGTTTATTGTGGCGTTCATCCAATACGTATATTTGAATATTTCTCGAACAAAAGGTTTGTGCGCATCTTTCAAATAATAAAACAGACCAACACAAAATAAAGCACACAACTCATGTTGCTTTTATTAAGCCAGTTTTTTATTGCAATCAATTCTCTTTCCCTCCGTAACTGAGACGCGACACTAAAGCGTAGAACGAGAAAACTCAGTTGACATAATCGAATGGGAAATGAAGTTTTAGAAAGAAGGAAGACAGGATATTAAACCGGAAGTGTTTCAGTCTTATTCGTGATGTCTTTCTTAAGACACCGAAAAGAAGCCGGTTTTAACTGGGTTTTACGTCGACTCGTGAAGGAGACCTCGAGGAAAAGGAAACTTCAGAATTTTACAAATGGAGCACAGAAATGGAGAAATTTATTTTGTTTTCTTTTACTCTCCTCCATTTCGAATTCGTTCGGATGTTTCAACCTGATTCCACACTCAAACAAAACCAACCAAAAATCTTGCATAAATCCGATTAAAATGATCACGGAGTGATTGATCGGACCAGGAAGACACCAGAGAGTAAATTTTGTACCCATCGAAATCGATCAGCTTCTATATGAAAGGTACAAAGCATCGAAATTGAAATATTCCATCGCAGAACACAATCGGAACAGAAATTACGTTTTTAATTAATGTAATATTTAGATAGTGCAACTCAAATTTTCTGTCTTTTGTTACAAGTCGAGTTTCTTTCATTCAACTTTAGAATTGAAAAACCTTATTTGAAGAAATTAAAAATAACCTTTTTCGGCTTCATTCAAACCTGTCATCTTATACGTGACAGTATCACCCGTTATTCCCCTTCCTTGTAATAACACTCAGTTTCCTCGTTGGAAGGATACATAATCGAAAAGTTGTAACGCAGATTCAGAGAATACCTACCCCATTAAAATTTTCTTACAACAATAATACCTTCCATATTAAAAATTATTTAGTATTACTCAGAAATATTCAAATAGATACATATTTACCTCATCAAAATCAAATAATTGACAAAATTTTTGGTCAGATTGGTTTGGAAAAATTTAACATTACGGAAACTTTTTTAATGCAATGAATTAATTAAACATGTAACCAAAAAATTATAAAAACTTGAGCTGAACCAAAGTCCAAGTCCAAATACCGAAGACAGACACATTTCTATTAGGTGATGGCAGGAATAAGTAAAATCGCACCCAAACCAATAGATGAAAAAGTTTCAAAGCAGCGTGGCATACGTTCAAGCCGACGAACTATCCAAAGTGAAGGTTTTCCAGCCTGGTCAAATCTGATCCATAAATATAGAATAGGACTAGTCCATCCAGGTAGAAGTCATACCTGACAAACTTTGATTTGAAATTTAAATCCTTTTAAGATTCGCAAAAGAGATTTTCCTCATCAGAAATTTAAATACGGAATTTTCAAAAAATAAAACTTTTTCTATATAAATTACAGTTTTTTCTTTCCTATTTAAGAACCACGGAGACGGGGCCTAAGGGAAAACGAAATTACCAAGATGGAGAAAGACAAAGAGAGAGAAAAGCTAAAGAGAAAATTATTATTCCTTATAAGGAAAATTAAGAAACAAGAGAGAGAGAGAGAGAGAGGGAAATGGAAAAAGAATTTTTCTTTAAAAAAGAAAATATGGCGAAGTGAAGTAATACTAGTAAACAAAAACAGGAGGAGCAGGGAGTTTCTTTGCGTCCCTCTTGTTACCCTGGCAACCGGATAGTGTCCATAGCAACGAAGCTGTTTCTTATTGGTGACATCGATTGATGTCCTTCAGCAATACATTAATGACGTCATCATTCTATTGCAAGCCGAGAACTCTACTTCGGGAGGAAATGCAGCAATGGCACCAGCACTGGGAAACTTTCTCATTGAGGAGGAGCGTCGCCTGCCTGCTGAGGCCGCGAACAATCGTGGGGAAAGCAACAACAATCATCGACGGTTGCCTCACCGAAGACGGTTCCATCCAAGTCGGCTGCGTTTTCTCCCAGAAGGACCGCAGAGACGGGGGCAGACTGAACCTGTTGCCTCAGGATTTTAAAGGCTCATGCGTGGGACTCATCTGCCGTAATCAGCGACTCTCTTCCCATTCACGTCCCGTCATCCCTTGCTTTCACCCCCAAAATGTTTGATTTGAAAAACGGGAAACCTTTCGTAAAAGAAAATCATTATTTTCTGCTGCATTTTATAATTTTGAACTTTTCAAGCTTCGGGAGAACTTCTATATTAAAGGATGGCACTAATACTGTCAAACCTGTACGATACGGAACGTACAATCTGAAACGTAGGGAAATAAAATAATAAATTTAAAATGGGTCCTTTTTTATTGGCCCACCTTTTGAACCTTAACTTTACCTTTCTCCCATTCATTATTTTACCTGAAAAACGCCTCCACTCCTCCCATTTCCGTATTTTTCAAATAGTGAGGAAACGTTAGCAGTAGAAAATTTGAACCGTACACGAGTATGTACGGGCTGTTCAGAGCCCGTTTTGGAAACGACAAATAACAAAGCTATCAATAAATCCGAAAGAGTTGCAGTCTTCAATTAACAATTTTATAATTAATGCAATAATCAAACATAATAAGTAATAGTGACACAAATTCATACATAGAAATAAAGAAAGGTCCCTAATATTCATGTTTAACGTCAATAGTTACTGCTACTGATGTTATGCACTACTGAATCATTTAATCTGCTCTACGAAATCGAAATTATAAATTAAATAAGATTTTAAGTAACTTCAAAAATTACTAATAACATTCTGGTCAACACCTATGAATATATAGTTACTCCACCAAATCACGTAGCCTGCTTGCGCTTTGACACCTACGCCATTCCCCCTTTGAATTATTACCCATCATGTAATCAATTCCCAGGTAATGGACCAGGTAAAAACCGACTTAAGTAATTCAGGATGTAAGTAATTATTTATAATATATTTTGATAGGATAAGCGCTCTCACTTATGCATTCCAACGATAATTATTTCACTTTTTTGCGTAAAAAGTTGCATATATAATTAATACCTGTGTGCGCGAAAATCACGCCATTACTCGGCATCTTTTTCATACGCTCTCAACCGCAAAAACTGGCACTTTTAACATTTTGGTGGCCATGTTCTGAATTATAAATTTTCATTATTTCTCCCATCGTCCAAGCAAACACTCTTGATGCAGTAGCAAATTATAAACTACCGAATGGTTAAAAAATTTACAATACGAGAGGTCGGAACATAGGAAGAGAACAACGTAAACGATTACAACATGGACAGAGGTGATGGAAAGACATGGAAAGAAACCCCTCAATTTTACAATTGAAATTGAAGGAATGGAAACGGAGGTTGAGAGGTATAATCCGTACGATTTCACCACAGACACGTGCTGGGATTCACGGATTTCACAACCGAAAGTGAAAATTTAAAAAAAATTGTTTTTCTTCCCAATCTTGTGTAAATTCGATTTCAAAGGAATTTAATTTTATTACAACAATATATCCCTTCTAATCAAACGCACCTGTCGTTAGATTATAATTTTGCTAAATAATTTTTGGCAGTTTTCATTGTCAACGAGCATAAGTTCGTAAGGGTGACAAAAGGTTTAAGCAAGTAAAACAATTTTAAGTTTATGCGTGTGGTAAAGTAAATTAATATAAATCTTTCACATAAATGTATACTTTTGGCCGACCTTCAGCATTTTCTTCACGCTATAAAATACCTCTAATTTGTAATCGCTACATAAAACTGCATTGAAATAAAATAAGATGCTTATTGTGCTCTTATTAATTTTAAATGCGTAAAAAAAACTGCTCAAAACTACGATCACTCTTCCTTAAAGATCAGATCCGATTATTCCCACTTTTCACGATGCAACTAGTTTTTCAAAACAAAGAACAGGTTAATGTTCAACTAAACTCTCCCGCGTACCAAAGTACGTTCCTTACAGAAGTTCCTACCGAACTTAAAGATCCATTTTATACATACAGAAAGTGCGGGAGGAGTGGTATAATCAAAGATAAACAAAATCTCGTAGAAAGAATTAAACTCCAAATCCTTCCTTTCGTCCATCCAATGCGGAAACGGAAAGCGTAAACGTGTTAGATAAATCAAGAGTCAACACCGGGAGAGAAACCGGAAATGAAAATTCGCATGTCCTCCCATTTTTTTATTGATAAATAAACCACTGAAAAAGGAAATGAATTTAAAGCGCGCGCATAAGCTGAGAACCGGAAGTCGAACCGACATTTAATTCAGCGCCAAACGGAACAAAAAAAAAACATTTCTTCATCGCCAATTCGACCTGGATAACCGTAACAAATTTTGTAAGATGTAAAGTTCCCATTCCTTGGTTATGTACGCGCCAAAGGTTCGGGTTTCAGGTAGACTGATCAGACCATATTTATGCCAATTATTCTCTCTCTCTCTCTCTCTCTCTCTCTCAAGTAATCCAATTATAAGCACTATAAATACCAACGTTTTAAGTAGCAACAATTCCTCTCAACTTCTCAATATTAAACTGTATAACTAACAAGAGTTGAAGTAGTGCAAAACTAAGTAACTGACACGAATACGCAGATACTCCACTTCCACAATACATCGATACAACAATACCGTCTCTGGTCTAGACATAAATTCTTAAAGAGTTGCACAGGCATCTTGAAAACGTTTGAAAGCTACAAGCACTAGAATCACACATTGCGAAAATTGCCGCGATAAATACACCAAAATCGATAAATGATAACGGTTACTATTGTCTGGTACAATTTTTTCGCACATACAACATCCCAATTCATTCTCCCGCAACTTTAACTCCCGAAAACAATAAATTTGAAATTTTAAGTGTTTATTTTTTGATTGATACCTTAAAGAGAGACCAATTCATTTACAACTTCATTCATTCATTCATTTCGATCTGAAATGCCAAGGAAACGATTTCGGACCACTTCACTGTTCGACATTAATAAAATAAATTCTCGTTCGAACGCAGACTCGTTGCTGCGTTCCTTGATTCTCATTCCGGTCAAAATAGAAAACGATTTTCGGCAATTAAACAATAGGGAAACAGATAACTCGAACAACCGTCAATTCGCAACATCTAAATTAGATTTCACAAAGGAGCCAAAATGGAAGCCCCCGTTTTATTATTATTTCCAAAACCGGGTAATAATAATAACAATTTATTACAGACTAATACCGTTCCTTCGATTGAGAAATGATTGCTACGATTCCACAATTAATTACAAAAGTAGTACTTAATTGGTGTTTCTCAGTCGTCCGGGCAAGGAGTACTTTTGGAGGAAACAATGGGCTCACCATTCGGACTGTTTTTCACCAACACAAATTTGGGGAGGAATTTTTGACTTCGCACAAAGTGGTAGCAAAAGAACGTTTGTTCCCAGTCATTTAACTATAAATAAAACGAAAGACAGAGATCGATGCAAGTGAAAATCGGTTAATTTATTAAAAACTTCGGGACGGCACAAAAGCTCATTATGTCCTCAGCAGATTCCCCAGAAATAAATGCAGAAACATTTTAATATAGGAATAACTCGCATTAAATGATTTGGAAATTTTTTCAGCTAAGAAACTAACGTTCCAGAGGGTTGCCCGTAGGCCTTTGTACTGGTTGTAGGATTAGGGTATTGTTTAATGCCTCGTACATATTTTAACTACCATTGACAGAATCCTTGATAACATGACTTCCTTCGTATTAGAAACATTCCACGGTAGAGACTCGTTTTTGTCGATGGGAAGGAGTTACGGTCGAGGGTCAGTGTTCCTACCGAAATTGGTATTTTAGTTAAATCCAAGTGTCATTTCCCTGCTTAGGCGCAACCCTTCATTTTCCCCCCTTGACCTTATCTCACACCAAATGCTCTACACTGTAGTTTCTTACTGCACCTTTCTCAATAAATCTTATGAACTATTTCATGTGCAACTCAATAGTAATTTTAAATTTCACTAAGAGATGTCTTAGATATCATACATTTTCATATCAAATTGTAAGTAGCCTGTCTTCGCTACAGACCCAACTACCGTAACAACATTTTTATAATAAAAGTTTAACTTCGCAGGCCGACCCGAAATAAATGAAATTAACGGTACCGGGATCACATTGATGGTATCATCTCTTCACTAACCCTTGAACTAAATTCAGTTGTTTAGATGTTCCAGATGACTACATGAAACTTTGTCCGTCGCACACACGTGAACATACGCAAACTTTTTACGCCTCAAAGTTGCACCTGTAGGTTCCTCTAAAATTTCCTCGCACACCTCAAATTTCTCTAAAATTAATGAAGACATCTGTATCGCATTCATTTGTTTCACGAAAGGTTTTGCCTCCTTTTGACCTGTGATATCACCACCGTTTCGAGTGATACCATCAAACCCACATTTGCCACATGTTCCGACGCGATGTCGGTGTCGATATTTCCATTCCTAAATCACACGTTCGCATCTTCGTACTCTACCCTGCCTTTGCACGTTTAGAAGGCCTCCGAAGGTGTTGCACACGAAACACCACTTAAATACATGTGCAACGATGGATTTCCCCTCGTACCGTGAATAATTTTCACCGGAAAGAAATAAAAATAATACCATCTCCGAGAACCTGAATTCGAATGTAAAATGACAGTCAGTTAAGGCGAAGGCCCGTTTCGTCTGTAAAGGTACCACCGACACCATCATCAACATCATCGTCGGTCAGGTTTGTCTGCTAAGTGAGATCGAATGGAATTATACACCGGCTGGTAATAACAAACTGAACGGATTATTAGTAAAAAAATCTGTTTTAACCACAAATCAGGTATCCCTCGTAAACAATCAGCAAAAACGCGACTGGATTAGAGGGTACCGTTAAAATTCTTTCACTCCTACAATTCATGTACCTACTTTTTACCTATTTTTTTATGGCCCCATCCATCCGCTTTCTTTTTTGCTTCGTTTCGTTTGGCCCTTGTTATGGTCTTTTTGTTTTGACTCCGCTACGATAGGATTATCACCGCGACGCGTAATTAATATTTCACCTGGGAAAATGAAGTTATTTTCCCGTCCTCATCCGATTCCTCTTGGTCTTATGGCCTTTCGCTCTGCCGCTGCCCGACCACGACTTCATTCATTCCTAATTCCCAGAGTGTCCGACTAACTCGGCTCTTTCCTCTCCTCTCCGGGCTTACTTCGTTTCCTTCGCTCTCCATGCTAAAATCCCACCTTTCCTCCTTTCCGCGATCTTTCCCGCTTTTCAGACGCCCTGAATTTTTCCCGTCACGTATTATCCGATTTACATAAAATGATTGAAAAGACTCGAGTAAAAAAACAAAACGAGATGAAAACTGACGAAGCTCGCGGGAAAATTACACTCGTCAATATCCACCGCGCTGAATGACTGATTATATTATCATTACTATTATTTCTGGTTTAAAATTTGTCAGAGCGTGTCTACCCAAAGTAATTTGTTTTAAGACATGTAGCGGTTGTAAATCGCACTAAATGTCATATACTCTTGTCGTGAATCTATCATATCGAAAAGAATTATATCGAATTAACAAGTCAAAAATCAGCTGCCGTGTTAGTTAAAAGTTTCTTTTCCTGATCTCTTTATTTTTGATCGTCTCTTTTACTTCACATTATTTCCCTAAAAACGCAAGATAATTAAACAATTGAATACTCTTTTTGTGCTTTCAACAGGGACCATCCCCAACACACTTCCTGGGACATTTAACTTTCCTGGTGACCCGGACCTGTGACCTGTGTTTCCCTCAAGCCGAAGAGTTCAACTTAGCTTAATTCCAATTTCTTACCCGACTTAATTGAGTTATTACTGGTCTGATTAAGTATTTACGAAAAGAAGTTGAACGGACGTTATTGTTGCATGCGTTGCTCTTATTACCGAAACATGGAGTCATCAAGGTACACGAAAGCAAGGGACCCGTCCTTCCCGGGTCACCGTAAACATTTTAAAACGTATTCTCCCCAGTCTCTGTTAAAAATTAAGGCACTTCCTCAATGAAAAACTCAGCGTTTTGCTGTTACATTTTCAATTCTCTGCATTCTTCCAATGCTGATACTTCAGAATTAAAAATTCAATTTTCGAGAACACCGGCATATCGAAACTCAATTCCGAAGTGGAAAGTATTCCAGCTTCGGCTGGATATTTCTCAACTGAAAGGAAATTTAATTTGTGAAGTTAATTACAAAATGGAACGGAAAGGGTCCGAAAGGATGGACCCTCAAGCAGTTGGATGCTGGACGCGGGATCTTCTGTGTACCTGCCTGCCTGCCTGCCTGCCTGCTTGCCTAACTGACTGACTGGGTGACTGCCTTGTTTCTCATGATTACCGAAGCCATTTTTTTAAATGGGTAAAACATGTACGCAAGTCTGGGATGCATTAATATTTATTTATTGTTTTTCTTTTATTCATCTTCTTTAGTTTTTGACTTTGCCACTACCTGGGTGTATGCCCCCTTCCTCGAATTAATTTTATGGATTGACCATTTTTTTTTTTGGTTGAAGGAGAGTTAGGTGTTTCTATTTGTCAGAAAATGGTAGAGTTGGGTCGTAAGCGGCTAGTTAATTTAAATTATTCGAATCATCCATTGTGTGTTTTCAAAATAAACTTTTAATCTTGACGTTATCAAACAGCATGTGAATATTAAAAGATCATCTCTTGAACAAGCAAGATGCAACTGAGAAAATATCCTACCACACAAAAAATTAAGTGTCTTGATAGTTTGGGTAACTTGCTTGTTGAATTAAATGTACAATTTAAACCTTCTGTACCGACAAGATGTCGCAAAATTAAAGTATTTTAATATATCTTTTTTCACAAATACCAATTTACATTATACACATTAAATACAACAATTTAATATGTATTAATATTAATGCCAACAGTTCTGTCTCGGTACATGTTTCACATTATATCAATGAATTAATAATAAATTTGACGATTTGGTAGAATTGAGATATCCACAAATTCAAAATTTAATTATTTGCATTTGTATATTATTTAGTTTTGTAGTAGTTAGGAATACGATATTTAAATAAAAACAAGCCCGGAATTCATTACGCTGTAATCAATGTAAATGCCCTGCGGCAGCTGTAAGTCTGTCATTTTCACCTCGAATCCATTTTACGAAACGACTGTTTCCACGTCCTCGTTCCTTAATATTGCATCAACCGAATTAATTACTTCCTCATTCATCCTTACAACTTGACAATCGATATTGGTTAATGTATCAAATATGGAAAACTGTACTGCATCCTGAAGGACCACTTTAATTATTATTTCATCTTCGGCCCGAGGGAGACTTCAGGTAAATTTCTCGTGTTTCACACCGAAGCGTTAAAAAGCTGCGGAAAACCAAACTTTGAAATTAAATCTGGGGATTCGCAGTCAGATTACTATTTGGATCGATCCAATTTTCATCAGGTTTCATCCAAGGAACCGCCGAAAATTCCCCAGGGAATTTCAAATCTCTTTGACGCGTTTCAACCAATAAAATTATCTTTTTCTACAAAACAAACACAAAAACTTTACTAATTTCCATTTCCAGCGACATTTCCATGTCACCAATCATAATTTAAACGGCGGAGTCAATTTTTTAGCTGGGAGTGAGGGTAGATGAAGAAAAGCAACGGCCCAAGGAAAAGAACGAAAAAGTGAACGTCAAATCGTGTCTAATATCAAAAGAAAATTACCGTTATTACGGTCTTGGTCGTGGTAATAAAAGCGCTAATAAAAATTGTAAATATAATTGACAAGTGGCATTAAGTGATAAATAAAATGTTAGAATTGTAGTTGTTGCCGGCTAATAAGCATTCTTACCCTCCGTGGCATCAAGCAAATAAGGGTTGATTTGTGGCCGTTTGTTCTTCATTAGTGACAAAGACGCCTCCACGCCATCCATTCGAACCGGCACATCCAACAATTGACGCATATAATCAAGAGCCCTTGCCATTTGTTGCCACTGACGTCAACAAAGGTGATAAATGCCAGTTTTAAGTAGTCATAACCGGATGCAATCGTTTAGCACCCCCATTACCTTAATAATAATTATCATATAAACCTTTCCGAAAACGGGTCTAGTTGGGACTTCAAGTGGTCTATGGAAACCTCAGACTTTTCTTTATTGCTTTTTGGTTAATTTGTGGAATGGAACCATCATCTGTTGGTGATTCGTTGCTTAAACAAATATTTCAAGAGTTCTAACTGGTCACAAGGCAGGGATTCTAACACCTCCCTCACAACCTCCCTGAACCTAAGATAACCAAATTTGAGGAAAAAAGAGATGTAGAAAAATGGACACGGAAGCAGCTTTGGGCGTTATGCACTCGTGTACCTTTTGGTCTACTGGACATTGAAATAATGACAAATGTGGCGCTTTCATTGCTTGACTTCCCTTGATGAAACCATCACAAGGACCCACAAGAAGTTAATTAAATCATAAAAGAGTGTACCAACTCATTGCCTATTAGGAACATTTTAGATAATGAATGTAAGTTCAGAAGGTTGGCCTGGGAGTTTCGAGTAGTTTGGGTAAAAGTACTACAATAAGAAGACAGTTTGAACGTGGTGGCGGAGTCGTGCCTGAGGGTTGGGAGGTTCGCTCTTATGAACCCAATACACTTATATTTAGTATTTTAATTTATTAACAGAAATTATTGTCAACAATAACCAGTAAAGTTAAAGATTGCACGTTTATCACAACCAAAACAGTTACGTGAGAGGAAAATATTCCTTCGATATAGGAAAATATTCCTACTTTCTCAGTTGAAATGTCCACTATATTCTTCAACGGCTCATTGACAAGTACCTACATCAAGAAAATCACACTGACGACATGGTGCCCACATCTAGTCGAAGCTGAATGTGAAGAATTAGGTCAGAGTCGTACAATTTTTCTAAATCCATTGCTAAGTACACAACCGACAAATGACAAAAGCGGAATTAATTTTTAAACAAATGATGCTTTTGTTAACGCCCAACCTGAGCTTGACATTGCCCTTTACAGAATTTTCAAATTTGACAGCTTCCCAATCTGTCCTAACGAATGAGTTATAGAAGACTGAAGTTTAATCTACGTTTTCTTGTTTAGACTACTATCTTGAAGTCTCTACCTCGGTCACCGTACACTTTGAACCATAGTTTGTCCTACATTAACAATTCCTCTTTTTCCTACTCAAATGTCTTCTGGAATACTTAATTTTCTTAAGTTCTTCATATTAGTAGGAGAAAACATCTGCTATCATAATATCTACAAGCGATAACTACTATTATTTCTAAATTAAATTAGTTATTTATTATTAAACGAGCATTTAGGGTTTAGGGGATTTCTCACGTAAGAAGTTTAATTCTCACTACCGTTATAAAACCTAATTCCAATGGCTGATAAAAAAAATTTTTCACACACGGATATATTTCCATTAATATTTTACTTTTAGGGTCAACGTTGTCTTATGTCACGTGAATTATGCTATTTGGTAATGTATCCTGTATTCGCTTCCTACAGGAGAAACAAACCGGTTTCTCCTTTTTGCGGGTTTCCACGCTACCACCGCCTTAAGGTCGCATTTTAAACTTCAATAATTTGGAAAAATCTCTTCCTTTCATATTTCATTTAAATAGTGTAAATATTACTTCCCATTTTACGGTTTCTCTCCGGCCGCGTGAACCGCGCAGGTTTACCGAAGAAGAAACCGGAAAACCGCAGGGCAAAGAAAGAAGGAATAATTTTGCAAGTCCTAAGCAGAGAAAAAATTTCTTTCCTCTCCTTTTTCTCTTTTTCAATCAAGTTTAACTCCTCCCTTTTGCTCTTCGAGGACTTGGGGCAATGAAAAAAAATGTCCTTTTCTTCTTTCACTTCCACTTCCACTTTTTTTATACTTTTCTCTTCTTTAAAATATAGAATAATAAATTGAAAAGTGTGAACCCCGGGGTTGAAGAAACGGGGGATGAAATAATCTTTCTTTTTAAAAATAAATCTTTATATTGCATCGGGGGATAAAAAAATTTTAAAGCCCGCTCTTCCATCCCGAAGAAAAGTGCCGAACAATTTTTTAGGTCCCCGGATGAAATGCGAAAGGATTTCTTGAGCAGTTTCAACTTCCAACGGGAAAAGGTTGGCGGATGAAGATGCTTTTCCACACCTTTGGACCCTTTTCGCATTGAAAGTAAATTAGCTTTCAAAAAACTGAAAAATCCAGTTACTTTCAAAGATATTGTTGTCTGTAAAATTCAAAGTTACGGGAGTACTACCTTTACCTACCAGAAATTTTGAATTACAACGGTGATATTTCTTAAAGGTATTCGCAATTAAATTCTTATTCCTTGTGTATCGACATTTTGAGATTTTTCAACCTTCAACCTACTTCCGTTAGACATGTGTAAGCACGAAACTTGAGGTAAATGCTACTACCATTTAAAGTGAAACTAAAAAACTTTTAAATTCTCCAACGTCGTTTACTTTAGCCAAGCATCCTGAGTTTTTATTAATTGCATAAACAATAAACATTTTATTATTTCAGTTTTACGCACTACTTTTCTCGTATTGTTTTAGTAATTTATTTTGCATGTAGATGACTTAAAACACAAAAAATAGTGAGATGCAAAATGTGGAAGCGAAAATGGCGAACACAAAAATATAACAAACAGTACGTAACACGTAATACCCAATGTGAGAGCAGGGTACTTAACCTATTGAAAAATTGCCTAACATAATTGTAAGCCTTTAAGGTGTAATTTGAACGAGAGAAAAGTTAATTTATCAATTGATTCTTGTTTGTCACAATGTTCATTGCAGTCACGCTAGACACCCTCGAATTATGACAACGCTCTGGTTGACAAAACGCATAAAAAAGGGGTGCTTAACTATACCGTTTAAATTGTGTCATTGTTGTCGTTCATATCATTAGAGTGATCACCCCGGCATCAAATTACCAGCATAAGCCTCAATATGTTCCACAACAGCACCGGTGGTCCGACTAAAACCCAATACTTTTCAACGCTGTATTGCCACTCGTCATTTGCACAGAGTGGCAGGGTGAATACCAGTTTCACACAATAAATATAATTTGGATTCCAATATTTGTTACGTTCTAATAAATTGTATTATTTTCATTATTATATTATTCTTGTCTATCCATAAACCGTAAACGTCCCATAAAAGTATTATTCAATAAAATTATGTTAGAATACTCGTCGACTCAAAGTACAAAAAAGTTCCTGGTCTTGAAACAAAGGTAACACCAACTACGGCGGCGTATGAACTTGCTCTTAGTTCCTGTCTGAATTTCAAAATTTCACGCCCGACACGTGAAAACTTTCCAGGCAAACTTTCTTGAATCAAAAATCTTAACACCGTTAGAATCTTTTGTTATCATGAACCTCTTTTCCTATTCCATTCGCTCCTACTCCATCCAGTTCTTCTATAAATTTTACCTTCTCCAGTCGGGAAAACATTTCGAGTCTTTTGTTAAAGGGTTAAAATTTAGTTTGAATTTGTTGAACTTCTCTTCAAAATCAAAAGCGTTTTATAAATTTCTACTTCTCCTTCCGTTGCCCGTTTATTGAATTTCTATTTTCAAAACAAGGTACACTCGATGAGAAAAACGTTTTTATTAAAGGAACCGGACATGAGATTTGCCCTTGATGTCACTTTGGGACAGCGTCATTGTGCCAAATGTTTTGTCTTCGGTTCCCCAAGAGAAAATCATTCCCTCGGGTAAACGGGATGCAAAGCAAAAACCTCTTCCTAGTATTAATTATTGCTTGTGACACTCTGAGGGCAACTTTATTAAGTAATCACTTGGCCTCGTGCTTCACTATCAAGGGTCATTAAAACTAAATCTCCAATTGTCCGGACCGGTTGCAATGCGAACACCACCCTGAGACCGATGCAAATCAGACATCTACATTTTATAAATTGTTCTGAACACTGTTTGAAAACACGAGTTGACTGACTGAATCGTCTAGGGGCTTTGTTATCTGGAAGCGGACAGGGGTGGATGCCACGACGTGCCAAGTCTTATCAAGCAGGCCATGCACTATTGCATGCACGTGCATAACCACCACTCGCTACAAAAGCCATTTGGCTATCGCATTTATTTTCCCGGGTATCGTATTCCACTTCGGAAGGGCTTTTCTTCTCTATTCAACTCGTACTCCTGTGCGCGGTTGGCAACCCGAAACCTCTGTCACAATAAAAAAAGAGATATACAAAAAGGAAGTACACAGACGCCGAGAGGAGGAAGAATGAGAAACGCCGAACATAATTAACAAATGTCCAAAGCGGAGACGAATGATAAAAATCACAATATGGTAGAAGACAATCGTCATGATGGCACGGATAAGGTCCAGGTAATTAATCAGACTCTCAAAGTGAGTACCCGCCATTCTTCCGAAACACCCATCTACCAGTATCCTTTCCCAACCGTGTTGGTGAGAACATAAAACTTTCCTGGGACTCCTTACCCATACCTGCAACTTCAATTTCCGTGGAGATCAATTTTACTTTTTGCAGTTTCATCCTATTCATCTGAACCTTGTCTTTTGTGATTTTGCATTTTCATCCGACGATGGTGAAATAGACTGACCAACGGTTCATTAACGAGGTTCTAATCGACCCCGAACAACTTCACAGTTACGGGGCTTCTAGTCGTACGACTTCTTCTGAGATAAAATCTTTAAAATGTATTTTGTTTTAAATGATGCATCCTTGCAATGATGTATTATGCATCGATTTTTTAAACTTTTAATACTACCCTTATTTATTTACATTTAACTGAAAAAATAATATCAATAAATAATACAATAATAACAATACTTTTTTCAGGTGTATCACGTAAAAACTTTCGTTTAATGCTTAACACTCTTGGTTCCTTAGCTACGTCACAATACCCTAAAAAATTAATCAAAATCTACTATTATTTTATATTCATATTGTTTATTATATTATTATATTATTATTTATATTGTTTGATTAAGTAACAATTTCCTCATTGCAGTCACTTTAGCTGCTAACTAGGTTGCTCCAGGGTGTAGCACACTAAAAAAACTGTAGCCTTGTCAGCGCGAAATACCAAAATCCCACACCATCTACATGTTGCCCAATTGCCTTTTAAAGCTCTCCCTGCCTCCTTTAAACGCAAACAAGAATATTAATCGCAGGCAAACTGATTATAATGAATGATTACTGAAAACAAAATCCGCCTAGAAGCAAAAAAACGAATAATAATTAAGTTTTTCCAACAGGAGTCTTGATAGTCCATTGGAGTCCGAAATGGAAGTCCTCTTTCGTTGGTTACGATTGTGAATGGGAAATTCTAGATCAAATCATAGAACAAGTTGAGTACTACGGACAAGTAAGTAGTAATCTAGGTTCGCGTCCAAACAAGTGAAAAATTACATGCACATGTGAAGGATGCCGGAAACACTGGCTTTTCCAGTCCAAGCACAGGTTGTACATCTCTTATCCATCACTTGTACTCGAACACTGATCGATTTCAATTAAAAAACAAATCAGAAATTAATGACTGATTTTTGGACTGCATCGGACATAATTATTTTTTCCGGTTGAATCTCTTTTTTATAATAGCAAAATTACAAATGTATTGAAAACCAAAACCAATTCGTTTTCCTCCTGTGTGTGTTTTACACGATCAAAAATTGATCGGTGCATTCGATCAGACACGGAATGGCATTTTTAACCGGTTAAAATTGAAATCCGATAAGAAATCGCGAATCTATCCCAACAGATAAAATCGTTTGATTCGTTTGCCATTTTTTTTTCAAAATTAAAAAACAAAAACTGGATGTTTTAGTGGGTTGCAATCTGACTCCCAGCAAAAAAATGACAAAATTTGGCATCCGACCACCAGCAATTGGAAACTGGATGAATTAGTAGTCATTTCAAAAAATTTTCCCCTCATCCTTGGGTATGGCAAATTTTTGGTTTTTGACGATCTTATTGTACATGAAGAGTGGTCCTCCGATCGCGAACTATTGACCGTGGTTTAAGAAACGAAAGCACAAAGAGATTTGGTCAATGTGGTCAACATTAATCCTGTCAATGGACAGTTTCATTTCCCTTCACAGTTGTTGCTGACACGTTCAATAACATTTTATTTTATTTTCAATGACCTCTTTCTCTCCCTACATTTCGCCCGTTTATTATCACCGCTTGCATCTGTTGTGTTCTCCCGAATATTTTCTGTGTATTTGTCGGATGTCGAAAAAGGCTTTAGTTGGGTACATTTCGATTTATACTTTGACTTCGACGGATTATCGCACAGTGTCGTTTGGACAGAGTCATCCCCGAAGAAGCATAAACTTTGAAATTTAGCAGTTAGCACTAAGCAGCTGATTTCATTAGTACACGGTAGTACACAATTTAGAAAGGTACACTAGACAAAAAATGTGCAGCCCGTTGAGAACAACTCACTCACCAACGGTAACACTTAAAAATTTCTACTGGAACCTACGAAAGAAAAAGCAAATTGAATTTCTGAAAACATTCTGTCAAGATAACTGACATTCGATCTGAATGGAAAAAGAAGAAACTTTTTAACAAATTTTCAATTCGTTATTGACCTCTCTTCTACCTGACCTCAAGTTAATTAATTAATACCTTTGAAAATTTATCTGTGTGAAACAGAAGCTTCTATTAAAAATAAGAGAAACGTGCTACGTGGTCAGGTCGTGAATTATAAAATTGTGACGCTGGATTATTAGTAACTTCTTGATGTTTTCGCTGATTACGAACTCCTGGATGAATTTATTTCACGTATCCATTTCTACACCATTTAAATTATATATGTCTAAACGCTATTATTTATCTTATTCCCAAAGCACACTCCCATTGTTTTTTTATTTTATTACACTGTCCGTTACACTATATTTAACGTCAATTTTGAATTGAATTCAATAGTGCTTGTCAAAATATTTGTCTGCACAAAAAAAATGATAATCTGTCAAATTAGACTCTAGTAGTCAATGACATCATCCATAACTCTCTGTGACCGTAGCATGCATTAGTTCTGAGGATGCACACACCGAGACAAGTATGAACTCTAATTTTCATCATTGGTTATATGATCATTCTTATTAATATTATTAGAATTTACGGTATTCGGATGAATACTCGTTTAACTCGATATTCCTCAATATCTCCGAGCGAATTCATTTAACATAAGGTTACCACTACATTTTATAATCAATAAGAACCCTAAGGGTGATGTTGACAATTTTGAAGGTATATTAGTCTTTCAGTTATCATCCGAAGGAAAACGCAGCAATGTAAAAGAGCTTTACGTACAAGTCATGTGTTTATGATTATGCAGTCACCAAACCGTGACTCCTTTGTAGGGTGCCTTCATGTGCCCTGGGCTTATATACGGATAAATGATCAGCACGAGCGCGCCGAATTTCCGCAATGCTGCCATTAAATTCGTTAAATTTTTAAATTCCGGGGGCGTGTAATGCTAATTTATCGCATGCGAAAGGCACCCGGATTCATTTCCCCGTAGGTTCATCCTTAAGGTCTCGTTGGAACCTGAAACAGTATTCCGTTCGGCTCATGAACAACAGTATAAATAGCGATCTTTTAAACTTAACTTCCCTCATATTCCCTCCATTGTCCTTTTCTGAAAAGGAAAATATATTTTATCCCGTGTTCTTTCCTTTTTTTTCTAGAGCACGAATAAGAAATCCAGAATTCCTACAGGATTTCAGTCTCGCGACAGTTAATATTTAAATGTCAAAACACAAGGGGCTCGAGACGTGCGAGATAGGCTTTATGAAGGATAAAAGTGCTACCTGCACCCTGAATACTAAAATTTCTCTCCCGGTTTCCCAGTTTCTCTTCCCCATCTCCCTCGACGTAATGAATTTCTATTTGTTTTCTTAAATTTTCACTTTTTACACTTGTAAAAGAAATGTTAAAAAGTTTTCCAGTTTCCCAGAGAGAAGTTTCTGCTTCGCGGAGACCTTAATAAAATCCCTTAATACTTGAGGCCAGAAACTGTTATTTCTTTCAAATAAACTTTCGACATACTGTCGTCGGAAGGAAAAATTACAAACGTATAAAAAACATGTTGGAAATGACTGAAAACGTCATTCGACATAGGAAATCTTCCTGTGCTCTACTGAAGTATTATTTTCTTGTAATCGTCATACTTGATCTGACTTGCTTTCTGAAAGACTCAGGCAAGCATCAGGTAAAAAGAAACTCTGAGCAAAGAAAATCACCTCTTTGGTATATCTTCTTTTAAAAAAATGTGTAGGCGACCTGGAAAAAGTATCAGAATAATGAAAGTCAAAGAAAAACTCTTCTATACTACTTATGCGCCAAGGTGAACTGAAGGAAGTAGCTGGGTAAAAAACCATTAAACCCGATGAGCCAGTGGTTCAATTTTCCAATATTCCGAAATTTTCCAAACGATAACAGAATTGGAATTTTCAGTCCTGTTTCTGGCGTTTCTCTTCATCTTATGCAAATCGGGACATGAGTTTTCACGAGTCAATGAGTCAATGGGTCGAACGGGAAGGGAATTCGTTCGGTTGGCTTTTGCAATTTTCAAGATTGGTCACGGTGAAACGCACGCGCCCATCAACAGTCTCTCCGTCTTTTAATATTCATAAGGAGAGCACAGGCAGAAAGAGGAGACGTAACTTTTCCTCGAGGACTACTGTCGTGAGACACACTCTCACAAAAGAAAAAAAAGGCAGAAACTCTGACCGATCGTGTGAAAAATAACGTGTAGAGTTTTGTTTTAGACATTCATTTCAGTCGCATCTGACAGGAGATAAGAAAGGAAAGAAAGAAAAGGCCGGGGGAGAGTTAAATTTTCCCTTATTTTTGGAAAAGCAACCCTATTGATAGCGTGATATGTCAGTCCTTTCATTTCACATCAGGTCAGCGTGGCAGGGAAACCGCAGGAAACAACACAGAAAAGAATAAAAAAGAAGCAAAAGGATGAGAAACAACGATTATAATAATCTTTCATAGAAAAAAATGATTCAGTTCAAATAGAAACCCTCGAAATCGTTCGGAGTTGAAATCTGGCGACAACTGAAAGAAAGAAACCTTACATACGTAAGGGAACACCCACAACTACAATTGTTTCCAATAAAAAGTTCACAATGTTGTTACAAATTTTATTTACGAAAAGTCTACTAGTACCACTCACAAGCATAAAATTTAACTCATCCACTGATCAACTTTTAAGGCTTTTTAACTGCTTTTTTTCAATTTCTTCCCTCTGCTTTGAACGTGAAATATTTATTGTTAGTATTATTACTATTTCGTTAAACCACATCATTTACTACGATCGATATCTACAAAATAATCCACATAAATTTATGTACACCAGGTAGTTTTTTCTCATTTTGTCTTACAAGAAACATTCAAATACCACCAAAAACATTTCTTTCGTACCAAGTGGTACATTTAGTGGTACACCTTTAAATCTGTGTGTAATAAAATGCGTAAGCATTTACATTACATTTACAGTTCGATAGCGGGGTAATTACAATAATAACCTAAGTAAAAATAAACTCAAGTAGCAGACGATCAAAACTACTTATCGATTTAACATTAATTAATTAGGGCGCTCACTGATCACGAACAAGAATAAAAAAGACGCATCAAATGTAAAAACCGTGTGCGTGCAAGCATTTTGTCTATTTTTTCTTCCTCTGCAATTGAATGAAGGAGAAAAAGACAGGTCGGTTAACAAAGGTTTTGATTGACAACGAGCAATAAGGGACACCTGAAGACTCCCATGATCGCGTGCTCGTAAACACGCATAGTCCAGGGTTGGAATCACATACAAACATCTGAAAGTTAAGCTGAAAATAATGCAGTTTAGGCTTCCTGGTACTCTTTTGTGATAATTCAAATTTTGGTAGAGGGTTCAAAAATTTCGAACACTTGTTCTTCTTGTAGCAAATTCTGCCATAAAGGCCACCAAACGTTTGTTTCTTTTATTTCTCGCTTCAGTAACCCCATAATAAATATGATTTTCAAATGAAGTAGGGTCGCGTAGTGCTGTAGAACACTGATAAAGGATACGAAAGTATTCTTGCACATCCCTGAACTCCCTAGTACTACAAGTTATATTTTTTTTCCCTGACGAAACCTCCGTCCAACTGATGATCCCCAATTGTTAGTCTATAGCATTAATCACTTTTACACGTTCACGTTGACTCGAACACTTTCCGCGATCGTTACTCACATCTCTTGTCAACATGTTTCGTGCGAAAAATTTCGTAAACAATACATTTTGTCACAAACCTTTAAACGTCTTTAAGGTGAAAAGTCGGTAACCAACAATTAAACTATTGCAATTGCTTCCCTTGTAAGTGACTTGGATTGATTTCTTACGTAAACAATATATAAAATAAATTTAGGTAGGCCGCAAAACGAGGATGACTGATCAGCTTCTACATTATTTTTATTTTTCTGTTGTTATTAATACATATTATATTTTAATAATTTAGTTTTATCCAGAGGAAAACTCTCACATGAACCATATTATTTATTATAATTTATTTATAAAATATTTATCGAAAAAATAAAATGAGGGACACTTTATTTTCACCGAACATACTTAATCTGCGGAACAGAGTCTCATTATTTACATTACTGGTAACCTTAATCTGCAGTGATGAGAAAGTCAAAACGTTGATATATTTACGACAATGAAAGGCGTAAAATCCAGAAAACACTAATAGTCCAACTGGAAACGGCACATTTGTAACTAATGACGTGTGCAAAAACGAATTCCTCTTCTTCAATGCCAAATCATACATTTGGCAGGGGAATCCATCATCACCGTACAGAACCGTTCCTAAGTAGTCCGTAAGCTTACAACTCTTTTTCCATTAAAACGAAAGGTCTATTACAGATATTAAAGAACACAAAATACTCAGGAAACTCTTAGGTACAGGCACAAATGCACAACTTTACTGTCATGTTTCTGAGTCGTTCAGGGCAGAAGAGTTGCTTTTTACGTCCATTTGAATGAATGTCGGAATTAATGTTTTCCCCACAAAATAAGTTCTTTCCCCTATCTCAGAGGTCATGCCTCTTTCATTGAATGAATGAAGAATGAATCCAATAAAAAAAACTGAACGAACTTTGAAAGATCGAGGTATCATGGCCAACAAAAAGTCAATAATTTAAGAAAGTCGGGTTACAAAACATTACAAACGTGGACAAAATCATCAAGGTAAATCGCGTAAATCGCATGCTACACTTTATCAGTGCAGTATTATCACCTCAGTGACGTTGTGCACCATTACTCCCAAAACAAAAAACAATTTTTCAAATATTAAACATTGAACACGTGTCACACCAATAATCCTTCGCAACACGTCAAATAAAACGCAAGATAGAGAAGGAGACACTGTTGTTGGCACCTTAATCGACGTCGTACGTAATCCGCGACCGGAAACAGATATTTCGACGACTTATTGAAACAAACGCAAGCCATCGATAATCCGGGACCAGGCATCTTAGTCGAGTAAAGAAGACACCAAGTTTCCGGTATTACGGCAACGTTCCGGAGGAAAAGTTCTCGACACCGGAATGTTGTTTTAAAGTCGGCGGGAAGGATTACATGGGAGAGGTCGAAAACAAGGATTAGAGAGGATCAAAGGAGGCAGAAGAAGGAAGGAGACATAAGCTGAGAATGAAAGGAGTAGCGGTTTACCAAATTAGTTTATCTCCTTTGATCCAGTAGTATTTGTCTCTCAAACACCTGTATTCCATTATCTTTATCCCCCGTGTACACTTGTTGATAACGTCGTAGTCACTTCCGGTTTGAAACTCCATATGAAACCTTCGATTGAATACAATCGATTGGTGTTGACCGAGTCGAAATTTTCGCCCCGTGAAGCATCCCTTTGGGCCAATCGAACCGAATGAATAAATTACCGTATATTTATGATTCTGTGTATTTACGATCTAGTCAAACCACAAGAACGAACCAATCAATTTTGAACAATCGCCTCGTCTCCAAGAAAAAAATAATGTTTTTAAAATTCAGGAGCCATGTGAGGAAGATCAATTGCTATTAATATTTAAACGAAGAAGCAAAGTTTACATTTACCTAACTTATTAAAATTTATTAAAATGGATTCTTATTCAAATATTAATTAAAATCTTCAAACTGAAATGAATCAGGTATCGGAGGGAAAAATCACACGATTATTAATGTCCGATTTCGATCTCATTTTCGTTCCGTTTGATTAATAGCCTTCTGGATTATTACTGGAATGCTTAAGTAACTTCGCGTCGACAAAACCTGATACAATTTCCCAACCTTTTAAGACGGGACGGCGTGCTGTCCGAGTGATTCTGTTAAATTGAAAATGAAATAGAAAGGGAAATTACGACAATGAGTCCTCTGCCTCCTTAAGGGAATCTATCCTTAATAGTGACACCTATTCGCTACCGTGTTGACTACCACATCAAAGTTGCCTTGGGCCGCTGCTTAGTCGTTACCATCAAGACACAAACCTGATTAACGAGTACGAAAGGAGTTACTAACCTCATCATCACTTTTTTATATTTTACGTAAAATTGACTACCACCTCATCTAAACAAATAATTAAGTTCTCCAAGATAGTTGCAGCAAATTCAATTTTTATGGTAATAATTCTTGCTTTGTTTTAATTGCTTTTGAACAAGCCGTTACCACAATGAATGAATACAGTCAACAATCTCCTAACTCTGATGTACATATTTACTCGTAAACCAAAATACTGTAAGGGAATGGGTGTTGAGATGGGACCTTTGCCCTTTTAAATGAACCATAGATACACCTATTGTACCATCACAATCGATCTTGAGATTCTTGTATTAGGATATATATAAAGATATTATCTCTACTACTAACATTTACAACATTAATGTTTTCGAATTGTAAAGTAACTTGATGTAAAATTGATGGCTCTAATACACCGTTAAGATCCACCTGTGCATGTGAGTCTAAATGAGCTCTTAACAGACAACATAAACAATGAAACAGAAACTCTGCTTCTATTAAAAAGGTTTCTGGTTCTAGAAAACAGAAACCATTTCTAAATCTGAATTAATTAGCCCCACCACTCGGAACCTCCGAAAAATTTCCAGCGTCGCGTAGGCAGGCACACGGAAGGTTAATTAAACTTTACTGAAACTCTTTTTTGTTCTTCTTGGGCTCTTGGAGGATGAGGAACCTGAGGACCGTTTCAAGCCACAAAAGTTACACCCCCCAGAAAAAAAAATTAAAATGAGGTTCACCTCTACTTCGGCTTCTACACACATGCACACAACTCGGAAAAAGAACGAGGTCTTCGAATTAGTCAATGGCTGCATCTCGTAAAACGAACCATTACGAAGTTCTTTTACCAATACCACAAAGAAAACGTGAATAGAAGTCCTACAAAAAATGCCTATGAAAAAATAGCGATGGAGTCTCGAGATGAGAAATGCGAAAAGGGAGAATTTAGTGGAAGACTATAATTAAAGAACGTTTCATCAGTGGCAAGATATTTAAAATGAAACTAAGGTTCAGCCTATAATTAAAAAGGTAACAATACCTGCTTTGGAATGGTGTGGCCAAGATGAGGTTGAAATCTCCATTAGTCATTCCTCTACGGAAGGTGGAGACTTCTACATTTATAAACTTCTGTTCTCTATCATTCTCTCTTCCCCTTTGTTTGCCTACCTTCTTCATTTTTGTTCAACATCAAAACAAGGCCTGGTGGTTGAAGTCCTTCAATGAATTACTACTTTATTTAAACTTAGGTAACTAGGTGATTACAATGACCTTCAGCAACTGGTGCAACAATAAATAGAGTCATATATTTCGTAAGCAACATTTCAATGCAAAATACGCATATTGTCACATATTGAAATTGTTAATAGGGTCAATTATTATTGCCTGGTGTCCCTTAAAGCGTTCCACAAAAATTCTAATATCAAAGAAAGTGAACATTTACATTAGCTTTCACTCGAGATTCGGATGAGATTTTTACCATGAAGCATGAAAAATTTTATACTTGTCTGAACTACATCTGTTCGGGAAAAGTGATGCTAAAAAGTCCAACCGAGATTCCTACCCTGAGATCTTTAACATAATGCTATAATGCTGAAGGAAATAAAACTTCTAAAAAAAATTCGGGAAAATTTCAGCGCCAGATAAAGATTTAATCCCGTACTGTGAAGCGCATTTAATATTAATCAGGCTATATAAATGCATGATCGACGTATCTGCTATTAATCTCTTCATTCCCTTCTTTTTCTCTTTTTACTTATTTTCTATCCCTTTAACTCATGTACCCTCTCCTACGTTTTCGACTGCAACAAAATCTTCTCCTCTCTTTCTTCGTACATAAATCCCGTTCCAAGCAAAAGATACATAAAACTCCTGTACCGAATGATTCATTTATTTTTAAATCTCAAGCGACGTTAACAGACCTTAAAATTAATCTACCAATGAATTTAATATTTGTTTTTCTCAGCAATATTTCGGAATCAATTTTACAATTTACAAACCAAATTTATTTACAACGAACAAAGCACGTTAGTTTTCTCCATACTAATTTATTACAACATATGTTTAATTCAACATAAAGATATTATCAGTATAAAAATAAGATACTTTTCTCCAACATCGTTAACAATAAAAACCGAAACAACGACATCACCTAACTACACGACTATTCACTCGTCCAAACAGGAAAATATTTCACACTAACACAGGTATTAATTGTATGTTTTATATAATTATTTACAAGAACTTTTCAAAGGAGACGCGTGTTGTATGACAAGGATGGCTTAGGTCACATAATTTTACTTAATTACAGAAGCCATAAGTCACTGACAATCATGACCACCCGGCAGGATACTGTCGGCATGGAAAAAACTAAGATCACGAAAGAAGGGTGATTAGTTGAAGCACCACAATGGACGAATATTTGCCATCACCATAACAGTTGCCGAAATGTGACAGCTGTTACATACAGAAAAATTTTTTCGATCATTCTCGACCACTACAAAGATGAATAGAAAACGAGTTACTGTAAAACAACAATTACAATGGAGGGAAGTTCTTGAAGCGAAGGAGAGAGAGAGAGAGAGCACTTGATTTAAAAGTTATTTCCTACAACGTTTATTCGAAAAATAGAGCAGGGTGAGTCGAATCTAAGGGATGCCAAATAGGGTGGGCATGTTCTGTGAAATAGACTAGGCCCTAATTCCCTATCAGTTATAATGTTTGCATCAATGGCAAGAAAATCACATTAGCTCCTTCGACTCTTTCCACGCTTTTCCGTCACTTCATTTCCACGCTAATTTTTGTCTTTCTATTTTTCAAACGATCAATTCAATTTCATACACCTCACCCTAGTTGAATCCCTATTTCTATAAATGTTTCTAGTACTCCTTCCTGTTTCCTTCATATCAAACCAGTAATGGTTTACAATTCGACATTTGACCGACTTCTGCTTTTTATTTTTCTATCGTTTACTCATAACTCTTTCTCGTCATCGTGTTTATCCCTTAAAACCCAACACGTATACTAACTTTATTAGTAAACCTCCATTATGTCACAAAAATCTTGTCTATTTGAGAAGTTCACTGCAGACCTCTCGTTTCTAATATACTGGCAATATTCTATTCCCAAGTAATTTCTCTCAAAACCTCTATCAGTGAATGATAATTGCACTTTCCTGTAAGACTAATGGGTCATTCGTCAGATGCTAATTGTAGAGATAGTTCCTACCCGTGGTGACACCCGCACCGGATGAGTGCCGTATATCAACATACAACCGGCTCCGTACCATCCCCGCGGAAGTGAAGGAAAACTAAGTTTCCTAGAAAGTAACTCAAGAAAGAAAAATATTTAAGAAATAAAAGTGAAAATAAAATTTCCCGGGATATTTCCTGAAGCCTTGGGAGACTTGAAGAAAGAGCGAGAGAGAAATAGAAAAAAAAATGTAAAAATAATATTTCTCTTTTTCTCTCTCTCTCTCTCCCGAAGTTACTTTCAGTAGAAGAGAAAAAAGTTTTTCTCTGACATTTTCAAAACTGGATTTTCCTTCGACTCTTCTCCTTTTTCCACCCTCCTTTGAACACCCCTCCCGACCACCTGCACTCACCCTCCACCTTGTGCCCCTGACCCTGCCTACCTACCTTCCACCCCCGGGCTCCCGCCACCTCTCACCCTCCACCGATCCTCAGCATCTTGCCAGCGACGAGAAATTCTATTATTTTGCTATAAATGAGATATCGACCAGTTTCAGACCGGGTTACACTGTGCCGCGTACACAAAATTAATTGCAAAAAACACTTCGCACCAGTTCCATTCAAACGGGTTTCTAAAAAACTGGTACCTGTCGGTCCGATTGGTTCTTCGTCCCTGTTGAAATCACTTCCTTTAACATCAATCACTTTTAAAAATTTTTATTGTTAATTATTTTCTTGTGCTGAAGTCAGTTGTACATCTAAAAGAGTTTACTATTAAAGGTTTAGAGCTAATTTTAAAGAATCTCAGTACTTTATGACATTTAGAAATATAGCCCAACAACATCGCTCTGTCGGATGATTTCAATACAGGTCACTTAATATAAAGTTAAGAGGAACTGTGAAAGAAGGAGAACTGCGGTTCTGGAATAGAATATACAAACACACAATGCTAAATTTTCGTCACTATTACCTTAATATTTCGATGTTTTGATTTACATCTCGGCAATTTTGACCCAAAGTACAGAACGTAGTATATTCGATCTCCTTGCTGTTGTAAATGGTAGAGCAGATGATATTATCCGTGCTATGCAATGGTTACGAGTGTGTTGAGGTTGCGAGCATGTAACGGGAACGGGACCAAGGGGATGATGATGCCAGGGAATGGGACGTGAAAGCGCCCAAGGCCTTATCTGAGCAGAGCAGGCAGCCAGAGCACACGATTGGGGACTCCAACACCGCCTATTTTCTCTTTTCAATGTTTTCCAATACAACAGCAATGTTTTTTTTCTTCGTTTTTTCTCGTCAGCCATCAGGGTTGTAAAACGCCCAGTGAAATCAGAGGGTTTTACACTCAACTTTCTGTCAAATGTTACCCATGTTGTTGGGCCAAAAATTGGTCACCTCGACAGGACTCTTCCCCACTGCTAATCCTCACAACCCCAAAATTGATTCACAGGTTGTTGGTTAACTGAATCGGACAAGATGTTGAATGAATGAAAAAAAAAATCAAAAAGGTAAAAATTGTACTGAAAATATTTATCAGGAAGCCTGCATAGATTGTTCAAGAGGTGGGACAGTGTGAATGGCACTAGTGGAACCAGTAACATAATTACTAATTATGGGAACCTTATTGAACCGCAATGACCCTTACATAAAATAATATTTACGGTGATGTATCATCGATGACACTTCCAGAAATAAAATCAATTTATTAACCAATTTCTAACCTAAAGAAAACTCGATAAAGTGAATTGGAAAATTCGACAGGTAAACACTAAGAATACAGGAGTGTATCTCACAAAATGTAGAACAGTGCAAAACTAGTTAATGTGAAGGTTCTCTATGACCACGTGATCTCTATGACTCGGTGGCCCATTTATTTTTATTGTTGTCGTTCGTGTTGAAAAGCGAACCTTTTACACAACAGCAGCAATATTGCAAATATTTTTATACCTCTACACAGATTTAGCACACAAGCATTCGAAACGTACCTATCCAACTGTCCTTTATTTAACCAAAAACGGCTGTCAATACAAAATTTCCCTCTCTCACTCCCAAAAAGGATTCCAATCTCCTCACCTGAAGTTAATCCCTCAGACTGTCACTTTTGTGTCTGCATTTGGGTGTGGATGTGTGTGTGTGTGTGTGTGTGTGTGTGTGTGTGTGTGTGTGTGTGATACCACCATGATAGGGTGATCATTGTGGCCTCTTTATTTTTTTAGAAATCCTCATTGTATCGGGTGACACTGTTGTTCGAACCTTCTCAAAATATGTCAAATTTTATTTCACGATTCAGAGGTTTTCTTTTATGAAAATTCACCCTTTGTAAACCGAGTTTCTATCTTTTACGTTTTCCCTCCTCACAGCATTGTGGTATAAGTAAACTATTGACAATATTTAAGCTTTTTGGGAATTTTGTTCACTTTTTCCGAATCGCTCTGTGTCATGGCGTCAGATTTCCCTGGTGACAAATATACAACACCATTTTATTTATAAATTATTATATCGACACGGCCACTGTCCACTACTCTGTCTTTCCAGTACTTTGGCAGGATTTACAACCATCAAAACGCTTAATATGACCAGCGAATAAATAAAATTCCTCCTACAAGGGAAGGATCTCAAGTTATGTACATGCTAAAAGATTGTTTTGGGCTTATGTAATACTTGTACACCACACTACCTATAAGCTGAGGACACTGGTTTTCAAATTAAATAATTGTTTAATTTACCTTTAATCAACTTCGTACTTCGTAACGATTTACTGAATGTGAATGTAGATATGACAGCATAGAGTGCAGAAGTCAATTATATTTGTTGCCTTTGCGGTTGAAGAATTAACGAATTACGTCTAGAAGTAGAGGCACTCTAAGGAGTGCAAGGTAATTTAAATATAATTATTTTACATTCAGCATTTTTTTACTTTCTCATGGTGCATAAAACTTGCGACCTAAGTGAATTTTATCCGGTAACAAACAGATAAAACACGACATATATGGCTCGTTCAAGTGTAACTACATATACATAACTTAACTTGAAGTGCCGAACGAGAAAATAAATTACTTTCAGAGTACAAATTATTTCTGCATGTTACGTGAATTATTATATTAAATTGTTCAATGACAAAAGATTTGTTGCCTGTCAAACCAAAAATACAGCAGAAGGATAACGGACCAATTGAATCATTTAATTTTCGAAAACAAACAGCAAGAGAACAAGTACGTTGAAATCGTCGAATGATTCGTGGAAAAAGTTCATTCTTTGAGATTAATTTCTAGGTGGAAATAAGAAATAACCGAAAAAATAAACAACAAAGAAGAATGTTGAAAATTGAATGGTCAGAGCCCAATCAAAGGAGTCACAGCAGTCATCACGGTATTCATAGACGGGCGAGTTGTTATTGTCACTCGAGAGGACCTCCTACGTATCCGAGTAATTGACATGAAAATATTTCGAAAAAAAATTGTAAAAATGGGGACGCAAGAGTCGTCGAAAATCCGACAAAACCTTCGAGACCACTCGGTAGTCGAATTTCTCCAGTTAGAATATCAGTGTCAACGATTTTCACGGTTCCTTTACTCTGAATGGAAACCATTTTTTAAATAGACCACCTTTATTTTCCAAGAGATATTTTCAATATTTCCCTTTCAATCGTGTTGTGGGTGCCTCGATCAACATTTTAAATTCTCGACTTTTTCAGGTTCGCCTGCGCGCATGGATGGAGAGCGAGAACGTAATTCAAAAGCTTACATTTGCGACGATAACAAAAAGAGAACAACCCGATGTCACGCGGATTACATTAATAATGTACGCCACACGGCGGTGCTCCAGTCTCACAAAATATAATTAGCTCCCGAATTTGTCCAACGTTGAAAAGCCATTCTCGGTACCCAATAAAAGTTGGTGTACATTCTAAGTTGTATAAATTATTTTGAATCGTTCGACCTACGTTTGCCCAAATTTTGCTAAACCTTCGTGTAATTTTCCTATTTTTAAGATTCCATAACGTCGACATAGATGTGACGCTCTCCCTTCGTTCGTTCGTCGTAAGAATCAAATACATAGTTGAATAAAATTAATAATCCCTTTTACATAATTCACGCAACATGTAATACAGTTTGTTGTACTTACACGGATTACGGTTGTTTTTTGCGTGTGCAAATTTGTCTTGTCTCTGACAAATGACGAACGCCATTTTCGCAAGTAAGTGCGGATGAAAATGGCCGAAATCAAACTCTGTTTTTCAAACGAAAAGCGTCGAATTGAAGTTGACTAAGCAAAAAAAGTTAACTGTCGCCTCGAAAACTCATCGGTATTCTTCAACTTGACGCAACAAAGATATTCACACAAACCATTCTTATCACTGTTTTATAAAAAAAAGACCAAAGAATCAGACAAGTGAACGTTTCTTTTACGCTGACCGCAACGTAATTTTGACGACAGCGTCGCCACATTGTTTTAACGTTTTTTTTTTTAAATTTTTGTCGTGCCGCCTTGCCATAACGGAATTTGGAAAAATAAATTAGAATAAGGTAATGTTTTAGGAAACCAATTGTTTGCAGTTTTCACGAGACCGTTTTAGAAACGAATAATCCCGTAGATATTGTCTTGAAAAAGTTTTTCAGGTACTTGTGGGTAAAATTTTTTCATAATTTTCCTGCGACAAAATCAACTTCCATGTTGAAAAGGCGGACGAGGCAGTGGCGGAGAACTTGCCAAACCATTTGAAATTCCGGGCTCCAAAATGAATGTCGACAACTCATGTGGCATCCAATGTACATCCCTATCGCTTTTAGATTCAGCCGTTGACAACGTTGTTCAGGTTTTATTGAACAACGAAGAAGAGGTCAGTTTGATTTTTTATTTTATTATTTTTTATTTCAATTTGAAGCTCGACATGAATTAAAGTTAAGTGCGTTATGGTTCTGAAGAAAGTTATGTGGCAACGGAATTGTAAAATGTTTAACTTTTTATATAAACTGTGTGAACCGTGATTAACTTGGTGTCGTCCTTAAAAGAGAATAATAATTAATCCACTTTCATTAATATTCAAAACACGTTTAAAATAAGAATCATTTCAGAATCAATTTTAATTATCAAATGAACAAAATTTTAAAACAAAGGTTGAAGATTGTGTATTTTAGTGTGTACATTCTTAAACAGAATAATCAATTCCTCATGCACACATTTTTACACACTACATTATTTTCAGGATTAGCATTATTGTTGTAACTAATCCTAATTTATTAGCATCAGGCTCCTTAATCTTAAACTTAATTATTTTTACACTGTAAAATTTATTCAGGTGATTGAGCAGGTTTTCATCAAATCTTTTAAAGAAAATTTTTTGTTAACTTTATGAAGTACATGATTGGGTCAAATGTGATTTGCAACTTAATTGCTGAATGCACAAAAAACTCTCTTGTGACTGTTACTTGTGAATGATTTATGTTTCATTGCTGGTAATTAAAGCGGTCATAAAATTAAAGTATGGTAGAATATTGATTGCCTTGATAAGTGCTGCTGCCTGTGTTTTGATGAATTCATAGCAATAAATATGTTTTTATAGGTACAGAAATTTAATGAGAAAAAACAAAGTCTCGATAGTGATATGGAAAGGAAAAAGAAATACATGCAGCAGTTGGATGTGGAAAAATCAGAAATTGATGGTAATATATCAAGGATATTTTTCATTTATTTTTTAAATTAAATGTTCAAATTATACACAAGCACCCCACATTTTCTCTCTTACTTTGTCAATTTTATCAACAAAAGAAATAGTGTTCTTGTCACCAAGAGTGCTGACTCCTGATTACTCCTGAGTGTTACATACTCAAGTGGACACATTTACCTGGTTAATGTGCTACAATGTCACTCTTGTTACATGTTGAAGAAACATAAATTTAACCCAAATCCCATTTCTACAATTGAAGTGAAAATAATAATTTACCACCGATAGCTCAAATAACAACTTTGCGACTTCGTAACGCTGCCTACCAGAGAGAACACACAAATTTAAGAAATGCAATAACCGTCGTCAAATATCAAATTGAAAACATCAAAGAGAGCATTGGCAAGGCAAAGGCGAGGGAGCTCGAGGAATTGGAAGAATTTGAAAAATCGGTCGACGAAATCACTGAAAAATTTCGTTCCGGTCCTGAAAACTACGTAAGAAAACCATAAATCTCGATATTAGTTTTCTCTATTTGTTATTCTGGGAACTCAACAACATCCTTTTCTTTGCTTCCTGCCTCCACTTTGGTCCTGCCTCTTGCAGAAGTAACGGCTGAGGTTTACATTTGGTGGAGCAGGAGTTTTGTGTATATTGTGTTTTTTAAAAGTCTCTTTCTTCACGAGTGTTTTATTTAATGAAGTAATTATTTAAACAACTTATAATTTACCAGAAGTAGTCACGGTTAGCAGAAAATGAAACAGTTGCCTTATGCCGTTGTTCCCAAGTTCTTTTGTCCCATTTCTAAGAGTTAATTTTTGAAAAGCAAAATAAAAAAAAAGAGATTTTGCGTTTTGCATCCTCAGGATCGTCGGAGTCTCATGGAAAGGCTGAAGGAGGAGAAGGAGAAGAAGAACGAGCTGACGGAAAAAATGGAAGAATTGACAAATTCTTATTTGGAGCTGAGCAAGAAGATGGGTCTGAGGGCCAGGTGGGATGAGAAGGAAGACTTGATCGATTGCGTCTTGCCAGGTTCAAAATTATTCGACCTAATGGAGATGACGAAGAATTTAGACGATGTCGTGTACGTAGGTCGAAGTGAGAGTTTTGAATTTGTGAAAATTCCAACAGGAAAGACAATTCGGGTTGTTGTTGCTGTTGTGGGACACGGAGAGCACACTGATGGAACAACATTCTCTTTTCAGTTGCGGAATTAAGAAATTAATCACGGAGAGCGAGACGATGGAATGAGGCCGTGGGGCAGACGAAGTCAAAAGGATCAGAATGACGAAACGACAAAATCCGTTTGGAAGAAGAGAGGAGAGGAAAATAAAACAGAAAATAGAAAACCTTACGACGGACCGATTTTCCTCTCGGAATAGAATTTTTGTCGAAAGCCCACGTTGATTCTCCTGAAATTTAGTTTTGTTGCCTTACACAGTTTTTAATATTCAACGACAAGATTTCCTTCCATTTGGAAGATTTAAATTTATTTTTCTTATTGTCTCTTTGAATTTGAAACAGGAGAACAGGGTTTTATTGTATCAGTACAATGTTTATGTGTTACATTTAAAGTTGGGCATTGTGAGACTTGTCCGTTTCTTAAGAGTGGTGTCTTTTCTTGAAGAGTAATACCCTTCCGTATTTGTTTTAGATGCGGATAACTTATTTCATGTAATTATTATTTTTAAATAATAATCAAAGAATGATGTTTTATTCTGTTAACTTTATAGAGGTTGGAGTCAAACTCCTAATCAAATGTTTAATTTAGAATGTAAAATTCTGTATGTATTTAGAATGTAAAATTTTAAAATGACTGAGGAATTGTCACATTCTCACCTGCTGATAATTTTATGTTTGTGTTATCGATGTACACGTAGACACGTACACGTAGACGAATAATGTAGTCCTTTTTCTTAACAGTTCTTATTTGCCGTGATTTGTATTATCTTTATGTTTAATCTGTGTTAGTTACTTAAAATTAACAAAAAAAAACTTTTCAACATGCCCGAGAGTTGGTGAATTCAGAAGTAGCAGGAAAGTAAAAAAAGGCCAAGTTATAGCCAGAAGCAAGATGATAGTAAATTAAAGAAAATACAAAATATACGACAGGAAGTAGTTTAATGCAAAGCTGGACAACACGATCTGCAATCCCCCGTAAACCATCGACACTCGAAAAATAAAAGAAAATAATTTTATTAATAATACGTATTTTTGTTGTACTGCGATATTCATCCATAGTTATGTATTATTAACATTTATCATTATTACAAAAAGTGATGAAAATTTGTGAGAAGGGTTACGTTACATTTCGGGTGAACAGTCTTCATTTGCGACCGTTTTATCGATTGTTACCTAGCGATGCTGCGAGTCGTTTATAAAGAGAGAATCGTTTGCCCCTTCGAAATTCGAAAAAGTAATTATTTTTAAACAGATACAACAGTTGCACCGCCATGACACCTAACTTTCCTAAGCTCTTTGTGTCTCTCGTATTTAATTAAGCCATACTTCTTGTCGGGTATCCTTTTTAATTTCGCCAATATATCTTTCTATTTGCTGCTCGGCGTGGGGAAACACTTTTTTTTACCTAACCGGTAACTTTTCCTCTATCGAAAAGAATATAAAACGTCCGGGAAAGTAATATTATTCAAAGGAAATGGCAATGAAAATTTACGGTGAACTCCAGGTGCACGTGTAGATTTACTTTCTTTAAATAAATCGTTTGTTGGTTTTGTGAAATTACTCTTATTTTCTAATTTTCTGCAGGGGGTTGCCTCTTGCCCTAGACATTTAAATCTGGCAAACGTTTTGCCCTCCTCGAATCTCACTTGTTACTTCAAATATTGTTATTTTATACTTTTCCCTGCCATTTATTCGACTAAAAATTAACTTAAATGTCTTTCGGGTAGGTGTGAGGTAGCTTTTTTTTAGGCAAAACAACATCTAATGTAAGACCACGTGTGTAGAATGGACGTATAAAGGCAATACACGTTCATTAGTATAATTAATATTGTCAGGGTGTGTTGGGATTTTCAGGAGCTATTTGAGGTCTCTTTCCCACCCCTTGGCATTAGATTCCAGGATTATTTAGGTGTTATAATTAAAAAATATGAAACGAATAAATAGATGTGTATAACTAAACTCAAGTTGAATTTTTGAGAATGTTACCAGCATTGCTGTACTTTTACTTTTTAGACATCAAACATTTGTACACTGCCAGGGTCCGGTACGGTTAAGCATTGATCGTGTAATCTCTTGTCTACTTAACCACTCCATAGTATATCTTTGATTTGCGATGGCTTTTAACTGATGGTACCACCAATAAAACGTTACTTCTATCAGTAACAACCAAGTTAATAAAACACTGCATGTTTTATTATTACAAGATGTCGTACAGAAGTATGTGTAAGTGTTGTGGCATGACCATTTGGTTACGTAAGGGAGGTCAATTTTATTTTACTTTATTCAAATTTTGTACTGCCCATGTAAGTCTCTCTTGGGGTGTCGTACGCGTGAAACAAATGCGGAATAAATTAATGAGCCCTTACCGGAGTCAAAAATGATGAAAACCTGAGTTTTCTGCATCGAACCTGAGGGTCGAAAAGTGAGGGCTCAAGAGAGGCGGTCGATGAAGTGTAATATTAAAAAAGATGGGGCAGAGCGATAAAAGAAAGTTTAAGCTGAGGTCAGAGCTATCAGGCCGGATAGAGAGGATAGTGAGGGCAGGGAAACAGTTATTGGTAGCAGTGGAAGCTCCGGTAGGAAATGATGCTATATAAATGCATGACGCAGAAGGAAACGGGCGAGGGCTTTGTGGGTGGATGGACACGGGGAGTTTGTTCCGGAAATAACTACGTCGGTAATAACACTGGGCTTATGTTATCTCGTCCTCTCGGATTCCCAGAACGCAAGTAAATTAGACCATATTTTTTATGACACCTCTTCAGTTCCTTTTTTTCCTTTTTCCTTTATGATACAGCCGGTTTCCAGGAGCGTTCACCATCTTTCGGGAGAGCATTTCCCGCGTTCGAGTTTCATTTTCCTTTCGGTGGTTTAGTTCTCCCGGCAACAATGGTCCGCCACGATCGTGATGCCCCCGTCGGGACACATAACTCATTGCTTCCGGTTGTGCCTTTTTTTTTTTTTTTTTTTAATGCGAAGACCTCGACCTGTAATTTTCGCTTTTCCGGACGTTCGATTAATTGTATTAAGTTGCGTTCACGAGGATTGGGAAAACTCCGAGGAGACACACCGTGACGAACCCCTTTTGTGATGTTTTGTAATAACCAGAGGTGGGGAGGATATTAACACACCTGCTGTACAAACAGATTGAAACCCGACTAATCACCTGTTGAAAGATTCATAAACTATGGTCTCATCTCGGCCGGTTCTCCCTCGTCTAGGCCCAAGTAACGGACGGTCAAGTGTGACAATTCAAAACTTTTGCAATTAATTTTCCTTTTATTAGAGTAAATGAGAGAGAGAGATGACAACCCTAGGCCACCCTCATCTTGTCTCTTAAGTTAATTATTACTTCACACTTTAAGGGTGTTCCGCGACAAGGGAAACAATTGCAGAACTGAGTTTTCTTCCACGAAACGACAAGTTGGCCCTCACCTCCGATGTGTTATTAACTCCTCGAGTGTATGCGAGATACTTTCACTTCAACACTCTCCGCTGGAGTTTTGGGGTGTCGAAGAAAACACAAAAATAAATATCTTTCCATAAAACATGCTGTTCAATTTTTTGACTGTTACATTTGCAGAAATCGTGTAATGAATTGCATTTCTTCGGTAAGCAATAAGCAATAACTGTTAAACGGAACACCCCTCATACTAAATACCGTGTCAGCACATGTTCGACGGAAGGCCCAAACCCCAGCGTTCAAACGCACGCATACACGCACACGCACACGTACGACAGGGATGAGAAATGAGGGAAACGCAACGTCACTTGCCGATAACAGTCAACCCGTACGGTTCGCTGGGGACATGCGTCCGATTACCAATCTCTGCTCCAGACTCTTATCTTCCGTCACATTCTGTCTCCTCCGCCTGGCACACCACCGTCGAAGGTCGAAAGAGCAAAAGAAGACTCACACGGTTGGGGGGGTGGGCTGTTGTCGTGAATGATCCGAAGAAGCCACGCCACCCCGTGCTGAAGGAAAGTCATCCACCGAAGGTCCGAAGCCAATCACCCGTCTGAAGTGGACGACCAAACGTGAAAATTTGAAGGCTGCGTCGTTTTCGTTCGACGAGTTACTCCTCACCTTCGTGAAGGCTGTGCCTCGGCCGCGATCGACACATCGATTTATTAATATTAAAATATTCCAGAGTCACGAGCGGAGAGGGTCCCGAAGACAAGCTTCGGCTGTCGTTCCCTCGTCCACCGGCGGAAAGGGAAAAGATCAAAAAACCATGGAGAAGTTGAGGACGGAACTTGGGAAGAAGGAGAGATGGCGGAAGAGATGCAACAGATAATTTTCCATCCCCCAAACATCAACTTTTACTTACATCACTGAGTTCTGATAGCAGTTTATTTGTATTAGTCACAGTTCTTTCTCCATGATCGCACTCAGCTACCATAATTACGTTTCCTACCTCCGTTGTTTGCTTTAATTCGACCCATCTTCGATGTTTGTCTTCCAATTTTAAACAATTCTCAGCTCTTGCTTTCGATTGTTCAGTGCAAATATAAATATTTTTATTATCAGTCAGGCTAAACACCACAATCAATAAAAAAAATAATTCAGTAATAAGTTCTCCTCCTTGTTTTTTAATACATATTAATTGTGTATGATTCTACAGCTACGCTTGGACTTTGCCCAAAAAGTTTCTGTACGCGTTTTGTGTGAAAATAAATAGATAAAGTGACATTAGCAATAAACAGAAATTCAATAAATAATTTTAAAATTTATTAAAGAACATTGAGAAAGAAAGAAACAACTTGTTGGATTTGTAACCAATTTAATAATACTTGAAACAAATAAATTTACAATCAGATTAAATATATAAAAACTGAACTATATATCTTATGGATTATGTATTATGTATTAACAGCATTATAGTTATTAAAATTTCAAATGGGGTCGTTCCGTTTGTTTCAATCAGTTTATAAAAAACAATTTTATTTTATTTTGTACGTTAATCCGTCAAAGAGAGTTATTACTACGGGGCTTTAACTATTATCTGCTTAAATAAATAATTAATATTAAAAAAATTATCTATTTCCCGGCGAACTTCAACGATGTACGAAGAGCTAAAATATGTACATATATATTTTGTCTACAGCGCGTAACGTTTCAGATGTTTAAGGGAAAACAAACTTTGAACGGAAATCTGTCTGAGGACAGCACCTCGGGCTAGAATTTTGATTTGGGATCAGAGGTCGCAGATCGCAGATCGCGCGATTAAAAATTGATAGCTCGAGTATCAATTCAGAATACGAGGAGTGCCAAATTGATTTCAGAAGAAAAATAAATAAAAATTACCCCTCGAAACTTGTCCGAGGTGAGGAAAATCTAATTCGGGCCGATGGCGGAGGGTAAGTATCTCATACCATCCCCGGTGATTTTTACGATTTCGTGCGTGCAATTCGTCGCACCGATGGAATCCGGGAAGATTTCCACCCAATTAAAATTTTTCTAATGACACGGGAGCACGGCGAATCGAGCGAGACAAGGAGATGGATGGACGTAGAGACAAAGGTACGTATTAAAAATTAAAAATGGCGTCAAACCCATCAAAATAAGTGACATTCGTTAGGTGTTTTCCATTGAGAATTATCCTCGGCCTCGACGGCAAAAAAAAACAACACAACAACAACAACAACATGGACGGATTCCTGACAAAAAAATAAGTTTCTGCTCTCTCACTCTTGTCGATCGTTCCCTCTTGTGTTTGTTCTTGACGGGTTGCATTGGGTTTCTCTCTCTCTCTCTCTCTCTTAAGCACAGCTGCAAGAAATTGCATCATGCGTGTGTGCACCCTTAGGAGGATCGGGTAGTGCAAGTAAGCCATGCATGAGATGCAGATCCCTATATTTATAACATAATCCCATCAGATTTTAGCGGTAAACTTTGCAAGCGAAACGTATAGCCAGTCTAGGCCTTTGGGGGTTGTTACCTCCTCATCCTCGTCGCATCTCTCTCTCTCTCTCTCTCTCATTTTTTCTACATTTTTGTAGTGCACTTTTTCAATTTATTGATTCAGCCTTTATCGACAACTGGGGATCACCTCGCTTGAACCTTTCCCGGTGGTTTTTTATTCCTGACGGAATGGGTTTTTCATCAAATCCCGGAATAACAATACAAGGGATTCCGTGGCTGTAGGAGCGTCTGTCGAACACTTCGCGACCTGACGGCTACAGCACCAGACCTTTTACATACTCTAATAATACATGTGTTTGTTCCTCGGTTCGAAAGGTGAAGTTCCTTTCGAGTTTAGAAGTCGCTTACACTTGGACGGAAGAGAATGCAACATCACGTGTGAAGTACTTGTTAGTTTGTCTAATTAGGCAGAAATCCAGTCGCTTTGCCCGGGGACGTTTTCCGAAAGGCAACAAAGGAGGCGACGTGACGGGGACAGATCCGAAGAGGAGAAAACGTTCGGTTGGAAACACTCGGACGTCAGATTTAAAAGTCCAAACGGAAGATTAAAGTTGGACGACCTTTGAAAGCGCGCAGGGCTTTCCTTTGTGGGCCCCAAAAAATCGGTTTTCCTCGTGAGAACCGTCAGCGGTCCAACTACGAAATAATATTTTCGTTTTCATGGTTGAGGAATGCTTCTTCGGGTCGTTACTTCAACGCCGCCTCATTGTATTTCAGCAGCAGCTCGGAAAATAAGCAATCTATATGCATGGATTTTACACCTCTACGTCTCTCTCTCTCTCAGTTTTCATCCCTTGGTGTAAAACCACCCCTGACGGTCTCTTCCAACTTTCTCCTTTTCACTTTCTCCCAATATCTTTGTCTCCTTCTCTCGTTGGAATTTTCACAACGCTGCACACACACACACACGCACACACGCACAGACCTACCCTGTCGTTTTCTTCCATTCCTTTCCTCTTATTCAATCATTGGTTTTAAATTTCAGTTGCAGGCTTTCCTACTTCTCATTCCACACAAATGATTTTTTTTCTATGCAAGCAAGAAACCTCTCTCTCTCTCTCTCTCTCGCTCTCCGAAAGTCGACTTTTCGATCGGAGTTTCACCCAGTTTCAGATGTACGTTTTGTTTTGGCTGTTGGTTGACCAGAGAAAGAAAAAGGATGGGCACTTGAGGGCAACTGCTCCCACTCCAAAGGCATAGGCCACCTCGAAATCTTCAGGTGACAGAAAACAATGCCACGAGAGCCCTGCGCTCGGACTCTGTTTAAGAATTTCCCGACCGAGAGTGGCATGCTCCCGCCAAGAGTGCTCTATCATTTACATTCCCCGCGATTACGACTTGATAGTTCGATCAAAATTTCTGCGATTGGAATTAGTCTTGCAAGGTGACTTTGAGTGATTTATTGCAAATTGAATGCAGCAAGTAATTTTTCTTTCATTCATCCAATGCCCACGAACGATTTCTCATTGTGCTCGGCACGAAAATTGTCTCCACATGAACCGGTAGTTTGTTAATAATAATCCGCGAGGGGAAAATCGTGATGCAAATGTTTTCGAGGGTACCGCTCGTTGGAATGAAACTTTCTGGGTGGTGCTCGGGTCCGAGCGTTCAACGAACGGGTACGGGACGGCAGGTAGGAAAAATGCCGAAAACCAGAATTTTCTTGGTTCCGGCGAGAAGGAGAGGCTCTCGTGCAATGGCCAGAAACCGTGGACGGGGCAGTAATTCCGCGGTTAGTCGGCACGACGTAAATAAAGTATCAATAAAAAAGCCGGCAACCGTACTCAATTATCGGGGAACCACTAACCGAAAAACGCACTTACCCGTGCAGATGCCAACAAGCGAGCGAGTACTCGTTTCTTCGGGGGGCCTCTGGCAAGATGGCGGCCGTCGAACGCCGGTCCGTCGTATTCCCCCACGTCCGGGGGTAGGTGAGCCAAGTTCGAGCGAGGCACTGAAATATTTTCGCCAGGGGAAAAACCAAACAAAGAAACGATTAAATACATATCGATTTGATTAGTGATCAAACAAAAGAATTCCCAACAGCAGAAGGGACGAAGAAGATGGAAACTGTGATTCACGGATAGGACAATTGCGTCCTCCCCCGGGATCTTCTCCAACATATCAGTACTCCCTGGAGTACAAAATGAATAGAAGCTTAGATAGCTTACATACTAAATGAAGGTGGGGAGAAAACAAATGTGTCACTTTTTTCCTTGGTCTCCTTTTTCTTCTAAGGCTAAGATAACGACTCGTCTTCCCCATTTCCTAGAGGGTCTACCAGTTCCAAGATATGGTAAATATGCCAGCTCGATTCCATTTTCCTACTGCTCTCCGCTGTTATAAATTTGATAACAAATGTTTAAATGCTTTCCTCGGTGGAGTAGGTGTCTCCCTTTGACCAGAAATTGATAACGTGCTGGCAGCGAGCTGAGACTCATCTCTGATCTTTGTTTATTGTATATAGGAAATTTCGACGAACTCAACTTGCGTTTGATTTAAACATCTAGGACGTTGTCTGAACTACTGAAAATCTATTATTTATTGGAATAACTTATTTATGTGGTTTTTGTTATGAATTATGATCGAGCTACTACTCACTGAGCAATTCAACTTGGCTGTATGACGACTGATGATACCAAAGATACGAAAAATGAGGGATGTTTTCAATTTAATAATTCATTATTAAACAGTTGTTTTGTATTAAATAAGTTGTTATTATTTAGTTGTTTAAACAAATCTAACCAAACTCACACAGACAACTTTAAAGTACTCAGTTGACCCGCACCGATTGCGCTCACAAGGTTTCTTCGGGCATCTCATTCAAATTCTTCCTGTACGGCAAGAAGTCAACATTATAGATTGATCTCCTATCGATCTGGGAGACCGAGATCTGCACATATGGAGTATGCGAATTTGACGGTCGGACCACCCCACTCGCCGCTGTTCGCACATCATGTCGCAGAGGTCCAACAAAGTGCTCGTCCATCGCTGGGACAGGTCCGACCGAACCCTGATTTTTGCCTCCGGTCTCGTCCGAAGGTACTCCCAGGTCAAACGGACGGGACAGCTTAAGACAACACAAACACAACAACGTACATTAGGTGGGCCTAAGAAAATTGAGATGCCAACCGCACGCTAATAATCCTTCTTACGTGAAAGTATGGCCACCAATTTGTTGCTTAATGTTGTTTACCTTTAATCTCGTACATGTGGCTACCATATTGGTCGTTCGATCAGTCATGGGAAAAATCCGACGTATCATTATCTCATAGTGCCAATCTACTTCTCTCTCTCTCTCTCTCTCGATGCTCTTAATAACTGCAAGGAGCAAAGTTCAGGTCTGTAATGGAAACTTATCCGAAATTACCGATGTCTTTCTCACTCCTGAGTAACCGCAAAAAGAAAAAAAAATGAAGAAAATGCCTCGAACGTTTCCCGAGTCGAATTTCCAATCCGTTTTACCTTTTCATCTCTTCATCTGTCTCCCTGTCTGACGACTTCACCGATCGAACCGTTAATAGCCATTTTTTCTTTTTTTATTAAACCCGTCCGTGGTCTATTAATCGAATCTATTTGATGTGTTTCAGGTGAGTGATAGGCCACCGACTCATGGTTTTCTCATACGATCTCTTCGGGTCCGCGTGCGGAAAAATCAAAATTAAATGCCATTAAAGTCGGATTCGACCGTTTTCATAACTTCTTTCTTTCTTTCCTTCTTTCATAATAGAAAACTCATTTCGAATTTATTCCCCGGCAGATTTTTATGGCGTGCGGTTCGGACAGCACACGAGGGAAAGGTTCATTGTGGTGGACGTCGAATTGAAATTGACTTGAAATAATAAGAAGACTCCATCGGACGGGAGATGGATGATGTCCGTCTGTCTGTCTGACTGCACCCACACTCGGACGGGGTCTTTGGTACTCCGAGTGCTCCGGTCGGTGCTCGAGCTCGACAGCCGAGAGTTCAAAGTTCAACTTATTAACCCTGGTGGACGAGTGTTGAGCTTTGGTGAAAGATAAAATTTTGATTGTGTTACCACGTGACGTTCCGTCCGTCAGCATCCCCATGCTGTTGCAGTGATGTACACACGGGCAATCGTTAGCCTCATCCTTGGTGAATTCACCGAACGCTCGACAATGCTCTTCTCCACATCCAACCCGAACGCGGTGCGTAACTCTTGAGGGACTCGCACTTTCTCTACTTTTGTATATTCAAAACGCCGGAAAAATTCGACAGACATAAAGTATTCCTCCAATAAGCCGGTGAAAGGTTATTACTCGTTCTGCCGGGGTGGGGTTCCGGTGCGAAATTTCGTGGAACAAACCTTTTTTTTCGGCGTGTATAAAAAGCAATTGCCGGATAAGTTATGTGTAATGACGTGTTGTGCTCGGCGGTGGTGGTGGTGTCGGATGAAATTGTGGGAGGGCCGACCCGAGTGAGAAAGTCCCAAATTCCCATCAAAGGGAGTACAAAATCCCTCATCTCATAATTCCACAACCGCATTTCATTTGGAACGAGTTGAACTTGACGGTTAATTTCATTCCGTTGAGAAAAACTTCTTTCCACGCCTTCTTTCATCCATCAAAAAAGCACACACATACACATCAACTTCATCGTTTTTAAAAATTTGATTTACTCGAAAAAGGGAAAATTATTTTTAATGAAAAGACCGTGTAAGGCGGCCGTGAGGTGTTCGGTACGAGAGCTGCAGGATTTTTTTTTTTGGTGAGAGCTACCCGTCGACCAATTGCGACAGGTACACAATAGAAGAACTGTTACGTGACCGTGCCACCGGTTACCATCCTCGCAGGCAGACGTTGGATATCAAGAACTACCAAGTTTTGTTCTTCGGGTAAAGACTCTAATGTGTTTCTTACACCAGCACCACACTTCCAAGCGAGGACAGCGTACTCCTCCAACTGCAGCGTTTCTTGGGCAACCGGTTGTCAATTCGTGTCTCTCAGAGGTACAAGGCAGGTGGCAGGTCACCCCGCCGGTTAGCGTCGGTGTGGCATCAGCGAAAAATCAAAAATTCTTCAGAGGCCGACAACTTCCCTGAAGTCAAAGGTTCTCTCAACTCAAATGGAAGAGTTGAGGAAGAATTTTCCTCGGGAAAAGGAGCCAGGTTTTTTGTGGTCAGAAGTCAATTTCATCAACCCGGGGGTGAGCTTTCCCTGTCTGCCTTCTTTCCTTCCCGAAGGCTTCGCTGCAAAAAAGGGTAGTTCTCACCCCTGTGACCCGTTGGGCTCTGTTATTTTTACATTTTCGCCTTAAGCTAATTTCCAATGGTTTTTGTTCTTTGAAAAACTCTTTTACGATCATTTTGAAAATAAGATTGAACCGGAGGAAGGAGGGGAAGAGGAGAGGAGAGAAGGACAGATCGAGAGAATGAGAAAGAGAGATTCAGGCAAAAGGGCAAGGAAAAAATTAGTTTTTCCTGCACCCTCTTCGGGATGAAATGGATCGAAAGAAATCGATTACGAAAATATGTATTAAAGCAAATATTTTAGCTCAGACCAATCACGGGTCGAATATTTGAGTTGAAGTTAATAAATACAACGCAGAAGGAAGACCAAGAGATGGAAACGTCCCTAGAAGGTGTACTGCGTACCATAAAAGAGACAATGACAGTCGGAAGGACTTAATAATTTATAGAAGTAAAAGACATGGTGAAATACAGAAAGCTATCAATATTAAAAGATCACTCGACACACACACACAAACACACTGACTACCTGAAGAAATAGTCACAGAAATAATGGAGGTCTCTGACACGTACTATGAATTTTAACCACACGTATTATAACCAAAACTAAAAAATATAAATAAATAGAATAATATGTAAAGAACCTACAGAAGATTACATTACAGTCAAAAGTAAGGCTTCTGTCGGACCTTCAATGTATTTAACACGAGAAAAAGAAAAGAACAAAATAGTGTAAATATACGTAACAGTGCAATAGTAGTAGTATACATAATAGTAGTAGAACATAAATATATATATATATTTATATAAGTATACATATATATATTTATTTGTTTATTTGTTTAAAATAAAATAGTCCTGTTTCCTGTTGGACGGTTGATTGCTTCTCCTCATTGTTGTTTTGTTCTATGCAGTAAGTCAACTTTAGTTATTCTCTTTGTTCCAACACTTCAGATGTGGCGTCTTCCTTAACAACAGGGCTGTCGGTCATCATTCACTCGTTTGGTATTAACTCGTCCGCCCGTCTTGTATTCTTCAGATCTCCGACAAGAGTACGTGCCTTTTAAATCGGTTCGGGAGACCTGGTTCCGATGTCCAGGTGAAGTGAAATGTTCATTTCTCCATCAGAAAAGAACGTGGAGCGAAACGCAGTGGGCGGCCACAGCTGAGGGAGTCAGTGCAAAGGACAAAGTAGGGTCTGGTTGAACATGTGTAGCAGACACCCTGACACTCAGCAGGGTGGCAGAGGGTGAAGACAAACCCCCGTGGACTTTATATTTTGACCACTAACTTCGTTTACAAAGGACCGTAATATCATTTCGTTTTTCATTCATATTTTTATTTGATTTTGTGTCATTAACAAGGCGAAATTCCGTTCTTTTTTTTTTAGTTACTCGAAGGATCATCCGTGATTCACTGCAAATTGAATAAAAGTCTCAGTTGGCTTTATTATTGCACATTTTCCAACTATTTGTTGTTATTATTGCTGTTGTCGTTCCCGCTGTTAAGAAGTAGACTGACTTGTCATTTTTTCATACGACAAGTGGAGGGAGATCAACAGGCTTCGGCAGCCTTCACAGCGTTTGGTGCCCGATTTTTCTGCTTCTACGTTAATAATTTAAATTTAAAAAAATCGCAGGACACAGGCACACAGGTGAGTCTGACCCCGGTGAGAGGATGCTGAGAGAGACAGCTGGAAAACTCAGCTTCGCGTTTCCTCATACACAAAAATTAATAAGCGGGACACAACGTGTCATGTTGTTTGTCCAACCACCACCGGCTCAATACACATTTTGTATCAAAATTCTCAACCCTTTTGTTTGCTTCTTTGATTGTACGCTACCACCAGTCCCTCGTGTTTTCCATGCTCCTACCCTTGTTCTTATACTTTCTGTTATCCTTTGGATAATTTCAATTTAAATAACGCCGTTCGCTTCCTTGTGGTTCATTTGCCTCGTAGCGATCGATTTTAATTCATAACTTATTAATGTATTCCACTTTTTTTTTAAATGTAATTCCCTTTTCCCAGCGAAGGGAGCAACAAGTATTTCAATTTTATTATTTTGCTTCTTTTTTCTCCTTCCTAAATTTATTCCTTGTGCATCTACTAATAAGGGATCGATTCACGACGTGAATGAGACCAAAGTATAGGACTCAGTATAAGTTTTTTTTTACGTTTTTTTTTTTTACAGACAAAAAGTTACGGCATAGACATTCGTGTCATCGTATTGAGCCATCTTACCGCAAGCCGAAGAGATTTCTTCACAGACAGGCGTTCAATAAAATAATACGTCTTTGTAGTTTTGTAATAAAACATATATTTCTTCAAATATTGGTTCACGGTTATATACGGTTAATGAAAATAAAAGGCGGCATCCTGACAGTTTTTTCTTCTTTTAAGAACGAACCCGAGAGAAAACAAATACTGGAAATTCCACTCCTTCACATAATTTCACTGATTCACGAAAATATTACTCGGGTACAACTAGCCAAAAACTCGAGACCGAATAAAGAACGAGGTAACCAACAAAAGGAGTAACTTTTTTTCGTGCAAAACAAGGAAGTGGAACGACAACAAACATTTTGTCTAATCAAAACAAAAATAAGTAACAAATTAAAAATCAATTGAAAATATCCAAATGGTTTTGGTTTATGGAAAAAAAAATCACACAACAAAATGAAAAAAATAAAAACTAAATCTCCACAACGAAGTCTTATAAATGCCAAAAAAATGAAAACACCGAACGAGCAGCCAAAATACCTGGCCGAATGCTTCGCGTTCCCAATCAACATTTCTATCCCATTTTCATAGAAACATTTACTATTTGTAACATTCAGTTAAATGTAAATATACAAATTATTAAATCGTTAACTGCTTGACAATGAATCGGTTTCTCCTCCTTTGGAGAATCCTCAATTCCTCACAACCTGTATGTCTTGTGCTCCAAAATCCAAGTCGACTCTGGACGGATAGACGGCTATGAGAGCTCCCTCGGGCTCTTCGATTTTAACAGGTTCAATTGTTAGAGTTAAACAGTCGTTTTCGTTCACTGTACCAATTCCCTGTTGGACCATCTCCTTAAGTAGTGTGTCGAGCACGTGCTTACAATGGCCCTGTGACCCTGACGAAGTCACCTCGACTAGGATTTCTTTGGTATCAACTGAAAGCTGCTTGAACAAAAATCAGTTTGATTACAATGTGTAAGCTGAGCGCAATTCGCGTCTTGATAAATAAAAATAAATGTTTTAGCAAGCAAGAGCTTAGGTTCAAGTTACTAATTATTTCTACCAATTTCTGGTTGATAAATTTAATGTTTTTTACATATTATCCTGCATGGGCGTTATAATAAAGTTACAAATAAATGAAAAAAATTAGTCCACCAGAAATTTTCCTTGGACACCCCAATTTTACAATATATCTTTAAATCTCCTTTAAATCTCTTGTCTATCAATTAACAACTGTATATTTGTCATTGAAAATATATAATTATAGAGATATGCACAAATTAGGTTGTTAAATCAAAATATTAACCTTTGTTAAGTCACTGTTTGTCAGTGGTGGAAAACTAATTATTGTGTTCTCTGCATTTAACATGCATGGATACAATGGTTTCCCTTCCAACAAGTGCAGAAATTTATGAATACCAAAATAGGTATTTCTTTTCTTCTCCTTCCTTAGGTTTTCTGCTTCTATTTGCAATTGTGTGAACAATTCTGAAATTACAATGGTAATGTTTAAGCAACAGATCAACTTGTCACTGCAATGAAAAAGAGAAGCATTTAACCAAACCTTTTCCAGTGAATTCTTTATTCCTTGATAATGGTGTAATTTTTAGTGTTTCTGGTGAAAGGGCTGTATATGAAAAAGTCCTCCCTTTACAGAGTGACAGGTCATGAGTTGCAATGGTGGCAATGTTTCTCTTATCGCATATGCCATCATGCATTTTGTTTTGGAGTTGCAAAAATTTTTTCAAGATATCAACATCCCAAGAAACATTCTTAACAATACAAGCTAATATATGTGGTCTGATCTCTTGAACAAATTTTGTTTTCTTTACATTACATGTGTCATCACTCTTTAATACTACAATTTTGTGTTTACAAGGAATATTTGAGTCCTGAAATGTAAAAATCATGATGATTGTAATTTTCATGTTGCACTTAATAGTCCTGCAATGAAATTTTTTTTGAAATCATGACAGAGTAGACTTTACCACTGTTTCCTGTTCCTCCTGACTTTGTTTCCCTTTTCCCTTTGTCTTGCCCTTTTTCTCCTTTGTACCACCACTAGTAGAATTTTCTTTTGGACAATGAACTCTGACATAATCTAAAACTTGTTTAGATTTACCTTGCAAAATAATTTTTGCCAGTTTCTTATCTGCCAGAGGATTACTTTGTAAATTAACATCTGAAAAAATAGAATGTTTCAGTAAAAGTATGTGAATAAAAATTTGTGCATACTAATAGTAACCAACCTTTTAACTTAGAAATGTCACCCAGTTCTCCTGCAACCTGTGATACCTCATTGTTGCTCATGTCCAACATCTTCAATGCAGTCAATTCTTTAATTGCAGATGGAACACTTTGAATTTTATTTCCTTTTAAGTGCACTTCTGCCAAGTGTGTCAACTGACTGTGACACAAATTTGACATGTCCGTGAGCAAATTGTGGGAGAAATCAACAGTGCTCAGCATGACATTCTTTGACAGGTCTGGCATTTTTTGAATTTTATTAGAGCTCGCATTTAAAGTTGTCAGCGCCTCTAGCTTACCTATTCCATCGGGAATTTCTTCAATTTGGTTATTTGATACGTTCAAAAATTTCAATTTAGTTAATTCCTGAATTTCTGGACATAATTCTGTCAGATTGTTAGAGTGCAACACCAACGAGGTGAGGTTATAAAGCATTTTGATTTTTGGCGAGACCTCTTTGAGACACGTTTCGGAAATACACAAAAAGTTCAAATTCTTGCACAAAAACAGCTCGTCGGTCAATCCATCCTTCTCCAACCTCTGAGACACCGCACTTCCTGATAGAATCAATTCGCATCTATTCTCCTTCTTCGCGTTAGCTACCTCAGCCCAAGCCGCCATTTTTGAATTTTCTGAACAACCGGAAACAGAACTTTTGTCGCGAAAGACATAATGAGTCTATTCCTTATGTTCCACAGTTGATTCTTACTTTCTTTTCGCGAGGGTCATTTTTTGTTTTTATTGACGCCATAATGTGAAAGTGTTTTATTTGTCAGGACTTAGTTTTCAACAGTTATTCGGTCTTGATCAGTCTTTAATTATTCTTATGCGATGCTTTGAATACATTCGTGATTGTATGTGCCAGTTTGTCGCGTATGGTCGTTATTTAGCTTCAATTATTTGTGTTTACAAATAGCGCGTGGCACATATTGGTGACTTCGTCTCGCCAAACTGAAAAACAACTCTGTTTTCTGAGACTTCAGAAATGTATAAAACTCATAGGGTGATGTTAATGAGGTAAAAATGGCTTCGGAAAATAATCGAAATGGAGGTGACGACGACGAAACTTGCTCAGAGGCCAGCTGTGCGACAAATAATGGATCAAACGTCTCAACTGTTCCCGACAGACATGGATTTTTGGGGGGCTCACAATACACTGCAGAACCGTAAGTTCGCTCCTCACAAATAACGATAGATAGATGCCAAATCTGTGTTTTTAATACGGCCTTGCTTGACAAAACAAAACGAGAGTTGCTCTTGAATACACAGACGACTACTTAATTTTCAACTTTTCTTTAAAGTAAGCGGTAATTGGAAACCCAACTTGGGTTCTCGAATTGAACGAGAATATGAGCTCTAATGTATTCATATAACTTTTTTAATTTTACATACTTAACCTGAAGTTTCAAGAGTAAAAATAATTACAAAAATTAAATGGCAGCATTAAATTAAACAGCATCTTGTAAAACTATTCACTGTGCTGTAATTCATTTGCTAATTTAAAATTTTTAATATTTTACTCATATTCTTCAATTGGTTTTGAATTTTCAAAATGCAGGTGCTTCAGCCTCAAATAACTTTTCTCATGAGTTTATCTTTTTTCACAATAGCAAAAGGAAATTATTTTGCTGCAAAAATGTCACATAAACTTGTAACTGGCATTATTAAGACTGCCTTACTCTACTACAACATTAATAATATTATAAAATATCATTTGGAGTTACAATTTCACAGAGAGCAATAATTTAAGGTAGAATTGTTACTTTCAATTTTAATGACTTCATGATATAGTATTTCCAACTTGAAGCTTGTTATTTAGGAAATGACAGTGGAACAAGAACAACAATAATAACAATAAAAATAATAATAATAGTCAGGTGGGAGGAGTGTTAGACTGTTAAATGCTGGTGCAGTACTTAAAAACTGAGATAAATCAGGTCAACAGTTTATGAGTAGGAAGCCCAATTGTGTGATTCCTCTCTTCTTTTCATGTAATTGATGAATTCATTGGTCAATTTCAAGCACAAGTTTCTTTTTCTGACCAATTTCATTTGGTTTAATTAAGGAGAAAATTTCAGGCAAGAATTTGTAGAGGTTTCAATGTTGTTACTACTGCTGAAAGAAAACCTTCAAAAAGTTTTGATTAAGTTTTAGTCACTTGTGGTTTCATGTTTGTGATAATCTGTGTCGCAATGCAGGAGAATAAACCTTGTGCAGAGTAATGTCTCATTTAACTAATTTTATTTTTCAGTGTACCATAAGCCACAGTAAATTGACTTTATTGAAGTGGAAAAATTAACCATTGAGAAATATTATTATTACTATTAGTATTTATTGTAAGGAATTAATTAACAGATATTTCATTCCTGCAGCATACCAAGTAGGGTAAATTTAAATATTTGTTTTAATAGCCATGAGCTAAAGTTTTTTTTTTTTTTAAACTATTTAAACGAAACTGTTTCACAAAAGCGGTGGTATCTTTTGCACTAACCATTGCATAACAACAGCTCTGTATCTCAAGCAATAAATCATCCTAATGTTTTTCAGAATGGTGAAATATTTCGGGTTAGTAATGGGTGGTAAAGAAAGTTATTATTTTTCGCATGTCTTCGATCTATCGGTCGATCGATCTATCCATTCCAGTCGACCGGCAAAAAAGAATTTACCACGTTTCTACAATGGAGACATCACAAACATGGTGACCATGACTAACTCATCCTGATAACGTGACAGTTTTTCTAAGATATGACCGATTCTCACGAAATTATTTTACTCCGACAATGACGGGTTGACCTGATGGTAACTTAAAAGTCAGAAGAGAACACCCATGAGGGATTCGATGATTAGTCAAAGTCCAACTTTGCATTTAAATGAGGTTCTATCTAATTAATTTGATGGAATCAAATCAATGTCGACCGTTTCCGTATTGGCTTCGCACAGGTGAACTTGGTATTGTTGTCACACCTTCATCCTTTGAAATCCGCTAAGGTACTAATGTAGAGTTTCGTTTATTCATTCTTTGAATATTGATTTGGTTTCTACTTTATCTTACTTCCAAATTTTATTGACTCACAGGGCGTCAAATTAAAGGGTCAAAGGGGAGAATGAAAATGCTGGTTTGCCGTGTTTTTTTTTATTGGATTTACAATACAAACATGTTAATCACTAACTCCACGCAATAAGTAACTTAATAAAGGTTATACGATACCGAGCAAGTGTTCTCATTTGTTGGGAAACGACACTTCCCCGAAAGATTTTTAGGTTGCGAAAAAACTAGACAAGTCAAAGGTTATTGATAGCGCGGGAAGATCTAATAGAAAAAACTGACCACGATTACACAACTGAATAATAAAAGGATAGATGTATGGAAGGAAGGCTCTGGGTAATTTACGTTATGTATAAATTGTGATAACATGACGTTATCTGGAAATTATTGTAAGCGAAAGTATGAGTAAATACCGAACAATAAAATATTCAATGATTCATATCTGGGAATTAGGTTTTGTTGGGTTAAACTGATTAAATTGCTAAAGTTTTCAATGGATGGAGGTACAACGTGTCTGACATGTGCCTACTATACGTGTAGTGTTAACCAGGTTAAAATGCACATACGGAGATAGTCGTGGAAGCAAGGAGTTAACAATTGTTTGTTACAAAATGATGTTTAAAATATCTCAGGTGTGAAACTGAATATTGATGTTACGTCAGAATGGTGAGCTTGACTAAAAATCTTTAGAATAATCGAGTGCATAAAGTATTAAATGTATTTCACGTACACTTTATGCATGTAATGTGGATTTACACTTAACTTCATTGTGGTGAAAATTCAAGCTAAAAGAGACCTTAGGGGCCATTGCAAGGTCTGTTCTCTCGTGTGAAGGTTCATTTAACTCTTGGGTTTTGTGACATTCCTTAACCACTAATTCAAGGAGAAATTAAAAGGGTAGGTCTCAGGGTTTTCCATCACTTAAATCCTATTCGTAAATAAAAGAGCCAGACCTCGTAGAGTAATGGTCGAAACTTCTCAAGTCGGTTTCGCTGGTTGAACAAACCCATTTTAATATTGTGTTAATGTCAAGCATTGCATGTTATTATTATTGTATATCGTCTGTTATTAATTAGTTTGGAATCAAGTCGTTTATTTCATTTTTTTTCTGCATAACAGAATTTATTAGCTGTCTAGTCATTGCTATTTAAATTCCTTCTTTATCGCTCCGGCTTTTAATGTTGTTATTTAATTTATTAAAAATGCTGCCGCGCTTATGTATATTATGTACTCTGATTTCAGTTCTGCTGTTTTTAAGTTGCAGGGAGAGAATTTGTCAATTTTGATTAGTCTTATGTCGTCATGTCGCGGCAAGATGTTTTGCAGGTTGTTGTAGTCGAAAATGACCATTTGAACGGGTACGAATGTAAAATGGCGGATTAACGTATTGGGAGACGTTTATGAGTGAGATATCAGTAAACAAATATAATTTAAGACGTAGTCTTCATTTCCTCGACTAACTGATAACAAATATGCGTTAATAAAATGGCAAATTTCACTTTTTTTTACTCCACTCGCTGCGAAATATCAGCAATGTCAATAAATTTGTTATATTTAGTACGGATCGATCGAACCATCCGTGAACTTTTGCTATTTGTAACTATTGTTGGTCGTAGGAAAATGATTTCGACCGATCTCTCAGACTCCCACGTATCTTTCTTTCTCTCGGAAACTTTCTAAACGTCGATAATTCTTGGGTTAATCACCTGAATGAGGCCGAGTCGGTTTTCATCGCTGAGCTATGTGGTCAGCAATAAACAATGTGATATTTGAAGATGAAGTTGTTAACCTATTAAGTGAAACCCTACTTTTTAATAATAGTAAAAAAAAATAGTTAATTTAGAGCTGATGATTAGATGATGTCGGTTATGGACACCCAGCAACTACCTCGACAACTACCTTCGACGTGTGCGATTTCAAACATTGCCACTTTCATTCGGTTGTTATAAATAAATTGTGTTATATTCTCAAGTAGTCGAATAGTTAAGAAAAAGAGCAGTGTGGTGTGGTGCAAAACCTGGGAACAGGCTTGGAACCAAGAAATTAAATTGTTGGGTTTCTCGTGAACTCTAACAAAGCGACTTTGGTTATATTTGCAACTTGTTTGCTTTATCATTTAATGTTTTGAATTGCTGTAATTATATATATGTACATATATATAGCACAACACCTGCATCACAAAAACTCTTGCTCGATAGTAGAGCTGTGTTGTAGTGTAAATGTAATTTTTTTACGAAATCGTAGTTCCAAGTCAGTAACATTATTAAAAATAAAATATTTAATTTGAGGTGTTAGTTTTCTTGCAATGTACGCCATGAGGGAGAATGTTGTTTGGCGTAACGAAAGTTTTAATTTTGCGGTTTTAGATTAATTGAAGTTTCAACAGTAAACGAGTCGGTTAATGTATGGAGCGAAAGCCGAGTGACACTGACAGGTGATCGGGAAAGGAAGCAAATGTGTTGCCGGTTCCACCAGTAGAAGCGCAGAATAAAAATAGTTTCCTTCGGGAGAAAAGAGTTGGGGGCTTTGCCAAAATAGATTTCGAGTACGGTACTGGGGGTCCATTGTGATCAATACAGGCAACAACTGGACTAATTAAATTAGGACCGTTCACGGGACCCAGTGATGGTTGCTTTATCAATAGAAGGATCAATAGTCAACCGATCAGTCTGCCATGTTGAAATTGATCAAATCTATCAATAACAAGAAGGATTTGTTACATTCTTGACGCCTTTTTTTGTAACGTTGAATTCGTAATGAAGTGGTTTGTGCGAACTTCTTCATTTCTCAATGTCTCGACCATGTGTTTCATTCATTTAGGTACAAAAGGAGACGAGGAAATAGCAGGTGAACCGTAGAAAACTTGTTTTGAATGAAACCAGGTATTTACGTGTGGGATTCAGAGATGTTACAATCAACCGTAATAGTCCTGGTCGTTTAAGGTTCGTTTTTTTTTTAAAAGACAAAAAGAGAAAGGAGAGGAATTTTGGTTGACTCCTTTCACACGTAAGGTGGACGCGTACGCTTCTGACTACCTGAAAAGAACGGAATTGAAGTTAAAGTGATTTGAATAGGTGTGACTCGTACCGAGTGACTCAAAGAGGTATTATATTTCGGTAGTTGACAATTGTGACCCCGTTCCCCCGTTCCCCCAGAATAAATAACCTTCAACTGCCCAAGGAGTTGGTTTAACACTGATGGAAACCAATTGCGGTAGCTGGGCCACGAACTACAAGTAAATCAACCGAAATACCTATTTTTCTAAGTACTCACGTACGGCCTTGTTGACGACCTACACAAATATCCGTTTATTCAACCTGAAGGTGCTTGTTGTAATGTTTTCTTTTTTTTTTAATTTTCCTGCGTAGGATTCAGCTCGTTCCGCGTGCGGTCGTCCTGCGTAGAGAACAGAAATGGATTCACATGTTGTCCGACTGGAGGAGGTACATGTTGAAGGACTACAAAAAAATAAAAGAAAGATGCCGGAAGGGTATTCCTCCATCTCTGAGATCACGGGCTTGGCTATATCTCTGCGGAGGACAGTTTCTCATGGAGCAATCGAAGGGGTTGTACGACGATCTGTGCAAAAAAGAGGGTGACCCCAGGTGGATGGACGACATTAAAAAGGACCTGCACAGGCAATTTCCATATCACGAAATGTTCGTTTCCGAAGAAGGAGTGGGGTAAGTGGCGAAACGAGGGCCGGGTACCTCGGACGACGGCAAAGTCTCATGTGTGGGTTTTTTTTCATTGTCTGCAGGCAAAAGGAATTATCTCAGGTATTAAAGTGTTTCTCCATACTGAACCCAGCCGTTGGGTATTGTCAGGCCCAAGCTCCACTCGCCGCCTTCCTTCTGATGCATATGCCTGCCGAGCAAGCATTCTGGTGCCTTGTGTCGATCTGCGACAAATATCTCGTGGGTTACTACAGCCAGGGAATGGTACGTACAATTGCTGTCGGTCTACGTGAACCGATGTGACGGCAGTCTAAAGCAAATTAAAAGCCCCCGAAAAATTTAATTCGAATTTAATGGATTGTCAAGGACCAAAGAGCAACAAAAGTTAATTAACATGTCTCTAATTATGAGTTGAAAATTGGGCTTGCTCTCGGTGATCGGGACGTTATGCAATTTTTAGTTTTCACTCGATGTCACTTTCCGTTTCCGTTTTTTAGGAATCCGTACAGTTGGACGGTGACATTCTCTTCGGGTTGCTCAAGAAGATGGCGCCGAGAGTGCACAAACACATAAAGAAGCAGAAAATGGAGCCGATACTCTACATGACTGAATGGTTTCTGTGTGTTTTCACTCGGTCTCTTCCATGGGCGACCGTTCTCAGGATTTGGGACATGTTCTTGTGCGAAGGTACACGCAGACATCTACCTAGAATGTGTTATGAATGGAACCGTAACATTGCGGGTTATGTTTACGATTGTTTGAGGCCGAATAAGGGATTGAACCTGATAGCTGGGACTACTATATAAGTTTTCCTGCCTTTGTTACATTTTTGACAAAGTAAAACATTTCACATTCTCTTGGTCTGAATATTAAAGATTGTCTGGTTGCTGCTACTACCACTGCACACGTTGTGGAAGTCAGGTGTTTGTTATTAAAATCTTTATCGAATATAATAAAGCCATAATTGGTTTTGTTGGTTACTTAAGAATTCCAAAAATGAAAAAATCGGTATTTGGGTCAGTTTTGAAAACCTTGAGACTTTTCTACGCAAGCAGGAATATTTGTATGTCAACCCGTGCTTTCTGACTCATTCAAAACCGTTTATTCTTTTTCAGGTGTTAAAGTGATTTTCAAGGCGGCCCTAGTCATAATGAAATTCAGTCTTGATAACAGAGCCACGCTTAAGAATTGTCCGACGATGTACGAGACGCTGGAAGTTCTGAGAAATCCTCCTCCTGAAATATTGGAGGAATACTTTTTAATTCCACATGTGAGTAGTCGATGACCGTAGAGGAAAGGGTGCCACCGCGAAGTTCATTTTTGTGGTGGTTGACCCTTTTTTGAGGGAGTGTTTTGGAGGAATTGGAATTACCCCAATCAAATCCACGACAATTTAAAGTCGATGGGTTTTATATGTTTTTATAATTCTTAATTCAGTATGTCTTTTGACGTTAAAAGTCACGGTTCCTGCTGTTAAATGTTATAGTAAAAGGCTATAAAAGTCAAGTATAACTTGTTAAGAGCTTTAAGTATCAATATTTATTGTTGAGTACACACATAATACGTATTTAGATAAAGATGGAAGTGTGGGATGCATTCAACTCAGGGCTTATTTTTTTAGATTCATCCTAGAAAGGAATTTTCAAGCACTACGAATTAAAAAAAATTCAAATTTACGTAGCGAAGAGTTTCTCTTTCAAATAAAATTAAATGTCATGTTGTCATCAACATGACAATAATTGAAATCTTACGTTATTTATGCATAAATGCAACCATTTGCTACGGGATGGCACGGCTAACGAGCCCGAGACACGTGAAAAACTATTCACCCAAAATAAAATTGTCATGTTTTTGTCTCCAGGTTATAAGACTGGATATCTCCGAAGAGGACTTCAAGAAGGAGCACGAGAAACAGCTTAAGAAGCGAAAAGCATCGAAAACCAGTGCCAAAAATAATAATAAGCAATAATAAAACCGAACAGATTGTAAATACTTCCAATTTAGAGTAGGTCAGACGCAGAAGAAAACTTTTCTCTTTCTCTCTGTTCCTTCCAGATAGAAAACTAATATAAATTTTAACATAGGAATTAAAATTTAAGAAAAAAAATAAGAAGGAAGTGGAAAAACAGAGTCTCTCGAATGTTTGTTTTTCGTTGTTTAATGTGTAAATGTGTAATAATATAGAGGAAAGATAATTTTATTTATAATATAAATTAATACTCGAAACCGCAGGGAAGTCATGGCGGGAAAAAAACAACACAAGAAATTTTATGTAAAGATTTATATATATATAGATAGATATATTGTTGTGTACGATGAAAATTAGGCGTTATCACCGCTAACAAAAGATTGTGACTTCGCATGTGTACGTGAGGTTGAGTGGTCCCAGGAACCATGTAAAAAAAAATACAATTCTATTTTTATCTAGTAGACGTAGATAATCTTAAGGGAAGGTGACGAAATCTTCCCCTGCAGGGACGTAGCATTTTTTTACAAAATGATTCATAACAAGTCAAGTTGGCAACCTGACCTCGGGACGCACAGGTGAAAGAAAATCACAAAGTTGAAATTGCATTTTTGCATTTAGAAAAATTACCAGAGTAACAAAAGGAAGTGAAGTTTATTCGAATGACCGACAAAAGTTTTTTTTTTTAAACACTTCTGGATGGCATTAGAAATTACAAAGGCATCATACTAAACAAAATTGTAGTCAACTCCTTCCGCGGAAAGTGTTTAAAGAGTTGAGTGTAGCGTATAGTTAGCATGAAATAATTAAAATGCAAATGAGAACTGTACGTGCCGACATATTTTATTACGAATTATTGCGGGCAAATGTTTAAATAATTTTAAGTAAAAATGAGCTTAACACTGAGAAGAAGTTACCGTCTATTGAAATGTCTCATTTCCTTGTACCTAATTCAGTGTGTGTATGTGTCGCGGAGTATTCGGTTGAATGTCTGTAGTCGTTCAGCCACTAGGACAAATGTAACGTCACGCCAAATCAGGTGTCTTTAGGTATACCATCAAGCAGAAGAATGGGACACGGTCTGACTGTCGTACAACCGAAATTAGCAACTACAAGTTGGCCATCCAGGACGTCAGAGCAGTGAACCAGTCAACTCGAACAGCTGGAGGCTTAGGTCTGAATAGTAAGACCGATGGAAGTTACCGTACGGAGGTGGGATGTGAAAAGAAGTTTTGGACTATTTGAACGTAGAATAGACAAACTCTGTTGGAGTTAACTGACCGTCCATGACACTGCATTCCGACAACAAAGTGTCTGTGGATGTAGTCCCAGTCCTGGATGTGACGAAATTCTTTTCGCATTCATTGTTGAGACTATTTCAGGAAGACGGCCATTGTTCGAAATAGCGTCAAGCCTTGCTTCCTTATTCTACTTCTTTTGATCCGTTCCTTTTATGCTTTTTCCTTCCGGTTCGTGTCCCTGAGTACGTAACCATTAACTAGACCATTGACCGACGCAGTGAACTTAAAAAAATTAAAATTGCCCCCGAGTCAGACTTATAGATTTGATGAACACACTTTCGACTTTTTCCCCAATCCCTGAACAACAGGTATGAAGAGGCAAAGACCATCGAATTCTCATCAAAGCTGTCGATACTTAGCCTGCCCCAAACTGATTCTCAAAACCCAAGTTTCAATTTAGAAAATGTAAAATGGAAACGTGTCGCAGAATAAATTACATTCATTTTATAAATCCAACATCTCTTTATTTCTCACGTTGATTCTACTATGACATCAGGTAAGCTAATAAAAATAATGTATATATTTATATATATATATATTCCATATGTATATATACACATATAATATGTATGTATAGGCAAGTCGTAACAAAAAGCATCCGAATCATCTAACGTTTAACATTTTTCTGTGGTTTCGGGGGACACGCGTTGTGTGTCTGAAAAGCAATTACAATTTACAATTTTTCATTTAAAAAAAAATTAGCAATTTAAACAATGTGATGTAATTAAGAGTGTGAAAAATATCGGGCTTAATATTTATCGATATGAACATTAATCAATATTGAATGTGTCGTCTGACGGTGGAACAGCAAGAAGGGCAACTTGGTGACCTTAAAGTTCAGTTGTGACGTCAACGTCAGACTCAAGGTATTGGAGGAACTTTTTAGGAACCGAATTAACTTGACAATTTTTCGACTTATTCTACTAGTCGGATCAATTAATAAATTAGCCCCCTTTCCAAAGAAAAATCACCGCGTCTCACGGAAGAAGCCTCTTGCCACCATCGCGTGGCGTACGCCTTGAATTCCGTCTCATTTTTTATTTGTACACAATTCTTTCCCTGCACTAACTGTTTTACGTCTAATCGCAATGAGAGCCAAAACTGGCAACGAAAATTTCTCACACCATTTCATATATATATATATATATATATATGTATATATGTTATAATTCCAACTCAAAAGAAAACAAATTTTGATTCATACAAAGAGGAAACCCTCGGCAGAAAGAAGACGAGTTTTCGTTACGAATAAATTTACACAATAATAGTAAACAATAAATCACTCACAAATGTTATGTATATATTCGTACATATATACATAAATCTCAAGTTTCTTAGTAAATTGAAAACAGCAGCATAATAATACACGTTTGTATATCTCTATTACTGTATACGTACATGTACACATATACGACAATATACATGTATACGTGCATGTACTTCTAGTAAACGTTTCTAAAAATTAACCAGGCTTTATGTACAGCTGGATCACTCTATCTCTTATCGGTCATCCGATCATTGATCGAATCGATAAAACGAATAATAGGTTTTTTTTCCCTGCTTTCTACCTAACAAGAAAATTAAAAATTATTTGCACATGAGCATTTGCGCTTAATATATAGATATTTATTGTACCACTAGTTTTCATTTGTTTTCTATTGTACCTAGTACAGTAAATTCACACTTTTAGCACCACCAACGATGCCGATGGCTTTAAACTCGATGATAGTGACAATAACAACAACAATAGTCGGAAGTACTTCAATATTATAATTATATTATTATCATGAAGTCGTCGTTACAAAATTTTCTGAGGGTTGTAAAACGCTCTGAAGTTCACAATCGTCAAACGTTTTCTTTGAATCTGCTTTCAACTGTTATGAATAATCTCTCTCTGTCTCTCTCTTGTTATTACTAGAATATAGTGGTTGTTGTTGGGCAGGTTTCAGGTTTGACTCGCTCGCAACCCATCATTTCGCCAACGAAATGAAATAAAACTTGTGGAAAGAAGTGGAATTTCGGAAGTTTCGGAGTGTGTGAAACTTCTCCCAAAAGAACACATTTTCTTCCGCTTATCAGTCTCCTGTTAAGACTAATCAGTACAGAAGTAGACGGTCATTTCAAGGTTCGACCCGTCAGACTTACCCTCAAACCTCATGTAAAGGGAGAGAAATAACTTGAATTATTGAATTTGCCACTGTTATCATCAGTGTTAAAATCTCATAGTCCAAGATCCCCGAACTACAGCCCAAACTCGGCTTACCAGGTACCCTCAGGTTCCACTAGAAGGAGAGACCCTTAGAGTTGAAACTACCACACTGCTTTACAAGTAAATTTAAACAACTTAAAATTATTTTTATTTTCATCTGCTTCAGTGAGAATAGAAACTTCTCTTGTGCTTTACTGAAACAGTTCCGGACTATCCGTTTGACCTGTGCTTTTCCGTTTCCGTTGTGTAATTTCCGACAACAATTCCTAGTCTCTCTCGACTTAAATTATTTTCACAATTATCATTCTATTAAATTCTATTAGGAAATGTCAAAAGTTCTCGTATTCTGAAGACTCAACATTACTGAAGACAAAATACTTGTGCTTTTATTGTTCGTTTTTCGGCGACCCGGTCTCCTCTTCTCCGTCGAGTTTCACTTCCGTCGTTTCGAAATCCATTTCCATATTTGTTATGTCCATCGAGTTCGTCAGCTCGTCCTCCTTTCCGTCAATGATCCCATTTTCTCCCGCCGATTTTCCTTGCTCCGATTTCCGGTCGAGCCCTTTACGTCCTTTTCCAGCGGCCGATTTCACCGGGGCCTTCTTGCACAGTTTCTTCCACGCTTGCTTGTCGTCCTTCTCGACGGACACCTCGCAATTTTCTATTTTCAACGAGGGTGCATAGTCGGCTATGCTAAAAACGAACTGAAGACACCCGAATTTTATGTAGGAGCAGTGGTAGAGAACGGCCGAACCTTCCCAACCCGCCGGATAGCTGCTGAATAACTCACTCGGCTGGCAGTAACAAAGTCTAGGATTCTGAAACGGAAAATTTAACCTTGTTACGGGAAAGCGTATAGTTTTCTTTGCTTATTTCTTCTGGTACTGTTATCCAGAGATTTTGACTGATTTACTTGAACGTTAAATACACCAGTTAAATCTACAACAGTCACGTTCGACCTTCTACGAACCTGATGTTCTTTCGAGATCATCTTCGAAGCAGGCATATCCGCGTCCTTGGGCACCCTATTGATGCCACGTCGTTTATCGATTATCTCTTTGACGGTTTTCGCGAGAGGATTTTTTTCAGGTATCTTAGCATCGAGTCGTGGAGTCTTTCTGTCCGAGAAATCTGTTGTGTACACTACGCTGTCAACGAGAGTCCCATGTTCCGAATAATTTATGAGTTCGTAATGTTTTGTCATCTGCAACAGAAACGTTCACATTGTCCATCAAAGGATGTAACACTCTCTGGAGCGAGCTACTTTCCATGATGGATACTTACCTCATCGTAAAAAATAACCGCATGCTTGGGTGAAACATAATTACAAAAACCGTAACTGCTCAAGCAGACGTCGTTATCCGCCCCCGTTCCTATTGATAACGTCCTATATTTCATTTTAACACCCAATTCTTTTGTATTTAGAGGAGTCAATATGGCCCTGGCCTGTATTTCCACGTGACTTCGGTCGAATTCCTTCTTCAGGAAATCGCTAATTTTAATTTGTGTTATATCTCTCACCGCTTGCACGGAAGGACTAACATTGTTCGGACTAACTTCCTGCAAACTCAGCTCTGCATTGCAGTCTTTTATGGCAACGTACTGCTTCTTCGACACGAGAACCCCGTTTTTCAGAGACAGATTTTTCTCGAACGCTCCAAAAACGGTTTCCTTTCGGTCTTTCTCCATCTCCGGCTTCACATCAGACTCTGATTCCTCTAGTCTCAATCTTTGGCTTTCGTTTTCGGTCAGGTAATGAGATAGCGTCGGTAGAACTCTCGAGGATGAATTATTCTTCGCCGAATGTATTCCCACCGTGGAGGGCAACAATTGTTGAATCCTTTGAAAAGCGAGCAAATTGACGAGCCTAGAATCGATTTTGCCCAATTCATCCGCTAATTCTGAAAGATTAATATTGATAATTCACTGAACAAGAACTCAAATTGACAGAGAACAAAAAATGAAATATTTTGAGTGTCACCTACCTTCGCCCGCCGATGTCGACAGCAGGTACCCCAACTGGGAATTGAGATTCTCTAAAACCTTAGAATCAACCGAACTTGAGCTTTGCTGCTGTTTTGAATCTGACACTTTAATTCTAGGTTCAAACGTTTTCAAGTTCTGATCCTCTTTAATTTTTAGTCTCATCTCGCCATTCTGATGGAGTATTATTTTGGCATCCTTCGGTATCGGGCCGTTTATTATTATCTTTTTTGTCTTCTCCGTCGACGACTCCCGCAGTAGACTTTCCAACGTTTTGCTCCCCGTGAATTCGGCTTTCCGCGGAGACATCGGCGTCGTTACGTCGCTAAACATTTTCTCCATCATTTTCTCCACGGATTCCTTCGGTTTTGCGGAGGTTGGTCCCTTGTAATTTTGCACCGTTATATTCCCATTTAACACCTCGTTGGAAGATTTTGTTTTGTTCTTTTGCTTATCACTCATCTGCCGGTCAATCGTGAGTTCGACAATGTCGTTCGTCTTTAATTGAGCTTCTGTCTGTGATATGTCGGGCTGTTTCGATTTTGCCGCTATGTCATTTTCTAGGTGCGTCAGCTGTGGTTTCTTTTGCTTTTGGAAGGCAAGATGGCATGCTATGCTTGACTGCATTGCTATTATGCTTGATAACCACTAAAATATATAAAGTTTAATAAGCAAAACGTTGTCAACCGCAGTTCTACACAGATAAAAGGGTTGCGTACCTGTTCCTGTTCCCAAGCAGTGGCATGTTCCTCTAGACTTGAAATTTTCTCAACTCTAAGAACATCTTTCAGTGATGGCACAAGGGGTTGCGGACAAGCATATTGCTGCTTTATTGCTTCTGGCACCTAAAATAATGCCCAATTGTAATACGAAAATTTACTCAAACTTATAAAATCAAGTCGTAACAACTAATTACCCTAATCTTGTTTCGAGGGGGCAGTTTAACTTTAAAGCGGAATGGTGGATTTTTTCTTCTAACTTTACGAATGAATTCCAGTTTCACTGCATCTTGATCTATTGGTCCAGCATATTTCTCCCACAATTTAACTCTTTCTGTTAAACTGACAGAAGTTAACAACTTTGTATCCTGAAACAAAATTATTTCAATTGTTGGAGTCTATCTTGGTTAATTGGTATCCAACTAGTTTCAAAGTACATACAATGTAATGCTGAGGATGGTTTGGACACATCCATTTGCCTGTTGGCATTGAAGCCAGTGGAGGATCTAAACAGTCCAAGTGAAATAATAAACTACAATAGTCACATGAAACCAGTGGAGCAATTCTGCAACTTCTGTGACATTCATAGCAAACTTTTACAGGTAGGGGTACCATTCCATTGTCCAATTCATATGGTTTCTTTTTAGCAGATGAATTTCTCCTGGAGGTTATTTTACTTGGGCCAACACAATTGCCAACTGTGAACAATGAAATATGTATAAATATATTATTATAAATATGGGGCAAAGAATTTTCACAATTGAAACAATTTTATCAATCTAAAAAAGTTAGTGACTGACCCTTTTCAGCACCAGGAAAGGGCATAGTTATGGTCAATTCTTTAGGAAGATCATACTGCTTTGGATTACTCTCAATAGCAGCTTCAATTAAAAGATCCATTGGTGTCATAAAGTTTATGTTTTCCTCAACACAACTCTGAAATTTAAAAAAAATTCATTTTTCATTGGGTCAGATGGTCAATTTTTAATTCAGCAAAAAGATAACTTACATCTTTATTTACTGGTTCTTCTGATTTCTTTTTAATTTTCCTTGGTTTGCCTTCCTCTTCTTCTTCCTCCTCATCCTCATCAGATGTGTCCTTCTTGTCATCACTCCTCTTTTTCTTTTCTCCATCTAAAACCTTACCCTTCTTAACCCCTTTTACAGGCAAAATAGTTGTACTGTCCTTTCTACTCCTCAAACGACCACGAACTTCTGCTTCATTGTCTAGTTTTTGCACTGAGTTTTGAGTTGGTTGGGTTGTCTCTTCATTACTCTTTGTCTTTGTTATTATCTCAGACTTATGAAACTTTATTTCTCTAACAGATATCCCCTCAGCCTTAGCCTAATTTCAAATAAATATGTTTACATAATAAAAAATTATGTCCAATTCTACCCTAATTTATTATATGTTAAATTACTTACAGCAGCAACTTTGCATGAATGGCACAGCCATTGTCCAATTGGTATATCATCTTCTTCCAAAGGAGGATCACTGGAAATTATTATATTTATCAATATACAAGAATTCAAGATACAGTTATACTTATAATCAACATGGTGGTGGCACTAAAACTGGATGCAGTTTAACCATATATTTAATAGATTATGAAAAATAGAAACAAAGTTTAATTGCAATTAATTTTTTTTCAGTTTCTTTTAATCAAATCACAAGTAAATTTATAATTGAACATTCACAAATTAAACTGATCATGTCTAATAAGACAGTGATTCCTGAAACTTCATAATTAGATGATGGAATGGGCTATTCAGTATACCATAAATTTACATAATTGATCATACTATTATTTTTTATAATTCATAACCTAACCCTATCTCTTTTTCAGAATCAACTTCAAAATGAAGAATTACAATGAACCGAAAAAGAGATTCCGCTCAATACTCACTGACACTGAAGATGAAACGAAGCCGGACATTTATCACAGCATAACAGATTTCCACCTTCCCCGCAGGAATCACAGGAATCGTGATTATGCCCTTTGCCAGGACGCTTGTAGTACGGATGCAGTTCTTTTCCTTCCTTTTTTTTTATTTTTGAACAATCGTCACTTACCGGAGGCGCTATCAGGGCTTGTATTTGCTACGAGAAAATGAAACGGAGTGGACATTTAGTAAAATTAGAGCTAACACGCCTTGAATGGCCAATATCTACAACGATTTTCGTAAATATTTTCAATTTTACACGCCATATTTTTAACAAAATGGCTCCTAAACAGATAGAAACTTACTGGCATCAAGCCTCCCGATGTGTCCAAATCGTACTCTACAGACGACATTACGATGGTTTATGCGATTCTACGAGAGTGTCATTTAATACTGGCTCCTGTGCGCGTAGTTAGAGAGATGCAAGATAGCAATTTAACGAATAATACAATATACATGTAAGGCTTAACTATAAAATGAGGCCTTTAAACACCGCCATTCTGTTTGTACACAAATGTCACTGATACTCATAATGAATTTTAATCACTAGCAAATCACTAAAAGCTACTGATTTATTAACCTTTACATGAAATGAGATGTATCTCAATGTAATATCAATATTTTTTTGCTAATTTGTACCGTGATATTGTTCATATCATGATAATTCCGCAGAGTCTTCGTTGGCGCAAAATGGAGACCACAATATTTGACGCACGCGCAAAAGTCTTTGGTGTTATTTTTTTTTCAACCAATAAACGTTCAGTTCGCGACCTTGGTTTGTCCAATGGTCGCTTCCTTTTCGCCTTACAAAAATATTAATTTTTCTGTTTCCTGTTGGAAGGCATAAATAAAGCGAATCGATTACAGCAGAAAACAAGTCGGAACGAAAGAAAAGCAATCACACTCTCATGAGTTGTTGGTAATTAATTCTCTTTTATTTCACTTTGGGAATTTTCAAGAGCCGATTTGCATGAGCCGCTGTGCGCGTTCAGAACGGTACGGCTTGAAGTGGCGGTTAAATCGACTTTCGGGTGCTTTGTCGTAAAACCTTTATATGCAGGAAGTTAGTATTTTTCTAAAATAAATAATACTACCTTGTCGTCATCACAACTTATTTGCACTGTTAGCAAAAACATTGTACTATTTACGTTTTATATTAAAATTACAAAAGTATAAGTTTCTCGCATTATCATTGTCGGCATTATCAAAAGCTACAAAATTAAAGACTAGATACAGCGCTGTTGGAACCTTTCGGCGGATCCTGACACTGGGTGGATACGAAAAAACTAGAATTTGTTCTTGGCATACTTGGTCTTCTAATGTGAGGTTGATGTAAGATACCAAATCTTCTTTTAATTTCTATGATAACCTGTCAATGAATTATATGGTATGACATTGAATTTTTGCAGCAATGTATTGCTACTGTGACTACACAAAATTACCTGTTTCTTGCAACAAAATACTGCAAATATAAAAACAGCCCTCAATAAATTTATAATATCTGTTAGGTACCAATAGTAACTGGGGCCCCCCACCATCCAAGAAATTAATTCAGCTATCCAGGGTAGGCCCATAAGTAATAGCAGCTTCATGTACAAAATAAATCTGTAACGACAGAAAGTATGCAATGAAATAATAGCCTTCATTCAAGCTCAAGTTCCACTTTGATATTAAGTGCTTACCTCTGTTTTTCAGGATTTGAATTTTTAATAACATTTTGTATATCTTTTTGGGCTTGGTTTATTCTGTACAAAGTGTGAAGAAAGAGCAAAACATTCAAACTTAGTAAAACAGCAATTGGACCATAAAAATATGCCAATATTGCTACAGAATCTGTAAAATAAAAATAAGGCCATTAATAGTGACTAAAAGATTTTAACAATTTTAAATTGTCCATAAACTCTCACCATTTCTAAACCAACACCTTTCTTTAATCTCCGGCTTAATTATATATTCTGGAATATTAGGCAAAAATTCCATAAAAGCAGTTGTGATTGAGATCACTGCAGGTGACACCCAGCAGTATATTGAATAATACACGAACTTTCTGTGGGAACTCTTGTTTGGAATTCCCCTAATAATTCTCAGTTCACTGTGAAATAATTGATGATTAAAATTAGGAATAACTAAATATTTGTAACAGACATACTTAACATTTTAAAATTATCACCTGAAAGTCCATGAAATGTCAAAGCAGAGTACATTTAACCAAAAAAACGCCGCCAGGAATGAATATTGTGTTAGAAAACCTGGAATTGTATATTATTTATTAATACTTTAAATGTAGACCTGTAAAACTAGTTGAAATATCACAAAACGCACCCATGTCATTTACTAACTTAGTGCCGACTATAGTTGTCTACCATAGTAGTAAAACTGTGACGGTTCTCTTAAGGCTAAGAAATGCAGGTTTTGAACCTTACCTAACAGAATGCACACACTTTGAGACAGTTTGTTCATTCCCAGCTGAGAAATCGCTATGCATAAGTAACCGATGAACAAACCCCACGTTTGGGAAATAAGATTTTTATCGTTTATGTTACTCCTAGCCGGTAGGAGTCTGTGAACAAGGAGTGTCGCCAATAAAAACACGGCTCCCACGACGAACAAACATCCGTACAGGATCCTACGAAAATCCGATTTTGTGTTCCTGATACCGGCCTCCGGGTAACACCTGAAAACATTTTATAACTGAAGAACGTCCGGGTAACACCTGACCGTCACAGAGCCAAGGGAATAAAGACAATTTACCTTATTATGTGGTTGTACACTTTTTCGTCACCGCGGCCTGCAACGAAATTCTCCCCACAAAATTTCAAGGGTTGACTCATGTGAGTTTCACCAAAAATGTGAGCCGAGCCATTGGAGTAAATTGTGTGACCATCAATTTTGAACTGATTTGGAATTACCGTTCCCTCACCAGGGTTGCACACAGGAAAACGGTGGAGGAGAAAATAATCTCTGGAATGGTTGCCCAATTTCGTGTAATTTGGAGTCCAGTCCTCCTCCTCTGTAAGAAATAAACTTCCGGGATTATACTGATATTAAGGGCTTGTTGTATTCTTCACTGATTCAATGCGCTCACCCGGTGGACTTCTCACACAGGCATTTTCCCTGTCTTGCATATTCTCAATGTCGATCAGCATTCCGGGCGGACAACATTTCAACACACATGTGGCTTTTGTGCATGGACACAGCATGATGAGGTAGTCAGCCGTGTCCGAGAAGTCTAACATGGGCTCATCCTGGTAGTCGGGTTTGAGTTCCAGTCTGGAAAGTAATTATTAGTATTAATTCATGAAATAGTGCGTTGACGAGGTTCGACCTATCACTCGACCCCTACCTGTCTATACAATAAGACATCGGATCGAACAAGATGGAAACCTTTTGAGTGTGAAACCCATGCATCTGGGTAGGATAGACCAAAAGGCTACCGTCGTCGTAGAAGTCGCACTGACTCATGTAAATTGGTAGGAAAACGGTTTCCAAAATGTCACAGGGTTGTCCCCCGCCGTAGGTGGCCTCTAAGTTTTTAGGGAATTCCGCCAAACTCAAATTGGATTTCCTCGAGAGTATTTTCTTGTCGGGTGGAAACCACCAGGGACGAGAGTCCTCAGAACCTTGGAAAAAATTTTGTTGATTACATTTAGTTAATTGCATTTCTCTTGTGGGTTTCCTTTGGCGAAACTTCGGGCTCACCAGAAGGCAAAATGTCCATTTCTCCAATAGAACCGTTTTCATGGTGGTAAATGTGCCGGTTCATTTTCAGCAGGTCGAATTCGACGCATTCGCTCGTACTCTCCAGTATCACCTGTTTTTCGCCGCAACATTTCCGTATTTTGAATCCGCCGACGTGAAAATCTGACAAAACCACAAGCGTCCATAGGAGAATGCGTAGAAAAGAAGACACGCTAAACGGCATAGATAATGTCATGACTGATCATTTTGGGTACTCTATCACTTTTACTCCATCATTAGTCGAAACGCGGATGGTCGGTTTTATCTGGAAAACGTGACAGGAGTCGATACAAATCTGGGAGACTGCAGTTCATGCGGAAGGACCAGCTGGGAATGAATGTATCTTACAATGCGAAAAAGAAAACACTAATTGTACATTTGATGGTTACACACACACGCTTACATATTGTCGTAGATAAACAAATCGGTAAATGTGTCAACGTCACAAGAGCAAACTGTTCGGTAACGGTATCTCTGGGTCCAGACAAACGGGAGTCCATCGAACGCAAGGGAGGCACAGAAGAAGGGAGAATTAAACAAGGAGCTCTCAACTACAATGCAACGAGTGATATACATAAATTGTGATAAAAGAAAAACTCTGTATAGTAAGACACGATTGTCGTGAACGTTGTCCGCCTCTCGAAACGATATTTGAACAAAAATTTTGTTTTTGTAAATTTATTTCTGCCCTCCAAACCTTTACGAACGACAATTAAATAAGGTAAACACTAAATGAGATAAATTGCAATTGTAGTTCGTGGTAGATGTTTTGTAGCCTATCGAACATACGCATAGTCAATTCTAAATTGTATTAAGCGGTAGCAATGTTCTCCCAAATTTAAAATACCAGTGTTTTATTTTAGATCTACCGAAAGCTCATAGTTTGAGCTGGAGGTTCGAGGAACCTGGTGTTAACCTCCAGAAAGAGGAGTTGTTGGTCTTTGGCCACCGAACGATCAAATTATTTTTGATTATTCTCGTCGAACACTTTAAGAAGTTCACGCCTGAAAGGCACACGGCCGTGTACACATATTATTCGGTCAAAAATAAAACATTCTAAGCAAAGTTCAGCGTCTACCAGAAGAAAAGTTTTTTGTCATGTTTGTCTGGCAGTGTCGGACGTGTTTAAATTCTTACTCGAAACTGGAAAGGTCGTGTACCTAACTTAATGACTTTTTTCTAGACTTGTTGATATTTTTTGTGAGCGTACTCGACTCGCCGTAAGCAGTACACAATGTCGAAATTGTAAGGAAGTTTACACGAGTACGTAGGTGTTTGCTGATTATCCGAAGAGTCCACCGTACGGGAAGCTAATAAGACGGCCGTACACTCTCTCTCTCGTGCATCGTACACGCAATTTCTCCCGAAATCCTACATTGTTTCGAAAATTTTTGGAAAAATCAAAGAGCAAAACTAACGCACCTCTTGAGCCGAGTTAAAGCGCAGAACTAACCAAACAGGTAGTACGTTGAATTATATTTGTCTCGTTGAAGGACATCTACTTCATTTCGAATCGGTATTACAATTAACCCGTGTCGTGAATGCCTGTGACCTGATGGGTATCTTACAGGTAAATCATCGCATTTTTAAATGGTACGTAAATAAAACCTTTTCCGGGAATATTACGTACGTTGACACATATTTATATTTTATATATTTCAACCCAAATACTCGACTACAATTTTTACGTGAGTGTAACTTGACTTTCCTATCTAGTGTACGAAGTTCTGCCTGGAAATATATTTTGTTTAAGTTTATTGAACAAGAATTATTTTATTTATTTACGTTGGAGGTTGTACAAGTCGTACCTTTTACAAAGTTTTATAAGTTATGCGTAACCGACCCAGAAATGAATGTTTTTAATTAAAGAAAATCATAGTAAGTAATTATAGCTTTTTAACGGAATTCTCTAACTCTGTTTCACTGCGCTCCGAGCAAATACACGTCTGTTTAAAAGGGTATGTTACTGTATCACTGCTCCCAACGAAAAGATACTTGTTTTTTCTTGTAAATGGACAAATAAAAATTTCAAAATTCGGAAGCAGTGACGATTGCTGTTGCGTAAAAGCTGCAAGCATTGACAAAGTGGTTGACGATAAGTGCTGTAGTTCTTCCAACGTCTCAACTGACATAATCACACAGAGCATAGATCTGTTTAACGTTGCGTTACCTTAATTCGGATTCTGACATTTGATCTGCCACGCACAAAATAACATACACACACAGACAAGATATTGTAAGGTATACTTGCGACCAGTAGTTCGTCCCAAATGAGTCCAACTATTTAAAAATAATAACCGCTTTATCCTGACTCGACTTTCCAAGAAACTGTCAGGATAAGGCAGTGTTCACTAAGGGCAAACGGGTAAATCAATCTCGACACTAATTGACCGTGATTTCGTCTTTGATTGAGACTTGTCACATGCCGATTATTGAGAGAATTGCACCTGTTTACTGCTTCCTGACCACCTCAACGTACGAGACTGACGTTTGCCGTTTTCTATCCGAATTTTCTACGAGTACACAACGGAGGAATGCGATCAACAGAATTTCAATTTCCAAAAAAAAAAAAAAAAAACAAAAAACATATCAATCGATGATGTTCGACAAACAAACTGGATGACTCCGTCGAATTCGATTAAGCGAAAGTTGGAATTTATTTTTGAAACATCCTTGAGGCTCTCAAATCACTTTCATTTGAAAACGTACATTATTTATGGGTGGTGGTGCTGCTGTACGAACGCTTTCTAATTCACTCGAAATATAAAGGAATTTGACTAATGCTTACACCGTTCAGTGCTTATCAATTATCGATGCCTGATTATGCTTCGGTATAAATAAATTTTCTTCGATAATATCACGAGGTGTTAGAATAAACCCCAATCGCATTCCGCATTTCACTTCAAAACGAATTTATAATTGAAAGGAAGAATTTTTTTTAAGACAACTTTAAATTGTGACGTATTTATATAAAAAAATGTAAATTACTTTACTGAATACCGAATTGCTGTTATTGAATTGATATTTTACACTTAAAAAAATTTATACTCTACTTCTTCCGAATTGATTTTGAGAAGAGGTGATTATTTCAAAAGTTGCGCCAATTTGATGTCACGTTGGTACTACTCTGGTGTTTACAAAAAGACCGCGAAATATCTGAAAAAAATTCGTCTCCCGTCGATTGTGAAATATTCAGCAAAAATACGTGTCTTGTGGTGTCATTCTTTTCTACGTTTCGACGAAGTCGTTGCAAAAAATAAGACTCGAACAACGTAAACGAAACTGTGATAATAATAATTTTTACACTTACCACTTCTCCGTACAATTATATTCACAATCCTGATTTTAATCCAGATGATTAGATTTACAGTTGACACATACACAGAAACATGGAAAAGGACCTAACCTCGGAGCTCTTGGAGGACGTTTTCAACGAAATCGACACACAGGAAGAGTTAGAAAACGTGCCCAAGAAACCTGGATTTCTGGAAGATGTTGTTAATTCAGAAATTAATATGGTCTTGAATGATAAAAAGACTGACAAAAATAAACAGACAAATAATTCAAATGAGTACACATCAATTAATAGTGAGGACATTGACAGCTTAATTCATCAAGGTAAGTTTTGAATACTTTTTAATCTTATTTGTAGTAAAATTGTAGTATCTACAAGACAAGTTGTATAGCACTTTAAATTAAAATTACAATCACAATTTTCAGTCCACATAACATACATTAAAATATTAAAAATATGCTGTTAAAGTAACAGGACCATTATCTTACTGTTCCTGCTCAAATAGTTTTTTGTCACTTCAATCACATGCATTTTAGCTTTTTTAAAAAAAAACATTTGACTAAACTATGAAATTAACTAAAATGTGGCAGAACATTAAAAAAATATATAAAACTTGAGAACAGTAATTAAACTATTTTTTAATTCCTTTGAACAAATGACAAACAAATATGACATGCATATCTTAGTAATTTGAATTTTTAGTTGTGCTCAGAATTTGACATTGAACACGAACTAACCCTTGATTTACTGCAAAAAAAGTACATACAACATAAAAATGTAGACATGGTCACATTGTCAGAAAGTGCAAGTGAAAGTTCAAAATAATTGCCTTGGTGGCCGACCACACTCCCGAACTAAAGGAAAAACGGGAAATATTCCCAAGTCGACGAAATAAAAGAAACAGTTGTGTACGCAGGTTCGGAACTGTAGAAAATTCCCAAATTACATAGGTGGAATGACTTTTGTGTAAATATTACATGTTCAAATGGCTAGTCTGTCATTAATTAAATCACAACTTACAATAATCATTGGTTCTTTGCTTTTTGACACCTTCCTCAAATTTTGTAATTTCATTAATAAACTTAGAAATAATAAATAAAAATTATATCTACTTACTCCCAGAGCAATATTTTGCTTCAAATTTCTTTCAGACAATCACATAGGACTTTTCTTACTAAGGAAAACTATTCTTAAATGAATGAAAAAAAAAAGAAATTGTGTTGATCATAATCACATTCATGAGTCAGCTGTGCTTAGCAAGGTTTTGCTTTTAGAACAGTAAATATTTATAAAATTGTGTAAAGAAAAATATTGACAGGTTATTTTAATTGTGTCTAACAGACTTTGACTCACTAAATGATAAAACTCAAGCAATGATAAAACAATAGGATATATGGTAAAATCTGTACTGTACTATGTACTACTGCACTACCTGTACTTGTACTAATGTAAAAATTTAATTAACAAAATTTAAACATTGATTTAAACAATTGATTACATCAACTGATTATCAAGGCTTAAAATAGGAGTTAAAAAAATTTCCTAATGCTTCTGAGTTCTAAATAACTGCAACAGAGTCTGAAATAGCCTCCTCCTCATTGATTCAATCAGGGTGGGTTAACATAAAAATTTATTCCACCCAACTACAGGAAATAGTAGAAGTAAAAGAGTAATTGTAGAATCAAAACTCACCTCACCTGTTTTTTCACCATCTGACAAGACAAATGATACACATGATGTTCGACACCAACGCAGAGTTTGATGAACACTGATGATTGAAGACGATCACGGTAGTCGGGAACATCGCGGTAGTCAACCGTGTGCGATTTCTTCCCAACAGAAATTTGACCGACGATTCGTCGAAACGATGAAATTCTTCGATACATAATTATTAATCAAAATTATTAATATCCGTTTACAATTGTTGCGAGACTGAAGAGCTCCAGAGCTCAAGAGCCGATAGGGTAATTGAGTGTGCAAATGTGAATTCCTCCAGGTGTAACCTTACGTGATGGCATGCCTACACACTTGCGTATATACAGACACACACGCACCGTATTCATAGACAGTGACTTCTATTAGAAATGCGATACACTCAGTTTTATTAATTTAGACGTTGCTTCGAATTTTCATTTCGACTTGGGCTCACGGAAAGTGCCCATGAATTTGAAATAACATAGATCTATTGTCAAATAAATGTATGTTACTAGGGGTCTGTTACGACGCTTACATTGTACTAATAATAAACTAATAATTCATTCAACCATCTTGAATAAAAAATCTTTCATCTTTACGTAAATATTATTTTCTATAGACGACACTGTTCAACGGTAATATCATTGTTATAAAAAAATAATAATATTAAGAGTAAGTGATTGTCAGTAACATTATAAACAAATTAGTTTTTAAACTTTGTTATTTTTGTTATTTATCAATTTGTTTATTGTTATCAATTTGTTATTTATCAAAAAAATATTAAAGAGCAATACGTTAATTGAGAATTATATTTAAAAATATTTATGTAATTCTATTTGAATTATGGCTTCTGTTTCAGGTCTGACAGACTCGTCGGACGACGAGGAGAACAAATATTTCGAAGAATCAAAATACAACGAATGCGGGAAAAGCATTAAACAATTACTAAAAGATAAAAATGCCGGTTCGAATAGTTTATTCTCCGGGGAAAAGGCATACGTCAAAGACAAAGACTTTGCGGTGAACGCTCGATTGGCTCGGGACCAACTAAAGCAACGTTTAAACGCATTGGCAGGTACCGATACTTCAAAGTTAGAAACGGGTGATTCAGAAACGAAAAAGCCGTCGACGCTAGAGAAAGGGAACCTTTTAGTAGATCCAATATTAAATATGCGAATTATCAATCCATTGGTGTCGTCGACGACACTCAAAGAAAAAATGCTGGGTCGAATATCGATAGGCACCTTGAAGATCAAAACCTTTCTGAATTCGGCCAGTTCGAAAAGCACGGACTGGGTAACAGGGGGAGCCATCGTTAATAAACTGTTGAAAACTTCGCAGAAAGGAAATCAGTATTGCATATGGCGAATTTCTGACTTGATGGGTGACATAAAAACCATCAGCGTTTTCCTTTTCGGTTCTGCTTACACGGATTTTTGGAAAACCGCCATCGGGACGATCGTAGGAATCTTAAATCCGGACGTGATGGACGGGAACGAGAAGTCGGAAGCCACCCTGCGAGTGGACAACGCACATAAGATCTTACTCATGGGCACGTCAAAAGACTACGGAACGTGCAAGAGCAAGAAGAAGAATGGAGAGAACTGTTCTTCCGTAGTCAACACTGGTAAATGCGAGTTTTGCTCGTACCATCTCCAGAAGGAATACTCGAAAGCTTGCAGGAGGTCGGATTTGCAGCCGCCCAAAATGGGTAGCAACATGGACAAATTGAAACGGAAGTTTTTCGGCAAAAGTCAGGGCTTCACGGGAAGCAAAGGTTTCACCGGAGTCCGGGGCAAAAAAAGTGTCAAGAATTTAGAAAAAGATCGTCAAATGTTGTTGTCGTTATCCCAGGCACCCGGGCAGTCGAACTCGTCCCCAGGGAACTTCCAGAAATCAGCGTTGATAATTAACAACAGTGTTCGTAGCGTGATGGAGAAACCGAAACCGCAAGCGGTGATTCCTTCACCTAAACAGGAACCCAGAATGATCGATCTGGACTTTTCGATTACCAAAAAAGATAGGAACGCGGCAAAACAGCGTGCTCTGAATTACGTGAGAAAAAATGGTCCCATACGGAAGGTGGTGGAAAACGAGAGAGGAAAAAGAACTCCGGAGCAGATTGCGTCCCTCAAAAGGAAGTTGGAAACGGATGAAGAGACGACCAGCAAGAAGCACAAGGACTCAAACGTGGCGGAAGGCGGACAAGAAGATACCAAGAAGAAAAAACTCGAAAGAATCGGAATGAACGACAAATTTTTCCAGCTGATGAACGCAGGGGTGAAGAACATGGAAATACTAAAGACGGCCGAAAACGATCAGCAAGAAAAGTATTTCAACAAATTGGAAACACGTGAGCGGATGGAAGACAAAATGGCTTCGACGTTCAAAATTGAGTGCAACGCCGTTCGCTGTTTGAAATGTCACTACAAAGCTTTTTCAGCGTCGGACTTGTGCAAAAGGGAAAAACATCCGATCAAGGTGTTCAAAGCGATCAAAAGGTTCTGGAAATGCGCGAAATGTTCTGCCCGAACGGTTTCACTCGAATTGCTGCCCGTCCACCCGTGCAAAACGTGCGGAAATACCAGCTGGGAAAAGACGAGCATGATGCCGGAGAAAGGGCCCAACTTAACGGTGGAACCTCTCTCGATCAGAGGAATGGAAGAGAAGTTCATTGGATCGGTCACGAAGAATGCAAATTTGAATTTAATGGTACCCGAAAGCGCATCATGAGAGAGAAAGACTGTCCCTTGTTATTTTAGCAATATTTTATTTACTTACGACACGTTATGTACATATCTTTATAAAAGACGTATTTCTTCTGTGTCAGTATTTAATATTAAATATTATATATATTTGCTGTTGTCATTGAATTTGTAACTGCCGCGTTCGGCCGTCGTGACAAGGTTGATTGTTAACTGGTTTCTAACGAACAGACGTTTCTTTTACTGTCCTCCTGTTGGAGCATTCTCATGACCTCTAATTCGACCGCTGGGGGGTTCAAACGATTGATTGTTTACGGATCTTGAAAAGGGAGCGTGTGAAGTGTAGGGGGAGGCCTCAGACAATTCAGAGGTCGTGAACTTCGGTTTACCAGAGAGGCAAACACCCGTTGATTTACTCTTCAGATTTATATTCTATTTATTTTGATTCCTGATTTATTTTCCGCAAGAGTTCGACCGAATGAGCGAAAGCAATAACGAGCCCAAAGTAAACGAATTACAAAGAAAACAAAAAACCAGTTCGGTTAGTTGATTTCCTGGGTTTCCATTTAACAGGGTTTTGAAAGATTTGAAAAACATTCCGGTTTTGGAAAGTCGTGAAACGTTTGAGCAAATTTGTCATTTTATACATGAAGATGTTATTGTTGCATATAATGTAATTAAGACACTGAAAAGAAGTTCTGTAACCAGACATAAGTAGGGACTTGATAGTGTGGCATTTGTAATCATTTTCATAAACCAACATAATTGGTGTAAATATATATATTTATACATACAAATCGTTCTTAAATTTTTCAATTGACAAGTGCTATGCTCAATGATACCAATTTATGAAAACTAACAAGTTTTAATACATTAGTTATTTTGATTCACATAATATTTTCTAAACCCATCATTCTAGTATTTCTCTTCTGAATGTTTTGCAATGTGTGCTTAATTTTAATCATACAGTGAAATACCATCTAACAATTTCCGACATTAAGTACACTTTTGTTACACTGAAACATTCATGTAACAATTGAAAATGGACTAGCAATACTGAATAGTTTCAATAGTATGAGGCAACATCAAAGATCTGAATCAGAATCAGATGCATACACAATATCATAACCGGGCAAGTTCTTGACACTGTACTCATCTTTTTCGAAACATTTTTCAAAAACATGTCTGAGCCTTCCACCGTTTGAAATACTGGTATTTGGCATCAGTTCTGGACTAGGATCAAATTGATCACCATTAAATGTATTGTTTTGAGACAGTTTCTGAGTATTGTCACTGTTACTTGTCTCTGGTGCACTTAAATTGTCCAAAGTTTCTGTGTTGTCCTCCCCCGAGAGAGTTGATACAACAATATTAACTTCAAAAATTTCACTCTTAATAACAAATACTATTGGTCTGCTGGAAGTACTGAAATTTGCTGTTAACGGTAATGACACACCATCAGAAAAGAGTAAAACGGCTCTTAATTCCTTCAGGCAAAATGTCACTTCTGTATCATTTTCTATTTTGTAATCATCAAACTCACTCTTATCAACACAAATCTCTGTTCTTATTCCATCACAGTCATCCTCTGGTTCAGAGTAGTTTTTAATTATCATACTATTTTTGGTAACTTTCCAAGTTATTTCGTCTTGATTATTTTGAAAATTTGTTAAAATTTCTCCGACAATTTTGGGCTGAATTGTGATGCTGTTTGGTGATGCATCCTTTGCGTAATAGGCTTGCAATGCCTCACATTCAATAACTGGAACTTTGAAAGTTTTTATGACTCCTTTCTTGTACTTAACAATAAACACTATATTGTCACTATTTGGGTGAAACTGAATTTGAATGGAATCTGTTGTCCTTTCCAATGTCATTGGAGACTTAAATATACTTAGGGTAGACCTCATGGATATTTGACATGTTATTGGTCCTATAAATATAAAATATCATAAATTAATTGTAGTATAATAGTAGACAATGACAAAACATTTCTTGATCAGGTCTCTTAATTACTTCAATATTTGCATTCTTAGTAATGTAATTCTTAATAAATATGTAATCTAAATCTTTTAAGACAAATTCAATAAAGTCATTTTTAAAAGAAAACAAAAACTTTTGTCTTTGCATAGGACCATAATTACCACATCTTCCGCTCTTCTCCGACGAAAAGTACAGAAAAAAATTTGAAGAAAATGAAAAGGAGGCATAAGCCGTCTTCGACAAATTGACCGTTCTGAAGAACAATTCGTTTTCTATGGATTCTATATACAAATCATCGCCGAGTTTCGCCAATGAGTGAATGGCTCTGCCTAAAACTAAAGAAAGACATTTTTCTATCCATAAATTACATATTGCGGTCAAAATTATGGCGGAAGTAGTGTTTGCTCTAGAGTATTTGAAAACCCACCCTTGACATTGGGTCCAGGAATTATGCACTTCATAATAATGCGAGAAAATGATCCCGGTCATTTGAAATTACCGTTAATTTGGTGCTCCACTTGAATTAGAAAGATGTCAGACGTTTTGGTTGTTTTTCTGCTGGAACGGTTGGCTCTACTGAAATAAATCGAAGTTGTCTGCTTCTGGCATTTTCATTTTATAAGTGTTGATATTTAGAAAATGTCTTTGGTGAAGCTTTACTCCCTGTCGAAATTATGTTAGTACAGTACATATCAACCTCATCTCAACCACACATTGCCTTTACATTTCTCAACTGTTCCAATTCTATTCACCTACTACTTTTACAATATGTTTTTCAATTTACATGAGCTATGAATTAACCAAATGTTGTAAATATTAATATTAGGTGTAATGATTGATTTTCAGCATCCAGGGTTATACCCCCCATTGGGGCTCGATCTTGCTACAAACTAATATCACCGAAATACAAACACCCGGAGGAGTTCACATACAAAGAAATAGCCACTAAAACTTTGGACTATGCGTTTATGACAGAGATGTTCCGAGGTATGCATACCACTTATTTGAATTCATTTTATTAATAAGTTAAACCTGATTGTGTCTTTCCTTGGTTTGAATTGTAATTGTTTCAAAAACAAATTCCACAACTGATAAGAGTTAAGTAAATTGTTTTAAAAATGATAATTAAATGTTTTAATTGAACTTCAAATTTGATGGAATGCTTTTTGCAGGTATAAGTATAATAACTGGTAACCTTTTTAAAGAGCCAGCAACAATTAATTATCCATTTGAGAAGGGACCACTGAGCCCAAGATTTAGGGGTGAACATGCTCTTAGAAGGTATCCAACTGGAGAAGAAAGATGTATAGCTTGTAAATTGTGTGAAGCAATTTGTCCAGCTCAGGTAATGCTTTGCTAAGGCTTTGTTTTATGCCTGTGGCTTATTAAGGTTCATCTTTAATTCTTATTTAAACAATCTCTCAGGCAATCACAATTGAAGCAGAAGAAAGAGAAGATGGCAGTAGAAGAACAACCAGATATGATATTGACATGACCAAGTGCATCTATTGTGGTTTTTGTCAGGAAGCTTGCCCTGTTGATGCAATTGTAGAAGGCCCCAATTTTGAGTACTCAACATTTACCCATGAAGAGTTGCTCTATAACAAAGAAAAACTTTTAAGCAATGGTGATAAGTGGGAAGCTGAAATTGCAGCAAACATTGAAGCTGACCATTTGTACAGATAAAATTGATTATAAATTGTCAAATTTGTAAAATTTAGTAATTATATGAGTTAATATTAATGGTAATTTATGCTTAATTATACTTTATTTCACTGTGTAGGACTACATATTTTCCAATTTAACATATATATAAATTTTAGTACCTAAGATTGTTTGTTCTGCACAAACAAATATTAAATTTATAAATACCACATTCTGAGCCTCAACCTCAAGGTCCTGGTTAAATGTTTTACATTAATTGTTAAATATCACACATTCCATCACAGTAAAGATATTAAAAAACTGAAAATTGTCAAGTGCAACTCTGAGATCTAATGTATTTACCAAAATCTAAATCTAATCAAAATCTAACAGATGTAATGCATTTACCAAATGCATACACTCGTTGCTGGTTTCTCACTGAAGAACATTAGGTGATTAATAATATATGATATGCATCCTATATAATATCATCCTTCGGATGATTTGCAATCATTTATTTATATTTGATCCTTAAATAAAAACTTTTGCTACTGTATTTGAACTTCTGTACAGTTCTTCGTATAAATTAACCCAAGCATCCCAGTTTTCTCATCTTAATTGATTTGTAATATGGTAAAAAATTTAAGGTAAGGAATTTGGTGGGATAAACAAAACAACAAAAATTGTAAAGCCAACACAAATTCAATTTATTCACTTATTCATGTGATCAATTTTTGGTTACATTAAAAATATTTATGTTTATATTTGTATACAATTTTATGGGAAACAAAAACATAATGAGAAAAACATGATGATAATCTTTTAAAATAACCAGATAGATTGTTTCATCCCCAAAAAAAAATTAACTGCCTTTCAGCTTAAGCAGGCTGACCTTAACAGAGGTGTAAGTCTCACATTATTTCAAAACTTAAGCTGATGCTGAAAAAATTTTCACATTTCTATTTAGCTAAACCATTCTCACTTGGAATGCATCTTTTAATTGACACCCTCCGCATGTGAGTGGCATCAGAATCACAAAAACAATTATCTAATGGTACATAATACCATACATGTAACTTAAAATTCCAATTAAGTGTAGGAAAGCTTCTAACCAGGTTAACTGAATAAAACAAAAATATACCCAATTGCCTTGTTTATTTACAACAAATTTCTCAATATCTCAGTAAATCTGCACCGGTCTTCGTAACATCACTTTTGATGATTTGAAAATAAGTAACTCCAAACAACTGAAAAATACCTGGTACATTGTGAACTTTATTTTGTTTTTGCGCTCTAATTTCTATAAATATATCATTCACATTCTCTATATTTCACACTGTAAAAATTAACTAGCCTCTTTGACAATTAAACAAGGAAACATAATTTTCCTTTCCATTTCCCTTTTATAAGAATTCTTCAGGAAATAATGTCCTATTAGATTAAAGTTACTGGTCTTTGAAAGACTTCCTTCTAAATCAATTCCATCCTAATACTGAGCTTCATTTTATTTATTTATCTATCTATCTATGATTCGAGTAATGAAATACTAGTCTTTATGTTTAACATTTCTCCTCTCTTTGCATAATCTCTTGTAATAGCTTTGAGCCATTGAGTTGACTATTGAAAGAACAAAATATATTACCATGACCACCACAAATTTTTCAAATATGGAGGCTAAAATATTACCATCCTGAAAAAATAAAAAAATAAAATAAAATTGACTAATTTCCACAGTTGGAATGAATTTTAATGAATACCAAATGGATTAGATCAAAATCTTACCCCAGGTACTTCAGCCTCGGACCTTCTATGGAGCCTTAATTTTTGTCTTAAAAGGAACGCCTTAAAGGGTTCCTGGAGCTTGTGACCAATGGATGGTATATACCCCAGAATAAAGACGGCTTTTTCTACCAGCGTCTCATTGAAAGCAATTATAACAAACATTTTCTGAATATGCATCTTAATTACGGCTTTCCCTAGGACTGTAGCTCCAAAAAATGTCCAAAAAGGAACTAGAAAATGACCGCAGGTAATGCCTGCCAAGTCGAACAACGGATTTGGAATCTGAGAACAAAAAATATGATATGTAGCCTGCTATTTATACTTAAAAGAATACTTTCACTTATTGTATGCACCTACCGATGCGCAAGCTAAAATTCCAAAAAATCCTACTTTTTCTACCAATTTTTCAACAAAAAGTTTGGCACGATCAAGCGTACTCTGTAAAAAAAAATTAACAATTTAAATTCGTAATTTTCTTGCCTTTGATTGTTACAATAATTTAGTTATTTCCCTACCAGGGTTGATGCATTCTGTTTTTTCTTTCTCAACTCTTCAAATTCTTTGAGATCTTCCTTATCATCTGGGTCATAACCAGACATCCTGGCTGCACGGGCCATAAAATATGGCGGAAGCTCGCCCAAAGCGGTTCCAACTCCCCACATCATGGCCTCCAGTCTCACTTTTGACATTATGTTGAATATACTAGGAGCCCATGTGGGATCACTTTTGTCTGGACATATTATCCTAAAAAATAATTAATCAATAAAATTAATCCACTGCATTACTTCTTCTATAATAAATCAATTTGAATGTAAAATGAAAAGTTCACTTACTCATCAGGGTAAGGTGGTTCTGGAAAATTCAATGTTCCGCATTCATAGGCTGCCAAAGTTACGGATGCTATATGTGGTCCTAGGTACAACAAAAATGTATGAAGACCAGTACCCAAACCAACAGATGAAAGGACTCCTAGACCTAACCAATACAGACACCAGACAGCTTTTCCCCTGACTAGCTGAAAATACTGAAAAAAAGGACAGATAATTAAATCTCTAGCAAAGTACCTTATAAAAATAAAAAAATATTTAATTAAACTTACAAACTGATGGGGCCCATTTGTGTGAAGCAAAATAAAAAACAAAACTATAAGCAAAACTGAAATTATCAGTGAGGCTCTGTACTTCTTTGCCTTTTCTGCAAAAGCAATTCTAGTGTAGTTTAATTCGCGAAGGAAAAATGTCGTGGTTTGAATTGGACGCCGCCATATAACTATTTTTTCACGTTCAACCCGTTCCTCGCCTTTCCTTTGCTGACTATTAATCATTCTACTGTTTGGTTTTCTGGTATTACCATTTATTTGAGAACTATTAAATATTTCTGCCTTTTTCTTAACTGACGCCATCACATTTCCTAGTCTCTGCAACTGCAAATAAAGAAAAATTGTTTAGGCTGAGCAATGTGACTGAACACACAGAAAATTATGCAATTATTGTGCATTAACACATTGAACAAATTAGTTTTTAAAATTATAAATTGCAATGTGTGTCTATTTTTACATTTCCATGCTGTTGAACAAGAAATATGCTGACCAAAATGCCCAAATAATAAGTAAAAAATGATTTGCACAAATTTAGGCAACAGACTTCATTATTAACTTCAAATCATACCTTGATGCAATGTACATTAACATCACCAACTAAATAAATTGTCAAACATTTATATTTTCAAGTACACCCACAGCTGTACAGTTCCCTGCAAGTGACAACCTCACAAAAAATATTTTTATCAAACTGAAACAATTTCACTGATGTGTGAAATTGTTCTCTTTGCTGGCACAGCTTTGCCTAAAATTATTCAAAGCAAATTAATCAGCAAAATAAGTATTTCTCAAACAAACAAATGAGTACAACCAGTGTGCTATGCAGTAAGTGTAACCAAACTGTCCTTTCAAGAAATTATGAATATTGATTGGTGACAAGGGAATTTTTCTTAATGGACTTTAACATATTGCCTTATCTTTTGATGATAAGTGGAAGTCTCCAGGAAATGAAGGCAATGACATGCACATAAATATTTTTTCTTCAGAAATTTAAATCACATAGAAATTCTCAAAAAAAACTCTTAGTTTCTTGTAATCTAAAGTTTATGTAAAAGTACCAACTATGCATAATCAATTTACTAAGGAATAAATATAGATTTTTTTTTAATTGATTTCCTCAATTTTAACCATGGTTTGGTTTTGTAACATGATTTACTCTTGCATCATAATATTTCATAAAATCATTTTAGTAATAATATTGTGTTTACAATTACATCATGCTACCACACACACTTCATGCTTGATAGTTTCACAAACTGTTTATAAATTGTAATTGGAGGATACAATTAATACCATTAGTGGATCAGTGTTACATTCTTCACATTTTATTTATGTATTCCATTGTTGTACACTGTTAAGAGGTAAAGTTGTAGCATCTCATATTAATTAATAAATATTATAACATTTGTACTTGAGCGGATGTTTAATTAGTATTTAATTTTTATTAAGTTTGCACAAGAATAACACCACTATTACATGCTTTGCCACAAAGGAATACTGAAATAAAAACTTCACATTAAAAGTTAATAGAATCACTCACTCAAACAGCTGATCAAATATTGCATAAAAAATGATCAACATTTGTAAGACACTCACAAGAACACCTTTGATAGTATAAATGTGATAGTATAAATTTAAATATAAACAAACTCAATCACAAGCATTTTATGTGAAGCATTCACAAAGGCACACACTTGCATAAGAGTAACATGCACTTAATAGAATTATCAAGCCTCAAGCTCCAAATTGGAGTAAGTTAAATGGCAATCATACCAATTCATTTTTTGTCCCAGTTATTTTGAGTCCACGCTTTTTCAGTTCACCTTTTAATTGGTCTTTTGTTAAAGATGTCATCTGTGGCAAAAGTTTGTCAAAGCCATGTTTCTTGTAAAGATCAAGGGAATCCACGTCATGTCTCAAATTTCCACTTGACTTGCTTTTTTGATTAATTCTCTTCATTCCCATTATGCCAATTCACCAGATGGGACATGCATGTTAGCAATCAGGTGAAAGGAATTAATTAATTTGTTACTTTCACTTATAAAATTGTGACACCTAAAGAATTCAGGAAAATATAGACATTTTCAACATGAATGATTGACAGTCTGACATGAATTGATTAAAGTGTTCAACACATAAAGAGCAGTATGAGTTCGTTAGCACTGACCAAATGATTAGATAAATGTAATAGAATGATGTTAATTTTGTTTAATAATAAAGCCATTATGGTCTGCAATTTTTGATAAGAATAAATTAAATTGACTGATGCAATTACAAATATATATTGAGTGTCCTCAGTGTAATTAATAGCTTACTGTTATACGAGAGGAAAATTCAATAAGGATTCTTTGACGAACCGCAGAATCAAATATCGAAACTTTAATTCAATGCAAGGACTGCAGTCACAAATCTGTCCGGCTCCCGGCAAAATTATCAAGTCACGTATTTAAAATCAACTCGAATAAAAAATAAAACGTTTCTTTATTTTAAACCATTCGTTTAATCAGGCGCTCGACTCTGCCCTGTTAAAGGAGCACACTTTCAACGACCACCAGATCACATGGCTGTTTTACCTCGTCTTAAATCGAACTAAACATACCTACGTTAATTTTTTATTAACGAACACCGATGTTAGCCTTGAGTTAATGCCAAAAACTTTTGAAGCAAATCACAAGGGGTTACGATTCGACTCATTTATAATCACGTCCATTCTAAATACGTAACGTTCGGTCGGACGTATTTTTTGTACTGTTGGGCTTCAGCGAATGGGGAAACTACTTTCTAAAAAACGTCATCAAAAATGATTCGCCATTTTTCAAAAAATTCAATTGTTTTTGTTCGGTGGTGGTTTCGCCAACATAACGCAGACAAAAGCACCATTTCAATATATCATTTGAAAATTGATTGAAATTATTTGCCAGTTTAGAGTCAATCAGCAAAAACGCTGTGCAGTAATTCTTCATTTTGAATATATCATCGATTTCCCGCATTGCAAATATCAACAAAGGGTAGAAATCCACAATGGTCGTTAAAATTGAACGATTAATTTTTTTGGCGTAATGCTAAAACCTACAACCATTATGTGGTTGTAAATGATAAAATAGCTAACTGGTAGAAGGGTATCAAAGAAACTCGTACCTCTGAGAAATTGTCAAATTCAATAACGAGGAGTGTAAATTTTATAATCAATATAAGTAACAAATACCTTAAACGGTGCATGTAAACTTTAGGTAGGTTAACGAGTTATAAAATGATTTTATTGAATGTCTATATTATTTGTCACTTTCCGTTCACATGTGTGTGGTTTGACTTCAAATAATTTGTAATCGTACTTTAAATGGGGTAAAATAAACTTCAAGAGGACCTGGAGTTTCTGTCGCCAGAAAGGAACAATCCATTGAATACAATTTTGTGTGGTGGTAAACTTGTGAAAATCTTTCCTTTGTTGTTTAACCTTTGCTACTATCAGTACCATCTATTTGTAAACATTTATGGTGAACATGCCTTTGGTGGATTACGCGGCCAGCAGTGACGAAGAAGAAGATGGTAACGATGAAGAATCTGGTGTGCAAGCACCTGTTAAACTGGTGGAACAGAAGCAAGGCAAATTAGGATGTCAAGGAGCCAAGGTTCAAAATACGCCTGGTGACAACGATGATTCTGTGTTCTCAGCATTGCCTAGACCCAGCGTCAATCCGCTTTTGCTAATGGATGATAACGCACTGTCCAAATTATTATTAAATAAAAAACCGACACTAGGAAAGGACAAAAAATCTGAAACTGTTAAAATATCTGTACCGTCAGTACGGGATTTTAAGGATGAAGAAGACCAGGTTAAAAGCAAAAAAATTAAGATGGACGTTAAGGGTTCTGGCCTTTTTTCAATTTTACCTCCTCCAAAGAATGCAGCCGTGAAACAAACTGCTTTGGTGCCACAGAGCGTTTCCAACAGTGTGCACAAAAAATCTACACAGGATGCTATAAATAAATATTTAAAGAAGTCTGCTAAAGTTGAAATGAAACTTCCAATTGAAGCTGAGTTAAATGAGGATGATGAAGAAATTCCTGTTGGAGGTTCATTTTTTGGAACATTCCTCAGTGAATCAAGTTCAACATCCCAAGTAGGCAATGCAGATGTTGCCAGTAATAATGAACCAATTCCTCCATATAGTGGAGTTGACATTTCAACAGAGGGTTATCAATATGTGTATCCAAGTAATGAGGGAACAAGTAATTATCAAGTACCTGAAGACAATTCAAACATGTACCAACCAATAGAAGGTGAACAGGCTCAAGAAGGCTCATCCCTAGAATTAGATGAAAAAGCCCTTCAAATATTGTGTGGTGGAAAGAAAAAACGTCAGCAAACACCAATGAATATAATTGATTTGTCTGGTGAGGAAATAATGCCAGACTCAAAGGAATGGTTACTCAAACAATTCACTGAAGAGAAGCGGGGGAGAGGGACCAGTCATAGAAAAAGCAATGGACCCTCATCACAGCAAAGAAGAAAGCACCAAATCACATATTTGGCATTTCAAGCAAAAGAACAAGAATTGGAACTGCAAAATCAGTGGGCTAATAACAGAATGTCACGGAGACAGACACAGTCAAAATATGGTTTTTAATAACCATTCAGTTTTTGTACAGTTACATGAAACTATTTATTTTTAAAAGTTGATAAATTGTGTCCAACTTTTTAGAATGGATGTAGATGTTCAATATTAAGCAGTAAAATTTCAGATTTTTTTTAAATGTGTTCTCTTTGCAATTATTTATAGAACCTGACAGCTGGTTTCTAAACGATGCCATTACAACACAACAGGGTAGAATTCCCATTTAAGGTTGAAGTTGATGACAAGAAAAATAAAGAAACATCAACATGCAAGGATTTATTAAAACCAAATGTATTGATAAAATAACATCTTTATATTTCACTACCATTTTTACAACCAGACCTTTAGCAAATTAGGCACAATATTGCACAAACTGGGAAGAAAAATGAATGTGATTTATTCTTTTTCAGTCTCCGAATAAGTGACTTTTCAATGTACTACAGTTGTCAAGGTACTGATAATTTTTATATACTGACTACTATCATTAAATGAGTAACAATACCTAGCAGTTTGAGTATTCAACTCCTACGCATTAAAAGTCATACAATGTAATTGTGTTATTCTATTATACTTAAAAACTAAATAAAGGCAAGTTAAATTTTTTGTAGGAAAAACTGTTGAAATGCATTGATATGTCCTATGCTTTAAATTTAAATTGAGACAATTATTTTTCAGATTACCTGAAAAAAAATTTTTATGTAAATGTGCTCTATTTTATAAAATGATCTGCTGTAGTTAAAAGTTCAATAATATAATTTGCAGCAAATGGCCAATAGATATTAAAACAAAATAGTAAAATACTCATTAGCAACATGAAACCATTTAAAAATGGTTCTTAAATATACACAAATGTTATGGCGCAGAGAAATCAACCCTCCAAAATAATATCAAAGCAAAACTAATATGGCCCAAATTCATTAGTTACTTAATAAATAATAGTTCATAATAATAGTTGTGTACAGAAAAAACATGAAATTACATAAGTTACACATTTCCAAAGTAATACTGAGAAAAAAATATTCAAGGATGAGCTTAGGTTCAATCTGTAGTGTCAAAAATTCCTTCCAGATTGCCCTCTGCATCAATAAAATTAGTTAAACTTAAAGCATCTGGTTTGGAAGTTAAACAGTTCAGTAAAAAAACTACAAGGTAGTTTTTATATTCCAGTGCTGTTGGTGGCACTGCTTGACAGGCCCAATTTAGACAATGTTGAAAAACTCCTCTTTGGACTCCCTCCAAGAAAGGTGATGTTGTTCTCGTTAAGTAATTTACGAAAACTGAAATGAAAATAACAGTCATTTTAGAATGTTTTGGATAGATATTTTACCATGCTGTTTCAGTCATTTTCACACTTACAACTTCCGAACAAACGAATCATTTGATCTTTTCCACGGAGCATCGTCAGGTTCGTAGGGTAACGGCCCCTGCACCGGTGCTTCATCATCATCACTGCAATTTAATAAAAAAATAATTTTAAATTATTTAATTGTTCTTCAAGTTCCCTCTTATTAGATTTTACATTTTGTTGGAACATAATCAAAAGTAATGCTTCTGGTAGTCCATGAAGGTGCTTAAAAAAACTATAGAAACTGACCACAAATTAAACTTACTGTTAGGTTTTTACTTACATTGTTGAAGTTTTCTTAGGCCTGTATAAATCTAATTCGTCCTCAAGATCACTGATTTTAGCCTTTAAATCATTTCTTTCTTGCAAAATATCCTTTAATTCTAATGTTGTGAACCTTGGTCTATTTGGATCATCTATTTCAAATGTACTTTTGTTTGTTGACTCAATGAGACTTGATTCTGAAGACAATATATATATGAAATATTGTATGAAACTTTAGTATTAATTTGACAAATCATTAGTTAATTGAATTGCAAATAAAAGTCAATTACCAAAGGTTTTAGTTAAGTCCTCATTCTCTTTTTCTGCTATACCTAAATTCTGTCTAAGAACACTAATCTCCTTTTGTTGATCTTGCAGCTGACCTAGGAAGTCAGCTCTTTCTTCAATTAATATTCTAACTTGATTCTGAACAATCTTATGTTTCCTCCTTAGTTCCTTTCCTGTTGTAGTTAACTTATCTACTTGGGTTGTTAACTGTAAATCAAAATTTTCTTTTAAACATTACATCACATTTAATTAAAGTATAGAACATAACATATGATCTACTAACAGATTCCAGCTCAGATAATTTCATTGTTAATTCTTTTTCCTTATTCCTAATTTGTTCCCTTTGGTTATCCACCATGGCTTTTAGCCTTTGAAGTACTACAACATCCACCTCTGAGGCAATTGTTGTTTCTGTTGTCATAAGAACATCTTTTTGATCAGCAACTGCTCCTCTCAATCTTTTGTTCTCTTCTTGAACTTTGGCAAGAACTGTCACCAAATCCTTTGTTTCTGATTTCCAATGCTCTTCAATTTGTTCCAGCTCCTTAAAAAACATAAAAAATACTAGATTAGATGTCTGTGATGTCTAGATGAAGTGAAGAGTAATTAAATATTAAAATACAATGTAAGATTAAATGTTGCAGTATAATAAGCAATACAAATAAAAAAGTAGAGCTACTATAAAAATAAGTACTGTTTAATAATCCTGAGAAATATTTTCATACAACCAGATAACCTGATACTTATTGCTATTTAACACTTATTTACTTAACAGGTCATAATTAATTTCATTTGACAGTTAAAAATATGACTTTTACTCTGTTCTAAAAGTATTGGTTAATTTTGTTAAAAAAAGAACTGCAAATTAATAAAAAAAAACTGAAAGCAGAACGAAACAGTCCCAAATTTGTATGGTACCGTAAAATAAAAGATGAAAAATAATACTTACTCTTTCAAATTTCTTTTGATCTTGTGCCTTTTCCACTTTTTCCAATTCTAATTTTGCAATTCTATCCTTTAAATCTTGAATTATTGAGTTTTCTTTCTCATTTCTCATTGAAAAGTTTTCCAAATGTTCCAAAGCGAATATGACTTTTGGCATAAGGTTACTAACACTTTCCGACCCGTATGTGTCTATAATTTTTTCGAATTCTTTACCAATTTCAGAAGCGATATCGTACACATCCATCACAGACAGGTCAATAGATTGCTGCTCCATATTGTAATATTTGTGTTAATATCTAATTAGCAAAATAACAAAGTTCAAAGTAACATATCTTCATGACTAAGAGCAATTATGCGCCATCATAATGTGTAGCTACGACGCTTTCTAAAAAGGAAAATGAGGGAAATTCAAATTAAGACTTACGTAAACCCACTTTTACACAGCATCTGCATATCAAACCAATTGCAGATAATGTTGGTGAAGGATACTTCGACGCTCAAAACATTTCAATGACACTTACAATGTTCGGCTTTCTTTCTTATTTCCTATTTTATATTCCTATTTTTAAATTGTATTTTTGACACATTTAAACATATGCCATTTCCTTGACGTGGTTGTCATTGTACTGGTTTAAAAAATTTGTTCTTAACAAACTTCTGATGACCTTCCTGCTTGCATCTGAATCATTCATTATTAATTATGCTGTAGGTTGTGTCCTGGTGTATCAACCGATATCCTGTAAATGTCAAATATTTTTATATATCGACCAATTGTCATGAGTACGGTCACATAGATTTTATGGCCAGCAGTAGAGTAGTAGTTGTAGTTGGAGTAATTGTGACTTCCTGTTGAGCATCAGTGAAAAGCCGGAGAGCCGGCTGCGACCATATGATTTCATTAAATACGGAGAGCCCTTATTAAAAGATATTTCTATTTGAGTTCTATCTATGTGTCCCGTTTGCCGCGTTCTTTTGCTCTCATTTCAAATATTTTTGCGGTGTTCACGTTGGCACTTCTCTGACGTCATAGAGGCGGATGAATATATGAAAAAAAACTGGGAACTACTTTCAGTGTTGGCGGGCGCGGCCATTTTAGATATACGTGTTTTTGTGGTTGTATTGTGCATAGTGTATAAAATCCAAATTCATCTACAATGTCCGAAAGGGAGGATAACGTATATAAAGCTAAATTAGCAGAACAAGCGGAGCGCTACGATGGTAGGTAAAAAAAAATGTACACAACCCAATATTACCGCCGATTGAGTCGAAGAGAAATAGCCGACTCTGCAAAAGACTCAAGGGACACTGTCCGCTTGACAGAATTTCATTGAAAATCAGATAAAACAATGAAAATACACCCTTGTGACGGGAAAATGTCCCTCCCCAGAACCGGGCAGGTGAATCTAGGTATCACAAGTAAAGTTTTTTGAAGACGGAAGACATTTACATGGATTTGTCAGCATTTCTTAGACTGTGGTAGACCAGGATCGATGCGTCATCCAATGGCGTTAAAATGAATGCAAACGGGCATTCGGTTAATATTTTTAAGTGCGTTATTTTCCGACGATCGAATTCGATTTTCTCGTGGGAATCTTTTCAAAATATTCAGTTGTTTAGAAAACCATTTGTAAACTTTTTATTAACAATGAAAAACCTCTGCTTGAGGCCTCACCAAGGCCAACGTTTCGGTACGAAACCTTCGGCTCTGTAATCTCTGGTAATTTCATGCAATCGAATTTCGTCGAATTTGACTTTTCGACATCGCAAATCCAACAACTGAAATTTATAAATATTTACTTTTAGCGGCAGGATTTGTGTGAGACAGAAAGTACCTGCTTAAAACAAGTCCCATCTCCGTTGAAACGTTTAAACGTTTTTTGTCCTCTTAACTATTTCACATGATTTGCAGCCTGCTCTACTTTTACCTGTAGGTGAGCAAACAATACAAGGAAATGTTTAACCTGTGACAATTCCTCTAATGAGAATGCTCTCAATTTTCTCAGCCAATTGGGTTGTGACTGCTCTGAAAAACTCTGTCTTAGTCCTTCAGAATATCCAATTGCAATTTTTGTTTTTTAAAGTTATCAATTTTTCAGAATCTGTAATCGTACACTGATGTTACACCTCAGACACAATGTGAAGAATCAGTAAAAGCTATACTGAAAATTTTTTTTGAAATTTTTAGTTTTTAATTTTTTGATACAAATGGAGGTGCAGGCATTTGACTATCACATCACTTGTATTATGTTAACATGTGGGTTTGTACAAGTCAGATTAGAATGTAAGTGAAGTATTTAAAACTGTTCATGTTATTTGTGTAACATGCTTTAAATTTGAAACTTATATCCCATTATGACTTGAAACCTCAATCTCAGAACTGAAAAATTATTCATTATGGTAATTCATGGGACGAGTTACCAACGGTTTCTGTGTGGATATTTGACTTTGGTTTTGGCAGAGGTTTTTGTACAATTTCTACCCGTTTGAATGAACTGTTAGTTAACATTTACGGAATGAGTTACTGCAATCTGAGACGCGGTGACGTCATAAGTCCTAGCAGCAACGTTCCCCCATCACGTGCAACGCACTCCGAGCTGAGTCAGAATTCTTGCCATGTGCTATTAAATGGCTTTAGTCACCTTCGCGACCATTTGTTAAATTCATTAATGTTATTTGTGATCTTGAGCAATTTATGTGGTTATTAACACTGTCGCTGTGTCTTACCATTGTCTTTTTTGGCTGGCACCTCCCCGCATTTAACCAGTTGGGAACCACCATATAGTCGCCCCAATGCCTCCATCCACGTACCTTGCAGGTATTTTTCTTTTGACCCGTCCTGAATTAATTCAATTAGCATTTTAAGAATAGAGCGAATAAATAGCGAGAATAAATTTTTGAAAATAACCTGAAAAACATTCGTTACACCTGCTTACATATCTGCAGAGAAAAGAGAATATTAATTGTTTTGCCTGACAGATCATTAAATAAAATGATTAATGATTCGCGCTTGTAATTTTTAGATTTCCATGTCGAACAATTTTGGGGTAGTCGTGTGGCACATGAATGCCTTTTGAGTTGTGTGAATAAATGCGAATGTTTTCAGGTGGTTACATTTTGACGTTTCGTATTCAGTTTTTGGACATACTCATACCCTGCGATTTCTTTTCGTCACTGTTCTTTTTGCCATAAAATCGTTTCAATTTCGTCTATAAAATTTGGTCGACTCTTAATGGTCTCACCACTTCTAGAAATCATCAAATTTAGTTTTCAATTACATTTCCAAGCTCCTCAAACAAAGGACATTTGTCAACTTATTTGACAGGTTTAACGTATAGATGTAGATTCGGGCAAAATGTCAGTTGAACAGGTAATCCTGACCCGTGTCCTGTGACATCAGATTCGCTTTAAAAGTACTTGAGAATTAGATTGCTCTTGATGATTTACCTTGGCTGAGATAAATTTATACATTAATGAGCCAAAAGTGAAAATATAATACCTGGCGTTCTTGTGAGGTAATGAGAGTATAAAGTAAGTGCTCTCACAAGGGGCATGGGAACTCGGGTGCTTTGAGCACGAGGCTTTCTGTCATTGTGCGCAGGACTTTTATTGACGGTTTAACCCGTCCTGTTCGTTTTCCACCATCTAATTTTAGTATTAGTTAATGGTTTTAAATTTGTCCTTCCGAGTGGTGGACAGGTAGAGGAGACAAACTGATTTTAAACTAATTTCTTTGAACCTTTGGCTCAAATATGAGAAGTATCTGATAATTGGTACACGAGCTCAACGGGCAAACAGTTTGTAACCATGGAAACATGAGAGGGGTTGGTGGCAGATGTGGGGATGCATCAGAGTATTGATTTATCCATTTTGGTATTATCGTTGAATTAGGCTCTGCGTATTTTTTGTTTTTTTTTTGTACAGAGTAGAAGGGATCTCTTCTACAGCAGTTTCATAGGAAAGTAACAAAAATATCAAAGGATTTGCTTCAGTGTAAATACATGACTGAGCAATTTGGAAATATTAAAAATAAAAGCCTGCCCTTTTTGTTGCTGTGTGGTCATTAGCTTCGTTAACAGCGGAGTGTATGTTTAAATTATAACACCAGCTCATTACTATTTCTTAGCTGTTTCACAAATGATGCTTTATTCTCGTGTTACCTGCGGAATAATCCCTCCGACTGATGGATTATACGGATTGGAATTGTTGTTGGAAACTTACAAAGTTCTGTTCTTAATGCCTTTTCAAACCCTCCAACAACAAAATAAAGAAGTGATTCGTTACCAAGGAATTAATGGTCTATCATAGAGGGATTAGGGAAACTATGTGGGATGTCACCTGCCTTGACCGATTTGATTTGATTATTTGCTGGAGAATTTAATCATCTTTACTGAACAAAACTGCATATTTTAAAAATGATGAATATTGTAGAGAAATGAGATCGAGAGATTAGACATTACAGTCATTTGAATTTGAGGTCTTTGTTTTGGTAATTGAACAATTTCGTTATTCATGCACTTTGCTTACATCCTGAAAGAACAAAATTTAACATTTCTATATTATTAATGTTGATATCTGCCTATGATGATGAAGCTATTTGAGAAGCCATGATATTATTTTCTTTTCTTTCGCTCCTATCTGAGGCAGAATTATTACGGAAATAATTTTATTTCACGAAAATGAAATGAAAATCATACTTTGCATCTGTCAAACTTAGGAGATTGAAAATTTAGTACTCGATATTATAAATATAAACTTTTAATGTAGTAAACATCTTGAAATACTTGACTAATATAATTTGCTGTGATTCTACTAGTAAAGAATAAATCATTGATGATATTTAGCAATATCTAAAAGGGTGTTATAGGAATAACGAAGACCTAAACCTAAAACGAACCCCTGGTTAAATAACAATGCAGAAACAAGGGAAATTTAAAGAGAAAACAAATCGTCTCGCATAATTTAATGAGAAGTACAAATACGTTGTCTCAAACTGAAACGTTAATAGAGCGTTCATAATTGGAACCTCAATCTAATTCTTTTTCAAACACTAATTTAAGCTTTTAAAGAAGTGTACTTTTTACGGAACTATTAAGAAGTGTAACTATTTTATTTGTGGCAAACTTCAGTTAAATCGAGACCGATTTGTGCCTCTACGAATTGGCCAACGTCGACCTTGGTTTTCCGAATTGTCAGGTGATGAGGAGTCGAGATTTTTGTCATAAATGACTTCATTAACATGTAAATCGACCCTGGTTTTTCAAAATCTCAGTAAAACAAAAATGAAAAGACCATCTTGTCAGAAAGTCGAAAGTTTTAGTCTAAATTGTCAAACTACTGGATAATGTTGTTTCTGAATCTTTTCAATGGACGTAAAATTAATGAGACTTGGTTTCTTAAATCAGTTTTTATGAAGATTTTCAACTGATCACTTGTCTTAATGCACACTTATTAAAGAAAATTTAATTTTAAGATTAATTTTGTCGATTGAGTGTCAATTGAATTATCTTGACTAGATTACGTCGATACCTCGAATTGATGTGTCACGTTTTTAGATATTGCGATCTATTTGATCATCACCGTTTTTAATAATTTCAAGGGTTCCTTCTACGTACAACCGAACTGAGGGAGAATATGAAAATAAATTGCATTTATTCGTTGGGAAATGTAATCGAAGACTATTTGTTTGGTGTGAAAATCGGTTTTAACATATTTGTTTATTCTATTTTTAGAAATGGTAGAGGCAATGAAAAAAGTAGCTTCATTAGACGTTGAACTTACCGTCGAGGAACGAAACCTTCTCTCAGTGGCATATAAAAATGTTATTGGCGCACGACGGGCATCATGGAGAATAATAAGTTCTATCGAACAGAAAGAGGAAAATAAAGGATCAGAAGAAAAGCTGGAGATGATTAGACAATACAGATCACAAGTAAGTAAAAGGAAAAATGGACAAAAATGAGTTTCGTTTATAAAAAGAGAATGGGGGTTTACTAGACCGTCATTCGGGTCATTAAGGCTCGAGAAACGACCTGCTGGTAATTACAGTCGCGTGGAAACATTAGCATGTGAACTTTTTATGATGTGTGCAATTAATGATTTTTCACAGGTTGAAAAAGAACTTAGAGATATCTGTTCAGATATTTTGGATGTTTTAGACAAGCATCTTATTTTCTGTGCCTCTACCGGCGAATCAAAAGTCTTCTACTATAAAATGTAAGTGTGTCGGGGCGTGAGACAATTGAATATTGTAATCAGAATATTTTACCATAATGCTAAATCTCATTTCAGGAAAGGTGACTATCATCGATACCTAGCAGAATTTGCATCTGGAAATGACAGAAAAGAAGCGGCCGAAAATTCGCTAGTCGCATACAAGGCTGCGTCTGACATTGCCATGACAGAGCTGCCACCTACGAATCCCATAAGGTACAGTTATATTTTTTTGTGAAATTAATTATCCCTGGCGTATGTGATTTCACGTATTTGGTCGGGCGCGCCGAACAGCATGAAAATGGAAATAAATGAATATACTAATTAGGAGTAGTCGGGAGTGACACAGTTTTGCCGACTGTACATGTGACTTTTTCCTTTTCAGGTTGGGGCTGGCGCTCAACTTTTCAGTATTCTACTATGAGATATTGAATTCTCCAGACCGAGCCTGCAGGCTAGCAAAGGCCGCGTTCGATGATGCCATCGCTGAATTAGATACGTTGTCCGAGGAGAGTTACAAAGACTCAACGTTGATCATGCAACTTCTGCGGGACAACCTCACTTTATGGACTTCAGACATGCAAGGAGATGGTACGACCACCGACAACAGTCCTCCAGCCGCTGGTGCTGCCGCTGCCTCTCCTGACACCGCTCCTGCCCCGGCTGCGTCATAACTCACCTCCCATGCTTTATTTTAATTAATTAAATTAACTTTTTTACTTCCTTTTTACTCCTAAACCTGAACTATTCTTATTTTTTGTAAGTCGACAACATTCCAACTTGGTCGATGATCGATGTGCGTGTGTACGGCATTTGAAAAATAGTATTTTTTGTATTTTTGGACACGTTGCGGCCGCGAACGATGAATAAGAATGAAGAAAATATGTTTGAAGATTGAATAGAAATTTAAAATTAATGTATATTAAATTTATAATACATTGAATAGTAGTGGATGTCAATTGTGGCTCTGTATGAGTGAGTCGAGAAATCAATGTCGTTGTAATTTTTCTGAGGATAAAGCTATTTTTTGTTCGGAACAGAAGAGAATTAGGGCCTTAGGAAGAACTTTTTATTTGTATGAAACCCAAAATTAGTCGTGTTATTTTTTTTAATAACGATGTAGCTAATTTTTTACTCTGGGAGAAAACTATTATTCATCAGATAATCAACGTGACATTTTCAAATATAAAAATCGCGTCGTATTTCAGATTACGAGAAGATTATTTTATTGAACTGTTCCTAGCAAGTAATGTTTGTTTTAATATGAGAAAGTGCGAAACTTCAGATTTTGTGCGACGCCTCGGTTATCCTAAATACAAAATAAGCCGGCATACAGCCTGGAGAGAAGGTGCGAACTTACATTTTGGTGGGCTGCTTTCTCTACTTTTGAACAACCCGATTACTGTACTGTATGGTCTATAATTCTGCTCTAACCTTTGCTTATTACTATACTCTTGCACCACTTACGAAGGGGAACAGCTATATTCTTCAGCTGCCTGATATTTGCTCTCGCTTAGGACACGTCTGAATAATGAAAATTATCCAAGTCCGCGGTAGATAGACATTAACTGATGACTTTTGTCATTTCCAGGTGAAACGGAGCAAAAAGAGCAGTTGCAAGATGTAGAAGATCAGGATGTGTCGTAATAACCTCTGCATGAGTAATTAAAAGCAAAAAATCCAATTCTTCGCACTTCAAGTGGCGCAACCACGACCATCGATTCTATCAGTAATTTTACATTAAAATTATTATTTAAAAAACAAAAAAGAAGCTTTATATAACTGGTGAAGACAACAAAGCAACAAAAAAGTATATGATACGAAAAGCGTTTTCTCCCTTTGAAATTACAATTGTTTCCGGCAAATGAGAAACCGAAGTGTGTGACGGTGAAAATTGCGAAGGTGAAAACAGGTAAAATCTCCCGAGTCGAAAACAAATTCATTTTTTGAATTCGTACCAAGAACGATTTACCACTTGTTTTCATTACTCAGGAAATCAGTTGTGTTTTCAAACGTCACATGGATCTGAATGACTAATTAAGTTCCCAACCAAAATTTCCAATTCCTGATTTTAAAACGAGAAAAGAAGATTAATATTCCTGCAAAATAATTATTTTACATCGCGAAATTATTTATATTAATATTTGATTTTTAATTTATTACCTAGTTTTGTGATAAATTTTTGAATGTAATTTTAATGGCATTTACATAGGACACACGTATCCCAAAAAAAAACCACGGAGAAAAACGATTTGAGTGTGACCGTAGTGTTAACTACTCTCCGATTTTACGTTTAGTTTCTAAGTTTTTGTTCTATTGATCTCTTGGGCATTTTTTTCAGTAACTCAAATCTGACTGAACTAGAATTAATTGTCGATGTATCAATTTTTATTTCCGCGCAACTGAAGAGAGATGTGGTAGAAGTAAACCAAGGAATATCGTAGTAATTATTTAAACTTTCCGGCTTTGTATTGTTTCGGTTTCTTTTGATGCCAATTGAGTTTGACATTGCCAAAAAAAATTACCTTCGCGGCCCTCGTTGAATGTAAAAGTGGCACCCTTTAGTATCTCATTCAGATCCTAAAGCATATAAATTGAAAGAGAAGAGCAAAACTCTGGGTTTAGTTTGTTGATGCAAAGTATTCAATAAAAAAAAAAGTAACTCGCAATAAAGGTTTAAAACGGAAATAATAATAAATTTTGTGTAATGTGTAAGGCCGATGTAAGGTATGCTTAGTAGGTACTCGAATTGTAGACAAATTGTTTTGTCATATAGGCATTTTAAGGCTCTGTATACGGTTTGGCTAAGGAACTGGATTAAATGAAATACGTCTGATTGTTTCACCCCGTCATTGGTCGACATGTAAAAACAAAAATTTGAAGCCACTCAGGGGAATTTAAAAAAAATTTGAATGAAGTGTTGATGAGTAACAAAAACTTGGAGAAATGGACTTGTACGCATAAGTGAATTTCCGGTGCTTAATTTATTGCTTAATATCAAAACAATTTGATTGACAGACGTGTCTCGGAGAGAGAGAGAGAGAGAGAATTAGTAGGAAGAATGAGGCGGCAGGCAGAGAAGTAGGGAAGAAAGTGGTGGCGAAGAATGGGAACATTAAGTTGATAATTGATAAGGACGGTACACGCGGGCAAGCGAGCAAGCACGCACACACTTAAACGAATATACACAATCAGTATATTATAGTGTAAATGAATATAATATATATTTATTTAGTAAAGGAACCATCTCGATGCCCATAATATTTCAGACCCCCCCTCCAAAAAAAATGAGAAATTTTTGCTGAAAAAAAAATAATGTGTTTAATACGAACATGTAGTTTTTACCTTGTAGTGTTCTGAAACTAAGTGTCACTAAGTGAAAATTAAAAAAAATAAACCCTTGAGCTTATTAGAGTGCTACATTCGATGCTATTTATAGCTGTGTATATTGATATTCCTATCCACCATATTTATCACGGCGTTGTACACATGTTCTGTCGACTGTGTGTGTCCATAGCTTTTTCGTGTGGGAATTTGACCGAGCAGGACAGAAATGAATGGGAACCGTGCAGAACGAGTACCGAAATGAGAATTCAGTCCAGTTCATTTTGCATTTAAATTTTTTTTTTCTCTTGAAAAAACGGGGTACTACTTCCAGTTATACAATGCCCGCCGTTTTTAATTTAATTTGTTATTATTTTTCTCCCCAGAGCTACTCCAAAACCCACATCACTTAATTTTGCCAATTTTGTAAATTTGATTTTTAAAAAGTAAACTTAAAATCCGGGAGAAAGAGAACAGGGTGTCAAAGTTGAAGGAACGGTGACGTTCGACCCGTTTGATTGAACAAATTTCTTTGATGACGGCCCGGAAGAAAGAAAGCATTTTGGGTGTCCGTTGGCCCGGTGTCGTGCGTGGGAACGGACGGTCCCAAAACCCAAGACTGTTTTTCTCCCGTTTTTTCGTTCTTTTTATTTATTTTTTTATACCTTGTTTTGTTGGTTTGTAATTTTGCGTGTTTGCACACACGCGGAACACATTTACTCCTAAGCACACATGCCCGCGGCTTCTTTTTGTATAGAATTCTTGTATCGCTGTACAATGAATTAATTTCGATGAAAGACATAATAAGTATCATGAAAAATTCAATGGTAACGATGAAGTCGATTAAAAACGCAAGGAGATTGTAAAATTGAATAAGAAATACATATTGTTACATATATATATATATGAATCAAAGGGATGCAATAGAATGTTGTAAGAAGAAATGACCGCAACGTAATTTTTGTTTCATTTGAAATCCTTTGCATTACATTTGTGTTCTACTTGGCTGAATTAACTGCAGGGAGAGATGTGTAGAATGGGTTCTCGATGCCGTACCCTGCTACTTTTTGACTTTGTCGAGTTTGGCACAGAGCAAGACAGCCTGTCAATCGAAAGGAATATCAAGTAAGGACTTTATCGCCGAATTATTTAAAAAAAAAATGAATTAACTTTTCTCATGTAAACCTCTCGAAACTGTTTTGGAGATTTTTTTGGAGAAATTCAAACGTGGTGGCGCCACAAAAATTTCTAAGTGGGTAACAACAAAAAATATTAAGTCTGTGGAAATAGATATAGAAATATATATAAATATATTTATTTGTCACGCCTCGTACGGGTGGACTCTGCGTTTTCCGTTCTTTGAAAAACTCCTCTCCAGCAGAGGAAAAGACGGTGACGGTTGCGATTTAAATTTAGAGATGAATTGTTTTCGCGGTTGCGACAATTTCGCTGTCGCCAAGTTACCCGATAGAATCGCCGCTTGTTTTTGTTTTACGAATTTTCGATTTTGTTGATATTATTGGTAAATCAGCGTTTTTTTTTATTTGATTGATCCTATCGATTAAGCTGTCCGAATGCTACTCGATTGTTTCGACGTAGCGTGGAGTTGAACGCAGCGGAACGGGAATTTTCGCCTTTTGCCACCTTTGTCGTTTTTTTTCCTACTTTTTTTTTCTGTCACGGCATTTAGTTCCTTGGCATCTGGCGATCACTGCCCAAATTTCAAATTCCAACGGCGGCACTTGAAGTAGCATTCCACACGGAAACGTGAAAACACGGATTTCGACCCGTACCTGAGCGGTTATTTTATTCAAAATAAAAATTAGTGTTTTAATAATGGTCATAATTATAATATTTTAAAAAGAAATATTTGTTGGAGTCTGTTGTCATGAACAGTAGCATATTTTATTTGTGAAATGGCACCATTTCTTAATTATTTTTTTGTTCGTTTGGACCCATTTTCGGACGAGGCTGAATTGCCCTCGTACACAGAAACAAGTTGAAAATTTGGAAAATGCAATTTCATTTGGTAATTTAATCGGTTTATTTTACTCCTACTTATTTCCTAACCAATTAAGAATATATGTATATATTATAAATAATTATTTTTCTGTTGTTTTTTTATTTATTTTTTATGAATTCTATTCGGTATCGTTTACGATTAATTTTATCAATTTGAAGCATTACAAAGACATGGATGTTGAAATAATTCCCGCCGTCATGTTTCTTAAAATTTTCCGCCTATGTCGTCGATAGTTTGCTTTTCATATTTGCCATATTTGCCTCTATTTGCCAGGTAGCAGTACTTGTAGTAAATTTACAGAATCGAAGCATTGAGCTCTAGGCTACTGTTATAAAAGAATGACTTCTTAATTGGGACGGGGTCCAAGTAAGGTAAGTACTCCTGGTGGTGTCTGCACAACTCTCACGAATTTATATGCCATGACAGCCCTCATGCCATCCACTTGTGGAATTCTTTTACATCTCTTAATTCCGATGGACCAGGAAACGATCTTCCTACAACGGAGAAGATTTAAAGTAGTAAGTTATCGGGGCATTGGCCGTTAATTAGAATCTAGGAAATCGACAGACGTTGTGGATGCTTATTCTTCTCCATTAGTCCACATTCGGAGGATGTTGAACTTTCCTAACATTGTGGTGGAGAAAAAGAGAGAGGGAGAGGAAAGTAGGAAACAGGAACACAAAAAAAACGAAACATAAAAATTGACAAAAAGGGGAAAGAATACGTGAACCGGACTGTCCTAATTTTATTTTAGACGACTTTTTCTAATTGTGAAATTGTCGCTCCGAATTTAACAGAAAATATTCAAGTTCTGCCGATAGATTGTACGTTTTCAAGGAAGTAACTTAAAAATGGAGTGGAAGATGATGAGATTCATCGTGGAATTAGCCATTATCATTAGACATTTGTTAGAGACGCGAAAAGGGAAAGTATCAGATAGGTGTTATGAGGCTTCGAAATCTGCAAATTTAGTTTCTGTTTTTCTCCCCAATTCTTTCGCTCCTCTCTTTGAGTCGTTCGCACATTTAATCGGATTTAATTCGATTTGATTTAAATTGTTCGTTTGAAAATCGATTGAAATGGTGTATAAGGTAAATTACGTGATTTAATCCGAGTCGCGACCCGAGTGAGTGAGTGAGACAGAGCGAGAGAGAGAGAGGGAAAGAGAAAAATTTCGAGTATCAAAATGGCTGTCTATTTGAAAACTACCATTGTTCTCTCGGTGTCAGTAACATTGTAACATGTTTCGCCGTTAAATTTTACCAGAGAAACAACTCAGCCGAGCAGCAGTAATCGATTACCCCTGTTTTGCATGGAACCTCACTCGATATGCCCTGCAAATGTAAAATAAGGTAAGTTGTCCTAAATTTCATTCAAGTCAGGTTTGAGGAAATCAAAACAATGGCTTTCGCATCGGCCAGTTTGTACGGTGCTTTCTGGAATTGAGACGTGCCATTTACGTTTTACTCGCCGTGTTCGGTTTGACACTTTTTCTGATGCGTCATTATGGGTCTCTTTTGATTTTTCATAGGTGCTGCTAGCATTGTTGGAAAGGGGCAAGAACCCAGTTGTGATTATTCTGGTTCAACATGGCCACCCCTGAAGAGTACCAGTGGTGAGTTTTTCATTTGTTCATATTGCTCCGGTCAAATTTTAAATTTGAGCTTCATCTATTTATTCTATTCCACATGCATTTATTATGTATCTCAGGTGTCAGGTTTTTCACTTCAGCTAATAGTTGCATGCCATTACCATATAGTGAACACCCATATAAACTTTTTTATAAATATTGATTGAAGTTGATGTGAAACTGTTTACATTTCTGAAGTCAGAGCATTTCTGGGTCTAAATTTTGGACTTGAGCCATCTGCCTATTTTTTTATTGAATTTTCATAGTAATAAAATGGTTTATTTTTGTTTTAGGGCCTATTCAATAATGGATTCTTCAAGAGTGTCAACTTTTCTTATTTCAATTCTTTTGATAGTTTACGGAAGTTTCAGATCACTAAACATGGAGGAAGAAGCTAGAGAAAGAGAGAAAGAAAAAGAGCACAGTAAACATGTGTCTGGACTTTCAAATGGTCAATCTAGAACAGAAGGTAATTGACATTTATTTGAATATTACAAATGTTACTATGTGTAAAATTCTTACATTTACAGTGAGGGATAACTCATAAAAAAAGTTTCTTTCTGACTTCTCTTGGTGTAATAGCATTCTATAAACATTCCAACATTAACAGCTACTTTAATAGCATCAAAAATTTTAGCAGAACTCTTTCCTAATGTTGAACTTAATAATCAACAATACTAAAGTAAAGAATCTGAATATTTCATTTAGCACTAAGGTTCCATATGAAATGGATGATTATTAATGATTTTTAACTGAGATTTCCAATTTCTGCCCTTCATTGTTATCTTTGAATGAATAGTCTGCGCTGCTGTGGGTTCAGAATTAAATCAATTTTATTTAAAAGAGTTGAAAACATTCCTTATGGTCATAGAAAGTTTGGATAGGTTTCAAATAATAATTTCTTTGACATGTGTCTAATTACATTGTCATTTATGTACTGTTTTCAAAATTTTTGCTTACATGAAATATGTGCATAATGTATAACTTTATTGTTTTATTCCCACAGGTGTTCAGACCCTAGATACGATACAAGCTTTATGCTTGCCTTTGGGGGCATCAATATCACTGTTAATTATGTTCTTCTTTTTTGATTCAATGCAAATGCTATTTGCCATTTGCACTGCTAGTGAGTATAATTTTGATTTGTATTAGTTGTTATCAATTACTGTTTTATACTTCATCATCAAATAACTTTTGTTTTTAATTTTTTATTTTGCAGTCATAGCAACTGTTGCATTGGCATTTCTATTGTTGCCAATGTGTCAATACATCATAAGACCTTGTTCAGATGGGAACAAGTAAGTAAACACTAAAAACAATGAAATAGACACAGAACTAAATGTATGGAATGTTAAAATTAAAATTACATTTTGCAGAATATCATTTGGAATATGTGGCAGATTCACAGGAGCTGAATTGTTGTCCTTTTTCCTGGCAGTTTTTATTGTCTGCATCTGGGTGTTGACAGGACACTGGATATTAATGGATGGTCAGCACGCATTATTAAGAATGTTTTTGTTCAGCTTTAAAATATAATGGGCATGAGTTCTAGTTATTAATGTTCCTATTCTTTTATGCTTTCAGCAATGGGTATGGGACTTTGTGTTGCATTTATAGCATTTGTTAGATTACCAAGTTTGAAAGTTTCCACCCTTCTTCTCACCGGACTTCTCATTTACGATGTGTTTTGGGTGTTTTTCTCGTCGTATATATTTAACGCCAACGTCATGGTCAAAGTGAGTGTGCCACTTTTGATTTGCCCATTTTCCAATGCAATCTTATCATTAAATTGACATCTTGACCATTTTCAGGTAGCTACCAGACCAGCAGACAATCCGGTGGGAATGGTGGCAAGACGTCTGCATTTAGGGGGAGTTGTAAAAGATGCTCCTAAATTGTCATTGCCTGGGAAACTTGTCTTTCCTAGCATGAATCATGCAGGACATTTTTCGATGTTAGGTTTGGGAGATATAGTGAGTGTTACGACGGTTAAATTTACCTCTCATCTACTTCAAAATGTGAAAGAAAACATTGTTCGAGAAACTAAATTTAATTTTAGGTAATGCCTGGTTTGTTATTATGTTTCGTGTTGCGGTACGACGCTTACAAGAAATCCCAGCTGAATCACCTCGGTGAATTAGGCGTTCCGCCTCCGAAGCATCTCAGTAGCATAACGTAAGCATGTTGCCGTTACTATTTTATGACAAAAGTTTCTGTGCAGTGTCAAGATGATGAATTTTTGTAAACTCGTCCGCTCATTTGGGTCACCATTATTTCAGAGTTTGCCATTCAACGCACAATCCAAATTTAATTACATTTGACCTTAGGGTTGCTCTTTGTCAGAAGCCAAATCAATCACCAAACCCTATGCACGTTCAATTAACTAGAACAAGTTATGTAAATGATTTTTTATTTTGCTCATTTCAGATACTTCCATTGTTCATTACTAGGTTATTTTTTGGGTTTAGTTACTGCTACCGTGTCCAGTGAAGTTTTTAAAGCAGCTCAGCCTGCTTTACTATATTTAGTTCCGTTTACATTGTTGCCTCTCCTAACGATGGCCTACCTGAAGGTAATTTTGCTTCTTCGCCCACTGGAAACAATCACTGGAACCCTTTGGGCTTAAATGTCTCTTGAATTTGTTTCAGGGCGATTTGCGAAGGATGTGGAGCGAGCCGTTCATTTCACATCCTCCCAATAAACAACTCGAAATCTGATGTAGTTGTATGAGTTTCTACCTGAAACTGTATCACTTCGAAACTGTGTTTCGATTTCCGGAGCCAAGGCTGTGTCACCTAAAATGCAATTTACTGATTGAAAAGGAAAAATGGAAAATTGAATTTGTGACTTTGAAGTCGCTCTAGTCGAAGAAGCGATGACAGCGCGTAACGGTTTTATTTAAATTCTCGTTGGCAAGTAAAAGGCTTCGAGTATTCATTTCGTACTCCAAAAATGCCCAGAATTGATAAGTTATAATGGTTCTAATTAGACGGACGCACTGCCGTGGAAACACAGCGTTGTCACGATTAATCTACGTTGACTGTACTGTTAAAGTTTGGTCGAAGAGAAGTTTTGAGTCACCATGTCCGTGCATGACGGCCGGTCGTTTGGTTAACAGAAAGAGTACCACTCCTCATTTTTTTTTAATTTTTTGTTCTTTATCGGTTACCTTAAACTTCATTGTTTGGGCAATCATGAGTTCCCACCCCCATCTCGCATTGTTTGTTGCTCCACTCATGGCTCTATGTCCTACTATTAATGTATTTTTGGACGAACTGTGACATCCAACTAAAGATTGACTGAGGTAGCATGCGTTTGACTCCTGAATCTGCCATTTTGAAATTGCGGTCTATGTAGCTATCGAGAGAGAGTACAGTACGATTTGGGAAACGTGAGAATCGTTTGGTAGCCTTAGTAATTTGAATCAATTGGGTTGGTGTTGTCAAACAAAATCCTCTCTCTGGTGAGAAGGGTCCGATATTAGAAAGAAAAAGTGCTCGAAAATTGACTCTGCTCTCTTTTACATAAGAAATGCTGCCATTACAGTACTCTTTTTGTTGTACGTGAGCTACCGCCCTATTAAAATAAAATGCTGGTATATTTGTTAGGTTGTCAGGTTGATGATGACGTACAACTATGACATCACATTTACTGTCTTGGTTACTTTTTTCTCATATGCTTTTACTAAAGAAGAACAAGAACAGAACAAGGATTATAGAGGATCTCATACGTATCCAGGGATGAAGGGGATTTTAAGGTCAATAACCGAGCAAAAAGACTCACGTAAAATTATCAATTCAACATAAAGCCACAGCTTCTCTTTCCCAAAGTGCCTTGTCCATCATCCACCGAGATCCGACCTCAGTCTCTTGGGGCACAGTCGATGCCAGGATCCATGAATACCACCGCCATTCCAAGTTTTCATGTTGTTAGGTTTCATAATTTCGAAAACTATTCTCTGAACCCTTCTCCTGCGTGACATTTGTGTTTACTTTTTTAATTTGTTAAATTTAATATTTGTTTTGTTTTTATGTACTTATCGCTGTACATAGCAATGTCAGTGACTTGAATACCCATTTGGTGGTAGGTCATATTTTTTTTTATTACTTAAAGATATCCATTTTTAAGTACAGTACTTTATTTGAAGAAAGCATTTAAAACGATGGAGGTATGTCTGACCGGGTGGGAGTGGGTTTCTTTATATATATGAAGTCTGTCTTAACTAAATGTCACATGGTGGTCACTTCTAAGTTCGATTTCGGAACATCCATAAGTAACGTGTGCGTGCCACACGTCGTAACCCGGCACGGAAAGGTTAAGCAGGGCAGTAACGTAAGAGGAACCAGGTAGTAGTACCCGGTAGAATTAATGTAACAGTCGAAACGCTGTTAGTGTGCTACCGAAAACTAAGTTTTTGAAAAATCAATGCGGTACCGTAACGACGAACTATCAATTATCTGATGAACTATTGAACTCCCGCGAATGTAGGTTACTTATAATTTGGATTCTCTCACAACCCGGTCCATAATTAATTAATGGCGGACTCCACCAAGTCTACCTCCGGGTTTCAATTAAGTTAACTATATTCGTTTGAAGTGTTCGGTCGGAATTATGGAAATTAATGTAGAAACCGAACGAATTGAAATGTTGTACGGATTTTCAACGATTACCGCACCGATTTAATTGGATACTTCGGTTATTTCCGTCTACAATTACCAATCTTTCTAGTGGAGCCTCGTAATCTTCGTCTTCATCAGCACACACGGGTAGCCCCGGGGTTCAGGTCGATTACTAATCCAACGATGTACTATTTTTTTTTTTTTTTTTGAGAGAGAGAGATTGCTTAATTCCTTCTGGTTAAACATGATCTCTTTTCTACGTTTTAAAACTTGAGTTTGTTACTTATTAAGTTGAGAACGTACTATTATATAAGGAAATGTCGGGTAAGTGGCGAAACGGTTTGTCTGTTTTCGTCAGGATCTTGGGGATCACTCAAAAACTGAATTCTCAAATCTCACGTGTCCACGTTTTAATTGCATCGATCCATCACTGGGACCCCCCCTCCCCTTTTTCACTTCCTGCTAAACCCCACAAAAGACTGATTGCTCAATTAGACGTGCGTCGCACCTGTCGAGGGAGAAGATGGCTTACCTGAGATGCGCGTCGTCTCTTGCCCAATAACTCAAGTTGAAAATTCCGACAGAAGAGAAAAATCTGTTATTTCTTTTACTTATATTATTAATTATCGAGAGGTTGATTTTTATCGAGATGGTGGTGGTGATGATGATGGTGATTATATAAATATTAAATTAGTATAATTTGTTAAATGCTGCCTGCAAATTGAGTTGGACTTGCACGCGTGCAACATGGCACCTCGTGTTTTTTTTTTTTTTTTTAATTGTGTTTGATGGTTTTTGTTGTTTGGTCATGGTCGAACCCGTTTAATTCCATTTGACTTCGCCAGGACTTTAAATTTGTCGACTGTCAGACTGAGTGATTGACTGACTGACTGAGTAGCACTTATTAGAGACTTTGCTCACCTGATTATTGGGAGACGAGTGGACGAAATGACCGAACCAGACGTGGAACTTGTGAATTGTTTTCACTTACCTGGGCAGCGTGTTGGCCCTGACTTGTACCACCTTGTACATTCGAATTGAATTTGTTTTTGACGCCGCACTCGGAGTTTTACTCAATCAACACGGCACCCGGAATTGTGACAATTTCGTGGCGAGCACGACCGGAAGAACCAGGTCCTCCTAAAGAAAGGCTTTAGTTAGGTTGACGTTAAGCGACGGTTACAAGCGTCAACCTGAGCGAGTCAAGGTGAAGAATAAAAGGTCTTCTGACATAGTCTTGGTCGGTGTCTTATAATTTTCGATAGAAGAAAAGAATCTTTATTGATAAGTTGATTTCATTACTATATAATTCACATCATCATTATTATTATTATTATTATTATTATTATCATTATTACGTTTATATTATCTTTAGATTAATTTGTCAATTGTTAGTTGATTGTTTGTATAACTGTAACCCAATTTATAAGACACAGGCTCTTTGTATTTGTATTTTTGATTTTTTTTTAAGATTACTTGTCAAGCTTTAAACAAATTTTAATTTTATTAAACTTAAATGTTATTTTTTCTACTTCTGAAATCCAACAGGTGATTTTTGTACTTTATTAACCTCATTTGAGAATAAAAACCATTCCTCGTGTGTTTTCCCAATTTTGCTTAGGAGGATCAGAGTAGGGAATCCTCAAGGAGTAAAGAAGGGTGGCGAGACAAAGTGTAGCATTCACTAGAAGTGAAGGTGGACAGGAAAAAATATGAATCCGTCAATCAGACGAAAATGTATTAAATCTTAACTTAATAAGAACCTAGGAAAATGATTGCAAGGGTGTTCGTCATCAAGGTGGAGGACAAAACGAACCGATGGATAGTTCCTCTGGTAAGATGTGGTGTTAAACAACCGTCAAAGAATAGACGGGAATAGACAAATTGATGAGCACCGGGGGGGCTTCAGCAAAGAAGCAAGTAACTCCGTCAAATGATATGATTATCCGTCAGATAAAATGCAGTAAAATATTAACATTATGTTACATATCGTACGATTTATACATTTATTTATATTACACATCAAAAATTTTTTTAAACGAATTTCTTCACTCGAGTCGAGATTCCCGAGCAAACGAAATGACCAAGCTTTTATTAATACAATAATAAAATTTACACTCAGATAAGTTGTACAGCATCTACTTAGAATTTTATGTGAAATAAAAATTGCGTTTGTTTATAATTTAACTAATTAAGAAAACAAAATGATGGATACATTTCCATAAATTATATATTGCTCGTTGTGACTCAAAAACGCAACAATACAAATGATCTTTCGAGGAGTTTTCATGATTAATGACAAAAAGTTGTAGCGCAGTACTTTAATTTCTTATTTAATAAATTACTTGGGTGTCGATCTGTCAGTAAGATCTGTCGGATCTCATTTTACACGTTTCACCGGTTGAAGGAAAACGAGGGATCTGTCTAGGGCTTAGTGGAGATTAAATAAGTGATCTGCTACACGTAATTATCAGAGATCTTCGGTAGTATTCGGATAAATACTTTTTCCAATTTGTGATCGCGTGAATTAAAAGAGTTGTTACGAAAAGAATTGTTTCTGATCTGGCAGCGGTCAGGGGTCAGTGCCTCTGACCACATTGGGGGAGGTTTTTGAAGAAAACCCGAGGCTGTTCACGCGGGTGACACGTTGTCTAATTGCCTTTTCATATTTTCTAATTCTTGGATGTCGTACACGGAACTCTTGCATTTGATGACGACCAGAGAATGATAGAAGTGAATGGCGAAAGCGACAAAAAGAATTAACACCGGGATCACGATCATCGTAGCGGAAATGGCCGCGGTGAAGGAATAATCCCAGAACTTGACCCAACACAAGATGGCGACCTGGAACCCGAAGAATTCAGTGTTTAAATTTTTAATTACGCGAAGATGTCCGCAAAATCTTCAACTTCGTCTTACTTCGACCAGAAAGAGAAAGAGGCCCAGAATTGTAGAAAAGGCCCAGGCCAACTCGATGAAACTTTTCATTCTGTCGTGGGGGCTTTCGGTCACCAAGGAGGACACGTGAAGTTTGCTGACGGCGTCTATGTTTGGCAGAAGGTAAGTGCTGATCATGAGAGCAAAAATGTGAACCGACACGAGAATAGTCGTGCAAATGGCGAAGAGAACAAACAGCCACTCAGGTACGGCTGTGGGTTTGTTGATTTGCAGCTCGACCATGGCCACCTGGAAATTTCAATTGAGTGAGACAAAAACCAGTGCTGGACACTCAAAGGAGTGTCGCACTTCTGTCAACTGACCATAGCAAATCCTGACAAAAGTTCAGACGTCGTCGCCGTGGCCTTAAGCTTTGCTCTGGACATGTGCAACCTTCTCCAGGAGAGTCCTTCAGGAGTTTCCGCGTCTTCCGACAGGCTCAAGCTTGATTCTGTCCTGTTCTAAAGATAGAACCCAATCTTAGTTGTCGTCATATAAAAGTTCAAAATGATGCGCAAACTTCGGTTACCGTTCTTTTGGAGCAGTTTCCTGAACAACAGCAACAGTGGTTCTTTCCTACTGCAGGTGGCGCGTAGGACTGCTGAAAGGCAGCCGCCTTGGCTCCAATGCCATTGCCACCGAATTTCAACTGTCGGATCGACTGGGTCGAGTTTCCCTTGACGGATGGTATCTGGGAGCTGGATGAACTTTTGAACAAGGTATGGGGCCTTGTGAAGATTTCGTTTCCGGGTATTCCCCCTCTACTCGGGAAAATGTCACTTTCAGACGAGATGAGAGCGTATGAATGACCTTTGAGGCTGCTGTCGGACTTGACGCTGTTGTCTACCGTCCACTTTGAGTTTAGGTCACTTTGACTTTTCTCCAACCAGGGAAGGTCGTTTCCACCACTACCTGAAAGTAAGTCATCGGTCTGTGGTAACAAACGACACTACCTCGGACTCCGCCAACGCTTGGGTATCCCACTTCAGCCCTTACCGGGGTATGCCATCCTCATGTCTGAAACAACTTTCGTCCGGTTTCGGCAATCCGATTTATTCAAGGCCACCTTCGAGTGACCGTCCTTGCTTTTATGAGTCTTCTTAGTTGCAATACTCGTAGTGCTCATCCTAGGAGTGGTCTCCGTGACGTCGGACACGTCAACTCCGTCAACGGACACTTCTCCCGTTTGTTTCGCTCTGTCGTGCCTTTGTCTCGCAGATTTGTATTCGTCATCGGCTAGAAATTCGGACGCTTTGTTTTTGTCCGCATTTTTTCCACCGTCCGGCATCTGAAACGGATCAAAGGGTTCATTGAAGTTGATCTCGATCGATGTGATCGACGATCTGCTGATGTAGAAAATTCAATTGATTCGGATTATTGCGCTTGGTCGTGTCGTGTCGTCAGAGAACATGACCCCCTCTGAGGTGAGTATGTCAATTGTTACAATTGAAACGACCATGTACCTTAACAACTGTGACCTCCACAAAGGAATATCAAATTGACCGAGTCGAACGGATGGAACACTAAAACTAGAACTAGAAAAAATAGAACTGGCCTAGGAATGAAATCGTTAGAATTCGGGCCGAAAAAACTTCCGGACGGTATCCTTCATAACGAAAAGTAATGTCCATCGCCGAAAATAAACATCCATTGAATTTCTCAAAGGTCAGACTAGAAATAGTAAAAAGTCTAGCATTCGAGGGACACTTCCTCTGAGCTGCGGGAAAGGGGCTGGGTGTTGTCCTTCGAAGAAGTGAAAATTTTCTACTCACCTCGTCTCGGCAGGTGTCCGTTTTGTTCTTCTCGCATTCTCTTATTATGAAAATCGTCACACGGGACATTACGTTTGATTATCTGTTTACTTTCCCAAGAAATCAATTAATACTTGAATTCGATCAGAAACGATTATCATGACATGACCGATTTGGCTAAATTACATTTTTTCCCCCCCGGTGGGAATGTGTCCGCCGTCAAACGTCTCATTGAGGAAGGACAAGATGGCGATTTCGGTTCGTTGTTGTTGTTGTTGTTGGATCATTTTTTGTTTTTCTAACGGTCATTTTAATTTAATACCGTTGACCTTCCTCGAGCAATCACCAGGCTGAGTTCAACGTGAGCCAACTTCGTACAAGTTGAAGAGAAAATAACCCGGGGAAAATGTCACTCGACTCATGTCACGGTACCTGCCAGGGAACTCGACAAAGTTCGTTTCAACGTCCTCGCGTCGGACCGAACGATGACGGGCTCATCGTCGCTTTCGGTGGTGAGAAATTCCGATACTTATTCTACTGACCCTGAGCGAAAGGTCAAATCATCTAAAGAAGCGTCAGGCGAACGCCTGAATTCAGGTGGAAATAAAACTAAGTAATGTAAATATTAAACAAAAATGGGTTTCTTCTATCGGTGACTTCACTCCGCAGACATCTTTCAACATCTACTAAATTATTTTCAGTTGGTGGACATCAATGGATGTCAACAGATGTTTACAAATGTCACGAAAGGTGGCCGGTAGTCGTGGAACTGTGCAGGCACTCTATTGTCAGACACGGAAGTAGTAAAACTCAGTGTATCCATCTATGTAATCTGCATTAATCCAATCCCACCCTTTGTAAGTATCACAACTCTCCGGTCACCCCTTTTTAAGGGTCGGAGTATCTTTTAGAACTGGCTAATAGTTTTGCCTGATAAACGTCAAACAAAAACAATTAATGAAAGTCTACATAAATATATTATAATTATACATTTAATTGTTTTCGTAACAATAGCTTTCACTTAACGGATCATTCTATATATAATTGTATTTTCGTCATGTGGTTGACCATGAGCAAGTTCCTACCGGGACTAAGCCTTTGATTTCTATAATATTTGAATATAATAAATAATATTAATCCAGTAAAACATATTTAATAATACGTTACGCTGTTTACTAGTTCGGATGCAGTACTAGTCAGTTTCTATGATACGCCTACCTCAAAACAAGAAACACTTCTCTGCTTAGATTTACTTCTGTTGCAGTCTTCCGGCAGTCTTCGAGTCATACAAAATGTCGACCGCATCGTCAAACCTTTGTGTATGTTCATTGGAGGCGAAACTTTTTTCCCGTCAACATCGGTGAACCACACGACAATTAAGTCGTACATGTAAATCAACCTAACCGTGGAAATAACGTCAAATCCGGGTTGGTTTCGTGATGTTTGAAACCGGCAATTAATGCGTTGGACATAATACAATTGTTTGCGCAAGGTCAGGTATTTTCCTCTTAAGTGTTCGGTGTGAAGGAAGAAAACGGAAAACGAGAACTTCGATCGGATGAATGTCGAACTTATGTAATTTTATTAAAACATTTTATACTAATGTATTACGGTTTGTTGTAAGCACACGGCCTGGAACCCTGAGTCCGTTCTACACATACTTCGATAAATTTTATGTACTCTAACCGTAGACTAACAGGAACTCGATACTGAGTTACGTAAGTTGTGTACGGAAGTAATGCCTTCCAATCCGCTAGCACACCACGTCTAAAAACTCATTTTGATTTACTGTTATTTAACTTTCCAATCACACCGACAATAATAACTTTTTTATGTACATTTTGATAATAAAAGATGCGTTAAAAATGATAACAATACTCCCTGACCCTCTGGTTGAGGTAATAATTGACTGTCATCCGTAAATAAACCAGTAAGTTCAATCAGTTATTGAATAGTATCAGGCGAACTGACCGACAAATCAATCCGACTGTTATAAATTCTTATTAATAATAAAAAATAAATAATTTTTTGTAGAGGAAGTTCAGGCAAAACTTATACTTCTCGTTCGATAGAATTCCCCACCTAAAATTTTATGTATTTTTATTGAAGTACAACGTAAAGCGTTTTCTAGCTACTGCCTAAAAACTTTGACTATCTATGACTTCTGGTGTCACAAATAGTTGTAAAACTACCCCAAAAGTAGTAGTATGTAGTAAAAATAGTAAGTGAAGTGCACTGTAGTTTAGTAGAAGGGGAGAAATGTCAAATGGGACTGAAGAGTAACAGAAACCTTTTTTTTGAACACTTTAAATTCTCCGTATGAAATATTTGAAAACTTATGTTAATTAATTAGTTAATTAGATGTTTTTGAAATTCTCTTAGAGTTCATTCCGGTCTGAATAAGCGTTCTGTGACCCGTTAATAAATTTATATGTATCGAACACCCAAAACTAGTCCTTGGGATAGAACGGGATAGTCGCCTTCATGTTTTTTAACTTTGACCCAAATTTCCCGGTCTGTCGACCGACCGAAGCTTATTTCTCTGTTGAAGCTCTAAACTTTTAAGTTTTGGGTGACATCCGATTTGGATGTCTCATGGAGTGACTTAACCACTGCTCATCTGCAGGACCGTAGGAAGGAGTCAAACGGAAGGAACGGTGAGGTAAAGAAGCCAGGACGAATTCCTAGGCCAACCGCTCTGACGAAGTGGAGGAATGTTTTAATCAACCTGGCAAGATAACCGAGACCACGTCCTACCTGTCAGCAACTTACCAAAAGTGACAGACCGGACGAAAAAATACGTTTCAACTTGTTTTCCGGCTTCTTCATGCTTCTCCTCTTTCTTCATTCGACAGTGTTGCCGCACACCCTCGAGTTAACCGTTTGAACTTTGCCCTGTCCCCGGGTTCGTACCCGTCACCGAAAATTAGTACGAATGCGTGTCGGACACGTTGAGAAGAACGCGGCACAACCCGACTGATGTTGACTACTTCGAATTGAAACCGCACAAAGGCAGACAAAAGAGAGAGAGAGAGAGAGAGCGAGAGATTAGATTGTACCATGACAATAAATAACTCAAAGCGTTCAATTAAAGGGTTTAGCGCTTATTAAAAGCAAAATAAAACAATTCTGGGGAATGAACTAACCTCACCTGGTGAGCAGGGCATCGGTCAGGTGTGTCACAGAATGAAAAGGGTCCGATGTCACTTCTCCCTCGGGGAGGTACACCGGATCACTCGGTGCTCGTTTGGAAATTTTGTAAAACCCTAAGGAAACGGGATCAATTGGGATTTCCACAATCCACGATAATTTCTTTCCATTGAATGGTGTCAGATTAACAAATGTCTCACCATGTTTGAACGTGATACGCAACAGTAATCCTTTTAAGGCTCTCTCTCTCTCTCTCTCTCTCCATTATCAGTTTGAATAGACAGCAGAGTACATGCACCAATATTGATTCCTCTCTTGAGTTGAATGCAAGAAAGATTTCGGTTAATCAAGTTAACTTTCTATTTTAATGTTCTCACTCTGACTCTCCTGTTGTGTACTTCATCCTCAAGCGAATATGACACCTGTCGAACGCTTATGTATTTGTTTGGTCATGTATTTCAGTACTTATTAACACACCGTAATGTATTCCTTGTTATTGTTGGCATTCTCTCTGTTGCATGTCGGGCGTACTCCTCATGGTTTGTGTCGCGAGGTCGCACTAAAAAGTTCTATTGCACATGAGTCTCTCCTCTGGCATTTACCATTGCGCTTGTTGTTTATTATTTCTAATAATTTGTATTTATTTATTTAAGTGACTCATAGAAGACGTGAAGAAGAAAAGGTATTTCTTCTTATTGTTAATTTTGACGGTGGTTGTATTTTCATTTTTGGTAGTTCCTACGCGTCTTTCCATTCACTGCTGTCTGTTTCTAACCGTCAATTTTGTTCATCAATAAAATGAATTGTTAATAGGTTAATAGTTAATAGTCTAATACTTTTCCGTGTCTTTGCCTTCATGTTTACGCTGCGGTTGTCATTATTCTACGGTAAAACCTGTCGTCACTACCAACTGCTACTTTAAATTATTAACTTTTTTAAATGTACAATCGCGCTACCCACTTAACTTTTCGAAATCAAAGTTTTGTCAAATTATTTTCGACGACTGCGTTCTTGTACAAGATGAGAGTTGACCTGTTTCACAGATGAGTTAATTAACGAAACTACTTGTCGTTGGACGTGTGCAGCACTCCTGCGGGAGAACATTCCACCTTAGTGTTGGGGAAGGTGCTACTACTGGGTGAAGTGTACCCGAAATGCTTAAGTACTTAGTGTCTACTAAATCACGGTTCCCTTGTCGGAAGAAAAAAAACCAAGAGAAAAAAAAATTAACTTACCACTTGTTACGTGGCGATAACATTAGTTTTCGATCACTGATAACAGTGCACGGGTTTTTTTTGCTGCTTACAAGAGAGTTTGATTCGCTCTGAAAACACGACTGATAAACTTTTATCATTTGAGTCGGTCGAAGTAATGAATTTCCCACGCTCACCTTATTAACACGGGGGTTTCGGGTTTACCACGGCTGTCATTACGATACCATGGCAAAAAATTATTGTCTAATTGTTTCGAAATTAATTATTTTTACCTGTTTTCCTACGGGAATCATAGTCATTTCCGAATTATTACGTCTTGTTTTTTGTTTCTTTTTTTTTTGACTTGATTCATCCGTCACTTTCGGTCACATGCACTTGGAACCCAACACAATTTAATTTTTATTGAGATTTTCCGTCATTTTGTGTGTCAAAAATCAAGGTCGCGGCACTGTCCCACCTGTGATTAACCGTCTCCCGGAGAAAAGCAATGAAAATTTTAGTTCGAGCTGTAATAGCAGTTATGGTACTTTAATTCAAGAAACTAATACACGGAGATGAACAGTCAAACCAGAAGAACTAAGCTAAACTAAACTAAACCACAGGACAATTTGTACCAAGAGATGAAATACTTTTGTATGATTCTACGATGAATATTAAAATGATTACTACCATTGTAATTAGCAGTAGTAATAGTGGGTGGTATTCTGTATTGTATGATTCTATGATTTGTACCTATATATATTTGAAGTGTAATTTTTGCCATCAACTTATCATATTCAAACTAAACTTAATAAATTATTTTTGAGCTCTTCTTAAGTCTCTTTACGTCTTCTATTTATTCTTATTCTATTTATTTTTCTCGAGATATTGTCTCTTACACACTTAGGTACGCAAATATCGTCCCTGTCTAATAATAAAACTACAGTGAATGACCACTTAGGGTTGGTTTTTTTTCTACACATTATGAGTCACGTGTGAATACTTAACTATTAAATTTATCATCCATAAAATACGTGGCATAAAATATGATTTCTACTTATACAAATTTCAAGTTTGCTGGTGATTTCAAAGTTAGTAAAAAAGTGCAGAAATAAACTAAAAGTGAAAATATTCCTATTTTCCACACCATTACACTTATTTGTATTAAAACGAACAACAAACCCTTCAAATTTTATTATTTGGTATGTCTAAAAGTGGAAAACATGGGTAATTGCCTTTAAGAAGTTTTCATCGAGCGACATCACTACCCGGACATAAGACAACTAATTGTATTTACTACACCATTAGTAAGGAAGATTTTCAGGTATGCGGTTTGGTGTGACACCGTTCAATCATCCGGGACGTGTACCTGGTCGGTTCCACCGTGCTCTTCTAAGATCGTCCAACACGAACATGAGTCCGTTACCGCCACAGAACAACAAACACTGAAAAATAAATGAACGAAAAATCAGGTTCGTACCTTTTCCCAGAAGACAAAGTCGTCGTCCTCGTCGAAAATTTTATCTGACATTTTCTGTATGAAGCTGAAGCCGAAGTTCCACCCGTAGCCGATGGCTCGACTCACTAAATTCCACATAATTAAACGGCATAATAAAACCGACCGGGGAAAAAGGATTCTCACTAATGCACACCTAACAATCAAAATACACGGGCTAGTTATAGAAAACCTGGAACCTAGCGATCCAACTCGAACAAAAAAAAAAACGCGTACGGTACCGGTGGTCGTGCGTCTCCTTTGGACAAGGCAAATTGGCAAATGTTGCCAATGGGCCACCGAATGACAAAATTCCGTAGGAGCTTCCCGTCAAGAAGTTTCAGTCTATTTACCTGTCCGTAAGCTATCTATGGACGGCGTTGTCCTATATACAGAATTAGAACTGTCATCTGGTCGCATGGCAAATGTCAGGTTCTAAGTTCAAGGCTGTCTGTTATGTCTAAGGGTAGAGTTTTTCGGCAGTTTTCGCATCCAGTGAAATGACTCTGCTTAGAGGCACGGGTCTTGTTCCTCTGGTGCTCTATCCAGGAATTTTAAGTCAATTCGCGTAAAAGAGAAATGGAGTAGTAGGACTGATGTGGGACCGTTCGGGTGAACGGTTTCAGAAAGTTTCCGATCCATCCTTCTCGCTTCTTAATTTGTTACTTTGTTTACTTGGTTTACTTGGTTACACGGTATTGATTTAAATAAAATTCGGTTTTGAAAGTGTCGAACGACGTGGAAAAGTCTGGGAAATTGCCGTTGGTCGATTGGCAACGACCTAAACGGCTGTTGCGCCCTCGTCACCACTTTCAACCAGTGTAAACAAAGGTCTCTTTTTAAGTATCAAAAAAACTCGTGGTTGTGTTCGTTACACTTATTTCTCACTCATGTATCCGCCGTGAACGAGCAAAATGCAAGACACCTCGAAAGTCGAAATCGACACCGAAAAATTGCCGCCGGTTCTACAGAAGGTGGCCATCGATTCGACCCCCGAAAAGGCTGTCTACCACTACTACAAGGCCAAGTTCGAGGGAAACGTTGTGGTAAAGTAGGTATACTTTATGTATACGTGAATATGTATCTTCTACTGATTGAATGTCGAATTTTTAATGTCAGACGAAAAAAGTGTGACACAATAAAATGTGAAACAATGACAAATTTCCTTTCCTGAAACTGCAAATACTCAAAAAAAAAAAAACTGGACTTCACGCCTTCAAATGTCTGCATGAACTTTCTTGTGAATGAGTTCAGGTTTTAATGTGCACGTACTAATTCGTGGATGGCAGAAATCAACCCGCAACTGTTAACCAAAACTTGTTTTAAATAAATACAGAAAGAAGCCAGAATGGGACGCGCCAAGAATAACGCCAGCAACGGAATTGGTCGCGGCCAAACGTGATTTAATTTTAGCCGAGAGGAGCTTGTGCAGGAAACGGGACGAACAGAACAGGAGAAGAGATGAAATGGACAAGGAATGGAGAGAACTCCTGGAGAAAGAACTGAGTCTGAGATCGGCTTTTGTCAAGTTCAACAAGTTCGTCAAGGAAAATCACGAGAAAAGAGAAAGGTATGTGAGCGTAGCCTTCGAGCTTTGCGCGAACCTCTCGCCGACCCGAGACGAGTTGAAAGTGAACTGCAAACTTCCAGAGCAGAGCAAAGGATAAAAGAGGAGAAAGAACTTCAAAAGTCGAGAGATCAGGAAATAGACGAACTCCAGAACAAGGTAGACTACATGAAATCGATTAAGGACGAAATGGAAAGACAAGTGGACGAGTACAAAATGTACGAAAACTACCTGTCCCAAGTCATTGCGAGCTCAAGTCAGATGAACAGCACGTACGACATCTTGAATCGGTAACCGTCCTCTTCTAGCTGTCATGTCAGACGTCAAGTACCCATTCCTGTAATCCTCTTTTCTACCGGTTCTCCCTGTCTGACCTACAGGTACGAAACCCTCGCATCTGCGAGAATCGACCTCGCTGCCAGGCAGGAAAGAAATCTCACGGCCTTGGAAACGACCAGAACGGAAATGATCAAGCTGACCGAAGAAAAGTCCCAGACCATGATGGGTCTCAAGACGGAATTGGCACAATTGCAAATCCGATACGACAGAGCCAAAGCGATGTCCCTTCGATGGGAGACCGCTTTGACGCGGATAAAAAACATTTCGGCCGAGAAAGCGTTGGAATTAGACCAAGTGAGTCACGGGTTACACGTACGAGTGTTATTTTTCCATTTTGAAAAACCGGAAATTGAATCGCACGTCACATGAAACTGACGTTTCGATCTCCTCGAATCGGTCGGGTCGTCTCGGTGAAAATTCTGAAACGGCCACAATTCTACTAAATTCGACTGCATTTTAAAAACATCTCCTTTCAGGTACGGATATCCTGTTGGAACCTGTACACGGCCATGTGCGTCCGAAAAAACGTCGACGTCACGGTCGAGCAGGACAACATCGAGGAGCAACTGGTCTTCATAAAGAGATCGATACAAGAACTGAAAAGAATCTTAAGGATAGTTCAGAAGAAGGCTGCGAAGGAAATCGTGTCCACCAAGCAATCCAACACGACCAACTAACTAACGCGAGAGTGCTCCGGGAAGAACACCGAGGACCAACCGACCAACGTAAGTCGACGCGCAGGAAACATTCAAAGACTCTTTTAAAAATGTTTTATGTATATATGTATATATTTTCGTGGTAATAAATGCTTAATACATTTTGTGTACGCGCGGAGAGCTCATAAATTACACACTCTTTCTCTTTCTTACATAAATCTACTCTTCTATCTAACTTTACTCTAAGTTTTCATTTTGGGTTTTTTTTTAAAACGGTAAAAGTCTTCTTAGATAAAAAAAAAATTAGCACGACCTTCAGACGAGCGCTCTCGTCTCGCTCTGTACCTATTACTATTATTTAAAACTAACAGATGTGACACTTTCGGTTTGTCAAGTAACCCCCTCCCCTGCTCGCGCAAGTACATATACACATTTATACATATGTTTCTCAATACTTTTGCGCATGTACGTGTGTGTCCACCGACTCACGTGCTGATTCGTACCTAACTAAAATCTTTAGAATTGAGTTGGATTTGACTAAAATATCTAAAAATAGTATTAGGTGAATAGACATTTCACAAGGTTTGACCCCTTGCTCCTTACTTCGAATACGTTCGCTGCACCTTTAATTTGTTTTCTAAAATTCCTGGGCTCCAATAACAGAGGTAAGAAAAGTTTTAAAAAATTTATACAAAGTAAACTTATTCGAAGTAAGGTGTGTATATATAAGTATATACTAACTAGACAATATGTTTACTGCTCTTTACAGATAAATTTTGGTCCTTTGTTATAGAGTAACTTGCGCCCCTTCTTTCCTCCTCATTCTCCTTTAAACCTTTTGTATCAGCTTGCCATCAACAACTCGCAGGTTGTTTTTGTTTTTCTGCACGAATTTAGAAATTGCTAAGTTTGAAATGAGTGGCGTGTGAGACAGGTTGATGCGTCCCAGACGAATGCACTTTTGTAAATGTTCTAGGCTTAACTCGGTGATCGATCGACAATTCGACAGGTCGATATCCGTCAGGAGATCAATGGTCGACGCCTGAGGAGTGGAAAGCTGTGCCACTCCGGCGTCAGTGATTCTCCCGCAGGAGGACAAATCCAAAATTGCTAATTTGGGTAAGTGTTGAGTGATGTACCGCAGGCTGACGTCCGAAATGTCGCATCCGGATATTTTCAGGCATCGCAAATGCCTCAACCGGGACCGAGTTTCCAGAAGTCCGGGCCGTGAATCCGGTGGAGGCGAAAGTATGTCACGAAGGGACGAATCATTCATTCCACTAACGAAGGAAAGGTCGAGAGAATGTAGGGGAGGACACACGCAAGTCCTCAAAGCAGAGACGCCAGCCCAAGAGCAGCCCTGTATAGAAAGTTCTCTCAACTGAGGGAGACGTCCAATTAGCCATCCTAACTGCTTCTTAGCAATGTTCGTCCAGTCGAGTATTAGAGTCTCGGGCTGGCGTCTTGCGATGCCTGCGAGGTGGCTGGCAGTCAGCCTTTTGTGTGACAGGTCCATTTTCCTCCACAGACTGGGCTCCAGACTGTACCTTGCCCAGGCTCTACAAACCAAAGAGCACTCGACGAGCTCCATGGGAGTCAGATAACGAAATACAGGAACTATACAACTTCTTTCAAGGGCCAAATTGTTGTCCTTAACCACGAGGTTTTGCCGAACTCCGGGAGCCGGTCGGACGACGCAGACAGGCCGTTTCAAGACTTTGTTGCTGCTGCCCGTCAGCTGTTGGGCCAATTGTGTTCTTAATGCCAGCTTACGCGGTTCCGCAGTTGGCCCAGAACTACTGTTTGAACACGAGACGTCTTCTGAACTTCTGCTATGTTTCAAGGGCGTGGATGTGTTACATCCTCGAAATCCATCGAAAAAGAAATTCGATTTCTGAAAAATAAAATAGGATTTACTGATGAAATGGACTTAGCTGCGAGTTAACACAATTAACACACTCCCACACAAAACACGTGTCTTTGTGAAACCATGACACTTCAAAACGGAACGAACACAAGAAGACGGCAACCTATGACAGGACAATAAATTCAGTGGCACATAACCATAGTGTAATTATGCTCTGAACTTAAAGTGATGATTTATAAAACGATAGTTTCTTTTAACCTACGGATTTTTCGAGGGAAGGGTGAGAACACTCTGTTTACAATATAATATTACAACGCTGTAAGGTATCGGACCACCGGGAGAACTAACGACCAGACAGGTTACAAACCACAACCATTACACCAAGTGATTGTTACAGGACTCTAAAGATTACGCGAAACATCCAAAGCTAGACACAATGCACAGTCACCTCGTTAAATCTCTAAACTATTATTTGTACTGACAAAGTTAACGGTTTCACTTACCTGTTACACATATAAAACAAAACAAAGATAAGGTATCATCTGCAAGTATTATACAGGCAAAGCAAAAACCCAAACGCATTAGAGCTGAGTTTGCTAAAAGGAAATAAAGCACAATATTAGTGGCTGCACAAACAAAAAATGAAAAACAAATGCAAGCTGTGAATGGACAACGGAACCAAAACCCTGAACTTTCTGCACCTTCTTCTTATGTTCATTGAACTGGGGCGCTCTGAGAGCTCCAGCTCAAAAAGCCAACAAACAAATGCTACGCTATTTTCTTGGGGAGAAAAAATAGTAAATCAGAAAAACGGGCAACAAAAAAAACAGGGTTGTCATTATGAGGTGACACATAGGGTAGCTCACTAAATTTGTGTCTCTCTCTCTCTATGGAATTTTTACACAAAATATAAATACAAATTTGTTACTGAAGCAGAAATTCCCTTATGGTCAGTTAAAATGCAGTGTCATGCTGTGACTTGACTAACATTCAGTCGGTTTCAGTGCAACAAATGGATAGCATTACAAATTGACAAACATGTCACGTGACATACCTCTGTTGGAGAGGACCTGTCCTCTTTGGGTTCCAACTTGGGTCGCTTAGGCAGTTCGTTCAATTGAGCAGGTGTAGCGGGTCTGCTAAACCCTTCGCTGTCCCTGCTTTCGCTATCTCCCTGAAAACAACACAAATGTGCAATTTTAGCCGTTGCTGAAAGTCACAGCACATTTATAAAAGTAACACACGTTTATAGTTTAATTACCTCCATTGGTTCTGTTTTAATATTATCTTTTGAATCGACAGCATCACTGCTGACGGACATTCTTCTGATATCCGTAGATTTTTGCCGCGCTCGGAAATGCCTCGGCTGCTTGAAATAAAACACAGTAGTCAAATTCTTTTCCCAATCGCTTGTTGCACTTTTACTTATAATCCGACTCTTACCCTGTACTCGACATTTTTTCCATCTTTGCAACACTTCGGACATTCCCAACTATTGGGGAGATCCTCGTTCACCACTCCTTCCAGATCTGGATAATTTTTCGTGTAGCACTCGGGGTGAGCAATTTCATAGCATACGCTACATTCCATTAGTGTGCTTGGAGTGTCACGGGGGATTTTTTGGATAGGAATAACAGGTTGCTGACCCCAGCCATCTAATCCACATGTTAAACATGCCGCCGTCACAGGTAACATTGGCTAAAAATACAATTTCAATTAGCGAAACAAATTCACAGAGGCAAATACATCGTGCCACGGTGTTTAACTGTTTTACCTGAAGACATTGTCTCATAACACAGGTTTGTTTCGCTCTGCCGGGTCCACCGAATTTGACCATGTCCAAGCAGAAGCTACATTCACCACAATCATTTCTTTGACAGGCCTCGCACTTTTTACATCGCGTTCTACGTCGTCTAGGACCATTTCCTTTGGCTGCCGGGGACCGGTGACTTAGTTTATGAAGCTTTGGACTACGATTTTCGGCATTTTTCATTAGTGGAAATCTACCTTTCTTCATTCGTCCCTGTCAAAAAAACATTAGTATTTTTATAACAAATTACAACCTGTTATAGGACATAACTATTCGAACCAGCACTCACATCGAGATCAATATCTTCCATTCCTACTCTGAGAACACTTTTTCCTGTGACCGCTAATTCAGCACTGTCATGCCTGTGTTGTTCTACAACCGTTCTGACATCCTTCACCAAAGCAATTGGATCTTTTATTAGTTCTGGTACATTTTTTCTGTTCGTCGGTAAGGAATGAAGGTACATGACAATAGCTTTGAGTCCGTGAAGTTCCTGCAAAAGAGTTACGATTATTAGTGTTACGATAACAGATTCCAACGTCATCATATTTTACATTACAAATTTACCTGGGGTGTCAAATGAACGTGTTTTGCAGGTGGACTTGTAGGCGAATTAGAGGAAGGAGGAACATCGTCTAGATGAGACTGACCAAGAAGGCAATGAACATATTTTTCCAGTACGTACCACAACATTTCCGTAAAGAATGGATAGCGGAATTTTTGTGGAACCTGAAACGCAATAATATTAATAATTAATACTACGATTCCAAAGACTTTGCAGTTGCCGGGACAATGGGGTCACTTACATGAGTTGTGTCTTCGACCTGAGCTATCTTAAGTTGTCTTTCGATTCCAAACGAATGTAAAAAATTTCCACCAAACACAAGAGAATCCGATGGCGTGTACACGGCATGAATCCAACCCGTCGGTATAAAAAATGTATTTCCTGCGTTCAGTGTGATCCTTTGGCATTTTTCTACTGTGTCTGCAAAAAATATATCTCCCTGTTTCCCGGACAGAACCCACTGCTCGTACAGAGCTACGTTTCTTTCCGTTGGCGGTATCAACCAAAATATCTACAATATGAAAGACACGGAATTAATTTGCGTTGTCTTATTCCCCCACAACATTTTGAGCTTGGTCAACTGAGACTTACCTTACTACCCTTTAAAATATGATACCAAACACTCGTTCCCCCAAAATCTATGTGAAAGTCTGTGTAGCAACCTTTCACTGACATTAGGCAATATTTTTGAACTTTTGGGTACATCATTTCGTCTATGGCGTTTGTCGCTTCCGTTTGCGCCTCTTTTAAGTGTGCAGGCCACACACAATCGACCCAGTCCAATTGTCGTACCTGCGTCACAACGAGGAAAATTGTAAGAAATCAAAGGAATAAGGTTCCCCTTTCCTATCGTTCCTCTCTTAAAATACTTACAATTGTAGGACTTTGGACATAATTTTCTAATTTGGTATGGCTGAATTCCAAAGAAATAACATTCAATAACCTATCTTTGTTAGGATCGTTATAGTATCGGCACCATTCCTTCATGGTCATTTCTTGATTTTTTTGTGTATTAACGTCCATGACATCTAAAACTCTCCTAGAACCTGGTGACAGAACAGAATTGTCAAAGTTACCACCCTAAAAAAAACTCTTTATTTTATTTTATTAAATTGTTTTTATAAATTGTTTTCCTTACCTACACACATTTTTACATGGGTTACAGTGAATTCTTGAGTGGGAACCCGAATTCCCAGTCCCGTTTTCTCCCGAAAAAGCATAGGCGTATTAAACCTGGAACAGAAAACAGAGCTCGTCAAAAATTGAAAACACAGTTTCCTATTTTCAATTGTACTTTTATTCGTTATTCAATTACCCGTTCTTTTGTAAATAAGACAGGGTCAGATCGGCCCCGTTCATTTCTTTTATAAAACACGTTTGTGTAAATTTGTCAGTCTCCATTTTGTCTTCGAGCCGAAAAGACCTTCGACCCTCGATATCATCTTCTTCACCCAGCATCCAGTCATCCGTGTACAGCTTTCTTTCCTTCCGGTCCCTCTGGAATAAAACAGAGAAGCACTTAGTAGTACAACAGTGCAGCACACTCAATTACTTCTTACGTCCATTAAATTTAAACGCAGGGGACTTATAAAAAAAAGCAAAATAGTTCATCTCATCAGGCTCATCTCCAGGAAAACATAGTAAAAATCAACCACTTCATGTTTTGCAATGAATCTTCCGTCTCAGTTCAAAAATCACGAAAAGGGTTCGAAGACTTAATAAAACGGTAAAATTTACCATTTAACCACGGGGTTAATAATATAAAAGAGGGACAAAACAATTGATTTCTAAAATGTACTTAAGCCCAAATAATTGGACTGTTTAAAGCAAATAGTTGGTAGCCACAAAATGATACGTGACCAGATAGATCGGCTCACATTTTCGGTAACTCAAAAATTGATTTATTCAACAGTGCTCGATTCATTTCTGATCACGTGTCTGGAACCAAACGATTGAAATCGTTCTACCGATGAAATCATTAATCTACATTCGCAGTGAAATTATCACATACTTTTTACTACAAATTATTAAATAAAAAATAATTAAGATTCTCCTAAACCTCCTGATGTTGAACAAACGGATTATCCCAGTCATCAAAGAAAAGACATTACCCGATTAGAACTTTTAGAAATTACAAGATGAGTTGGCTTATGTACAAATTAAAAAGTTTGATTCCTTAATTTTTTGAATTCCAGGTAAAAACAATCAACCCAGCGAATGTCTACCGCCAGGTGCTGCGGATAACCCAAGAGGGAAAGTAAAGGAAACAGTGGATTACATTATACATAAATGAATAATATATCACTCATTGACCCAACGTGGACTCATTTACAACAAGTCAGACGTTCGTGTCGTACAAAGTTGGTTTCTTGTGCATCCACTCACCTCAACACCTCAACAAGAAATTTCATACCCCGGAATTTAAAATTACATTGCCTGGCGAGTCAACGGTTTACGCTTAAGGTTACTTTTCCGTGGTGAACCATCAAGATAAGCGAACCTTCGGCTCGGAAAGAAAGAACCACACAAGGAGCACGCATCGACCGTTCCATCTGACAGCATTGCTCTAACTGAAAGGCATTTAGACAAAAGGAATTCCGTTCATCTATTGGAGATGAAAAACGCGCATCCTCCGGCTTATTCAACAGATCGCAGAGCGAACTCCCAAAGAAAATAGTCATTTCCTCTTTTACCTGTCCCATAAATCACTTTAAATTTCAAATTTTTCGGGAAAACGCAATTTTCAATTTACTGTTTTGTTCCAAACCTTTGTCTCGACCTCGTGACAGACATGCTGCGACGACTATAAAAAAGGTCCCAGAACTAAGCAACAGTCGTCCAACTCGTATGGATCGTATGCAGTCATTCGTTCAACTATTATTTCATCTACTATAATTTGTCTATAAATATTCGTTATGTGAAGGGATGTAACAAGGCGAGGGCTTGAAACCGATCGATCAAGACCTTATTGTGTTGGGGCATGCTCTAAACCCCACCGGCACCGGAATTGAGCCAAAGTGGAAAAACGAAAGTGAAACGAGCTTCAGTTGGCTTTTCTCAACGGGTACATGTGGAAAGCATTTCATTTGGCTACGTTCTCGCCTTCGACTCTCCTTACTTTTCGTTTTCTCCCAACTTAAACATTTGTTGCGTCATCTTAAGATCGTCAACGAGGCAGACGACCTTTTGTCTTGTTTGGGAGAAATTAACGGAGAAAAAAGCTCGGATTAAGCGAATTTGTAATACATCCTGCTGAAATTCGCGAACTTCTCGCTTTTGATGTTATTAATTTTGCCTCCTCACTCTTATTGGTAAATTCTTACATGGCGTTAACAGAATCACGGGAAAAGGAGCAACGTACCTGAATTTCTGGCGTTATAAACAAATTACAGTATTTTCACTTCCTTCAGTTCCATCTACACGTGATTAACTTTAAATTATGTAGTTTACATTACAATTAACATAAGTTTCGTAATGCAATATACATTATTTTACGTATTGAAGGAGACACTATAATTTTCCTTTACAGCCAACTGGACTCAAAGTTAACTCCCTCGAGTCCAAAATGCCATTTTTTTCATCCATTACTTAATTAATAAGGTTGACATGACCTAATTCTTAGATGACAACGCCAGGATCCTCATTTATCGAACATTTTCTTTCGGTAATAAACCAAAAACGTATTCGATTCCACTTAAACCCTTCACTGAAAACTTTTACGAAATCTAGAGGGTCACTATTTAAACAAACAATATTTACGGTACCAAGGACATTATAAATGTGAAACAAAATGTTGCTGCCAAACCTTCATTTCCCGAGGTATTTTTAATACCCAACAGTAAAATCCTAATGACAAAACTTTTTCAATAATGGCGAAACCGAAAAGAAATTAGCTCCTGCAGGAACATTGTACGCAAACACAGAACTACCTTGGCTCGAGATAGTTTGACAGCAAACTTCCTCAAGAGATGATTGAAGCTAACATTTCAGATTTTTTCCCTTGAAAAACACTTGAGCAGGGGCAATATTTGATACCGAGATCCTTTAACCGGATAAGTTTATATAACCCTTCATGAATACATCCCGATGGCAGCAATTCTTCACTAGTTTTAGTAAATTTACTGGTGAAAACACAAAATGAGTCGTTCTCAAAATAAACATCAAAACCTGACTTTTAATGTTGGAATAATTTGAAGCTGACGTTAAATCAATTATTCAATACATGTGTATTGCCACCGGTATTGCCTCCAAATTAAACTCTACATTTAAGGGTTACTTTGGTTGTGATTCTTACAAAATGAAAAGTATTCTTAAAAAACCTGAAGTAAATTGAAACCACGTGCTTATTACGCAACAAAACAACGGTGCCGGATTAGGAAACCTAAAAACCATTAACAAACCTTCAAGTGACCCGCCAAGAACCGCCGAGGGGCAAAACGGAAAACCCAACATCATAAAAAAAACTATTTTCGATACCTGCCGAATCAGGTATAGGTCGATTACACGTAAGAAGTCAACCCTTACTTTCGATACGTGAACTTATCTCTTTCGTTTATTTATGGTCTTTTATTCAAACTTATTGCGTTGTTCACTATGAACCCTCATACATGAAGGTGATTTAGGCAGGTGAGCCTTTGAGAATCTGAACCAATGCCTTGTAGGGCAATGAAGTGTGACCCAACTGGTGCCCTATCTGGTGAGCAATAAGTCTTCTTAGAAAAATAACTCAAATCTTTTCAGACAGAAACCCAATCTTCTGACCATGGGGTCTTGTCAGTGTCCAAATGTGCTGCGGCTCTCGTAGGACCAAGGCACCGAGGCAGCGGGCCAATTAAGGGGCACAAGAAGAGATACTTCTAGTTAATCTGGCCGATTTCAACATGCAACATTCGTGTTCTCCATTCCTTTCTTCTTTATTTTTTGAAAAAAAAAACAAACAATATTTTTCGTATAACATCCTTCCCGAAAAAGTAATACAACAACCTGTCTCTCACTGTCGTTCTACCCATCTACAAATGGGACACTCCTCAAAAAAATTAAAGAGTAAATGCCCCATTCTCCAAATGAGACTAGAATAATCAAATTTATTTCTGCGTGAACCTATTCTTCTCAAGTGTAGTACAATATAGTTTGGGTATATCTATAGTTATGACACTTCACGCCTACCCGTTAGGTGTAATCGATGACAGTTTGTCCCGTGTGTAAATTATTCACACTATTCATGTCTTTGACAACAAAACTTTGACAGCCAGTCTGTCCCATCCCACTGACCTACTGGTGATAATATAATAAATATAATAATAAACATAATAATAATAATAATAATAATAATAATAATAATAATAATAATTGAGAATTTTAAACAAATTAATGTGCCATCTCCACGCGGGTAAATCACATACCACTGGGTTAACCATTCATCAATACAAAAACTATTATTTCCTTATGATGCAAAATTTTGGCAAATATAATAAGATTGTAAGAATATCACAGGGAATGAAGAATTCTTTTCAGCAAAACAAAATCTGTTGAGGAAACTTTTGTTAATGAGTACCAGAATCAAAAGTCAAAGGAAAACAAAATTTATAAAATTATCAATTTGATTAACTAACTGATTTTTTCTGCCATCTGTGCAACACTATAACAGCCCAAATAACCACCATGTAATACAATAATTTCATATCAAATACCAACTTGTTTCAGTAACCTAAAACACAAATAATAAAATATAACAATAATTTCAGGAATAAGAATGTAGTAGGACATTGTAAAAGTATTATTATCACAGCCACAAACCTTATAGGCTCACATCAAGTTCCCTTTTCTGGGTTCACTTTAGATTGGTCATGACATTGATAATTCATATTGACTACTTTAGTTATACACAAGCATTGACTACATTAATGCTTATTCAAACCTAAGGATTTGACAAATTAAATTTGTTTTCGACAAAATTTACTCCATTGTGCATTGTTGCAAACCAAAGGAAAGCAAATCAAATGCCTTTTGGTGAAATTTCTCCATGTTATTGTCAACCAATAAATATGAATGAAAAATTGTTCTCCCCACATAAAACTCATATTGCAATGAAAATACTTTTTTCTTTCACAAACCTAATGCACCCAATTTGCCAGAATTGAAGCAGAATTCTCAGTCAAACATAAAAAAAAAACTGATGTCAATCTTGTTCCTTCTTCCTCAGTGCCTTTCCCCTTAAGTACAAATTGCTTTTTCCCAAATTTCATCCCCAAAAAAGGGTTTCTCAAGATTGATGTAGCATTGTCATAATGTCACACTCAATGTCAATTGATTTCCATGTGTCCAGTGACGAGACCCTCCCAGCCTGCAGAATGCGAATGCAATGTTTGTTTATTTATTTTCATTTACGTGTTTTTACGTGAACGCTGCCGGAATTTGGTTACGTTCACTTCTTCTCCCAGAGTGGCACTCCTCTCGAAAATACGTCTAAAATAACACATGTCCTCTGCACCGACCGATGTTTTCGTTTTTGTCGGCCACGCATTGTATCCAAACAAAACTGCATTATTTTTATAACTGTAAATTCTCTCGCATCTTTTGTCAAACGTCAGATTTCAACGTTCGTGGGCCGGCCAATAATCCAAGCTGACAAAAATTGATTCGCCCGGTTCGTCCAAAAGCGGACACGTTTATCCGAAAACGAATAACGAGAGCCAGACAGACACGCAGAGAGTTCATGGCACCATCTTTTCTTTCTGATAACAATTGCGAGCAGGTGTATGAACCATGAAAGTCTACATCTATTCGTTCAAAGGATGGCATTTGTTAAATTCTCTTCCCTTTTCTGAAGGGTGAAAATAAACGTGCTGGCAAGAGAGATAGAGAGAGAGAGCGAAGAGAGCAGACCATCGACAACTGATACGCATACCTATGCTAGCAATTAATTTTCATTTTTTCCCTTTCGCTCCGAGAGCGAGTTACGAAAATTTATCAGATTCGAGGTTACGTTCCGTTATGGGAGTCCCATCAGTCGGAACGTTAACCGGCCCCCGAGCGGAGGCGAGTGGGGAAAAGAAAAGGCAAAGAAGGCGGCAGAAGAACAATTCCGGCCGGGGAAAACTACAACAAACCACAATCGAAGCTCTCATCTTTTTCGAGCCTTCGAATCCGCATTGGAAATGATTTAAAACCGGAATCAACGCACTCACTCGCATACGCACACACACACACACAAAATCCACACAGACATTAGGTGAAACACAGTTGTCGTGAGCGGGACGCAAAGCATGATGGCGGCGGCGATCGCCATTCACGTCGGCCTTACAAGTTTTCACTTAACATCGTCTTCTCCGTCGTCGACTCGGGCGAGAAATAAAAATTTTTTTTATCGATTCGAACACGGGTCGAAAGCGCGGCCCGAGACAATCGAAATACTCACCAGCGTCCTCGAATTCGATTTTTTACTCGTTTGATTCTCGTCCATTTCGACTGAGTTCTAGTCAACGAAGACGAAGACACGACGACGACGGCTCCCCTGTGTTTATTCCTCACGTATTTCTCTGTTTGTTCTTTCCTAATTCTCCGTTCTCGAAGAGGCGTAATTATTTACGAGAGGAATAGGAAAAAGAATTGGGGACGGTGACGGGAACGAGACACGTTCTCACCGCGACACGCCGTTGAACACTGCAGAAAATCCGATTATCCCGCCTTGTTCTTGCAATCGAGGACTACGCGAGTCAAACGAATTCATTTATCGAATGGGCGAACGGTTTGGACGCATTTCGTTTTCCTGGCCGCGCCGAACGGTCCCCGCGTAAAAATCCCGTTTGTTTTTACGAATTTATTTCTTACTCGTGCTCTCTGCCTCTCTGTCCTCCGAATACGCTCGTACTGTTATTATGATTTTCGTTTCGGTTTTTCGGATGGCTGGACGTCCTTCTCCGCGACCAGGCAAATATGGAACCGTGAATTATTGTTTATTAATGCCTTCTGGTTAGCTTATGTGGTATAGTCGACGTCTCCGTTGTTGCCACATTTCCGGGACGTCAACTTTAAAATTATTTAATACGAGACAGCCAACGATGCCGGGAAAATATGTCATTTCACACTGTCGATAATCGGAATTGTTTAGCTGGTTGACGTGAAGAACAACAAATGAAAAACAAAATATTAATATACTCGGGTTACTTGCGGCGATTTATGGCGGAAAGGAACAAACATGTTTTGATTTTCGCGCCATTTCACTTTAGAGTGAGCCTTCGCCTGAGTTGTTTCACTTTTAAACGTTACTTGCAGGTAATTTTTTAAAAATAATAAAAAAACCTCATTCTTTTCGAATAGATTGACTAGATGGCGTACTGAAATACACACGCTGAAATGACATCCGATAACACGATCGCTCGATCTAAAACCGAAGAAACTGTCCTGAAAGTATCCTTTCATCCTCTTGGCAAATGATCCATCAATTGTGAGAACGACTTGAAATAAAAAAAAAGGATACAAATTTTGAAACGAAGGACCCATCGATGGGACGGTGGATAGGGATGCAGCAGTTGAAAAACGAATAAAAAAGTTTTATGTACTGCGTTCATTAATTATTTTTTTTATTAATATACCTCAGTGGAGTTTTCAATTCGACAACAATATTGGGATTTTTTTTTCATATATTTAAGTATCAGTTAGCAATATACGTGTTAATTATTGTCTTTCACTCGCTTAAACAAAAAGAAAACCGCTTTCTGGTAATTCAACAAATATTTTTTTGTCCTTTAACCTTTTAATTGTCCGATAGACGAACTTCTACGCACACTAAAATTCCACTTTATTTTTCTTATATAATAATAATAATAATAATAATAATTACATGTTTATATATATGTATAATTAATCATTAACTTGTCACAGCCGCTACGGGCGTTTTGTTTTTTTTTTCGAGGGTTTATTAATAATTAACACGATCCTGTCCTAGAAAGTTTCATCTATCAACTCGATAATTATTTTATTCATTTCGACGAGAAAGGGAAAGTTACATTAACAACAACATTTCCACCATTGTTAATAAACTACGTAGAGATCAAACTCTCCGAAAAAAAAAACTGGAATTCACTTCGGAATCGCGTAACTCTTTTAAAAAAGACCAGATCGGATCCTTCTTGGGTTTTCGAACCAGGTGAAAAGCTTTCGCGTTGGTGGGCAGGAGAAGTGCCGAGTTATGAAAACTTTGATTTTCCGCAGAGGAGCGGACAAATGAGAAGAAGACCAGGAGAAAACGGGAGAATAGGTTGGGTTAAGGCGATCAAATTGACCAAGAAAGGATCGGCAGATGCGGATGGTAGGCACTCGTCTAGGACCTGGATGTTCCCTTTTACATCTGCTACACTGATCGTAGAGGTACTCGCGGTGCTAATAACATGGCAAGCACTTACAACAAGAACAACATTAAAAATAACGTCAACAATTCCTTTGCTTTTTTTTTCGCTTCACGAAACTACAACAACTTCCGGCGAAATATGTGGGTGAGTGAAAACGCTTCCCTCGATACATGGGGTGTCGGTGGTTGATTATTGTTAATATTTAATTTATTTTTGTCGTGGGTTGGATCACACCTATTATTCAAGACTCCGATACTCCAAGAAAAAACCCTTTCTTCGGGGGGAAAAAAACACCAAACACAGATTAGTGTCACTTAACTAGACATACCCTCAACGAGTTTAGAATTTAAAAGCATCATTTCTTTCAGTTGAAACCACGTGATTCATTCAACCCCTGATCGATCACCAATAGATCAGAGTCTTCTATTAGTCGAAACTGAATTTCTGGACATTATTTTGACAATTTCAAAAATTCAGTTTTGTCCCTATTTTCTTATTGTAAAATTTAAGTTTCCAAGGCCCTGAGCGGTTAATGAGAACACGAGCACATGAACATTTTCGACAGGAGAAGTTCCCATGGTAGACGGGTACAACTCGAATTTCTACTCAAGAGAATACATGTTTTCTTTAACTTTTTTTTCTTAAAAAAGAAGGGGGACCCGTTAAAGGAACGCAACCAAGTGAGATGGCTAGAACCTAACGAGGACCAAAGAGAAACGGAATCGAAGACCCAAAATACAAAACAAAATATATAAAAAATAAACAAAATAAAATTTTAAAATAATGAATTATATTTATAATCTAACACTGACTAAATTTCATAGGTAAACTTTTTCTTTTCCAATCGTATTTGTAATCACACATTCCTTCGATCAATTAATTCTATCGATTACTTTCGGTCGATCGATTTTATCCTTTTTACTAATTAACTTTTACAAATGAGTCACATACGGATATTCGATTATTTGATTTATTATAACCATATTTTTTATATTAAGAGTTTTCGTGCAGAAGAACATCACAAATGACAGAAGAAAGGGGGAAAAATTGTACGTGTGTGTGTGGAATTGTGCAAGAAAGAGAGTATTCATCACTGTAACGCGCAGTGAATTGTGCCTCCTATGAAATTTAGACGTCTTTGTTAAACATCAACATCGTTAAAACAAATAACAAATCACCGAAAAAAAAACATAAATAAATAAATGGGAGTGAAACCAGCGGGTGTGATGGGTTCGAGGTGGTGTTTGGTGTTTCAATGGTACAAAAATACCTGTATAGTGTTAAGGAGAACTTTCGTATTCGAGGTAGTCTGGCAGGTATGACATCCTCACACCTGATCCCGGAATGGAGGATTTAGCTTAACTTTACAGAGGTACTACGAGGTAAGGTCAAATAAACTACTAACAGGACTAATAGAAACAGTTTCTAGGATGGAAGCAATTTGTAAATGTACAAAATGAACGTGGCACGAAGTGTACAAATAATAGTAAAAAGTGAACGATAAAAGTAAACAAAAATAAATAATTTAATAACGGTTTTATCAGTAAAATAAAAAATAATAATAAACCCTGTGCAAAAAATTAAGCTAAGATTTCTCTCGTATGCAATTTCCGGTATTTTGACTTTCCCTGTGTTTCATTCGTACTGGTACTTCGTTACACAGCAGCTACCCAACAGACATTACGCTTAATTCTCTCGGGTGTGCATCACTGTGATTTGACTTACCCCTCGCTTATTCCCCACGGGGAAAACAACTCACGAGAAAAATAAAAAGAGGAACAAATCGTGAGAGTTCTACTTGACTAAATAATCCAATTAAGTTTCTGACTTGTACAGAAATTTAAACGTTCTCAACACGTCGGAATCGTTGCATGTGACAAACTCAATGAACGTTTTATTTCGCTGCTTTCAAAACACGCGCGGCGGCAATGCTCCAGTAACAAGATGAACAAGTACAAATAAGAAAAATACCATGCTGTTCAGATTGTTACAGGCAGAAGCGAATAAACGAAAATTTCTCTCTTGTTGCCCGACAGACAAGTTAAAACTGCCAAACGTTCCAGGCTCCAGGCCTCTCCGGATTTTAATAACAAAATCAACGCGTTCGGGAGGTTTGAATGCAACGAAAGAAAAAAAAAACGAAATCACTCTAAGGAAATCGAAGCTGATGGATCCAAGACGTCTTCAACTCGGAACACATTCAGATTCTGGTACTGATCCTAGTACTTGAAGTACGGATGTTTCTTCCCGGAATGAGTTCCCGTGTTGAAAACCATTCCGTCGATTTCCTCCGATCATCAGAAACAGTAAAATAAATAGAAACATTACAACAATACTGATGATGTACGATAATACTGACGTAAAACTAAAAGTATTACATGTAAATCAGAACCAACTTGCTTTTTATTCCCCTCAAGACACCGTCGCAAACAATTTAAATTGTAACACGACCAGTGACAATCAACTCAATTATTGTATATCACTAAACCCGTAAACGGTGTTCTTAAGGAACGTCATTTCAACCATGAGTAAATTGAAAATCAATTATTTCGGCGGCTTCCAAGCGATGGGTCCCGGTGAAAAAAATAGCAAAAATTTTTGACAGTTGCCCGAAGTAGCAATGGCCACTTTTGCCGAAGACAAGGTATTCACACCTCTCTACTAGAATGACAACTTTAACGGCTTGTAGTTTGATCACCGTGAGCCACCGCTTGTGGTACAACACAGCCGAAACACTGCAAATTAACAATAAATCCGTCAGTACAGCGTTGACCGTTGACTTTTTCCTCATTCATCTGTAACGCAAAACGGTAGATGTGCTTCCTTGAAACACCGCGGTTCACTAGACAAACGAATAAATAATTGAAAAGAAAAAAATACACCGAAAACATCCTACAAAATAGGAACGATCACCGAATTCTTTTTTCGAAAAATTTTTATAAACTAAAGCCTAATTGGAGTTTTATACGCTAAACTTTGATAGTTTTTTTTCGATTCCAACATAAATCGGTTAATTCTGACAAAAAAATTATTGTTTCCTTTTTTAATAATAAAGCTCTAAAATGTTCTGACTAAGCAACTGACCAAAAATTTAGAATATACGTAACGGTAAGCAAATAAGTTACAAATTAGTCGTCCATTTATGTTAGTATTTTAGTCAACAAGAAACTTTTTTATGATTTCAAATAACATCGGCAAGTGAGATTTATTTAATAATACCGAAAAAGGGTCACCACATAAATAAAAAGCCATTAATGGCCCTGGCTGGTTGAGATGAGATTCAAATGGATCAAGAATTATGTGAAAATATCGAGGAGTCTCACTTCCTTCAGGAAGTTAAAAGAAAAACCTTTTTGAGTGTAACACATTTATAAAATGAGTGCATTAAACTCCTGTTAATAATAGAATCATGAACAAGATAAAAAAAACAGAATTTCAACGTTATATTAAATGTTACACAAACATGTGCAACATTTAAGACTCTGTACTTGTAAGTAATGAAAGTAAAAGGGTACCAATTGATGGACGGTATGGGGCATTTTCGAATTTGACATACGCCCACTCTCATTACAACAAAAAAAAAAAACTTATTCGCTTACGAATATTTCGTGCACGCCACAAAATTTAAATATAATAAATAAAATAAATAAATTGTCAAGATGATTATTAAATACTGTTTCTGCGAGTATAGTTCAATGTTAGATAATTACTAGCAAATTCATTCAAATTCGTGAATTTAAATTCAACGTGCTGTGTACTTATTAAAACAACCAATAAGGTAACCGATATTTTGGGATATTTGTCACTAACGTTTATTCATTTTCAATGAAAATATTTTGTCGTTTCTTCTGTAATGACTTGTATAACATCTGAGTGATACTCCAATACTGAGGGACAACTGTTACAAATACTGCTCTTCAAAGTTGAAATCGAATCAAGTGTAACTAATAAAAATTCAGTAGCTGTAAATGCAGTGTAAAACAATCATGATTTACAAACAAAAATCATGCAAAAACGTTTGGCGGTCTTGTTGGGGTGCATTCTTCTTTAATTGACTGCACGATCTCTATCAAATTAAATGAATCAAAGTTGTAGTCCTAATATGAGTTCAACAATCGAGTGAGGGTGTGTGTGTGAGTGAGTGAGAGAGAAAGAGAGAGAGAGAGACAGAGAGAGAGAGAGAGAGAGAGAGAGAGAATGCGGTATGAATTTGAATTTAGAGTAAACTCAAGGGAAGATCTTTCACAAAAAAGAAATCGATCGACCGCCCTTAATCACGACCATCGCTCCAAATTCCTACCCTCAGTTCTCCTAAATACCCACACTAATTATTTAAGTAGCTGATTTTCGACACGAATGCATCCTTACACAAAATTTTGGTAACGTTTACCTTGAATCCCCTAATCAGCATTCAATTTCGACTTTCAGATCTAAAACTTCAAAAAGTCAACTGTGCGATCGACCACAGTCGTACTATTTTGACATTTTATCACAATTATGCAAACGATTGTTTTGTTTGCGTAAGAATTTTAGATTCTTTCGTCTGTAATCCCGTGGTTTCTTTCGTATACCACCGTTGCATGCACGTAATTCGCCTCCTTATCTAGTTTTTTGGTAATACATCTTTTAGTTCATCAAGTAAATGATGCTTGTCAAGTGCATAATCCACCGAGTTGTTCTGAACTGCAACGAAACTTGTTTGACGATGTTGCCAAGTCAGGGTTACTGCTTTTACTAATTTCCTCTGCTAAAACTTAATCCTTGGAACTGGTTTTGGAAATAAAACTGAATTCGGATATTGAATTTCAATGTCTCAGTGAAGTCCAAATTTCATTTCTGCCTTAATGCAAAAAAATTATAAGGAAAAACTTAGTGATACGAAATTCTTGACTGTCATTTTGACTTTAATGTTACGTACCAGAATAATCGAAAGTGTGGAGGTGGAGGAAGTATTTAAACTGGTACGTAGTTTCCTTTTGGTTTGTGAAAGATATTGCCTGTAGCGATTCTTCGAAGCAATTCTTTTAACAAAAGTCGTTTCTCTTTTTTGATCTTCTTTAATATTCCTTTATTTTCTTGAGCTCTCCTGGACAGGTAAGGTAGAACTTCATTTACCGGTCCGTATGGAATATATTTATAAGCTGAGTAACCCGATTGACCTGGTGAAAATACAAATAACAAAACAACATATATTAAAACCAAGTTTTTAAGAAACTCTTTGCTGTTACTACAAAAACTAGTGAAAAATTTTTACCGAGGGGAAATGTAATGTAGTCACACATTCCAAGCAATTGCCCAAAGCAAATGACTTTATCTTCGGGACAAATTCCAATTTCTTTCATTCTGAAAAATAAATGTTTTCAAATTACATTTCTGGCATCACTGCTTTAAATATGAATACATATCTATGATATTCTGTGAGTCTCACTTTTCTATAGCAAATCGCACGGTGTCTTCGTTGTGACTTGCTACCATTATTCCAATTTTTTTCGCATCTTCTCCTTTATCTTTGAGATCTTTAATTCGCCTTAGACACTCTGTTAGTGTCCTGTGATACATTTCGGTTGTCGCTTCGAATGAAGGATTGGTGGGGTCAGGATACCCTAGAGCTGCCGCCCTTCCTCTTTCCTGAAGTGTTTAAGAACGTTAGCCATTGTACAATTAATAAAATTAAGAGCGAAATCACGTATTCGTATAATAATTTAAATATCGCATAATGCGGAATTATAAGTCGAAGAACAATGACATTACCTGCTCCAAGTAGGCTCCTCGAACCAATTTGGCTCCAAAATAAAAGTTCTGCCGTTTTGCCTGTTCCAAGTCCGTAGTTACTTCGTTGTACGTATCTTTCAGATAGCATTGATAGGTATTAAAAACAATAGCCTTTTCTTTGTTATATTTTCGCATCATTTCGAGAGTTATTCGCGAAATAGCCGGCTGGAAATAGGTCTGCTCTGCATCAATCATGACTCGAACATCCATCTCTTGCGCTGCCTGAAACGCAAAAGTTACAAATCTAAACATCCTTACTGGGCAATTCAAATACGCAAAATTCAGTAAAACACCTACCTTGATAACGGTATTAACGCGTCTAACCATATTTCTAAACATTTCCTCTTCTTTCGGTGAAAACTGAGTTACGAGTCGAACCATCTTGCCGCTTTTCAGATCCGGAACACGGAAGGTGTCACTAAGCTGTTGATTGTCATCTATGATACCATACCATGGAAACAGATGAATGACTCTGAAAGAATTAATATTTATTATTATCAGCTACACTTCACACTACTCTCTTTTTTGGAGGTCCCGATATTGCTCGTAATTATAATGTTGCTTTAAGTACCCTTGTTCGTCGTAGGTAACACGATCCAAAAATTCTTTTACGGGTCCTTCTGTTAGGACATTGGCTTGCTCGTAACGTTTAGAGAGATCCTCGCGTCTCACATGATGTCCTATCACATTTCCTCGGCCTCCATCTAATTCAGCCATGTACTGACGAGTTCTCATAATTACTTCTGATACTTGCAGCTAAAATAAAAATAACCGTTATGTGGAGTAGTATCATTAGCAATACTTTACAAACGTTAAAAATTAGAAAACCTACGAGTAATTGCGGCCTTCCCAGAGCTGTAAGTTTAATGGCTGTCAACCCAGTTCCGAAAGTTGCACCTAAAAAAATACAATTTTTTAAGAATTAAAATTGCTGAAGATTTCAATTTTTGATTGGCTCCAACTATTTATTTAGTGGGCATATTTGAATAAGGTGATTGGTTGTATCATGTAGAGGAATTTTTCTTCAATAAATAGGTGACAACAAATCATTACTAGGGAATGTGGAAAAAAGGGCATTTGTGCTTCTGAGTAATTCTAACAGCAAGCGTTAGCTATTGCCACATACTACATTATTTTGGTGTTCCGACATTTTGTTCGGCGTAAAATGATATAAAAAAAATAAGTAAAATCAAAATAACAGGTACAATGGGATATTGGTAATCAAGATAAGGGAGGTCTAGATGATGAAGCTCAATGTCAATAGCAAATAATGAAGAAGTGGAAAATTTCTAACATGCACTACATAAAATTGTTGGCATGTCTGGAAATGTCTGATGCATATTTATACATATAAAAATTGCTTGTACTCAAAAAGTTACTCAGCGACATGAAAATGTAACGGGGAATAGATGAAATGATGCAGAAATTATGGCATTGAACATAAATTACAGTCCTGGCAGAAGAGATGATTTATTTCGAGCGTAACATTTGGTTGTCCATAACAAGTAAAACTTACCGGGATTTGGATCTTTCTCAACGGGGTCGTATTCTTTTGGTAAGCAGGGGACCCAAGAATTAGAAACAATAAATGTTAATAACAGTGCAACTACAACACTGCTTTACTTCCAAAAAAAAAAAAAAAATGCTGAATCAATTTAATAACAACACCATAAGGAGGATCACTGCAAACTAGACAAATTTTATAGGACACTATTTCTCTAGGTTTTATTCAATAGCTGTAAAAGTAACTGAGAACCAATCTCATTCATTATATTTAAAAATTATCAACTACAATAAATCAATGGCACGTCCCCAAATGAGTGCGTTGTCCTTTCAGTAAAACACTTCCAAAAAGTTATTTTCTTGGAGGAAATGAATCAGAAATAATAATTAAACGTTGAATTTCATTTTCTTTTAAATATGATAATTAAATATTATTCATGAATGTTCAATGACAACCGTAAGGGTAGAGCATATCTAGGTCTAGGTTAAGAAATTAATAACACATAAGCTCATGCCCTTGGGTAAGGAATGGTAAGGTGTAGTGGTTAACCATCAAAACTTCACTCTGCAAACATTCACGAGTGTTGTGTCATCTTAGTGGTTATACCAGTCAATAGAACTGTTTGTTAAGACGAATACTGCTGTACCATTATTCAGTTCAATAATTAAAAGAAAAAAATTAGAAAATTGAAATAGTCACGTAAAATTATTGGTAAACAGTTGCAAATTGGGAGCCTATTAATCGTTTCGAGACATGGCATATCACAGTCGTACACAACGTCTGCTGTGCATGTATGTTTACGTATTCCCATTACATTCATCTCACCTGAAATGGCTTCAAGGCAATGCAAAAACGTTTCCATATTTCTCTCGCAAGTGGCTTCATTCAAATAGAAATAAGTTCTAGCAGACTGGACTTTATATCGACGATCGGCAAACGTTTTCTCTACGTGATACTGAGGCAACGAACCGGGAGCGACATCGTCAGTTTTTGTTTCTTCAGTGGGTACTGAAGCGCTAGAAAACATAAAATATATTTATATAGATTGTCACATAGGTCGACAGCGTCAAACCCTCTCGCTTACCCATAAATTAATGTAATAAATATTCATAGCTCTTTTTCTTTTATGAGAAGGCTAATGGAAATTCAACAATAGTTACATTATAATTTGGTGAAACGTACGCGACTTCTCTGCTTTCTGCTTCTTCCTGAGTCAAATCTTCTTCGACAGAGTAATCAAGGATAGGTTTAACACCAAACGAACGGAGTCGTTCTAAATTTGGTCTAATTTTGAACTCATCCTCTCCCGCAACGAAATGACCATAGAAAGTCATTTTCATAAGTAGTGCGAATAATCTGTCTCCCATCATCATTTTCATTGCCTTCATTATCTATGGAAAGAAAGACAAATTTTAAGGAAACATATAACACAATTATCGTGGTGAGTTGTGAGTCATTAAGTCTGGGTCACAATGTGGTAGCATAAAAAGCATGAACAAAACAGTGTCAATATCAATAGCAGGATAAGTAGCATATGACGAATAATTATTCGTGCCCTCAAGTCCCTATGGTGCGCAATAATGCTTGTTTGAGTAGTTTAAGGTATTTTCCACCGGGACAATCACACAAGGTGAACAATAGTGAAACCACACCTCCAATTCTGGCAGGTCGCGACATATGTTACTTTCCTACGTAACCACAAGTTTGTTATACCTAGCTTTGTGACAGCAACATAAACAAGTCGTTGTATATGGATATATATATAGAGAGATAACTCTCAGAGCAGAAGACTATGACAATAAAGGACTGAGAAGAAATAAGAGCATTACATTGTAAACTGGATTTTTGAAGACATGGAAATTGCTTGTAGTGAGTTGAATGATTAGCAACAGTAACCTTAGCACCACTTTCAAGAATTTTAAGGACAAACCCGGCGACAACAAAAAACAAAATTAAGGTATATTATATGTGGTGCAGTTTACATACAAAGAAGATACATTTATTATATACGTCAATATATTTTATATTGCAACATCACCGATACCTGTTCCGTGGGTATCGAGTAGGAGCCGAGTGTCAAGGTAGGAGAGGTCTAGGACACTGATCTATTAGACATGAGGCAGACGTTGTTGGGGGTATTGATCACTCCACATCTCATTCATGCTTGGTGGTTCTTATTGAGACATGATTCCGAATGAGCAATATTAAGGTCTTGAAACACACATAGAACTGCGAAATAATAACAATTATCGGTGATTTGTTACAATCAATTAAAGTAAACTTAATAGTACTTTTAAGGATAATTAACACCTAACTAATTTGTTAAGTAGCAACTACCTTCTTATTGGGGTTGACAATACATTCTAATCTATATATTCGAAGTAATAACCACATAATATTAATTAATACCTTGGTGGCCCAATACCCAGTAGCCCAAACTAAAATTGACAAATTAAATCAAACCGCATTGTTCCGTTTTTTGCATCGGAAGAATCAATTTCATTTTTCACCGAAACAATTAAATTCAAATAAAAGTCAATTCAAATTGCATACATATTACTTTCGATATAACAAATGGCCTTAACAACATTACGCCTTAAGGTCCACACCTAAAATTCTCAAGGTTCCGAAAAGTAGTTGCTTTTTCAAACTTAACCTACTTTTTGGTGCCATCCAAATCATTAGCTTTCCCGAGCTGAGAAATTAGCCAAAAATTTTGTTTCCTTTTTAACTTTAATTACATTAAGTGGTACCACGTAATTATTTTATTTTTGATGTTTCCTTACGAAAGAAGTGTGCTAAGGATATTTAATTCTGCCCGACAGGATTTTCACATTTTACTCGTGATGTAAAACAACCCCTTTTTACGGTATTTAGATCAAGCAAAAGAATAAAAAACCAATATAGGAACTCTATGGAATGGAAGTATTGAAAGTAAATTTTAGGCTCAGAAATATTAGGCAATCAGAATTTTACATCCTTATTTTTTTTCGATTCCACTACTCTTGCTCATCGGGAGTAGTGTGATCTATTTTTAAAGTTCAAACTGTTTAGAGTTCAGTACTCCGCCGGATAATTTTTATGTCATTTCTATTCCGAAAAATTTTCATTTTCTACTTAATTTAATCGTCCTTGACGGGTGAAAATTAGGTACGGTCCAATCAGTAACATGTGAATGAAAATTCAACTCAATTTGCAAAGGGTGTTGCTTTTAGTATTTACGGCTTACATTTCAGCACAGTGTTCCGCAACCGAAAAGAATTCTACATCAAAGTGTCTAGCCCAACGAAAATTTTAAATTTCACATAGACATCGATCTAAAAAGGTTTATAAATAGAGTGGTGAGAGGTGCCAATTTGGCATTAATGCAAAGCCTTGTAAAGTTTAAAGTTCATATTGGAGGAACCCAAAAAGTTATTTTGAAAAAGACCTAACAAACAGGTCCTTTGCCTGAAACCATGTGTTCCACAACATGTATAAATTGCTAACATTCATACAAAAATAAGTTGTTTCCATAACATTGGTATGCCCAAGTAAGTTTGTTACTAATCAATAAGATACATAATTTTTAGGCAGCAGTAGTGGTTATGTGATCATTGAATTACATACTGTAGTACAAATGAATTTATACATAGTATATACATCATCAAAAAAATATTCACATGTTCAATTTGAATTTTTTGTACCACTTGTTACGAAGTTTTCATAGAGAGATAATAAATTGATTTTAGCAAAGAGTAAGTCTTTCTCCAAAACAATTGTACCATTAACATACATTGTTCTGTTATGCAATGCTTAGGCAGTAAGGAGGCTTCTGACACATTTGCTCTAACATGGCACAAATTAATGTTGTGCCCATTATGATTTCAATTGTTGAACCTGACAATTAAAAATTTATTGTATTGCTTCTTAAGTAATATAATCACTTCTTAGATAATGCTGTTGTCACTGCTAAAAATCTCACTTTCCCATTCTGATTGTATTTAAATTAAATGTGTGGTCAATCATGTAATTGACCAAAAAACTGTCATTTATGACCAATAGTTTATTATTTTAATTATATGGCAGTGTATTTTACTACATGAAAATTCATGATTGCAAGCTATTAGTAATCTCAAATTTTTGAATCTTAAACCACATTCACTCTCTTTACCTATGAATACATGTCAAGTTCACATAATACTTTCTTTTTAGAAGGCTGAGTGTACATTCAGAAAATGTGACACTTAATCACCTTGTAAAATATCATGATTATAAGTATATTAGGTTAGCTGTTTAATGTTACTGTGCTTAAAACAGATGGTAGCCCAGCAAAATTTGCTAAAATATGCCCGACTTCATTCACTCTTACTACAATGCATTGCGAGAGGGGTTTCAATGACGAGAGCTCAAGGTGGTGCAAATTACCTTCATGTTATTTTCGACCAACGTTTCCGACGAACATAGTTGATAGACCACATATGCCCGAAGGACTTCCCAAGTCGTTTTACTTTTGAATGCGGCACGGGCATCGTTAAAAGACAGGTCAAGGGGATCCCTTGGTGTGCTTTTGCCATCGACATCTGTTTCATATCCGATAGCTGATGCTGCCTGTGTTGACTTATAATGAACTGAAATGAGTGTTCTTAAAAATTGAGAAGAGTTTTCATTTAACAATTGACTGCTTAACGGAAAAAATTTATTACGAGAACTGCTGCACTTAATCACAGCACGCAAAAAAGCCATCGATTTTTTTCGTCGTGATTTTACGAATCTTTTACAACAATTTTATTGATTTTAATGGCTGGTTTTCGACTCTACGCGAACTATCTGTTTTTTTAAATACTAAATTCACAGGTAACAACTTAATTCCGGTCTGATTATCGACTGACAAAGTTGAACTTGTCGTGTAAGAGTGAAAAATTTTCTTAGAAGATGGCGGCTGTGGTTTGATTGGCTGAGCCCGTAGGTGTGATCAATAATTCTCCGTCATTGGTCAGTTTGTTTGTTCGAAAATCAACGGAAAAGCCTTGACGGTTTTCATCAGCTTTAGGAACAAATTGCCAGGCAATTTAAGTCGTCTGCTGCAAATGATGTAATTTGAGTAGGGACGTCAGGTCCTTTGAATTTTGTACAGCACTGCCAAACGAAGCGAATTTATACAATGCAGAATCTGCAACAGAAAATGTTGACCCTTTTAGTCGATTTATTACCAATAAACGGTGAAATTAAATGAAGTTACTTTCAATTTAAAGAAAAAGGTATTTTAGACTGGAAGTAATATATTTAAGTCCTCAGAACCTTGACTTTGATGAGTTTCGTACCGGTCAGTATTTTTATAAATGTGATTGGTTATACTGTTGTCAAGAGAGCAATTTTTAATACATCATTGTGTTTGAAAACTACAGAAACCTCTCCTAATAACTTTTAATTTAATAATATGTACGGTTAAGTATATTTGGGTTCCAAAGCTTGAAAGTATTTAGATTCTGTGAATCCTACTTTGGGTACTAATCTTCAGAAAAAAATGGTAAATACATTTTATGAAATGAGCAACTATCACAATCATACATGAAGGTAGATTTGGCCAAACTAATTGATTTTAATTAGTGCCCAGACTGAAGTTGTTTATTAAATTGTGTATTCTTTTTAGATTGATATTATCAGTTTATTGCTGATACTTTTCCTGGAAATTGATGATTTCTATAATTTCCATCCATATGACAATAATGTAGCTAAATAATAAATAATACAACTGGAGTAGGCAAGAGCAGCTTAAGAGTTGAAGTGATTATAATTTGGTAAGTGCTTGGTTTATTAGTGTTACCATTTTGAGAAATTGTTTATTTATTTAGTTAATTGTAATCCTTGTAGTTGCTTTTCTGTTACTAATTATACTGCCTTATATAATCAAATAAATTGGATATTGTTACTGCTAGAATCAATCCTAAGTCCCTGCTGAATCTATAGATTCCCAGAAAAAAAACTACTTTTTTATTTGTTTTTTTTGTCATATTGTTCCTTTTCCAAGTTATACATTTGTAAATTTAAAAGTATTTTCATTGGTATTTTCTGGTAAATTTTTTTGCAATTTATATTTTATTAGTATTTATTAATGTAAAATAATTTGTGCTTCCAGGATCACATCAAAAATGTCTGAAACAGTAGAATTGGAACAGTTAGTGGTGGAAAACACAATGGAAGATAACAGACCTAAGCTTGCCAGTCAGGCATATATTAAGTTTAAGTATCACTGTCCTTATTTAGGACTACTTCTAGCAACAATATCTTCATTATTTTTTTCTCTATGCTCAGCAATTGTTAAATGGATGGTAGATGTAGATCCTATGGAACTTGCTATGTGCAGATTTGTTGGTGTACTATTACCCACCATACCAATAGTTATATATTGCAAAGAGAAACCTTTTCCTAAAGGAAAAAGACTAATGTTAATTTTAAGATCATTTGTTGGGACAACAGGTTTAATGTTGAGTTTTTATGCATTTAGAAATATGCCTCTGGCTGATGCAAATGTAATTGTATTTAGTGTGCCTGTATTTGTTGCGATTTTTGCTAGATTGTTTCTGAAAGAGCCATGTGGGATGTTCAATGTAGTGACAGTCATATTAACTTTAATCGGGGTAGTACTGATTACAAGACCACCCATATTATTTAATCATTTGGTTCCTCCTCTAGCTTCTTCTAATGAGAATGCTAAGACTAATCTATGGGGTGCTGTTGCTGCTTTTGCTGCAACTCTTTTTGGTGCAAATGTTTATATCTTATTGAGAGCATTGAAAGGGCTTCATTTCTCTGTTATAATGACTAATTTTGGTTCATTCGCCCTTGTACAAACATTTCTAGTCACATACCTTCTAGGTACTCTTTGCATTCCTAAATGTGGAATGGATAGAATACTAATAGTTGCACTTGCATTCTTTTCATTCAGTGGACAAATATTGCTAACATTAGCCCTTCAATTGGAACAAGCTGGACCTGTTGCAATTGCAAGGTCTGCAGATATAGTTTTTGCTTTTATCTGGCAGATATTATTTTTCAAAGAAGTACCCAACATTTACAGTGTTGCAGGAGCTGTTTTAGTAACCAGTTCTGTAATTCTAACAGGATTGAGAAAATGGGCATTGTCTCTGCCTCCTGACTCAAATTTAAAGCTAAGATTGGGATTTTTAGGCAAATAACTTATTAGCCAATAAGCTACACTAGAATTCTGTAAGTTGAAAACCTCAGACATGTTATAATAATTACTTAATAAATGTGACAGTTGTACAATAATGAAAACTAAATTTATTGAAGTCATTCTATTATTACTGTCAGTTTGACAATTGCCCATGTATTTTATTTGAAAAATAGCACAGAATTGGCCCCTCAAAAATATATGTGGTACATTTTGTGATGTTACACGACAAACTTCACAAATAGACAAAAGTTGTTAAACAAATTTTAAAAAATTAATTTCATTGTGGGTGAATATTTTGGATTAAAGAAATGAAAATTTTCTTGTGTGAGTGGTTAGAAACGTAATGGTGACAGAAATGAAATTTGTGTTGATTCTCCCGGTTATCCTATTTGTACCGAACCAAAGAGTTCGATCAGGAGATCAAAATAAAATAACTACACGCTATTTATTTGTCAAGGAATATCAGAGGAAGGAAAGCCACTCGTGATAAGCAATACCCACCTTGTATTGTAAAACGCGTTACATCTTATAAACTTTGCAATAATGAGTGTTTCCCATTAGTACGATACAACACGAATAAAAATGATTTTTCAGTTATTCCTGGATTGCATTCAGATTGCGTCGAGATTAAATTGAGTGTGTAATACATTTTAAGTCAGACGAAAGCAATGTCGAACCCATTAATCGTGTTCAGGCAATTTGTTTGCGATTCTATTTTAAGGGAACAGCAATATTGTTCATTGATTTTGTGTAATTAAAAAAGCTTTACATTTTAGTAAGTAAAAAGTGTAGTCTTATCATAACTAAATTTCAGACGTGGACGCATTAACGCCACAGTAGTAGTTGTCTAATTTTATTCAGTTTCCAGCACTACTGCATATTGATTCGATATGAGTATGCAACTAGAAGAATTAATTGTATTTGCTGTTTTTTTCAATCATTTTTAAGGGAAGAGTCACTTTTTATAAATTGTCACAAAGAACAATAATTTCTTCACTCAATGGGGGTTGAGTAGTTAATGCAAATTGCAAACTGTTTAATGTAAATTAACAATAAGCTTTTGCAAGTTTGAGAGCCGTTACGAATTTAAAATGCATTCATAAATATATTTTACTTGGGAATTTATAGATAGACAATGTATCCAAAATAATGTAACTGGGTTAAACAGAACTATTTTATACTTCAATAAAAATGTATACTTGAAAATACGAATTTTAAAATTCATTGTGATATGTGAAATTTGCGCGTGACGTTTAATTTTTTGATATGGAAGCATTAAATTTTGTCTTTCAATAATTTATTAGTCTTAAAGTGATTACATAGATGCTAAGAAGAAAATTAATAAAATCGGAAGAGACGACCAGGTCGCTCGTTCTCACTTCTAGGTTTCCATTAAACGGATGTAAATTCGCGAACCTGTTGTTTTTTTTTTCATTTATTTATTAATGAGTTTTAGCAAGTTTTTGAGCATTTCATATCTAAGACTCGTGCGTGACTTGTGACGTATGTAAAAATTTTTTTTATTATTTTCTTTTTAAATGAAAAATGTTCGACTTTGTGCCGGCACTCGAGAAAAACATAAGTTTCGAGTGGTGCTTCCGCCTTATACGTATGGATTTTTTATTTTATTTTGCGAAAATCCTATTTATTGTTACTCTTTAAATACGTTGAGGTCCAGGTAGTTGAGCTTTCTCGAAGGTTAATTAACCAGAAAAGGGTGAATGCCTGTTGAATGGTACTTATTAAATAGGAACTTGAAGCATTGCCGTCGTTCAGAGTAATTTATCATTGCTGAAATAAGTGAATTTTATTTTTTATGTGTCCATAGGATTAAAAGGTGGAACTTGTGACTATTTTTCCCTTGTTTCTCTTTGTCCATCCTGTCCATCCAAACAGGCACACACACACGCACACTCACCTAGAAGTACATTTTTCTGGCACGTCAAATTTGAAAGGAATTACTGTAAATTGTTTTTATTACTTTTAATAAATTGCCGACTGGGCTGGTTAACCTCAGCCGGGAAATAAGAAACTTGTTGTTTGTTCGTACACCGGTCACTCATCATCCATTCGAAAAATCAATCCTTCATCCTGCAAATCCAGTTAGAAAAGTTCGAGGGCAACATATATGGCTGTCCTACGTGAGATTATTCATTAATTCGTAATAACTCAGGAACAACGTTCGCACACGTGAACACAATGGTCTCCGTCATTGTAGAAGGTTCCATTGAAATAATAGAATTTCAAAGCAGAAACAATTAGAGTCAGAAACAATCGTTCCAAATTTACACGGGGAGTTGCGGTCTCGTCGGTAATTTTGCTGGCGGAAACTCCAGAAGAAAAGGTGTAGGGATAAAAAGTAGCAAAACTTTTTGCCGGTTCCTCCGCCTTGCTCTCCCACTCGAACCCGGTCATTGTTTGCGTCCGGAAGGAAGAAAACCCGAGTCGAAGTCACAAGAGGAGACACAAGAAAAATGCAAAATAATGCTAATGAGAGTCCCGCAAAAGGAGGAAAAAAAAAAGGCGGCCACAACAAACTTCTCCATTTTCTAGCTTACCCCCGTTTCCTGGGTTTCTCTTTTTCTAGTTTCGAAATTTTTAACGCGGTACCCGAAACCCAGGCGAACGGTACCCAAATTTTGCGTTCCCTGATAAGTTCCCATAAAGTGACCTTCGGCTCGAGTTGGATTTATAGACAGTGTTGTTTAACCAATTAAATTATGCCATTGCGTAACTCAAACGCGTTCAGTTGAATTCTTGTCAGACTCTCATTTGCTCCGGTACGGGTAACACTGTCTTCACCGTCTTCTTTGTGAATTCTCGTTTAACTTCTCTTCAGACATGAGATTGGACACCGTCATACCCAACTTTAAGGCCAACACCACATTTGGCCCGATCGATTTCTACGACTTTCAGGGCGATTCGTAAGTGTCACTTCATTTACTTGTATTTTATAAAATGTGTAGCTAGAGCTTAAAAAAAAATAAAAAGAATTCCTCCGACTCGTGTCTTACTCCGTTTTTGTTTATTTCGAGTTAAAAGACGGTGGGAAATCAGTCTGGGTTGTCAGAAAAACTCCTTCAGGTTCTTGCTGCTGCTTTTCATCTAGTTTTATTACGTTTTGCAGTGACGTTAGTAACAGATACAAGCCGGACGAAAGTTGAAAAAATTTTACTGTTAGAGAGTGAGAGAGAGAGAAAATTGAGCAGAGAGCTCGGTAAGATCAGGTGTGAACGTGTCAAAAGCCCTGCCTGTTGATTAGATTTGATTTTTTTGTGGCCTATCGTCACCAACAGTATCAATTTCAATTCTAATTCTCTTATTCTCAATCGCACGAACCGTTCCTATTGAGCTTTGCCATTTCGTGCTGTTCCACCGCTTTTGCCATTTGAGTGCCCTCGACAGCTCTGAATTGATAATTTCTGGGTCGGACGGGGTGACCAGCAGTGAAAATCGACTCTCTCTCTCTCTCTCGGAAAAGTAACAGGCTAAAGTCTCTCACGTGAGAGAGAAGGGAAAGAAGCCACGTTTTAAGAACGTTAGGACCCAGTTGCGTTGGAATTCTGCTCGACGAGTCATCGAACCGAACTGATAAGCAAATTTTAATTTCCTCACCGACCGGTTCGACCAGTACCAAACGTATTCTTCTGGTGTTCGAATGTGTTTTGTAACACCAGGCCATAACTAAAATACCTCGGCTAAATTAATTGATTGATTGCACCCATGTGCAAGGTTCCCAGAGCCGGAGACTCGCATTCACCGCGAGGAATTGCACCAGGAAATTTTCACGTTTTTCTTTCGATCCAACGGATCTCGGAAAGGTGTCCTGCTCATTGCAACGTTACCTTTTCGGATATTTAAAAATTAAAAGTCCGCATTAATAAATTATTATTATTACTGGTACGGTCCTCCTGATTTATGTAGGGGCGAATGACAGTTTTAAAGCACAACGAGGATTCTACCAACCTTAAATCTTTGTGAGAAGTGCCGGATGAGACTGAAGGTGACAGTAAATCGGTAGAGCTCATCAAATTTAAATTAGGTCAGGTTGGTTAACGAGTAGTCAAGTCCTTGAGAACCCTGGACGGTCAGAGGAACATCCAGTGGCAGTCGAGGTAATATTGGAATATTAATGAGAATTTATAATTTAATAATATCGTAATACATACATGAAAGTCTTGAGTAGGTCTCGTTCCGTTTTTTAAAAGGTATTGAAAGGTCACAAGAATTGGAATGCGGCCATAATACAAAAGAGAACTCCTGTAAATTTAATACATGCGCAGTTCTTATACAAAACTTGCTTGCTATCTGCGAAAAGTTCAGGTTTGAGGTAACCACCGGGTTTACATTCATAAAAAAATAAAAGCTTATGTATAAAATACTTGAAATGGTGTTGGATTTTGAATCGAAACTCAAAGGAAGTCATACTCAAGAGAAGTTCACTCAAGTGAACAAATTTTACTGTCAGTAAAACCGGACGGACAGCAAATTATAATTCATAAAAAGAAAGTTCGACGTGCCCACTTAGTACCACCACTACCTGACTGCGGTAATGTTTCTCTTAAAGGTAAAGCCTTTTTGAACATGTTTCACATTCGAAAGTTGTGTACTAAAACATTTCTGTACGAAGTTAAGAATAAAATGCGAATTTGGGAGTCAGGCACGGTACATGTTACAACTCTATCACTCTGTCACGGATTATATCTGAAGCATTCGAAATGTTGGATGGAAGTCTAGTTGGATTAAAAACAATATATACTGTTCCATAATAATTCTGAACCGACAAGCTGGAAACTTCATTGGGTAGGTTGACATCCCGTACCAAGTACGGGGGAACCATGTTTTTTTTGTTTCATTTATTTTTGATTAAATTTATGAATATTTATTTCGAGTCTTGGACTTTATGTCGTACGCGTTACAATCATTTTTTAAGTCAATGTTTGTGACATAAATTTGGCAGGTCTCTCTCTCCTATTATGTACATTATCTCATGAGTTAGCAATATACTGCGCAGCTTTCAGTCTAAAATTGTTTCAAGGCCTTAATTCCGCAGATTCTCTTCGCGACTGGAACGACTGTATGACCGTACTGCGTCTTTTACGTTGCATAAATTAACATTCTGGACTTTTATATTTTTTATTATTATTAATGATGCAGTTCAGGAGCTGTAGTGGTTTTCGTGTATGTAATCAAGAGAAGTCGCGAAACTTATTACATTTTGTACTCAACCTTAAGTACCCTTAAGTAGGAGGAATATCTCCTGTTCGTTATTTTGCTGTAACAAGGGAACAAGGTACGTGGAACCCCTACCCGGTCTGTCCTCTATATGGGACATTCGAAAAGTGAAAAACAGTTTCAGTAACTTTCAGTAACATAGCTGTCAAGACGAATGTTTTTATGTTATGAGGTTGCTTGTCGTCTACGTGTCGGTGTTCTGGGAAGTAGAAAATTTGATTCACAGAAATCGGTCGGCTAATGTCATCCATCCATAAAAGTATCCAATCAACTTGTCTGTCCTATTAACTATCGCTTGTCGCGACTTTGGGCAATTAATTTCTCCCTCTGCAAAACTATACATTTAACCTTGATATATTTCTTTCCTGTACACACCGCATACTCAAATACAACGCAAATTTTTCGCCATTGACAAACGGTGTTATAGTTTACATACTTTCCAACGGGTTCTTCCGCCGTTTCGATTTTTCATTTGTTTGCAATAGGAAGCATACCCTTGAATTTCTGTAACAATTTTTCTTGTGACATTCAACGCTTATTTCATACTTGTATATGCAGGCAATACAAGTTCACGAAAAGAACTATTCTCCTTCTACTATTTCGTATTATTTTTGCTCTTGGTTAAATTTAATTTAAAGTTGAATTTACACTAAACAGACTTACTTGATTTGAGACAGAAAAGATCTATACTGCACATTCGTTACCCATACCACAAAGACAGTGATAATAACAGAATAAGTACCGCGTAATACGCAAAACGTTGATGTACTTTTCTGTGTCGCCACTGATATTTTTATTAATAATCGATGCAGTATAATATTTTATGTATACATATATTTTACATATATTTGTATATTAGGACGGCTGGTAATGTCAACGTTCCTTCTGACTTCTGTATACCTGTTTTTAGAGTTAAAAATGCACGGCCGAATAGGTTTTAATCTTTTTTATTTTCGCTTCTCAAAAGTGGAATTCTAATTTCTTTTCGGTTAATATTATTCTCAAATATGCAAATTTGACAGATTTTGTTAAAATTTCTTTGGGCCATCTGGGATTTCTTACTCTCGTTACACGACGTCTCATTTTGATTCTCCGGGCTAATGGAAATTCTTTTCGAGAATATCGAGCTTTCTAAAGCCTTCAATAACTTGAGTTGCTTCCGTTATTCTTTCAGGATACCGACTGGAACACCTCGACGTAACGGTCAAATTCTTTTTTATTTCAGATGGGTCGTACTCTTCTCCCATCCGGCCGACTTCACACCCGTCTGCACGACAGAACTCGGGAGAATGGCCGTGCACGACGGCGAATTTAAAAAGAGAAACGTTAAACTGTTGGCTCTTTCTTGCGACAAAATGCAGTCTCACATCGACTGGGTCAATGTAAGCCAGTTTTTCTACCTTCCGGTGAAATAAAACATCGAAATGTGACGTATGGGACCCTGGGGAGCCGTGTTGAATCCTCCGCAGTCACACCCGAAATTAGAAATCACCTAATTGACACCGATAAATCGAACAGCACAACCTGACACTTTTTCATTCAGTAAAATTGTAAAAAGGGAGAGGACCGGAAAGGCGAGGCCGGTCGCATTTAAATAAATTTTAATTTATTTCAGGACATAAAGTCGTACTGTCCCGACATCAAGACCGATTTCCCGTATCCCATCATCGGAGATGAAACGAGAGAGCTGGCCGTTCTCTTGGACATGATCAGCGAAAACGACAGGAACAATCCGGAACTGGCGATGACCGTCAGAGCCCTGTACATCATAAGTCCGGAGCACAAGCTCAAACTGGCCATGATATACCCCACTTCAACGGGTAGAAATGTCGAGTTAGTGTTCGTCCAACCGACTCATTGCCACTTCTGTCCAACTCGCACTTCCATTTACATTTTCTCACTTATTTTGATTGCAGTGAAATACTTCGTTGCATCGATTCTCTTCAGCTCTGTGCAAGAGTTAAGGTGGTGGCAACTCCGGCCAACTGGACGGTAAGTGATCTAACCCATCAACCACGAGCTGCACTACAATATTTCGGCAGAACGTATCTTAAGAGTGTTAAATTGCCTTACACACAAGCGAACATTCGTTTATTGACTTCATCGGTGTCATGTTTCGGTCAATTAAGTGAAGTCAAGTTGTGTCGTGCAGGGAAGTAGTTCCAGAAGTTCACTCTAGGAATTTAAATGTTCTGGAAATTTCTCTGTCGAAGTTACGTCACCTGCTAAACCGCCCGTTTTGTAGTTTCCGTACGGCACAGCCACCGTGGTAACTTTCAGAGGATCCAATTTGTCGATGTTAGAACGAAAATTTGACAAGAGATTTTCACTTACGAGGCTGATGGTAAATCCTGACACTAAAAATGATTTCAAAAGACAGGAGAAAGTGAACGAGGGCAGGAAGTACATTTTATACCCCCGACCTCTAAGTTTTCGTTCACATCATTCGCTCCAACTATTTCAATTAACTATTTTAAATTTGTTTTCCTTTTATTAACGCGTTTCAATAACGACCCGGAAAATTCCACGAGCTAACAGGAAATTATAATTTTCTGCCGATGGTACGAAATTCCCGGAAAACCACATTGTCGTCGCGTACCGTTCAAATTCAGGAGAATTAGAATTGATTTCATCACTACAAAGTCACTGCAGAAAGGTTTTTTTTTTTATAAAAAAGTTCAAATTTTGTAAGAGCCGCGTGAAAATTAAAAGCACACGGCGAGTTAATTAGTCTCCACATTAGTACGATCACGTCACACATAATTAATGACAACAAGTTACTAATTTGCTGCGTTTGTACCCGTTGTAGTGCGTACCTGTTGAAAGTAAATTTTCATTGGTTTGGGAGTGAGTGTTTGTGTGTGTTTGCCTCCTGACTTAAATGAAATACCGTAATACAATCGAGGATAATAACTTACTTTTATGCTTCCTCGCAAGGGCATCTCTCTTACCCGGAACGGAACCGTTACTACAAAGTCAATAAATCCTACAGGTAGCCCCGTCGTATTTTGTTGACTTTTTTAAATAAAAAGAAAGGTTGTCATGGCTACATCATGGCTCTCTTGGTCCTATTCTTGCGTTCATCTGATCGGACATGTGATTTAAATAAATAAAGTTTTTTTTTCTCCTTAAAGTGAAAGTTTCTGACCGCATAATTTTACCGGTTTTTTTTTTTCAGTTCGGTTTCCTCTTATTCACATGAGAAACTTTTTTCAATCTCCGGGTTTCGCGTGTATTTACGAATGTGCAACACGTTAAATTTCTGTTTACAGTTAAAATGCCTTACATAGTTCGGAAACAATGTTTGACGGGAAGTTTACGCATTACGTGCACCGCAGGGAATTTCGGTGTTGTCTGCACGGATTTCCGTTGTCTAAGAATTTCTTTTTTTTTTTTTTGATCCACTGACTTCAACGGGTACCTCTGGTAGCCGCAACTAACTAGGATGAACTCGTTCGAATAATTCCATGTGTCATTAATTATTGGTAACGGTGTGTCATGGTTTACTGTTGCTCTGTGTATAATTTTCACCTTTGCTCTTTCCAGCCCGGTACAAAAGTCATGATTTTGCCTCACGTCAAGGACGAGGACCTACCAAAGTTGTTCCCAAGAGGAGTCGACAAAGTTTCCATGCCATCGGGTATAAATTACGTGAGAACCACGACCGATTACTGAAGAAAATACTCGGGGAACGATCAAGAGGTACATGACTACCGGTCGCACAGGTGTACGACTTTTCAATTATAATCGAATTTACCCAGGAATGCTTCGCACGCGTGCGTTTAAACGTTGTCGGATAAATTAATAATTCATTCTATTAATATATATTTTCAAAGTCTAACGAAAGTCTTTTTATTAAATCAAGGCGAACGGAGTAATTAAACGTCCCTGTTTTTTTTTTTTCGTTGCTTCGTCTCCATTTGATCCCTCGACCCGTGGGGACACCCGTGTTTTTCCACATTATTTTTCATCAGACTCGAAATGTCCGAAAGAAAAAGTCGGCTCGAATTTAATAGAAACCTTCGTGGGCGAATCAGAAAGTATCACGTCAACAGGATGATGGATGGCGTTTGGACCTGAGCACAACTTTTGTTGAATCTTAAAAATGAAAACTTGCCGGTTTACCTTTTTTCCTGTCCGGAGATGCTCCCACTTACCTTGATCCTTTTCTTATCAAAGAAAACTTTTATTCCTGTTGTTTGGCCATTTACTTTCAAGGCCCAAGGTATGTACACGTTGCAATTTTTATGTGAAAGCGCACAGACACGCACACATAGACACACACACAGACACACACATACACACACATTTTGTATTTTATTCTTATTTTTTTTGTTTTAGTATTTATTTTTGTTATTATTTTATTTAATTTAGTACGTATTTATATTTATTTAGTAAGTATATTTTTCAGCATTTTGTTCTTTGTAGTTAATTTTATTCTTTGTTTTTGAAAACCGCAGTCGCCTTTATTGCATCTTATTATTACATCCACACGACTACAGAAATTAGTAATTTTGTAAGTGTGAATTAAACGCGTGATGTGCAGTCGAAGTAAAATTGAGTAATTAAGTGTAATTGAAGAGAGTCTGCAAATTAACCAATTTAGTTTTGTAAGTTCCTGTTTAAAACTATGCAGTCGGCATTGTTGTGATATCTTACAACGTGTTCACTGTCCTCAATTCTACTCAACATCTGTTAATTAATTGCAATAAATGTTTATTTCACACAAATGCCAAACATACAGAATTTTGCACGTAACAGAAACCAGGTAATTCTGCTTCAAGGCTTGCGGCCAGTTGGAATCTACTCATTTTATAATAACAACTATTATGTATACATAAAGTCTCTTCATAACAATAAAGGATGCGACAGTTCCCGTAATAACCCGGCGATCGGAACTTGTCTGAAGAGGCCGAGGAACAAGAACGCACGGAGTAAAAGTGGGTTTTATTTTACTTTAGGTGGTCATTACCTGCACACTGGTGGATATTACATTTTATAAAAATATCTGTCTTAGAACAATCCGTCTGTTGTTCCAAACCCGAAAAGAAAATCTTACATAACTAATAATATATAAAAATATGCGTACACATATTTAATACAATTGATGAAGTAGTAAGGTGTAAGGGTCAAACTTATTTGATCACACCATTTGTCGTTGGTAGTAAGAAGGTGGGCTAAAAACCCAGGACGGTTCCTTTTAACTTAAGTTCACCCCCCCATAAATTTGGACATTAAAAACTTCTTGAGAGGAATTTGAAGAACACAAATTTTTAAAAACTCGATGCTTTCTCTCCGCACCCCAGCTTTTCTTAAGTAACGAAAGCTTTCAACATGTGTCAGTGTGTGATTTCGACTCAAAATTGCCTTCTGAAATTTCTTCCCGGCCATTTCGAGAGCTTTTCTCACGAGCACCGTCACACTTTGTCTACTTTGTTTCCCCACCAACAGAAATTCCTCCCGTACATAAATTCAGTCGACGGTCTTTTACGGTTGCGACGTCTCCGCGACCTTTCACCCGGCAGCTTTCTTTTCTCGCTACCTCCGATGGCGTCCTTTTTCTCGTCGTAAATTCTTTACTAATTGGATTCTCTTTTTCTATTTTTCTTTTAATAAACTTTTTACATTTAATAAGGGATTACAACTTCTTTTGTTTTTTCGTTTCGACGTTTACTTTTTTTTTGTTCGTCGTTTCGACTGCCTCCGCCTTGTGTTGCTTCTTTTCCCCCTTCAAATCCTATATAATTTAGACCTCCCTCGAAGCCTGACAAAGAGTGAATTATTAAAAAATTTGCTTAATCCCGAGGAGATCCTTACAGTCGGTGGCGTTTTTTTCTTTTTGTTTTTAATTACACCACAATGTCGAACCGTTTCTGTGAAATGTTCAACCGATAGTAGCCGCAGAAATTAATTTGTTGATGATTGATGGTGTTAACAAGTTTCAAAAAACCATTTTATTTTTTATTTTATTGATTATTTATTATTGTATAAGAATAATAATTATTGTTTGTCATAGCTATTACGATTCAGGTTCAGAACCTTTTATTTAGGTATTTTGGGAGATAAATTGTGGATAATTTTTTTATGTGTGTACGCTTGTAGCCAATAAATGACAATTAATAAGATACACTTAGGATAAATACGATAGTTAAAATGTTGCTAAGTGTTAATATGTGCTTCTTACCAGGCATGAGCTCTCTACAATTTCAGTTAAACTCGTGTAAATTGAGTACGGTAAGAGCAAATATAACCCATACCTTGGACTTAATCGGTTGCAACATGCGGGACAATTAGAAGAAGTTAAAAGTTCGAGTTGGCTTTAACCAAAGTGTCCGGGCCTTTGCTGGGGACCAGAGCAATTTGTGCAGTCAACTTGAGACTTCATTTCACGGTCACGGGGGTTGAAAATAAGGAGAGTGGAATTATCGGAAAAAATCGGACGATGGAATATTTCGTAAGGAGGGACCTGAAAGTATGAACCTTTTGCATATGAAAGCCTTTTATCCGAGAATCAAATTTTCACTTCCAAATTTATTATACCTTTTTTTTGCTCTCCGAAACCTTTGCGGGAAGTTACGTAAAATAAATAAGCGTTGAATAGTTCCCGGTCAGCCACATTGCTGATGATGCCTTTTGAAATCATTCCTCTGACCTCCGCGATACAATTTTAAGAAGTAATAGAAGATGGGTGTGTGTATGTGTGTGTGTGTGTGGTGGGCATCTGAATTCTGAACGGCAGCAAACTCACTCGCCGGTGTCAGTTGTGTGCAAATGCAAATTCCGTTTTTACATCGTACGATGGAATTTATTACGGGTGACCTTTTTAAGAGGTCGTTTTATGAAAGACTGACGGTAGGAAAGAGGTCAAAAGTCTCATTCACCTAGAGTTTCATAACTCTCGACTTGCCTTTCGAGACTTTAAACCGAATTCGAAATGCAATAATCCGTGACCAAAAAAAAAGAAAACGTGAAAATTTCCGTTTTGTTAATGTAAATTATTTCCGGTCAAGTTTTCCCGCTCTGTTTAGATTCAAAATTTCAAATTCGATGAACTCACTTATTAAATATTGTTTTCTACGGTTTATTTGTTTTTCGGTTTTCTCTCCCTTTCTCGCAGTTGTTGCTGTTGCTGCTGCTCCTGTTGTAATGTTCCATCGCAGTGAATCTATCCAGCGGTGTTACAATATTAATAATGATTAAGGGCACTTTAACCGAGTGGTTCGGTTTATTGCGGTTGAGATGTCTGGAGTTGGGCGAGTCCCGGTCGACAAGCAAGTTGTGATTCATTACACTAATAAAATGTCCCTTAATTCAATTCTCATATTCGGATGCGTCGTTTTACTGCCTTTTGTCAATTTGGAAATTGTGTCCCGAATCCTGGGCTCGTGCACGAACCGAACGGGTTGATTCCTCGTCCGCGTCCCAAGAGCCTTTTAAACAGATATTATTTTATTTTGTTTCACATTCGTTCCAAACACAGCTCACGGCGACACCGTTAACAAGTCAATTTTGTTCGTCTAATTGCCCAGAACGAGTCAACTGACTCCATCGCAGCTGTTAGCGAAGTAATTATCTACTTGAGAGATGTGGTCAGCGAGGGAGATGCACATGGAGTGTAATAAATAGTTCAACTAGGACAGATGTGCCTTGCACTACCGCAACCTAAAAGTTAGTGAGAATGCTGCAGAATGCAAAGGTAGAGTACCAAACGTTGAATATTAATCTACACAGATGAGTACTGTACATATAACCGACCAAGGGACAAATGTTCAATAAGGAATGTAGAAACCTAGTTTAAAATTTGCCAGAAATGTATTCTACTACTTTGTACAAGATACTACAATAACTAATGTGACTATTCACTAAATGTAACTGTTAAGGTGTATATTAATAAATATTTACACTTATAGCAGCAGTTGAACTGTAAGCGAGCCATCAACTTGTCATTGCCGTCGTACTTATGTTTTTCGCTCTAATTTTACAGCAATTTTAATAGAGTTCAAACTGGTTACATTACACAATGATCAGAAGCACGGACACTGGTCACGGTATACATATATATCATGTACGTTCGAACAGAATTGTCGTAAAATGTTGACCGGAACCATTTTGAAAGAGATAACGTCAAAGCATGTGATCCCTTTGGATTCTTTATGATCAAGTGAATTGAAATTTTACACCAAGTAAAATGCTCGCGTGTATGTAATCGTGTTGTAGTGACCTAATATTAAGGTAATCTTTGAATAAATATCACGCTGTCGTGGTAAATTTGCCATACTCTGCCGTCTCGGGAGACGGACCGAGTTCCGTTCGACGGAATCATTCCAAAATAAAATGATTTATGTGCGTCACTGAAAATTACCGAAAGCTCCTGTTATTAAATTAAAAGTGTGAAAAATAAACCGGGATACTAAACTTGACTTATAACAGTCAATAAATTTACTACTTCAGAGTGTCAAATGCTGGCCAGAAGCTGTCAAGCATTAAGAGTTTGCACTTGACAAGTCATTTAATGTTTCTCATTCGAAGAAAAGCGATTACTGTCTCTGGGCTCAAGCTACAACATTAAACACTTACACTCTCTAACATATATACTTACATACATACATATACTATATGGTATCTTGTCACGTTTAAGTCTGTTCTGGTTTGTCTGAAATTTGGAGATAATTAAATTTGTCGACTCAACTCATTGATCTGTTTTGCATAATATTATACTTATTTATAATTAAATTATTCTTAAATTTATAATAAAGGATAACTTAATTAAACTACAATTATTTTAAATTATCTTCTGTATGTTTTATAAATTTATTTTAGGTTTTAATGAAAAATTTATACGCGTACGAACTCATTATTTGATATTTATTTACGCTTATACTTTTTTTTCAATTTACGGTCTCAGCGTAGAAAAGCACTGCATCGGTTAATTATTTCTACTTATAAAGATTGTTTATAATCTGTTGCAACCGTTAATTTATTTATTATTTATTGGTGTACGCTTTGGGAAGACGAAGAACTCGATGTTGACCACTCTGATCACCAAGCACCGATAAAATTGCCTTTAATCTAAGATGAGAAAGGTCCGTTGCAGGTGTCGCAAACGAAAGATACATAACCCTCGTACGTAACAAAAATTTTATGTTTCATGACTCGTGTGCGGAATTTTCGTCCTGTCTTGCCCGAGAAAAGAACATTCCTGAAAACAATCCGATTCCCGAAATTTAAAGAAGATTTACAAAGGTGCCAAAGATGTCCGACCCCGTCAGGGTAAGTTCGGCGTCGAACTTCGGCCCGTCGTGACGGGCCCAATGGAAATTCAATGGAGTTGCAAGGAGAATTCTTAATGGTTTTTTTTATTTTTTATTTCATCATTCCCCTCCAAGCCTCACTTTTAAAAGTCAAATGTATTCTAATTCAATTAATTTATTAGTGAAATTTCACGGTGGAAAAATGAGAAAGAAATTACGGAATTTAAACGGGAAAAGAAGTGCCGGAGAATTTTTATTTTATAAAAATTTTTTGCAAGTTGCCCTCTGCCGCAGCAACTTTAAGTTTTCCTTTCAGTCGTCGTGCACATCCGCCCCCCCATCCTCCTCCTCTCCTTCCCCGTTGTACCACCCGTTTTTACTACCCGAACGCGCGCGTACTCAAAGAGATTTTCTTTAAGGTGGTCCGCCGAGAGAATGATAAAAACTTTTTAGACGCTACATAATTAATTGCTAATACAGTAAACAAGCCACGTTCGTCTTTCAAGAATGGGAGAAGTAAAAAAAAAAGAAGAAGAAGAACAGAGAGAGAGAGAGAGACGGCTATAAGTGGAAAAACTTTCTGCAGAAAAATCCTTTGACATGTGGTACGAGACACGAAGTCGAACACTTAATCCGGTGAAGTGATATTACTCAAGTAAGAGTGTACCACCACCACTAGACTGCTACTGCGAAGGAAGGTAGCCCGAAGACCTGAACACTCCGCCGTCAAGTTCGTCGACAGGTAGGGCTTCGATGAAATTGCACGGACAGTTGTAGGAAAGCAGAGCAGGAAATAAAAAAAGGGCTTTGGTATCGAGTTACTCGGAGCATAGTGTCTGTACAGGAGCTAAGGGTAGTACCGGTGGTTGCAACGGATCAATGGAGCCATACGTACGGGTTCCCAAGGAAACGACGTCGACAAGTAGGAGCTTCGGATTTAAGTAATGTACTCCGTGTATGAACAATATTTCGTACGAAATCTACAAATCTAAAATCGAAGTCGGGGGGTTAAAAAAAAGGTTGTTGTCATTCGGAAACGATTTTTCTTTCCCATTTTCCCGCGCAGCGCCAACCCCAAAAACGTTTCATATCTTTATATTGAATCAAAGAAGATTTATGGCGGGAAATGAAAATCCCCTCCAGCTGAAATTGTCATTGGCCTGTACGTGAAAATTTACCCTAACCCCCCCCAAAAAAAAGAAAGAAAAATCAAGTCGTTCTTTTGGCTTCGGACAGCATTTTTAATGGAGGACAAATTTATTTTCGCGTGCTTTCACCCGGAGCGGTGGACAAAGACAATCGAGCGAGGTGAAAAGACGGGAACTGAGTCGTCTCGAGCGAACAACACTGTCAAAAACATTCACCTGGAAGGTTATCGGAACGCCGACAATCTTAGTTCGAGGAAGGGAAGGTAACAAGAACCGAAAGACAAGGACATCCGCACCTGGGAGATTAACGAGATACCCTCCGACACCGAGAAAAGGAAATACGAAGTGAGTGACACACGACGGCAATACAATACCGCCTACCATTAATATCAGCACGGGGGTAAAGGTGAGAAATCGATACGGCGAAAAAGGACAAGGAGGGACGCGTTCCATCCACTTAAAATAAATAAAAAATTTAAGGAAAAACAAAGAAGTGCGTTAGAGCTGGAACTTCAGGCGGATCAAACAACGGTGTCATCGTCAACAGGAACATCAACTGGGGGTGCAAGGAAAGACACCCAAAGGCCGCGGGTACCTGCTTGCATCCGAGTGCATTAAGCGACCGCAAGGTGCAAGTACCTGAACCTTTTACGAGTGACCAAATCCCCTGCGTTGTATTTTTTTTTTTTTAAATTCACCCGATGCCAAATTGGATTTTCTCATTTCTACGGCGTGGTAAAACCACAGCTCTGGTTCCCGCAATAATGTGGTCCAAATTTAATTTCATAAAACTAACTGCCGGGGAAAATCCTTCTTTGACATTTTCAATTTGAAAATTTTAAGTCCGGCAAAATAATGTTAGTAGTTTTTTTTTTACGCTAGAAAGTACGAAGACGCTAATCCTGTATTTATGAAGTGGGAAAAAAGGGTAAAGTTTGGAAAAAGTTGGCAATTTCTGCTGGGAAATTTGGAATTTTAATTGGGGACCGAGACCGTACGGTGAAAATCACGAGTACTTCGATTTTAGTAATGTGTCTGCGTGTCTGTGTGTCTGTGTGTGTGTGTGTGCTTGGGTGGTTTTCGGTAGTACACAAAACTAATTTTCTGAAAAATTGCTTAAAAACACACGGTAACAATAAATGAAATTTAAAAATTGAAATTCTCCGGGGAATTCAATTTCTCCCGGTCATTTTCTCGGATTAATAGCTTTTTGCTTAAGTTTTTCCTTAGGGCTCCCGGTTAGTAAGTAACTTGTTGAGCGCCGTTACCGGTCCATTTACCTTTACCTCTGCTGTCGTGTGGGAATCTCCGAAATCTTGAAAACATTTACAACAAAACTTTTTGGCAAGTTTTCGTAAACGAGGTAAGTAATTTGACGCCGGGACCTGAAACTAATTTAGTCGCTTTTCCGGCTACCTTTTCTCGGGGAAAAGTCCCGGAGGAAACTTCAACTCAAATCACCTCCATCACAGTTGTGGTGTGCGTGTGTGTGTGTTTAGATCCGTCAGAATGTGGCTTGGGTGAAGTATTCCAGGTAACTCACAATCCACAACTAATTTTAACAAATATTTTGCCCGTGCCGTGCCATGCCACTCATTCCAAAACAATTCACTTTTATTGTATTATTATAACATTATATATATGATTATTACAAAATTTAACTCTTCATTTTTTGTTGTGTTACATATTTGTGTAATAATAAATAAATAAATAAATAAATACATAATTAAAAACCTATTCGATATGAAATAAATGTAACGCAGTGTCATAGATGTTGCCTCGTTCATTCGCGTGGGTACCTGTCGTTTTTACTTCATAAAAAAGCAGAACCTGAAGACTCGTTGAGTGAAATAAATGTGGGAATGATAGTAAAAACATACAGAACATAATAATAGAATGCAATTAATCAATAATTATGGTCTTCAAAATAATAAATTGTACCTTATTAATCTCAGAGGAGTATTTTCATTGTGAACAAAAATCAAAAGTTGTGTCTATAACTTAACGGTCTTTCTTGTAATGTTTCGACGTACCATAAACCACGTTCGTGAACTATAAATTTGTGTATTTATTAAAATAACAGTCATTTTTAATTAACACACGTGGTGTTGTTAATAAACAAAACCGGCGTCATCGTTTTGGTTTTTTTTGTTTAACTCGACGATGAGTACTCCTCCCAAGTTCAACTCGGATCCGCTCTCCTTTTTCCAATTTTGCAAAATATAAAAATCTTCCAGTCGCATTTTACCAATTTAAAAAAGAGCTTTCAGCGTGTTTTCTAATTTGAACAATGAGTACCCCACCGGGGATTTACAACCTTTCTGGCCGAAACGAGAGGCAGTACGAGAGAGAGAGAGAGAGAGAGAGAGAGAGAAACTCAAATTTACGCCCCTTAACCTCCATTATCGTTTAATTTTCAAAGGAAATTAAATGTTACGTACCGGGCGTTATGTTTATTTTTTTCACACGACAAATAATTTAGTTTTGCTACCGTTTTGAAATTCATCAATTCGATAAATTAGTTGGACGGGGTTTTTAATTTTCGTCAGCTTCTTTCCAGTCCTCCGGGTGCCCTCGATGATCCCACCAAAAAAAAAACAAATTCAAACCTTTTGGGAGTTCCACGCCGAGAAAGCGTATTTATTTGGGTTGCTTTCGGGATACTTTTTTATTTAGTATATTTAGTTGTGTCTGAAACATTTTTTAGTTAGCAGCAGGCGAAATATAATAACCTGCAACATAATAATTTTACATAATAATAACACCTGTCCTCGGTTGGATGTACGCATTGTTTGTTAGGTGGTTGTCATTGCTGTCGACTGTTGTGACAATGTCTGAACTTAATACTCAACTTTGTGGAAACCACGGCAACTCTCCGAACACACTTGTAAAAACTTTTTACTTCACGGTAACTTTTTCTTACGCAAATAATTAACTTACTCGTTTCACAGTTTGAGTGTCGGGAGTATTTGGGCAAACAGAGCGAGTTCGCAAAGGCAAAGAAAACCAAATATTGGAGCAACGCTTCCAGTGCAAACGTTAAACCACAAAAAAATCATTCCTTCCATAGCAAAATTCGACCATTTAAATAGACATGTACATGAGGTAGGTTCAAATTGAAGGGCGGGGGCAATAAAATGGTTCTTTGTTGAAGTCGAGCACACCTCCACTGGTTCCCGGAGCTTTTACAAAGAAGAAAAGCACAAAACCAAATCTTCCTCAACAGCGTTCATTTAATAAAAGAAGTACAAAAAATTTGTGTCACAAGCCTCCTGTAAGAACCGGTAACGTCTTTCTTGAAAAAAAAGTTACCTGTACAGGAATTACGTAGGAAGCTCCGGGAAAAAGGAATCCAGGAATGAATGGTACGAACAAAAGTAATTAGAAATATTTTATTTTCGCATCGGCTCGTAAATTAACAAAAAAAAGGGGGGGAAACAACAAAACAAATCCTAAATTGCTACCGAAACTATTTGGAAAGAAAAATAACAGTCGAAGTGAACGGGTTTTCCAATGAAAAGCAAATTAATAGGTAACAAATACTAAAAGAAACGACTCGCTCTAATTTTCCACTGAAATTTCGGGCAGTTCCAGGGTAGGAAAAGCAAAAAAGGTCACTCACGTGCCTCACGCCGGTTACAACGATGACAAACCGGTTACAACTGTAGACAATTAATAGTTGGAGGTAGGAGAATTAAAAAAAAAAAAATTAAAATCGTACCCGAGGCAAATCTTCGTCTTCTCCCGGGGATTCCTCAACGACTCGTCCCGGTCGCCATTCGGGAATCTGACAGGATAATGTTACAACTCTTTTATTAACGATTATTACCTTTAATTAAGAAGTAATTTTCCGAATTCTTCTGCGGTTCAAGCAAAAAAACTTCTCGAGGAGGGAAATTTTTCTAAAATTATAAAAAAAAAATAGTTGGTGTCTAATATTTTTCCAGTTCATAATTATCGATGGATGCTGCTCGGGTAATGGTTTGACCGAGAAAATGGCATAATTTTATGTGATCTCGCACAAAAGTAATAATTGTTAATAAATTAATAAGTATTAACAATGCCTTGACAGCTTACGGAAAATTAATAATTATTAGTAAATGTAATACTTCGGTAATGTAATAATTCAACAAATATAAAAATATTAAAACTGTACAATGACTTTTTATAACAAATAATTATAATTAATAAAAAATAAATAAATACGTAAATAATAAAATGTCATTAACACGGGGTTTATGTATTTCTGAACGCGTCGTTATGTTTTTCCCAAAAATAAATAAAAATTCTACCGCGTACAGTTCAAGCAAATTTATTTCCAACTGTCCATTGACAAATACATAAGGTTATTTATTTCTAAATTGACTTTCCCATAGCTGAGCTACGTTAATTAGGGAACTCATTAGGAAAATAATAATTATTAAATATTAATAATAAAATTTTACCACGAGGTTTTTCACAACACTGGGAGTCGGTCGGGCCCAAGAGTTGACAAACTCCCCGAGCAACTCCGGCACCGGACGTTATTGATTTACTTTGACCATTATTAAAACCCAAATCTTCGGACCGGGTGTCTGTGGCAGGACGAAGGCACGGACAGGGCGAACCTTTCGAAATTTTGACTTATCATTCACCCCGTTCTTATTTTCCAGGGGTGAAAACCTCTCGTCGAATTCCTCGAGTCAAAGGCAACCAGGTGAGGAGGTTCCACCTGAACCCGGAAATGAATTGCAAACCGGTTCATTTCTGTGTGGTGTGTTTCGGGTCAAATCGGAGTTCCTTTCTTCCGGTACCCTTTCCCGATTCGATGACCCTTGGGGAGAGAGAGAGAGAGAGAGAGAGAGAGAGAGAGAGAGACAGGACTCGACCGAATTTTTTGGGGAACGAAAAAAGGCCAAATGGAAATGGAAAATTCTTCTTTTACATTCAATTCGATTTGGTCGGATTTATTTTCCGGGCTAGAAAATTAAAGGTTCTTAATAAAATTATGAGAAGCACCTTTTCAAACGACTCTTTCAGGTGGGTTTCCCCATCTTGTGCCTTTTTCCCCGAAATTTTTCTTTTTTTTCCTCTTCTCCTCTCCCAGGAGAGGCACATGGCCCCCACCCGTGTCCCTTCCCATCTGAGCTCATTTGAAAGTAGAAAATTAATGGGGAAGCTAATTTTAATGAAATGCTTTTCCCTCTTCCTTTTCATCTCTCTCTCTCTCTCTCTCTCTCGCAAGTGAAGCCACGATGGGAGAGAAGGAGAAAAAAGTTTTTCAAAAAAGGTTAGACCGGGTTCACGGCCGCTTCACTTCCGCTTTTAAAAAAGTTTCCAAACTTTTGTGCGAAACCCCAGCGTTTGTAAAAATTTTCCTCCTCTCGAAGATGGGCGGCCGGCCATGCAACCCTCTGACCGACAGCATTCGATTCAGCAGTTTCGCTGTCGTGTTGACTTTTGATGGACCCCGAAAAAATTCTTCCGACCTCCCTCCGTTCGTCCTCGATCTCCACAGCTTCATATTTATATTTAAACATATATTTATATACGGAGAACGTGTTTTATTAGCGTCGGCCTCCTCTGACAGTCAAACTCCCAACGGTTTTATTGCACTTTCGGCTTGGGGCCTGGGGGTGGGTTATCATTGTTAATTCCCAGCAGAAAGCAACGATTTGAGAACAAATTGCGCGTGAAATGAACGTTTTACGAGTACATTCCGCCATTTTATTTCTCTTATATAGTTTATAACCGGCATCGATGCAGATTTTCATTGATTTCACTCGGTGTTTTTCGGGTGAAACGAACCCGGAGTTTACGGGAGGTGATCCTCCTCGTCATGCTTCATCGTCCTCGACCGATATTTTTCACTGACTCGACACACATTGTAAATTAATTTTTGGCAAAAATTTACCGAACTTAAATTATCGGCAAATAACGACGTGTACGACAGAGTAAGAAAACGAACAGAAGTAATTATAAAAGAAATAATAAAAACCGTTGTAGTAGAGTGCATTTAGTAGTAACAGACTGTATGCATTAGATGTATGTACATAGAGTAGTGTATTATAATTATGTATTAAAAAAAAATATGCACTATAGTAGATGCATGCTGTCCTTTTTTGAGTTTTTTATAGTTGAAGCGCATTATATTTTGTAGTATAAGATTTTATAATAATACCGGTAATAGTAATATATTAGCATTCGGTGTGAGGGTTAAGGACAGAAGGAAGCTTTTGCAAAATGGCGATAGGGCAAAATTAATGAACGTGTAATATTCTTTTTATAACCCAATAACTCATTAAATAATACGAATAAAGGTAATGTCCGAGAGGAGGTTCATAACGAGTTCGAATGTATACATATTTTAGTCCACAAATTAATATCAAAATGCACACACCTCAAAACAAAAAATAAGTAAACGATGAATGTCCAAGCAACTTCTTCTTCGGCTCTTTCAGCCATTCTCCTGCGATTATTTTTATTTGAATTCGTCATTTGACGGTTGTCTACGCAATTTCTTCTTTAATGCATTCACTTTTGGTGTGTAATTCATACAAATCTACTTAGAAAACGGTTCTTTACCTCTTCCGTTAAATTCTCTCCGGGTTCAAATTGCTTTCTACCCCCTTTTCACCTGGAATTATTCTCTCCCTTATTAAAAAGAATTTAGAAGCTTTTTTTAACCATTGACACCGGCGGAAACTCGTCTTAGGAAGGCAAAAAGGAAAATTCGAGTTTCCTACTCTCTCACCCTGGCCTTACCCTGCTCTCTTCAAAGGATTTATTTCTTAACTGTACGACTCTTTGACGAATCGTCAAAGACTTTCCCGATTTATAATAAACTCTATATTACGATTACAAATTCTTGGAGTCAACTCACTTAAAATGTCATGAATTGTATTCTTTAATGAAGGAAAAATTACATAATAAAAAAGTCACATCGTACGATGTTTATGTTGTGAAATTAAAGTATATTATATTTTTATATGATTTTAATTCTTCGTATGACTTGGTGTTTCTGACTAGATGCTTCATCAATGCATAATCTCATCAAATATGCATTTACTTTTTGAGTGTCATAATAATATGTAATTCAGATCGATAGAACAAAAATTATGTAACCCCAATCTTTTACTTATTCTTTTTCTATACGTAATCTCTATATTGAGCGCTGTACAGAAATAGCTTTGATTGTACAAATGCAGTGGTAAATGAATGACGAAGATTTATTACATACCTCACTGCGTACCATTTATTTGTTTATCGCGTGGTGGCATGTATCACGAGTGTTTTTTTTAGAAATTTGTGTAAAAATTGAATACATTAATTAAATATAGTAATAAAAATTTCGAACTTCTCCGGCATTGGCACCAGTTCGAAGTCCATCACATTGATGTTAAGGTTGTAATAGTTCCAAGTTGATGTTCCACAGTTGATGTCAATAGTATCTTAATAGTTCCAATTGCGCGTGTAGTTACAATAATTAGTTCCATGATATAACAGTATATATATACATACTACATACAGTATGTAGCTTCGCATCAAAAAGATTGATTAATCACAAGAATTGTGAGGTGTGAACGACGGCCTTCCATCGACCCCGGTCAATCGGCACCGGTTCACCCGAAATGGATCATCATGGGAGCGGGCAAGAGGACCGCGCGCGACTTTTCGTTCTTTCATACAACTCAAATCATCCGTGGTGGCCGTTTATTTATCGGTTTTCGAATGCCTCAACAATTACACGGTATATCATCGGCGATTGTGTCGGTTCTGTTGGTGCTTCCGTCCGACACGTACAGCAGGCACACGCACAAACACACAAGTACAACAGCAAGTTTCCTCACTGAACCAAGCAATCGTGGACGGAGAGAGAGAGAGAGAGAGAGAGAGAGAGAGAGAGAGAGAGAGAGAGAGAGAGAGCGACATGGAACCCAGTTGTACAAAATTCCAACGAAAGGACATAATAATTGTTTTAAAATCTTTCCTGCACCAAAACCGAAGGAACAAAAGGGAAAGATTCGAAACTTCCGCCCCTTTTTTCCCGCCCGTGCAAAAGCCTTTTTCTCCAACCACCCCCAATTAATTAATGGAAGGAACTTTCAATTATTGATTATTGAATGTTATTAGTCGGGAGTAAGCGAGTCTGACGGTGTGACGGTCCGGAGCAGCTGCGTCCAACACGACTTTTAATAAAATTTATTTAATAGATTTTTTCTGCAATAAAATATGCAAGTTCCTGGGGTGACCTCTTCGGTGGAACACGAAAACACGGGGGGGAGAGTTGAGAGTTCCCGAGGGATTAAAACGAGAGAAATCACCACGACATTTATTTTTATTTTAAGATAGTTAATCAATCACAGGTATGACACTTATCGGTACACACCTGCCGGTTCCATACTTCCGGCATTCTGAAAAAAAACTCATAGTACCGGTGCCAAGGCAGGAGGTAACCACGGCCGGGTACACTTGTCTTCGATGGAAACAACGCGGGAATATACCGAGAAACATCACCGGGAACACAAATAAAGTTTTCAAAACTTTCCCAACGCCATACATATTATCAATAATTAATAAGTTCACGGTTCGGACAATTCCTTTGAGAGGGATTCATTCCTTTGAGAAAAACGAAGGAGTCGTGAGGATGCGGGCAGAGAAGTTCGTCTCCCGCTCTACGAGATTTATGTACATACCACCGTGTTATGTATGCATTCTAAAGATAAATAAGTGTACTGAAGATAAATAATATGCCATCGATAAGAGACTAATAGAATAATTTTTAGAAATAGTAGAGTGGGTTTTGTTGCTACCGTGGGTTTCCATTTTCCTCGCAAAGGAACTCAGGCGCGTCCTGAGACTATTTCTCTATTAGTTAAAATCATTCTCGTCTATTTCACAACTACGTGGTGTAAAAAAATAAAACAATGATATTATTTCGAGACATGACGGGGTTTCTGGTGGAGAAAGAAGTTTTCGCTGTAGGAAGAGGAGAGCCGTTGAACCGTGAGACGAATTCTATAGAGTCTCCCGAGTTAGGTGGAGAAGTTTGAAAACTCACCTGTGAAAAGTTTACCGTTTTGAAGGGAAACCTTAAACCCTTCTCAACCTTTCCGGGGGGCTGGGGAAAGTGGTGGGTGGTGGAAAACCCTCCACCGTAAAACCACATTCGGCAAATGCCCGCCCTGGTAAATGCACTCTGCTGCTCCGTTCTGGTGGGTTATCAACCCGGCGCTTTTCGAAAACCTTAAATTCCTCCCCAGAAATACTATTATTTGTTTAATCACTTCTAACGAAGACGAATTTCCTCCGAAAGGGAAATCTTCCTTTTTCTCAAAAAACGGTCCCTCCCCAATCCATCCTTCCCAGTCTTTCTTGCCCCGTCTGTCTCCGATGGTTACGCAAACTCAAAATGCCTCTTTGACTCGTTTGTCACGTCATTGTCATCCTCAGGTTCTTGAGAAAATTAATTTTCCCGAAGGATGAAATTCAACTACCAAATTTCATTCGGTCGTATTTTTCTTTTAAGACTGTTTTTTTTTTTCGTTTAAAATTCGATCCTCTGTGTGTGTTCTTTTGTAACGTTCATTTTTCTCAGACGTGACGTTTACGTCGAAAGGACGTCGTCCCGACATCTTCTCTCCGTCTTTTTGATTTGATTTTGGTTTGTGGAAAATAACTGGGAAGGGAAGGTCTCAGCAGAGGGTTGGCATCCGGACCGACCCCTAGTTATGTACCCAAAACGGACATTCTTTGCTCGTTCCGTTAGCTTTTTATTATGCAAATTATTTTACTTCGAAACTAATCCAGTCAACTACTTCAAAACTAGTCCACCTGCAAACTTAAGGGAACTCTCTCTCTCTCTCTCTCCCCATCCCTCGTATTGAGTAATATTTTTTTACTGTTTGGTTACATTAGTTTATAGTTTTACTATTATTTTACATCAGTTTATCTCGTGGCATAATGGGCCTGTTGCGGGACATCACAACATTTCTCCAACAACAGTATCCTTCCATAATAATTTATCACGACACAAATGGCTAGAATGAGAAACTAAATAAATTAAACCATTACATACAAAAAATAAATGTGTGCATAAAATATCAATTAAATAATAATAAAATTTTAAAAAGTAAATATGTTTTACATTATTTAAAGAAAACAAACAAAAACAAACGGACTAAAATAGATTTATAGAAGAAGATAATAATAACAAGTTAGACTAGGAATTATCGGATACCATTCTGGGTAATTAGTTAATAAGTTCGACTTGTCAAGTTATAAAAGAAGATTACAAAAAACATCGTTCCGTAATAATTGTACACACCCGGTGATTATACTAAAAATAAATAATTTATTAATTAATTGATAATAATAATAAGTTAAGTATCACGTCTGTTTATTTTTGTAGTGTTCAGTACACACCCCGGGGATAACACTAAAGCAGTACTACAAATGGAAAGTGGGCTTCCTACACATCGGAAAGAATCACGGAGTAGTAGGATGAATTTAGGGTGGTAGGTTGGCAAGATGGCAAGTAGGATGGCCAAAAATTGTGCAGGAGGGGAGCAAAAGGTCTCTGTAGTACATCGTGGACTCCCTACAACTTGTGTATCTCCTGTTCTACGCAGGTGTATCTTCTGCACGGTGCTTTTCCATAGCAAACTGACGGCGTCGAGACGGTTGAATTTCCATCTTTTAAATGCACAACCGTCACGAGCGCAAATTAAAGCTTTTGCCCACGGGAGCAACGACGGGAGAAGACATTTAACGATTTAAAAGCTCGCGGCAGTCGTCACCTGTTGGAATTTCACAACTCGAAAATCTGCCATTTTGAGTTGAGAGTTCAAATTTCTCGTATTTTTTTTCTGTTTAATCTGTAAATAAATATTTAAATTTTACGAGCTTTTGAAAGTATTAGGGTCTCGTTTGAATTTTAATAAAGAAAATTTCATCTGGAAATTTCGAGAGAGAGAGAGAGAAAAAAAAAAGATCTGAAATTTAAATTGGTCGCCGTCGCGTTCACCGCGGTGAACTTAAAGTCGACTCGGAACGACTCATGAAAGTGCCGGTAAAGCGGTGGTGCACGCAAAACTCTAGTGGTAACAGTAGTAATGAAAGGTTATGAGCAAAAGAAAAGGTTAAGGAAGAAATTGATGTAAAGCCGGGAAGTGCACGAGACGATGTAACACAATGGAGTTTAGGTGAATAGAAAATAGCCGGGCAGGTGTGACAGGTACTGCAAAATAATGCCAACTAGTTAAGTAACAAATATAGATCAACCACACTTATTCAGTTATATTGATGTACAAGTGTACTAATTCGAAGACTACAATCAGTCATGTACAACCGGTACAGTTCAGTGCGAGCCTTCAAACCGTGTCAATTGTTGTCCTTTTACCTACAGTAAATTAACCGGCCTCTCATTAAAATTTTTTTTTATTAAATTAATAACTTCTTTCAATCAGCAAAAAAACAAGCTATAATCCTAAAAGAGACAAGCGTATATCCGAGCAAGAGCTAAGCTGGTAACTCTCAACAATCAGCCAAACAGTAGTAATAATAGCAATAGCAAAATTTAAAAAAAAACATTAAAACGAAATAAAACACCGTCTAAAAAACTTTTCAATGAAACTACAAATCACAGACTTTCTATTCCATGTCTTACCCATAACCTACCAAGTATTCAGCACGGGAACATGAAAAAACATAAAAAACAAAAAAACAAAAATAAATAAATAATAATGGAAAATATAAAAACAAAAACAAACAATAAGAGGCGAACTCCAAAGTACGTGGAAGAATTCTTGGAATACTCTTAACCACGAGACTAAGAAGTTAAGAAATAAATAAAAATCACTCATTTCTAGTCTTTTATGTTTATACTTAATTTTAATAACTTAATAGCTTTATTTAATCGAGTTTCTAACAGACTGAGACCATCATTCGTGCCGTCGACAATTAGAACACTACGGTACATTATTTTAAACGATGTAAACGTGTACATACACACATAATTCGGCAAGTGCACACGAGAAGGAGGGCCCCGTATTGTAGTGAACCTTCTCGTGCACTACTAGTGGAGTAACGTGCGTGGCGAAAGTCTGGTGGTGTCTCACTTTCACCGGTAAGAACCTTTAGAGGGTTGTGTTTCCGAGGGGGTCGAACAAACGTGTCGGAACACATCTTGCCCTCGCGGGAATCGGTTTCGTGCCGTGAAAGACAAAGACTCGTTTCGAGCACCTGCCGATGTTTAATTCCCAGATAGATGAAATAATTTATGTTTATAAGCACGAAACAGATGCTCCAATTGCGGAGCATTAAAAATTTAAATCAGTATATATAAAATGATTTTATGGAGTGGATAAAAAGGGATGCTTCCGCGAGAAACTCGGATTGGAACGGTAAAAAATAATTACAAGAGCACTTATTGTTAATTATTATTTCCTTTTTCCGCGCGCCCGAGAGAGAGAGAGAGAGAGAGAGAGACTTCTACCTTCTGGTGTAACTACAAATTGTGTTTCTCAAACAACTTAACCGTTACTTTTTGTTGAAACGTGGAAAATGATGAAACTCTGAGGAAGGAAGAGCAGAGCTAGTTTTTAAAAATTACGTACGCTTTTTGCCGGCCTTTTTGTTTTCAACTTATTTTCTCCTTAGTGTGTTAGTGCCAAAAGTTCTTAACCATTTTTAATTTAATTTAATATTACAAGTATATTATACTACGTATCGAATACTACTAGCAAACAGTATAATTTTTATTGTAAGTGTGAGGAATCATCAACAAATCAAAGTACAAAACTCAATAAGAGAGAAGGGATGATGAGTCTGAAGACGAAGAAGCTGAGGAAGCACAAGTTTCTGGACCGTTTTCTGCTGACACTTTGATTCCCATTCATTTTTTTCCCATTCATCGCTTTTCTTGGTCCACGTTTTTCCTCTACTTCGTCGTCTTCTTCTTCTTTTCTCTTCTATTCATTTTTCTCCTTTACATTAAACTTTCATTTCGGAATTTTTTTCCTTCCCACAAGTTTTCGTTTCCAGTATTTTTCTTTTTTTTATTGAAAAAGTTTCGGGTTCCTTTTAAAATTTTTAGTAAATCACGAAAGCATATGCCTCCCGCGATTTACCGGTTTTATTTTCTGTAGCAAAATGATTTTTTTTTGCGGTCGCGAAAGGGGCGACTCCCAAGGAAAAAAAAAGATGGAAATTTCGATGGGCTTCTGACCCTGGAAATTTCAAATTGTTGGGATTTTTTGCCGTGTCCCGCAGGACAAGGACAGGACCGAGAAGAGGACAAATCCCTGGGTCCTCGGGTCGTCCTGTCCACCTCCTGGAAAATTTTCTTCTTCTGGATGAAAGTAAATGAGAACACCCGGTGACAGTTTATCCGTGCGGTTTTTTAGCTTTTAATACTCAAAATGAAAAACGACCGTCGAAATTAAATTCGCAACAATTTTTTTTTCCTCTTTCTTCCAAGGAAAGACAGGAACACGGTTCTCTTTTTAGAGTTTCCCCGTCGGGGTTGATGTACGGGACCGGACGTCAACTGCATTGGTGAATTGGACATCCAAGAGGGAAAAAACATCACGGGAGATGCAACTAAAACGGACAACAGGCAGTTAAAAACACAAGAAAGGCGTTGAACCGGAGCAAACGAAGTACAAGGAAAGTTACTAGTGTACTGAGCGCAGCCATTTGTAATTTTATTGATATGATTTTTAATATTCAACGAACTACGTTTAATGTTCTTTTTTATTTTCTACGAAAAGTATCACCTAATTATATTAAACAATTAAAAAAATTTGGTTTATACACTTCAGTATTTTGTTACCCTTTCAGTTGTACCTCTGCAACGACAGTTAGTTTGGAGTGCGATGGAACTTTTCTTATCCTCGTGTAAGTCCACACCACAAAAAAATTACTGCTTGGAACTTTGAAAGGTTAGAGTCCAAAAATTAAAAGCCTACCTCGCGTTGTATTTTATACTTTGTGTATTTGTACATTTGTACTTTATAATTCAGTAAAAGTAGAAGCACTTGGTGGTTTATTACCACGTCTGCTAAGACATTTATCCAGGTATCCATCCTCTCGGTGTGAAAATCTCTTGACAAGCCGTCTACTTGGTCTACTGTAAAGAGTAGAGTTCCAAGTCTTACGGTTAACCGTTTCAGTTTGAACTTTAGAAGAGAACTAATGAATACAAAAAGAAAATGGAGTGCGGACGTTTCAATGGTTGAACAAGCAAGCCGATGTCCTAAAATTTCCATCAGGATTTCTGCGGTGGTTCCCCTAATTTTACTTCCAAATAATTCCTTCCCTCCGAGGGTGTGCACCTTCCTTAAACAACAGCCACCCTCTCTAGGTTTTCTAACGGTTCCGGCACGAGTACCTGGCCGAGAGAATATTTCCGATTAACATTTTAATTTCCCGGTGGGAGGTAAAAACACCAAAAACAATTAGGAATGACTGAAAGGGAATGGTCCCCGAGGAGCAATCAAAGAGGAAAGCAACAAATAAATCATTCTAAAACGTTTTCCTCGATTCTTCAAGTGTGAGTTTCACCTCAAGGATGTGCACAACTCTCTGGAGACTTTTGGAAAGTCTTTCTTTTGCCAATTTTGGGAATTCAAATTAAACGTTTTGTGCACGGCTCGTTTTCTTCGTGTTCGGCCATAACACGTGTCTTAATTAGAACTATGAATATGTCGTCTTAAAGGTTAATGTAAGTTCGCACGGGGTCAAATTCTTAAAATTCGACTCAAATACACCCCTTAAGCGTTTCCTCGTATTTGAAATTTAGTGTAAAGTATCTGTAAGAACTTCATAATAGCATTTATAAAAAAATTAATAATATAATAAACGCATTTCTTTTTGTTTCTTAGTTAACGTTGTATTATATACGAAATATTACGTACGTGAATTTTTCCCAGTTTCTGACGTTTGAGTGGGTGAAAGTTAAATTTATGTATTTTTATTTTATATATATTTTTCGTCATTAGAAAAAAGAATGTTAGAGCTCAAAGGAACAACAATGACCGGTGTCACGAGTTCTCAAAACTGTGAGGAATAAATCGCCCACGAATTCAACCGGCATTGTGAATTTAAATTTATTTGATTCGGTTTCTTAGGGTTTCTTTCTTTCTTTGCCATTTTCCCGCCGGTCTGGGCTTTGCCGCATTGTATGGCCACAGAATGTAACCGGAAAATACAGTCGGACCGTGACTTATGTTATTTGTATGGATTTTGCTGCTTTTAGAGAGACGGTGGAGCCTTTCTGTCTGGGAAGGAACTTCTCGAAGAGAAGAACTTTTCCTCCAGACGTGATTGTTCGCACTCTGCCGTGTCTCGAATAGGTTCGTATGTGGGCGGTGGAGTTGGTGTAAAGGCTTGGGCCGTGTGGTTGAGGACGTAAACGAGCGAACATCCCAGGTTTTATTATTACGTGAATATATTTGTTTTGAGTTTATGTAATGCGGTACGTGCAGGTTCCGGGTGGTTGTGGAAGTCGTCTGAGAGGCCCCCTCATAGGTTTTACACCTTACTCTCGGTGAGTTTAGTCCCAAATTGCATCCGAGGGTGATAAAATTTTATTTATGGTGTCTTAAATTAGCCCTGGGTCTTCTCGTGTTTTAAAGGCACTCGGTTTCGCGTCGGTGGATGTTACCAACGAACATGACCACCTCGAAGTAAAAGAATTTTTTTGATACGAGGAACGGTTTCTTTATGTTTCTTCTGAGTTGTGTGCGCTACATGTGCCAGGTGCTTGCGTGACATTCTCCCACCTTTTTGTCCCATTCTAAACTGCAGGGGACCCCGTGATGAACACGACCAGAAGAGTCGGAAAAGGAACTCTGAGCGTATTCTGTTTGACAGTAGTGTACGAAAACTTCGACAAGAACGCCTGCTGAGCGCTGGAAATAAATCGCAGAAAAACTAATACCCAGAGAAGCATTCAACACGTTGGCGACACAGAGCCACCCTTGCAGTAATTCATACAAAAAACAACAGGAATAATACTCTCGGATCAATTTCTGGTTCGGTCGTACACGAACAATACAACCTCCTAGACATTCTCTAGTTCTCAGAACTAAGTCTAGGATCGACCCTGAAAGCAATTTCCGAACGATATTCCTTTTAATTTGTTTTTCTTTTCACATGACGCACAACTCGGGGAACATGTTCCTTTAAATTCTTGTAAATTATACGTGACGTGTCACCAGACGCGAGCGGAGTCGAATCGTTTTCGACGACAAGATGGAAGAAATAAAACTTTCTCTTCTCGGGGTGGTACAAGAAGTGAAAGTTTTCCCTTTTCCTACCCCTTTCTCCTATTTTTTTTTTGCCATTTGCGAATGATCATTTGATGAAGGTTAAAAGCCACATCACGTTTTCCCGGCCAATAACTAAAAGTTTTCGGGTTCGAGTGAACCCGGTGATTGGCACGATATTTCGTTTCGGTCAACGAAAACAAAAAAAAAAGCAAAGAAATTCGAGCCAGGTGCGACCGAGGGCTATTTACACGTGAATAAACAACCCTTGCCTCCTTCTCTACGTGGTTGTCGGCCGTGTCTTCCGCGGTTGTTAACCAGGAGTTTTCCTCAGTCCAAGGAACAAACTCGTCCGAGGAGGAATTTTTTTCTCATTGTGGAATTTTCATTAAAGAAAATTAACCATAAATAAGTTTTTACTATTTTTTTTTCCCCTTTTCTTCGCATTTCATTCGAACTTTAAAGTTTGAAATTAAATATCCTTTTTTTTCTGTTTTCAAATGTGAAAGTTGTGCTGTCGGATGAAGTACTCGCGTTGAAAGAAAGAAAAACTCGACGGTTCCCTTTGAAAAAGGCTCAAAAGGTTATTCCTCTTCGGGGGTATCAGAAAGGTGCGAGCAGAAGAAGAAGAAAAAGAAAAAGAAGTATTTCCCATTGTGCAACTCTGCAAGGCTCTCTCCAACCCTGTCCCTTCTCCGCCGTAATCTTTCTATATACGTTTTATATTAATGTAATCGCGCCGTTTTTACCGAACGCTTTCCCTCGACCACTTTCACCCCGAGCCGTTTCAATTCATAATTTAAAGTCGTTTTTATTCCCACTTTAAGTATTTATTAGAATTTTCAGACGGTGGAATAAGTTTCTTTACGTTTGGGCAGATGTACATCAGACAGAATATTTCAGTACACTTAGGTTTCGTTTCAACTTGTTCAATCTCTGCTATAAGTAGTTAATATTTAGTTTTTATTTATTTGTCTTTTATTTATTTTTAGTTATCATTCCTAGTACTTGAAAACTTCATCGCATCACCTCTTGTCGGCTCTCGAGTGAATTTTACAATCCTGAAATTATATTGTTCTTGCACGTTTCTCCCTAAGACAAACGTATATCTTTGACAATGTCAAAATCAGTACAAACTATTAACCTGTACAATTTAGTGTAAATAATATAATACCGTGCAGTGCAATTAATAAATTTGTAAATTATTTAATTTGAAAATATTAGAGTACAGAAGTGTTTCCGTGTAACTCACGTAACTTAATTAAGTTAACTTATAGTATAATGTAAGTACTGTATTTTGAATTTCTTATTCTAACGTTTTACATACAAAAATTGTGAGTTTTCCGTAAGGTTTTTATATATTGTTATTGTTGTTGTTGTTATTATTATTATTGTTATTATTATTATTATTATTATTATTATTACTACTACTACTACTTGTAGGTGATTTTTTGTAGGTATAAGTTACAATTGGTAGAAGAACCTGATCTTATTTTAAATAAGAAGGACCGGCACTGATGTTTTTAAAAAACCTATGTACAGAGCGTTAATCAGTCACATTTTGATGAATAGAGTTCTATACGGAGAATTACGTTAAAGTCTTTTCATTGCATAAACTTCGTAAAGTGGACTTGACATTTGTTTTGATAACGTGTCCTTATCAGAGAGGATGTTCCTAAATTTCAATTTTGATTATTTTGTTCGTTTCACAATTTAAATCGAGACTCAGAGATGGCAATGAAATTGGCTCGTTCCAACCCTTTTGCCCTATCGATCTGTCAACCCCCTGGAAGAAATAGTAGTTGTATAATTCTTCTAGTCTACAGAAGGGACCAAAAATCGAACTTCCAATTATTTTGTTTTCTTGAAAGAATTGACCATCACGTATGAAATAACCGATCCGTTCACGACAACGGTAAACAACCCCATAACTTCACGGGAAAAAAAGGAGATAACAAAGACAATGTCGTAAATTGGAGCGTTGATGATGGCGTTACCTGCCATTTAAATGTCAACGTCCGGAATCAAAGAAACAAAGAAAAGAAAAACACATGTCGGAGTCCTGAAGGATGAAAATACACTTCCAAATTCCTCACGTATTAAATTGTCTCTCAGGACCGACCCCGCAAAATTATCCCTCAAGTTCTTCCTTTGTTATCGGGACAATGTGCCTCCATCACGTCAAAAAGATCAACATCTTCAACTTTCTCCTCTGAGCCTCTCGCAGAGCAGACTCTGGAAAGTCGTGATAACCAGGCGTTTATCCGGAGTTCCGGGGATACCTCGGTAACCGCAAAGAACACCAACTAACTCGACGTCTCACCAACTTCCATCTTCAACTCTCATCAAATTAATTTTTGTCTTTGTTCCTGCACGTGGCGAGGTTTTAGTTAAAACTCTCACATCCGGCATTGCCCCGACTCGATCTCAGGTGCCCTTCTGTGGTTTTTACCACTCACCGGAAAAAAAATGGCGCCCAATTTAAATTTAAAATTTGAAACAATAAACTCCTGCGCGTTGCTCTGTCGGATTCCACGGGAAGAAATATTTTATGTTAATGAAGACTGCAGGAAAGGATTTAATAAAAATATTTGTTACTCGGTCAGGTATCCGGTGTCATGGAGGCTGTCGTAAAACATGCACGCACTCACGCACACGCACACGCACACGAAGACACACTTAAATTTGGTGTTTTACACGAAACCGAAGAAAAATTTGCTCGCCACAAAACAATCGCCAGTCTCGTGTTTCCCTCCAATTTATTTTTCACCTGACTTTACTCCGGGTGCTCGGTGTTAATAATTAATTTTTTCAAAATAACGGCGGCCACACAGTTAATTCTAGCAACTTGCCCTTGGTGTAAGTCTCAAACCGTTAAATTTCGCCTTCTTTCATCTTGTTTACTTCTTTCACTTTTAATTATTTCACTGTTGCACCAGAACATCGCAAGTGTGTGGCCATTTCTTCCCTCCCCAGGTCTCGCTCTGTGCATAAGTTACTTGTCTCGAGACGAGACCCGTGAGTAACAAGCAAGTTGTCTTAGAAAGAGAGAGTACGACACGACCATTCCTCTTACACTTGTCGAAAAGCTTACTTAATAATAAGAGAGAGAGAGAGAGAGAGAGACAAAAAGAGCATTAAAATAAAATCTATCGTCTATCAATGAGTCGGCGTGATCACTAGGTCGTGATAATTCCTATTTGTTATCTAAAATGAGTAGAATTATTAAACTGACATTAAAATAATTAAACAACAGATTTAAAAAAAAATCTAAAATAAAACCAATGCTTAATGTAGCGACAATGAAGAAGGCCGCTAAAAATATGTTGTGTTTGTGCAATGGAAAAATCCACCCTCAATATTATTCAATACAAAATTCGTATATAATAAATACAAAATAAAAATAAAGAAATCTACGATTAAGCACAATCTATTGAATGCTCTAATACTTGATTTTAATTTAAATGTTCAAAACAAAAGAATACGGAACGTCTTAGATGAACCTTCGATGTACCAAACGACGAACCCACAATTTAATAAAACAATAAATAAAATCTATGTTATTTGGATGACATACAACTAAAATATACACCTTTAAACAACTCCCCTAGTGTCCAAATTGTATTTAACTAACGTTACCTACTACAACTAAACGTTAACTACTATATATGCGCACTACATAATTATGTAAAAGATATTTATTGTTTAATATCACGGTGGTAATTATTATTTCAGCTGCGTCTCTCTCTCTCTCTCTTTTTCATGAAGTCAGCGTAACCTTTGCACACAATTCAACCTTCCGACCCCTTTGGGAAATGCCCTTTCGCTTTTTTTAAAACGCAAAATGTAAGGGATGCCGTGACACTTTCAAGAAGTGTCATAAAACGATGAGAAAAATGAAAATTTAATTATCTTTGTAAAGTGGTAATTTGCTTTTAATTAATTTTTTTTTTTTTTTAAAAAAATTACTCTTTCAGTGTTTAAATTCACATGCGTTTCATGGGGAACGCGTGCGAACGGCCAACGGGTCCGCGTACCGATTTTATTACACATAAATACTTTCTCTCTCTCTCTCTCTCTCTCTGTCTGTCGCTTTAGTTCTTTTCTTTTCATTAGGAAAATACGTTTTTGGTTTTGTAAGGGCGGTCGGGTGTTTGTGGGTTGAAAAAAAATTACCTGATTTTGACGTGGCAGAAAAATTTAGGGGTGTGAAATTCAATTTCCGGACATTTTGATGTTTCACGATGAGATTTGGCATAGAACTGAGTACGGTCACCACTCGACGTGCGATGTTCGGAATTTCTCGTAGACTGAGACACATTTCTACTATTGTCGACTCTGTCCGGTGATGGTTGTCCTCTGGTAGCACCACTAGGCAGTGTAGTGTGACCATCAAACGTTTGACCAAAGAAAGTCTAGGGGAAGCAGGGAAAGAAGTTTAAAGTTTAAAACCGGAGGTCTGAATCAGAAGAAGGGTAACCAACCTACGAGTACACTAGAAGTGTCTGTTGTGAAGTACCCGGAGTACCTCTGAAGAATCTTTTGTGAGCAGTAAAAGAAATAGAGCCAGCGTTTAGAAAAACACTACACTTGTCAAGCTTGTATATTATAAAGCTGGCAACTTTCACAATTTTCAGCTTTTAAATAGTTAATAATAACTAACAAGCAAATAGACGACTAGACAAACTAGTCACACCACTCGACCATGGAGGATATCAACAGTCAGAAGAAAAACAGGAAGACTCAACCGAGTGAACAGCACCTGACCAAAAGGAGTAAACACAACGTTGAAACTCCAACAAGTCCCCTGAGCCGTGAGCCATCCTTTTCTTACATTCCAATATTTTCAGCTTCACTTATTTATTTATTTATTTATTTACGGTTATGTATGCACTTCACACATTCATTGTTTACACACGTACATTTTACCTTCAAGTATCTCTCCTATTTGATTTTATTTTCCTCCTTGCTTTTACTTACAGAACGAACAGGCCGTTATTTCTATTAACCGAAAATAAATCTATAAAATTTTCATTTTTTTTTACTAATTTAAAGCCGTTATTTAAAATAGAAAGTTTAATAATACGTAATTTATTTCTAAATAATTTAAATTAAATAATTTCCTGCTTCATCCTGTGCTTCGTACAATAACAAATTTTAAAACGATGAATTCAGATCATCAAAATACTTTCGCAACTGTCCATTCCCCTCTTTTTACGACTACAACTACAAATTCCACACATTTTATTTATGTACAATGTTTTTAGTATCTATGTACTGTTTAATAACGTTTTATTCAGTCATCCTCACCTTTTTTTCAGTCAATAGTAAATTCCGGAACATCGGAAGGAGACGCACCCAAAAATAAAAAATCATGAAAACTTTCAAATAAAATATAACAGTAATTTATGGTTTAAAAATAATCTTGAAAAAAAATCCAGTAATAAAAAAATAAAAATCAAATAAAAACATTTTCTGAGAACGACGAAAAGTAGAGATGGAATGGAAAGCTCGACCGGTTAAAAGGTACATTATAAAAAGTCCAAGGAGGAGTTCTAGGGAACGGAAACGTCAACTACGAATAATTCAATTAATTAATTAATTAATTACCTGTAGGATGAGTTAGGGTGACATGCCTTTCCGCACAGCCGAATAAGTTGACGATGCAAAAATGTTTTCTAAACAAATCGAAACAAAAGGTGTGTCACCTTGGACGGGAGCAACGAAATTTATAATCCGTCAGACACACGTGCCGTGACATTTATTTTAGCTCAAAAACCACACGGGTCGTGAAACGAAATGGGCCGAAATTTTTTTTTTTGGGGGGTGATTACTCCGCGTCCATCACTATTTATCTTTCATAATTGTTCAAGCACCTGGTTTTCTCTTTTCTCAACACAGAGAGGTTTGCTCAGTCGTAATTTTCTCAAAAGTAGCTCAAATCAACTTTTACTTCGGTTGCCCGAACCGACTGGCTGTACTGTTACGGTTATGTACATTATTTTTATTTTTTACGCGGCGAAAACTGGAGACAGTTTAATAATAATAAAAAAAAAGAATAGTTGAGAAAAAATTGTGGGTTTCGTTTGGGTAAGTCGGGCTTGTGTGTCGCAGGTGAAGTGGTGGATGACCACCTGGGGCATCGTCGCCAGCATTTCCCGGGAAAATTAACCCAAGCGGTGCCAGAACAGGTGAAAGCACGAGTCAATGCCAGATGTAATGAGAAGGAAAGTGAAATTTTTGACTGTGGAATTATTGCACGCATTCATCAAAATAAATTAAATGGAGCGCAGCCAATTTTTTTTCTTTTCTTCAGGAAGCAACGGAATTAGAAAATTTTATTGCTCCGGCATTCATCCCCCCTGTCGGTTTCTTATTAAAGTTTAACACGTGGAGAGAGAAATAGAAAAGTCCAGGATGCACAGGAAAGGTGGCAAGCACCCCCACGTGTGTGTGTGTGTGTGTGTGTGTCTGCACGTGTGACGTTGCACAATAGTGATGGTGTTTCTCCATGATTACCCCGGCAGTCGGCAATTCTAAAACTATAATATTGTGAATTCGAATGAAATTCATTTCTGGAATTGATGGCGTAGGGTGGCAACCGGCGAAGCGCGTTCGGCCTAATTTTAAGGGTTGAATTTGCCAGATCCATGCCAAAACGCTTTCGCACCTCACCTCTGGCATTTTCGCATTTCAATTTGTTCCGTTCGACTTCACATCCGAGTTGAATGTGTGCGAACCACCCCTACACACGAATTATTTCACTTTTATCCATTCTTGTAAATTTTTGCTTCTTTTTCTTTCCTTTGACTAGCAGACGTTACCACGCGAACTCGTCTGCCATTACATTTCTACCTGTAATGTATTCGTCAATTCGAAGTCGAACTCAAGAGAATACTTTCCCAAAACTTGGGCAACTATTTCTAACTATTATTCATTTTTATTTTTCTACGGGTAAGTTATTAAGTTAAGAGAGATATTTTAATTTTGAGGTGATTGTTTATTTATTTGTTTTGTTTTTTATTCATTCACTCATTCATTCATTTGTTTAATAACCTTTCTTTAATAACTATCGAATAGTAATTGCACAGAAATTTTGAATGCTCGTCTAATTTGTGAATTTTATCAATTACTCATTAATTAATTGATTTCGTTTAAAGTGTACGCATGTTCCTGCAGGAAGTGTTTAAAATATTTGAAATAATACAAAAATAGAAACTGGTTAGTTAATTCAATATTTAAACTACTAATGCCTATTAATGTGTAAGCTTCAGGTTCTGCTTAGTGGTTTTAATATAATAATAAAAATAAGTACACCAACTACTACTATTAAACTACTGTTGCACATTATCCGATAAGATCGAGTTATCGATATAAAAATTATAATTCCATTATTACTATTATAGATAAATTACGTTGATTACTCAAAACGGTATGTACTAAATAATGCAATGATTGCGCTACTTTAATAGCTTAATAATAAATAGAAAAAATTAAAGATATTTATTGAGGTGGGAGTCGTTTATTTATTTTGATTCTACGTGTTTAGAATTGTACACAATTAATAGTAATCTTTTGTTATTATTTTATTTATTAATAAGGCAATCATGTCTAATATTAAACGCGGTGTCGATATTTTTTCCCGTTTCAAATAATATTTCTACAATACGTGCAACCAGAGAAAAGTTTCACCCCGATCAAAAACGACTGGCGAAAGACAGGAATTGTGGCGTGTAGTGGAAGGAGAAGACTCTGAGAAAATTTGTTGAAAGCCGAGGTAAGAGAACGAAAAGGTGGAGTCTTTCCTAGATAATAGTGCATAACGGGAAGATTAGAAGACGAGTGTAACGACGGCGAGGAAGAAGAAAATGACAACGGAGGCAATTAAAATTACGCAGAAAAGACAATTAATTATTAATGCTTTGTTTTTGAACTTTTCACTTATAGCTGAGAGCGTTTTCGTTCTTCTCCTGCCACGACGGAATCGAACGCCCGTGCCGAAACCTGAGAGGGAGCAGCCGCGACAGGGCAAGGGTTGCAACCCCGGAATTACGTTTTTATTTATCCGAAATATTAAGTCAAATGGCGTCGAACATGGCAGAAGAAAGAAGAATAAAGTTTTCGACTACAATAAATGTCTTAAGAAGGGTTTCTTTTTTTTTTGGACGAAAATAACGTTTCGCAGGCTCATCTCGCTCGGATTGATATTTGATTGATATTTATTGGTTGATTTTGTCTAGAGACTGAAATTAGAAGGGTGGGAAAGACATCAGGGGACTGGAATCGTGCCATTTTGTGCTTTTCTTGCCGTCAAAAATACTCCGTGCACATTTACGAGGTTTGGTCTCGTGTAACACCACGATACAAAAAAATAATTTATGAATGAGTTTCGCGAAAAGTTGTTAGAGAAATTATTTCGAAGGATAAAGGAATTTCTGCGAGTTTGTGTATTTACGGTCTTCAATTCCTCTGGTTTCGGTTACCCACTCAAAGAAGATGATCTTGTGGTAAAAAAACAACAACAACAACCGCCTCTTGACTTTTATTTTATTTTTTTCCACAAGTACTAATTAACAAAGACGGGTACAGGGAACACCTGACGAGTTGTACGCTGTTGATGAGTAATAAAATTAAACAAATTCACCGGTCGAACATTGGGAAGAGTCCTCGACTTTGCCGGTGGAACTTCTTTCGCGAAATTTTTTTAATTTTTATTTCCGCATTTGCGTTTCATTTTAATTAGGTTTTTTTCGGGTGTCCCGGAGAAGAAAAAGGACCCGTTCAATTTTTACGACAAGAATAAGTAAGTGCCAGTCCTAGAGTGAGAGAGCGTCCGGAGAAAGCACGAAAAGACGAGGAAAAATCATTTGATTGATCGTTTTTCTCATTCATCCGCGCGACAGGAGCACTCCATGAGACGATGTACACCAGAAAAGTTATGGCTCCCATCAGAGACGACTGACGGGTTCAGGAGAGAAGAAGAAGTTAAGGAGTGGAACCCGTGAGGGATTAAATCCGGGAATGGAAAAGAGTCGAGGATTTCCTTCCGGAAATGACGTGAAACAGGAAACGATTGAATTCGGCAGATTGATCATCCTAGAAAGTGAAAAGAATCGACGACAAGTCGACAAGTTAGTTTTATGTCCGAAAATAGTTTCTCTGATGGAGAGTTGATTCATTAATCGACGACGGATTCTCTCGACTCCGTTTCCCTATTTATGGACCTTAAATAAACTCGAGGAAAAGTCTCTGCGTTTTCACTTTTTCACGTCTCCTTCTTTCTCGGTTCAACCCGAGCTTTTTTTTTGACTCTTTTCATTTGCTACGATAAAATTAAACCGCTCAACGACAGCAAACCGGTTTATTTCGGGTCGTCACGTTGCCCATTTTTCTTCACTTTGTTTTCGTCACCGTAACCACTTTTTATGGTCTTTTCGGTTCTCTGTTAGATCGTTACAGATCGAACGGTGTGAGCAACAAATAGTGTTGCTTTGGCGTCACGAACTCTGCCGGGTACACAGACACCGTGGGAATGTTAACAACAGCCAAATAGTTAAATGGTAGACAACTATTGAGTGTTATTAATAATTAAAGAATTTACGGCATGTATTTTTGTGTACTGCTGGTTAATAATAAGTGTATTCCACTTCTTCTAAGGCGGTAACGTAGGCTATTGTTAGCGGCAACAGATGGTTGTGGGTGATAATATCGTCGCAAGTGACTGAACGCAACAGGAAAAGGCTCCTGCAACCTTCAGGTTCAACCGTCTTCTCGTGTTAGGAAGCTTTACTTGCTCGAAGGCTGCGCTTTAGCGGAATTAATGGAGAGCAAACTGCAAATCGTTTAAGTCAATAAGTAAATACGTTGAGCCGTTTAACGAACATCTCTTGTTTACCAAAGCAAAGCCACGGCGAAAAGTTGCCTGCGCTGCCTCCGCTGTTGATGACTCCTTTTTCTTACCTCTCACGTGCCGAACACTCGCTGGTAGGCGAACGTTCCGTTTTTTCTTCAGTTTCTCTAATTTTTTTTGATATCCTCAACGGACTTCCATTGCTTTTGTTAATAAAGCTCTGCTCCTTCTCCTCTTCAACTTTTCTGCCGTCCGTTTTGTTTTTGCTTCGTCCTCTCGAGCTCAACTTTTTCCGTACAACTCGCGCGTGTGTGCTTTTTGTGATGTTTCACGTGGCACCCGTCACTCTCCCAACATTTTCCACGTTAAAATCGCTTTAAACGATGAATAATAATTTTTCGGTTGGGAAAGAATAACAGAAAGAAATTTTATTGACGTTCGACCGTTGGATACCCACAAAAGGGTTTTTCCGTGTCGGTTTGTGGAGAAATTTTAAAGTTTTCAGAAACGTCAGAAGCTTCGGATGCGTACCACACAACACAAAACTGACATCATTCGTTGGAAGTAAATTTTATTTTCGTTAGGAAGGTAAGACTCGGGGTGTGGGTGTGCGAAAAGCAGTGCATTGGTACGTGTCACAAATACATAAATCAAATTATTTATTAATTATGTATTTATGAGATTCAAGTCGAGTTTCGGTAACCAAGAACGCAACTCATTGTTTGGACATAAAAAAATCTCAAAAATTTTTAGATACTTTAAAAAAGAAGAAGAGGACACTGTCTGAGAACGTAAGAGTTATTAAATAATTAAATGAAATTTGTTAATTACGTAGAAACGAGCAACCGAGCAGAATATGCACGAATTGATCTGTTAACACGCCAAGTTATGATTTGGGGAAATAAGTTTGAAGTGAAATAAACACGAGGGAAACACATGGGAGAATGAGACACGAGCGTAGTTTCTTAAGCACTTCATTTACATACTTACATCCTAGCAGAAACATGTATCCAACAACGTAAGTATAAAATCATTAGAGAAAAATCTTTGGAGAGATGTTTGTGGCGCGAAGAAAAAGGGAAAACACACCCGAAACTGCAGTCGACCTGTCGTTTCCCCACAGGAAACGCTAGCACCGTCATTTATGTATTTGCCCATTCCCTTCTTTGATTTTAGAAAATAAAAGCCCTGGTAAAATGGCGGAGGTTCATTAAAAGAAAGTTCACAAATCAAATTACACCTGTTAAAATTGAAACGAACGAACGATTTCTCTCTTAATTGAACTGACCAACTCGTCAAATAAAACTCGAACCTTGCAAAATGAACAGATCATTCGGGTGAGGGAGGGATGGTCGGTCAGGAGGGAGTGATCTAAAGATCTCGCAAGGTTGAGACAAGTCAAAAGTCACGTCGACTTTGTCTTTCGCAACTTCTGATTTTCCAGGTTGGTGTGTCGATTTTATGAAAGTAGATCTCGTGTTCCTATCGCCGTCCTCTGGTACATCATCTTCGTCTTCTTCTTCGTCTTCGCTTCTTCCAACCGATTGACTTTCACTTCCGTCCCTTCCGAAAGGTATTTCGATCTGGCTGTTGCCGTTTGAGGCAAAAAGCTCCGGGGGCAAGATGACTCTCGCAAGAGGAAATAATGAAAAATTTAAGAAAAGCAAAGAAAGCCGAGATGAAAGGGAAGACGAAAAGAGAGACAGAAAAGAGGTACAGGGATGCGACACAGAGAGAGAGAGAGAGAGAAGGGGGCAAAAACGGCAAAAGCACGAAAATGCAAAGTTGGATTTTGCGCATTTTCAACCCGGCACGGGGGGGTTCCATCCCGGCGAGTCAACTTCTCTCAACGGAGAGCCTGCGAAATTGTGGCTTTTGCCGTTCGTCGGAGAAAACGTCTTTGTTTCAACCGGGCAAAACGTACGTTCCGTGCGCTGTTGGTTGACTTTCGTACAGTCAAATAGTTTCAACCATTTCTGCCGTGCACTAAAACTAGGATTAACTAGGAAACGGCCCCGTGGGAGGAGTGGCCGACAAAAAAAAAGCGGTGAGCCAATTTTAACCAACTCAACCACCCAAACACCCCGTACTTCGGGAAACGAGTCCAAATTTTTATTTTAAACGAAACTAACAGTCGAAACTATTTGATAGAATTTTAATATGAATTGGTACTATTTACTCTACTCGGACTCTATAGAATAAATAAAAATCTACCACAAATCTCCGTTCGAAACCGAATTTCGTAATCTCGTCAGTGTTCACTTACTCCTCCATTACTGTTGAGTAGTTGACATCGCAGAAAAATAGTTTATTATAGTTTCCGATCAATATATTTTATTGCATTTACTTCTGACGGTTTATAATATTGGAGTAAATTTCAAACAAACCGCAAAAATTCGTTGCTGCAATTGACGTTTTACGTTGTACGTACATGTTCCTTATTTATTTACCGTTGATTGAGCACTCGGTACAAGACGCTGCTGTTGTCCGAACTGGACTTCACGTTTTGTGTGCCAGGAGTGACTGGATGGTCTCCGAGTGGTCAAGAGGAAAAATATTGCCGGGTTCGGACGTTGCCTCGAATGATTGATCGATTCTCCCGTTAAATCTTTCCGTCAAAATTATTCAAATCAGTTTTAGATTATTCAGTTGGAGAGGAGGGTCAAGTCGTTGGGAACGTCGGTCGTTTCTAATTTTCTGCCGCCACAGCAAAACTGCGAAACAAAGACCCGGGAGCGTGGCTGTGGACCGCGAGGACTTAAGTACCCGGTAGACGAGGATCCCGTCTCGATTCGAAGGGACTTTCGATGGACACTTGACGCGCGAGAAAATAAAGGCGAGTTGTGAGAAGGCAACAGAGTGGCGTGGTCAACAGGAAGAGCACTGTGTCATGTGAAAAATGACGACGCCATGACGGGAATGATGTAATTTATGTAAACCCATAACTTCTTTTAGAAATTTTATCCTAACGTGAATTCAACGTAACTTATTTAATTTTATTAATGTCACTAAGTTATTACTCCATTACATTTATTACCGGTACTAAAATGTCTGCACACCACACACTACAGTTTTGGAGATTTCAAGTTCCATAAAGTGTGAAAGGCAGCATAAATGATTTCGATCAAATGTAGTAGCGTCTGCATACTTAATACTAGTACTCATTTCCAGCCTCCAAAAATAAAATATAATACAAATAATGAAATATGTCGTCGCTGGGAAATTCTGTTGCGTTTTGAACAAATTGTTGCACTAAAGCATTATACATAAATTCTTATTAATTTCTGATGGTGTGGAGCAAAGCTGTTGTTCGCAAATATATTAAATGTCCAATTATTCAAAAAAACATAATACAATCAATGAAAAACTGGTAACTCATACATTAAAAAGTAAAAAGGGATGGGATTTACGAGATGGTTGCAGTGTATCGAAGTTGTCGGTGTTTACATAGCGTCGGTACGTGTTCGTCTACCGGTGCCGTGGTCTCTTGACAAGTTCAAAGGTCAGGGCGGAACACACGAAACAAAATGACCGTAGAAGTTGTCAATTTTCGGAGCTTTTTGGTGTACTCGTACTCCCACCCCACACCCAATCCCTTTTTAATAACCTTCCAGCGAACCCTTCCGGACCTTCTCCACCTTTTACACGTCGTCCGTGTGAAGTTCACGAAAATCGAAAATTATCTGGCCGACGTTCAGAACTCAGCTTTGGGTTAGAAAAATCGCCTTCTTGTTGACCTCGTCTCTCGTGTGTGACAAACCAAATAGTCGAAGACCGGTGACTCCAGACAGAAAATGGCGGTGTGAGACTCGACCTTCTCGGAATCACTCGAAATAAGGCGGGGAACCCCCCGCAAATTCTCCCGGATTAAACCTTTCAACTTGAATTAAATTTAAATGGAACCGAAACGCCGGAGGACCCGGCCGGGGCGAAGTGGGGGTAATTAAAATTGTAAGGTACCTCTTGCCTGCCCTCCGGTTATTTATCACTTATCTTGTTCACTCCGACAGAACCAGTTCACGGAAAACGCGACTGTACGTAACTGGAATTTCTGCGGATTTGTCGTCACGTGTCCGCCGTGTTCACCGCCACGGGGAAAACAGTCGATTTCAATCAGATTTTGAGACCGAAACGGTCTCTTCGGTCGGAAAAAAATAAAGTTATGTTGTCGTTTTATTTACATAGGAGGAATGTTTTTATGTTTGACAACGTTGACGCTCTCCACTCGCACGTGCTGTTGTAGTACAACTCGTTTACGCACGTTTTTTGTGGTTGCACCACGACACACGTAAGCAACGACCGCGGTTTATTTGTCTATTAATAATTATTAATAAGTGTACCCCGTTAAGCTTCTGTATTTATTAACTTTTTTTACTTCTTTCTCATCTGCAAAACTCTCGTGAATTTTCCTTCCCGGATGTACGCACGACTTTTTATGCAACGCTTGTCAGCTTGTGTTTAATTATTAACGATTTAATAATTATTTAGGTGTGGTAGTTAATAAATAATAATTGAGGATAAATAGATTCGGTAATAAGCGTTAACAATTCAAATGTGGGTTCGCTGATGTACGCCAAGCTGTTGTATACATAAATTTTGAATATTATCGCTGCTCTACCACTTACCGTACTATTAATTAATTTTTTTTATAAGAAGAGGTTTATGTTTGTCGCGGGTAAAATTCAGTCAGGAGAACCTCTGGAGAAGTTCTACCGAAAATCCATGCGGATTAAAACCGCAGTCAAACAAATCCTTTCGCCACGACAAGACCTCTAAAAATTCATTTTCCAACCAATTTAAATTTTAGATTCGAATTAAACCGGTTGAAGAAGTAAACAGGGTCATCACCGTGAACGACGTGACTGCACACAGGTGATGATCACTAGGTATTTATTAGGAAATGATACGTCGTAAATTACCTGACACCTATCGAGCAGAGAGAGAGACGGGGAGAGAGTTATGAGGGAAGTTGAAATTAAAAACACAAATCAAAGAGGAGTGTGGACAAATACGGAAATGCAAGAGAATGAAAGCCGAATCGACCGGAAGAAGGAAAATCAGCCCAAACCAAAGCAAAAATTTTGAATGATGCGATCGCTGCCCGCAGTCTGCTGCTGGAGGACGTTGCCTGGTCGCGGGTCTGGAGCACCAAAAAAGTGGATGGCACGTCTCTCCCGGTGACATTCACCTGAGGAATTTTTGAAATTAAAAAAAAAGAGCAACGCCAACGTTCCTTCAGGATTCGAACGGGATGGTTAGGGTAAGGACCGCTTCGAGACTGTTTCCTTCGGGAGAGAACTTCATTTCGTGAAGATCGCCGGTGCTTCACCAGACAGAAGATCTTTTCTCCTCTCACGCTTTGACACGCATGACGAAAAAAAAACAGAAAAAGAAAAAGAAAATCGTCGCTTTAACCGGATCTTGAGGGTATTTTTGTCCGGTTCATTGGGTCACACGACGTCGCCTGGGAGATTAATGAATGACGGAGGCACTTCGTTAAGGAGATTTAGGGTCTCCCCACGTCAATCCTCTCATTGTCCAACAATATGCCATACCCAAACATACATAGATGGTACATAGACAGATACAGTGAAAGAGAGAGAGAGAGAGAGAGAATTCAATAGAAATAGACGAGAATTCCTCTTCCGATTTATTGAAAGGAGTTCGTCGGGTGAAAGAATCTTCTTCTTCTTCCGCCATTTTCGTCTGCTTTTCTTCGGATTTATTAACATACAGTCGGCAGACTCGGACTGTTGCGAAGCCCTTCATTATGGAATTATTTACTTGAGCATTTTGTTTTTTAGCCTTTCTGTCTCTCCCATCATTTTTCCGGTCCGGAGAGAGAGACACAAGACTCCCTCTCCCCGAAAGGTTTAGTGTCAATAAAAAGGTTCACAAAACTGTTTGTTCATTCAACAAAAACCTTACTTTTCAAGGGAATTAATTTTTTCTCATTTCTTGTCACCCCACACACACACCTCCTCGTGTTTGCTCAACAGGCCGCAAACCTCCCCATTTTTTTTGTGCCCTTCAAGAAGTGCGGGGGCACGGATTTCCACGGTCATCAATAATATTCCCGGAGTAATTTCTTTTTCAACTTCTTCGACTCGACTTTCGATCTTGTTTTTTTTTGTTTCCGCGACCTTAATAGGTTCCCTCGTTCGTTTTCTGTGCAATTCGCGTAGGTGACGAACAATTAAGGCAATGTGAGTGAGGGAAGACAACGGGAACTTCTCAGAAAAACCCGACACGAGTTAATCAGTCGTGGGTGTACCCTTGAAGGTACTCACTCAGAGGGTTCGCAAAGGCTTTTGTCTCCTGCGAAACAGTGTTAACGAAAATTGTAGAAAAGTTCTTGCAAACGGGTATTTGAATGGCGTGAATAATCCTCTAAATTATTTCTCCGAAAATATAATAATAATATACGCGTGTGTGTGTGTACATAATAAAATTTCACGTTGAAATAGTCGATTGCATTGTTATTCAAAGTCGAATTTCCTCAATGGAATGTAATTGAAGAAGATATTATCGGGCACGAGAGAATATTTCAGAGAGTGGATTTAGGTGGAACGGTTTCTCCGGCTGGGGCTGTGTGCTCTTCAATATGTAAAATTAAAGAATTCTATTCATAGAAAGTAATGGAGAGGAAGGACCCGGGCCCGGCGTTTCAGGCATTACCCACAAGGGAAGTTGGTTCAATTCCCAATTTAAATATTAATGTGAGGAAAGCGGAACGTTGGTAACATGTTAGAATGGTAAATTGATGGTGAACGCTTCGTCAAACGAACTATTTTATCCGGAATTAGTAGGCGAACAGGAGGAGAGGATTGATACACTCCGTTGATAATCTCAAATGATCGCCACAGTCTGACGTTGTTCCACACTGTTTTTTCTTTTTGTGGCGGACGAAGGTTGACCGAATTAAAAGATCAATGCTCTTACTTTGTACACTACCCCTAACTATTTTTTATAATTTTAATTTATTATCCTACAAATTGCATGTTAACTTTTGTATTTTACACCGCTTTTTATTTAATTATAGTCATTATATTATTATTATTGTATTCGTATTTTTTCTACTTCTGTTTTCTATTTTACTCTTTCAATTTATATTTATAAAATCAATAATTATTAAATCGATATTTTAAAAAATAATATTATTTTAAATTGTTTCTTGACGATCATCGGAAAAGGGGCACACGATGAGATTCATTTATACAATTACAATACAATACAAATAATAAAATATGATATCTCACGATAAAATATAAAGAGTATTAAAAATCTTGCAAGATTACAACCAATGATTCTAACCTGTGAAAAAGACCATAACGTCACAAATGTGTTTATGAAGTAAATAAAATTAATAATTCAAACAATATTGAAGTTTAGAACGTGTTTGAAGTCTCCATGAGAAGAACCCAAGCGACAGTTTGGAATAATTCAATCTGTCATTAAATACACAAGTATCGTAACATACAATAAAATAAAACTAAAAATTTTATAATAAAACTGTTCAAGTATTCATAACGAGCCTATTTCAACGAATGTTTCAAATAAATAGAAATATTGTCTCAGCAATAATCTAAATATTTTATTACGCAGAATATTGTTCATTCATAACATGAAATTAATTATTGACGTGTGGCTGGGGGCTTAATAGAAATACGTCCGAAGAGCAGATATTGAATGGCAAATATGACTTCATTCACTCAGATATTTATTAATGTATTGGACTGGTTTATTAGTTAATTCTCAGTAAAACAATATACAAATAAAAATACTCTTGGTAATTCAATGATTGGCGTGTTGTAGTTAACGGAAATAGGTGGAGCCGTTCGAATCGTAACAAGTTACCAGTCGACTTTGCATTGCGTACAGTCTCAGTGTGGTGCCTTTCTTATTTTTCTAATCGCAGGAGATGCATAAAAGTTGGAATTTCCAACTGTCCCTTTCACCAAAGCAAATGAAAACGCTATTGAATCGAGTCAACTTCTCTTTGGACGGAAACGAACCTGAAAACTTGTTAAACGTTGAAATTACCCAGGGAAACAAACCACAAAATTGAAAAGGAAAATCCGAATGAACTCGGCTAAACGGCAGACTACCAGAAGACGTTACACATCTCAAGACCGAAGAAGACGTTTGACTGATCGTTTCGCCTTTCTCGTCTCTCTTTCTCTGATCACCGGCATAAATTACTTTTTGCTACGGTTCACCGCCGTCTCTTGAGTTTTCTTCATCATTACTTTACCTATGGAAGATGGAAAAGGAAAATTGTGGCCTAATCCCCCCCCCCCCCCCCAAACAACCCCGACATCTTTCTCGGATGGTGATAAATCGAGAGAGTGAGAGAGAGAGAAACAGGCGACCGCGAAGGGATTTGTTTCGTATATTTTGGCCCCCGAGTAAAAAAGTATTAAAACTTCCAATACTAATAATAATAAAAGTTAAGTTTTGCGAGAGATGATAAGCCGCGACAACGTCGGAGACTCGCAAAAGAAGAATAAAAAAGCTTAAAGGAAGGGCACGAACCTTTTGAGATGTAAAATCCACTTTGCACTGAATTATTTATAAAGAATAGGAAGGATAAAAATCCCAAGATATTTGCATTCAGCCTTTAAGAATACATTATTTCGAGACTCCAGGATGTATATACGTATAAATCTTGATGGTACGGGAGCCGAAGAATGCAGGTGGCAGAGGAGGCGACACCAGGAAGAAGGCTAAAGACTTAATTCGGCGTCGGAAAGATTCGGGGCTTTGCCCGAAGGAAAGGTGGAGAAAGGCTCGGGAAAAAGGGACAGTGGCAGACTTTCCGCCTTTCTCTCGATTCAATTTGCAAAACGGATTTTAAATTTAAAAACAGAAAAAGGCAAAACTTTCTATCTGAAATTAATTTTTTTTTGTTTTCTTACTTCCACCGGTCGTCTCCTACCTTTTTATTCACAGATATAAATTTATTACATCAAAGACCGTTGACTTTTTAAATGGTGAAAATTTCCACAATCCTCTTTACTCCCCCCCCCTCTCTCTCTCTCTCGTCCCCCAATTTTTAATGTTCTCCATATTGTCATCCAAGAGGCGCAGGCACAAAAAAGGGTCCGTCAGAGGGATGAGGACAAGGAAAGTGAAAGGTCGAATATGAAGGAAAAGGCAACAGCGTTCGGGAAATGAAGAAAAAAAATAAATAAGCAAACGATTCCCCGGGAGAAATGGGGAGACCCGGGGAGACGCTATTGAACAAGCAAAAGAGAAAACCGACAGCGTTTTCTTAGAAGGGTCGAGAGTGCGAAGATGACAATGAGCAGAGAAAAGCGAAAAAACATCGAAAGGTGAAGTTATGCGGGAAAGGTACGCGGCGGAGACGTTAATCTTATTAGAAACCGCTGGTGAAAAGTGAAAGAAGCCAAAGGTACAAAAAGGAATACGTACCGGAAACACACGAGGGCGAAAGACAAAAGAAAAAGGTCGAAAGGAATGAATTCGGGGAAAAAGGGAAAACAAATTAAAAGGTTGAAGGGCTCAAAGGTTTCGAAAAAGGTTCACTTTGACTCGCATGCAAAAATTCAATCCGCGGATGAAACGGTTGAAGAGTTGCGTTTCCGGCGTCGGCTTCCCGTTTGCGCGCCATCGGCGCCTGTTTCCGTTTCCGGTAGAATTGGAAAAATCGCATTTAAAAGCGCGCATTTTAGAAAGCCAATTTCCTACGTTGTCAGTCAGAGCGGGCCTTCCGGGGCAACCGATGTGAACACGTTTCTTTTCCTATATAATCCAACCCGCGAACGTGTCCGACTTATTCCTCCGGATTATTACTTCTTTATTACCACCGCTACAGGTAGAAGGTAGAGATTTCATCCCGGGGAAACATTCTTGGAGGCTGCCACGTCAGGATCAGGTATGGGTACCTAAACGCGAAGGATTTTCCGGGTGCACTCACGTGTTTTTCGAAATAGACACCGAACCCATCGACTGTCAATCTATTATTCATTTTGGTACTTCTGTTGGATTCCTGGGAACTGTTTACCCGCGTTCTCGCCCTTCTGAGAGGTTAGTTTTGTAGTTTTGCATATCAGACGTAGGTATATAATGTGTTCGTTCTAACCGACTTCCCCGCCATGTTAGTTTTATTCAAGCGACAACATTTGAATAGACCCTGTCACGGTAACAAACAGCATTTTGGTACACCTTCTCTCATTGATCTGACCATATATTCTCATTAAACCCGTAGTAAACCGTAAACTACATACTTCCTTACAACAACTACAAAGTAATGGGCTCTTGAGTGGAACTGAGCTGCAGATAACCAAAAAACGATACTCGGTTGCACATGAAAATTTCCACGCATAAATTTCGATATAAATTTTCCTTTAATTTGGTCAATACTAATAATCAATAATCAAACGAATAATCAATGGTTATAGCAATAATATTAATAATACTGAAATTGGTGTGACAACACCAAGAGTGAGCTCGAACGATCTGTCACAATTTATGGAAATTCTCTATGTCTTCCGCACCTCCGGCAGACGGCAGAAGCTGCTAAAAGTTAAAAGCCGGAAAAAAAATAAAACTTTTTAAATTGAAACTGACTCCCGGGTCATCAATCACCTGTCACCTGTTTGTTATCAGTAGGTTATCGGTGTCCCAGGTATGTGGAAGAGCGGAGCGGATTCAAGTTTCGCTTTATTTTCAAGAGTGAGACGGATAAGAAGATGAAATAAGAAAATCGTAGTTGGACAAAAGGAGGGTAAAGCAATGGACGGGAGAGAAGAGTTGACCGTAACGGGAACTTAATCAACCAGAGTTTGGCTTTAAGATGAAATTTTCACTTGGTTTTAATTAAAGAATTCGGTTGTAAATAGAGGAATAAATTTGACGGTTGAAATGTCGGGTTTCGGCGGAGGCCTTGTGGGGGAGGTTGGAACATCCACTTTTGGACAAACCATCAATAGGCGCAGTATCCAAGGGCAGCAGCGAACATTTATTGCAGGTAAAACAGAAATCGAGAGCCCGAGCGGAAACTCATTAGGTACCTTAATGTCCGCCTTCTCTCTCTCTCTCTTTTAATTAACTTTCGCCGATATTCATGGCGAATTATTTTAAAATTTGAACTGGAATGTGTGCAAGCTCCACGGCGAGGTGCGCACGAAACGACAGTTCAATTTGACTGACCCATTCCCTTCTGTAGCAAATACCAAATACCCTCCCCAAAGCACTGTACTTTGTGTATACGTTTTTTACATTTTTTAATTTTTGGAGGGGACTGAGATGTCCGTTCCCAAAATCACACCGGAAGGACGCATTCGTCAAATCGCTACGGTTCACCCAGTGAGTGGAACCGGAGGAACTTAAAACCAAGTCGAAAAAACCGTAAAAGCCAGACAACGTGTGTCTGTCTAATAAGGAGCGGGATCGACTAATTGAACATGAAATTGAAATGTCGCTTCGACGTATCTCCGGCATAATTTTTGCCGGGCGAAACTTTAAGGTTTGAGAGAAACGTGACTTCTCCGAGTGTTAAAATTGAACATCCACCGAAATACAAATACAAATGCAAACAATTTAAAGTGATGTAACGGCGTCTTTGCTCGTCTCCGACGCGTTCACTCACCGTTTTCCCTCACCAAATTTCCTCTCGTTCTTCTTCTTCTCAAAGAGACAGAGAGAGTAGAATGGGAGAACCGGAACAAAATTCAATCGGTTCAATCGGTACCGGTAAATAAATTCTCAACAAACCGAATTTTCAATAAGAAACGTTACACAACAGCGGAAGTTGCTCTGACATTCAAATAAAAATTGGTTTCAGGGGTTCAATCGAACTTTTTTTCTGGTCAGAATCTCTTTGGGTTAGCAGTGAAACCCTTTTGGTGGAGTCAGGTAGGAATGACTCGTTTCGTATACCTGAATTGTAATTGTAAAAGGTAGATGTTCACGTCGGGTGAGACGTCACACATCACGCCATCGACATCCTGTTTTTTGTGTAGCAAAACCCAAGGGCTCAGGCAGGTAAGTTCTAAAACTAAAATCCACTTCATGGCATCTGCATTTACCACGAAACAAACATCAGGTCGTGAACCATCCTTCCCTTTTCATCTTCTGCGGACTAACGCAGCATCTTGTTTTCTGGATTGGGGTACGCAAGTTCGAATCGTAAATTCCAACCCTATCCTGTGACGTGTGACACACCATCGACATCCTCACCCCGAAGATTGGACACTAATATGTCGGTAACAAAACGTGGTGAAATAACTACCTGTACTTAAGAATCAATAAGACGAGTATCGGCACCCGTCTTTTCTTTCGTCGGGTACAAAGACGGCAGCGCAGTCCTTTGACGACGAGTCCCACAAGCGAACTTGTCCACCGAATCAAAAGTTACACCGAAGATCTCCCGAACAATCGAAAAGAGGAGACATTTCTCTGTCGCGGTCATCCACTCGATGACGAGTGATAAGGGGAACTTGATAACAGCGAATCCATTCATCCCCAATTTTTGTTTCTTCGAAAGGTTTCGTTTCGAGCCGAAACTTTCTCTCTTTCCCATCGAATGCAAACGAGTTTTCCGATTGACGGTTAAGAAGATGAAGAAAGCGGCGTCATATTTTTGGGAACTGTCTGTAACTTCTCAATACCTTTTCGAGTAATTAATCTACCCAAAGTAATCGGTCCGTTCTAGAGAATTTCCGTCTGAATGCACCCTCGGATCTTTCCAAAGGCGTTTCGCTTATTTTTCGCCGCGTTTATCAACCCTGGAGATTGGGGGTGGGTTTCGTCGTCGAATCTGGTTCTAAGAACGAGTTGTAGACCTCACGGTGCCGCCACCAGTGCCATCCACGATGCCTGGCCTATTTCTAAATCCGACGGCTTTTAAATTATTTATACCCAAAGAATCTTTGACGTCGTAGTTCAAATCCTCAGGATCAACGATATTGAACGTCTTGGGTACTTGATTTTGATTTATTTCAGCTTTTACCAATGGCTTTTCTACTTACTCTCTCTCTCTCTCTCTCCGAAATTTGGTTGTGCTCTTTTCTCATTTGAGTAAATTCTATCGAGTACTCGGATTTATTTATAATAAAATTTTGCAAGTTGTAGTTTTGAGTGACGAGGTTTTATGTAGGGCGTTCTATACTTCGTCTTTTCACCGCTGGTTTCACAACTATTTTTCACGTTTTCTTCACTTTGTCGACTTGCCCGCAAATCTGACTCTCTTTGACTTTCCCGGAGGAAAAAGCTCGTTCGCGCCAAACTCTACGGTGACGGACTGTTAAATTGAATATTCAAGGACCTGATTTTAAATTCACTCAGTGACATTTTCTTTGTTAATTACACGTTTTGAAAGGCTACACCTTTGTAGCTTTTCCATTATTCCATTTTACGAGACTTATAATGGCCGGCGTGTCCATTTTGGACTTCTTCCCCGGTCTTGTCAACCTCTGAGAAACCGCTGTCCCTAAACCGCAAGACGTCAGCTTCCAACTGCTCTATTTATTTATTGCTGAGCGATTGTTTAATTCTATTTATTTCTGCTTCTTGTGAACGCTGTGTCCTGACACCGAACTGCTCGTACTCGATTTTGTTATTTCTGCGAACTCTAAGGCTTATGTATTTTATTGTTTAACTCTTGCACTATTTAATCCCCTACTAGAGTAAAACTCAGCAGAATTGAATACTTGCTTACCTTTGCCAGGACTTACCTATTAATCCATTAATTATGGATTGATTAATTATTAATTATAGTAATATTTAAAGCTTAATTATTTTATTATAGTAGTCGTATTCTTGTTATCCTTATTTGTATTACCACAAGTCCAGTGTCCGATTTCAAACAAGTATATGTATATATCAACATATAAGTGTTAATATCTAATTAATAATAAAAAATCATTACCATATATAATATAACAGCACCCAAAATATACTGATTACGTGAGTAATTGGTTTTTAAAATGTAATCCATTACATTTGGAATGTTGAACATCTTCAACAGTATATGGTATTGTATATACTGTACATAGTAAATATACATCGTTATATAGTATTCTGGTATATCCATTATTATATAATAAGGACATAATGTGAATAGAAAGAAACACGTTCGACTTCATCACCTTCCTTCTGGCGCAAAAGAACAAATCCTGCTTTTCAGTATTCTAGAACGTTACTCATTCGCCCTATTGCTTTTCTATTTGTATCGTTAATATTTATCAATTAAATTACAAATACCAATTTTAGTAATTGTTAAATAGTGTACTAGTTACAGATATAGTAACAGTAATAGAAGTTAGACAGTGAGATTTGTTCGAGTTCCGCACAACAGAGATGTACCTTTACTTCCCCAAAACACCCAGTCAAAGTGTAACGATTTCCGATTTGCCGTAGGACCAGGGTAGAACTCTGTGCCTTGAGAAAAATCCTAAAAGCATGAAAAATTGCGGGAGTGCAAAAAAAAGGATAGAAAATTTCTCTGTAAGCCATTTCCATGCGTAATAAATTTTTCCAGAAAGTTTCCCTCCACCGCAGTTTAAATCCGTCTTCTTCCACTCTTTTACTTCTGTTGCCGTTCCTCTACTTGTTGTTGTTGTTGTTGTTGCTGTTGCTGCTGTCGTAGGCTTGAAGAGGAGAGCTCGCGACAAACAACGAGGCCGAGAGAAAAAGGACGGCGGCCGGTACAGGAAGAGCGATTAATTCTTCCACAAAGGAAATGGCGAGGAAAAGGAAATTTCATTTGTTCCGAATTTTCCAGTTTCTTTTTTTTTACAAAATCCATAACCGACACTGTTTGTTTTTCCACTGCTCCGTTTCTTTTCTCCTTCTTTCCCTGATGGTGGAAAGCAGTTTATCGATCACGGAGAGAAACGAGAAGGAAAAGAAAATCCTCGCCCCGTACCTAATTTCATTTTATTTCTTTTGAAAAGGCTCAAGTCATATGTGTCAGGGTCGTAAGGTTAAATCCTCCGTCCCGGTGTGGTTGATCTCGTAAAAACAAAAAAGAAAAACAGCAACAGCAACAGCATTAGTCCCACTACAAATTTACGGTCCACATCAAAGAGGATGGATTATGACGCATTCACAACACGGTTCGATAGACCGATTTATGTAATCCCCCGAAGCTGAAATAACCTGGTCGACGGTTCAAACGTCGGCCATTAGTCTCCGAAGAGTCAAGAAGTAAAATTCGGCAGAACTTTTATTGTGTTTCAAGTCGGGCGATGGGGAAAGGGATTTTTGTCCTTCTTCGTGTTTATAACTCATAAAACCTGTCGATATTTGGTCGGTCCCGATGAAAAAAAAAGTCCGACATGTTTTACAGGCTGGGTGAACGATAAATTCGGGAGACTTTCCGGGAAAATTAAAACCATTTTTTTTTGTTTTTCACAGAAAACACTCCTGACTCTGTTCGGTACTTAACGTGAAAGCGAGAGAGTTAAGGGTGGAAAATCACTCGAGTTAAATATCCAATTGACCTGGGGGCCCGGTGAGGACTCATTACCGATTGATTCCTAAGAACGAAATAATTTATAAAATGGTCTTAATGCATTCAGCTGTAAATAAAAGTATTAGCGAGTCGTTCGTGCAGGGTATACACAACATTTTATAGCTTCCATAGAAAGGGATATATATCTTCGTTGAGTGATTTAGCACGGACTGGAAAACCATAAAAACCATTTATTACTCAACGCTTATTAAATTCACATCATGTGTTGATAAATATCTCAGAATTATCGGGAAAAATATAAAATGTTGCGCTCGAGTCTAAATCAGAGAAATATTTCACGCGGGAAACCTTCCGGTAACGAGCCTGTGGACTGTTTCCCTGCGAAAGGAACCTCCCCAAATCTTCAACCTTTCGGCTTAACCCCGGTCGTTACTTTTTTTTTGTTGTACAATTTCGTTTCGTCGTCCCTGGCGGTCATTCTAAATTGCAGTGCCGGCCTTACTAAGGTGGTCCACGCTCTCTCCTCCGGAGAAAAACTCTTTTGGGCATTGAATAATTCGCTTGACCAACTCGAAAGGAACGACCTCCGGGACTGGAGAAAAAAGTGGCACGAGTTGGATTTTTTTCCCTAGGATTTTCGAATTTTTTTCACGGGTTCAACGTCCCATCACGCCGGAAAAATCGCCATTTTGTGCATCAAGAAGAATACGAAACATGTGTACTTTTACAAAATTTTTCGCTTTTCTTTATCATTCGAATTGAGATAAAACGACGAGTCGAGGGAAACGGAGAGGTGTGAAAATGCCGTGGACGAACACTTTCTTTCCTTTTCCATTTTATTTTATTTTTTTTTCAGTGAGATAAATTCAAGATTCTGCCGGTGTTAGTTAAAACAACGTTGTAACGTTTAGAGTAGTAAAATAAATAAAATGGAAAGGGGCAGATGTTGAAAAGAGGCGCTAATGGCGAACGGAGAATGAAGAAGAAGTGGAGTTCCAAAAAGAAGAGAAGTCTTGCCTCCGACCGGACAAACACTTTGTGCTGAATCTCATATTTTATTTTATTTATTTGTTTTCCTCGCATTTCTCCTTCGTCCACTTTTCCCACCGTCACCTACTTCCCTTCACTGTTTTTCCTGCTTAACATTGAATTAAATTTCAACGACCTAAAGAGATAAAAATAAATTCGTTTTATTAAATTATTTCGTCGTTCCAAATTGAATGAGTCTGTATGATGCACGCTCATTCCTTCCATTCAACCGTTTTTCGTCTTCTGCCACGACGTCGTTTCCTGTCTTCGTCCGCTCGACGAAAAAACCGTTTTTTTTCTCACGCGCGGATGAAAATTTTTTTGTTACGCCAAGCTGTTTCCTGCGACCTTACACCGCTCGGTTTCGATAGTTTTCTCACTTATTGAATTTTTTTTCGTTTTATTTTCCCGAGCACGTGTTTTGTGTTCCTCTCACTATCTGTCGTCTAATTTTTTATTGCGGATTTTCACCTTGCAAGTGTCTTAGCTCGTGTGTGTGTGTTGTTTTTTTTGTCCCCTCGAGAGCGTCTCACGGGACCGACCAAACGCAGGAAAAAAGTGTAAGTCGGAATGCTTTTCCGGATAATTACGACAGCTTTGATCAGATCTCGAAAATGGTCAAACTAGTTCGTCGAGTTGTTATTGTCCTGAGTAAAGAACGTCCAAAGGTCGTTACAAGTCGATGAGTTAGAAAAACAAAGAACGTTTTGCTGATGTCGCTGCAAGGTATGTCTGTTGCTTTTTTTTTTTGCTTTCGGATTCGTTCCAACTCTCCTAAGGATGTTTTCGTTCAAATTTTTTTATCTCGACCTCAGGAAACGTTTTTTATCGACGTGTACCTGAATGTAAATTTTACAAACTTTTTTTTTCAAAGATGAATGAAAAAAACATAGGAAGCGTTGCTTTTCTAAGATGTCGAAAAGTCTCCACGTCTCTAACCGTCAATTTCATTCAATTTAATTTAATGTGAAATTGTGACTTCGTTAAGTAATAGTGTGCATCCTCGTTACGTACCTTCGATAAATTCTATTTTATTATGTAAACGAAGATTTCAAGTTTAAAATTCACCGCGTACCCCACCGCACTCGTACACATCGATTAAATTAATTAATTGAATCTAACCTCAATTCGTTTTCACTGTATCTTGTCTTTCGGTATATTTAATTTATGAATTGAAATTTTTCGTATCGTTTCTCGTTTTGTCGTATTGAATTTATTACGTGCAAATAATCAATAATGTACCTAAGTAAGTATGCATACATTTTTCAGGAACATAATCTTTGTCTCACGCAGTGCTCACACCACTTTTGCTTGTTCACAACCAATCTTTTACAGTATGAACTTATTAATACGGTTAAGTCACATTACATACATTCATATACAGACATACGGTACACATTGTCTTCTTTTCTGCCACAGATTGCATCCACCTTTACTCAATTTTTGTACGTCTGTTTTGCCAGGATATTCTAGTGTTAATTCACTGAGTTCTTCTGGAAATTATCTTAGTATGTGACAGGTACTTTCTCCTTCTTGCTCTCACTTCTGGCTAAATTTCCTGTCCGCTACCCTACCTCTCATCTCAGTGTTTCGGGTTAAAGGTCCTTGCCTTTTGCCACATTTTTTATTTCGTATATTTTTTACCTGGCTGTTGTACCTGGTTTTCAGTTCTGCACTGTATCAATGATCCGTATAGTTTCTTATTTCTACTTGACTTTCTAGTGACGCTTACAGGTCTTGGTATGTCTTTCTATTTTTTATTTTTACTCCGTCCACGCCGCTTCAGGTTCCAACACGTACTTATTATTGATGTTTTCTTTTTCAATTGAAATTTTATAAATTGATTTGATAGCCTTTAGTATCGGATAAAACGATTTCGTATTTCCGTTTTTTTCCCCGTTTACAGTAATAAACATATTAATAATTGAATCAAAATTTAACAAATATTTATTCGATTTGTGTAAATAAATAATGATTTTACCCGGAGTGATTTTGCTCCAACAATTTTGCTTTTATGTTCATGTTCATTAATTTTGTTTGATGTTCTGATGAGATTTATTGAGGCACAAGTGTTTGAGAGAATGGCGCTCGTTAAAGAAGTAAATTTTTGTGTCGAGCGGCTGTTGGGTAGTGTTGATTCGAAGGAACTCGGTTACCAACATAAAATGTAACACTTTCATCAGAAAGGTTTCTTTTATTTGTATTCCTCCTGTGAACTTCCTGACTGAGGTTTACGATTCTTACGGAGAAGCACTCGAAATTACGTCAAAGTTCATTCGAAAATGGTGTAATATGTAGGATTTACGTCGAGTGTAGTTTAAGTTGTACAAAACTTATTCTTTTGTGACACTGAAATGTTAATTAGAACCCCTTAGGAACCAAAATAAGTTAATAAATGGAGTTTGATTCGATCGTCAACCTACTAATTCGTACTACAAAATGTAATTCTACCGAGCGAGGATTGTCTCCTACGGTCCATTACAATTTTGATTGATTCTTATTGTTTTATTTGTTCCTGTCATCGTTATGTTCTTTACATTTATTTTTATTAAAATATTCCGCCTGTTGCCACGCTGTGACGTTCGTATAAATCACACAAATTTCATTTTATCACTTGAGCGACCATCACAATGGGATAATTCCAAATAATAGAGTTCAATGGTTTGAATTTGAAGAAAATCTCTCATTTATATCCGTGAATAAGTTGGTTTGTTCTTGTTTCACCCTGTCAGGATTTTAATTTCAATTTACAGTTGAGCAGAGAGAGAATTCAGTAGTTTGGCTTTTTGTAGTTGATCCCTCAAGTTAAAAGTGACAGATGCGGTTCTTGAGCAAGTCAAACCAGTTTTTAAGGGATTTACATGACTAGAGTGGAGTAGAATTGAGGCTTGTGTGCTCTAAGACAAAGATATATTAGTATCGTTGTTTAAAATATTTAACTACCATTATGTATCGCATTTTGTAAGATAAGGTTATTTAATAAAAATTTTTAATAAACGAAACAAAAAATGACCATACAGCCGTAAAAATTGCACAAAAACCATATTACAATAATATAAAGCACCGATGGTACTCATATAATGGTAGTGAAGTATTACAAGAAATACTAATATAAACGAAATTGAGTCAACAGTTCATTTTTACTTGCATTTTGTGAGTTGTTTTAAGTGTAATTGTTCATTTGAAGAAATTGGAACTAGATTTAATGATAAAGGTGTTGTAGTAGAACAGGAACACAATTTAAAAAAAAAAACATCTAAGTTGAGGGGCTTTAAAAATTTACTATTAATTAAACTCATGTGTTACATCTATTTGATGTAGGAGTTATCAACGTTTTAGGTTTCAGGTAACGTGCAAGACATGTAAATAACATATAGTAACATTAGCCGCAAATAATTATAATAAATAAATAGTTCTATTTAGTTTTTCTATACGAAGGGAACAGTTTGTCGCATTCCGGGTAATCTTCTTCTTAGAACCTACCTAAAATTCAACGTGAAGGTTTTTCTTCATTGTTATGGGATTTTCTTGAGCAAATTTTATTTACAAGAGCAGGTGGTACCCCGCCCCCCCAAAAAAATAAACGTCAGAATGAATTAATGTCTTCACATGACTCAGTCTACTAATTTTTTTTTGAGTGGGAATCTTGTCATGCTTAAATTGTTCTACTATGTACACCCAACTGTTACCAAATGTTATATCTTGAGGCACAATCACTGTTAATTTTTAATCATGTCACCTGAAGGTGGCAAAAAATAACCACTCGACATTCACCCTGTACTTTTTCTGAACTAAACAATCAGGAATGTGTCGAGAAGGTTCGGAGGCAAAAAAAAGTGCACAGGAGAAAGTCAATAATTTAATACCTGACAGGAAGCGAAAAAGGCTCAGGAAAGTGATCATTAAATTTTGGTTTTATTGCACTTCAGGGTGCATTTCACATTGTATTAAAAGGTTCCTGCAACAGGGAGAAACTCAGGAGCTCTCAGAAAAAAAAACACGAAAATTTCACGTTGCTCGACTGATTTTTCCAACAAAAGAAACGAACTTCCAGTGTACATCCACTGGTTTCTCATGATTAAGCGCACGACTAAGCACCAAACTTACTCTCCCTTTCTCTCTCTTGTTAATCGTTGTATTTTCGACAGAATTAAAGTTCTTCAAGCTTACTCCAAGTTTTCTGGATTACTGAATATACATATGAAAATTGAAGTTCTTTGAAAAAGGAATGAAGTGTTTGTTTCTAAATCTGGGGTAAACGTATTGTCGCATTTAATACAAAGCCAGAGAACAGGTTTAAAATTGCACTTTGGGAACAGTTTTAGTCAAAATTCAAGGAATTTTGAACAGTCCTCAATACCATCTTCTTCGTACTCTTTATATAACCTGATTTACAATAGTATTCTTCAATCTACAACTAACATTCTTTGTACTGTAAGCCGTTTACTCATTTTGTAACTTATTACTCTTTCGTATAGTGACTGGTGTTCGTTTACAATGGTTTTTATCTCTTAATAATTTATTTTATATTCCTATTAAAATTCTTAGTATGACTGCTGAAATCCATATGAATAGGTTCTTAATCCTTAATTTCATATCTACTGTTCTACTGTTCTATCTAATCTACTCTTCTTACTTATTAGTGATTCTATATTGAATATCAGGAGTAGACAAAATCATGGAATTAAATGAAATCCTTTACACCTTCAATAGTTGTTTAATAACAATTTAAATTTAATTCAACAATTTTAATTAAATAATTTTAATAATTTGAATTCCAATTTTTAGTTGTTAAATTATCGGTATATTAATCCTGCAGACAGACAGAGAAGTTCCGTTCGCTTGTTTTAATAATTTAATAATATTGTTGGCAATCACATACGGTAAATCCACACAAGGTGAGTCAGAGACGAATTAATTAGCGTTGCATAACAATGTCATAAATTGTTTATCACATTCGGTAATTAAACAAGGTAGGGTGGCAATAATCAAATCGATTCGAATATTTGTAGACTCTGAATGATTTTGAAACGAGAGAGAGAGAGAGATAGAAATGGTTGAGAATGGCCGCGGTTGAAAAAGGTGACATTCGAATTTGGCAAAAGGCTCGATCGATAGCCAAAGTGCTTAATTAAATCCTTTTTCCGTACTTTTATGCTCTGCTTTTTTTCTATGCGTCCGATTCTGATGGAACGCGAAAGAGTGACGAAAATTTACAAATATGCGACATTAAGTTCATTTGGGCCCAGTTTCAGGGCCCCGAAAAAGCTCAGTCAACGCCCAACTTGCACGGGGATTCCCATTTTTTTCTGAATTTCCTTTTTTCCTCTTTTTCTCTCTTTCTCTGCTGAACCTTTCGGTTAAAATGTGTTCTGGTTGAAAGGTTGCTCTCCAGCCTAAAAACACACGAGGCAAATGGAGAAGGTTGAAAGGTTGGGAAGTCGTTGTGCCTCTTCTTTGACAATCGCAACTCACAAGAACTCCCGCTTAGTTTTAAAATCTTAATTAAAAGTTGTGGTAACTATTGACAGTTGAAGAACTATTTAAATCAACCCAAATCTTTATAAGCTTATTATTGGTATTGCCTACAGTTCGTTGTCTACTTTCTTCTGCTTCGGCTCTGCCTCACCTTTGTCTATTTTCTTGCCTTTCGTTTGTGCCGCTTCCTTTTCTACCCCTGGATACCCGCTCTTCACTACCACCACCGCCACCCCTTCACCTGCTGAATTCTCTTATTTCGGCTAATTTATTTCTGTCGCGTTCAATCTTTTAAATTTCAAATTAGAATAATGTTTCCATTAAAGGCTTTATGCGATCGCTCCTAAAACAATTCGACGTAGGCAAAACAAAATTTCGAAGTCTTCGAGTGGGAATTCAATAAGAAAGGAGAAAGGTTCCTCGAACCATCCCAATGATTCTGGCAACAATTCCAAAATGAACAATTTTCAAAAACGGCCTAGCTCGAATAAATTATTCTCCTTTTGCTACTGTCAGTTACACGCGTGAAAATTTATATTTTTCATTTAGAAATAAAAGAAACCAAATATTATATTGCCAATCGCAAGAGAGAGAGCGAGAGAGTTCCTAGCAAGTGGCAAAAATCATTGTCGCTCCTAGGAAGTTTCTCTAGAGAGGAAATGATAGCGAACGTGAGAATAGTATGAAAGCATTGCTGTTGCTATAGTTGTATTGCATGTCTAGAGTCTTACCCTACATGCAGGTAAGGGTGCTACTAAACCACCATGGGGATGGAACTCCTATTAAAAATTATTTCCCTCCGCAGAGGAGTACTCCGGCAGTGTTTATCCAATTATTCGGTCTCTAATGAAGACGTTTTCAGTTACATTATGATGTTTCAGTTTATCGGCAGGGAAGTTTCATTTGAGCGGAATATTTAATTACTTGAAAGTGCCAAAGGAATGTGCATATTGTAATTTGATAACATCATTCATTTGTTCGCTCAGCCACTACAACGACAGGCGAAGAAAATTATTTTCTGAAACATGAGCAATTACATGGTTAATTTAAAGGCTTTTCCGTAGGGGGTCGGTTCCACCAAGCAGCTGCAAACAGATGCTTCCTCAAACTGCCTCCTGACGTGCAGGAACAACAAAAACAAGAACAAGACAGTTTTCACGTGTTTCGGCTCCGAATGAGTTGCTTCCACGTCGGGCGACACCTGTTTTTCTCTCTAATTTCCATTTCTTGGGTGCTTTTCGTTCGGGTCACCTTTCTCCAGACGTCTGGAAAAATTAAAACTTTCGAATGATTTATTTCACCGTCTGTCGTTGCTTGCTTCCCACTGTTCCTTTTATTTCTCCGGAAAAGCTCGCTAAACAAATCGGACGACCGGAGACGACACACCACTTTGACTGGAGTCATTCGTCTGACATTACTCGAATTCTTCCACTTTCTCCAAAACGAAATGCTTAATTTTATATAAGCACAACTGATAATTAATTTTGGGTATCTTGTTCCTCTTCGCCTTCCACTTCCTCCGGTGGCTGACAAGACAAGGCTTCCTTCGTGCAAAACGTGCTTTTTAAGAATTTCCTTTGTCTGAACTTCCAGTCCGGGTGAAACGTGTAAATTAAATTTTTTCACTGCATCTCCGAAAGAATTTTAAATTGCCACGGCCAAGGGGAAAGACGACGGCGACGAAGATGAGATCGAATTGTCCGATTGTCAGAAGCAAAGGGTTGAAAGCTTCATACGAACTTAAAGTTCAAGTCAGTCAGTCAGTCAGTGAGTCGGTCTGTCGGTCGGTCGCTATTTTGAATTTTCCACCAAACTTGACAGATTTCGCCACTCGTTGAAACTATAAAATTTGGGGAAACCTTCATGCTTGAGAAATAGTTATTTGAATTCAACGTTTAATCCGTGACATTTGTATAGAAACTTGGGAGTCAGATAATTGAACGAGTTATTATAAGAACTTTCTTAATATCGTCGGGCTGTAAACTTCAAAATCCCGTAAAATATGTACGAAATTTTTTAAAATGGAACTACATAAATTGAGGCTGAAGAAAAGCGACGCTTTCACGCGGACGCAAAATTGAATGTGACAGAAAATTTTTGAGAACTTCATTTTTCAATTAATAAGTTTCGTTCGCCATTATTATTTTTTATTATGAATAAGAGCAATAATCTCTACTCTTTCACGTAATAGAATTAAAATAAACGCCCGTCACCGATGGCAGTCTCGTAAAAATCCTCATTAACGTCTTTAATTTTGTCAGAATTCCGATTACTTTTTTACCTTTATTAGGTACTCGGTACCTGGTATTAGTGCATCTTCTTACACTTCCAATATTATGGTAAAGTAACAAGTATTAAAACACGTTCAAATTGTCGAACATAAATTTTTGCTACTTTTACGAAAATTAACTACAAGCAGTCGCTTACAACAGCTCAACAAGGTATTACTTGACAAACATGTTAATTTGTTTTTTAGTATTAGCTAGAACGCTTGCTTCCCCACAATATACGTCTGAAATGTAATAATGAACGCAATTGATAATGCACAATTTTAAAATCAAAGTTCCGAAAAATAGAAAAACAAAATGTAAATGTAAGTTTATGAATTTGTGAAACTTGAAAAATTAAAAATAATATAAATCAGTTGTTAGACAATGTGGTAAAAAGTGAAAAACTAATTATTGAACGGTTAAACTTAAAAGTTCTACTAAACATCGAGCGATTGATAAACAGATTTTAATTAAGTTTTTAAAAGGCTTCCCGGTATCTTTCATTCTGAAAACTTTTATTCATGAACCAGAGCAAAATCTGTTCATTTAGTCTTCAGCACCTCATTTTTAAGAGGTTTTACCTCGAGATTATCTGTTTTTCCCCCCCTGAAAATTTCTCAATCTCGTTTTATCTTAAGCTTTGCCAAACAGAAGGTTTCATCCTTTCAAAGTTGAAAAGGTTTCGTACGTTTGACCAGGGGAATTTTGAAAGGCAGCAATCTACGCCAAATTTAAGTTTTCTTCCGTTGGGAAAGTTCCTTTTGCTCCTGGAAAAAGGCCAGCAGCGGGTTGTGCGTCAGGTAGAAGAAGGTTTACGTGTACAAAATCATTTTGACATTTCACTTTTCTTTGCTCTCCTGTTTTTCATCCCCTTTCATGTCTTGGCCGATGTGTACGTGTTCTCGGAGGGAATTCTTGCATGTTTGATCAAGTGTTGCGGTTGCTGTCTGTCATTAGTACGTGGAAATTTAAAAAACGTTGACGCCGACACTTGCAAAATACGGGTTTCTCACACTCTCTCACTTCGGTGGCGCGTCTTTCGTTTTCAACCCCTGGAAAACCCTGTTCTGATTGATAGCAAAATGAATTCCCTCCATGTTCGCAAAATTCACTTCATCCGCACGACAAGTTGACTCGAAATTTGGTAACCGACTTGTAATTACCCGAGAATTTACCACTCGGAATGAATTCACCGACTAAAAATCAAACTTTTCATGATGCGAAATGTGTGACTGTACATGTAACTCTATCGACGCACGAATTCGTTTGCTCTCTTACAAAATTCACAAATTTTTCTTTTACAAGATTTGCTCTTAAAAATTTGACAGAGAGGCAAACATTTTTATTGTCAAATTCATATTTTCTTTATCAAATTATCAACCGACTGAGCTCTCAAATGAAAAATCTTTTCTCTTCGGAAACGTAACCAACACATTTCCCACAGCAAAATAAAATATTCCAACTCAACGTGCTATAATATCTTCCCTTTAGGTTTTTTTTAGTTTTCTTCTCGATTTATACTTTCGTATTTTTTGTAAAATAGCTCACGAAAAGGCGAGAGAGAACCGAAATAGAATTTTATCGAACGCGAAAAATTCATCGGAGCAAACAAAAATCGTTAATTATCGGGGAACCATCGACAACTTAGCCGGAAAGATTTTTCTTTTAATAATAATATTTGTCCGCCCTCTAAGGTTTTTCCTTTTTGTGAAATTTCTGTATCTAAAGAAAAGGCCTTTTGTTTTTCGCATTGTTTAGCAAGAATTTTCGATGAGAAATTTGGTCAGAAATTTGATAAATGAGAGGAGAAGGAGTTGGTTCGAGGACTCTCGGCGACCGAACTGTTTTGTTGGTTTCTCAAACCGATGACGCCTCCGCGTTTCTTGCACCGTACCATTTCCTAAACCTTTTTCTCAAATTTACCAAGATGAACGCGTTTCGGTTTTGACTGATAGATGAGAAGAGGATTGAGAAGTGCGGAAATCGAAGTCTGGAGTAATCGGCCTTAATGACCGAAGTCATTAGTTCAACACCTTCCACCTCTGTCTTCTACCATTGGCTTCCCTTCCCCGGATCGTTCGACAAACGGAAAACTATTAGTTTTATTCGCAGGGTATAACTTAATAATGAAAGTTGTCAGATGTAACTGATTTCTTGTTAAACAAACTACCGTTTTTAATAACAGATGTCATTAATTTAGGGAAGATGAAAAACCGAGGAGGAGTAACCCATTCATCGACTGTACTTGCAAATGTAGTAACAATACTAGTACGTAATCTTGCGCATTTAACAATAAATAATGTTACACATAATGTATTTCCCCTTTTAAATAAAAAAATGTTGTGATATTGCAATAAGTTTAAAAGTAGGAAACATTTTCGTTGTGTACGTACAATTTGTGTAAGTTATGTTATTACATTCACATTGATCAAGATGCATGTTCTAAATGTTTGGTGTGCATAAATAAAATTATAGAACGGATATTCTTAAATTAGAAGTAAGTTAGAAACTCGTTTTTGCTATTGTTAATATCCAGAAGCGACCTGTATTATTAAACAAGGGCGATAGTTTTATTATATAGTCAGAAAATATTTGATGAAGGATCAGTTGCCTATTCAAGTCGAGCTAGAGACACTGGTTGAAGGGCTCCTCATCTCTTTGTGTTGGCGGATACTTTGATTTTGCTCCCACTCATCCATTGCACAATTGTCCGACGAAGACTAACCCGTTTTTGGCATTTCGATTAATATTTTTCCACGATGCACTAAAAGATGGAATCCCTGATTTTGATCGATTGGTCACTGATATTGCATTCCTTTCGTCGTTTCCCAAATCCCAGCAAACCGACGGAAACAACCGCGGAATTTCTCTCTCCCACACACGCGCACACACACACAAGGACAGTTTACGTATCGTGTTGTGCAACGTCCGTCCATCGTGCACATCCTCAAACGAATCAGAATTAAACCCTTTTTAAAAATGGGATTGCGGTTTTATCCTTATTTGTCCATTTTTATTCTGAAAAGGTCAAATTAATGGCTGCCGGTTGTGTCCCATAAATCTTATCATCTATTTTGCTACAGGCAAAACCCTCGCGTTGGGCTTTTCGCTACACCCGACGTGGCATTTGCCACGGATAATATTCTAACCTGTCAAAACTTTTTTTACTCCCACCCCAGAGAACGAAACAGTTAATTACGTCGAATCCGAGACATTTCTTCTAAGTTCGGTTTAGTTTCACTCGTGGCAAAATGTTTTTCCTCATAATCCGACCTCTTCAGCGCAATTCAGACCGAAATTCAGGCAAACGTGTACATTGTGTTGCAGTCAACTGTCTGAGTTACAGAGAGACAGAAGAAAATCGAGTGAGTGAAGTGACACGAAGGTACGCTTTGAAAAAGAATTTAATAAAATAACCGTGTTTGACTTCTAGGAAGTACCTACGTGCCTTTAGAATGAGTTTTACACCTTCTTGAATTTCACATCCCATGGCTTCATCACTGTTATCTGCCTTTCATAATGTTATTATAATGCGAGTATATAAACTCATTAATGTACCGCGTAGGATGTAATTTAGTGTAACAAGCTAATGTTGTGCCACGTGGTGAATGGAAAATTTAGAATTTTCGCAGAAGGAATGAGCTGCTCAAGAAATGTCAACTTAATGGCGTTCAATATTAAGTGATATCAACGCGGTCGAAGGCAAGGACTGTTAATTCAAAATATTTTTCTTGTACCGTTGAGAAGTTATAGAATCCTTGTGCACACCCTTAAATTCAAGGCTTCTTAGTTGTGCAATGTTATGTTATTTCTTTTCTGTGTACCTTATTAAAATAAGTCATTATTCTTTCACAATAACTTAATGACACAACAGCATTTCTATTGTTTATTGTAAATCTTGTTGCTGTTAGATATATTTTGGGAGTAAAATCTTGACTTCTTGTCTACCTTCTGGCAAGAGGTGGTAAGTGTAGTGCCATGTTCACTCTTCACTTTATGCTACTCTCGTTGACGAAGAGCTGATTGAAAAAAAATCCAACAGTAAATTATTTATAACCGTGTCGTGGAAGTACGCCTGAATCCATCCTGTTTTTTTACACCTTGTTGTGCACATTGACTGAATCCCGCGGGTTAACTTTTTCGCAGCAAAAAAAAAACAGCAGGTGACAGTTTTGTGATGTAAAAAATAAACAATCAGACGGAGTGAATTGTCCAACTTTACGTTGTAGTTTTTTTGTCGTGACAGATCTTATTCGTAAGCCTTCAAATTTTCCTTCCAACGCTCGTTCAAAATTCATTTGCTGACCTTAAACTTATTTCTGTCGGTTTTAAAATTTAATTCCATGTCTCATTGTGATCCAAATTTCATTTTTGCTTTGAATAATTTGATTTGCATACTTTCAAAATGAAGGCTTTGGCGGGGAGCTGCGGTGGGTAGGGGAGCGGGTACGCTTCCAAATAATAAGTCAGGTGTCTCTTTCACTTGGCTTTGTTTTTGCGACAGAAGAATCCGAGGGAATCGCCTGCTGAAAATCCCGGTGCAAGTCAGAAAATCGTCAAAGACGGAATGTCGACCGTTCGACTTCGTCCCGGGAGATTTGAACGGTTCGTTTATGAGCGAGTTTACTCACACGCACACACGCCATGGGTCTTGTTCAAACAACCGAAAAGGTTTTTCCAGCAGTTTGGTGCATTAGACCTCCCCAAAAAACGCCCGACATCATCACACACACATAGACACACCCCGCTTAGCCCCCCCTCCTCCCCGGAGGATGTTTCTTTGAGTTATTCAGAGATTCTCTCAATGGACGGCGGCGAACCGCAGGTTTTTACGATCCTTTCTACCGCAGGCCTCCTGCTGTCCGAGCCAACCTTCCATCAATTTCTTGGAAAAAGAATACGGTCAACTAATAATTTTCCACGATGAAATCTCACATGTGAGTTCCGTCGCCGTGATATTTTCCTATTTCATTGTGTGTTTTTACTCTCTTTCTCTCCTTTTTCTGCTTTCTTTGCTCTCTCTCTCTCTCGTTTAAATATTTTTTTTCCTCACGAGTCATTGATTTTGTAAAGTGTTGCAATGTTGAGAAAATAAGTCACCGGAAATGGTAGAAGTCTAATTGAGAAGTCGAAAGGGCATCGTCGAAAAAAAAAAAATATTCAAAACGTGGAACTGTCGCCAAGTGGCACAAACTTCTCGAAGAAAATTCGACGGTTTTCCCTGCGAGTTGAAAATGATTTAATACAATTTTGCTAGGGGTAGAAAACGCGTTGACGGAGGGATGAGGGACCGGATGGAGTGGATAAACGTGAGATGAAAAAGTCGAAGGAAGAAAATTTTGCGTGTGGAGTAACTCCGTTGCGAAAGGAGAAAATTAAGACTGATGTTTTAGAGTGGCAATAAATCTGAATTTCACCTTATTTCTTCTTCGTACATTGCCAGCTCTGTCTCTCTAAGAAATGGCGTAACACATTAACTTTTGCATAAATTTCGGAAAACAAGCGCCAAATTCACTTCTATTGCTTTGAAATTCTCACCGCCGAAACAGACGAGGTTGAGCTCGGAAACTACTTGAAAACTATCGAACCAGACAGAAAAGAAAATATTTGTCTATTGAATAAAGAAAATACACGTGGTAGTTAAACTACATTTTTCAGTTTGGAACCTTTTGATCTTTCACTGAAGCAACTGCAACTTCCTACAACTCCTGTGCAACCCCCGACACGTTACGTTACGACAATTACAATACGACCAACAGCAAAACAACAAGTAACCGAGTTTTATGGTATCAGCCCTAGGATTTGCCGACATTTTGTTTTGAAAATGGGAATGATTGCTTTGAGTTCTCATTCAAAACGCATTTTTGAATTCTTCGACTTGTCAGGGGAACAAGCAAAAAATTTGGTGTTTTTGTCCCTGTGGTACCTCTGTTTCTTTGCGGTCACACTGCATTGTTCCCTTCGATTTTATTTCTCTTACTTATTACCGTTAAAATAACATTCGTTGGGTTTTCTATACGAGTCTGACCTACGATTTGTTAACTTTTGAAGTTCCATGTCAAATTTGCTAACATTTCAGGAAGATACATCGCCCCGGTACACATGATACGATGAGAGTTCCCTAATGATCAGGAAGACGCGATCTACCTTTCATCCTTTTCAGAACCTCGCCGTTTTCGATCATCCAACCTTTTTCCATTTGTTCGCACAAATTGTCGTCGTACCGCGGTCCTTCTCTCGGTCCTTCCGATCGAAAATCGTTCTTCCTTCTTCCTGATGGATTTCATTTTACCACTGATGTCATTTTAGTACCAATTAGCCCAAAAACCGAGTGAGAGAGGAAACGTTTTCTCTCGACCTCCTCACACGCACACACACATGTCTTCGCCCTGCAGACTGTTCCGCATCATAATTCCATCTACATGTCTGCTTATATGGGACAGACAACCAAACGACAGTTTTATGGTCATCTTAAAATGGTTTCCACATTTGGAATGGTTTTGCGTTCGGAGACATTTTGCCTTTGACACCCATAAATTGCAAAGGAATTGACCATTCACAACTGCGTTACGTTTAAAGCCGTCTCATCAGACAGAGAGGAAAACCTTTTTTCGGTTCAGGTTTAGGTCACGGGAACGCAGCTCGTTACTTACCAACTTATTTATTTATTATTTTTATTTTGCTGTTTTGCTGCCGGCAAAATTTCAAAGGAATCAACTTTTGACGGGGTTGCAAAAGCGATTATCCCTATCTCGGCATTGTCTCTATTATTTTTCTGCTGTGCTTTTTAAGTTTTCCAATAGCACTTTTCTTTAGCGCTCTTTTGTACGAGCTTTTAATGAAAAATTTAAAAACCCAACCCCGGGGTGATCCTTCCCCATCCCGGTCTCTTTGTATTGTCTTTCCCTGTTTCGGGAGAAGGAGGACGAGGCTCTGTGGTTCCGTGGCAGGTCACAGCCGATGCAGACGCCAACAATATTGCTCGACACTACTTCTTTAAATTTTCATGGCTTTCAAATTCTCACGCAGCATCGTCTTTTTCACATGCACACACACACGCACACCTCCCCCAAAGTGCTTGAAAAACAAACTTCCCAGGTTTTATCCGTCCCTGGGTTTTCTTTTTGTCTTGCCCCCGAGGTGTTTATGAAAGTTAAGAAAATCCACCCCACTTTTCACTTCGACAAAAAAGAACCTCCGAGGTATTGGATTTTTATTTTCGTGTACTTTCATTGCTTTTCCCATTCATTCCCACCTCCCATTCTTGGTATTATTGAAATTTCCCGTTAATGTCTTAATTTCAACGAGTTTTTGGGATAGAATGGAATTCTTTTTTCGTCTGGTCTTTTAAGAAAGTTGATTTTTCGATATCTTCGCCCGCGTTTGTTGTACTCAAAGCAACGTCATCTCGTGATAAATACGATTCGGGTAATTCAGTATTCACATCACATTCAAGTTCGTTTGGAAGACAGAGAATCACACATAAAAGTGGCAAGACAGACGATCCGGAATTAGCAGACTAAAAGAATGGGATTTGCCACGAATGTAGAAATCGGGCTATATACAGAGATATCATTAAGTGTATGAACGTTTTACTTGCACTACATGAATAGTAAAATGTACGATTTACATTTCAAGCGGTGGCATTAATTCCAAGATTCATTTTTATTTTAATTTAAATAATTATTAAAATTACTTTTATGATTTATTCAAAGAGCCGTGAATAGTTATTCTGGTCTAAGTCTGTCCCCTCATATTTTTACAGTTTCATTTTTTCACAAAAAAGCCCGGTCATACTTCAACGTGATGCAACTTATGGAGTTAAACTTATTGGTATAAATTTATATTTTTATTATTAGCATTTAGTTATCTGAAATCAAATAGTATAAACAGAAAATCAAAACGTAGTGTGTGATATTGTGTGTTCATATTCTATTCAATGGAAAGAGGAAAGTAGACATATTGAAAAAACAATCCGTCAATAATGAGTACGGTGGACTAGTAGTGCAGTTACAGTACGAGACAGTAGAATAACGCGAAAACCAAGATTTCAAAAGAACACGCCGTGTGTATATTTTTTACAAATTTTGTACGAGCTAAAGTCTACTGGTTTCTTAAAGTATAAAATAACTTTTGAGCCAGCTAAGAAGGAATCGAACCAACTACTGAACATATCGCACGATTTCTACGGCTTGTTTCATTTACCATCCCGACAGCCTCGAACAACAGCGCGACACAAAAAAAGTAGTTACAATGTCTCATCTGACAACAAAACTAGCCATTTGGTGTGACACTAACGAAGAGGAGGAGTCGAGCCGATAAAATTTACGTTTCCACATATCAGTTTTTCTAGTGACAAAAAAAATAGAAAAAATAGGCGAGAACTGATAGCAAAACCGGTGCCATTTTCTGAGTTATTATTCAAATATTCCAGAATCCATTATGGATGAATTCTTGGTTATTTTGAAGAAAGCCAACTTTTCCTTTCTTTCTTTTCAATTTAGAGTCTACAAGGAGGCAATCAAAAGAGGAAAAAGCTTCTGTTTCTGACTCTTTTCTGCGCCCTCCCAACTCTTTTTTTTCACCATCGAGTAGGCCTTATTTAACCAGCAAACTGTAAACAAAAGGAAAAATTCAGTTAAAAAGATGAAAACAGAGAGAGAGAGAGAGAGTCGCGGAGGCAGCGTGCTTCAGGGATTTTTATTATTCGATTAAAATTGTATCTCCAGAAACGGGAATTAACGTTAAATTACTCGCAGTGTTTTTTTCTACTCTACTTATTACACATATTATACATTCTATTCTCGTACATATATATTTATAATCTTATACGGGTTGAATTTTTAAAATTATATACGCGTCAACCGTGGTGCTTGACTCTTTCCGACTGCCGTCCTCTGATGTTTAGTCAAGTGTGTGCGTGTGTGTGTAACCAAATTAGTAAACATTTGTTTAGAGCTTTGTACAAATAACAATATCGAAGAAGGAAAATTTATGATAAAAAGACCCACATGGGAACGCGAAGGTGTGAAGTAATTCATTAGATGTAGTAAACAGTACACATACAGTACGCAAACACTACTACGTAGGTTGTGATTTGTACTTTACAAATTATCTGGCGCTTTAATACAGCTGAAAATTTTTAGTGTGAACTTAAAGAATAGAGAAATTGGTGCAACTTGAAACAGAAATTATGTACTAAAATAAAACAGTAGAACTGTTGGGTGACAGGTAGACGTTGTACATTTTATCGTTTTTCATATGTAATTTATTTATTTATTTATTTTATATTCATCCATGTTTAGTTTATTCTCAATGTAATCGGTAAAGGCAGAAGCCATTAAATTTATCTCGGCAGTTCAGAGAAATCGTTCGTAGTATTTGTATTAACCGAAATGATTATAAGTGACATTTCTTTTCTACAAAATGACTGCTGTGTGTACAAACAACTTCATGACTTTTCTCTAACCTCGGCTTTGACAAAAATCATCCCCTTGCTCCAAGCATACACACACACACACACACACACAAATGAAGAAAAGCACAAACGAGAAAGGAACGTTTAATTGGTACATATTCCTCTCCGCGATAAGAAACCCTGATCTATGAATATGAAAAATACGGAGAAGAAAAAAAAGGGCGAGGAACCTGATAAAAAAGAAAAATGACAAATAATACAAAATGAATGATAATGGAAGGTGCGTGAACGAGTTCACAACTCGGAGCGATTTTATGCCGTCGTAAACAGGAGAAACGACCCTTTCAAAGTCACACAAAACGATGTTGCAATCGTTATATGCAGCACAAGTTTGAATTTTATTTACCCCGATGACAAGTTTGTAAGTAATTTTTGGCATTTATCACGGGCTAAATCCGATTCCCACAACTTTCCACTCCCGATTATTTGCATAATTTCCCATTTCCCTTTCCCGTTGTCCAGTCATTCAGTTTAAATTTCACGTGAAATTCAGGTTCGAAGCTTTCAACGGCACCTTTTGTAAACTTTCGAAAAATTTCAAACTGATTTCGACAATAAACAAATTCACCTGCCCGGTATGAGGACAGGTGAAAAAGTCCGAACTCGTTACAAAACGTGATGTGAGTTCGCATGGTTCCACCAGTCGGCTGTCGCTACATCCAGTTTTTAAATGTAACTAGCAGTAGAAAATTCTAGAACAGTAACCCGGGACGACTTCTCTTGCTAGAGAACGAAAACATGATATTAAATAACAAGTCGAATTAAATTAGAGAGATATGAGAAATAGAAAAAAATTTAATAGTACGGTGCATTCTCCCGGTAGTAAAGCATTACAACAAATAGGTAAATAATTTCATGTAAAAAAAATATATAATGTAAAAAATTAATGTAAAAAATTAATGTAAAAAATTAATGTAATTAATGTAAAAAAAATATAAATAATAATAATAGGAAATAGACGATTTACTCAAGTAAATTTATGGTGGTGTTGTAGTAACTTGATAGTTAACGGCAGAAATACATAATAAAGAAGACTAAACAATACGTGCTCTATAAATATGTGTGGATACATAAGCGTACATTTTTTAAGAATAATAATTTATTTATTTATAATAATTATTATAATGTATTTATAATAATTATATTATTATACGTTCTGACTGGCCATAAGCCTTGTGTCAGACATAAGCGTAGATGTACAATTCAATGTATTAATAATTTGTTGCTTATTATTAACGGTATTAAAAACGACGCACTTACGTGAACCAATTTATTGAGCCCTTAAAACCGATTCAGAAATATTAAATTGTAAATTTATGTAATGTACATCAATTAGTGCAAAATTATTTAAACCCTAAATAAACTCATTTATTTTAAGACCTTATAACATCTTGTTAGTTATGGAATTTGTAGTGTTACCATTTGAATATTGGGACTGGACAACTGTGGTCGTACAGTTAAAAGATATTTAAGTTAAAATGATCTACTTAAAGAAATTAATACAATATGGATGAATAAGTTTAAATAAAAATCAATACTATTTACAAATTCTTAAGTAAGTTAATAAAAATAGAATTAATGTTGATCAGTGACAATTAAAATTCTTTCTAACATTTTATTACTTGTCCACACAGATGCATTTTCTTCTTCGCAAAAAATTAAAATCAATAACAGAAACATAGAAATAGGGGCTTAATAATTTTATTTATGTAATTTTAATAATTATTGTTAATCATTACATAAATATTACATGTAGCAATACAAAAAAATGTGACTTATTGAATTTCGTGCCCGTTTTACCGTTCACTTCAACTTCACCTTTTACGTAATAACTCGTTGCACCTTTTCACCGGAGTAATTAAATGTTAATTAATAATAAGTTAATAATTTTGAACTGGTCAAAATCGAAATGTTGAGGTTGTCGGTCGGTGAAATTTATTTTCTGACGGTTTCGTTTTCACAACGGCGACTGGCCGCCATTTTCCATCCATTGTCATTTAAATTCGGATCAGTTTTCTTCGAGTTGGGAAGAGTTGGGAAAAGCAAACGATTAATACGGCCGCTTTTACAAAATGTCCAAATCTAATTTTTAATTTCCCCTTCCGCCGAAACCAATCTAGGAATTATAGTAGTCAAACGGAATTTGTTGTTACGGTTTAGTTAAAATTCGAAAATCGAACTCCTCGGGGGCTCCGCCAACTATTTTCCCGAGCTGACCGACTTTCTCTTTTATCTTTTCATACCCTGAACTATTTTTTTTCCATTTTTCCTTCTAGAAAACGATCGGGCCGAACTCGCGGAATTCGCGTGAGAATAAGCCGGTAAAAAGAGAAATGTCACCGGGAACAAATTTAAGGGGTTTTGGAAACAGACGTAGACAAAAAAAACGAAAAACAAACAAAATTGTCGGTTTACGACCACGACTAGGTTGATTTTTTATTGTTTTGCTTTAATTGCGTTTTCTCCCTCTCTCTCTCTCTCTCTCTCCGAATAGAAAAATAGAAGTAACGTACTTCCTTTTCTCCGATTAACTTAGTTATTTCTAGACTAGTTTGAAAGAGAGAGAGAGAAAGGGAAAAACTGCTTCTATTATACTTTTTTTTTGCTTTAACTTTGGAACATTGTTAGACGCTTTCGGATTACAATGAAATGGAAATCGAATGAAATTTCACCCTTGGGTTAGTACGGCCCTCTCTCTCTCTCTCTCTGTGGGACGAATTAAAATTCTATTTTAATGCATGAAACTTTTGACTCCGAATCTTTTCCAACGAAACCATTTTACTAATTTATTCTTCCTTTGCGATAGATTTAGATTTATTCCGAGTGATTATTTTTATAGTTTTCCATTAAACAGAACCCAGACGATGGTTTCGTGTCAGAATTGTTATGTATGTTTATGTTAAATTTGAAAAGAGTAATAAATCTTTAAAAACTACGTACCACCTTAAATTGATTATGTTATTAAATAATAAATAACACAATTTAAAGGTTTAATTAATAATTATTGGGTAAATGAGACTATCTGTATCGGACATGACAATAATATGTTTAAATATATATGTATATGTACTATAAATATAATACATGATGAATATTTTGCATGAAATTAGAATGAAAAGTTTTGCTCTTTTTATATTGGGGACAGTAAGTAGTCCGGTATTTTACTTGTTACGAACGGAAATGTAACGCCTTCAGAGTATTGATCTATGAGACTTAAACGAAAAAATAAACTTGTACATAAATTATTGTTTATAAAATTTCGTACAAAAATTTACAAACGTTTAATATTTATTTTTAAAAAAACGTTTACTACATCGTTTATGAAAGTTCAGCTTGTGGAGGCAACTTTGTTGTAAGAATTTTAACCTCTTGGGATTACGCTAAACCGCCCACGATATAACTTATCTTCCTTACGTTCTAGTCAAACCCTTAAGTCGCAATATTTCTATTTTATGTACCTTAGAACATGTCTCCGCTAACCTATAATCGTCTCAAGGTAAACAGTTGAAAAAAGAGGTTACAAGCCATCTTAAGTCGTAAATTTTAAACCGTAACGTTGGATACACTGCAAGAAAACTTAAACTTAAACTTAAACTTGTATTACTCGACTCAACTCCGCGTCTCGATATACATGATTTTGAAGTTTGC